>CM074725.1:43484008-44839008 GCA_037306005.1 Rhinophrynus dorsalis
TAGCATTAGAAATAAAGAAGTAGAATAATCTAAATCATACAGGGGCATAGCAAGCTTGGTATCCGTTTGAGACACCCAAATCTGCACATAAACATATTATTGGCTAACACCGCCATCTCTATCATTGATTCTATTGCTTATGTTGTGTGTTATCATGTGTTGGTGACCTTTCTAGCTATCAAGGTTAAAAGACCCATTTCAACCAATGATAATTTGGGGATTTATCATCAAGAGACAAACTGAGTTAACCCTTTGAATGCCAGAGGAGTATGAAACACATTTCTTCACAATGCACTCGCGCCCGTTTTGAACTCAAAAGATTAAATAAGCCTTTTCACATCTTGAATGCTAGAGAAATCTCCAACGCATTGCAAAGTATTCTAGGGATTAAAAGCCCCATTTAAATCAATGTGAGTTTTTAGTTGTCTCCTGTGATGTAATTGTTTTGCCTCAAAATTTCTTTACCTTTAATTTGTGTGGTTGGTTTGACCAAGAACTGCTCCAATTTTTATATTTGTGCATATGGTCCGTAGTAGTCCCAGCATACAAATTGCAGGAGCTGATGGCAGGAGGAAAGCATCATCCACATTCTCAATTCATCCCACCTCCCTCACACTGATTCCCCTGGAGATCCCACACACAGGCACAGAGAGCAGAGCTCAAGGTTATTTGTTTGTAAGTCAGTAACATTCACATTTGCTCTAGAGCTTCTATCCAGAAATGTTTTTGTTACGATTTAAAGAACAAAGAGGCAAAACAACCTGTATTAAATCCTGCTACTCTTTTAATTAGAATTTCATCATCCATTGTTTGCAGTAGTCTGGAATTACATCTCTAGGCAAGGCATCCTAGGCTCACTAACACCATCCCAGGGCCATGCCCCAATCCTAGCATGAACCTCAACCCAATTCCATACACTGTTGCCTGGAACAGAACAAACCATCGGTCTTATGTACAAGAGCAGTGTATGTGTGGGGGGATTCTTTAGAGAACCAATCGGATACCAAACGTCAATTAAAAATGTCCACAGATTAAAATGGAACTTTTAACCCCTTGAAGGCAAGAGAGGTCTCCAACGTATTGCTGCGCAATCCAATTTAAATCAATACACATTTTTATTTGTCCGCTATAATGCAGTTGGTTCGCTTCACATGGCATTGTAGACCTCCCTAGCATTTAACCCTTTAACGACCAGTGGTCAGGGAAAGTGACTTTCTCTTAAGGACCGCTTTGATCATTGTCGGCGTGCTAGAACAGGTGACTGTCGACCTGTACCGGCGGTGCCAAATGGGGGTCTGAGATAGACCGATCCGATCTTGGAGCAATCAATTTCAGACCCCCTCTAGTGCTTACAGAGCTCCCGCAGGAGCACAGTAAGAACAAAATGTGTGACGTGCCAGGACTGTCACTGGTCCTTCAGGGGAAAAAAATGGTGAAGGTCCTGATGTCATGGGTCATTAAGGGGTTAAGGAATTAAAAGCCATTTCTAGAGCACATATTTTAAAGGGATAGTAATGTTTCAAAATAAAAGTAGCTCCAATTAATCTTCATAGTATTTAGGCCATGGAGAGTGTTATTTCACTACTGTCAGAGTTGTAGTTCAAGAGTAATTGAATGATAAAGTATCCCCCTCCCACCCCTTTTACCTAGTGTAAACTGCCTCCTCTCAGATGTGGAATCTGCTCTTAAGACCAGACATCTCACAGCAAGGGTCAATCTTCTTACTGTGAACATAAGGAAAACACTGCTTCCTTGACAGGTTTTTCAGGTTTTTCTTTATACACACTGAAGATTGTCCCTCTTTGCGATCCATCTGGACAGTCTTGCTGCTCTGAGGTGAGCAGTGTTAAATCATTAAAAGGGGCAGAAGGGGGATACTTTATCATTCAATTACTCTTGAACTACAACTCTGACAGTATTGAAATAACACTCTCCGTGGCTCAAATACAATGGTGATTAATTGGAGCTGCTTTTATTTTGAAACATTTCTATCCCTTTAAGGAAACAGTTATTTGTCACGATGGTGTAATTGAATGGTCCTAAAATGTCTACTCTTTCTTTGTACGTTTAGCCCAGAGTTGCCTAATAGAGGCTGATGTAAGAAGAAGAAGAAGACAGAGACATTTTGGACCAAACCAATTGCACCAAGAGGACAAGTAAAAATTACCAAAAGGCTCATGGATTTAAATACAACGTTTCCCCCCCCCCCCGAAAAAAAAAAAAGGTAGAGAGATCTCCAATGCAATGGTTTAAATTACATTGTTTTCATGAAAAATATGTGATCTAAAGTTTTTTTTGATGCATAAAATAAGAGCACGCCCATTTTTCATTTCAAAATTATTAACGCTTTGAGCGCCATATGGGTATGCAACACATTTCAAGTTGTTGTTTTATTGAACTTTTAGTAACGGTGCCAACTAGTGTCCAAAAGGCATTTTTCTTTATAAGGCACCGTATGGGAGAGCTAAGGGGAGATTCAATAAGCGGTGATAAAGCGGAAATGAAATCTCCAGTGATATCACTTGTCCAGTTCCTATGTTATTCTATAGAGCTTATCCACTAAGATCGCCAAACTGAAGAAACCTTAGTGTATAGGCTCCATAGAATAACATAGGAATTGGAGAAGTCATCTCCACCTTTTCACCTTTTTATCACCACTTAGTGAATCTCCCCTCTTGAGCCATAGACTACGGCTTTCCAAAGTAAGACAGAAACAGTGCCCCATGTGTCTACAATAGAAAACTGACAAAGGAAAAAGAATTTACAGCACTTAAAGGGATAGTAATACTTAAAATGTAAAAAAAATATGTTGTATGGTTTATCTCCCTGAGTAAAACAAGCGTACTCCCACTGCTGAAAGGTGTTTCATTCAAAAGTTATTAATTTTCAAAGTTGAATTTTTTAGGTGCAATATCACAGTGGCCTGAAATTATACAGTGGCGCTGTTGCTACACGATCCTATGGACAGCTCTGGTCCCGGGACCATAAATCTCCATAGGATGGTGTAGCAACAGCACCACTGTACAATTTCAGGCCACTGTGATATTGCACCTAAAAAATTCATCTTTGAAAATGAATAACTTTTTAATAAAACACCTTTCAGCAGTGGGAGTACTCTTGTTTTACTCAGGGGGATAAACCCTACAACATATATTTTTTTTTACATTTTAAGTATTACTATCCCTTTAAACACTATAGTATACATATACAACAAAGGGAACATAAGCATACCAGCAAACTCTCTGGATTTGCCTAGGAGTCTCTGATTTTCAGACTTAAATACTGGGAGGCAGAGGAAAATTCTCCCAAATACAGTTACCTATTAACCGCACCTTCTACAAGCCTGGTCCTGTCCACTCCCACCCACTTCCCTGCCCATTTCAAGGCAAACTTTGGCGTTCCACCTTCCAATCCCTATAGCGCTCGCTTATTTTATATCCACATTCCTTTTCTCTGTATTATAGATAGAGGTTTTGAGACGCTGTATTAATCTATATTCACATTTATGTTTTGTATTTTTCACATATCATCATTTAAATTTTAGCACACTAGCATTAGAAATCTTTCTTTATTAACCCCTTAGTGACCGTCCGCGCTCGCGCTCGGCTGGCACTTAACGCCTGCCGAACATTTTTTTTCCCATTGTTTTAAATTACTTCCGGGATGTACATGTACGTCATCTGTCCACCTGGGACATCCGCTCGGGACGTACATGTACGTCCTCGGGCAGTAAGGGGTTAAATCGCTCACCTATACCATTTGCCAACTTTCAATCCCACCTACCTCAATTAAGCCCCACCCACATTATAGCAGAATTCGGGGGAGCTTGAAAGTTTAGAGGTATGAACGTAAGTGAACAAAATATGGAGCGCACAAGGAATCAGAGGACCCTTCATAATCCCCAAATTAAATTAAAACCAACAAAGCAAAGACAATCCTACACTGCTCTGTACAATTTAAAATATGTGCATAGAATACATATGAGAGCTTCAAACTTTCCACAAGCCTCCCCAACAGTGCTGGATCTCTCAGGATCTCCTCACATGAACACAGGTGAATTAGTCAGTGGCTCAGTCATTCTGATGGATCTGTCTGAGTTAATGTGATTGAGTAGTGTTTAACCCTTTGAATGCCAGAGGTATCCAACGTTGGATACCTCTCTGGCACTCTCTGGGTTAATTTAGTAGCTCCTGAAACCATGCACTGTTCTGGGAGGAGGCTTGAGGGCAGGTCTGAGCACCCCCAGTATACATTATACCCCCACATAACTCTCTTTTTTCAAAAGAAGGTTTTTTGCATAGTTTGGCCAAAATATGTCTATGCTTGCGTGCCACAGCAATAGAAAATTTCAGTTTAGCATTAAAGGGATAGTAACGCCTTAAAATAATAACAGGTAGTATTGTAGCTAAGGAAAAAAGAAATCCATTGGTGCAAGTCCTATCTCTCAAACCTTTATGGTTTGAGAGATAGAACATTTTAAAGATCCCCCTCCCTGCTTTCAGCTGTAAAGCTGACAGCAGGAGAATTGAATCGGCTGACCCGAAGCGGCTCTTCAGCAGAGCCGAGATACCGAAATTTAAAAAGAACTACTTCATTGGATCGGTCTACAGAGTGTGCCTGGTTTGCAAGCACACTTTTTAGACTGTTCCAGTGAAGTAGTTCATTTTAGATTTTGGTTTCTCGGCTCTGCTGAAGAGCCGCCTGACAGTCCCCAGACCAGGATCTCCTGCTGTCAGCTAGACTCTGACGTCAGAGAAAGTGGAGGGAGAGGAGAACTTTAAAACATTCTATCTATCAAACCATAAAGGTTTGAGAGATAGGACTTGCACCAATGGATTTCTATTTGCCTTATCTACAATGCTACTTATTATTTTAAGCTATTACAAACCCTTTAAACCTTTGAGTGCAAGAGGGGTACGCAACGCATTGCTTTGACAATGCGTTGCGTCCCCCTCTGGCACTCAAAGGGTTAAAACTATCAAATGAAACATCATTCAGCAATCGGAGTATCCTTGTTTTGCTCATCAGAAAAATCATAACAAATAAGTTTTCATAGAAAATAATGTTACTGCTCCTTTAAAAGCTCCTTTAACCCTTTGAGTGCCAGAGTGGTACGGAATGCATTGCTTTGCAGTGCATTCCGTACCACTCTGGCACTCAAAGGGTTAAACTCTCTAAGAGCCAAGGTAGTGTCCAAAACATTACAACGCAATGCACTGGACACCTCTTTGACAATCAATGGGTTAAATCAATTGAATGCTTTGCAATGCATTCCGTACCACTCTGGCACTCAACGGGTTAAACTCTCTAAGAGCCAAGGTAGTGTCCAAAACATTACAATGCAATGCACTGGACACCTCTTTGACAATCAGTGGGTTAAATCAATTGAAATTTGTGGAATAATTTTTAGTTGCATATTGTGCCATTGGTGGCCCTTGGAATTGCATTGATTTACTTTCTGCATATACCCAAGAGTTGCTCTATTGGGAATATTGCATGAGGAGCAAAAGGTCTACCGATTACAGATATATCATTCTTTCTATACACAGTATGTCACTGACAGCAAAATCCAGGCGGATCAGATCCTTCTGAACATTAGTTTTTTAATGAACTCCAATGCGTGTCATTACTGTTACAAGGCTTACACTCTGCACATCAATGATTAAGTAAAATGGGTGTTGCTGCATGGATAATCACCCCAAGCTAATGCCAACGCTGCAATAACATGGAATTAATATAGATGCAAATGTAACGCAATTGCTTGAAATGAACTATTTACATTGGGGATTTTAATTCATACCAAAAAAAGTGTAAATGAAAAAATATTAAGCAATCGAAGGCATCCAGGATATATGACTATAATATTACTTAATATTGTGCTGAAAGACGCATACTGTACATAACACCCCAGCATTACTCCACGGAATTTAACTCATTGTCTTAAACACAGTTATACTATGGATGTTCTATAAGGGTGGAATTAATGTGTCTGATTTGGAATTTCAGTAACTATAGAAAACCTTATTATGTGTAGCTCCTAAGAGATCAGTATTAAGCTGATAACTATCCTCGTGTATATATATTATAACGTAAAATCTCAGGTATAATACGCACAATTTTACCCCACTTCACCTTATGTGAAGTGGGGGGTGTATTATACACGAGAGTTTTTACAATGAAAAAATATAGTGTTAGCAGACCTCTTCCCAGAGGCGTAACTAGAAGCCACCGGGCCCTGGTGCAAGAATTGCCATGGGGCCCCCCACCCACATTGACCCCCTTCATCTCCACAATGCCCCTTCCACAATGCCCCCTTCATCTCCACAATGCCCCTTCCATCTCCACAATGCCCCTTCCACAATGCCCCCTTCATCTCCACAATGCCCCTTCCACAATGCCCCCCTTCATCTCCCGAATGCCCCCTTCATCTCATCTCCACAATGCCCCCTTCCATCTCCACAATGCCCCCTACATCTCCACAATGCCCCCATCTTCACATTTCCCTACCTCCAGTCCTGGTGGTCTAGCGGAGTGTCTTTACAGATCTGTGCCTCCTTCGGCACAGATCTCTGCAACCGGAGCTCCTGCGCCCAGCTGTAGTAATGCAGAGGCTGGGAGGTGATGTCATCTCCCAGCGCTCTGTATTACTACAGAGGCGCGTGGAGCGGGAGATCAGGTAAGTGACTGCTGCGGGCGAGGGGGTCACAGGCGGTGGCTGGTCCCCTGGAGTGACAGGCCCGGTCGCAGGTGCGACCGCTGCGACCCCTATTGTTACGCCACTGTCTCTTCCCTCCCTCCCCCGACGCTCCGCTTTAAAGATAAACCTTACTTTTGTGCAAGTGAACTGCCAAAGAGAAGTCAAAACTTCTTGCACTTGCCGCCCGCTTCCTTCAATTGGGCTGTGTATGAGGGCATTACCATTGGCTGGAGGCGGAAGGTCCTGTGTATCAGGGCATTACCATTGGCTGGAGGCGGAAGGTCCTGTGTATCAGGGCATTACCATTGGCTGGAGGCGGAAGGTCCTGTAAGCCCAATTGAAGGAAGCGGGTGGCAAGTGCAAGAAGTTTTGCCTTCTCTTCGGCAGTTCACTTGCACAAAAGTAAGGTTTATCTTCAAAGCGGAGCGTCAGAGGAGGGAGGGAAGAGGTCTGCTAACACTATATTTTTTTTGTAGTAAGGGAGAAAACAAGGGTGCATATTATACATAGCCACTCTTGTTTTCCCCTAAAATCTTAGGCATATTTTTAATGGAGAGGATCCTTTCGGCACCACAAACTGCATCACTCTCTTAAAACTTTGCGTGCCATAGGGATGTGCAATGCTCACCCCTGTGGCAGTCAGAAGGTTAAACAAATTACACCAGGCAGTGCACAGTCATCCCCTCAGCTCTGTATTTCATACTCATACATGTTGTACACTCCCAAGGAAACAAGGTCAGGAAGTGTCCATGGGGATTTGTGTCTATCAGCTGCCTCCCAGACTTGTTCCCTTGCCCACTGGTAGCCATAGAACCCCATGTACACTGCCTGGCCTCCACACTTGTTCCCTTGCCCACTGGTAGCCATAGAACCCCATGTATACTGCCTGGCCCCCAAACTTGTTCCCTTGCCCACTGGTAGCCATAGAACCCCATGTACACTGCCCACTGCCTGGCCTCCAAATGTGTTCCCTTGCCTACTGGTAGCCATAGAACCCCATGTACACTGCCCACTGCCTGGCCTCCAAATGTGGTCCCTTGCCTACTGGTAGCCATAGAACCCCATGTACACTGCCTGGCCCCCAAACTGTTCCCTTGCCCACTGGTAGCCATAGAACCCCATGTACACTGCCTGGCCCCCAGGCTTGTTCCCTTGCCCACTGGTAGCCATAGAACCCCATGTACACTGCCTGGCCCCCAAACTTGTTCCCTTGCCCACTGGTAGCCATAGAACCCCATGTACACTGCCTGGCCCCCAAACTTGTTCCCTTGCCCACTGGTAGCCATAGAACCCCATGTACACTGCCTGGCCCCCAAACGTGTTCCCTTGCCCACTGGTAGCCATAGAACCCCATGGACACTGCCTGGTCCCCAGGCTTGTTCCCTTGCCCACTGGTAGCTACAAATCCCCAATGACACTGCCTGAGCAAGGGGACAAGGCTGGGGGATGTCACTCAGTGTATGTGCGGCTGACACGTAATGCTGATATTCCCCATGCTGCCCCTCGATACTTCTTTTCAACATGCTGCCCCACACAGTTAATATTCAACATGCTGCCCCACACATTTAATATTCAACATGCTGCCCCACACATTTAATATTCAACATGCTGCTCCACTCTTGCTGCCCCATAGTAGGACAGGTTACCATATATACAATTACTCCCATTAGCATAGGAGTGATTGTGTGTATATATATATATTAAAAAAATGCACATAGTGCAGGATCGCTAATCCTGCACTATACTCCATTTTTTTCAAGAAAATCAGACCTCGAGGGGGCATCAGGACCCCAGAATTGATCACCTATCCAATAGATGTGTGATCAATGTGGAGACCAGAACGGATATCACCCCCTTCCTCTACCACCTCCCATTCAACCTGGCATTCTATGAATGCCCGTGATAAGTGGGTGGATCCTCAAGACCCACTCACATCACGTGATATCTCCAGTTATATCTCTTCTCCAGTTCCTGTGTTATTCTATAGCGCCTATGCACTAAGATTTCTAAATAGGGAGCGATCTTAGTGCATAGGCTGAATAGAATAACATAGGAACTGTAGAAGAGGTATCACTGGATAAGAGATCTGCATTGTATCATATGTTTATCACGCTTTAATGCCTCTCACTCCAAGTCTTCTCAGTACATCAGTATCCTTGAGTTATGCCAGTTTGTATTGTGACTGTAAATTCAACTTTTCTTATTAAATTCATATTTTCCTTAACCCTTTGAGGACCAGAAGGGCAAGACCCCCTCTACTTTTCAAGAGGTTACCCTACTACTGTAAGGTTTAACTCACTGGATTCTGGAGATGTCTCCAAAGCCTCAGTTCACACCGCTATGGAGATGCCTCTAGAATCTAAGGGGTTAAGAGAATGCTGTGACCACACTGTGGATATTGTAAGACTTCAGCATCCATATAGAGCTTAATGTATTAACTATTCGATTTTGTATAATTACCAGTATCGGAGTTTAATTAGTGGCTGTATGTTTCATTTTATAATCTTCAATTATAAACAGAGTGTTAAAGCACAAACATACTAATAATGGGATTGTGGGAAAATGTGATGTAAATTGAAGGTTTAGTATCTGTAATTATAAATATAGCCTATCCACATGGCTGTGTCTAGTTCCCTAACATCTTATCATCTGCCTTACTGGGGTTGTGCATGAAATGTGTGGGGCTGCACTTAATGAACAGTTAGATGTACCAAAAGCAATGAGAGCAATTGTGGGTCAAACCAATTGTATCATAGGTCTCAAATAAAAATTCTCTTTGATGTAAGTTTACTTTTTAACTCCTTATTTTTATTAGCCTTTTTTAGAACACTAGTTTTTGAGTTATTTAGATGTATAGAGTAAGCTGACAAATCCCTTAAAGTGTTAGTAATGTCTCAAAAAATGATTTAATAAATTTGTAGAGGCTAAAAAAAGAATTGCATTGCCACAAACCCTGTCTCTCAAACCGCTATTGTTTGAGAGATATTGGCAATGAAAGTTCCCCCCTCCCTCCCCTTCTCCTGATGTCAGCGTCTAGCGGACAGCAAGAGATCCAAGTCCGGGGATCATCCGTCAGCTCTGCAGCAGAGCTGAAATCCAGTTATTAGAAAAGAATTCTTCATTGGAAAGGTCTACAAAGTGCATGGATACGGAAGGGAGAGGAGTGATAGATCATGGTATATCAGAACACTTGATTGACACTTTGATCTGTAGCAGAAAAACTATTACTCGTAAGAGATAATCCAGAACAGAGGTTCTCACCACATATCCTCATGGCCCTCTAACAAGCCGGTTTTAAGGATTTCCTTCTTAGAGAATAGGTGAGTTATTCATAGTAGTTGAACCGCTGATCAGCTCACCTGTGCTCTATCAAGGAAATCAGCAAGTCCTGATTGGCTAGTGGACCCTGATGGCAAAGACTGAGAAACACTGACTGATCGAGAATATTGTATACCTTTTAAACACAGGGCAGAATACCAGAAAGTGGAGAATTGCCTATTTTTTGAATGTTATAAATTTATGTGCTGCTTGCGATTGTTTATATTTTTATGCAAGAAACATACTAACTCCTTGATGCTGAGTAGCACATGCTCCTAAATTAATGGCAGAGTCAGTGAGATATATGAAAACGTGCGCTAACTGCTCTGCTTAATTAGCCATAATCGCTAATCCTTTCACAAAATGGTAGACATTTTAGCCGAGCCCACTTTTTGACATGCATTCACTAAAAAGCGCAAATGTTTGCTAATTTATAAAAAAAAGCACACAATTCAGTAACATTTTGGAGCAAATAGTTTTTCCATCAAAAGTACACTGTAATTAATGATAATGTTTGTGTACTCTGCCCATATTGACAATGCACGAATCTTTTACCTTTTCCGCCAGAGGTCCCTGTCATTCTGAAATCTCTCCAGCATAATTTCTCTAAAGGTCTGTAACCATTTTGTGATTTAGACTCTTATTGTAGCCTTAAAGGGATAGTAATACATCGTTTTATCTTTATTTTATTTTGTAGGCATTAAAAAAATATGAAGAATGATATAAGTCTTATCTCTCAAACCTTTATGGTTTAAGAGATATTCACAAGCAAAGTTTCCCCTCCCGCCCCTTTTACCTAGTGTAAGCCATCTCTTCTCAGATGTGAAATGCAGTCCATAGACCAGACAGATAACAGCAGGGGACAATCTTCTTCCTATGAGAACAATGAAAGCCCTGCCCCCTTGACAAGCTTTTCAGCTTTTTCCCTTATCTTAATTGAAGATTGTCCCTCTCTGCAGTCTACCTGGGCACCTCCCTTCTGCTCTGGCTGAGCAGTGTTACATCAGTAAAAGGGGCGGGAGGGGGACACTTTGTCATTGAATTACTCTTGAGCTACAACTCTGACAGAATTGAAATAACACTCTCCAAAGTCCAAATACTATGATGATTAATTAGAGCTGCTTTTATTATGAAACATTACTATCCCTTTAAATGTTGTCAGAAAGCAAAGACTCAATAATCACCTTCTCATAAAGAGGTCTGTCAGGGGCATTATTAGGATTAGACCTAGGACTATTACTACTGTTCCTCCTTGGAACTTGAACCTGTTAATGAACAGTTTGCTTGCACCTCCCTTTGAACCTCTTGAAGATATTCCTTAAAAAATTATGACCTTTAAAAATCCTTCTTTATTCTGGTTACTTTTGCAAGAACAGGTAAACTTCTAGTATTCTGTATAAAAAAACTAGGTGTCTGTTTAGCAGTCAGTTATTCTGATACCTCCTCTGGAATTCTTATACAAGTTACAATGCTCATTTCACACAGCTCAGGGAATTGTTCTCCAAATCTTCTATCCTGATCGTAAGGATGAAGAAGAAAATAATTTACACACCATGGATCTTAGGAGATGTTGCCATCACCTGACCTAAAATAGTGGTCATCTTCCACCTTCTTGGTAACCTTCTCAGGACCTAATAGAGGGAGCAGAGATTCCAAAGAACAATAGGCTGCTGGATTAAAGGGATAGTAATACTTAAAATGTAAAAAAAATATGTTGTAGGGTTTATCCCCCTGAGTAAAACAAGAGTACTCCCACTGCTGAAAGGTGTTTCATTCAAAAGTTATTAATTTTCAAAGTTTAATTTTTTAGGTGCAATATCACATTGGCCTTAAATTGTACAGTGGCGCTGTTGCTACACCATCCTATGGAGATTTATGGTCCCGGGACCAGAGCTGTCCATAGGATCATGTAGCAACAGCGCCACTGTACAATTTAAGGCCAATGTGATATTGCACCTAAAAAATTAAACTTTGAAAATTAATAACTTTTGAATGAAACACCTTTCAGCAGTGGGAGTACTCTTGTTTTACTCAGGGGGATAAACCCTACAACATATTTTTTTATATTTTAGGTATTACTATCCCTTTAAGCAATCCATTTCAGAAGTCAATGAGTCAGTGGAGACATATCCACTGGCAAGACTCCAAGCATACTACACCAGATCAGTGATAGATTTATGGACAGAAATAGCAGAGGTTTCCACTGATCAGATCAGTAAAACAGCTATCTGGGAATGTCCAAACACCTCCCAAAGACGTTACATATTGGCCATCCAGTCACCTGACAAGGCAGTCTTTGACAGTAAAGTTCTTTTGACTGCATCTGTTCCTTCCCTTTGAGAGCTTGTTACATCTTTGTCCTCTGATGCCACAGAAGGGAGAGAAAGAAGAAATTATACTTGCCAGTAATTCCTTTTTCCCTGCGAAGCCAATGGCAGAACAGGGACTCCCTCCACTGTTGGTTTGCATCAGATTCAGTGTCCAGAGTCTCTTGTGTTCACTCGCTGTTAAGGGTTGGGTTGTACGTCTATTCTTACAAATTGGGTGATCCTCTCCTGTTGATAAGATGCTGTGGAATTTGCAGGAAAATGAATTACCTAAGGACCAGAGGGGAGTGCAATAGATTGCATTGCAAAGTGTTACACGCCAATCTGGTACTTAACCCTTTGAGTGTCTGAAAGGTATTGAATGCATTGCAATGTTATGCATTGAATACCTCTCTGGCAGTCTAAGGGTTAAACAACAGCATACATGTAACAGACAGATCACAAACTGTGTAAGTAGCACAGTAAAAGGAACACTAGCAATTGTGCCTTTCTAAATGCACAAAGAAGAAGAGATACCGCACTCATCGCCAGGAGGTTAAAAACAACTTTTATTGAGATAAATCAAAACAGACACCACATGGAGCTAGACGTCTCACGCGTTTCGCACAAATGTGCTTAATCATAGTTTAAGCACATATGTGCGAAACGCGTGAAACGTCCAGCTCCATGTGGTGTTTGTTTTGATTTACCTCAATAAAAGTTGCTTTTAACCTGTTGGCGATGAGTGCGGTATCTCTTCTTCCTGCAACATTGTAACAAAGGATTTGGACTCCTTACCTGCACCGCTGTTGGCGGTTTACGTGGTGAGTGCCTTTTGTGTATTTGAGCTTATATTGAACATTTGGATTTCTCTTGCGTGGTGCCATTGATCTCTTTTGTGAAGAATTATTTCCTGTTTTTCTAAATGCATTACAGCAATCTGTCATAACTAGTGCAGCACAAGGAAAGATTAAGAAGATGTAATCAATGTCTGGATATATAGCCAGCACTTTACTTACTACATAAGCATGTCATATTTGTATTATAACCATTTTGCGTGCCCCCCCCAGGGTATTTAACCCCTTAAAGACCAGAAGGTGTTCAACATATTGCAAAGCAATACATTGTACACGTCTCTAGTCAATAGCGGGTTAAAGAAATTGAAAAGGGATGGATGACAATTTCATCCATTTTCACCTAAAAACTGATTTGTGGAAATAATTTTATTTTGTATTTCTAATATGCATTAATAAAACTGATTTTTATGTCTAGGCATTGTGCCTTCAAATTATGTTAAAGGGGGACTTCACTATAAACAAAGTCTGCGCCTCCTGATTTAGTAAGGATGTTATGCACCGTTCTGCTGATTATAACAGAAAACCGATCCCAGGAACTGCTTCTGCTGATTTATGTCAATTAATGAGTGATAGACTCAAACTCCATCTGTAGATTTGGGCATGCACATGCTAATAGTCGTGAATGGGTGTAGAGATGTACAAACATACTGTGGAGAAGCATGTGCTGGGAGGGCATGGTGGAATTTGATGAGATGAAGTCACCACTGGAGAAGGTATTGAAAGTGAGGGCTCCTCCATTACAATAGTAAAAGAGAGAAAACAGAAGGCACTTCTAGTGTAACACTGTATAACAGTATGGAACAATTACTACCCTTCACCATGTAGAATGTTACTCACAAGAACTGTATCCAGTCAAATGCTTATGTGCTGGCTGGAAATAATCTCAGGAGAGATTATCACTGTCCCAACTGCAGTATCTCTTAACAGGCAGCTCCCAAAACGTCCACAAGGAAGTAACACATAAAAAATACAGCGCCCAATAGTGTCTGATCAGTTGTAACCACAATCAGTTATAAAATTATATATTCATATACTCACAATATTAAATAGCTGGGAAAACATATACTTAGACCGAAGAAACGAGCTTGCAGAGAGATTGTCCTGCCTCTGCTCAGGAATTCCGGAATTGATACTGGAACTCAGGATGCTTTGAAGTTGACACAAAATCATCATAGAGTATCAGTACAAAATATATTATTTAATAAAAATAGTTTAAAATCACAAATGGATGAGCCAAAAGAACAAAGCATTGACGTGTGTCGCAGTTTTAAACTGCTTTATCAAGACAAACTTGGCTCCACCAAACAAAAAACAAAATGAATGGTATTTTTGTTCCTCCATTACCATAGCACAAGAAAGATGGTATGTAATGGTTGACATTACTGTACCATGTTGACAACCTGTGAGTGGAGAAGCTGCTTTACGTATATCCTGGTATGGGTGAAGATAGGTAAGAGCATTGCCTGCATATACAGCTACTTACCAGTGAGAGACTGTAGCCAGACTCGGTTGTACAATTGACGGTATGGATCAGTTCATTTTCATTTTTCCTCCTGATAACTTGTGAGTGGCATCTGACGACAGTGGTGTGATGCTGCATGAAGTATAGCCCTAAATTTTGGATGAAGATTGGTGAGATTATTCTTGTATGTATAATTGCCCACCACAATGACAAATAGGAGCCAGACACAGTTGCATGTATGACGATATGGACTTATTTATCTCCATTTATCATCACTATTATCTTCATTATTATGTTATTAAAGTTTCATGATGTGATTATAATATTTATGTTTCCATCTACAAGTGTGACCTAATACTTCAATGGAACTGTTGATTTGTCATGGAGCTTGTTTGCCCTGTTATTAGATTAATATTTATTTTTTTTTTATATTATTTTTATTCATTTACATTAATACAAATACAACAAGTAATACAATACACAGCAGAACAGAGATACAGCTACATTAGACCGTATACTGTCACGGCCATTTTACATGAACATAGATCAAAGACGTCACCAGTCCTATATACTCATAGAGCTCCACAGTCTACATATTCTAAATAGCTTACTATGGAACATATTATAATACCCAAGTAGAGTGACCTATAACCCTTTAAATATATCATGACTTAACCACTCATCTATAAACTTGCTGTCTCTTCTACTGGTTTTGTTAATCCACCATCAAATCCATAGTCAGTTGATAAACAAATGTGATGCCTAATTTGAGGCCAGTTACCTACTAATCTAGTTTTCCACTGCCTTGCAATCACAAGCTTTACTGCCATCAAGCAATGAGTTTCCAACAACATAGACAATCTATCCATTTGTGGCCAATTAAGATGTAACAATGCCACATCTGGACTTCTCTTCAATTTAACTTCCCCCAACATACCTAGGACTTCAAAAGCTAATCTCCACAGTAGACGAAGATTTCTGAGAGAGATTTACTCTCAAGTGTGTGGCTTTGTACCAGCATAGTATTTATGGATGTCATATGTAAGATTTTTAACTGGTGCCAGTTATAGCCTCTTAGGTTAATTTTCTTTTTTGTTGGTATTATAATTTTCGGTTTATTTATTTTACTATTTGAGGTGTATGTGGTAAGTGTGGTCTCTTTGATGGGGATCTGCATTTATGGGTTGGGTATTTATGATGCCTCTGTTTTTTTTTACATTATTTTAAGTATTCTTGTGTTATGAATACATTTTCATATTTTTATACTTTATGCTTATTTGATTTGTCATATTAGTCGTGTGCCTTATATTAATCCCTTTCTATTTTTTACTTTTGGAGTAGTAATTATTGAGTGATAGACTCAAACTCCATCTGTAGAGTTGGGCTTGCAGATGCTAATAGTCATGAATGGGTGTAGAGATGTGCAAACATACTGTGGAGACGCATGTGCTGGTGTTACAGCTTACCTTGGTTTCAGCGTCATCTACAGGAGCGAGGCTTCAAGCATGCAGCAGGCCTCTGTTTTATGTGTTTGCTTCCTGTAGTCTCCTCCTACCTACTTTCTCCTACCTACTTCCTCCCTCTGAGCTGCTCCTCCTACCTACTTCCTGTGGAGGGGTTTAAAAGGCAGATTGAGTCCTGACTCATTTGCCCTTGTGTTGTTGTTCATAGCAGTTCTATTACCTTGGGCTCTGTATATGACCTGGCTAGTCTTCCATCCAACCTGGTGCTGACCTGTGGCTCTGTCTATTCTTTTGCTTCTCCCTCTAGTGGACACCCAACCTGGTGCAGACCTGTGGCTCAGGCTGACTACCTGAACTGTGTATGACCTGGCTTGTCTGACTACCCCCTCTGGTGCTGACTTGTGGCTCTGTCTGACTACTCTTATGTTTGTTCCTTGTACCTAGCAGACACCCAACCTAGTGCGGACCTGGGGCTCTGGTAGACCAGCTCTGATACTGACTGCAGGCGAGTCAGCTATCTATTTCCCATTCTGACTGCAGGAGTGAGTCAGAGTTCGCTCCATTCTGACTGCAGGCATGAGTCAGATATCGCTCCCTACTGACTGCAGGCTTGAGTCGGTACGTCTGCTACGTCGGATCAAGATCCTGTGTTCCTGCTTCTGTTCCTGCTGAGACTACCAGTGGCTAAGGCCTAGTCTCTAGCACTGAGGTTTAGCCTTGCATCCTATTATTTCTGATAGCAGGGTTGCTGGCTTTAACCCTTTGCCTGTTCCTTTGTATGTATATATGTATATATTTTCTTTGTTCATTGTGTCAATAAAATTGCCTTAACTATACTGTACTGACTCCTGAACTTTTCTGGGTATCCATGACAGTTGGGAGGGCGTGGATGAGATTAAGTCACCAGTGGAGGAGGTATTGAAATTGAGGGCTCCTCCATTACTATAGAACAAGAAAAATGGTATATAAATATATATTTTTATAATTCAATGTGAATAGTTAAATAAATCGCTACTGCACTTATTTAAATTATGTCCTTGGAGACACTGCCCATACAGAAGACAACTACTTACTTTGCTTTTTTCCTAATATTAAGTAAGTCTTTTTGATCACAGATAGCCACATTTCATGCAAAAAGAATCCTACATCAATCCGCTATAACAGGTAATCATTGAAAGTTATCAGTCTGGTAATAAATGACCAATAAAATCAGGTTCTGGGTATGTAATAGTTAACACATTAAGCCGTTTAATCTACTGATTTTTTATAGCAGTATAGCAATGTTATGCAAGGTCATTTGTGAAATGTGCTACATAGAATCTTTTTTATACTTAGAAAGAGCATGTAATGTCTAGGATTCTCTAGGAACTTTATCTTATATTTTTTTGTTTATAGAACATCTCCTGCCTAAAGCACAACATGCTAATAAGGGTTTGTTTATGCTATTGCATGCTTAGTGCTAAAGAGGTGTTTTTGCTCTGTTTTTGAGCCCACAGTAAAGTGCACAATGAGCAGGTGGTGTTCTATGTAAGCATAGATGTCCATAAGATATCTATAACCTTGTGCAGTGTACTGAAGCAGATAAAGGGCTGATATACATACCTGTTAACTTTTGGAAAAGTTTTAACCTTCAGATCTTGTAAATATTAACCCTTAGAGTTCCCATAATATAGCTCTCCACAATATGTCCCTACTTGCTCTAATTGAGAGGTGCTCCAATCAGTCCTCAAGGAATCATTAACATGAAACAATATAAGGATATCACTGCATGAGCACACACAAGACAAGCAGGACTTCTCCCTCTGCCTTCCCGGTTCAAGTGTTACCAATCTCGAGACTGAAGAAGCAATTCATTGGAGTAGATCAGATAACAGGTAGCACTGATTTCTTTCTCATTGAGAATTTGGCCCTTCACCCTGAGATAAAGGTCAAAACCCTGAGTCTCAGCTGAGACCTTGAGAGTTTGCAGGTATGTGTGTATATATATATATATATATATATATATATATATATATATATATATGTGTACAAAAGAAGAGGCAGCACCAGTGGGACTTCTTAATAATATATTTACTTGCCAAAAAGGTAATACAGATGGTCGACGTTTCGGTCCACAGAACGGACCTTTATCAATATGTCTTGATAAGTACAATATTAAAGGGATAGCAATGGCTGATTTTAACATTGTTTAATATTGTAGATATTTAAAAAACAAATCAAATGATGTAAGTCCGGTCTCTCAAACCTTTATAGTTTGAGAGATATAACCTGTTAAAGTTCCCCCCCTCCCATCCCTTTCACAGAAGTCAGCGCTCTAGCTGACAGAAGGAGATTCAGGTCGTGCGACCCGACTGTGGCTCTACAGCAGAGCCGAAATAGCGCTATCTAGAAAGAAATACTTCATTGGAACAGTCTACAAAGTGTGCCTGGTTTGCAAGCACACTTTGTAGACCGTTCCTATTAAGTATTTATTTTGAGCTATTTCGGCTCTGCTGAAGAGCTGCTGGCCGGTCAAATGACCAGAATCTCCTGCTGTCAGCTAGAGGCTGACGTCTGTGAAAGGGGCGGGAGGGGGGAACTTTAACAGGTTATATCTCTCAAACTATAAAGGTTTGAGAGACCGGACTTACTTCAATTGATTTCTTTTTTTAATATCTACAATATTAAACAATGTTAAAATCAACCATTACTATCCCTTTAAGCCTTGTATAAACAAAGTATCACTATCCCTTTAATCCATACATTATCCCACCTTGTTAACTTATCAAAGTTTGTAAAAATGACCCTCAGCTTGAAAATCATGCACCGTACAATAGAACAATAGAACGGCGGGAACAATTCGTGTTTCCTAAATCTGGGTCAATTTACCTTTCCTGGTGCTTACAGAGCACACAGGCATTTCCCTAGTTTACATTAAAGGTCAGCATGCATAAGGTTATTGTACTCCCTTGAAGATCTCTAAGGAGACTAAGCTGTAGGTAGCTATTCCTTCCTTTTACGCTAGTGGAATATTATTAAGACAAAACAGTTCTTCAGACCAAGAGTTCTAGATTGTTATCCTAGATAGTGACAAAATAAAAAACCCAATTTATTTTTTCCCTTTATCCTTAATTAAAGTAGACTTGTCACCCTAAGACACGTTTGGTTTGTTTTATAGAGATTTAAAATCGGCCTGTATATTGCACTCACCATTTTCTGTAAAATGAATAGATTTTGATAAATGAATCTATATGCTTTGGTGGCACGGTTCGGAATTATACACTAATTCCCTTCAGAGTGTACTAATCGGTTCTGTTTGAGGCCAGACTCACTCACTGTAATAACAGAATTGCCCCTGGTGTGTGGGCTCTGACTAGATTCCTTCATAGCACAGTGTGTGGGATATTGACCCAGAACAGATATTAATTATCATAAAGTTCTGGACTGTGCCGCCAAACAAATAAAAGGTAATTTCTCAAAAAGACATCTATATTACAAAAAAAATGCTCCAGCACAACTTGTAAGCAGTTTTTAATAACCCTTCGAGTGCCAAAGAGGTATCCAGTGCACTGGATACCTATCTGGCACTCAAAAGTTTAATTCTCTTTAATCTTGACTACATTTCTCTTAAAGGGATAGTAATGCTTCACAAAAAAAGCAGCTCCGATTAATCTTCATAGTATTTGGGCCATGGACAGTTTTATTTCAATACTATCCAAATTGTAGTTCAAGTGTAATTGAATGATAAAGTGTCCCCCTACCGCCCCTTTTACCTACTGTAAGCCACCTCCCCTCAGATGTGGAATCTGGTCTTAAGACCAGACAGCTCACAGCAAGGGACAATCTTCTTACTGTGAACATAAGGAAAACCCTGCCCCTTGACAGGTTTTTCCTTATGAACACTGAAGATTGCCCCTCTCTGCGATCCATCTGGACAGTCTTGGTACTCTGGGGTGAGCAGTGTTACATCAGTAAAAGGGGTGGGAGGGGGATACTTTATCATTCAATTACTCTTGAACTCTGACCATATCAATGCATCCAAAGCACTCCAAAAATGTGTGAAATGTTATTAGAATTAACCTTATGAGTGCCAGTGGGGTATGCTTACCCTACTGGCACTCACAGGGTTAATCTGACTAAGAAAGAAAAAAAAGAAAAACCCCTGACAGGAAACACCAGTAATCTTGATGTCCAGCAGAGTCTTCAGCACCCGGGTCAGCTACTGTCCTTCTTCTTCTGTCTTCTGGTGTCTATCATCTTCTGTATTCTGTCCTCTGTCCAGCCTGTAGTTCAAAAAGGAAACAAATCTAAATGCAGGATTAAAAAAAAAAAATAATAATAAATCCCCAAACATATGTTTAACTTAACCCTTTGAGTGTCTGAGGGGGTACCCCTCAGGCACTCAAATTGTTAAATGCAGTCTGGTATAGCTGTTCAGAAGTATATGCTGCCATTCAGGTTTAAGAAAAGCCATTGTTTTTGTCAATAAATAAAAGCCCTTCTGCTAGCGGTGGTATGAATGCACAGTAACACAGGCCCCCATCCATCTCTTCTGGGCTGTTGCCCCAGTTGGAATGAGGGAATTTTTGAACAGAGACTGGCTTTTTATATGGCCAGTCTCTGTTCAAAATGGATTCCAGGCTACAATTGGCTGTGATGTGTGCTTCAGCACCTCGCAGCCAATCAGCTTCTAGGGGGAATGACATTGCGTATCCCTCTGGCACTCAAAGGGTTAAGAGGCCGCTACCTCACTGCTCCACGCAATGCAGCCTTGCGTTGCCTCACTCACGCGATGAAATCATGCACAGTAGAGTCTGCCCAAACGCGGGCAGTCTCTATTGCGCATGACTGCATTGTGACAAACATCCTAGTGAATTATTATAAAGGATAGTTATTCTTAGAGCTCACAATCAGAATGAGAATCGTTAGCATATTGTGCATAACAGTTTCTTTAACTATACATCCGAAACTCAAGATTTTCACTTTAATCTAAGACTCCATAGGAAAACACAGGCACCCAAAGCTTTTGACATTTCACACCAACATGCCACGGCACACTGGGTGAGAACCACTGCACTACTATGGCATATGGTTGCTGTAAACCATACCAGGGGACACGCTCTGCAGTACACTTTCTCCAGTCTACACTCTGTCAAAGGCAGGTGCAATTCATTGCCTAGGTGTACCTGACATATTCTGGGGACTTCAGTCTCAGAGGGGCCCCCCAGACTTCTGTCCTATTGATGGATCAGGCCAGCCATGATGGGAAATTAAATAAATAGTCCAGAGCCACATGTTGCACTCCTTGCACTGCATGCCATCATCACTGTGGGGAGCAATGAAGTGCCTGAAACCAGTTGTCACTATTACAGTCTGATTTAAATATAACAAGTTAGAGCTGTAATATCTTTTGAATGAAAAATCTCCCAGCAGCTGAGTGTCCTTGTTTTACTCAGCAGGGAATCCTATAAAAAACAAACACAAAGATTCACACACAGACATATATCACATGCTAGTGTAAAAGCCAGTGTACACAGGCCAGCATTCTCTGCGTTTGGGCAGTCTCTACTGCGCATGACTGCATCGGCATTGGCAGTCTCTACTGCGCATGACTGCATCGGCAGTCTCTACTGCGCATGACTGCATCAGCAGTCTCTACTGCGCATGATTGCATCGGCATCGGCAGTCTCTACTGCGCATGACTGCATCGGCATCGGCAGTCTCTACTGCGCATGACTGCAAAAGCCTGTGTACACAGGCCAGCATTTTATGTGTTCGGGCAGTCTCCACTGCGCATGACTGCATCAGACAAACATACATCTGGCCTTTTATATTATAGAATATATATACTGTACATAAACTCACATATATATATACACATTCACACACAGACATATATGCACATATCACACAGACATATATGCACATGCACACACAAACAAATATATATCACAGAGACACAGACATATATGCACACATCACATATACACACACACACATATACGCTCACAGACATACTCACACATCACACATACACACAAACATATATGCACACACACACAAACATACACGCACACATCACAACCACATATATCACATACACACACAGACATATATGTGTACACACTAGTGATGAGCGAGCGTGCTCGGCCGATGCTCGGATCGGCTCGAGCATCGCTCTGCTCGGCACATGGCGGTACTCGTCGAGTACCGCCATGTGCTCTCCCGCCATGTTCGGGTGGCGGGGATCTGTGCCGGAAGAGGCACAGATCCGAAGACGCTCCGCTGGACCACCAGGGACTGGAGGTACGGGGGCATTGCGGAGATGAAGGGGGCATTGCGGAGATGAAGGGGGACATTGTGGAAGAGGGGCATAGACTCTATGCCCCTCTTCCACAATGTCCCCCTTCATCTCCGCTATGCCCGTCTTCCACAATGTCCCCCTTCATCTCCGCTATGCCCCTCTTCCACAATGTGCCCCTTCATCTCCGCTATGCCCCTCTTCCACAATGTCCCCCTTCATCTCCTCTATGCCATAGAGGAGATGAAGGGGGACATTGTGGAAGAGGGGCATAGCGGAGATGAAGGGGCACATTGTGGAAGAGGGGCATAGCGGAGATGAAGGGGCACATTGTGGAAGAGGGGCATAGCGGAGCTGAAGGGGGACATTGCGGAGCTGAAGGGGGCATAGCGGAGATGAAGGGGGCATTGACCAGGCACCCTCCCCTCATCAGAGCAGGGGGTGCCTGGTGTCGCCCCATTGACTTGAATGGGGCTCGGGTGCTCGGCCGAGCACTCGAGCCTCAGGGGGTGCTCGGTCAGAGCACCCGAGCACCCGAGCATCGGGGTGCTCGCTCAACACTAGTACACACACATTACACATACAGACATATATGTATACACACACACACATATACACACACATTACACATACAGACATATGCACACTTCACATAATCACACACATATACACAGATTTTTTTTTTTAAGTTACTGCTCCTTTAACCATTATTGGCGTTCTTATTGTGTGATATGACGTCTCTTTCTGCATCAGAAGCACCAAATAAAACAAATGATTATTTTTTTTTTATTTTTCTCTAAATCGAGTCCATTCTGCATAATAGGACTTGAAATTGCCAGGTCACACGGCAGCTTCAGAGAAGAGAATACGATTTTTTTTCTCAGGTTACTGGAGCTATCCTATTAATGTGATAGGCATAAGCAAATTGAAAAGAAATGGAAATCAATTTTAAGGAATCTATCTCTGGAAAACACTGGTTACGCCAGGCTGCTCAACCATATGACATAAACAGTCAACCTTGCTGAGCATTCCAGTGATAGAAATGTCTGCCAGAGCTGAGCTTAGGAGACGAGAAGCAAACATTCTCCATTAACCCCTTCAGTGCCAGAGGCTCGGGCCATTTTCTGAACCCTGCAGGCCAGACACTTTTTCAACATTTTTGCTATCCTTCCGTTTAGGCTTGATTTCCTCTGGGGATTTTTAGTTACATATGGAAAACTATATATTGTTTTTTTCAGAACGAATTGAGCTTTCTTGTGATACCTTACATGAAGAGAATTTTACATCGTGCAAAAAGCTATGATGTCATAATGACAAAAAAAAGTGAAAATTTACTCATTTTGCTAAAATCACATACTATGTATCAAAAATATTTACCTTGATTGAAAAAGTTTCAATTATTTGAAAAAGCCTCGAGTCCCCTGAGTAAAAAAATACCAAATTTGTATAGTTTTACCTACGTCCATGGCTAGCGTAGAGCCCTAATCACCAGCAGCGCAAAATGACATTTTCAACTTTATAAACTAATATGCGCATTCTAGGGTTTTTGTGGTAAAACTACCCTAAAACAGTGGAATAACTATATAAAACTATATATTTCGGAAAAGTAGACAACCTGCCGCATCTAATGAGGGGTAACTTGCCTTCTTACCCCAAGCCTGGTGTGCACAAATGCCTCCAGAAGATGGCGCTAATGAAAAAAAAGGCATTTTCTTACATTTCTGCCCCTTCAAATGTACTGAAATTTGTGAAAACCATGGCATTTCCAACTGTATTCATTAGCTAGTGCTCTTAGGAGAAAAATGACACCCCATTGGTATGAGTTTAACTACCTCAGGGGGCGTTAGAAGTGCAAAATGACACCTACTACAACCTCAAATTTTTCTAACATTTTCTCAAACATTACTTGTCAGTACACAAATGGTTATAACAACTACAGAAGTGAAGAAAGGGTACACAAACCATACCATTTTGAAAAGAAGACAACCTGCCGCATCTAATGATGGGTGACTTGCCTTGTTACCCCAAGCCTGGAGTGCACAAATGCCTCCAGAAGGTGGCACTAATGAAAAAAAAAGGCATTTTCTTACATTTCTGTCCCTTCAAATGTACTGAAATATGTGCAAACCATGGTATTTCCAACTGTATTCATTAGCTAGTGCTCTTAGGAGAAAAATGACACCCCATTGGTATGAGTTTAACTACCTCAGGGGGCGTTAGAAGTGCAAAATGACACCTACTACAACCTCAAATTTTTCTAACATTTTCTCAAACATTACTTGTCTGTATACAAATGGTTATAACAACTACAGAAGTGAAGAAAGGGTACACAAACCATACCATTTTGAAAAGAAGACACCCTGCCACATCTAATGATGGGTGACTTGCCTTGTTACCCCAAGCCTGGAGTGCACAAATGCCTCCAGAAGGTGGCACTAATGAAAAAAAAAGGTATTTTCTTACATTTCTGCCCCTTCAAATGTACTGAAATATGTGCAAACCATGGTATTTCCAACTGTATTCATTAGCTAGTGCTCTTAGGAGAAAAATGACACCCCATTGGTATGAGTTTAACTACCTCAGGGGGCGTTAGAAGTGCAAAATGACACCTACTACAACCTCAAATTTTTCTAACATTTTCTCAAACATTACTTGTCAGTACACAAATGGTTATAACAACTACAGAAGTGAAGAAAGGGTACACAAACCATACCATTTTGAAAAGAAGACACCCTGCCGCATCTAATGATGGGTGACTTGCCTTGTTACCCCAAGCCTGGAGTGCACAAATGCCTCCAGAAGGTGGCACTAATGAAAAAAAAAGGCATTTTCTTACATTTCTGCCCTTCAAATGTACTGAAATATGTGCAAACCATGGTATTTCCAACTGTATTCATTAGCTAGTGCTCTTAGGAGAAAAATGACACCCCATTGGTATGAGTTTAACTACCTCAGGGGGCGTTAGAAGTGCAAAATGACACCTACTACAACCTCAAATTTTTCTAACATTTTCTCAAACATTACTTGTCTGTACACAAATGGTTATAACAACTACAGAAGTGAAGAAAGGGTACACAAACCATACCATTTTGAAAAGAAGACACCCTGCCGCATCTAATGATGGGTGACTTGCCTTGTTACCCCAAGCCTGGAGTGCACAAATGCCTCCAGAAGGTGGCACTAATGAAAAAAAAAGGCATTTTCTTACATTTCTGCCCCTTCAAATGTACTGAAATATGTGCAAACCATGGTATTTCCAACTGTATTCATTAGCTAGTGCTCTTAGGAGAAAAATGACACCCCATTGGTATGAGTTTAACTACCTCAGGGGGCGTTAGAAGTGCAAAATGACACCTACTACAACCTCAAATTTTTCTAACATTTTCTCAAACATTACTTGTCTGTACCCAAATGGTTATAACAACTACAGAAGTGAAGAAAGGGTACACAAACCATACCATTTTGAAAAGAAGACACCCTGCCGCATCTATTGATGGGTGACTTGCTTTGTTACCCCAAGCCTGGAGAGCACAAATGCCTCCAGAAGGTGGCGCTAATGAAAAAAAAAGGCATTTTCTTACATTTCTGCCCCTTCAAATGTACTGAAATTTGTGCAAACCATGGCATTTCCAACTGTATTCATTAGCTAGTGCTCTTAGGAGAAAAATGACACCCCACTGGAATGAGTCGACCTACCTTAGGGGTGCCAGAAGCACATCACTACACCTACCTGTTTGCTTCTTCGAAAATGGCGGCTTGTACTAAAATGTCCATAACTGTTAGAGACATGAAGGAAAGGTATAAAAGGTATACCATTTTGGAAAGTAGACATTCTCCCGCATCAAATGAGGGGTCACTTGCCTTTCTACCCCCTGGGCTGAAGTGCACAAATATTTCCAAAAGGTGGCGCTATGGGAATAAATACATGTTTTTTTACATTTCCACCACTTCAAAGATACTAAAATCTTTGAAAACCATAACATTTCCTGCTGTATTCAGTACCTGCTACCAACATGAGAAAAATGGTAGCCTATTTGTGTGGGTTAACATAGAATATGTGGGTGCTAGGAACACGTACGTAAACCTGACACTTTTGTTTTTGAAATTATCTGCTTGCACTAAAATGGTTATAACCATAATAGATATGCAGAAAAGGTAGAGAAACAATGCCATTTTGGAAAGAAAACATCCTTCCGCATCTAATGAGGGGTCACGTGCCTTCTTACCCAAAGGCTGGTATGCACAAATGCTTCCAGGAGGTGGCGCTAGTGAAAAAAAAAGGCATTTTCTTACATTTCTGCCCCTTCAAATGTATGGAACTTTGTAAAAACCATGGAATTTTCAACTGCATTCATTAGCTAGTGCTCTTAGGAGTCAAACGACACCCCATTGATATGAGTTGACCTACCTTAGGGGGTGCTAGAAGTAGAAAACTACACCTACTACAACCTCTGATGTTTCTAACATTTTCTCAAATGTGACTTGCCTGTACAAAAATGGCTATAACACATTCAGAATTGAAGAAAAGGTAGATAAACCATACCATTTTGGAAAGAAAACAACCTGCCGCATCTAATGAGGGGTCACTTGCCTTCTTACCCCAATACTGGTGTGCATAAATGTTTCCAGAAGGAGGCGATATAGGAAAAAAATTGCATTTTTTTACATTTCTGCCCCTTCAAATGTATGGAGCGCTGTGAAAACCATGGAATTTTCAACTGCATTTGTTTGCTAGTGCTCTTAGGAGTCAAATGACACCCCATTGGTATGAGTTGAACTACCTTAGGGGGTGCTAGAAGTAGAAAACTACACCTACTACAACCTCTGATGTTTCTAACATTTTCTCAAACCTGACTTGCCTGTACGAAAATGACTATAACACCTTCAGAATTGAAGAAAAGGTAGATAAACCATACCATTTTGGAAAGAAGACAACCTGCCGCATCTAATGAGGGGTCACTTGCCTTTTTACCCCTAAGTTAGTTGGCACAACTATTTCCAGAATGTGGTGCTACAGGAAAAAATAAAATTTTGTTTTACACATCAGTCACTTCAAAGATACTAAAATGGTTCAATGGCGTGGGATTTCCTAGGAGGACTTCTTGCCAGCCTAAGAAAAATGGTACCCCACTGCTGTGGGTTGACATACCAATTTACGCTACAGGAGCGTAGCTACCAGTGAAACAGAAATGGTAAAGCAAACAGTGTATGTGTGATTTTATGGCTAACAGATGAAAGAAGCTAGGGCGTCAGCCGGTGTACGTGCGGACCTGTGACTACAAGTGTAACAAAGTATGTGGGAGGGTGAGGGATTAGGCAGTGTGTGTGGGTATGAGCAGAGGAGCAAGGATGGTGGGGCAGTGTTTGATAGTGTGTATGGGAGATCTGTGACTACCAGTGTTGATAAAAAGTCCTGTGTGTGCCACAGGAAGGGGGTCGGCATTGAACTCCCCTCCTAGTGGCACACACAGGGTTAATTTGTGTTTTATTTTTTATTTTTTTTATTATATACCTCATTGAGGGGCATAAGGACCCCCTGATCCCTCCCCAATGAGGTCTTAGTAAAAAAATATATATATATGTCCACAAACAGGGGACCCGGAGAGTGCCACAGGGGTCTCCAGCGCATTGCAAAGCAATGCATTGGATCCTTGTGGCACTCAGAGGGTTAATTTTTTTTTAATCATTACTTGGTAATCAGAGCTTGTTGGGGGGCCATCAGGACCAATCATGATGGCCCCCCAACAATCTCTGATAACGAAGTAATGAGAAATGCCCTGTGTGTGCGCCGCAGAAGGGGGGCTGCATTGGCCCCCCTTGAGGCACACACAGGGTTAATTTTTTTTCTTTACTTTTTTTATTATGGACCTCATTGGTGGGTATCAGGACCCCTTTGATTCCCCCCAATGAGGTCTTAAAAAAAAAAAAAAAAAGGAATCAAAATAAATGTCCCTGTGAGTGCCAAAGGGCTCTCCAGCGCATTGCAAAGCAATGCATTGGACCCTTCTGGCACTCAGAGGGTTAATTTTTTTTTTAATCATTACTTGGTAATCAGAGCTTGTTGGGGGGCCATCAGGACCAATCATGAAGGCCCCCCAACAATCTCTGATAACGAAGTAATGATAAATGCCCTGTGTGTGCGCCGCAGAAGGGGGGCTGCATTGGCCCCCCTTGAGGCACACACAGGGTTAATTTTTTTTCTTTACTTTTTTTATTATGGACCTCATTGGTGGGTATCAGGACCCCTCTGATTCCCCCCAACGAGGTCTTAAAAACAAAAAAAAAAAAAGGAATCAAAATAAATGTCCCTGTGAGTGCCAAAGGGGTTTCCAGCGCATTGCAAAGCAATGCATTGGACCCTTCTGGCACTCAGAGGGTTAATTTTTTTTTTTATTAATACTTTGTAATCAGAGCTTGTTGGGGGGCCATCAGGACAAATCCTGATGGCCCCCCAACAATCTCTAGTAACAAAGTAATGATAGAAGCCCTGTGTGTGCCACAGGAGGGGGGGGTGCATTTGACCCCCCCCTGTGGCACACACAGGGTTAAAAAATTGTATTTATTTTTTTTTTAATAATAGACCTCATTGAGGGGCATCAGGATCCCCCCTGATCCCCCCAATGAGGTCTTTAAAAAAATAAAAAAAAAAACCCAAAGAAAAGACCCTGTGAGTGCTACAAGGGTCTCCAGCACATTGCAAAGCAATGTGCTGGGGACCCCTGCGGCACTCACAGGGCTACTTAGCGTTTGTTTTTTTTTGTTTTTTTTTTTTTTAATTTCTCAGACCTCGTGGGGGACATCAGGACCCCTTCTGGTGTCCCCCCAGTTATTGATCTCCCAGCCATCGGCTGGGAGATCAATATGGCGACTTGCAGGAGAGCAAAAGCTCTCCTGCCTTTCACTCCTACCACCGGTAGGAGTGAATGGGACCGGGGAAACTTCCCCAACGTCATCAGTGACATGTCACTGATGACGCTGGGAGGCTTCCCCCGGTCCCGCCCACTCCTACCCGGAAGTTCGGGTAGGAGACAAAGAAGAGGAGAAGCTGCGCCTCAGCTGCGCTTCTCCTCTTCTTTTATTGATCTCCCAGCGCGATCGGCTGGGAGATCAATAACAGGGGGGACATGAGGAGTGATCCTCATGTCCCCCCACGATTGCCCACATTTTTTTTTTTTAAAATGCGGCCACTGCATGCCGGTTATACCGGCTCATGCAGTGACCGCATTTTAGTGGGTACATTGTACGAGCTTGGCACAGCGGGTACAGCTGTCCAAACTCGTACAATGTACCCACTTGGCACTCAAAGGGTTAAACTGAATATTAAATGTCCAAGCAGGAAAGGTCCTAAGGGGTTGACTGCAGGCTGCTAACATGCTTTTTTTTTGCCAGTTTGCAGATTTATCCGCTGTTAGTCAGATAACCTTTTGAGCACCATAGAGGCTCGCAATGCATTGCGTAACTCTATGTCATTCAAAGGGTTAACTAGCAATGCACTGGAGGCCTCTCTAACACACAAAGGCTTAACCCTTCGAGTGCCCGGTAGGTATCCAACGCATTGCCTACTTCCCTGGCACTCAAAGGTTTAAAGACAACATTAACATTCTAAGGTGTGTGTGTGTGTGTGTGTGTGTGTGTGTGTGTGTGTGTGTGTGTGTGTGTGTGTGTGTGTGAGAAAACTAGACTTGGCAATTAAAGTGGACTCATCACACCAAAATAAAGTGACTTAACCCTTTGAGTGCCAGAGAAGTATGAGACACATTGCTTTGCAATGCGTTGTATCCCCCACTGACAAAAGGTTAAATCGATAGTATTGAGTGATATGGATAATACATTTTGCCATTCCTGGGAACTCTCTCGATCTGTTTAGTAAATTACCAGGTCTCAGGAGATAAAGGCTGATTCTCCAATGGTGATGAGCTTCCTGTGAAACTCTGCCCACTTCTCCTCCTTCCCACCCTGTTCTTCCCACTTCTCCTCCTTCCCATCCTATTCCTCCCACTTCCCTCTCACTTCTCCTCCTTCCCCACCCTGTTCTGCCCCTCCTTCCCATCCTATTCCTCCCACTTCCCTCTCACTTCTCCTCCTTCCCCACCCTGTTCTGCCCCTCCTTCCCATCCTATTCCTCCCACTTCCCTCTCACTTCTCCTCCTTCCCCACCCTGTTCTGCCCCTCCTTCCCACCCTGTTCCACCCACTTCCCTCCCACTTCTCCTCCTTCTCCCCCTGTTACTTCCACTTCCATTCCATTTCTCATCCATCCCATCCTGTTCTGTCCACTCCCTGCCCACTTCTCCTCCTTCCCACCCTGTTTCTTCCACTTCCCACCCACTTCTTCTTACCGCCCTGTTCGTTTCATTCCCCCCCCCACTTCTCCTTCCCACCCTGTTCCTCCCAGTTCCCACCCACTTCTCCTCCTTCTCACCCTGTTCTGCCCACTTCTCCTCCTTCTCACCCTGTTCTGCCCACTTCCTGCCCACTTTATGACACAAGGATGATAAGCCTTACCCACCCACATAAGCTCCACCCCATTATATCACGAATCACATCATTTACATGCCCCTGTGTGGCAGCACATGAGCCCTCTCTGGGGGCTCAAAATTAGGACTTTCCCAGGCATGTATATTGCAGGGTTTAGCCTGCTCAGTAAAACATGGGTTCTCCACTGCTAAGAGATTTTTTATTCAAAAGTTATTGCAGCTCAGTCTTGATTTTTGGGAGGGAGTATTCTTATGGCCTGCAATTTTTATGGCCTTCCATAGACTGCTGTAGCAACAGCTCCTCTGTAAAATTTCTAGCCATGGGAGGGGGGCTGTATAAAAAAAAAGGCCAGTCTGAGCTGCAATAATGTTTGAAAAATAACACATCTCAATAGAGGGAGTGTCCTTGTTTTAATCACCAAAGCTATCCCTTTTTAATTTTAAAAGGTAAAAGCTGTCTCTGTGTTGTTCTAGCCAATTGTTATTATATAAATCGTTTCTGAGTAATTCACCTTATTTGCTGGTGGCATAGTCTGGCACTATATGCAAATTAGTTAATGTGCTTGGCCTATATTTTCTCACACTGTGCTATGAATGAATCTAGGCAGAGCCCACACACTGGGAAAATGCTGGTACGGCGAGCGATAAGCTTAGCCTTTAATTAGAACACAGTGCAGTGAGTTGGCATAAAGTACTATACTGTAGTATTAACCCTTTGAGTGCCAGAGGGGTACATTCAAGGGGTTAAAAGATAAAGTTTATTTTTTTTTACAACATAAAGACATATTCTAAGTCTCTGTAAAGCAAACTAGGCTTGTCATAGGGTGACAGGTTAATTTTAAAATGTCATGTACTTCATGCTAACCTCATAATTATCCATTGATACCCGTCGTGCACTGATACCACTTATGCATATAGACCTCAAATTAACAGGAATGTAAAAGGGTGTTTTTCAACTTTATGAGCAAAAAATGCATATTCCATTGGTTTCCCCAACAACAGCTTTATAACTATATAAAAGCATATATTTTCTGAAAATAGACTATTTTATGTTTCAAAAAATAGCAGAACTGTCTTCCCACACAGAATGATGATGCAAGAGCGTTTTGTTAACCCCTTAACGGCCACCCAGTCTGGGGGTGGGCAGCAGTAGAGGATCACAACACTTTTTTTGTGCAATGAATTCCATGACGTCCCAGCACCATCACCGGTCCTTAACATCCGGACCTGGCACGGCATGGTAAGGGGTTATACTTAGCAATTAGTATACAATGTTTCAAGCAAGATTTGTGTAACAAACAAAAAACATCTGAAATATGAATGCCATATATCTCCTGAGTAGATTAATCTATATATATAAAAGAGGAAGGATCCCGACCAGCTATGTCCAAAGCCAGACACACCAAGGGGCGGCAGTAAGGAGGAGTTATGCTGATCTTCTCTATATGGCTTGTTCCATAGGTGTAAGCATGGGGACATGATTTTTACAGGAGTGAGTGCCTACTCTTGTGAAAATCTCTGTAAGGACTTCATTCTCCGCCACAGTACACACCTTCTTCCTCTACACCGCCCCTCTCATTCACCATGTACAGGACTTCGCCCTCCATCACAGTACACACCTCCTCCCTCTTCACCTTCCCTCCCACTCACCACGTACAGTACTTCATCCTCCACCACACTGCACACCTCCTCCCTCTACACCCTCCCTACAATTCACCACGTACAGGACTTCATCCTCCACCACACTGCACACCTCCTCCCTCTACACCCTCCCTACAATTCACCACGTACAGGACTTCATCCTCCACCACAGTACACACCTCCTCCCTCTACACCCTCCCTACAATTCACCACGTACAGGACTTCATCCTCCACCACACTGCACACCTCCTCCCTCTACACCCTCCCTCCCCTTCACCATGTACAGGACTTCATCCTCCACCACAGTACACACCTCCTCCCTCTACACCCTCCCTTCCATTCACCATGTACAGGACTTCATCCTCCACCACAGTACACACCTCCTCCCTCTACGCCCTCCCTCCCATTCACCATGTACAGGACTTCATCCTCCACCACACTGCACACCTCCTCCCTCTACACCCTCCCTTCCATTCACCACATACAGGACTTCATCCTCCACCACAGTACACACCTCCTCCCTCTACACCCTCCCTTCCATTCACCATGTACAGGACTTCATCCTCCACCACAGTACACACCTCCTCCCTCTACGCCCTCCCTCCCATTCACCATGTACAGGACTTCATCCTCCACCACACTGCACACCTCCTCCCTCTACACCCTCCCTACAATTCACCACATACAGGACTTCATCCTCCACCACAGTACACACCTCCTCCCTCTACACCCTCCCTTCCATTCACCATGTACAGGACTTCATCCTCCACCACAGTACACACCTCCTCCCTCTACGCCCTCCCTCCCATTCACCATGTACAGGACTTCATCCTCCACCACACTGCACACCTCCTCCCTCTACACCCTCCCTACAATTCACCACATACAGGACTTCATCCTCCACCACAGTACACACCTCTTCCCTCTACACCCTCCCTTCCATTCACCATGTACAGGACTTCATCCTCCACCACAGTACACACCTCCTCCCTCTACACCCTCCCTCCCATTCACCATGTACAGGACTTCATCCTCCACCACAGTACACACCTCCTCCCTCTACACCCTCCCTACAATTCACCACGTACAGGACTTCATCCTCCACCACAGTACACACCTCCTTCCTCTACACCCTCCCTCCCATTCACCACATACAGGACTTCATCCTCCACCACAGCACACACCTCCTCCCTCTACACCCTCCCTCCCATTCACCACATACAGGACTTCATCCTCCACCACAGTACACACCTCCTCCCTCTACACCCTCCCTCCCATTCACCACGTACAGGACTTCATCCTCCACCACAGTACACACCTCCTCCCTCTACACCCTCCCTTCCATTCACCACGTACAGGACTTCATCCTCCACCACAGTACACATCTCCTCCCTCTACATCCTCCTCCCATTCACCACGTACAGGACTTCATCCTCCACCACAGTACACACCTCCTCCCTCTACACCCTCCCTCCCATTCACCATGTACAGGACTTCATCCTCCACCACACTGCACACCTCCTCCCTCTACACCCTCCCTACAATTCACCACATACAGGACTTCATCCTCCACCACAGTACACACCTCTTCCCTCTACACCCTCCCTTCCATTCACCATGTACAGGACTTCATCCTCCACCACAGTACACACCTCCTCCCTCTACACCCTCCCTCCCATTCACCATGTACAGGACTTCATCCTCCACCACAGTACACACCTCCTCCCTCTACACCCTCCCTACAATTCACCACGTACAGGACTTCATCCTCCACCACAGTACACACCTCCTTCCTCTACACCCTCCCTCCCATTCACCACATACAGGACTTCATCCTCCACCACAGTACACACCTCCTCCCTCTACACCCTCCCTCCCATTCACCACGTACAGGACTTCATCCTCCACCACAGTACACACCTCCTTCCTCTACACCCTCCCTCCCATTCACCACGTACAGGACTTCATCCTCCACCACAGTACACACCTCCTCCCTCTACACCCTCCCTTCCATTCACCACGTACAGGACTTCATCCTCCACCACAGTACACACCTCCTCCCTCTACACCCTCCCTTCCATTCACCATGTACAGGACTTCATCCTCCACCACAGTACACACCTCCTCCCTCTACGCCCTCCCTCCCATTCACCATGTACAGGACTTCATCCTCCACCACAGTACACACCTCCTCCCTCTACACCCTCCCTACAATTCACCACGTACAGGACTTCATCCTCCACCACAGTACACACCTCCTTCCTCTACACCCTCCCTCCCATTCACCACGTACAGGACTTCATCCTCCACCACAGTACACACCTCCTCCCTCTACACCCTCCCTCCCATTCACCACATACTTCACTACATCCTATATCACAGTACACACCTCCACTCTCCCATTCACCACATACAGGACTTCACCCTAAACCACAGTACACACCTCCTCCTTCTGTACCCTCCCTACAATTTACCACGTACAGGACTTCATTCTCTACCACAGTACACACCTCCTCCCTCTACACTGTCCCTCCCATTCACTACGTACAGGACTTTGTCCTCCACCAGAGTACACACCTCTTCCCTCTACACCCTCCATACAATTCACCATGTACAGGACTTCATCCTCCACCACAGTACACACCTCTTCTCTCTACACTCTCCCTCACATTCACCACATACAGGACTTTGGCCTCCATCACAGTACACACCTCCACCCTCTACGCCCTCCCTACCTTTCACCATATACAGGACTTCATCCTCCACCACAGTACACACCTCCTCCCTCTACATCCTGCCTCCTATTCACCACATACAGGACTTCATCCTCCACCACAGTACACACCTCCTCCCTCTACACCCTGCCTCCTATTCACCACATACAGGACTTTGTCCTCCACCACAGTACACACCTCCTTCCTCTACACCTTCCCTCCCATTCACCACATACAGGACTTTATCCTCCATCATAGTACACACCTCCTCCCTCTACACCCTCCCTCTCACTCACCACGTACAGGACTTCACCCTCCACCACAGTACACACCTCCTCCCTCTACACCCTCCCTCCCATTCACCACATACAGGACTTTATCCTCCATCATAGTACACACCTCCTCCCTCTACACCCTCCCTCCCACTCACCACGTACAGGACTTCACCCTCCACCATAGTACACACCTCCTCCCTCTACACCCTCCCTCCCATTCACCACATACAGCATAATAATTTTGAAACTAGAGGAGATACACAAATAGAGTGGAGCTGGAGTATATTTTGTAGGAGCCTTGATGGCAGCCAAATTGTTCTCTGGGGAGTCTGGAGACTTTGGGGAGTGTGAAGGGAGAAAGGAGAGTTACTAAAAAAGCGCCCAATTATCTGTTTTTGACTGAGAAGTGAGACAGGCTGGTGATCCAAGTTCCTACCAGAGCTGGCTGAACCTCTGTGACTAACTGACAACATACTGTGCAGACTGACACCCAAAAGACAGAGAAGTACAGTTTACTTGAAACAGTATAAATAAGAACTGCTCCCAGGTACAATTTTGGTGTTAATGTACTTGATGGAATGCAAATCTGAAAACAAAATAAAGGTAATTGGAAACTTCAATCACCCAGGTTTAAAGGGATAGTAATGATTCTGTCAGAGTTGTAGTTCAAGAGTAACTGAATGATAAAGTATCCCCCTCACCCCTTTTACCTAGTGGAAGCCACTCCCCTCAGATGTGAAATCTGGTCTCTTGCCCATACAGCTCACAGCAAGGGACAATCTTCTTACTGTGAGCATAGGAAATACCCTTCCCGCCTTGACAGGTTTTTCCTTATGCTCCTCTCTGCGATCAATTCGGACAGTCTTGTTGCTCTGAGGTGAGCAGTGTTACATCAGTAAAAGGGGCAGGAGGGGGATACTTTATCATTCAAGTACTCTTGTACTACAACTCTGACAGGATTGAAATAACGCTCTCCATGGCCCAAATACTATGGAGATTAGTGTTGAGCGAGCATGCTCGGCCGATGCTCGGATCGGCTCGAGCATCGCTCTGCTCGGCACATGGCGGTACTCGTACGAGTACCGCATGTGCTCGCCCGCCATGTTCGGGTCTCCTCCCCGCACGTTTTGCGGCTGCTGCGCAGCCAATAAACGTGCAGGGAGGCTCTGACATCGGTGTAATACCAGCAGCCATGTTGGCTGCTGGCATTACACTGATTGGCTGGCCAGAACCCGTGGTCGGGTGCTGTATAGCACCTGACCAGCGAGTTCGGCTCAGTCTTAGCCAGGGAGAGCTGAGGATAGGAAGGGAAAGTCAGTGTAGGGAGGAAAAAAACCAAAATTGTGAAAAAAAAGAACCAAAAGTCCTTTTTAGGACTACTGTGTGTGGGGGCAGCAGGTTATTTTGTGTGGGGGGAAAAAAACAAACAAAAAAAAAAAATATATATTCTGTTTAGTGTGCAAAGTTGCAGATTAGAGCACATTCTGTTTAGTGTGCACAGTTGCAGATTAGAGCACATTCTGTTTAGTGTGCAAAGTTGCAGATTAGAGCACATTCTGTTTAGTGTGCAAAGTTGCAGATTAGAGCACATTCTGTTTAGTGTGCAAAGTTGCAGATTAGAGCACATTCTGTTAAGTCTTCAAACTAAAATATCAAAGTCACATATTCCATTCAGTGTGCGTCGCCGCAGTTTAGCAGCACATTCTGTGTACTGTGCAGAGTTGCAGAATAGGAAGAAATACTGTTAAGTCTTCAAACTAAAATATCAAAGTCACATATTCCATTCAGTGTGCTTCGCCGCAGTTTAGCAGCACATTCTGTGTACTGTGCAGAGTTGCAGAATAGGAAGAAATACTGTTAAGTCTTCAAACTAAAATATCAAAGTCACATATTCCATTCAGTGTGCTTCGCCGCAGTTTAGCAGCACATTCTGTGTACTGTGCAGAGTTGCAGAATAGGAAGAAATACTGTTAAGTCTTCAAACTAAAATATCAAAGTCACATATTCCATTCAGTGTGCTTCGCCGCAGTGTAGCAGCACATTCTGTGTACTGTGCAGAGTTGCAGAATAGGAAGAAATACTGTTAAGTCTTCAAACTAAAATATCAAAGTCACATATTCCATTCAGTGTGCTTCGCCGCAGTGTAGCAGCACATTCTGTGTACTGTGCAGAGTTGCAGAATAGTAAGAAATACTGTTAAGTCTTCAAACTAAAATATCAAAGTCACATATTCCATTCAGTGTGCTTCGCCGCAGTTTAGCAGCACATTCTGTGTACTGTGCAGAGTTGCAGAATAGGAAGAAATACTGTTAAGTCTTCAAACTAAAATATCAAAGTCACATATTCCATTCAGTGTGCTTCGCCGCAGTGTAGCAGCACATTCTGTGTACTGTGCAGAGTTGCACAATAGGAAGAAATACTGTTAAGTCTTCAAACTAAAATATCAAAGTCACATATTCCATTCAGTGTGCTTCGCCGCAGTGTAGCAGCACATTCTGTGTACTGTGCAGAGTTGCAGAATAGTAAGAAATACTGTTAAGTCTTCAAACTAAAATATCAAAGTCACATATTCCATTCAGTGTGCTTCGCCGCAGTGTAGCAGCACATTCTGTGTACTGTGCAGAGTTGCAGAATAGGAAGAAATACTGTTAAGTCTTCAAACTAAAATATCAAAGTCACATATTCCATTCAGTGTGCTTCGTCGCAGTTTAGCAGCACATTCTGTGTACTGTGCAGAGTTGCAGAATAGGAAGAAATACTGTTAAGTCTTCAAACTAAAATATCAAAGTCACATATTCCATTCAGTGTGCTTCGCCGCAGTTTAGCAGCACATTCTGTGTACTGTGCAGAGTTGCAGAATAGGAAGAAATACTGTTAAGTCTTCAAACTAAAATATCAAAGTCACATATTCCATTCAGTGTGCTTCGCCGCAGTTTAGCAGCCTATTCTGTGTACTCTGCACAGTTGCAGAATAGGAAGAAATACTGTTAAGTTTTCAAACTCAAATATTAAAGTCACATATTCCATTCAGTGTGTGTCACCGCCGTTTAGCAGCCTATTCTGTGTACTCTGCACAGTTGCAGAATAGAAAGAAATACTGTTAAGTTTTCAAACTCAAATATTAAAGTCACATATTCCATTCAGTGTGTGTCACCGCCGTTTAGCAGCCTATTCTGTGTACTCTGCACAGTTGCAGAATAGGAAGAAATACTGTTAAGTTTTCAAACTCAAATACTAAAGTCACATATTCCATTCAGTGTGTGTCACCGCCGTTTAGCAGCCTATTCTGTGTACTCTGCACAGTTGCAGAATAGGAAGAAATACTGTTAAGTTTTCAAACTGAAATATTAAAGTCACATATTCCATTCAGTGTGTGTCACCGCCGTTTAGCAGCCTATTCTGTGTACTCTGCACAGTTGCAGAATAGGAAGAAATACTGTTAAGTTTTCAAACTCAAATATTAAAGTCACATATTCCATTCAGTGTGTGTCACCGCCGTTTAGCAGCCTATTCTGTGTACTCTGCACAGTTGCAGAATAGGAAGAAATACTGTTAAGTTTTCAAACTCAAATATTAAAGTCACATATTCCATTCAGTGTGTGTCACCGCCGTTTAGCAGCCTATTCTGTGTACTCTGCACAGTTGCAGAATAGTAAGAAATACTGTTAAGTTTTCAAACTCAAATATTAAAGTCACATATTCCATTCAGTGTGTGTCACCGCCGTTTAGCAGCCTATTCTGTGTACTCTGCACAGTTGCAGAATAGGAAGAAATACTGTTAAGTTTTCAAACTCAAATATTAAAGTCACATATTCCATTCAGTGTGTGTCACCGCCGTTTAGCAGCCTATTCTGTGTACTCTGCACAGTTGCAGAATAGGAAGAAATACTGTTAAGTTTTCAAACTCAAATATTAAAGTCACATATTCCATTCAGTGTGTGTCACCGCCGTTTAGCAGCCTATTCTGTGTACTCTGCACAGTTGCAGAATAGGAAGAAATACTGTTAAGTTTTCAAACTCAAATATTAAAGTCACATATTCCATTCAGTGTGTGTCACCGCCGTTTAGCAACCTATTCTGTGTACTCTGCACAGTTGCAGAATAGGAAGAAATACTGTTAAGTTTTCAAACTCAAATATTAAAGTCACATATTCCATTCAGTGTGTGTCACCGCCGTTTAGCAGCCTATTCTGTGTACTCTGCACAGTTGCAGAATAGGAAGAAATACTGTTAAGTTTTCAAACTCAAATATTAAAGTCACATATTCCGTGTAAGATGAAGAAGGCGGGTAAAAAGGGACGGGGAAGTGGACGTGATCCTGATAGTTCAGGGTGCGGGTCAGGACGCGGAGAAACTGTGCCTGGTGCCAGAGCACAAGAAAGAAAGACATCCACCATACCTAGCTTCATGTCTAATTTTACAGGGCGTCGCAGGACATCACTCTCGAGGTCCGACCACTGCGAACAGGTGGTCGGTTGGATGTCAGCTGATACTGCTTCCAGTCGGTTAAGCACCACCCTGTCTTCCACCAAGTCCACTCTCAGTAGCCAAGAGTCTGGTCAACATAATCCTCACTCTGATCATCCTTCCTCCCACCATACACGGTCTGTTCAAAGAAGTGATCCCACACTGGGATATAGTGAGGAGCTCGTCTCATCACCAATCCTTCATTTGACCCTCTCTCCAAGCACGCTTGCAGAGGAACATGACATCTTGTGCCCTGATTCACAACCTCTAGAGGGTACCCAATCACAAGAAGATGACAGATGTGAACGGCATTTAAGGTCAAAGGAAGTAGTGGATGATGATGATGATGATGATGAGACACAGTTGCCATTAAATCAACCACTATTTCTGTCTCAAGACCTTGTTGAGGAGAATGTTATACAGTTGTCAATGACTGAGTATGTGGTGGGATCAAGACATGAGGAGGATGATCAGAGTGAGGAAGTGGAGGAGGACTTGGTGGACGATGAGGTGACTGACCCCACCTGGGAAGGTGTAGAGCCGAGCGATGACAGCAGTCCTGAGGGTGAGCCATCTGCAGCACCGCAACAGGCTGGAAGAGGCAGTGGTGTGGCTACAGAAAGAAGGCGTACCGCACCAAACCGGCCCGCAAATGTTCCACGGAGCACCCCCTTGCATAAATCTACCTTGCCAAAGGGTAGGTGTTCCGCGGTATGGCGTTTTTTTAAGGAAAGTGTGGACGACAAAAGAATTGTAGTTTGCAACCTGTGCCACACCAGAATGAGCCGAGGCATGAACACTAGAAACCTCACCACCACCAGCATGATCCGACACATGGCATCCAAGCACCGTAATAAGTGGGAGGAACGCCTGGATCGCCCATCTGTGTCTGCAGGCCACACCACTGCCTCCTCTTCCCCTGTTTTCGGTGCCGGCCAATCGCCTGTCGAAGGCGCAGGCCCGCATACCTCCCGCCCTGCACCTGTAGCATCTGAAGCACCATCAGCGACCACATCCACTTCCCTGTCCCAGCACAGCGTCCAAATGTCGTTACCCCAGGCATTTGAGCGCAAGCGAAAATACCCAGCCACCCACCCACAGGCCATAGCACTAACCTCACACCTTTCCAAATTACTGGCCATCGAAATGCTGCCATTTAGGCTTGTGGACACTGAGTCCTTCCGCAGCCTGATGGCAGCAGCTGTCCCTCGGTACGCGGTCCCCAGCCGCCACTACTTTTCCCGGTGTGCCGTCCCCGCATTACACCACCATGTGTCCCGTAACATCACCCGTGCCCTGACCAACGCAGTTACTGGGAAGGTCCACTTAACGACTGACACATGGACAAGTGCTTGTGGCCAGGGACGCTACATTTCCCTGACGGCACACTGGGTGAATGTCGTGGAGGCTGGGAGCGACTCGGACCCTGGGATGGCACGGGTGCTACCCACGCCGAGGATTGCGGGCCCTACCTCCATCAGGGTTTCCGCCAGCACCTACGTTATTGGCTCCTCCTCCTCCGTTTCCACCTCCGAATTCTCTACACGCAGCGCCACTCCCCCATCAGCCAGTAGCTGGAAGCAGTGTAGCACTGCAGTGGGGAAGCGTCAACAGGCCGTGCTGAAGCTGATCTGCCTTGGGGACAAACAGCACACGGCCTCAGAGCTGTTGCAGGGGATTAGTCACCAGACCGAGCAGTGGCTCTCGCCACTCAACCTGCAACCAGGCATGGTTGTGTGTGATAATGGGCGTAACTTGGTGGCGGCTTTGGAGCTCGGCAAGCTCACACACGTACCATGCCTAGCGCATGTATTTAATTTAGTGGTTCAGCGATTTCTAAAAACCTACCCCAATGTGCATGATCTCTTGACCAAGGTGCGCCGCGTGTGTGCACATTTCCGTTAGTCATCTACAGCTTCGGCCGGCCTGTTGAAGCTGCAGCAGCGCTTACAATTGCCAGCTCACCGAACACCCGAGCCCCATTGAAGTCAATGGGAGGACTCGAGCATTACACCAGGCACCCCCTGCTCTGATGAGGGGAGGGTGCCTGGTCCATAGGAAAAGGGCAGAAAAGGATGGAAACACCACAGAAATGGTTCAGGGACAGCATAGGGAGGATGTCTGGATGCATCTTGGACTCCAACATCGCTGCTGGGAACGATATTTCGCCCGTAGTACGCCATTTTTACAGACTGACCATAAAACACACAAAAAGGAAAATAAAAACGACTTTAGGCGAAAAATTGTTACCAAACAATATTTGCTGTATATTTACTTGTATATCATCTGCAAATTATCCCAAAAATTTCCTTGATTTTCGGAAGTGAGGCCATGATTAAGAGGGAAACGTGCGCAGAGGCAAATTCTCCCAAAAATTTCCTTGATTTTCAGAACTGAGGCCATGATTAAGAGGGAAACGTGCACAGAGGCAAATTCTCCCAAAAATTTCCTTGATTTTATTGAACTGAGGCCATGATTAAGAGGGAAACGTGCGCTGAGCCGACCATCTAAAACATTATGGGTGAGGGTCTGCTGCAGAGCTGACCATCCTAAACATTATATGCGAAGGCCCGCTAGTGAGCTGACGCTATAAAACATTATATGAGAGGGCCCGCTAGAGAGCTGACCCAATAAAACATTATATGAGAAGGCCCGCTGGTGAGCTGACCTATATAAAAATTGGCAAACAGGGCCCGCTGGTGAGCTGACCCTATATAAAAATTATATCACAGGGCCCGCTGGTGAGCTGGCCCTATATAAAAATTATAGCACAGGGCATATGGAAGAGGAGGAGGAGGATGAGAAGATTAAGAGTCAACCATATACCCGTTTTTTGGGTGGAAGGGGTGAATGGGAATACAGAGTATTCCCATCATTGTAAATAACATATATAAAGTGAGTTTATGTTCCCCCGGGGCTTTCCTCCAGTGGAGTGGAGAAGTCAGGGGAAATCCAGGCCTTGTTCATTTTTATAAGTGTCAACCTATCAGCATTGTCGGTGGAAAGGCGGATACGCTTATCTGTTATGATGCCACCAGCAGCACTAAATACCCGCTCAGACAGAACGCTGGCGGCAGGGCAGGCCAGCACCTCCAAGGCGTAGAGTGCCAGTTCATACCACGTGTCCAGCTTGGACACCCAGTAGTTGTAAGGCACAGAGGGATCATTGAGGACGCTGACACGGTCTGCTACGTACTCCTTCACCATCTTCCAAAACTTTTCCCTCCTTGTGACACTAGGCTGCGCATCAGGGTGAGGGTGCTGGCGGGGTGTCATGAAGGTGTCCCACGCCTTGGAGAGTGTTGCCCTGCCTTTCTCGGAACTGCTGTGTGCTCCCCTTTTCTCCCCTTCTCGGTTGGCCAAGGTAGCACGTACTCTGCCGCCAGCGTTGTCAGATGGAAAATTTTGGAGCAATTTTTCAACAAGAACCTTCTGGTATTGCACCATTTTGCTTGTCCTCTCCACCGGAGGAATGAGAGATGAGAAATTCTCTTTGTAGCGGGGGTCCAGAAGGGTGAACACCCAGTAATCCGTGTTGTCTAAAATGCGTACAACGCGTGGGTCACGGGAAAGGCAGCCTAACATAAAGTCAGCCATGTGTGCCAGAGTACCAACAGTCAAAATTTCGCTGTCCTCACCAGGAGGATGACTCTCAATATCCTCATCCTCTTCCTCCTCTTCTGCCCATCCACGCTGAAGAGATGGAACTAAAGTTCCATGGCTACCCTCTGTAGAGGAGGCAACCGTGTCTTCCTCCTCCTCCTCCTCCTCCTCCTCCGCCTCCTCCAATTGTCGCTGAGAAGACGAAGTGAGGGTGCTCTGGCTATCACCTTGTGTAAGCTCTTCCTCCCCCATTTCCACCTCTTCCACATGCAAAGCGTCGGTTTTAATTGTGAGCAGCGAGCGTTTCAGTAGACACAGAAGTGGGATGGTTACACTGATAATAGCGTTATCGCCGCTCACCATCTGTGTCGATTCCTCAAAATTGCGTAAAACCTCGCAGAGGTCTGACATCCATTCCCACTCCTCACTTCTGATTACAGGAAGTTGAACGGAGAGGCGACGACCGTGTAACAGCTGGTACTCCACTACTGCCCTCTGCTGCTCACAAAGCCGGGCCAACATGTGGAAGGTGGAGTTCCAGCGCATGCTCACATCACACAGCAGCCGGTGAGCTGGCAATTGTAAGCGCTGCTGCAGCTTCAACAGGCCGGCTGAAGCTGTTGATGACTTACGGAAATGTGCACACACGCGGCGCACCTTGGTCGAGAGATCATGCAAATTGGGGTAGGTTTTTAGAAATCGCTGAACCACTAAATTAAATACATGCGCTAGGCATGGTACGTGTGTGAGCTTGCCGAGCACCAAAGCCGCCACCAAGTTACGCCCATTATCACACACAACCATGCCTGGTTGCAGGTTGAGTGGCGAGAGCCACTGCTCGGTCTGGTGACTAATCCCCTGCAACAGCTCTGATGCCGTGTGCTGTTTGTCCCCAAGGCAGATCAGCTTCAGCACGGCCTGTTGACGCTTCCCCACTGCAGTGCTACACTGCTTCCAGCTACCGGCTGATGGGTGAGTGGCGCTGCGCGCAGAGAATTCGGAGGTGGAAACGGAGGAGGAGGAGGAGGAGCCAATAATGTAGGTGCTGGCGGAAACCCTGATGGAGGTAGGGCCCGCAATCCTCGGCGTGGGTAGCACCTGTGCCATCCCAGGGTCCGAGTCGCTCCCAGCCTCCACGACATTCACCCAGTGTGCCATCAGGGAAATGTAGCGTCCCTGGCCACAAGCACTTGTCCATGTGTCAGTCGTTAAGTGGACCTTCCCAGTAACTGCGTTGGTCAGGGCACGGGTGATGTTACGGGACACATGGTGGTGTAATGCGGGGACGGCACACCGGGAAAAGTAGTGGCGGCTGGGGACTGCGTACCGAGGGACAGCTGCTGCCATCAGGCTGCGGAAGGACTCAGTCTCCACAAGCCTAAATGGCAGCATTTCGATGGCCAGTAATTTGGAAAGGTGTGAGGTTAGTGCTATGGCCTGTGGGTGGGTGGCTGGATATTTTCGCTTGCGCTCAAATGCCTGGGGTAACGACATTTGGACGCTGCGCTGGGACAGGGAAGTGGATGTGGTCGCTGATGGTGCTTCAGATGGTACAGGTGCAGGGCGGGAGGTATGCGGGCCTGCGCCTTCGACAGGCGATTGGCCGGCACCGAAAACAGGGGAAGAGGAAGCAGTGGTGTGGCCTGCAGACACAGATTGGCGATCCGGGCGTTCCTCCCACTTATTACGGTGCTTGGATGCCATGCTGGTGGTGGTGAGGTTGCTAGTGTTCATGCCTCGGCTCATTCTGGTGTGGCACAGGTTGCAAACTACAATTCTTTTGTCGTTCGCACTTTCCTTAAAAAAACGCCATACCGCGGAACACCTAGCCCTTGGCAAGGGAGATTTACGCAAGGGGGTGCTCCGTGGAACATTTGTGGGCCGGTTTGGTGCGGTCCGCCTTCTTTCTTTAGCCACACCACTGCCTCTTCCAGCCTGTTGCGGTGCTGCAGATGGCTCACCCTCAGGACTGCTGTCATCGCTCGGCTCTCCACCTTCCCAGGTGGGGTCAGTGACCTCATCGTCCACCAAGTCCTCCTCCACTTCCTCACTCTGATCATCCTCCTCATTTCTTGATCCCACCACATACTCAGTCATTGACAACTGTGTATCATCCTCCTCATCAAGGTCTTGAGACAGTAATAGTGGTTGATTTGATGGCAACTGTGTCTCATCATCATCATCATCCACTTCCTTTTACCTTAAATGCCGTTCCCCTCTGTCATCTTCTTGTGATTGGGTACCCTCTAGAGGTTGTGAATCAGGGCACAAGATGTCATGTTCCTCTGCAAGCGTGCTTGGAGAGAGGTTCAAATGAAGGATTGGTGATGAGACGAGCTCCTCACTATATCCCAGTGTGGGATCACTTCTTTGGCCAGACCCTCTATGGTGGGAGGAAGGATGATCAGGGTGAGGATTATGTTGACCAGACTCTTGGCTACTGAGAGTGGACTTGGTGGAAGACAGGGTGGTGCTTAACCGACTGGAAGCAGTATCAGCTGAAATCCAACCGACCACCTGTTCGCAGTGGTCTGACCTCGAGAGTGATGTCCTGCGACGCCCTGTAAACTGAGACATGAAGCTAGGTATGGTGGATGTCTTTCTTTCTTGTGCTCTGGCACCAGGCACAGTTTCTATGCGTCCTGACCCGCGCCCTGAACTATCAGGATCACGTCCACTTCCCCATCCCTTTTTACCCGCCTTCTTCATATTACACGGAATATGTGCTGCTAATCTGCAACTTTGCACACTAAACAGAATGTGATGCTAATCTGCAACTTTGCACACTAAACAGAATGTGCTGCTAATCTGCAACTTTGCACACTAAACAGAATGTGCTGCTAATCTGCAACTTTGCACACTAAACAGAATGTGCTGCTAATCTGCGGCTAGGCACAGTGAACGGAATATGTGACGTTTATTTTTTACACTTTGCACACTAAACAGAATGCGCTGCTAATCTGCAACTTTGCACACTAAACAGAATGTGCTGCTAATCTGCGGCTAGGCACAGTGAACGGAATATGTGACGTTTATTTTTTACACTTTCCACACTAAACAGAATGTGCTGCTAATCTGCAACTTTGCACACTAAACAGAATGTGCTGCTAATCTGCGGCTAGGCACATTGAAAGGAATATGTGACGTCTATTTTTTACACTTTCCACACTAAACAGAATGTGCTGCTAATCTGCAACTTTGCACACTAAACAGAATGTGCTGCTAATCTGCGGCTAGGCACAGTGAACGGAATATGGGACGTTTATTTTTTACACTTTGCACACTAAACAGAATGTGCTGCTAATCTGCAACTTTGCACACTAAACAGAATGTGCTGCTAATCTGCGGCTAGGCACAGTGAAAGGAATATGTGACGTTTATTTTTTACACTTTCCACACTAAACAGAATGTGCTGCTAATCTGCAACTTTGCACACTAAACAGAATGTGCTGCTAATCTGCGGCTAGGCACAGTGAAAGGAATATGTGACGTTTATTTTTTACACTTTCCACACTAAACAGAATGTGCTGCTAATCTGCAACTTTGCACACTAAACAGAATGTGCTGCTAATCTGCAACTTTGCACACTAAACAGAATGTGCTGCTAATCTGCAACTTTGCACACTAAACAGAATGTGCTGCTAATCTGCGGCTAGGCACAGTGAACGGAATATGTGACGTTTATTTTTTACACTTTCCACACTAAACAGAATGTGCTGCTAATCTGCAACTTTGCACACTAAACAGAATGTGCTGCTAATCTGTAACTTTGCACACTAAACAGAATGTGCTGCTAATCTGCAACTTTGCACACTAAACAGAATGTGCTGCTAATCTGCGGCTAGGCACAGTGAACGGAATATGTGACGTTTTTTTTTTAAATTTGTGCCCCCCCAAACAAAATATAACTGCTGCCCCCACACACAACAGTCCTAAAAAGGACTTTTGGGTCATTATATGTTGTTCCAACACTTTTCTTCTCCCTACACTGACTTTCCCTTCCTATCCTCATCTCTCCCTGGCTAAGACTGAGCCGAACTCGCTGGTCAGGTGCTATACAGCACCCGATCACGGGTTCTGGCCAGCCAATCAGTGTAATGCCAGCAGCCAACATGGCTGCTGGCATTACACTGATGTCAGAGCCTCCCCGCACGTTTATTGGCTGCGCAGCAGCCGCGAAACGTGCGAGGAGGAGACCCGAACATGGCGGGCGAGCACATGCGGTACTCGTACGAGTACCGCCATGTGCCGAGCAGAGCGATGCTCGAGCCGAACCGAGCTTCGACCGAGCATGCTCGCTCATCACTAGAGAGGATCCTTTCTGCACCAAGAACAGCATCACTCCCTAACACTTTGAATGACAATAGGGAGATGCATTTCACACCCTTATGGCACTCAAAAGATTAAAAAAGTGCACCAACCAGTACACAATTATTCCCTGAGCTCTGTGTAATTTTTCATAGTCATATTTGAAATGCACTTCCATTATTAAAAAAAATGGAATTTAATCTCTCGGCTGGTTGAGATGACATATCTACAATTCAAATATCAGCTGTGTGTCCGTGGGAATTTGTGGCAGCCAGCTGCCCCCCAGCCTTGTTCCCTTGCCCTCTGGTAGCCATTGATCCCTGCCTGTCCCCCAGATTTGTTCTGTTTCCCACTGTTCGCCACAGATCCCCATGTACACTGTCTGTCCTCCCAGACTTGTTCACTTGCCTACTGGTAACCACAAATCCCCTTGGACACTGACTGTGCAAGGGAACAAGGCTGGGTGGTGTCAGTCAGTGTAACAGACAATGGCGATGTTCTCCATTCTGACCCACAATGGTGACGTTCAACATGCTTTCCCACAGGGCTTTTGTTCAACAGGCATCCTCATAATGGTGATGTCGACGGGCTTCCCCAAAATGGTTCGACATCCTTCCCCCACAGTGGTGATATTTGACATGCTTTCCCACAATGCTTTTGTTCGGCAGGCTTCTTCGCAGTGGTGATGTTCGACAGGCTTCCCCAAAATGTTTCGACATGCTTCCCCACAATGCTTATGTTCAACAGGCTTCTAAACCTAAATTTCCAATTGTATCCAACTGCGCACCGCAAGTTTAAACTTGTATACAAATATACTGATGGAGAAGAGAAGACAGAACAGAATAGCTGGGCTAACTGAAGATAGAAATGTATTTTATTGAGGAACTACAATGCCCCCTAACTGAACATAGAAATGTATTTTATTGAGGAACTACAATGCCCCCTAACTGAACATAGAAATGTATTTTATTGAGGAACTACAATGCCCCCTTAGTTAAATAAAGAAACTCGCTCAGTGCTTTTACTCATATAAGTATATTCATTTCCTACTAAAAAACAATCTTTATTACACAATACATAAAAACACATTCATCACAATGGGTCAGATCCGGATATCTTTATAAGTAACGGGAGCCAAGATATTTAAATGGATCAAGACACAGGGGAATAAATGTACATCCCTCCTTATTAATTCGTAGTATACACAACTATTGTACAATGTCACATTACTTGTTGCCATTAATTAATTACACAATTAATGATTAGCTTTTATATATTGTCGAATGTGCCCGATCCAAAATGCTATCGGTTATTAATTCAGAACTACACATGGATTCTGTGGCTATTAAAGGGATAGTAATACTTAAAATGTAAAAAAAAATATGTTGTAGGGTTTATCCCCCTGAGTAAAACAAGGGTACTCCCACTGCTGAAAGGTGTTTCATTCAAAAGTTATTAATTTTCAAAGTTGAATTTTTTAGGTGCAATATCACAGTTGCCTGAAATTGTACAGTGGCGCTGTTGCTACACCATCCTATGGAGATTTATGGTCAACTGACCAGAGCTGTCCATAGGATGGTGTAGCAACAGCGCGACTGTACAATTTCAGGCCACTGTGATATTGCACCTAAAAAATTCAACTTTGAAAATTAATAACTTTTGAATGAAACACCTTTCAGCAGTGGGAGTACTCTTGTTTTACTCAGGGGGGTAAACCCTACAACATATTTTTTTTTACATTTTAAGTATTACTATCCCTTTAAAATTGTATTGTTATAAATCTCTGCAGTATGATTTCTTTGAGTATTCCTTGGCACCCATCTATGCATATGATCCTTGAAAGGGATAGTAATAATTTGTTTTAAGAAATTCTAATATTGTAGAGTAGTTGAAGAGCCCTTGTACACGGGCCACAGTGCCACCCAGCAATGGCACGGTGCAGTCATGCACAGCAGAGACTGCCCGTGTCGCGGCTGATACGGAGTGGGACACTCCAAATTCAGATTGTAGACCGGAAGGTGCGCAGAGTGGACTCCTGTCTGAATTCTGAGCACCCTGTTCCGTATCAGCCACAGCACAGACAGTCTGTACTGCGCACGACTGCATCGCGTGCAGCCGTCTCTACTGAGCATGACGGCTTCTGACAAACTTAGTGAATTATAATATAGGATATTAAAAATAGAAGTACAATAACCTACCTCCCATCTCTCAAACCTTTATAGTTTGAGAGATCAAAGCACCTAAAGTTCCCCCCTCCCACCCCTTTCAGTGACGCCAGCCTCTAGCTGACAGACGGAGATTCTGGTCATTTAGCAGCCGGCGGCTTTTCAGCAGAGCCGAAATAGTGCTATCTAAAAAGAAATACTTCATTGGAACAGTGTACAAAGTGTGTTTGCAAACCAGCTTGCAATATTAGAATTTCTTAAAACAAACTATTACTATCGCTTTAAAGGGATAGTAATGTTTCATAATAAAAGCAGCTCTAATTAATAATCATAGTATTTGGACTTTGGAGAGTGTTATTTCAATTCTGTCTGAGTTGTAGTTCAAGAGTAATTCAATGACAAAGTATCCCCCTCCCGCCCCTTTTACTGATGTAACACTGCTCAGCCAGAGCAGAAGGGAGGTGCCCAGGTAGACTGCAGAGAGGGACAATCTTCAATTAAGATAAGGGAAAAACCTGAAAAACTTGTCAAGGGGGTCAGGGCTTTCATTGTTCTCATAGGAAGAAGATTGTCCCCTTCTGTTATCTGTCTGGTGTATGGACTGCATTCCACATCTGAGAATAGATGGCTTACACTAGGTAAAAGGGGCGGGAGGGGAAACTTTGCTTGTGAATATCTCTCAAACCATAAAGGTTTGAGAGATAAGACTTATATCGTTCATGTTTTTTTAATGCCTACAAAATAAAATAAAGATAAAACGAAGTATTACTATCCCTTTAAAATACTACACAGCGTGTTATGATATTAAGCCTTTGAGTGTCAGAGGGGTACAGAACGCATTGAAAGGCAATGCGTTCCGTACCCCTCTGACACTCAAAGGGTTAACGTTTACATAAGCAGGCTCAGTTATTTGAGTCTTTAGGTGCACCCAAATCCACAACACTGTGAGTTACTTGTTTATAACATCACAGGGATTCTGTGCCTATCTAATCATACAACTACTTATCAACATGTTACAATAATGTTGTTTATTTAAATACACAATCACTCGAATTGCACTCTCATGTTCATCTAAGGCCTCAGATCCTTACGTCTGTCTTACAGCCTGTTATCTTGATGGCATTTATTCAAATAGCCAAGCTCCCCACAGCTTCCATTCCATAATATACCAAATCCACATTACTGTGGGTTATACACTCATAAACTCTCAGGGATATGGTATTATTTTAGAACATATAGTCATTGAGCTTTTATACGAATACATATTTCTTATATTACGAACATATTTCTGTCCTTTAATCCACCCAATTCACAATACTGTGGGTCATTATTTTATAATCTCTCAGGGATTCAGTGCCTATCTAATCATTACAACTACTTTACAGAGTGTTACGATGATAACATTTGTCTAAAGATACAATCACCTGAATTGCACTTTCATGCTCATCAAATGCATCCGATCCACAAGCCAGCTTTGTAGCCTGTTGTCTTAATACCATTTATTCAAATAACTTAGCTCACCATAACTTCCATTCCTCACTATACCCTATCCACATAACTGTGGGTTAACCACTCATACCCTCACAGGGATACAGTATTTATTAACAACATATATATATATGTTATTTGATTATGCAAATATAGATTCCTTTATACTGCCATTTATGGAAACAGTTGTCTACTGGTTGTACAAGTTTCTTGATTGTACAATAAATTAATATCTAAATATAGAGTTTCATTGGGATACCCTCATATATTGCCCAAAATATTTAATGAATCAATAGCCCATTCTTAATATACAATTTATCACCAAACACATTTTGCCAGATCGCTGACTTCGTCAGGAGCCCCTCATGATTCACATAATCATATAGCAACTATACTTTCTTAATACTGTATCCCTGTGAGGATAGGAGCAGTTAACCCACAGTTATGTGGATATGAATATTGCCCTATAACATTTTGGGGAGATGCATTAAAGGGCGAAGAGGGCTCAGTATGGCGATGTCCTGTCAGAGTCGAAGGCATATAGACAGTATGCACTAATGTGTCTTTAACATCATATCCCCATCAATCCAACATTAATTTGCCCACACTGACATCGATCCTACATGCCTTTAACAGGCTTCTGAATTTCACTTATCACATCGACAATGGCCTAATTACAAATGGAAATGCAGCATAATGACTAATTTCCCTATAGAAATTCAGGATAATTAGCCATTATTTATTCATGTGGGTGTGTTTATATGTTAATTGTTACGGGTGCGGGCTGCTACTGTTGGAGGCAGGGGCCGGAGAGAAGGACTGGGAAGCGTCCCATGCCCTGGAACTATAGTTTCTCCCGCTAAAGAGTGGAATTCACGGGCGGAGGACAGCCGGCAGAACTATTCAAAAGCCCCACTGACTTTACATAGGGAAGTAGGCGGCTTCCTGATTGGCCAATGCCCTGGGTGACGAGTTTAAAGGTCCCCCATAGAGTTAACATGGGGGAAAGTAGGCAGCCCAGGGATTGGTCGGTTAGCTGCCCGCCTACAGAGTCTGATTGGCCAAGCTAGCCGTGACTAGCACCACCAGGATTGGTCAGCCAATTCTAGGCACTGGATTGGCCAGGGGTTGAAGCGGAATATTCAAAGATGCTACAACCCCCTGGCCTTTGTTGTACAATGTGTATTCCAGCCCCTCAGCCTTTGTCCCAGTGTTTACCCCACAACAGTTCTCTATTGTCCAAATAATGTAATCATGTCTGGTCCATTGTATGATGTGTACACCAAATATTTATACCATTGTGTGTTGTGTTCAGCCCACCATTGTATAGCCTCTCCACCCCTCTTGGCCTTTTGTGTAAACCTGTATAAATATGTGTGTCTTGGTTCAAATAAAGTGTTCTTGTTCTACCCTCAACACTGGTCCTGTCTAGTGATTGAGGGAACCAGCGATACCAGAGCTGAAGTTTGGGAGGCAGTGGTACTGCGACAGCTGGCGTGACGGTGGTACTGACCTGCTGTACTGGGACTCACGTCACTTTGCCTTTAACAGGCTTCTGAATTTCACTTATCACATCGACAATGGCCTAATTACAAATGGAAATGCAGCATAATGACTAATTTCCCTATAGAAATTCAGGATAATTAGCCATTATTTATTCATGTGGGTGTGTTTATATGTTAATGTTATAGGTATATGTCATGTTAATGTTAATATATTAGTGTTTTTCCAAGTTTTTATAGTGTATAATACACTTTGTGCTTTTAATCAGCATGTCATCAGTGGTTGTGTTGCAAATATTTTTACGTACAAATTACTTGATACTAACTCCTAAACATGCAAGAGGAAGAAGGACAATCATATAGTGAATTAGTTGTGATGCGCTGCATGCCAGTAGTAGCTGCTGTGCCACACAATTAATTGCTTTTTGTAAACTGCAGATTTCTGAAGGTAAGATGTCTGTCCTCATCCTGTACTGTAAAACACAAGACTGCAGTGACACTGGGAGAGAGAGAATGCTGCTGCTCAAATTTTTGCACGACCTATGGCTACATGTGCAGGCAAACAAACTAGGGTCAGTGGAAAAGAGTGGGAGGAGTAACAGGGACTTGGTAGTAAAGCAGTAGTCCAAAAACCCAACTGTGGCCACGGTTGTTGTTTGCCCGTCATTTTGGAACTGGACTGCCCTTTTGGGCAGGATTAGTCTAATATGTATGTGAAAATTTCTCCTCTGTAATGGTACTAGAGAGCTAAAATGTGATGTTTCTGGGCAGTGACTAGCTGTAGAACAGGCCATTGTGCTACTGTTCATTCCCAGAAGCCTCTCACATTCAGTATGTTTATTTTTAATACTCTTAGGGGCTCTCCCTAAGAGTGAAGGGTAATCCAGACGTAGACCCCTTGCTCTCAGTGGCTATGGATACTAGCTGCACTCTCCTGGGGAGATCCAGCTGGAATAAGATATCTGTTGGTGGTCAGCTGATGTTCTGGTGCATGTGAGACTTGCCTGTCGTTTTGGAGCTGGACTGACTTTGTGGCAGGATTAGTCTAATATGTATATGAAAATTTCTCCTCTGTAATGGCACTAGAGAGCTCAAATGTGGTGCTTCTGGGCAGTGACTAGCTGTAGAACAGGCTGTTGTGCTGTTGTTCATTCCCAGAAGCCTCTCACATTCTGTATATTTATTTTGAATACTCTTAGGGGCTCTCCCTAAGAGTAAAGGGTAATCCAGACACAGACCCCTTGCTCTCAGTAACTATGGAGTCCAACTACACCCTCCTGATGAGGCCAAAATGTATGTCGGGGGTTAGCTGGTGGTACGGTGCTTGATTGACTTGTCCGTCATTTTGAACTGGACCGACCTTTTGTGCAGGATTAGTTTAATATGTATGTGGAAATTTATCCTCTGTAATAGCACTAGAGAGCTGAAACATGATGCTTCTGGGCAGTGATTAGCCGTAGAACAGACCATTGTGCTGTTGTTCATTTCCAGAAGCCTCTCACATTCTGTATGTTCATTTTGTATACTCTTATGGGCTCTCTCTAAGAGTAAAGGGTAATCCAGACGTAGACCCCTTGCTCTCAGTGCCTATGGAATCCAGCTGCACCTTCCTGATGAGGCCCAAATAGGCCAAAATGTACGTAGGGCTCTCCCTAAGAGTAAAGGGTAATCCAAACACGGACCCCTTGCTCTCAGTAACTATGGAATCCAACTACATCCTCCTGACGAGGCCAAAATGTATGTCGGAGGTTAACTGGTGTTCCGGTGCTTGAGCGACTTGTCTGTCATTTTGAACTGGACTGACCTTTTGGGCAGGATTAGTTTAATATGTATGTGGAAATTTATCCTCTGCAATAGCATTAGAGAGCTAAAACGTGATGCTTCTGGGTAGTGACTAGCTGTAGAACAGGCCATTGTGCTGTTGTTCATTTCCAGAAGCCTCTCACATTCTGTATGTTCATTTTGTATACTCTTATGGGCTCTCTCTAAGAGTGAAGGGTAATCCCGACGTAGATCCCTTGCTCTCAGTGCCTATGGAATCCAGCTGCACTTTCCTGAAGAGGCCCAAATAGGCCAAAATGTACGTGGGGGGTTAGATGGTGTTCCGGTGCACAGAAGGGACTTGCCCATCATTTTAGAACTGGACTGCCCTTTTGGGCGGGATTAGTCTAATATGTATGTGAAAATTTCTCCTCTGTAATGGCATTAGAGAGCTAACATGTGATACTTCAGGGCAGTGACTAGATGTAGAACAGGCCATTGTGGTGTTGTTCATTCCCAGAAGCCTCTCACATTCTGTGTGTTTATTTTGAATACTCCTAGGGACTCTCCCTAAGAGTGAAGGGTAATCCAGACGTAGACTCCTTGCTCTCAGTGGCTATGGATGCTAGCTGCACTCGTCTAATGAGACTCAACTAGCTTGTAATGTATGTTGGTGTTAGCTGGTGTTCCCATGCAGGGGTGACTTGCCTGTCATTTTGGAGCTAGACAGACCTTTTGGGCAGGATTAGTCTAATATGTGTGTGGAAATTTATCTTCTGGAACAGCAGTAGAGAGCTAAAACATGATGCTTCTGGGCAGTGACTAGCTGTAGAACAGGCCATTGTACTGTTGTTCATTCCCAGAATCCCATTATTTTGAAATTGGAGCGACCTTTGGGGCAGGATTAGTTTAATACGAATGTGGAAATTTATCCTCTGTAATAGCACTAGAGAGCTAAAATGTAATGCTTCTGGGCAGTGACTAGCTGTAGAACAGGCCATCGTGCTGTTGTTCATTCCCAGAAGCCGCTCACATTCTGTATGTTTATTTTGAATACTCTTAGGGGCTCTCCCTAAGAGTGAAGGGTAATCCAGACACGGATCCCTTGCTCTCAGTGCCAATAGAATCCAGCTGTATCTACCCGATGCACCCCAACTAGGCAAAAACGTATGTCGGGGGCTAGCTGGTGTTGCGGTTCATGGGCGACTTGCCCATTATTTTGGAATTGGACCGACCTTTTGGGCAGGGTTAGTCTAATACGTATGTGGAAATTTATTCTGTGTAATAGTACTAGAGAGCTGAAATGTGATGCTTCTGGGCAGTGACTAGCTGTAGAACAGGCCATTGTGCTGTTGTTCATTCCCAGAAGCCTCTCACATTCTGTATGTTCATTTTCTATACTCTTAGGGGCTCTCCCTAAGAGTGAAGGGTAATCCAGACGTAGACCCCTTGCTCTCAGTGCCTATAGAATCCAGCTGCACTCTGCTGACGAGGCCCAACTAGGCCAAAATGTATGTCGGGGGTTAGATGGTGTTCTGGTGCACGGTGAGGACTTGCCCATCATTTTGGAGCTGGACTGCCCTTTTGGGTGGGATTAGTCTAATATGTATGTGGAAATATCTCCCTGGTTATGTCATTAGAGAGCTAACATGCGATGCTTCTGTGCGGTGATTAGCTGTAGAACAGGCCATTGTGTTGTTGTTTATTCCCAGAAGCCTCTCGCATTCTGTGTGTTTATTTTGAGAGAGAATTGTCTGATACTTTGTGGCTGGACTGCTGTTTTGGCATAACTGGTAACAGGGGAGGGCTGGCCTGGGGGCCAGGGGGAGCATTTGCTCCTTGGACCGGTCATATGTCTGGGCTGGTGGGCCACTGCCTCACTCAATCTTCTGCTTGCTACTGTAAATGGATCTACACTAGTGATACCACAGAGCTTACAGTTGAAAAGAAGCTACACAAATGATACCACAGAGTTACTGAGCATAACACGTTTCCCTTGTAAGCTCTATGGTGTCACTAGTGTAGTTTTACTTATGTTGCAAGCTTTGTAGTGTCACAAATGTAGACCATTTCAACTGTATGCTATGGGGTATCAATTGCCTTACTTCACAACATTAGCGCAAATTTTAAAATTAACAAAAGGAGGTGGACTGGGACAGCGGTCTTGAATAATAGTAGAAATGAGCCACTTGATTGCATTAGCCCACCAGGCCACAAGTTGATAGCCCTCCCCTGATCAGTAAGATATGTTTTAAGACATTTTTATCTCTGTGTAAGGCACAAAAGAGATTGTATCCTGGTTAGGACACTTTTCCTATAGAACCTTTTAAATTCTATTGCAGGCTTGTTCTTAGTTTAGTATCGCTGACAGCTCTTTGCATATGCAAATTATCCTTGAGATTGGTCACCCCAAGGGTAACAGGTGAATCCAGAAGTGGACCACTTGCTCACAGTGCATTGGAAGATTAGTTACACTCCTCTTAGGAGATTCAAAACCATCAAACCATCAAACCATCCAAAACATGCATCTTCCGTTGGGTGTTTCTCTTGTTTAGAAAGGTATTGCTTGTTGCTTTGTAGTTGGAATGTTATTTTGCCAGTATCAATATGATGTGCTCTAGGATTTTTTTACTCTCATTCGGAGAATAATGACTGCACTGTAAGTAGGACAACATTCCTATAGAGGCTGCTAAATTTGATAGCAGCCTCTTTTTTAGTTGAGCATCTCTGCCCAGCTCTTTGTATTTGCAAATTACCCTTGTGATTGATCACCCCAAACGTAACAATGGAATCCAGACGTGGATTCCTTGCCCACAGTGCCTAGAGAGAGCAACTACACCTCAATGATTAGGCCCAACAAAGCCAAAATGTATATTTGGGGTTGGCTGTTTCTCTCTTTCAGATATGAATTTCCTTGCGTGTCATGGCTTGCCTGCCACTTTGTGTAAGGCACTAGTGAGCGAAAATACATTGCCTCTGGGTAGCACACTTTTTCTACAGAACCTGCTTGTTCCTAGTTGAGCATTTCTTACCAGCCATTTGCTGATGCCGATGAAGCAGAGTGCGAGAGTGATGATGATGACCATAAAATTAACTGAGAGGCAAAGGCTACACTGAAAATGATCAGTATGCCCATTTATAAATTCTTTGAGAGATCAATTGGAAAGCCTAACTCTGTCCATGCCAAACATACACAATCATGCCAGTCATCATGTCAGCCCTTCCATGTCTGACCCTCATCCAGCCACCCACACTATTGCTGAGTAAGCAGCAACACAGGTCATCATCAACATCCACAAGCCTGGCTATGATGAGTGCTACTGCTGCTGTTGGAAGGTGCCACTGACACCTCTTGCTGGTGCAATTGCAACATCTAGCCCCTAGTAGTAGTCTCTCAGGAACCCTTCAGAAATCTACAATATGGAGATGCATAGAAACAAAAAGAAAAAGAGAGCACCCAATAGTGCAACACTGTATCGCTTGATATTATAAGAAAATCAATTGTCGAGGTAGTCACATGTATTTACTGTCAGATCAATGCTTATGAGCATCCTGACTAGCGAGCATATGGCGATAATCAGCTCTTCTCCGTTCAGGATCTGTAGAATTGCTTCAACTTAAAGGGATAGTAATACTTCGTTTTAACTTTATTTTATTTTGTAGGCATTAAAAAAACATGAAGAATGATATAAGTCTTATCTCTCAAACCTTTATGGTTTATGAGATATTCACAAGCAAAGTTCCCCTCCCGCCCCTTTTTCCTAGTGTAAGCCATCTCTTCTCAGATGTGAGTCTGGTTGTATGACAGGACAGATAACAGAAGGGGACAATCTTCTTTGTATGAAAACAATGAAAGCCCTTCCCCCCTTAACAAGTTTTTCAGCTTTTTCCCTTATCTTAATTGAAGATTGTCCCTCTCTGCAGTCTACCTGGGCACCTCCCTTCTGATCTGGTTGAACGGGGGGGGATACTTTGTTTGTGAATATCTCTCAAACCATAAAGGTTTCAGAGATAAGACTTATATCATTCTTCATGTTTTTTTAATGCCTACAAAATAAAATAAAGTTAAAATGAAGTATTACTATCCCTTTAATGGATAATTCTTTAGACAAATAAATGAGCTGGGCATTCAGATCTTCGTTAAACTATAATATGGATAATTTATTATAAACTTTAGAAACAAATACATCTAATTTACTATGCGCATATGTGTTTCGCGGCTGCAGACCGCTTTATCAAAGCTACAAGTCAGTTTGGTCACACCAAATATTGATTTGATTTAGATTTCTCTTCTGTTTTCTCACTATGCATTTTGTTAACTGATAAAAATAAACTATTAACATGTCTATTTTTGAAAGCATTCTTACTTTACAGCATTTTTTCACACCTGCCTAAGACTAATACACTAATGTATATATAACATTCTCTTTCCCCATATATATTGTCCCTCTATATCAGGTCTATTCACCGGTTAAGCACACTAGTCTCAGTATGACCGCATTTCAGTTATGTGGGTATTATCCTTTATTCTCGTCCTGGAAGCAGAACATTTCTAAGATATTACCATCTGCACATTAGTTATTATTTAACTTGTTGAATTCTAGCAAAGTTGTAAATACTTTATTTGTTCTATTATTGTGACCAATCCAGTAGTTCCATTCTATGTTATGAGCTAATTGGTTTAAGTGTGTGTCAGTCACCATGTTACATCACTGTAAATGATGTCATATCCAGTGAAAATGCCTCTTTTGGAGCATTTACGTTCACTGGGAGTATAAGCGTCGGGGGGGGGGGGGCGGTTCTTTCACTGTTTGGTTATCTTGATGATGGTTGCAGAGTGTTAACCAAAATGTTGATCAGCTAAATAGATTTTTGCTATTATTTTCACACCTCATTAAGACCGGAGAGTGCTTCTTTCCATTGGATTAATTTATATATATATATATATATATATATATATATATATATATATATATGATAGATGTATAATCATTCATTGAAGCTCAGAGTAGAATGCAGAGGAAGGTTATATGAGTTTGTAATCTCCTCTAAAGCCAAACCCTATCCCTCATGAGACAGAGGAGACCATAAAATCGGGCCCTGCAGCTTTCACTAAGATCCCATCCATTAGCGGTCTCTGATGCCCTGTAACAAAGACATTACCTTAATGTCCAAGCTACCTTGAGGCCTTTGTCTGACATATTGTCAGGTGCAGCGCAAATGAGAAATAATACAACTGGCTCAAGCGAGCAATGGAAAAAAAATGCAATACTAGAATGGGAAGTAACACCTCCAAAAAATAACCCCTAAGAATACTACTGTCCCTTACAAATTTTGCACTTATGCCTTAGTTCAAGAGATAAAATTTTAAATCAGTCCTGGATTTCATGTCCATGGAGGCGGACGTAACGGTTGATGCCAAATTTGTTAGGCAAAGTACATGAGCCTATTTAACCCTTAAGATCAGAGGAGTGTGCAACGCCTTGCAAAGTGTGCAATGTCGGGCATTGCACCCCCCTCATGTTCTTAAAGGGTTATGATTACCATGTTCCATGAAGTCTGTGTCCTACAGTCGTGTTGGCTTGTTAGAAGGTCTGTCTGTGGGCACACAGACCACTAGGCAGCCATTGTTTACTGCAACTTTACTGTGTTCCTGAGAGAAAGCACAAACGTTGCAGCATTTTGGATTTTGGTGCAATCACATGGGGCGATATTTACATGTTTGAAGGGTGCCATAGTCCAGCATGTTACCTTTCACCATGGGCGACAGATCTAATGCAGCTTCGCCACATTGGTGTCACAATTGTGAAAAGGCACCTAATCCTTTAACCCTTTGAGTGCCAGAGGGATATACAATGCATAGCAACGCACTCACAGGGTTAAGGACGAGAAGGGTGTGTTTGTGAGCTTCACAACCCCTAAAGGGTTAAAATTTCTCCCAACATTTCAGATGGCCAAAGAGGGACACTTCTGTTTTAGGGGGCGTTGCTGGTATATGGGGAATTACTGAGGATTTTTGATTATTTCATAACCTATTAACCGAATAAATTATTTAATGCAAGACCAAAGAATTGTATTTACACAGACTAATTTATAAACACATATACTAAAGTTTAACCAAACATTAATGTGAGTTGTATTGCTGTGGGGCAATGTGATACACTTATATACACATCACACAGTCTGATCTTCTAAACAGGGGGACACCAGAGTGGGAAAGAGGGACAGAGGGATTTTGGGTCTCAAAGAGGGACTGTCCCTCCTAAAGAGGGACACTTGGGAGGAATGTATCCCTAATATCTCCTAAAGAGGGCCACTTGGGAGGTATGTATCCCTAGAATTTCCTAAAAAGGGACACTTGGGAGGTATGTATCCCTAATAACTTCTAAAGAGGGACACTTGTGAGATATGGGTTAATGAAAAAAAATTAAACAATAATAAAGTTTTAATGAAAAGTTCTAACATTAGGAATATCATTGTTTTACTCAGCAGGAAATACCTTTAACATATGTTTTAATTAAATTAAAAGTTGGCTGTTCCATTAACACATTAAAAGCTAAAGAGGTTTTAAAGCACTTCTGCAATATGTTGGCGACCTCTACCCTTTTAGGGGTTAGAAAGAATCAGGCTATCTTTTTAGGGGAAAATTTATATATTACTATGACAAGTGCTCTCTGAAATGCTAAGGAATATACTTTGGGTCCATATGATTTTACAAATTACAAAGTGGGTTAATCAATTAAAGTGCCAGATGGGTGATCAATGCAGTAAGCTTTGCAATATATGAGTAAAGGAAAGTATACACTTTGTGTATCACACAGAGACACTTAAGATCAAGGACATATAGAACAGCTGAAAAATACTTTTCCTTGAGATCTTCATTTAAGCTCAGCACCATTATATTGCAATAATTATTTATCTGACAAGGACAAAAAGTCACAGGAAATTCTATAAAACTGAAAAAACTGACCATAGAAACAGGAGCTCAGAAAAAAATGTGAAAACTTCAAGAAGTTTATTGCGTCTCATTTAAAAAGCAGACCTTGGCCTTAAGGAATATTACTTTTACCCTTTATATATAAAGCATCAACATTTTCCACAACAACGTACAATAGGGAACACATGTTTCAAATCATGATAAAACATATAAAATAAAAAACCCTGGGCCCCTTGTTTGCAAGCGTTTACAGTTTAGATGATCTGGGGTTTTGATACAGAAGGTGTAAGTGTTACAATGTGCACACCTGGGAACTTTTTGTTGTGGACTCCCCTGTGGTGCCGCTGGGGGAGAAAAATCACACAATTTGCTTAAAAAAGGGGCTTGGCTTAGTAGTGAGTGGGGGCGGAGCTCATAAAATGAAGCAAACGTATAATGAATAGTCAGGGCCGGCGCTACCATTAAGGCAGGACAGGCCGCTGCCTTAGGGCGCCGCAACGGAGGGGTGCCGAAAAGGGAGAAGCTGGGATTTTTTTTTATTTAAATATATCTGCCGCGAGGGAGTGCTGATTTACACTACCAAGTGCTCCCTCGTGGCGTCTATGGGACGCTCACAATGCAGAGTGACCCAGGCTCTGTAGTAATACAGAGCGCTGGGAGATGACATCATCTCCCAGCGCTCTGCATTACTGAGAACAGCGCTGGGAGCTTCAGCTCTGTGCCGAAGGAGGCACAGAGCTCTCTTATGGCTAGACCACCAGGGACTCAAGGTAGGGGATCAAGGGGTATTATGGAGATGAAGGGGCATTATGGAACGGGAAATGTGGAGATGAAGGGGCAATATGGAAGGGGAAATGTGGAGATGAAGGGAGCATTGTGGAAGGGGCATTGTGGAGATGAAGAGGCATTGTGGAGATGAAGGGGCATTGTGGAGATGAAGAGGCAATGTGGAGATGAAGGTAGCATTGTGGAAGGGGAAATGTGGAGATGAAGGGGCATTATGGAAGGGGAAATGTGGAGATGAAGGGGCAATATGGAAGGGGAAATCTGGAGATGAAGGGAGCATTGTGGAAGGGGCAATGTGGAGATGAAGGGAGCATTGTGGAAGGTGCAATGTGGAGATGAAGGGAGCATTGCGGAGGTGAATATGTGGGCGGTGGCAGGGGACTGTGGCAAGGTTGTGGGGGGACAAGTGGATTGTGTCCAGGTTGGGGGCATCAAAATGCACCTTCACCTGTGTATACAAAAATCCTTGCACCGGCCCTGTGAATAGTCTGGGGAAGGAGGAGAAGAGGGCAAGGAGTGGGAGGAACACACTGGAAGGAGCAGAATTTGGCAGGGTTTCATCCAGAGAATCAGCCCCTTCCCTGGAGACCCGGTAATGCAGAGTCAAAACCGGAGTCTCTGGGGCAAATCTGGAGAGTTCCCAGAGATGACAATGTGTACAGTAAGTTTCTCCAGCCAAAAGCAACGCAAGATCAAGGAATACACAAATATCCATTTAACCCTTTAAGGATCAGAGGGGTGTGCAGTGCATTGCTCTTGAAACTTCTTGAAGCTTTCACATTTATTTTCTGATCTTCTGTTTCTCTGCTCAGTTTTTCTCAGGTTAATTAAAAGGACCTTTTGTTCTTAGCAGATAAATAATTATTTCAACATAATGGTTCTGAGCTTAAAAGAAGAACTCAGGGAAAAGTACTTTTCAGCTGCTCTATAGGCCATATGCACATCCTATGAATCCCTAGGCAAGGCACTCTAGGTGCCCTTAGCTCCTCCCATGGCCACACCCCCACTCTCATATGATCTCGTTCCAGCCCAACCATTGTTTTTTGGCACAGAAAATACCTTTGACCTATAATGAAAAAGCTTGTTTGCTAGAGAGATCTCTATAACATTCATGTTTAAAGGGATAGTAATACTTCGTTTTAACTTTATTTTATTTTGTAGGCATTAAAAAAACATGAAGAATGATATAAGTCTTATCTCTCAAACCTTTATGGTTTAAGAGATATTCACAAGCAAAGTTTCCCCTCCCGCCCCTTTTACCTAGTGTAAGTCATCTCTTCTCAGATGTGAAACTGGTTGTAAGACCAGACAGATAACAGAAGGGGACAATTTTCTTTGTATGAAAACAATGAAAGCCCTTCCCCCCTTGACAAGTTTTTCAGCTTTTTCCATTATCTTAATAGAAGATTGTCCCTCTCTGCAGTCTACCTGGGCACCTCCCTTCTGATCTGGCTGAACAGGGGGGGATACTTTGCTTGTGAATATCTCTTAAACCATAAAGGTTTGAGAGATCAGATTTATATCGTTCTTCATGTTTTTTTAATGCCTACAAAATAAAATAAAGATAAAACGAAGTATTACTATCCCTTTAAATAATGGCCTGTAAAGGAGTATAAAACTGGTGCAGGGACATTCAGATTGATCTGGCCACACCCGCAGTTCAGAATGTGGGTGTGGCCTGCACAGATGAGGAACCCTCAAAATTTGTAGCTGTAGGCAGTTGCGCACTAACTGGTCCTTAAAAAGTGAAAGATGAATGAACACAATTTATGTGATTTTGAAAGACTTTTTATATTCATCTATATGCATAGCTGGGAACTCTCCAGATTTGCCCCAGAGACTCCAGTTTTAGCTTCTAATTACCAGGTATCCGGGGCAGAGGCCGATTCTCAGAATGTGAGGAGTTTCTAATGAAATTCTGCTCGCATCTTCTCCTCCCCTTGTGTTCCTTCTACTCCCTGGCCTCTTCTCTTCCTTCCCCAGCTTATGTTGTACAGTTTTTATTTTTCAAGCTCCACCCCCACTCATGATTAAGCCCCACCCATTTTTGACATAAATCACATCATTTTTCTCTCCCATCAGCACCACAGGACTCCCCTCTCCAGGAAGTCCTCAACAAAATGTTCCCAGGTATGTCTATATGCTATTACGGTAGGCAAGCAAAGCCAGGAGTCAGACGGTATAGTTAAGATAACCTTTATTTTGAGAATAATAACAGTAATGCAATATATATATATATATATATATATATATATATATATTTATATACATATACACACACAGTGGGTGATCGGAGAGGCGAGTACTGTATCAGGAATAGCAGTCTCCCAATATCTCCACCACACTGGTGGAGTAGGCCTCAACCTACTGGAGTCTCGAGGTACAGTAACACCCAGATCTAGCACTGACTAAACCTGAAGTCAGTCTAGAGGCGGAGTCTATATCGTATGCAACACAGAAGCTACTGACTCAAGCCTGCAGTCTGTAGCTAGGAGTCTGCTAGAGCCCCAGGTCAGTACTAGGAAGGATGTCTGCGGAACGGAACCAACACATGGAGCGAACAGACAGGGCCTTTTGGAAGTACCAGATAGCATAGTCAGACGAGCCAAGGTCATACACGGAACGGGTAGTCAGCCAGAGCCACAAGCTTGCACCAGAGAGGATATCCACTGAAGCGATAGAATGCTGGATGCGCAGTGGACAGAGCCCCAGGTCAACACCAGAGTGGGTAGTCAGACAAGCCTAGATCATACACAGAGTGGGTAGTCAGCCAGAGCCACAGGTTTGCACCAGATAGGATATCCATTGAAGCAATGGTATGCTGGATGCGCAGTGGACAGAGGCTCAGGTCAACGCCAGAGTGGGTAGTCGGACAAGCCTAGGATATACACGGAGCGGGTAGTCAGCCAGAGCCACAGGTTTGCACCAAAAAGGATATCTGAACCAAATCGGAGCACACAAGGAGAATAGTCAGACAGAGCCACAGGTGAACACCAGAATGGATGGACAGACAAGCCGGATCATACACAGGAATGAGGAATACGAGACAATGAACTGCACAGAACAACAACGTAAGGGTAACTGAGTCAGGAATCAGTCTTTCCTTTAACCCCTTAAGGACTGGCGATCACTCGCGCTTGGCACTTGAGGACCACGGAGCTTTTTTTTTTTTTTTAACTTCCGGTTCAGGGCTTCCGGAGCAGCGTGCAGCCATGCCAGGAGCCCTGAACTCCATGCCGTGCCAGGACCGTCACTGGTCCTTAAGTGCCGGACCACCGCGACGGTCCTGGCACGTCAATGGTCCTTAAGAGGTTAAATCCCTCCTCTGGAAGTAGGTAGGAGGAGCAGCTCATAGGGAGGAAGTAGGTAGGAGGAGACTGCAGGCCTCAAACACATAAAACAGAGGCCTCGCCGCATGAGAGAAACAGCAAAACCACAGATGTACGTTTCAGCCTATGTGAGCCTTGTCAGTGTGGTGCAGCCGAATCCCTCTAGGCACATGGAAGCAAGGGCCCATGCATGGGATGCCCTTAAACTTAGGGAGACAAAAAGAGTTGTGAGGACTACACATCAAGCATGAACAAGATTAAGTGTCTTGTTCTAAGGCATGGTAGCCTCTCAGTGGTGCTACAACTCACGTTTTTCACTCCCATGTGCTATTGCAGAGAGGAAATCTCCATATCCATATCAGACTGGTCCCGCCCACAGACAGTCCAGCTCAGAAATGTCAGGCAAATCCTCTCCGCACGAGAGAAACGGCAAAACCACAGACGTACGTCCCACTGGTAGCCATAGAACCACATATACAGACCTTCAGCCTTGTCCCACTGCACTAGTAGCCATAGAACCACATACATTGACCCCCAGCTTTATCCCACTGCACTGACTGACATAGGACAATACTTGTTGTCCTCCAGCCTTGTTTCAGTGCACTAGTAGCCATAGAGCCACACATGCTGACCTCCAGCCTTGTTCTACTGAGCTGATAGTCATAGAACCTCACCTAGTGACCCTCCAGATTTGTCCCACTGCACTGGGAGCAATAGAACCATACATAGTGACACATGCACTGGCCCTCAGTCTTGTCCTATTGCCCTGGTAGCCATAGAACCACACAAACACTGACCCACCAGTCTTATCTCACTGCACTGGTAGCCACAGAACCACACATACTGACATGCAGCACTATTCCAGTGACCCAGTAGCCACTAGTGATGATCGAGCACCCCGATGCTCGGGTGTTCGGGTGCTCTGGCCGAGCGCCCCCGGAGGCTTGAGTGCTCGGCCGAGCACCCGAGCCCCATTGAAGTCAATGGGAGGACTCGAGCATTACACCAGGCACCCCCTGCTCTGATGAGGGGAGGGTGCCTGGTTCATAGGAAAAGGTCAGAAAATGATGGAAACACCACAGAAATGGTTCAGGGACAGCATAGGGAGGATGTCTGGATGCATCTTGGACTCCAACGTCGCTGCTGGGAACGATGTTTCGCCCGTAGTACGCCATTTTTACAGACTGACCGTAAAACACACAAAAAGGAAGATAAAAACGATTGTAGGCGAAAAATTGTTACCAAACAGTATTTGCCGTATATTTACTTGTATATCATCTGCAAATTCTGCAAAAAATTTCATCGATTTTTCGGAACTGGGGCCATGATTAAGAGGGAAACGTGCGCAGCGTAAAGCAGGTGTTCAACGTGGTTATGGCCCGGGTAAGGTACAGCATTCAGGAACGGAGGCCGCAGCTACCACAGGTTTTACAACATGTCCGTTTGCCCTTGTTAAGTCCAAAATTTATAGTCGGAACAGTGGGGTCTGATCCATTGAGTAAAAGTGACGAAGTGACTTAGTGGATGAAGCCAAGAACTACCTTCTGCTCTGTCGAACACCCCAGCCCTATTTAATTCAATGGGAGGACCTGAGGCACTCCGATACAACCTGTATATCACAAAATGGAGGGCCTCATTCACATTGTGGTACAATAGTTCAGGTAGTGGTCCAACACTCATAAAGCCTATGCACTAAGTGAAAGGGCTGCCAAAAATTAGACTGAAATGTCACTCCAATACACCCTTTATTACACATAAAGGAGGGCATCATACACACCCTTGAAAAATTAGGATTAATGGCCTGCTGGTGACCCTCTAAAACATTAGGGGCGAGGGCATGCCGCTAAGCTGACCATCTAAAACATTAGGAATGAGGGTCTGCTGCTGAGCCGACCATCTAAAACATTATGGGTGAGGGTCTGCTGCGGAGCTAACCATCCTAAACATTATATGCGAAGGCCCGCTAGTGAGCTGACGCTATAAAACATTATATGAGAGGGCCCGCTAGAGAGCTGACCCAATAAAACATTATATGAGAAGGCCCGCTGGTGAGCTGACCTATACAAAAATTGTCAAACAGGGCCCGCTGGTGAGCTGGCCCTATATAAAAATTATATCACAGGGCCCGCTGGTGAGCTGGCCCTATATAAAAATTATATCACAGGGCATATGGAAGAGGAGGAGGAGGATGAGAAGATTAAGAGTCAACCATATACCCGTTTTTTGGGTGGAAGGGGTGAATGGGAATACAGAGTATTCCCATCATTGTAAATAACATATCTAAAGTGACTTTATGTTCACCCGGGGCTTTCCTCCAGTGGAGTGGAGAAGTCAGGGGAAATCCAGGCCTTGTTCATTTTTATAAGTGTCAACCTATCAGCATTTTCGGTGGAAAGGCGGATACGCTTATCTGTTATGATGCCACCAGCAGCACTAAATACCCGCTCAGACAGAACGCTGGCGGCAGGGCAGGCCAGCACCTCCAAGGCGTAGAGTGCCAGTTCATACCACGTGTCCAGCTTGGACACCCAGTAGTTGTAAGGCACAGAGGGATCAGTAAGGACGCTGACACGGTCTGCTACGTACTCCTTCACCATCTTCCAAAACTTTTCCCTCCTTGTGACACTAGGCTGCGCATCAGGGTGATGGTGCTGGCGGGGTGTCATGAAGGTGTCCCACGCCTTGGAGAGTGTTGCCCTGCCTTTGTCGGAACTGCTGTGTGCTCCCCTTTTCTCCCCTTCTCGGTTGGCCAAGGTAGCACGTACTCTGCCGCCAGCGTTGTCAGATGGAAAATTTTGGAGCAATTTTTCAACAAGAACCTTCTGGTATTGCACCATTTTGCTTGTCCTCTCCACCGGAGGAATGAGAGATGAGAAATTCTCTTTGTAGCGGGGGTCCAGAAGGGTGAACACCCAGTAATCCGTGTTGTCTAAAATGCGTATAACGCGTGGGTCACGGGAAAGGCAGCCTAACATAAAGTCAGCCATGTGTGCCAGAGTACCAACAGGCAAGATTTCGCTGTCCTCACCAGGAGGATGACTCTCAATCTCCTCATCCTCTTCCTCCTCTTCTGCCCACCCACGCTGAAGAGATGGAAATAAAGTTCCATGGCTACCCTCTGTAGCGGAGGCAACCGTGTCTTCCTCCTCCTCCTCCTCCTCCGCCTCCTCCAATTGTCGCTGAGAAGACGAAGTGAGGGTGCTCTGGCTATCACCTTGTGTAAGCTCTTCCTCCCCCATTTCCACCTCTTCCACATGCAAAGCGTCGGTTTTAATTGTGAGCAGCGAGCATTTCAGTAGACACAGAAGTGGGATGGTTACACTGATAATAGCGTTATCGCCGCTCACCATCTGTGTCGATTCCTCAAAATTGCGTAAAACCTCACAGAGGTCTGACATCCATTCCCACTCCTCACTTCTGATTAGAGGAAGTTGAACGGAGAGGCGACGACCGTGTAACAGCTGGTACTCCACTACTGCCCTCTGCTGCTCACAAAGCCGGGCCAACATGTGGAAGGTGGAGTTCCAGCGCGTGCTCACGTCACACAGCAGCCGGTGAGCTGGCAATTGTAAGCGCTGCTGCAGCTTCAACAGGCCGGCTGAAGCTGTAGATGACTTACGGAAATGTGCACACACGCAGCGCACCTTCGTCAAGAGATCATGCAAATTGGGGTAGGTTTTTAGAAATCGCTGAACCACTAAATTAAATACATGCGCTAGGCATGGTACGTGTGTGAGCTTGCCGAGCTCCAAAGCCGCCACCAAGTTACGCCCATTATCACACACAACCATGCCTGGTTGCAGGTTGAGTGGCGAGAGCCACTGCTCGGTCTGGTGACTAATCCCCTGCAACAGCTCTGAGGCCGTGTGCTGTTTGTCCCCAAGGCAGATCAGCTTCAGCACGGCCTGTTGACGCTTCCCCACTGCAGTGCTACACTGCTTCCAGCTACCGGCTGATGGGTGAGTGGCGCTGCGCGCAGAGAATTCGGAGGTGGAAACGGAGGAGGAGGAGGAGGAGCCAATAACGTAGGTGCTGGTGGAAACCCTGATGGAGGTAGGGCCCGCAATCCTCGGCGTGGGTAGCACCTGTGCCATCCCAGGGTCCGAGTCGCTCCCAGCCTCCACGACATTCACCCAGTGTGCCGTCAGGGAAATGTAGCGTCCCTGGCCACAAGCACTTGTCCATGTGTCAGTCGTTAAGTGGACCTTCCCAGTAACTGCGTTGGTCAGGGCACGGGTGATGTTACGGGACACATGGTGGTGTAATGCGGGGATGGCACACCGGGAAAAGTAGTGGCGGCTGGGGACTGCGTACCGAGGGACAGCTGCTGCCATCAGGCTGCGGAAGGACTCAGTCTCCACAAGCCTTAAATGGCAGCATTTCGATGGCCAGTAATTTGGAAAGGTGTGAGGTTAGTGCTATGGCCTGTGGGTGGGTGGCTGGGTATTTTCGCTTGCGCTCAAATGCCTGGGGTAACGACATTTGGACGCTGCGCTGGAACAGGGAAGTGGATGTGGTCGCTGATGGTGCTTCAGATGGTACAGGTGCAGGGCGGGAGGTATGCGGGCCTGCGCCTTCGACAGGCGATTGGCCGGCACCGAAAACAGGGGAAGAGGAGGCAGTGGTGTGGCCTGCAGACACAGATTGGCGATCCGGGCGTTCCTCCCACTTATTACGGTGCTTGGATGCCATGTGTCGGATCATGCTGGTGGTGGTGAGGTTTCTAGTGTTCATGCCTCGGCTCATTCTGGTGTGGCACAGGTTGCAAACTACAATTTTTTTGTCGTCCGCACTTTCCTTAAAAAAACGCCATACCGCGGAACACCTAGCCCTTGGCAAGGGAGATTTACGCAAGGGGGTGCTCCGTGGAACATTTGCGGGCCGGTTTGGTGCGGTCCGCCTTCTTTCTTTAGCCACACCACTGCCTCTTCCAGCCTGTTGCGGTGCTGCAGATGGCTCACCCTCAGGACTGCTGTCATCGCTCGGCTCTCCACCTTCCCAGGTGGGGTCAGTGACCTCATCGTCCACCAAGTCCTCCTCCACTTCCTCACTCTGATCATCCTCCTCATTTCTTGATCCCACCACATACTCAGTCATTGACAACTGTGTATCATCCTCCTCATCAAGGTCTTGAGACAGTAATTGTGGTTGATTTGATGGCAACTGTGTCTCATCATCATCATCCACTTCCTTTAACCTTAAATGCCGTTCCCCTCTGTCATCTTCTTGTGATTGGGTACCCTCTATAGGTTGTGAATCAGGGCACAAGATCTCATGTTCCTCTGCAAGCGTGCTTGGAGAGAGGTTCAAATCAAGGATTGGTGATGAGACGAGCTCCTCACTATATCCCAGTGTGGGATCACTTCTTTGGCCAGACCCTCTATGGTGGGAGGAAGGATGATCAGGGTGAGGATTATGTTGACCAGACTCTTGGCTAGTGAGAGTGGACTTGGTGGAAGACAGGGTGGTGCTTAACCGACTGGAAGCAGTATCAGCTGAAATCCAACCGACCACCTGTTCGCAGTGGTCTGACCTCGAGAGTGATGTCCTGCGACGCCCTGTAAACTGAGACATGAAGCTAGGTATGGTGGATGTCTTTCTTTCTTGTGCTCTGGCACCAGGCACAGTTTCTACGCGTCCTGACCCGCGCCCTGAACTATCAGGATCACGTCCACTTCCCCGTCCCTTTTTACCCGCCTTCTTCATATTACACGGAATATATGCCGGTAATCTGCGGCTAGGCACACGAAACAGAATGTGACGCTAATCTGCGGCTAGGCACACGAAACAGAATGTGACGCTAATCTGCGGCTAGGCACAGTGAACGGAATATGTGACGTTAATTTGTGAATTTGCACACTAAACAATATGTGACGTTAATCTGCGGCTAGGCACACGAAACAATATGTGACGCTAATCTGCGGCTAGGCACACGAAACAGAATGTGACGCTAATTTGCGGCTAGGCACAGTGAACGGAATATGTGATGTTAATTTGTGAATTTGCACACTAAACAATATGTGACGTTAATCTGCGGCTAGGCGCACTAAACAATATGTGACGTTAATCTGCGGCTAGGCACACTAAACAATATGTGACGCTAATCTGCGGCTAGGCACACGAAACAGAATGTGACGCTAATCTGCGGCTAGGCACAGTGAACGGAATATGTGACGTTAATTTGTGAATTTGCACACTAAACAATATGTGACGTTAATCTGCGGGTAGGCACACTAAACAATATGTGACGTTAATCTGCGGCTAGGCACACTAAACAATATGTGACGCTAATCTGCGGCTAGGCACACGAAACAGAATGTGACGCTAATCTGCGGCTAGGCACAGTGAACGGAATATGTGACGTTAATTTGTGAATTTGCACACTAAACAATATGTGACGTTAATCTGCGGCTAGGCACACTAAACAATATGTGACGCTAATCTGCGGCTAGGCACACGAAACAGAATGTGACGCTAATCTGCGGCTAGGCACACGAAACAGAATGTGGCGCTAATCTGCGGCTAGGCACAGTGAACGGAATATGTGACGTTAATTTGTGAATTTGCACACTAAACAGAATGTGACAATAATCTATGGCTAGGCACACGTTTAAAATGGCCCTTTTTGTCGCTGCGTTGTAAAATAATTGGCCCTGTGCACCTAACAAAATATGTCAGCTTGTCACTGCACTGTGAAATATTTGTCCCTGTGCACCTAGTACAATGTCACCTTAGAACATGTCCCCCCCCACCAAAAAATGAAATTCTGCCACCCCAAAAAAAAATTAAATGCTGCCCCCACACACAACAGTCCTAAAAAGGACTTTTGGGTCTTGAAAGAGTTTAAACAATTTTATTCTCCCTACACTGACTTCCTGTGCATCTAGTATTATATGTCACCTCAAAAATATCCCCCCCACAAAAAAAAGGAAATTGTGCCCCCCCCAAACAAAAATTAAATGCTGCCCCCACACACAACAGTCCTAAAAAGGACTTTTGGGTCTTGAAGGAGTTTAAACACTTTTATTCTCCCTACACTGACTTTCCCTGCCTAAGCTCATCTCTCCCTGGCTGAGAATGAGCCGAACTCGCGCGTCGGGTGCTATACAGCACCCGATCACGGGTTCTGGCCAGCCAATCAGTGTAATGCCAGCAGCCAACATGGCTGCTGGCATTACACTGATGTCAGAGCCTCCCCGCACGTTTATTGGCTGCGCAGCAGCCGCGAAACGTGCGGGGAGGAGACCCGAACATGGCGGGCGAGCACATGCGGTACTCGTACGAGTACCGCCATGTGCCGAGCAGAGCGATGCTCGAGCCGAACCGAGCTTCGGCCGAGCATGCTCGCTCATCACTAGTAGCCACAGAACCATACATGCTGACCTCCAGTCTTCTCCCACTGAACTGGTAGCTCTATGACCACACTTTATGACCCTTCAGCTTTGTTCCACTGCATTGGTACCCACAGAATCACATACACTGCCCCTCAGCATTGTCCCAGTGCACTGGTACCAATAAAATAATACATTAGGAGTTATTATTTGACCCTTATGGTGTTGGTATGCCAGGGGCCTCACATGTCTATTTTTTTTTAATAACTATTTTCTAAGGCCATGTTTTGTGAATTAGTTTTGTAAATATAAATTCTAACTAAATCAGGTAACATCATTTTGCATAGCATCCACCACACTCTTAAGTCAAGTATTGAGCAGTGATGTGGATTTGTCAAAAAATATTGGTCAAAGAAGCTCAAATGGGCTTATGAACCTGCAAGGGTATGCAAACAGATCATTAGGACTAGTGTCCTACACCCAGGGTACTATCTATTTTAGCTCACAAATGCCATACACAGAGAAGAAACATTCTGAAACACAGCATACCGGTCCTGCCTAAATGACAATCCCACCATTAAATGTCAGACAATTGCTCTCTAAGCAAGCGAAGCAGCTAACCCCAGACATTCGGTTTGAAATAATCCTTATTGGCATATACAATCATGGTACATACACTTCTTTTGACATATACACACCATATTACATACATCATATAGCAGAAACATATACACATGTTTCAGCCTTACTGGGCCTCATCAGTGAGATGCAACTGTCTTCTCTAGACACTTGAGAACAAAGGGTCCACATCTGGATTCCCCCATTACTCTTAGGGTGACCAACCGCAAGAGCAATTTACATGTGCAAAAATATTGGTCAGAGATGCTCAACTGGACTTATGAACCTACAAGGATATGCAAACAGCTCATCCAAGCTGGTAGTGCTGTCTAACCTGGTATTGTCTAGGGTGACCACATGTCACGGATTGCCCTGGACAGTCCCTGATTTTAAATAGCTGTTCCTTGTCCTGGGGAGCCCCTTGTGGGACAATACAAAGTCAGAGCACTGAGTTCTAATCGCTAGAAGGAAAACTGTCCATTGCCTACTGTAACAGGAAGTGATGCCTCAGCTGGGCTACAAGAAAATGACTTCCAGACATAAAGACAAGAGAGAGAACTGGGCCTTGATCCTGACATAAATCTGGAGCTGCAGTGCAATGTAATGCTAGACTAAGGCTTTGGGTGTGATGTACATTACCTTGCAGCACCACCACAGGTGTTGCTTTCTGTCACAGCACCAATGGGCAGCTCTCCCTCTAGTGTTTAGAATTCTGTGGTGTACTCTTCTCTACACAGTGTCCCTGAATGGCAGAATTGAAATGAGGTCACCCTAGTATTGTGGGTTATTTAATTTTAGATCAGTATTCTAGAGGACGGGACCCTTTATAATAGATAGAATTATATGGCTGACTAATGGCTTGTTGTGGAGCAGATTCAGCCTGTGGGTGTTCAGATGGGCAGGCCGGCTGTGTTTAATGAATGTAGGACCTATTCAGTGTACTTCAAAGACATACTCACCTTTTCCAAGATCACAAGTTAAAAAAGGAAAATTATTTCACAATATAGTGTACTGGGGTTAGAGAATAAATGTCTGAGTCTAATTACAGAACTATATGATGGAAGAACAGACAGACTAGTAAACTTATCTGTTCAATAAAAAGGCTAACACACAGATGCTTAGTACAGGCCATTTGGGTATCCATTTGAAGTGTTGCATGTAAAGTTTTGCGTCAAAAAGTGACGCACATTCTACATTTCACGTCACTCCGAATGGCGCTTTCACCTTTTCATGCATTCGCAAAATGGGTGCAATAATGATGCAATATGGGTGCAATATTGATGTATTATGGGTGCATTAAGGATGCAATATGGATGCAATAATGCCGCAAATTGGGTGCAATATGGATGCAATATGGGTGCAATATTGACACAAATTGGGTGCAATATTGGTGCAATATGGGTTCAATATAGGTGCAATATTGACGCAAATTGGGTGCAATATGGGTGCAATAATTACGCAAATTGGGTGCAATGTTGACGCAATATGGGTTCAATAATTATGCAAATTGGGTACAATGTTGATGCAATATGGTGGGTTTTAGGTTGGATTTGGTGGATTTTTGGTTGGAATTGTATTGGTTTGGGTGGGTTTTGGGTTGGATTTGGTGGGTTTTTGGTTGGATTTGGTGGGTTTTTGGTTGCACCCATACTGCATCCTTAATGCATCCATATTGCACCCATATTGCATCCTTAATGCATCCATATTGCACCCATATTGCATCCTTAATGCATCCCTATTGCACCCATGTGTCAATATTGCACCCATATTGCATCCTTAATGCATCCCTATTGCACCCATAATGTGTCAATATTGCACCCATATTGCATCATTTTATTGCACCCATATTGAGACACATTAATGCACGAAATGGTGAATGCGCCATTCGGAGCGATGCAAAATGTAGAATCTGCATCACTTTATGACGCAAAACTTTAACTGTGACACTTCAAATGACGCGGCAAAACACGTGTCATTTATGACGCAAAACTTTGCATACAAAACTTCAATAGTAAACCTGTCATTTTTGATACCAACACCATTCTTTTTCTAATATCTTCAGGCTTCTAGAATCTCATTCAGAGTAGGCAGCCTTTGGCTCTCCAGCTGTAGGAAATTACAGTTCTCATCATCCCAACCAACTGTTGAGGACGAGTTGCAGAACCAAAGGTTGCCTATACCTGATCTAGTTAAAAATAATACTTATCCCCTTGATGACAAGAGGAGTGAGAACACATTACAAAGCAATGCTGTGCACACCCCATATCTAAACAATTTTGGCATACCTGCCAACATTCCAAATTGCCAAACAGGGACACCTGTGTTTTAGGGGGTGTTGCTGGAGGCGTAGCTGGTGGGCGGGGCACTACCAATAATTTTTAGGTTATCTCATGACCTATTGACACCTCCTTTTGTAACTTAATAAATAACTTATAACTAGGCTGACCATACCTCACCTTTAAAAAGGGACACATAGGAAATAGGCATATTTCAGGAGTGCACCAAAATCAAAGCAACCCTGTAGTATGCATTTTTAATGTGTGTCCCTTTTTAAAGGTGAGGTATGGTCAGCCTACTTATAACAATACCATAATATTTTATTTACACACACTAATTTATAAACACATATACTGACGTTTATACAGACATTAATGTGAGTTTTATTGCTGTAGATAAATATGATACAGTTATATACACACACCACACTGTCTGATCTCCTAAAAAGAGGGACATCAGGGTGACAAAGAGGGACAGAGGGATTTGGGTCTAAAAGAGGGACTGTCCCTCCTAAAGAGGGACGCTTGGGAGGTCTGCTTTGGTGATTTTGAAAAAGCTTTCAAATTCACCTATATGTATTTTTTTGTTAGAAAACTAGTATTGTTAACTAGATTTATAGATTATGCTAATTACGGTTTGTCATATAGCACTTCTGGTCTTTTCCTTACATTATCTCCCCCACTTACTGACATTGCTGAGTAATACATTACCCAATTCCCCTAGCACTAACTTTCTGTCATAGCCCTACATTACCTCTCCCATCTACTGACGCTGCTCAGCAATGCATTACTCTCATACCACCAGCACTGACTTACTACTATCTTAGCCCTACATTACCTTCCCACTCACTGGCACTGCTCGCAATGCATTACTAACCTCCTCTAGCACTGACTTCCTGTCTTATCCCTACATTACTTCCCACACTCACTAACACTGCTCAGCAATGCATAGGGTTGCCACCCAGCCGGTATTTTACCGGCAGGCCGGTAAAAAATTGGCTTCTTTCCAATGTTAAGTCTATGGAGGAAATGCCTTGGCCGGTATTTTTTTAAAGAAAAGGTGGCAACCCTAGCAATGCACTGCTCACCTTTCCTAGCACTGACTTTCTGTCTTATCCCTACATTACCTCCCCCCAACTCACTGACACTGCTCAGCAATGCATTTCCCACCTCCACGATCACTGAAATCCTGTCTTAGCCCTACATTACCTCCACCACTCACTGACACTGCTCAGCAATGCATTACTTTCCTCCCCAGCACTGACTTCCTGTCTTATCCCTACAATTCCTCCCCCAGTCACTGACACTGCTCAGCAATGCATTACTAACCTCCCCTAGCACTGATTTCCTGCCTTATCCCTACATTACCTTCCCACTCACTGACACTGCAGGACAATGCATTACTCACCTCCCCTAGCACTGATTTCCTGTCTTATCCATACATTAACTCCCCCAGTCACTGACACTGTATGGCAATGCATTACTCACCTCCCCTAGCACTGATTTCCTGTCTTACCCTTACATTAACTCCTCCACTCACTGACACTTGCATGGCAATGCATTACTCACCTCCCCAGCACTGATTTCCTGTCTTATCCATACATTACCTCCTCCACTCACTGACACTCCCAACCAATGCATTACCCACCTTCCCTAGCACTGAAGGAGATGTTCAAAAAGTTGTTTTACCTGAAATGGTCTGAAAAAGTTTTTACTCCATGGTCTGTCAATTTTCAGAAATGTTACAGTCATTTTTTGCATCCAATTCCGCCATCAAACGGAAAAAGCAGTCTTAAAACTGGGTGTATTGTAAGGTATTTTCAGAAAAATATATTTTTAGCCATACCTTTTTTGTCTGATTTCCATCATTTTCTCTGACAAAATAAAAATTGTCTATGCTTGCAGAAGACTAATTAAAGTACTGTTAGCAGAAAGGAGTGAGAAACAGCAGAATGGTGTTAACCAGTTTTAAAAAAAAGTATTTATTTCTTTGAAACTCTTCATTTTAAAGACAAAAAAATGAAAGAATTTTAACAGCAGAATTTTAAGGGCAATATTCATCAAGCTCATCTTACTGCCATTTTTATATCTTTGCAGCTTATTTTCAAATGTGACAGATTCACTTCTGAAAATGCCGTCCTTCTTTTATCGTCAACTCATGACCTGAAAATTGTTTCCTCATGGATTTACATCCTAGGTGCCCATAGACAAGGCACTCTAGGTGCACTTAGCTCCCCCCCCCTCATGACTTTACCCTCACCATTCATATGACCCCACTACCCTACATCCCAACATTTCAAATGGCCAAAGAGAGACACTTGTGTTTTAGGTGGTGTTTCTAAGGGCTTGGCTGGTGGGCGGGAAATCTTTAGGTTACTCTGTCACCTATTGACACCTCTTTATGTAACTGAATAAATGATTTAGAGCAAGACCAAAGTATTTTATTTACACAGATTCAATTACAAACACATATACTGAATTACTCAATTACTAAACATTTATGTGAATTTCATTGCTGTGGAGCAATGTGATAGAATAATACATACACCACTCACTCTGATGTCTAAAAAGAGGGACAACAGGGTAGAAAAGAGGGATAGGGGGATTTGGGTCTCAAAGAGGGACTGTCCCTCTTAAAGAGGGACACTTGGGAGGTATGCCACTACCCCTTGGCTCCGCAATGCGTTGAGATCTCTCTAGCATCCAAGGGGTTAAATAATAGCCAGTAAAGCTGTATAAAACTGGTGCAAGAACAGCGAGATTGCAATTCAGAATGTGGGTGTGGCCAGCACAGCCGATGCTCCCCTCAAACTTCAGAACCCTAAGCAGTGGCGTACTCTGCGTATTGGGAAATCCGGCCCTGATATTACTGCTATTCCTTGCACATTGTCCATAAATGAGGGCTTGCCAGCAGTACAGAAAATGGAGATTATCTGCTGATTACAAACTAGCATGCAACAGCATAACTTTAACCTTTTCAGGTGCCTAATTGTGCAATGACCGTACGTGTGACAGCAAGAAAGATTAATCTTTATAAGCCTGTTTTAATGAATGTGATGGTATAAGATTTAATTAAAGGCATTAGTGTGCTGTATTAGGAGCTGCATGTGCATTTCTCAGCCAAGGCTGATTTTATTAATGTCATTATTTCAGTCAATAAGACTGTAGCAGTGATGTAATAGTCAGGCAGTGGTTTGTAATACATAGAAGAAATATTTAAAGGAATAACTTTTTAGTTTAATAATATGCATTCTTATATTTAAAGGGGAATGACACCTATCGGAAAAAAGTTTCAATTAAAGCAGAGCTTTCAGATAATAGCAAGTCGCCATGCATTCATTAAAGGAGCAGTAAACATTTTTTATGAAAACACATATTTTATAGAGCATTACTTGCTGAATAAAACAAGGTCACTCCCACTGCTATCAGCTCTGGTAACTGGGACCATAAATCTCCATAGGATGGTGTAGCAACAGCGCCACTGTATAATTTCAGGCCACTGTGATATTGCACCTAAAAAATTCAACTTTGAAAATTAATAACTTTTGAATTAAACACCTTTCAGCAGTGGGAGTACTCTTGTTTTACTCAGGGTGATAAACCCTACAACATATTTTTTTCACATTTTAAGTATTACTATCCCTTTAACATGCCTCCCCAGGAGTTATGCACAAAGCATAAATGGATACCTCCACAGAGATAATGTCTATATTAAAGTTCTGCTCCAAGTCGTCTTTAAGCTTTTTATAACACATAACAGTATGTTTAAGTACTTACAGTTCTGTAGTTCAAAAGATATTTAAGCTGAAAAGATCCTCTCTCCCGTCCCTTCTGGCCATGTCACTGATGCTCTCAGTCTGGTCTGGATGGAGTGCAGTGAGGGACAATCTTCAGTAAGCAAAAGGAAAATCCTGCCCTGCTTCGTTAAGGGGGGCAGGGTTTTCCTTATACTTACTGACTGAAGATTGTCCCTTGCCGCATCCATCCCTTCCCATGACCAGATTGCAAATCTAAGTGGAGGCAGCCAGAAGGGGCAGGAGGGGGATCCTTCCAGCTTGAATATCCTTTGAACTACAGAACTGTAAGTACTTAAACATAGCTCTACAAGTTATAAAAAGCTTAAAGAAGACTTGGAGTATCACTTTAATATATACATTACTATATCTTTATGTAAAATTAGATGTTAGGCCTCGGGTACGAATGAATAATTTTTATAGATGCTAACACTGAATACATGGCATTTAAATATCTATATTCCTATTTCTTTTTTATGTTGTTTGTCCCTTTAAGAAAGCATTATGATTAGAAGCATTTTAGCAGAAGAGAGACTACGTGGTCACACAAATTTTAATAGAAAGAAGTTTATATGGGAGATGGTATGAGACTGCCATCTTTAAATATGGTAGTATTGCAGCAACAAAAAAAAAAGTTGGCAGCAGGAAAGGAGGGGGTGCCTTCAGTTGGATACCCTGGAAGTGATCTCTAATGATTTTAATTAAATTAGACTTGTACACAGCAAATATTTTTGGTAAAATTCGATTTCAGACTAATTTCGAATTTCGGACCAGACCTGTTTGACTGATGAAATTCGGCAAAGGTCCGAATTATTCGGCTAAATTTAACATGCTTTAAAAAATACAATAAAAAAAATTAAAATTAAATAAATAAAAATAAATGGAACCATTTCCAGGGTCTAAATGAAGACGGTGGAACAGGGTAAGGTGGAGATTTAGCCTTATGATACTATGGAGGAAGTAGATGAAGTATGGATGTAGCTAAATTCAAAGGGAGAAGGAAGACTGAGGATGACTGGTACATCCATTTTAAAACCTGGTCACATGACTACTGTCAGACTGGCTGTTCACTCTGAAGATTATTATTTACCCTAATTCCTACTATTTTTTGGATTTTCAACAGGCACAAAAGTCACTTGCAGTGGCAATAAGGCACTAATGCTGGATACCTGCCAACACAGCAACTGTCAGATTGGCTGTGTCACTCCTGACAGTGGCAATAAGGCAGTAGACTGGCACTAGACTGGCTAATAAGGCACTAGACTGGCACTAGACTAGCTAATAAGGCACTAGACTGGCTATAAGGCACTAGACTGGCTAATAAGGCACTAGGCTGGCTAATAAAATCACTTTAGTGGGACACTCTCTCCTTCGCTCTGTGAGCTCCAACAATGCATTAATAGGAAATGCAGGTTGCAGGCTGTCTGGGTGTCTGTGATGTCATTAGTCCAATCCCCATCATGAAACAAAGAAGCTAACTGGACTAGAGAGGACAGGAAAGTAGCGCGTGGGGAGAACGTCATCCGAATTTTACCATGAATTTCGGAGCAGTGCTGTTCGGATTCGGGTTTCTAAAAATGAACGTCCCTTACATTTCGACCGGCCTGAATGATGCTGTATGAGCCTTATTCGTCCGAATTTGGACAAACCGATTCTCACAAGCCTAATTTAAATCTGAATTTTTTTCAACATAACATAACAAACTATGTATTTAAAGGTACCAGTCTGAAGCAAACCAACTGCACCAAAGGGGATAAAAACAAAGTCCGATGGATTTAAAGTGGTGATTTTAACTTTGAATGCCACATATGTCACAAAGCATTGAGCTGCAGGGCTCAGTTCAATTCCCACCAGTAAAACTGTCCGTAGGGCAAAAATGAATACTGAATGGTACACACACAGTGTTACTATAAGTATTCAATTGCCCTACCAATAGGAACCCCAACCAGCGCTGGCTCACAGAACCTAACTTGTGGCCCAATGCTCACTGTGTTTTTTTTGTCCCCTAAAATTCTCATTAAATAGCATGATATGGGAACATCAAAGGAAACAGCTGATGCTCAGTGTTTGAACACTATCCTACACCCCTAACCCAGTGATGTAATACTTGTCATCCACTGCGAGTCTTCTTCTTTAATCATCTACCTTCCGTTTTCTTTGTTCTTCTTATCTACTCATCTTATTATCTTCTTTATTCTTATCTTCTGAAATAGTATGCCACTAGAAATAAAAAGAATACATTTGTTGTTATATGAAATGCAACCAAATATATGCCATAAGTGTACACTGCCGCTTGTAAAAATCCTCCCAATTAGATACCTCTCAGGCTGTAGCCCAAGCCAATCTGAGAAAAAATTTGAACAGTGACTGACTTTTATATGACCTCTCTCTGTTCAATATACTTACCAGCCTTCAGTTGGCTGGGATGTGGGGTTATGCACCTCCCAGCCAATCAGCTTCTAGCAGGTTTCTTCATCCTTCCCGGTGCCTTTTTTCCACTTCAATTCCAGTGTTGGTAGTTTAAAACATGTGTTAGGGGACTTTCTCCTACTTTTTGTAGGCGCCGATTTCTGGCAATAAAGTGGGGTCTCTTAACACATTTTACTGCCCAAAGCATGGAACTGAATCACTACTTCACAATATTTTTCATTGCTTCAAATGGTTGCAAAACCGAGCTTCCGACATGTTTTTTTTCTGAGGTAGTTTTTCACAGCACAGGTAATTGAATGGCTTACTGTGCTTGAAAAACTACCACTGGCTGTTTTTTGTTTTACTGGTACAACTGAATCAAACCCTAGTTCAGAAGGGGTTAAACCACCCAACCAATTAAACCATCACCAATTCATGCTGCAGCACAAATTACTCTTTTGTTACCTAGGTTTGTCCCTGCCCCACTCCTCCTCAAATCTCTCTAATGGCTGTCAATCAATCTCCGGATATCTTACAAAATCTTACTTTTCTCATTCAAGACTTTTCTCTCCTATACTCCTTCTTACATTTCCATTCTGATCTCCCGTTATACCCCATCCCGCCACTTGTGTTCAGCCAATGACTGTCTTCTCTCAGCTCCTTTTGTGTCTACAGCCCTCTCACGTATCAAAGCTTTTTATCTCATTGATCCGTATCTATGGAATGCTCTGCTTCTCATCCTGCACCACTGAACCTCTTATGAACTTCAAGCCACTCTTGAAAATACAGATCCTGGATAAAACCTCAACATGCTAGAAGGCGCTGATGTTGTACAGTGAACGCTACTGTAAATTATTTACTTTACTTGTGTCCCCTATCATCACCAGAACTCTAGCACTGTATTCAGCATCTGACCCTTATGTACTCTGTATGTCTCCCATTACCACTTGTCACGGTTTCCCAAAGATGTTCAGGAGTCAGTACGGTATCGTTAAATGCAATTTTATTGAAAACAGAAAAGTAGTGCACAATATATACAAAAGGAACAAGCAAAGGGTTACAAGCCGACGAGCACTGCTATCAGGAGTAGTAGCCTGCCAAGCTAGACCACTCTGCTAGAGACTGGGCCTCAGCCACTGGTAGTCTCGTTAGGAACCAGAAGCAGGAGCAGGAACAGAAACACAGGATCTTGATCCGATGTCGCTGGAGTACTGACTCACACCTGCAGTCAGTATGGAGCAATAACTGACCCACGCCTGCAGTCAGTATGGAGCATTAACTGACCCATGCCTGCGGTCAGTATTAGAACTAGTCTACCAGAGCCACAGGTCCGCACTAATTAGGGTGTCTGCTAGGTACGAGGGACAAACGTAAGAATAGTCAGACAGAGCCTCAAGTTGACACCAGAAAGGGTAGTCAGACAAGCCAGGTCATACACAGTTCAAGTAGTCAGTCAGAGCCACAGGTCTGCACCAGGTTCGGTGTCCACTAAAGGGATAATCAAAGAGTAATCAGACAGAGCCACAGGTCAGCACAAGATTGGATGGAAGACTAGCCAGGTCATACACAGAGCCCAAGAACAGAACTGCTAGGAACAACAATGCAAGGGCAACTGAGTCAGACTCAGGCTGCCCTTTAAACCCCTCCTCAGGAAGTAGGTAGGAGGGGCAGGCTCAGAGGAAGGAAGTAGGTAGGAAGCATGGCATAAAACAGAGGCCTGCTTCACTCTAAAGCCTCGCGCCTGCAGATGACTCGTGGAATGACTCTGACCGTTGCTGGAAACAAGGTAAACCGGAACTAATATCAAACTTACATTTAGACCCAAATCCTTAATACCTTAGCGATATACATATAAACACTTGTATTTTGCAGAGTAAGTTCGGTATTAGTGAAAAATAGAACTGATTCAGCAGGCAGCAGTGGGGCAACAGTGCAGACATCTTGCAGAGAAGGCATCTCTGAGTCTGTGCTGTCCATCCCTTTCACCTCCATGATTGGAGAGTTGAATACCTTTCTAACTTAAAGGGATAGTAATACTTCGTTTTAACTTTATTTTATTTTGTAGGCATTAAAAAAACATGAAGAATGATATAAGTCTTATCTCTCAAACCTTTATGGTTTATGAGATATTCACAAGCAAAGTTTCCCCTCCCGCCCCTTTTTCCTAGTGTAAGCCATCTCTTCTCAGATGTAGAATGCAGTCCATAGACCAGACAGATAACAGAAGGGGACAATTTTCTTTGTATGAAAACAATGAAAGCCCTTCCCCCCTTGACAAGTTTTTCAGCTTTTTCCCTTATCTTAATTGAAGATTGTCCCTCTCTGCAGTCTACCTGGGCATCTCCCTTCTGATCTGGTTGAACTGGGGGGGGATACTTTGTTTGTGAATATCTCTTAAACCATAAAGGTTTCAGAGATAAGACATATCATTCTTCATGTATTTTTAATGCCTACAAAATAAAACAAAGTTAAAACGAAGTATTACTATCCCTTTAAGTAGGAGGAGTTTGAGGTCCTAGAGTTCAGCAACAAAGAATCGTGTCCACTTCCATGGACCTGACTTCCAGTATTAACTGGAGATTCATTTCAGGGAACCCATCCCAATAGAACTGATTCAAAGTGGCCTTTAGGATTTTCTTCTTAGATTAACCTTTTGAAGATCAGAGGGGCATGCAACAATAATAACATATATTTACATAATACTTTTCTCCCCACTCGGACTCAAAGCTTTTTTAGAGTACATCAGTTAAATTAACTGCCTGGGGGTAGGTAATACATAGTTGTTACAATTATCCCACTCACTGGCAGGGCAGGGCTGGACTGGGGGGCAACTGGCCCCTGGGCCAGTCAAATATCTAGGTTGTTGGGCCACTGCCTCACTCAATCTCCTGCTTGTTGCTGTAAATGGAGCTACACTAGTGATACCACAGAGCTACAATCAATATGGAGCTACACTAGAAACATAACCCATTTCTCTTGTAAGCTCTATGGTATCACCGGTTTACACCCATTTAATCTGTAAGCTACGTAGTATCAGTTGCTTTACTTCACAACATTAATACCAATTTTAAAATTAATGAAAAAGATAAGAGATAAGACTTATATCATTCTTCATGCTTTTTTAATGCCTACAAAATAAAATAAAGATAAAACGAAGTATTACTGTCCCTTTAAGGCAACGAAAGGGACTGACAGAGCAGGAGCAGAGAGCACCTACAGCAAGATCCCTGTGGGTGCCTGTCTGCCGAAAAAGTTCTATTTCTCACTAATGCCAGACTTATGCAGGAAAATAGAAATATGTGTATCAGTAAGGTATTAAGGATTTGGGGCTCAATGTAAGTTTGATGATAGTGCAGCTTTAAATTGTAAAGCGCTGAGTACACTTGTGGCGCTATGCATCTCTTCTTTCTTAGTGATCAAATAAAAAAATAAGGATTTGTTCAAACCTATACAGCTTTCTTCTGTCTGGGAGTTTTCCTACTTGAGAAAACTATTATTAATAATAGATTAACTGATATATTACAGTGGCATGTTCCTAAATGAATATTTACAAGGATTATCTTGTAGACTTGTTAGATCTTTTGGACATAAGACTAGAGCTTTCAGTCAAAACAATCAATATGTTGTTGCATGAAATTTTTACACCTAGAATGCTAGGGAAGTATCCAGTTTGATTGGGTGAAATGTAGTTAACCCAGGAAAAATACATCTTTACTGAAAAGATACTGGAGAGAATGTGTGAATTCCCCAGTGCAGATCATTTGACACCAACTCATTCAGCTGGAGTATGGGGTATGTACTAGAGCAGGAATGGGCAACCTGAAGCCTTTCTTCTGTTGTGGACTACAACTCCCATCATTCCCTCCCTATGGCTGGCTGGGGATGATGGGAGTTGTAGTCCACAACAGCTGGGCGACTTCAGATTACCATACTTGGGAACTCTCTGGATCTGCCCCTAGACTCCAGGTTTCAGATTGAATTACCAGGACTCTGGGTACAGCATGGTACCGTGTTACCCATAGGAAAAGCAGGAGAATAGTTGAGTAAAAATGATACATTTATTGGGCAGCTGAGTGTCTCTATGATGTAAGCTTTCAAGACTCTAGGGGCTGGATTCAAATGCAGGAGATAAATGATACCTCCTGATTTATCAAAAATGTTCCTATTATTTTCCTATTATTGGAGATAAAAGCAGAGATAAAATTAGCACCTGCATTTGAATCCAGCCCTAGTTCTCTTCTTCAGGTTCATGTTTATTAGGCCTGAAGAAGAGACCTAGTTGTCTTGAAAGCTTGCATCCTAGAGCTACTCAGTTACCCAATAAAGGTATCACTTTTACCATTCTCCCTCAGGTCTCTGGGAGCAGAGACTGATTCTCTGGATTGTTGATTTCAGCTATAACTCCACCCACTTTCCAGACTGTTCAGCCCACTACCTCCCTATTCTGCCCACTTTCCAAACCATCTCATGGCAATCTCCTCCTTGCAACCTCCCACCCATGCCCACCTGATTAAGCCTCACACACAATATGACACAAAATGAATAATTTGAAAACTCCCGTACTTGGGACATAAAGATTCTCAGCTTTGTGGATTGTCCACGATGTGCTCCGCTTTAATTAAGATTTTAATCCAGTCCCCTAATGTATATACAGAAAATTGGTGTGCCTCTTAGAACATGGTGTTAACAAGGTGCAGAGCAGTATAATGACCGTAAATGCCCATCCACTTCTCCAAAGTCCTCCTCTTGGATCAAGCAACATTAAGGGAGAATTTTGGGCATTCGTTACTTAGTAAATTGGGGTCAGGCAGGTGTAGCATTCAAAAAATCCCAAAACCTACTTCGTCAGGGGTGTAACTACACAGTGTGCTCAGGACACAGTTGTGCCAGCACCCAGTATCCAAGGGGGGTTCATTTGTCCTAAGGTTCAATAGTTTATAGTTATGCCTCAGTGAAAATAATTTTGTTTTAAGGAGCCCCAAAATGTTTGCACTGGGGCCTGTCAATTAGCATAGTGTAACTCATCATAGAATCATATTAGTACATCCACCCTAGTATGTTGTTAGAGCCCACTCAAGCAGCCAGGGTAGGAACAATGGAGCAGATTAATAACAGTGTTAAAGAGATGATTAAGTGGAGATGACTTCTCCAGTGATATCACATCTCCAGTTCCTATGTTATTCTATACAGCCTATGCACTGAGATGTCCAAAAATGGAGAAATCTTAGTGCATTGGCTCCACAGAATAACATAAGAACTGCAGAAGTCATCTCTACTTTATCACCTCTTTATCACTGGTTAGTGAATCTCCCCCATTGTATGTTTATGGAAAAGTTAGACAAAGATTAGACTAACAACACACAAGTATCAGAACTGCTGTTGGTTAAAATATCCGTTAGACTGCTTGTTTCTAAAACAAACCCAGCAATACACTTTAGACAGACAAATGAATACTGCAGGCAATGGTGTGCTCTGCGTCATCTTGACTTTTAATAGGTCTTGTCCCATCAAACCCTCATTTGTGTGTTATCAGCAGCAGGAACCAAAGGCATACACCTGTTGCACCCCTCCTGCTCTCATTTAATTAAACCCCCCCTGATGAAAGATCAATGTTTTCTAAATGTGGCCTTGTACAGGTTGTTCCTGCAGCTGGCAATGTGTAGATGCCCTGGCAGGAGCCTAATAAAATTACAGTTCCTAACATTCACCATAATACCAATCAATAAAGAACAAACCGGGAGATCTTTCAGGCTTAAGAAATTGTGAGATTTGTATAGAATGGAAAACAACAAATGTAGTGGGTGGAGAAGAAAACAATCAGACATTTTGGTCAGTAGTGACGTATATAAAGCTTTATTAACTCAAGATTTGCTGCTTGTGATCAAGTGAGGCATTGGTAATTATCAGGGTAGTTTTAAAGGAGAACTGGCATCTAATAAGAACCTCCCACTTACATTACTATGGCCACAAACCTTTGCTCAAGCAATGCATTTAAAGCTGAACTTTCACCCCTAATGAAATTGAGTGCAGTAGATCTATGTACTTAGAGTAACTCCATAGTGTGCAATATTTTTTCCCAAATCGCAATAGTTTTGTATAAAAAAAAGATAATACAGAATGAAGTGGTGAGGCTCGCCCTATGTATCTGTCCTCTGTGCGTGAATTCCCCACCTATCGCTCGCCCCAGGCTCCTTCATTTCAATGGATATTCTCCTGCCTCCAAATGAAGGGGCAGGCTTCGTGACCGAGATTGGCAGCTGCTTGCGAGGGAGAGAGCTGCCAATCATTATTAACGTAATGAACATGGTGTCACTCTCCCTCACTCTATCGGGAAAGGAATAGGTATTTTTTTGCATTTAATATACATTTCAAAACAATATTAAAATGTTTTTACAATGTCTTTCATGGAGATCAAAGCATTGGACTGGGGATCGAAAGATGTAATAGTTCCACTGTATCACCCAGCTGGTCCTTAAAGGGTTAATATTACCATGCACAGTGGACAGACTTTGTGTCCTGTGGTCCTGCTACCAATTTCCATGCCATGGGTTGGATACTTCCCTGGCACTCAAAGGGTTACGTCTGGGGTTTTTTAAACAGTAATAAACAAATTTGCCTTCTGTGACAAAATTAACCCCTTAACATCACATGGTGTGTCAGGACTGTCACGCCGGTCTGGACATTAACCCTTTAATGACCAGCCACAGTACACAGCCAGCAGTAAAGGACCAAGGGTCCTTTTTTTGCCTATTGGATTCTAGGGTCCCCAAGAGGAGTGCAGCCGTGGGAACCCTGGAATTCCATACCATGCCAGGACCCTCACTGATCCTTAAGTGCTGAAGCAGGCATGACGGTCCTGGCACGCAAAGGCTGGGTCCTTTAGGGGTTAAGGACCGGTGACAGTCCTAGCACGTAATGGAATTCTGGGACTGCATCGTGGCTGCACACCTCTCTGTCATCCCAGAATTCATTGCGAGAAAAAAAAAGTGCCTTGGTCCTTAAAGGGATAGTAATGTTTCACAATTAATCTTCATAGTATTTGCAAAAGCTGACCAGACCTTCCCTTTAACTGGGGACATAGGAAATAGGCATATTTCAGTACTGCACTGAAATCAAATCAGCCCTGTGGTATGCATTTTTCATATGTGTCCCAGGATAAAGGTAAGGTCTGGTCACCCTATATTTGAGCCATAGAGAGCATTATTTCAATACTGTCAGCGTTGTAGTTCAAGAGTAAATGAATGATAAAATATCCACCTCCCGCCCCTTTTACCTAGTGTAAACCACCTCCCCTCAGATATGGAATCTGGTTCCTTGACCGGACAGGTCACAGCAAGGGACATTCTTACTGTAATCATAAGGAAAACCTTGCCCCCCCCTTGACAGGTTTTTCAGTTTTTACCTTATGCTCACTGAAGATTGTCCCTCTCTGTTATCCATCCATATAGTCTTGCTGCTCTGAGCTTAGCAGTGTTACATCAGTAAAAGGAGCTAGAGGGGGATACTTTATCATTCAATTACTCTTGAACTGCAACTCTGACAGTACTGAAATAACACTCTCCATATACTATGAAGGTTAATTGGCCCTGCATTTATTGTAAAACATTACTATCCCTTTAACAGCCACCCACCTCTGGATTAGGAGGTCGTTAAGGAGTTTAGACAAGTTCAGAGATCTGTTTTTTTATTATTGTCCTCACATCTCCTATTCTCAAAGAAATGCAAGCATACAGTTTCACAAATAGCTTGTGTTGTTATGGCAATGGGCAGGAGTCCTTCATAATTGCCTCTCTTCTGATGTTGAGACTCCTATCGAGCTTGTTGTGGTAATACATACCAAAAGGGGGACACTTGTGTTTTAGGTGATGTTGCTGAGGGCGTGGCTGGTGGGTGGGACATTACCAAGAGTTTTTAGATTATTTCATGACCTGCTGACACCTCTTTGTGTAAGTGAATAAATGATTTAGGTCAAGACCAAAGTATTTTATTTACACAGACTAATTTATAAACACAGATACTGACGTTTATATAAACATTAATGTGAGGTTTATTACTGTGGAATAATATATACATACCACACATTCTAATCTCCTAAAAAGAGGGACACCAGGGTGAGAATGAGGGACAGAGGGATTTGAGTCTAAAAGAGGGACTGTCCCTCCTAAAGATGGACACTTGCAAGGTTTGGTAATGGAGTCAGGTAGAGCAATATCAGGAAAGGGTGTCCTCATAGAACATTATGTAAGATGACATTTTTTACCTTGGAAAACAAAAACAGGTTTTTTTTTTTCAGATGCTTGGCGTACAGGGTATTCAACCCTTTGAATGCCAGAGGAATATACAAAGCATTGCAAAGCAATGCATTGCCCCCCCACACACACTGGCACTCAAAGGGTTAAGTTTACGTAACCCCCCCCTGATCATTTTCTTTTTATATGTTCCTTTACGGTCTAAAATTGAATCAAAATATGCTCAACCAACTTTGAAAGCTGAAAATAGTCATTATATTTCCGAAGTTTGCTATGAATTTGCTGACCAAAAATTTTATATACCACCAGCATACAATCCAACATTTCAAATGGCCAAAGAGGGACAATCATGCTTTAGGTGGTGATTTTGGGGGCGTGGCTGGTGGGCAAGGCATTCGTGAGTAGTTTTAGATTATTTTATGACCTGTTGTGTAAGTGAATAAATGATTTAGAGCAAGACCAAATTATTTTATTTACACAGACTAATTTATAAACACATATAGTGATGATTAAACAAACATTAATGTGAGTTGTATTTCTGTGGAGCAATGTGATACACTTATATGCACAGCACACAGTCTGATCTCCTAAACACAGGGACCCCAGGGTGGGAAAGAGAGACAGAGGGACTTGGGTCTCAAAGCATACCTCCCAAGTGTCCCTCTTTAGGAGGGACAATCCCTCTTCTAGACCCAAATCCCACTGTCCCTCTTTCCTACTCTAATGTCCCTCTTTTTAGGAGATCATATTGTGTGGTGTGTATATAAGGGTATCACATTGCTCCACAGAAATAAAACTCACATTATTGTTTCTTTAAACATCAGTATATGTGTTTATAAATTAGTGTGTTTAAATAAAATACTTTAGTCTTGTTATAAGTCATTTATTAGGTAACACAAGGAGGTGTCAAGAGGTCATGAAACAGCCTGAAAATTCTCCGTAATGCCCCGCCCACCTGTCACACCCCCAGCCACACCCCCTAAAAACACAATTGTCCCTCTTTGGCAATTTTAAATGTTGAGAGGTATCCTCAAAGAGGGACACTTGGGAGGTATGTACCAGGGCCCTCATTCATTGGCTAGGCCTAGGCTTGTGTGAAGTTGTCATAGTGACAAGACATTGCAAAAAAAGCATTGGGAGTTAGAAATCATTGTATCCTATGAGGCATTTCACACAGGTAAAATGCAATGGGATTGTTTTAGAGATACATGGGAGGTGGGGGAAAGGGAATGAGAAGCAGACTGGGAGTGAAATGGAGAGAGAGAGTGATGGGGAGGGGGAGACAGAGAGAGAAGTCTAATTGATGTAGGGAAAAGGAATTACATGAATTTAAAGGGATAGTAATGTTTCATAATAAAAGCAGCTCCAATTAATCATCATAGTATTTGGACTTTGGAGAGTGTTATTTCAATTCTTTCAGAGTTGTAGTTCAAGAGTAATTAAATGACAAAGTGTCCCCCTCCCGCCCCTTTTACTGATGTAACACTGCTCAGCCAGATCAGAAGGGAGGTGCCCAGGTAGACTGCAGAGAGGGACAATCTTCAATTAAGATAAGGGAAAAACCTGAGAAAAACTTGTCAAGGGAGGCAGGGCTTTCATTGTTCTAATAGGAAGAAGATTGCCCCCTGCTGTTATCTGTCTGGTCTATGGACTACATTCCACATCTGAGAAGAGATGGCTTACACTAGGTAAAAGGGGTGGGAGGGGAAACTTTGCTTGTGAATATCTCTCAAACCATAAGTGTTTGAGAGATAAGACTTATATCGTTCTTCATGTTTTTTTAATGCCTACAAAATAAAATAAAGATAAAACGACGTATTACTATCCCTTTAAGAGAGAGAGTGCACAAGAGAAAGTTCAGCCTTACTGATGTAAATAAAGGAAGGATTTTTATGCGAGCGAGGGTGCATGAGACAGAGAGAGAGTAAGAAGGAGCGATCACCTTAGCTGATGTAGAAATAAAGTAAGAATGAGAACAAATGATAGGTAAATGAGAGACAGGGACGGGTGGGAGGACTAGAGATGAGATGTTTGAGTGCACAAGGTAATGAGAGTGATATAGTGTGCATTTTCCAATCTGCTGTGCTGCAAACAGTTTGCCCTGTTAATTAGAAGTGACAGCACCAATGAATTAGCAACTTAATAGCAACTTGTTTCTTACTTTGATTCTAATCCTGACATATAGGTCATTAAAGAGTTTTCCCCTATGACTTCTGATGAGATTCCAGCCCCGAGAGCTAGTTAATACACAATCTGTTATAAGGAAACCATCCATCAAAACAGCCTCTGAAATCTGCTGATGCACCGCCTGGCCTCTGCCAATGGAAGACAGGCTGACTGCTGAGGCAATATGATAGATACGTGGCTAATAATCAGTCAATACCATTGTTTAGGTCGCTGTCTATCACAATGCCATTGTGGGGACTAATTAGATGATAACGCGTGATGAATGGGATTTAAACTCAGCTCTTGGTGTGCATCCTCAGGGGAATTCTTGAGTGTTACCGCCGACCTTTCAGAGCTCAACTTTATTCTATGTGAATACAATTAAATCAATTTGTAACAGATTTGCATGGCAGCGGTTTGTTCTGAATACACTTAGCCATTGTCCCGATTCCACATCCATCATGGTTGTTCTTAAAGGGATAGTAATGTTTCATAATAAAAGCAGCTCTCATTAATCATCATAGTATTTGGACTTTGGAGAGTGTTAGTTCAATTCTGTCAGAGTTGTAGTTCCAGAGTAATTCAATGACAAAGTATCCCCCTCCCGCCCCTTTTACTGATGTAACACTGTTCAGCCAGATCAGAAGGGAGGTGCCCAGGTAGACTGCAGAGAGGGACAATCTTCAATTAAGATAAGGGAAAAACCTGAAAAACTTGTCAAGGGGGCAGGGCTTTCATTGTTCTCATAGGAAGAAGATTGTCCCCTGCTGTTATCTGTCTGGTCTATGGACTGCATTCCACATCTGAGAAGAGATGGCTTACACTAGGTAAAAGGGGTGGGAGGGGGAAACTTTGTTTGTGAATATCTCTCAAACCATAAAGGTTTGAGAGATAAGACTTATATCATTCTTCATGTTTTTTTAATGCCTACAAAACAAAATAAAGTTAAAATGAAGTATTACTATCCCTTTAATGTGTGAAATACCCTGTTTCACACCCCTCTGGCACTCAAAGGGTTAATGCAAGTAAGGTGGGGTGTATCAAGAAACAACTCATTTAAACAGAAAAATATCCTTGAAATTAAGTCAGGCTTAATTAAATGAGCAGTAAACTTAATTTATGAGCATATATGTTATAGACATTTTCTTTTTGAGTAAAACAACGGTACTCCCACTACTGGGAGATTTGTCACTCAAAAGTTAATATAGCTCAAACTTGTTTATGTTCATTGCTTTTCCTGTAATCTGATTGGTTAAACAGAAAATGAGATGTTAAAAAAAAATCTATTGTGAAACAGCTGTTTTCAGATCGATATTTAATTTATAGAATAATCTTACCCCTCCCTAGTCTTAACCCTTTGAGTGCCACAGGGGGTGTCCAACGCATTACCTCGTCGTGTTAACCTTTGAAGGACTGCTGAAATATTGAACCTGGAGCCCAAGATCAACTTTCTTGATGGCCTTAAAGAAGCAGTAAACTTTTTTTTTTTTTTTTTATAGTGAAAACCTACATCTTACGGCTTTTCCTGTTGTGTAAAACAAGGAGACACTCACTGGTGGCAACTGTTTCATTCAAAAGGTAAAACCATTCAAAATATCAGGAAGAGAGGAACAGCATGATTACTTCCTGAAATGTTAAAATGACAGGAAGTTTGTCACATTCCATGGAAAACCAGGGACGTGCACAGACATTTTGGGGGGCAGGGGCTCAAATGAAAAAAAGGGCACTTCTCATAATTATTATTTTTCTTTTTGTTAAAAGGGCACAAGGGCACTTTGGACAAAAAGGGCAGGTGCTCAAGACCCCCTTGGTGTCTATGTGTGCATGTGCCTGTGGAAAACTATAAGTGACTTACCTCTCCTATAGAATTCAGCAGAATAACCAATTGAAGTCTGACCTCTAGAGAGCACTGTTACATACCTCCCAACATTTCAAATTCCCAAAGAGGGACACTTGTGTTTTAGGGGGTGTTCCTGGGGGCGGGGCCGGTGGGCGGGCCATTACCGAGAATTTTTAGGCTGTTTCATGACCTATTGACACCTCCTTGTGTAACCTAATAAATTACTTATAACAAGACCAAAGTATTTTATTTTACACAGACTAATTTATAAACACATATACTGACGTTTAAACAAACAATAATGTGAGTTTTATTGCTGTAGAGCAGTATGATACACTTATATACACATCACACAATCTGATTTCCTAAAAAGAGGGACATCAGGATGGGAAAGAGGGACAGAGGGATTTGGGTCTAAAAGAGGGACTGTCCCTCCTAAAGAGGGACACTTGGGAGGTATGCTGTTAATGTATAAAAAAAAAAAAAACAGTTTAAACGGTTATGATTCTGGAGATGCCTCTCACAGTGGGAGCATCCATGTTTTACTTAGCAGGACAAGTTATCTACATTGTTATTTCTCCTTTAACATTGCCCATCTCCTAAAAGGATGAATATCTAAGACATGACTGTGAACCACGTCTACCCATTACAGAGTCCTGCAGCAGCCTTGTTGTATAAGGAGTCATCTATTGGGCTCATTTCTCTTCAGTGCACCTGCTAATACAAAGGACATCAGTTAAATGATCACTTGGTCCTGCTCACTTCCTGGTTGCCCGGTGTCAACAATAATACATCACACTGACTTGCCATAAGTGTTGATCCCAATCTAAACAATAAAAGGCTGATGGTCTACAAACTGGAGCAGTCCAACTGTACCACGGGGACAAATAAAGTCTAAAATTCCTCTTGATTTAGATGGGGCTATTAACTCCATGAATGCCAGAGGTCTTCACCGCATTTCTTTGCAATGCGTTGAAGACCTCTCCAGCATTCAAGAGGTTAAAGCCCCATCTAAATCAAGAGGAATTGCTAGACTTTTCATCTGTAAGGCTCAGACGGTTTGCACGCAAATTGCTTCAATTTCTGAGTACATCAGCCTCTTTATATCTATAGGAATTGCCCCCTGCTTTCCTCTACTCCATGCATGTCAGTCATGGGACACTGAGGCTTCATGTGGTCCCATCTATCTATCTCTCTCTATATATATATACAGGGCTCAAAATTTCCACTCGCCACTAGTAAATGGCGAGTGAAAATTTAGCCCTGGCGAGTAGAAATTCAGCCCTGGTTGGTATGTTATGGCTTGCAGTGGCGAGTAACTTTTCAGGTCTGGCTAGTAGCAAAAGACTTCACATTTTAAGCCATGTATATATATAAAATGCTAGATGTATGTTTGTCCGATGCTGTCATGAGCAGTAGACACTGCCCGAACGCTTGACCTATGTGCACGGGCTTTTACACTAGTAGCTAATAAACTGTGACCCTGATGGGGTTTCTCATATTAACTCCAGTGCTGCCATGCTGGTCCAGATTACATTTTAGAACATCTTGGTTTGCTCTCACCATGTAGAGCAGGGTAGACAACCTCTGGTTCTTCAGTTGTAGGCTAACGTGATGGTGGGAGTTGTGATCTCCAATAGTTTGACAGTCTAAGGTTGCAGAGTCAGATGGTCTAGCAGTAAGATAGACACTGGACTAATTATGAAAGCAGAGCAGCAACATTTACATTTCATCCCTCTCTCCAGGCCTCCTCAACAAAATAATACTGTAGACAACGGCAGTCATTGTTGTGGTCTTCCTTAGAGGAAATTGTTGAGTATGTGGCACTCATTTATTCTTGAGTTTGACATGTCTGCTCTCCATTACCACTACATAGGACCACTCTTTATTACTTGTCATAGTCATCCTACCCAAACCCCATTCCCTGTCTACAATGCTCTCAGTCCTAAAATTTCACTCAGTGCCCCACTTACTGCCAGGCACTGGGGGCTAACTAAAACACAAAACAGAATAGGGCAACCTTCTATAAGTGTAGTTGTTTCTTCCACTATTAAATGCAGCTGTATTCCATTGCCCAAAACAATGGGTACTCACATTCAAGGAGGCTTCTCCTGCCTCCTTTATACACACGTTCACTGGCTCTATCCTTCAGTCTAGTTCTGCCTCAGACAACTCTGTTCTCTTGTCCAGAGCCTGATTAAGACTCTACGGGGCCCTAGGCAGGATCCCAAATCGGGGCCCCCCTCCAGCTTGCCCCCTCACACACACACTTCTGATGCAATCATTTGATGCAATCATTTCTGGATTTATCCATATTGTCCCCATTTCCACCTCCACATTGCCCATCTCCACACTGTTCACCTCAATATTGTCCCCTGTGCTGACAGTAGTGCTACCTCTGCATTGCAGAGCTCTTGAGCACGTGGAAATTCAAGATTCAGAAATCAAATATATTGACCATGACTACATGAGTTCTTAGGAGCAAAATTATGAAATAGTGTAAACAGAGAGGGACTTCAAAAATGGCTACAACTTAAATGCAGCTACAAGTCTAAGCAAAGTCCAGATGCCCATATGTCTGCAGAACATCTCAGAGCACTTGGGCATAATGGACCCAGCAATGCTGAGAGCCAAAAACACATCTCATTGATACAACAGGTTAGACACCCTTTCCAGTAAAAGTACCTCACGGAGAGATTTACCTGATCCAGTGGGCTCCAGATCACAGAAAAATTTGGTGTCCTCCAGAGACACAGGATTGTGCAGAGAGTGGGGAAATAACTCAGACTACAACACCACATCACCCTGGCCCCAGAGTCCATCAGAACCCCAGTCAATAATGTCACCAGGACACTGAGGACAACGGACGTGGCCCTCCATTATGAGGTTGCCCGTTCCCAGTATCAATGATGTGGCAAGCACAATACACATACATTTTATTATACACACATTTTTTACTTAGTTAACAGAAAGCACAAGTGTTCATTGAAAGCTGCCAACTCATGTTCACCCAACCCCCCCGTATGTTTACTAGGTGCCACTCACTCCAAAATATGCAAAGTCCCAAAATGTCAAATACAAACCAGACTGAAACAATACGACTTCATCTTCACACTACCCGCAACACTCAAAGAAACTCCAGCTTGTCCCCATTGTCCACTTCTGCATTGTTCCCCTCAATGTTGTCCACCTCCATATGAGTAGCCAAGAGGTTGGCAGCAGCCAGGCAGCTGCAGTGTACTTCTCACACATGGTGAGCAGACTGCACGTTCACTCACGCATGCGCAGTCAAGGACCTAACTATATTTCCTTGAAGCTAGTTCCCTGACTGCGCAGGAGTCCGCAACCTTGCAGTCTGCTCACCATGCTCTGGATAAGGGAAGAGAGGCAGGGGGTGCAAGAAGCAACTCGCCGTCAGTACCAGACGCTGACAGTGAGTAGAATTAGTTGGGGGCGGACCCAAGTCACCGGGTACTAGGTAGGCGCCTAGATCGCCTTGATTATGATCCGGCTCTGCTTCTGTCTCTTTCCTCCTGCGTTTCTCCTCTGCACTCATCCAGATGTTTCCTATAGGATAACTGTGGTACAAAGAACAAAGGATTCATATGAGGAAAGTTGCTTTAGCAGAGATATTAAGACATAAAGAGGGGAAATCTCCAAATATAACACTCTATTTTGAAAGTGGCACAAAAAAATTATATATATATATATATATATATATATATATATTTATATTTAAAATAAACATTTATAATCCTGATGTGTTTCATAATTATATCACTACTTCTTCAGGGGCTACGTGGCAGTATTTGTATGTCATAAGCTGTTCAGGCATATTCCTTTCTTGTGGGGTGTCTCATATTTACATCTCTGCTTCCATATGTATCCCATAGTTTGGGGCAACTGGAGAGCTCCAGACACCACCTTACACTGACATCACATGACCATGACAGAGGAAATGTGACCAGTTTTTCCCCAGTGGATCCATTTTGCTGCTCAAACTTTCACCCATGATTTAACTACACATTGATTCTCACCTTAATATATCACAGCACATTGGGATTAACCCTTTGAGTGCCAGAGGGGTGTGCAATTCACAGCATTGCAAATTGTTATACATCCCACTGGCATTCAAAGCAGAGGCGTAACTAGAAGCCACCGGGCTCTGGTGCAAGAATTGCCATGGCCCCCCCGACCACATTGGCCCCCCTCAATTACATTGGCCACCTCCACATTGACCCTTCCACAATGCCCCTCATTCTCCACAGTGGCCCTTCATCTCCACGATGCCCCTCTTTCTCCATATTGCCCCTTCCACAATGCCCCTTCAACAATGCCCCCATCACAATGCCCCTCATTCTCCACAATGCCCCTTCCACAATGCCCCTCTTTCTCCATATTGCCCCTTCCACAATGCCCCCACCTCCATATTGCCCCTCAATCTCCATATTGCCCCTTCCACAATGCCCCTCATTCTCCACAATGCCCCCATCACAATGCCCCTTCCACAATGCCCCTCATTCTCCACAATGTCCCCATCACAATGCCCCTTCCACAATGCCTCTCATTCTCCACAATGCCCCCATCACAATGCCCCTTCCACAGTGCCCCTCATTCTCCACAATGCCTCTACTGACTGCACCCCTACTCCTACCTGGAGTCCCTGGTGGTCTAGTGGTGAGTCAAGCTCCTGCGCGGTTCTTAGTAATGCAGAGCACTGGGAGATGATGTCATCTCCCAGCGTTCTGCATTACTAGAGCGCTGGCCGCCGGGAGATCACTTGTGCTGCGGGCGAGTGGCGAGGGGGTCGCAGGGGGCGGCCGGGCCCCTGAGAGTGACAGGCCCAGTCGCAGATGCGACCCCTGCAACCGCTATAGTTACGCCACTGATTCAAAGGGTTAATTTACAGCACAGCTCCACTGGCGTTAGCCTCCAATGCCTGTGGCTGAACATCAGTGTATGATCTACAGCATACAATCACTATAGTACGTACCAGCAGCACACTCCGCTGTCATTAAGAGGTTGTTGCCAACAAGCCCCTGACACCAGTCCCATAGCTTTCACAGAAAAATGACAGAGGTACTATTTCTTCTCTTTCAAATTCACCTGTTTGCTACAAAGTGACAGTCTCACTTTAAGTAGAAGATATTGAGGTGCTTATTAACATTTATAGACGCTGCTGTTAATGAACTTGCCTAATCTGAAAAGTTCCGTCTACATCCATATAAGAGATTTGTGGGGTATGTGAAGCTCATGTAGCTCATTAAGTTTTCAACAGGAACATTGCAATTGCTGGCACTGTGCAGTACATAATAATGTCAGGGAACAGAACAGCACTATACACAGCATTTATAACATAACAGAGTAAATCAGTCTGATCACTCTTACAGGACAGCCATTGCCTGGTGTTAGAAGGGCAGATGTACAAATACAGTGTTGCACAATACCTAGAGCTGAAATAGATTTTCCAGTCCTACCCACTAACTCAGGCAGATCGTTCAGAATGATTGAACCACTACTTGGTTCACATATGTTCATGTGAGGAGATCCTGTAAATCTGCCCTGTTGGTGTGTCCTGAGGATGGTTTGAATGCCTTTGGGGTAACACACCAGCCTATTCACATCTCAAGGTTCCAGGTTCTAGCACCAGTAATGCCATTTCAGCTTTTCATTCACCTGAGAAGTGAACAGGGAAAGGCTAAAGAAGGATTCGGGCAGCACACCAAGAATGATAAGGAGTGTAGATAAAAGTTGAATACTTTATTGCAAAATGAATAAAAGAGGCATGAAGACATCACAGAACAGCAGATCAGAGATACAAATGGACAGGACCTCAAGAAGTATTGTGTTCCTGTTTATATGTGTCTCTGTTCCGATGTTCTGTGTGATCCTGTTCATATAAGTCTCTGTTCCGTTGTGCTGTGTGGTCCTGTTCCTACGTGTCTCTGTTCCGATGTTCTGTGTGGTCTTGTTCATATGTGTGTTCCGATGTTCTGTGTGATCCTGTTCATACGTGTCTCTGTTCCGATGTTCTGTGTGGTCCTGTTCATATGAGTCTCTGTTCCGTTGTGCTGTGTGGTCCTGTTTATGTGTCTCTGTTGCGTTGTGCTGTGTGGTCCTGTTCATGTGAGTCTTTGTTCAGATGTTCTGTGTGGTCCTGTTCGTATGCGTCTCTGTTCCGAAGTTTTGTGAATTTTTGAATGTGGAAGCCCAATTGACTGTGTCCTTGCTGCTAACATTGTAGCACAATCCTCTACATACGAGCAGGGAAAGGCTGACAACTCATGGCCTGGGTGGCAAATACTATAAAGTGATCCGTTTCTACTATTGTTCCAGCCTACCGTCCCACTCCACCATTTTCATTCATTTTAAAATTGGTATTAATGTTGTGAAGTACAGCAACTGATACTACGTAGCTTACAGATTAAATGGGTGTAAACCAGTGATACCATAGAGCTTACAAGAGAAATGGGTTATGTTTCTAGTGTAGCTCCATATTGATTGTAGCTCTGTGGTATCACTAGTGTAGCTCCATTTACAGCAACAAGCAGGAGATTGAGTGAGGCAGTGGCCCAACAACCTAGACATATGACTGGCCCAGGGGCCAGTTGCCCCCCAGTCCAGCCCTGCCCTGCCAGTGAGTGGGATAATTGTAACAACTGCGTATTACCTACCCCCAGGCAGTTAATTTAACTGATGTACTCTAAAAAAGCTTTGAGTCCGAGTGGGGAGAAAAGTATTATGTAAATATATGTTATTATTGTTGCATACCCCTCTGATCTTCAAAAGGTTAATCTAAGAAGAAAATCCTAAAGGCCACTTTGAATCAGTTCTATTGGGATGGGTTCCCTGAAATGAATCTCCAGTTAATACTGGAAGTCAGGTCCATGGAAGTGGACACGATTCTTTGTTGCTGAACTCTAGGACCTCAAACTCTTCCTACTTAAGCCTTCTTAGGGACAATTACTTAGGGGTCCTGGAGTCGTACAACAAAGAATCATGTTTGCCTCCATGAGCATGATCTCCAATATTAATTTAAAATTTGTTTTGGGGGACCAATCCATAAAGAATTGATTCATAGTCACATTTAGGATTCTCTGCCCAGATTAACCCCTTCATGCAGAGTGACGGACCAGGTCCATCACACATTTCCGCCCTTTAAGGACGGGTGACGGATCTGGTCCGTAATATACTTCATGATCGCAGGGCGCCTCCTTAGTATCTCAGCCTCAATGAATTGCATGCCTCATTTGAACACTTCTACCTCCACACTTTAGTCTCAGGAGGCTTGGGACAAGAGAGTTCCCAGGTATTGCCAGTTGTTTCAGTTTTCCTTATGGAAGCTACATGTTTAGTACAGCCCCAAAAACTGCACTTCAGTACTTGCAGTTCTCAGTTTCCAGAGAAGCAGCAGGAATCAAAATCCTGTTCCACTGAACCAATTATCAGGCTGAGTAGCAGGGCTGAACTATGCACCTAGACTAAGTTGACAGGTCTGCTCCCGTGGAAGTCTCCATTGAATAGATTTTAATCCACAGGATAGGAACAGCGTGTAAACCAATGGGGCTTTTCTCTCTTTTATTTCTCCCTTCAGGTTATTTTGGTTTGCTGTATAATTGATACAGTTCATCAAAGTACATCAGCCTCTTTGAGAGTTCCACTGGGGAATACATTTTTTATTTTCTAATGTTTAAACTCTAGGATTCCCAGTGATGCATTGGAGACCTTTCTAGCATTTAAAAGGTTAAAGGAATTTTGAGCCAGAGAGAGATCTTTATCTCCCATGGCTGAGAATAAGGACCCCAATAGGTTTGTTGGCAGACAGCACAATGTTTTACCTATTTATTCTAACTTCCATCTGCTGGAATGGCAGAATGCCCAGTTTCAAGGTGTCATTCCAGAAGAACTGTGGCATATGTGCCAACCAATCACAGCTTAATTTAACTTCCCAGGTCTTGTATGCAATGATACGCCTGATAACAAAAGTGTAACGCTGAAGCAAAGTGCTGAATATATATACATTATTGATAAAGACCACATCGTACAAACATCTCCCCTAATTTGTTTAAAGGAGCAGTAAACCTTTTTTATGAAAACATATATATCGTTGGGATTTTCCTATTGAGTGAAATAAGGGTATTCCCACTGTCGAGAGATTCATATTTCCAGAGTTTTTACAGTTTAAACCCATGTTTATTCACATTAGCAGTGTCCTCTAGTGGTCAAATTCTAATTCGTTTTTCTGTTAGAGTCTAAATGATGAGGAAAGTCAGTGACATACAGTTCTCCATAGAATGTGATAGAAACTGCCTGTCACTTCCTGTCAGGTAGAACTATCAGGAAGTAAACACACAGTAAATTCACTTCCTGTCAGTTAGAACTATCAGGAAGTAAACATAGTAAATTCACTTCCTGATTATTTGAACTGCTATAATTTTTGACTAAAACATCTGACAGCAATGGGAGTGACCTTGTTTTATTCAGCAGGAAATGCTCTGTAAAATGTGTTTTCATAAAAAAAAAAAAAAATAAATAAAAAAATGTAATGCTCCTTTAATCCATTGAAAGCCAGAGGGGCATACAATGCTTTGGCACTGAAAGGTTTAACCCTTTGCTTTGCAATGCGTTGCATACCCCCTGGCACTAAAAGAGTTAACAAAAAGGGAACATTTTATGTACCGATTAGATTGTACTAAGCTTTCTGTATAGGCTATTTTGTTTTCCATATCCTTCAATCATGCAATAAAGTTTTGGTAATTCAAAAGTTGAATGTATTTGCTTATGGGCTTGTAAAAAGTTTATTTATGCACCCGACGATCAAACTGATACATAAAATAAGAGCTTTAATAAAGCTTGCTGCTATCATTATTTGATGTATTGTCATAAGTGCAATATAATATTACTTCATCAAAGTTCAAACTGACAGCATGACTCAGTTTCTATTGCATTCCATGGAGGGAACTGTTTGTTAGTTAGTCTACTCTCCCATAAAATACAGAATAATTAACTGGATTCTGACCACTAGATGGCACTGTTAATGTAAAAAAACAAGAGTTTAACCCCTTAACGACCCTTGACGTACCAGGACCGTCAAGGGTAAATTTGCTTGAAGGACCAGTGACGGTCCTGGTACGTCAAGAGTTAAATGGTAGCAGCGCGCCGCCGTGCACGCTGCTACCATTCAATCCAGGCTGAGACTGAACGGTCCAGTACCGGACCGTTCAGTCTCAGCCTCTGTCGGTAGTGCCGGGTCATGTGATCGCTGAGTCAGCGATCACATGTACCGGCATTCTAAGTCTGTGAATGAGGCAGTGCTACTCACTGCCTCTAGTGTCTCCTCTCTGCTAATGTGTCCCTTACATTAAAGTAAGGGACACAAAAGCAGAGAGGAGACACCTAATGGAAATAAAAAATACAGCAGCTGGGGGTGTTAACCCCTTCACTGCTGGTACAGGAGGCTGGCTAAATGCAGGTCAATTTCTGACCTGCTAAATACACTTTTTTTTTTTTTAAATAAAAACAACACACTTTTTTTTTTTTACAAATAAAATATTTTATTAAAAAAAAAAAAAAAACATCTCAAGAAACAAAATTGGAAGTGTGACTGTTGTGGAGTCATGTAATACACTTACACACACCTAATGTCAGCACTTGACCCTAATGTACTCTGTATGTCTCCCATTACCACTTTAGATTGTAAGCTTTCGGGCAGGGACCTCGCACTCAATGTTTCACTCTACAAAAAGCACCTGTAACCCTGTATTGTTTAAACTCTTGAGATTGTAAAGCGCTGCGTACACTTGTGGCGCTATATAAATAAACATATTCATTCATTCAAATGTAATTAACAAAAAAGTGGGAAAATAGGGTGGGAAAAAGGGACATGGGGATTTTCACCCAGGGGGGACAGTGGCCACTTTAAACTGCGCATTTTGTAGGTATGACTGAGTGGTCATACCTTTCATGCAGTTTCCATAAATATTTAACCCTTTGCGCCCAATTGATCCCAAGAGCAAAAACAAAAATGATGGTTTTTTTACATTTTTTTTACCTTTTTCTTTAATTTTAATAAAGTAAATGGTGGGTTATCCATATAAGTGGGGTATCAAAGGAAAGCCCTATTTGTTTGTAAAAAAACAGTATATAATTTATGGGGGTGGAATAAAAGCCTAAGAGGGAAAACACTGTTGAACAAAGACATAGTCAAAAAGGTCAGAATTGCTCCGGTCCTTAAGTCAAATCCACCTCTGATTTTCCCGGTCCTTAAGGGGTTAAGCCAGTGTTTCTCAACTCCTGTCCTCAGGACCCACTAACAGGCCAGGACTTAGGGATTTCTCTGATAGAGCACAGGTGTGGTGATCAGAGGCTCATTCACATTGATTAACTCACCTGTGCTCTAACAAGGAAATCATGTGATCAGAGGCTCATTCACATTGATTAACTCACCTGTGCGCTACCAAGGAAATCATCAAATCCTGGCCTGTTAGTGGGTCCTGAGGGCAGGACTTGAGAACCACTGGTTTAAACTGTAATAACTCTGGAAATATGCATTAGAAGTACCATTGTTTACTGCTACTTTTACAGGAGGACATGCCTAGGTTAGTGTCATTTATGCAGGATTCAGATATATCTATATACTTTTTGCATTGGGTCTATGGTGTAGTACATATCTGGAGAGAGACTTTTCAATATCTTAAAATGGTTACAAATCTAGATAGATCGATCCACACTCTCTTGATTAGTTGTGTAAAATAGTGTATTTAACAATAATACAACTAAACATATTTATTGCATTGCTATGAGATGGATTATTTTATACTGTTAATCAAAGAAGTGCTGTGTCCTTTACACATACCTATCTGCACCCCAATTACTGAATGAACCCCCATTTCTTTCAAAGTCTGTTTCTGTGCTTTAGTGAGACCAAGTCCTGGGGGGAGATTCACTAAGCCAGTGTTTCTCAACGTTAGTCCTCGGGGCACACCAACAGTGCAGGTTTTCATGTTGTTCCTGCTTAATCACAGGTGAGTAATTAGTGGCTCAGTCATTGTGATTGATTCACCTGTGGTTAATTAGGGATATCTTGAAAACATGACCTGTTGGTGTGCCCCGTGGACTGGAGCTGAGAATCACTGCACCAAGCGGTGATAAAGAGGTGATAAAGTGGAGATGACTTCTCCAGTTTATCACTTCTCCAATTCCTATGTTATTCTATGGAGCAAATACACAAAGATTTCTTCAACTGTGGAGATCTTACTGAACAGGCTCCATAGAATAACATAGGAACTGATGAAGTGATAAACTACAGAAGCCATCTCCACTTTATCACCGCTTAGTGAATCTCCCACCTGGGGTTCTTTTCACTAAAATGTGACCAAGCCCAATGGCTTTCTGCTTATAGAGCTCACTACAGTTTTGGCAGGCTTGCCCCAGATAAGCATATCTGATCCTCACTTTGTGTGTGCAGATAAACCTTGGGCTTCGTCTCCTTAAAGGGATAGTAATACTTGCAAATTAATAATCCTCATATTGTAGCTTTGTTAAAAAGAAACTTATTGCCCCCAGTGTCATCTCTCAGACCCTTATGGTATGAGAGATGATAGAGCTCAAAGCTCCCCTTCCCTCCCCCTTCCCTGACTGAACGCTGAACGCTGGGGAAGCTGTCTTATGACAGTCTTATGTGCATCAGGCGGCTCTGCAGCTGAGCCGAAATCTCATTTATAAAAACAGAACTCCTTCACTGAAACAGTCTTCTACGTGTGCTTGGTTTGCTCTTGGTTTGAAAGCACACATAGAAGACCGTTTTAGTGAAAGATTTCTTTTTTTAGAAACGCAATCTCGGCAATGCTGCAGAGCCGTCTGATGCTACTAATACCGGATATCCCTGCAGTCAGTGTTCAGTCATGGAAGGGGTGGGGGACTTTGAGCGCTATCATCTCTCAAACCATAAGGGTTTGGGATATGACGCTGGGGGCTATTAAATTATTTTACAAATATCTACAATATGGGGGATAGTAATAAAGTATTACTATCCCTTTAAGGTTTATAGGGAAATGCAAACATAGGCCCTTTGATCTCAGGCATGTAGAGAGCACAAGGGCATATCAACAGTGAGGTCTAAGGAGGCTAAAATGCATGTGGGGTAGCTGCTTTTCTTGTATAAAGGAAAATAACCTGAACGGACATTCCTGGGAAGGGTCAGTGAGATGTTCCACAGGATAATAATTCTTTTGTATTGCACATAGTAACTAATGAATATTGCACCCTGAGTAAGAAAGGGACCCATGCATGCTACAGTATTTGGCAGGCTCGTCCTCAGCTGAATATATTTCATTTTGTTGCAATGTGTTACTTTGCATATTAATGACTATATGGATCACATGAAAGTCCAACAGTAGCCGTACAATTCAACCTTAACCCTTTGAGTTCCAGAGGGGTACGCAATGAATATGCATTGCTTACCCCTCTGGCACTCAAAGGGTTAAAATGCTGCTGTATTTATGGGCAAGTCTGCTACAGCAATGGAAAAATGGTGGGTAATATGTGTAAAAGCACAATATCAGCTGAATCAGTAAAAAGAGCAAGATTCCAAAGAGTTTCTGCAGCAGTTGCAGCCTTTGCTGTGCTATCCTCTGTAGTCGAGACCTGACCTCCTAGTTCTGTAAGGAGCTAGGAAGTGTCCATAACCACGTGTTTTTTAACCACTTGGACACTGGTAACGTCTCCTACACAATACTTCACAAGGCGTTGGTGACCTTTCTAGCGTCCAAGTAGTTTAAGCTCTATAATGCATTGAAAGGATTTAGCTATGCACACAAAAACACTTCAATGCTTGCTAATGCGACAGCAGCATATTTCGCCAATTTATTTAAATACATTTTTTTTTAATGAATGCATCTGGGATAATTCTCGCCCTCCCCTTTATCTCCCAGTACTCGGATCAGCCCATCTGCTGCATCTAAATATCTCTGACAGTCTTCCTGATACAAGTATGCAAGCATAAATTTACCAGGCATAAAATATCTAATCAAACAGGCCAGAAAACTTAAATCCCTCTCCTGGCCTCAATACCTTATGATTGGACCAAGCAATCCATATAAGGGATCTCTGAGGTCTGCAAATTGTATTTGTGTACAGCCTCTGCAATTAATCCATATGCTCATCAATTAAAATGTTCCACTACCTGCAAGGGAGATGAATAAAGCTTTGTGCTAGAATTTGGTTCTATCAATTTTTTCCTACTTAAAGGGATAGTAATACTTCGTTTTAACTTTATTTTATTTTGTAGGCATTAAAAAAACACAAAGAATAATATGTCTTATCTCTCAAACCTTAAGAGATATTCACAAGCAAAGTTTCCCCTCCCGCCCCTTTTACCTAGTGTAAGCCACCTCTTCTCAGATGTGGAATCCAGTTGTAAGACCAGACAGATAGCAGCAGGGGACAATCTTCTTCCTATGAGAACAATGAAAGTCCTGCCCCCCTTGACAAGCTTGTCAGGTTTTTCCCTTATCTTAATTGAAGATTGTCCCTCTCTGCAATCTACCTGGGTACCTCCCTTCTGCTCTGGCTGAGCAGTGTTACATCAGTAAAAGACGCGGGAGGGGGATACTTTGTCATTGAATTACTCTTGAACTACAACTCGGACAGAATTGAAATAACACTCTCCAAAGTCCAAATACTATGATGATTAATTAGAGCTGCTTTTACTATGAAACACTACTATCCCTTTAATACACCAGGTTTTTCTATGCTTTAGTCCCCTGGGCACACAAACAGGTCAGTTTTCTCCAAAAATTTCTGCATAAAGCAGAACTTTCACTCAAATTAAAGTACCCCCAAAATCATTATTCACATAGCAATACGCATATCAATACTTGAATTATCCTGAATAAGTCCGCCATTATTGAGAAATCCAACTTGTTCCGAGACTCACAGGCGGGCATCAGCACAGACATCTTGCTAAAGAGGCATCTGTCCGTCCCAGTCTCCTATAGGATTGGTGAAGGGGAGTTGCATTGTACCTTAAAGGTACAGGAAGGGACTGACAGCGCATGTGCACAGATGCAGTTACAGCAAGATGCCTGCCTGTGACTCTCGGAACAAGATGGATTTCTCAATAATGACGGACTTATTGTAACAGTTTATCTTGATAGGAGTCCGTAGTGCAGAGATGTCGCTCACCCTTGCAGATAAACACAACCCAGGGTGACCAGGTAAAAAAAGCCACCAGGACTGTGAGTCTGTGCACAGGGGCTATTCAGGAATAGAAACCAGATATGTAGAACCACACAAGAGCAGATCCAGAAGAGTAGTCAGTAGTGATGAGCGAGCGTGCTCGGCCGATGCTCGGATCGGCTCGAGCATCGCTCTGCTCGGCACATGGCGGTACTCGTCGAGTACCGCCATGTGCTCTCCCGCCATGTTCGGGTGGCGGGGATCTGTGCCGGAAGAGGCACAGATCCGAAGAAGCTCCGCTGGACCACCAGGGACTGGAGGTACGGGGGCATTGCGGAGATGAATGGGGCATTGCGGAGATGAAGGGGGACATTGTGGAAGAGGGGCATAGACTCTATGCCCCTCTTCCACAATGTCCCCCTTCATCTCCGCTATGCCCGTCTTCCACAATGTCCCCCTTCATCTCCGCTATGCCCCTCTTCCACAATGTGCCCCTTCATCTCCGCTATGCCCCTCTTCCACAATGTCCCCCTTCATCTCCTCTATGGCATAGAGGAGATGAAGGGGGACATTGTGGAAGAGGGGCATAGCGGAGATGAAGGGGCACATTGTGGAAGAGGGGCATAGCGGAGATGAAGGGGCACATTGTGGAAGACGGGCAATTCGGAGATGAAGGGGGACATTGCGGAGATGAAGGGGGCATTCGGAGATGAAGGGGGCATAGCGGAGATGAAGGGGGCATTGACCAGGCACCCTCCCCTCATCAGAGCAGGGGGTGCCTGGTGTCGCCCCATTCATTTCAATGGGGCTCGGGTGCTCGGCCGAGCACTCGAGCCTCAGGGGGTGCTCGGTCAGAGCACCCGAGCACCCGAGCATCGGGGTGCTCGCTCAACACTAGTAGTCAGACATAGTACCACAGGTCAGGGCAGGCAGCGAACAAAAGACAGTCTGAAAATTAAACAACAGGAATAATGAACTGACCCAGCCCTCAGGGAGAGGCAGAGTTTTATACGCAGGTAATGAGCAGCTAATTGACAAGCTGCCTCAGGTGGACCTTGAATGACAGGAGTAGCTACAGATGAAATCTAATGGCATCAATCCAGCCCCCTAGTGCTGCAGGCAAGGCAAGTACACAGGGCTAGAACCACACTGATAGAACATGTAAAGCAGTGGCTCATAGACAAGAAGCAGGACCAGAGAATATGAAAACTCTGGTTCAAGTCCACCATGACCCGCCAGAGGGGTGACCATGCCTGACAGTCTGCCCAGTCCATGGCAGACCGTAGCACTTATTCAGGATAATTCAAGTATTGATATGCGTATCACCATGTGAATAATGATTTGGGAGGTACTTTAATTTGAATGGAAGTTCTGCTTTAAAGGAATAGTAATGTTTCATAATAAAAGCAGCTACAATTAATCTTCATGGTATTTGTGCCATGGAGAGTGTTATTTCAATACTGTCAGAGTTGTAGTTCAAGAGTAATTGAATGATAAAGTATCCCCCTTTTACTGATATAACACTGCTCACCTCAGAGCAGCAAGACTCTCCAGATGGATCACAGAGAGGGACAATCTTCAGTGAGCATAAGGAAAACCTAAAATACCTGTCAAGGGGGCAGGATTTTCATTGTTCTCACAGTAAGAAGATTGTCCCTTGCCGTCAGCTGCCTGGTCTGTGGACCAGATTCCACATCTGAGGGGAGGTGGCTTACACTAGGGGCGGGAGGGGAAACTTTATCATTCAATTACTCTTGAACTATAACTGTGACAGTATTGAAATTACACTCTCTATGGTTCAAATACTAAGACTTACACAGATCTACTTATTTTTGTAATGCCTGCAATATTAAATAAAGTAAGGTTTTAACATTTCTCTCCCTTTAATCAGTGGTGAGTAATTAGTGGGATTGACCATCCTGTGCTTACTTAGGGATAACCTGAAAATTTGTCCTGTTGATTTGCCCTGAAGACTGGAGCTGACAATTAGTGATGAGCGAGCACCCCAATGCTCGGGTGTTCGGGTGCTCTGACCGAGCACCCCCTGAGGCTCGAGTGCTCGGACCGAGCACCCGAGCCCCATTGAAGTCAATGGGAGGACTCGAGCATTACACCAGGCACCCCCTGCTCTGATGAGGGGAGGGTGCCTGGTCAATAGGAAAAAGGGCAGAAAATGATGGAAACACCACAGAAATGGTTCAGGGACAGCATAGGGAGGATGTCTGGATGCATGTTGGACTCCAACATTGCTGCTGGGAACGATCTTTCGCCCGTAGTACGCCATTTTTACAGACTGACCGTAAAACACACAAAAAGAAAATAAAAACGACTTTAGGCGAAAAATTGTTACCAAACAATATTTGCTATATATATTTACTTGTATATCATCTGCAAATTCTCCCAAAAATTTCCTCGATTTTTCTGAACTGAGGCCATGATTAAGAGGGAAACGTGCGCAGAGGCAAATTCTCCCAAAAATTTCCTTGATTTTATTGAACTGAGGCCATGATTAAGAGGGAAACGTGCGCAAAGGCAAATCTCTCCCAAAAATTTCCTTGATTTTTCTGAACTGGGGCCATGATTAAGAGGGAAACGTGCGCTGAGCCGACCATCTAAAACATTATGGGTGAGGGTCTGCTGCGGAGCTGACCATCCTAAACATTATATGCGAAGGCCCGCTAGTGAGCTGACGCTATAAAACATTATATGAGAGGGCCCGCTAGAGAGCTGACCCAATAAAACATTATATGAGAAGGCCCGCTGGTGAGCTGACCTATATAAAAATTGTCAAACAGGGCCCGCTGGTGAGCTGGCCCTATATAAAAATTATATCACAGGGCCCGCTGGTGAGCTGGCCCTATATAAAAATTATATCCCAGGCATATGGAAGAGGAGGAGGAGGATGAGAAGATTAAGAGTCAACCATATACCCGTTTTTTGGGTGGAAGGGGTGAATGGGAATACAGAGTATTCCCATCATTGTAAATAACATATATAAAGTCACTTTATGTTCCCCCGGGGCTTTCCTCCAGTGGAGTGGAGAAGTCAGGGGAAATCCAGGCCTTGTTCATTTTTATAAGTGTCAACCTATCAGCATTGTCGGTGGAAAGGCGGATACGCTTATCTGTTATGATGCCACCAGCAGCACTAAATACCCGCTCAGACAGAACGCTGGCGGCAGGGCAGGCCAGCACCTCCAAGGCGTAGAGTGCCAGTTCATACCACGTGTCCAGCTTGGACACCCAGTAGTTGTAAGGCACAGAGGGATCATTGAGGACGCTGACACGGTCTGCTACGTACTCCTTCACCATCTTCCAAAACTTTTCCCTCCTTGTGACACTAGGCTGCGCATCAGGGTGAGGGTGCTGGCGGGGTGTCATGAAGGTGTCCCACGTCTTGGAGAGTGTTGCCCTGCCTTTGTCGGAACTGCTGTGTGCTCCCCTTTTCTCCCCTTCTCGGTTGGCCAAGGTAGCACGTACTCTGCCGCCAGCGTTGTCAGATGGAAAATTTTGGAGCAATTTTTCAACAAGAACCTTCTGGTATTGCACCATTTTGCTTGTCCTCTCCACCGGAGGAATGAGAGATGAGAAATTCTCTTTGTAGCGGGGGTCCAGAAGGGTGAACACCCAGTAATCCGTGTTGTCTAAAATGCGTATAACGCGTGGGTCACGGGAAAGGCAGCCTAACATAAAGTCAGCCATGTGTGCCAGAGTACCAACAGTCAAGATTTCGCTGTCCTCACCAGGAGGATGACTCTCAATCTCCTCATCCTCTTCCTCCTCTTCTGCCCACCCACGCTGAAGAGATGGAACTAAAGTTCCATGGCTACCCTCTGTAGCGGAGGCAACCGTGTCTTCCTCCTCCTCCTCCTCCGCCTCCTCCAATTGTCGCTGAGAAGACGAAGTGAGGGTGCTCTGGCTATCACCTTGTGTAAGCTCTTCCTCCCGCATTTCCACCTCTTCCACATGCAAAGCGTCAGTTTTAATTGTGAGCAGCGAGCGTTTCAGTAGACACAGAAGTGGGATGGTTACACTGATAATAGCGTTATCGCCGCTCACCATCTGTGTCGATTCCTCAAAATTGCGTAAAACCTCACAGAGGTCTGACATCCATTCCCACTCCTCACTTCTGATTACAGGAAGTTGAACGGAGAGGCGACGACCGTGTAACAGCTGGTACTCCACTACTGCCCTCTGCTGCTCACAAAGCCGGGCCAACATGTGGAAGGTGGAGTTCCAGCGCGTGCTCACGTCACACAGCAGCCGGTGAGCTGGCAATTGTAAGCGCTGCTGCAGCTTCAACAGGCCGGCTGAAGCTGTAGATGACTTATGGAAATGTGCACACACGCGGCGCACCTTGGTCAAGAGATCATGCACATTGGGGTAGGTTTTTAGAAATCGCTGAACCACTAAATTAAATACATGCGCTAGGCATGGTACGTGTGTGAGCTTGCCGAGCTCCAAAGCCGCCACCAAGTTACGCCCATTATCACACACAACCATGCCTGGTTGCAGGTTGAGTGGCGAGAGCCACTGCTCGGTCTGGTGACTAATCCCCTGCAACAGCTCTGAGGCCGTGTGCTGTTTGTCCCCAAGGCAGATCAGCTTCAGCACGGCCTGTTGACGCTTCCCCACTGCAGTGCTACACTGCTTCCAGCTACTGGCTGATGGGGGAGTGGCGCTGCGTGTAGAGAATTCGGAGGTGGAAACGGAGGAGGAGGACCCAATAACGTAGGTGCTGGCGGAAACCCTGATGGAGGTAGGGCCCACAATCCTCGGCGTGGGTAGCACCCGTGCCATCCCAGGGTCCGAGTCGCTCCCAGCCTCCACGATATTCACCCAGTGTGCCGTCAGGGAAATGTAGCATCCCTGGCCACAAGCACTTGTCCATGTGTCAGTCGTTAAGTGGACCTTCCCAGTAACTGCGTTGGTCAGGGCACGGGTGATGTTACGGGACACATGGTGGTGTAATGCGGGGATGGCACACCGGGAAAAGTAGTGGCGGCTGGGGACCGCGTACCGAGGGACAGCTGCTGCCATCAGGCTGCAGAAGGACTCAGTGTCCACAAGCCTAAATGGCAGCATTTCGATGGCCAGTAATTTGGAAAGGTGTGAGGTTAGTGCTATGGCCTGTGGGTGGGTGGCTGGGTATTTTCGCTTGCGCTCAAATGCCTGGGGTAACGACATTTGGACGCTGTGCTGGGACAGGGAAGTGGATGTGGTCGCTGATGTTGCTTCAGATGGTACAGGTGCAGGGCGGGAGGTATGCGGGCCTGCGCCTTCGACAGGCGATTGGCCGGCACCGAAAACAGGGGAAGAGGAGGCAGTGGTGTGGCCTGCAGACACAGATGGGCGATCCAGGCGTTCCTCCCACTTATTACGGTGCTTGGATGCCATGTGTCGGATCATGCTGGTGGTGGTGAGGTTTCTAGTGTTCATGCCTCGGCTCATTCTGGTGTGGCACAGGTTGCAAACTACAATTCTTTTGTCGTCCGCACTTTCCTTAAAAAAAACGCCATACCGCGGAACACCTACCCCTTGGCAAGGGAGATTTATGCAAGGGGGTGCTCCGTGGAACATTTGCGGGCCGGTTTGGTGCGGTCCGCCTTCTTTCTGTAGCCACACCACTGCCTCTTCCAGCCTGTTGCGGTGCTGCAGATGGCTCACCCTCAGGACTGCTGTCATCGCTCGGCTCTACACCTTCCCAGGTGGGGTCAGTCACCTCATCGTCCACCAAGTCCTCCTCCACTTCCTCACTCTGATCATCCTCCTCATGTCTTGATCCCACCACATACTCAGTCATTGACAACTGTATAACATCCTCCTCAACAAGGTCTTGAGACAGTAATAGTGGTTGATTTAATGGCAACTGTGTCTCATCATCATCATCATCATCCACTACTTCCTTTGACCTTAAATGCCGTTCACATCTGTCATCTTCTTGTGATTGGGTACCGTCTAGAGGTTGTGAATCAGGGCACAAGATGTCATGTTCCTCTGCAAGCGTGCTTGGAGAGAGGGTCAAATGAAGGATTGGTGATGAGACGAGCTCCTCACTATATCCCAGTGTGGGATCACTTCTTTGACCAGACCGTCTATGGTGGGAGGAAGGATGATCAGAGTGAGTATTATGTTGACCAGACTCTTGGCTACTGAGAGTGGACTTGGTGGAAGACAGGGTGGTGCTTAACCGACTGGAAGCAGTATCAGCTGACATCCAACCGACCACCTGTTCGCAGTGGTCGGACCTCGAGAGTGATGTCCTGCGACGCCCTGTAAAATTAGACATGAAGCTAGGTATGGTGGATGTCTTTCTTTCTTGTGCTCTGGCACCAGGCACAGTTTCTCCGCGTCCTGACCCGCGCCCTGAACTCTCAGGATCACGTCCACTTCCCCGTCCCTTTTTACCCGCCTTCTTCATCTTACACGGAATATGTGACTTTGATATTTTAGTTTGAAGACTTAACAGTATTTCTTCCTATTCTGCAACTGTGCAGAGTACACAGAATAGGCTGCTAAACTGCGGTGAAGCACACTGAATGGAATATGTGACTTTGATATTTTACTTTGAAGACTTAACAGTATTTCTTCCTATTCTGCAACTGTGCAGAGTACACAGAATAGGCTGCTAAACTGCGGCGAAGCACACTGAATGGAATATGTGACTTTGATATTTTAGTTTGAAGACTTAACAGTATTTCTTCCTATTCTGCAACTGTGCAGAGTACACAGAATAGGCTGCTAAACTGCGGTGACGCACACTGAATGGAATATGTGACTTTGATATTTTAGTTTGAAGACTTAACAGTATTTCTTCCTATTCTGCAACTGTGCAGAGTACACAGAATAGGCTGCTAAACTGCGGTGAAGCACACTGAATGGAATATGTGACTTTGATATTTTACTTTGAAGACTTAACAGTATTTCTTCCTATTCTGCAACTGTGCAGAGTACACAGAATAGGCTGCTAAACTGCGGTGAAGCACACTGAATGGAATATGTGACTTTGATATTTTACTTTGAAGACTTAACAGTATTTCTTCCTATTCTGCAATTGTGCAGAGTACACAGAATAGGCTGCTAAACTGCGGCGAAGCACACTGAATGGAATATGTGACTTTGATATTTTACTTTGAAGACTTAACAGTATTTCTTCCTATTCTGCAACTGTGCAGAGTACACAGAATAGGCTGCTAAACTGCGGCGAAGCACACTGAATGGAATATGTGACTTTGATATTTTACTTTGAAGACTTAACAGTATTTCTTCCTATTCTGCAACTGTGCAGAGTACACAGAATAGGCTGCTAAACTGCGGTGAAGCACACTGAATGGAATATGTGACTTTGATATTTTACTTTGAAGACTTAACAGTATTTCTTCCTATTCTGCAACTGTGCAGAGTACACAGAATAGGCTGCTAAACTGCGGTGAAGCACACTGAATGGAATATGTGACTTTGATATTTTACTTTGAAGACTTAACAGTATTTCTTCCTATTCTGCAACTGTGCAGAGTACACAGAATAGGCTGCTAAACTGCGGTGAAGCACACTGAATGGAATATGTGACTTTGATATTTTACTTTGAAGACTTAACAGTATTTCTTCCTATTCTGCAACTGTGCAGAGTACACAGAATAGGCTGCTAAACTGCGGTGACGCACACTGAATGGAATATGTGACTTTGATATATTTTAGTTTGAAGACTTAACAGTATTTCTTCCTATTCTGCAACTGTGCAGAGTACACAGAATAGGCTGCTAAACTGCGCGAAGCACACTGAATGGAATATGTGACTTTTGATATTTTACTTTGAAGACTTAACAGTATTTCTTCCTATTCTGCAACTGTGCAGAGTACACGAATAGGCTGCTAAACTGCGGTGACGCACACTGAATGGAATATGTGACTTTGATATTTTAGTTTGAAGACTTAACAGTATTTCTTCTATCTTCGCAACTCTGCACAGTACACAGAATGTGCTGCGTAAAACTGCGGCGAAGCACACTGAATGGAATATGTGACTTGATATTTACTTTGAAGACTTAACAGTATTTCTTCCTATTCTGCAACTGTGCAGAGTACACAGAATAGGCTGCTAAACTGCGGCGAAGCACACTGAATGGAATATATGTGACTTTGATATTTTACTTTGAAGACTTAACAGTATTTCTTCCTATTCTGCAACTGTGCAGAGTACACAGAATAGGCTGCTAAACTGCGGCGAAGCACACTGAATGGAATATGTGACTTTGATATTTTAGTTGAAGACTTAACAATATTTCTTCCTATTCTGCAACTGTGCAGAGTACACAGAATAGGCTGCTAAACTGCGGTGAAGCACACTGAATGGAATATGTGACTTTGATATTTTACTTTGAAGACTTAACAGTATTTCTCCTATTCTGCAACTGTGCAGAGTACACAGAATAGGCTGCTAAACTGCGGTGAGCACACTGAATGGAATATATGTGACTTTGATATTTTAGTTTGAAGACTTAACAGTATTTCTTCCTATTCTGCAACTGTGCAGAGTACACAGAATAGGCTGCCTAAACTGCGGCGAAGCACACTGAATGGAATATGTGACTTTGATATTTTACTTTGAAGACTTAACAGTATTTCTTCCTATTCTGCAACTGTGCAGAGTACACAGAATAGGCTGCTAAACTGCGGTGATGCACACTGAATGGAATATGTGACTTTGATATTTTAGTTGAAGACTTAACAGTATTTCTTCCTATTCTGCAACTCTGCACAGTACACAGAATGTGCTGCTAAACTGCGGCGAAGCACACTGAATGGAATATGTGACTTTGATATTTTAGTTTGAAGACTTAACAGTATTTCTTCCTATTCTGCAACTCTGCACAGTACACAGAATGTGCTGCTAAACTGCGGCGAAGCACACTGAATGGAATATGTGACTTTGATATTTTACTTGAAGACTTAACAGTATTTCTTCCTATTCTGCAACTCTGCACAGTACACAGAATGTGCTGCTAACTGCGGCGAAGCACACTGAATGGAATATGTGACTTTGATATTTTACTTTGAAGACTTAACAGTATTTCTTCCTATTCTGCAAACTGTGCAGAGTACACAGAATAGGCTGCTAAACTGTGGTGAAGCACACTGAATGGAATATGCTGACTTTGATATTTTACTTTGAAGACTTAACAGTATTTCTTCCTATTCTGCAACTGTGCAGAGTACACAGAATAGGCTGCTAAACTGCGGCGAACCACACTGAATGGAATATGTGACTTTGATATTTTAGTTTGAAGACTTAACAATATTTCTTCCTATTCTGCAACTGTGCAGAGTACACAGAATAGGCTGCTAAACTGCGGTGAAGCACACTGAATGGAATATGTGACTTTGATATTTTACTTTGAAGACTTAACAGTATTTCTTCCTATTCTGCAACTGTGCAGAGTACACAGAATAGGGCTGCTAAACTGCGGTGACGCACACTGAATGGAATATGTGACTTTGATATTTTAGTTTGAAGACTTAACAGTATTTCTTCCTATTCTGCAACTGTGCAGAGTACACAGAATAGGCTGCTAAACTGCGGCGAAGCACACTGAATGGAATATGTGACTTTGATATTTTACTTTGAAGACTTAACAGTATTTCTTCCTATTCTGCAACTGTGCAGAGTACACAGAATAGGCCTGCTAAACTGTGGTGACGCACACTGAATGGAATATGTGACTTTGATATTTTAGTTTGAAGACTTAACAGTATTTCTTCCTATTCTGCAACTCTGCACAGTACACAGAATGTGCTGCTAAACTGCGGCGAAGCACACTGAATGGAATACTGTGACTTTCGATATTTTAGTTTGGAAGAGCTTAACAGTATTTCTTCCTATTCTGCAACTGTGCAGAGTACACAGAATAGGCTGCTAAACTGCGGTGAAGCACACTGAATGGAATATGTGACTTTGATATTTTACTTTGAAGACTTAACAGTATTTCTTCCTATTCTGCAACTGTGCAGAGTACACAGAATAGCTGCTAAACTGCGGCGAAGCACACTGAATGGAATATGTGACTTTGATATTTTAGATTGAAGACTTAACAATATTTCTTCCTATTCTGCAACTGTGCAGAGTACACAGAATAGGCTGCTAAACTGCGGTGAAGCACACTGAATGGAATATGTGACTTTGATATTTTACTTTGAAGACTTAACAGTATTTCTTCCTATTCTGCAACTGTGCAGAGTACACAGAATAGGCTGCTAAACTGCGGTGACGCACACTGAATGGAATATGTGACTTCGATATTTTAGTTTGAAGACTTAACAGTATTTCTTCCTATTCTGCAACTGTGCAGAGTACACAGAATAGGCTGCTAAACTGTGGCGAAGCACACTGAATGGAATATGTGACTTTGATATTTACTTATGAAGACTTACAGTATTTCTTCCTATTCTGCAACTGTGCAGAGTACACAGAATAGGCTGCTAAACTGCGGTGACGCACACTGAATGGAATATGTGACTTTGATATTTTAGTTTGAAGACTTAACAGTATTTCTTCCTATTCTGCAACTCTGCACAGTACACAGAATGTGCTGCTAAACTGCGGCGAAGCACACTGAATGGAATATGTGACTTTGATATTTTTAGTTTGAAGACTTAACAGTATTTCTTCCTATTCTGCAACTCTGCACAGTACACAGAATGTGCTGCTAAACTGCGGCGAAGCACACTGAATGGAATATGTGACTTTGATATTTTACTTTGAAGACTTAACAGTATTTCTTCCTATTCTGCAACTCTGCACAGTACACAGAATGTGCTGCTAAACTGCGGCGACGCACACTGAATGGAATATGTGACTTTGATATTTTAGTTTGAAGACTTAACAGAATGTGCTCTAATCTGCAACTTTGCACACTAAACAGAATGTGCTCTAATCTGCAACTTTGCACACTAAACAGAATGTGCTCTAATCTGCAACTTTGCACACTAAACAGAATGTGCTCTAATCTGCAACTTTGCACACTAAACAGAATGTGCTCTAATCTGCAACTGTGCACACTAAACAGAATGTGCTCTAATCTGCAACTTTGCACACTAAACAGAATATATGACATTTTTTTTTTTTTGTTTTTTTCCCCCCACACAAAATAACCTGCTGCCCCCACACACAGTAGTCCTAAAAAGGACTTTTGGTTCTTTTTTTTCACAATTTTGCTTTTTTTCTCCCTACACTGACTTTCCCTTCCTATCCTCATCTCTCCCTGGCTAAGACTGAGCCGAACTCGCTGGTCAGGTGTTATACAGCACCCGACCACGGGTTCTGGCCAGCCAATCAGTGTAATGCCAGCAGCCAACATGGCTGCTGGCATTACACTGATGTCAGAGCCTCCCTGCACGTTTATTGGCTGCGCAGCAGCCGCAAAACGTGCGGGGAGGAGACCCGAACATGGCGGGCGAGCACATGCGGTACTCGTACGAGTACCGCCATGTGCCGAGCAGAGCGATGCTCGAGCCGATCCGAGCATCGGCCGAGCATGCTCGCTCAACACTACTGACAATCACTGGTAAAAACAAACAACATGGCTAGATCTGTGCATGTGCGTATTTGTTACATTTTTATTGGTCATATGGACAATGAAAACAGGAACAATTCTGGTGCAAAGCCAGTTCAACATAGAAATAATAACACCTAAGGTCTTATGCACAATGTAAGTGGAAGAATTGTGATTTAACCCTCTGGCACTCAAAGGGTTAATCGTAGCTGCTGTATTACTTTGTGCTCATGGCCCTAGAATCTATTGACTATTCTACTGTAAAACATGCAAAATAGCTAAATGGATGTCAAGGTCAGGAAATGTACAATTAAAAGTATAATGAAGTTAAATTATGAAAAAAAAATGTATGTCTGTGTGTTTTCATTTAAATTGTTATCAACAGCACCACCTGGTGTCCATACCTGATTTGTGATTTTATTAATCACTAAAGGGAGCTGGCCTAAGGTTAAAGTTCCTCCTAAAATGAGATAGTAATAGCTCCACCTCTTCTTGAGAAGTTGAACTGCAGTAACTCTTGAATCAAGTAACCCAGCTGCTGCAGTGCCCTTGGTTTACACAGTAGGAAAACCCATGCAATATATATTTTTTTTTCATTAAAAAATTATATTTCCATTAAGCTGATATGTCAAGTCCTGATTCAGAAAAGGTAAAGGTGCTTTACAATGCAGCAAGGAAGATGTACTAAGAAAAGAGAAGTCATTTTGGATGGAGACAACCGATTGTACACATTTTTAAAAAATCTAAAATGTTCATGAATTTAAAAAGACTTTTATTATTTATTATTCAAATGCATTGCTTTTGGGTCCTATTTAGCATTCTAGGGCATAAAAGTTAAATTTAACCCTTTGAGTGCCAGATGAGTACGCAACTCATTGTTACGCCACTGTCACACTGGCAGGAAATGATGAGAGTTATAGTCTAGCGTCAGCTGGCGTTCCACACTTTGTACACCCCTGCTTTAGCTGTATGCATCAGTGTACGCTCCTTTGCATTTCGCACACAGTCTAAACAAGTCTTTCAGCCTGTGGGCATATATCTCAATATCAAACCCATGCTGTAAAGTGGAAAGAAAGAAAGCAAAATAGACATTTTAAACTACAGAATAGTCATTTTCCAGCTCTGCCTTTGAATTAGATTTGTCCTTGGTCAAAACACATGACTTTTTCTATTTTTATACCTCCATAGAAAATTAAATTGTGGATGCTTTTAAGGTTAAAATGGTTATATAATTTGATGTTGGGAAAATACGTAGCTGCTTTTCGCATAGGTCTCTGGTGTCCTCATAAACTAGCCTGAGGCCAGTTTTGGTGCACACCAAGCCACAGGACTCTGGGAGCACTAACAAGCTCTGTCAAGCTTGTTTCAAAACGTCTCATAAAGCAAAGATCCTGGGGGAGATGATTCTGAACCTTGTGCATTTCAAGTGCAGCCGGCTTAGATGCTCAACTTTGAAAGAGTCTAACAAGAAAAAAGAAATTGTATGAACTGGAACCATACAAAGTTTTCTGTATCTAAAAGATGAACATTACATGGGACGAAGCTGTGAAAGAGATGGCCAAGAGACCGTGTGTATAAATGTGTAACAGCGCTGTTTGGTGTTAAGCTAACACCCAAAGAAGCTGAATTAATAAGGAGAACTGAAGCAAATCTCTGCCAAACCAACTATACCATAGTGGACAAAAATTACTATTGACAAAATGAAGGCAACAGATCACGGCCCATGCAATCTAAAATCAAACACAAGGAACAAGAATCTTCTAAAAGTAGAGTTTTGATAAAAAGCTTCAGACACAAAACACAAATATACACTTACAAGATCCCTTCTTGATTTATAGCATATCTGATCCCCTCTACAGAAAAATAACAGGCTGTGTTCGGGTCTACAATACTCTCCGCCTCTCTCCTTCTCATGTCATCAAATGCCCTGTAGTGTATGGGGTGTCCAAGTTCAGCCCTCAAGGGATGCCTACAGGCCATAATTTAAGGATTTCCATAGTTAAACACAGGTGGGTTAATCAGTAACTCATTCATTTTGATTGGCCCACCTGTTCTTAAAACCTGGTAGCTCTTGAGGACTGAATTTGGACACCCCTACTGTAGTGTCATCCTAAGGAATCCAAATCAGGAGCATTCATTTAACTGCCAACAAAATGCACTATGGAGCTTCAGATGGTGACTAAGTACCCAGAGCTCACGTCAGGAACCTCACAGGTGGCCTGGGGACTCACTGCTATTATCAGGAAGGGATCTACTGAGTGTCTGTCCAACATGAATCGTGAGCTGAACAGCTTACTTCTTCAGGGGGTAGTTCAAATTATGGCAATTTAGGTTTATTTGAAAGGCCTTTCCAAATCACCTATATCTTATGTTAACATTTTTTAATAACTGTTTATGAGTTTTTTAGCTTTAATTATTTGTTTGTTTATGCAAGTTAAGCTGTGTGCCAAACACTAACATTCCACATGCTCTTCCTTCCACTCTCCTACTGTGAAGCAGGCAGAGTGAATGTACCTGCTTAACTCTTTATGTCCTAGAATCAATGCATTGCACACCCCTCTGGTGCTTAAAAGGTTAAGATTAAATGTACAGTGATCAGTGTCTGGGCCCTCTGGTCCCGTTATCAACTGTCACGTCTGTCTCCATGCAGGGCCAGATTTCCCAATAGGCAACTGTCCAGAGGTCCAAATTGTGAGGGCGCCTCTGCTGTGCTGGCCGCACCCACATACTAAATTTTTGGTGTACCAGAGCAATCTGAGCGTCCCAGCGCCAACTTATTTAGAGGCTATTATTTAACCCCTTGCATGCCAAATGCATTTCTCCAGCAACCAAAGGGTTAAAGCTATTTTTGTTCATGGTTGTTATAGCCCAAGGGTATTTTCTGTGCTAGGAAAGAGTAGATGGGACTGGAGGCGTGGTCATGTGAGGATGAGGGTGTGGCCATGGGTGGAACTATGGAGCTAAGGTTGCTTAGAGTGCCTTGCCTAGGGGAGCCTGGAATGTAAACCCAGCCTAGCCTCCATGAGCATGACATGAAGGACTGATTTAAGATGTTATTGCTTGAACAGAGAGAGGTACAAGGACAAAATTCTTAGCGGCCATTAAGATTTTCTGCCCATTGTAAGGTAAGTTGGGGCTTGTTATCTGAAGGCTCCGTTCTCCTTTAACCCTTTGAGCGCCAGAGAGGTATCCAACGCATTGACACTCAAAGGTTAAAATTGCATTGCTATTTGCTTCCGTCTGCTATATCACTGATCTCTTATGGACATACCTGCTGAACAACACAAGAAGAGTTGTTTGAGGTTGTACCCCATTTCTCTGAAGGTTATTTTCCATTAGTTCACGGATCGAGGCGTATAAAGGGCTTCAGTGCAGGAGTTGAACAGCAGAAGCATTTTTACTTGCCGTTTTTTGCTTCGATGTACTTTACATGCTTAATTTTTTTCATGTAGGGAAGATTACTTACAATTGGGGTTTAACTTTTGCACAAATTATAATTGGAATATCAAGCTGTGTATGTATATTACTCCACTGTGTATTATGTTATGAAGCTGGACAACCAAGCACTTTATTTAAAGGACAATTATCGCATTTTAGTAAGTTTCATCCATAGGGAGCTGACTTATAAAAACGCCTGGGGCTGATTTGTGCCATCCCAATATGACTCTGATAAGCCATTCGCAGGGGGTCAAAAGACTGACCTGCTTAGCTGGAATGCAAACAGGAAGTCTGTGACTCTCACTCTCAAATTCCACGATTCCACGTACAGTCGTCCTAGACCTGCTGTGTCAGGTTATCCAGAAACGATACAGATGGTCTGTGGGAACCTGCATCTCACAAAACGGTACAACCAGTGGCGTAACTATAGGGGTCACACCTGCGACCGGGCCTGTGCACTCCAGGGGCCCGGCCTCCCCCTGCGACCCCTCCGCCTGGTGCCCGCAATCTCTCGCCGGAGCTCTAGTAATGCAGAGAGCTGAGAGATGACATCATCTCCCAGCGCTTTGCATTACTAAGAGGACCGCGCGGGAGCTCCAGGTAGGAGATGGGGGCATTGTGGAGGGGGTCAATGTAATCGGAGGGGCCCGTGGCACTTCTCGTACCAGGGCCCGGAGGCTTCTAGTTAAGCCTCTGAGTACAACGAAAAAAAAGCTAGTGCTCTGGTGCTGTAGTATGTACTCAATGTTAGGAATGGGCGAAACTTTCCGCCTCAAACTGAAATCGGCGAAAAATAGCACTTTCTGCTTGGAGAAAAATTTCGCGCAAAAAGCTGAACTGGGAATGTTTTTGGGGGGTTGCTTACTGGGATTGGGGGGCACTTAATAAAAAAGAAATTCAAAATAAAATAAAAATCATAAGACTTGGTATAAAGGGATCTGAGGAGGGTGCCTGTGTTATCAGAATCCTATCATATTCTGTGGGATGGAATCTCCTCAGATGCCACCTGATGACCTGGTATCGATTCCCCTCCACCACACTGGCATGTGTGGTCAGTGCATCACACAGTGTGCAATGGGTAGTGATGAATTGCCATAGCCTAACATTAACAGAGTGGCTATCATTTGGTAACGATGACTGAGGTGGATTGGCAGGAGCTGTACTTGTTACCCTAGAGGAAGAAGGTGATGTTGATGGCGAGTTAGTTGTTTCGCTCATCATGGAACTTCCAGTGTCTGTCTGGGTTTCTTTATTCTTCCTCCTCTTTGATCCCCACCTTTCTGGAGAGTCAGGGGGTACAGTAACAGAGGTGCTAGATTTCTGTAACGGGTGTTTGGCTTTAACATATTTGGAGTAACTGTCATGGTGTCTGTGTTTCATGTTTGTTATAAGGGTGGTTGTGCCAAGGTGTGTTCCCTCCTTTCCCCTTCTCCCTAACTTGTTACAAATTTTGCACTTTACCATTGTTGATGATGACTGCACTGTGCCTGCCGGAAAAGAATAATAGTCCCACACCCATGACTTCTGGGGGAGGGATAGGGAACAGGTAGAGAAGAATGGCCTCTTTCTTCTTGTCCTCCACATTCCCTTTCACTTTCTGTGGCAGCGGATAATATTGCTGCTGTTGCTGCTACTGCCTCATATTTAGCACTGCAACTAGGATCAGGAGGAGTATTGCTACTTCTGACAAGTGGAACCTGTCTTAGTCCTGCATTACTTGTTGACCCCATTCCCACTGTGTCCACATTGGCCTGTGGCACACTAGCCTGCTCCTCAGCACACTGCTGCCCTTTCTTCTCAGAAGCAGCAGAAGTTAGAGCAGTTGCAATTTCCACTAATTTCAAAAGCTGACTGCTAGTGGTGGTGGTGATGCCCATCCTCTTCCCTGTCTCCCATTCCTCTTCAGTTTCTGATAAAAAGGCCATCAATGTCCTTCCACCCCAGCTTCTCCAACACCACCCCCATCACTAGTCCCTGCATGCTGCTGCTCTATTCCAGACATCTCATTGCTGCTTGGAGGAGGTGACGAGCAGTGTGACAGAGGGTCCCCTGCTGTCACACATGGCATCATTTTCTCCTTCCCCCTGAGTACTACAAGAAACACTAGCAGCAGGCAAAGTATTGGTGGCAGCAGGTTCAACACTAGTGGGAGAACATCTGACAACAGGTACAACACTATTGGCTGCAGGCACAGCAATGGTGGCACTGGCAGCAGGGGCAGAACGTCTTGCAGCAGGCACAGACACTAATACTACCCTTTTCTCCCTCCCTTCTCATTCCCTTTTCTCCCTTCCTTCCCATTCCCTTTTCTTCCTCCCTTCCCATTAAATTCCCTAAGATCCCTTGGGGTGATTTAGGGGGACTGGACAGCATTGGTACAGTAGTGGTCCCTTCCTCGTCAGACTCAGTGGACACATGATGGTCCTTACAGCTCCGCCATTGATTATTTTTCACCCTGCTCATAGTGATAGGAGTCACTATGAGCCTCTCCTGCCTCACTTTTTGCAAAATATCACAAGGGAACAGCACAGCGCGTCTATCTTGCTCTGTAACTGCTGCTATTGTGTCTGCCTTCAGCGAAAACGTCATGTTTTTATAGCGGAAGTGCGAAAACAATGTAAATCAATGGGCGGAAACTTTCTAGTCATTGAAAAAATGGTGAAAGATTTTGGCCAATGGGCGAAAAATGCTAAAATTTTAACCGCTAGTTTTAAAGCAGATTTTGCCGCAAAAAAGCGGATAACAATGTGATTTTCACTAAATTTCCCGTGGTAACATGGCGACAACTTTCGCCCACCCCTACTCAATGTCCCTTATTTTTAATCAGGAGCACAATATTTTACAAGTTCAAGCTTTGTTAATGTAAAGAAAATTTTTTTGTCCTGCTATATAGAAGTTCACTTATAAAGATATCACCACTTCTTCTCATACAGACATATTAAATATGACACCTCCAGGTGGCAAACGGGGTTATAGCTCAGTTCTCTGTTTCTTCTGTTGGGGTCGCTGCCCTTTAGAAACACCGGTGGGTCTTGCAATAGAAACTGTAAATACACAAGAAAAAGAGAAAGGGCGAAGACCCCTCTAAGAGTAATTGTGTATAGAAATTAAATATAAAGAGCCCCCCTATTCATTTTTTGCTCACCAAATTTAGAAGTGTTCTAAGCGTATCAGGAGTCAAATGATCATCTGGAACGGATATTCTCTCGACTACCATAAAATGCCATAAACTCCAGCACATTCAATGGATAAGTTTTTTTGTATAATACAATATAAAATATATATATTTTTTTTTTAAATATAATGCCCTACGCGTTTCGTATCTCTTATGGACACTTTCTCAAGGGCCAAGATACAGGAATGTGTCTGTGCAATGCAGCATTGACTCAATGGGGGAACATCTGGGGTCTCTATTCAGACCCACCCCAGCTGGTCTGGCAGGGCTCACAATGCAGTCCCAGCTTAGTCTGAAGGCTGGCACCCACGGGAGCAGGTCTGCCAATAGCGAACTTTCTGATGACTGTTCACCTATAAGATGCAAAATTTTTTGTAAAGTTGATACCTTTATTGGCTAACTAAACAGATTGAAAATGCAAGCTTTCAAAACTTCTTAGGTCTCTTCCTCAGGCATGTTATACAGATAAATATGAAAACTTCTCTCTTAAATACAAATACACTTTACATTGTTTCTAATGGAAATCAGATAAGAACGTTAGTCCAGATACCAATTCCTTGATCAGTCACATCCTCTACCATTGACTGATCAAGGAATTGGTATCTGGACTAACGTTCTTATCTGATTTCCATTAGAAACAATGTAAAGTGTACTTGTATTTAAGAGAGAAGTTTTCATATTTATCTGTATAACATGCCTGAGGAAGAGACCTAAGAAGTCTTGAAAGCTTGCATTTTAAATCTGTTTAGTTAGCCAATAAAGGTATCAACTTTACAAAAAATTTTGCATCCTGTATTTCTATGGCTAACACGGTACCAACTCTCATCTATTGTTGACCTATAAGAGGCTACTGCAAAACCACACTGAGCCTAATGTACTCAGATGAACTGGAATCATTCTGGGGATCAGCTGTACTGTAGGGAAGAATTAAAAGCAAACCCCATTGATTTAAATGTGAGCTTTCAACCCTTTAAATGCTAGAGAGGCCTCTAGCATTCAAGGGGTTAAAAGCTCACATTTAAATCAATGGGAACTTTGGGATTGGTTTATTTGTTTCAAAATTACTCCAGTTCATCTTAGAACATCAGTCTCTATGGGGTCTTCACTAAACCAAAGAGTGAACCAGACAATCCTTTTAAAGTCGAGTAATAATACATAAATAAATGTATATGTTTAAATTCCTTTTACAGATCATTATTTATCAATATTAAATCATGACTATATTATTTTTCTGTATGCACAAAGCAAAGAAGAATAATGCATGAGAAAACCAATTGTGTCACAGGGAAAATGAACAATTTACAAATGCCCATTGAGTTTAAAGGGACATGTACCCCCTTGGAATTTCTCCAGCAATCAAGTAGTTAAAGGTCCAATTTAACCCCTTAAGGACCTCCCGCCGCACGCATGGTGCAGTCACTTAAGGCCCAGGGACCATTTTTTTTCCAGAATCCGATTCCGGACTCCCCGAACAGTGTGCAGTTGGGCAAGGAGCCGGGAATTCCATGACGGTCCAGGACCGTCATCGGTCCTTAAGTGAAAACAACCCATGACGTTCCTCAACCGTCATGTGTCCTTAAGGGGTTAAAACAATCGGACTTTTACTTGTCCCGTATGTTGCCTTTGGCTTGCTCTAGAATTGCTCTGTACATCTACCTTATTGTCCTTAGATAAAATAGAGCTTGAAACGTCCTGGCATGTGCTCTTTCTATAGTCAATATTCCTCACTAAGCTCCAGCGCCCATAACAAGGCTGATGTACAAAGCAGAAGTAGAGCTGATGAGATGACTCAGTTGGTTGATGCACCAGCTGTAGCATCTGTTCAAGGTCGTGGGTTCTAGTCCTGGCAAGTTCAGCTCAGACTTTCACCTTTCTGAGGTAGATAAAATGAGCCCATGACATCCTTGAAAACCAGAGACAATCTCAAAGTATCCTTCCTGGTAAAACTCTTTCACCAAAAAAAAAAAACAGGAACAAATTACTGGCCCCACTGGGGACAAAAAAAAACAAAACAAATTCCCTTTCATTTAAATGGTCTTTTTACTTAATTGAATGCTAGTGAGGTATCCAGTGTATTGATTTACACTACACTGGATACTTCTTTAACATTCAAGCTGTTAAAAAGCACCATTCAAATCAACAGGAATGGGAAACATCCAGAAGGATGGCCATTCAAGATGGGTGCTTGAGGGGCGGCTCCCTCTTTTCCCACATTCGGAGAGAAGCTGCTCTCAGCCAGCAAATTGTATCTTTGGGGCACAGCTCAGGGCCTGGGCAGTAGTCTCCGAATCCAGGTGATGTTGTGGACATTTGCAGAGAAAGACCCCAGAAGTTTGACAATACTGAAGGCACATGACAAGGACTGCACTACAATGAGGCACTCACCAGTCCAGTCTCAACACCCTTTCAGGTTGGTGACCTACCTTATCAGCCGTTCCCAGGTGGCAGAGTGATAAGCTTCAGTGCTCTGGTAAAGAGTTGAAAGAGAGGTGCGGGAGATGGCATGATACAGGAGAGAGAAGGATAGAGAGACATTGGAGAGAAGCATGGCATCTTGAGTTGCTTATGACAAGCCTGCAACAAGTCTCTGTTTTTAGAAACTGAAGAGGCGATAAGTAAAAACCGAGACATGCAACTAGAAGCAGGAGTGGTGGCTTAGAGATTTGCAAACAATCTGTTTTTTTCTCTAAGACTGAAAGAGATTACATCAGTGGTGAAGGGATCACGTTTATCAAAGTAGTTTTAAAAAGATTGTAGATGAGTGGTGACCCTAACATATTTCTCTTAAAATTCTGTGTTCCTATCTTAATCCATCTTGTAAACCAGCTTTAGTCTAGTAATAGTTTTTAAATTAATTGAAACTTGATATTGCACTAGTATTTTACCCACATTTACTGTTTTTCATTTACTGTACAACTGCTTCACATTAAAAGAAGGTACTTGGTCAAAAGTGAGAGGAGAAGGTGGAAGGAAGAAAAATGGTACAGGAAGTAAAGAGAACCAAAACCATATAAGGGAAATCCATGACTGGAGTTTCATGCTTTCCAACATTCTTTTGAATGGCTGCTACATACAGAAGTAATGTAATCCAGGGTAATGTATGGTTCCTGCCTGCATTCCCTCCTCCCCGAGCTGAGCCTGTCATAAACATATACAGATAGAGAGAATACAAAGAAATACAAGTATTAAAGGGATAGTAATGTTTCATAATAAAATAAGCTCTAATTAATCATCATAGTATTTGGACCTTGGAGAGTTTTATTTAAATTCTGTCAGAGTTGTAGTTCAAGAGTAATTCAATGACAAAGTATCCCCCTCCCTCCCCTTTACTGATATAACACTGTTCAGCCAGACCAGAAGGGAGTTGCCCAGGTAGACTGCAAAGAGGGAAAAACCTGAAAAACTTGTCAAGGGGGGCAGGGCTTTCATTGTTCTCATAGGAAGAAGATTGTCCCCTGCTGTTATCTGTCTGGTCTATGGACTGCATTCCACATCTGAGAAGAGATGGCTTACACTAGGTAAAAGGGACAGGAGGGGAAATTGAACTTGTGAATATCTCTCAAACCATAAAGGTTTGAGAGATAAGACATCATTCTTCATGTTTTTTTAATGCCTACAAAATAAAGATAAAATGAAGTATTACTATCCCTTTAAACCGATTAAACTCTGTGGATTGGGCTTTCCATCTTCTGTTCAAGTTTTTCAAATTACAGTTTATATCAGCAACGGGTAAGGGGTTTTCATGAAAAAAGTTCTTGTCTTGAATGACATTTCTTCAGATCAAGGATAGAGAAATCAAAGGAACAGTTGCCAGATGCTTTAGCAGAGGAAGATATACCTTCCATCCCAAAATCTGGATGATCACAGAGTTTGGAAACAGACAAGAGGCTATAGAGTATCAAGCAGCAGCTTGGAGCAAAACCACTGGAAAAGTTAAATGATAATCTAACGACTAAGATAAAAGGCCTTGCAAATAGGTCAAGATGAAATAATCTGAGTCTAATTAGCCTCCCAGAAATTGTTAAGGGGAATGATCTACTTTTGTTTGTAGAGCATACCATGTTGGATACAGGGCCAGATTTGCCATAAGGCAGAGTAGGCATCTGCCTACAGGCGCACCCCACAGAGGGGTGCCTGTCATTGTAATAAAAAAAAAAAAAAAATTATATATTTTTGTTCACAGCGTACGGTCCGTGCCTTCTTCGGCTCAGACAGAAGGCACAGACCTGTAGCTGTTGTTGCTCCCTCGTCGGCTCTAATGCAGAGTGCTGGGAGATGACATCATCTCCCAGCGCTCTGCATTCCTAAAAAGACCACGTGGGAGCAACAGCAGCTACAGAAAGAGGAACAGACATCTGCCGCTGGACCATCAGGGAGGTAGGAAACGTATGCAGGAGGCAAACTGGGCGCAATGTGAAGATGATGTGGGCAATGTGGAGGAAAGTTGGAGCTGATATAGTGGCAATGTGGAGCTGAAGGAGTTAATGTGAGGGCAAGCTGGAGCTGATGGGGCAATGTGGAGATGATGGGGGCAAATTGTAGATGATGGGGCAATATGGAGATTTTGAGGACAAGTTGGAGATTCTGGGGGAAAGTTGGAGATGATGAGGGGCAATATGGAGCTGATGGGGGATAAGTTAGAGCTGGTGGCATTATGGAGCTGATGGGGGGCAATGTGAGGGCTAAATGGATATGGGGGGTAATGTGGAGATTTGGAGCACTGTGGAGGTCTCCAGTGGAGATGGCAAATGGTGGGGGGGGTGCTTCAGATTTCTGTGCCTACAGGCTCCTGAGATGTAAATCCGGCCCTGGTTGGATATTCTACAGATGAATTGACGTTGAATCAGATACAACAGTGGTAGAAAAGGTTCACAGAACAGGTGCAATAAAAACTACCATTAATGGAAACGATAGACCTACATCCATAATTATTAAGCTCCTAAATTTACATGATAATGTTTGTATTTTGAATGCATATAGGAAGCTGAAAGAATTAACATATAAAGATACTTAATTATTTATCTTTCAAGACTACTCCACAGAAGTCTCAAAAAAATGCAAAGAACTTACATCATTACATGATGAACTTTTTAAAAGGCAAATTAAGTTCTCAGTTTTCTACCCAGCAAAACTTAAAATTGAGATGGATCGTGGAGTGGAATATTTTGATTCTCCAAAAAAAAAAAAAAAGAGAAAGAGTTTCTTAAAATTACCCCTAATAAGAACTGAAATCTCAAGATACAACATTTTCAAGGGCTGTTAAGTGTTTCTTTCTAAACTTAATAGATTAATTTCTGGAAAAACGCTGTATTGAGTATCACTGCAAGCGGAGGATAGGGAGGTGCTGGCTGAGACACATAGTTTAGTTTTCTCAGACACCCTTCATCATAGATTTAAATGAATCCAAATGTACCAAAGAGATAGGAAACCTCCATGTCAGATAATGTTTTACTTGATTTTGTATGGCAAAAACACTGAATATCATTGAAATACTTTGAATAAAGTGGCGCTTCTGATTACTCTAAATGTCCAACCCCATCAACCATGGGCAGCTATAACAAAACCTCCTACTCCCTTGGGAGAAAAAACAAAATTGTAGAACTAAATTTGTTCAGTGCTCCAATGGTTAATACCGGACAGAGAATCGTCTTAAAGAAAATAATGTATTTAAAATCAGATGTGTACCAACATATACAATACTCAAAATGCCCTCAACAGATGTAAACAGACCAATACACACTCTGGACTCGGTCCACAGCACCGGAACACGGAAATACTCACGCGTCAAAGCCCCCAACGTCACCCAGACTCAATCTCCATGACGTTTAGTGGGCGTATCCATTCACAGGTGCATCAGTAAGATACCAGTGTGATGGGCCCCCCTAGTGCAACCAATGTCTACAAATGCGAGGCAATTACCTGGCAACTTCCAAATCCCTCCAGGTAAAATTAAAATCCCCCTGCTTATCAGGGGGTTAATAATGTTGTTCAGTGAGTTGACTTGATAGCTGGGCAGTCTTTCATCAGGGCATGTAGCTGAACATAAGTGTCACTAGTTAACCCTTTGAGTCCCAGAGTGGTATCCAATGTATCGCTTCACTATGTGTTGGGTACCCCTCTGGCTCTCAAATGGTTAATTTGCATGTTCTGGCGCACTTTTTGCCTTTTATGGAGCAGTGTCTTATGCTTTGTAGTAGTTGAACTCTTACCCTTTCAGTGCCAGAGGGGTGCCCAGCACACTGAGAAGCACTCAAAGGGTTAAATGGTAGGGAGGGCAGTATTACTTTGGTTCTCTGTAGTGCCAAAGGGGTTAAAGGATTTAGAATAATTTCATGTGTCCACACATTTAGAGGGTTTTGATTTCTACTATGGTAACTTTAAAGTGGAATTACATGCCTCCCAAGTGTTCCTCCTTGGGACCCAAATCCCTCTGCCCCACCCTGGTGTCCCCGTGTTTAGGAGATCAGACTGTGTGGCATGTATATTCGTGTATCACATTGATCCACAGCAATAATACATTAATATATGTGTAAACGTCAGCGTATGTTTATAAATTAGTCTAAGTACAATACTTTGGTTTTGCTCTAAATCACTTACTCAGTTACACAAAGGAATGTCAATAGGCTATGAAATAACTTGGTTATTCTTGGTAATGTCCTGCCCACTAGCCAGCGCTGTCAGTCCCTTTCTGGTACCTAATCAGGGGAGGGCTGAGACAGGGGTCAGGGGGGAAATTGCCCCCCGGCCGCGGGGCCAATGACTGTAGTGGGTCGGTGGTGCACTGTGAAAAATAAATCAATGATTGTCAGCTGTCAGTGTCACAGAGGCCGAACATTTTCCAACATGCAGTTCAAGAATTATAAAGCCCAAATGCCAGTAAGCCACTCAGCAGAGCCAGATATGATCCATGAAAGAGAATGAATACGATAGAATTCATGTTACACAGCACGGACTGCACAATGCGATGTGTATGATTCACTGATTTCATTCATATCCAATAGAAACACTGGATGCTGCCTCCAGGCAGTGTCTCAGAGTTTCATTGGATAATGATTAGCTGGTTAACGTCAGGCCAGTGAGGGAGGCAAAGAAGGAGAGTACAGTGTGCCTCGGTCTGGTCTGTGAGGAGCTGTCTGGGGGTTAGTAAAAAACACTTGTGGCACAGTGGTAAGAAACATCTAACACTGTCCACTCCAGGCTAAAACCCCTGTCTATTGTTTAATCCAAGTATATTTTATGGGCACCTACCTAGCATCCCAGGATATATAATAGATGCAAATATTTTCTCCAAATCCTACGTACTCTGTGTGCTACAGGCTTTGGAGTAACCCTTTAATGACTTAAAGGGGTGTGCCAGAAATGCTTATAAATGCATTGTACACCCATATGATTTTAACGCTTTGAATGCACACCACTCCGGCACTCAATTGTTATAAAGTTAACTGACAGCAGTTATTTTGACTCAAAATTTTACAGATTCCTACAATTATCTCCATACAAATGAGGACTGGAGCAGAAAAGCAATAGATGAGGTTTGGAAATACACAGAGCTATGTAATGAGCATAGATTCATATCAAGTTACCTAGTACTTTACCTTAATAAACTTGCAGTGGGGAGCCTGGATCCTGCTGTCTCCTTATTAACTCCCTATAAGTGGATAGGGTCTATCTAGCAGTCATACATTGTCCATCCTCCCATGGACTTGGAGGGGAAGGAAATGTGCCTGAATAGCTGTAGATCTCACAAAAAAACAAAGTTTGTGCAAGTGATTCTGCTTCTTTCCCAATAGTACCCCTAGTGGAGAAACTGTGTAAATGGTTGTCTGATCAGGTGGACTTGCTTGGATTTTGAAGCCCGTTGATCTTGTATTTAGTCCTGGGGCTTTTTTCATTGGTGAGAGTAAAATCTCATTGGACCAGATACAAGGCAATCTGGAACATTCACACGTCCATTGTATTTCTAAGCAGGACTGGAAAACCTTCTGAGCCTCTAGTCTTATATGACTTGGGATATAGAAAGTTCTCAGTTGCTGTAGCAACTCTCGCGAGCAGAGTTTCAATCTGTGTTCTCCTTCTTTTGTCATACAGGTGGTGTATTTATTAAGACAACTATAGGACTAAGTGGACTTTAACCCCATGGAATCTATAGAGACCTCTCTAGCATTCAAGGGGTTCATTTGTATAATTTAAGTAGTTTAAAATGAGTCCTACACACCGCAGCTAACTCTCTCTCCCCTCTCTATTTCTTTCTTCACTCTTTCTTTTGAGGCGGGCATGCCCTACCCCCCTTTCCAAGTCCTGCTTACCCCCCCCTTGACACCAACACAACAATGATCCCCGCACACCAACATCCTGCCTAAGTAAAGCTTTTTACACTCTAATGAAAATAAAGACACGACACAGTAATTGTGGGATAAATGGAGGTCACGGTTTATTTAAGGCCTGTTTAACTATTTAAACCCTTGGACCCACCCTCATAATGTGGAGCTCCTGGGCCATGGTGTCCTGGCATGGGATCGGCCAGGCCTGCACCCCAGCCAGGGCAGCTACCTAGATGGGGAGGCTTTATCAGACATTCTTAGCCCCACCTCCCCACCTTCTCACGGCAGCTCACCACTTCGTGCCATTGGTGTTGGTACTTGGCAAAACCTTTTCCCCTCAGGCCACACCAGCCGCACAACCGGTGTCCTGACTTAAACGTAACCTTCAGGTATGCCCCACCGACACAGTGCCCAGGAGAGACACATTATTGGACCTTTGTAATCTACATCTCCAGGAAAGCTTCTTATGACCTATCCGCGACCTCCGGCTAGCGATGAAGTTTTCTTGCCATTTAGTCTGGGTGGGTGGGAGGAAAAATCAAAATTAGTTAATGGCTACAGTAACATTGGACACCTTTTTAAGCACATATCCCCCCGCCCCCTCTCACACCATTACCTGGGGAAGGTGAGGTGGTAACACCCCACCTCTCCCAGATCTAATTAAACCCCCCCCTGGGCTAGAGCGGCCAGCCCCCATTGTCTAGGAGCTGACCGCCCCAGCCCAGCAGGGGGTGAATACGCATCCCATTGTCACAGGGGAGAGGGCAGCCGCCTCATTGTGCTCCAGGCGGACCAGCCGCCCTCCACCCTTGATTGAGGCGGGCATGCCCTACCCCCCTTTCCAAGTCCTGCTTACCCCCCCTTGACACCAACACAACAATGATCCCCGCACACCAACATCCTGCCTAAGTAAAGCTTTTTACACTCTAATGAAAATAAAGACACGACACAGTAATTGTGGGATAAATGGAGGTCACGGTTTATTTAAGGCCTATTTAACTATTTAAACCCTTGGACCCACCCTCATAATGTGGAGCTCCTGGGCCATGGTGTCCTGGCATGGGATCAGCCAGGCCTGCACCCCCGCCAGGGCAGCTACCTAGATGGGGAGGCTTTATCAGACATTCTTAGCCCCACCTTCTCGCGGCGGCTCACCACTTCGTGCCATTGGTGTTGGTACTTGGCAAAACCTTTTCCCCTCAGGCCACACCAGCCGCACAACCGGTGTCCTGACTTAAACGTAACCTTCAGGTATGCCCCACCGACACAGTGCCCAGGAGAGACACATTTCGCCACCCAAAAAGAGGGAAATTACTTAGACCTCTTTACCCCACTAAACCGCACCTCCAATATCTAGGATAGTCCTAATGCTATGGCCGAATTAAACCTATCCAGATCTGTAAGGGACAAATGGACCCCATCAGCCCTATAAAGACTGGTGTCAGAAGCCACCAATTCCTTATGGCTAATAACGTGGCCCCCGCAAGAGAGCATAAACTTCCTGACTGAGCGATTAACCTTTTCTCTGGACTTCTCAATGGACCTGTTAGAAGCTGCTCCTGTCCATTCAACCCTCTGAACAATTTCAGAGCACGCAATTACCATCTGGGGAGAGAGACCACACCACGCTGCATGCTTGCTGAATGTCCAGAATCAGCTGCATCGAATTGCAGGAGGTAAGATCGTTCCCACCTGCATGCAGCACAATGATGTCTTGCTCTCCCCACCTGGTCCTTGCCTGCTCCAGCCTACCGGCCATCTCAGTCCATTGAAGGCCTCGCTTCCCCAGCCACCTCAGTCTAAATCTCTCTCGCGGCAGCCCAATCTGACCCCCGATGTGTCTGGAAGCGGTGTGCCTTTCCGCCCATAGCTGAAGGAGTGGCCAATAAGCCACACCTGCACCGGAACCTTGACTGAACCTGAAACACATCATGCATCCTGATTAGTACACGATAACACCTAATTGTTAGTACAAGACCCCCTACACCAAAACAGAATAATCATACATATATATATATATATATATATATATATATATAATTTTTTTAAATTTATTAATGGCCTAACGTAACGTTTGCAGGCCCCAGAGCGCCATCTCTCCACACTCTTAATTTCTTCCACTGACTGACCCCTTATGGCAGCCTCTGTTGTTGCCCCAATCCTAAAAGAGTGGGTGCCATACGCTTTGGGGTCCAAACCCAACTTCGTCCGTGTTCTGATAAACACAGCTTTAAATTGAAAAACAGATAACGCAGAACCGTCTGCATGTCTTAAAAAGGCACCCCTACATGGGTCCTAACTGACCTGTAGCTCAATACCGCTTGCAAAGGACAACCTGCCCCCCTGTGGCCTTCAATAGTGCAAAGTGCATTGACCGGGAATCGAACCCTGGCCCCCCCAAATTGGTCAGTGCATACTTGTGGCAATATGTTTATCAGGACTATCTAGCCCTATCCACTGGTCTCCTCCTGTCTTATGTATGTGATCCCACTTATCCCAACCCTTGAGAATTCGCCTGACTGCAGACCTGGTGGCCAGATCCTCCCTCCCCAACATTTTAAAATAAAATGATAAGCTCACCAATTTTGCAGTCACTGAACTCTTAGACAAGCCCTGCACTTTCAAAGCTACCAAAAATTGCAATATTTGGAACCTGGGAGCTAGCTGGCTAATCTCCGGTCTCTGAATGAACTCACCCCAGGATCGCCATGCACTGGCATATGCTGTACATGTCTTAGGAGCCAATGATCGCTGCACCAGAGTTTAGATGGACATTCAATACCATTAGGATGTGCATGAGGTGCCAACTTATAAAACTCTTCCCACCTTTCCCTAGACAGAGCATCTGCAATTTGTTGTCTACCCCTGGGAGATGATTAGCTTTGGACCAGATATTATGGCGCATGCATAACAATACTGCAATTTTGTTGTCCACACCTGGGACATGCCTAGCTTTAAACAAAATATTATGGCCCATGCATAACAATACCACCTGCCTAAGTATCCCCAAGTCCTGTGGAGATGAGGAAGTTAGCAAATTAATGTCATAAACCACGCTCATGTTGTCCATCCAGAACACCACTGCCTTATTTGCCAACTCCTCATGCCACAATTCCAGTGCCCCCAAGATGGAAAAAATATCCTGGTGAGGCCCTTGGGCTCCCAGACATACCTCCCAACATTTCCAATTGCCAAAAGAGAGACACTTGTGTTTTAGGGGGGTGTGACTGGTGGGCGTGGCAATACCAATAATTTTTTAGACTATTTCATGACCCATTGACACCTCTTTGTGTAACCTAATAACTGATTTAGATCAAGACCAAAGTATTTTATGTATGCAGACTTATTACTATACACATATACTGACAATTATACAAACACTAATGTGAGTTTTATTGCTGTAGACAAGTATGATACACTTATATACCCACCACACAGTCTGAACCCCTAAAAAGAGGGACATCAGGGTGGGAAAGAAATCAAATTTAGTTAATGGCTACAGTAACATTGGACACCTTTTTAAGCACATATCCCCCCGCCCCCTCTCACACCATTACCTGGGGAAGGTGAGGTGGTAACACCCCACCTCTCCCAGATCTAATTAACCCCCCCTGGGCTAGAGCGGCCAGCCCCCATTGTCTAGGAGCTGACCGCCCCAGCCCAGCAGGGGGTGAATACGCATCCCATTGTCACAGGGGAGAGGGCAGCCGCCTCATTGTGCTCCAGGCGGACCAGCCGCCCTCCACCCTTGATTTATATCATGCATTGTACTGATAGCTGCTTGTTTTTACCAATTTCAGGTCTGTATTTAGTTCATACCTACTCACCACAGACCAGTGGATCCTAATTCTATCCTCAGGACTCCTAACAGGACTTGTCTGTAGGATTTTCCTGGTTGTGCAAAGGTGATTTAATTAAATGATTTAAACTCTGTTTAACTCAGCTGTGATCTGATAGGGAAATCCTAAAGACATGGCCTGTTAGGCACCCCAGGACAAGGTTGAGAACAATTAGTGTAGAGGATTGCATTGCACTGTAGTCTACAGTAGGTTTGAGCTGTCCCTAGGCCCAGCAGCTTTTCAGGACTACAATTCAATCATCCCTAGCAGGGTGTCATGAAGACGGACTAGGCTGACGGGAGTAACCCTGAGCAGACAACATGGACGAAGGTCAGACTCCTCCAACAAGAAATCAGGGAGCAAGGTGCTAGGGTGCGACGCTAGGGTACGTAGCTTGAGTACGGTGGTTGCTCCAAAGGAGTTGTGCTGCGGCCTAGCTGTATAAAGTTGCTAGCCGCGAAGCTAGATTAGCCCCCTCCAGTTAAGCCAGAGGAGACCCGTGATAACCCCTTACAGACAAACTATACTACCCGATCCCCAGGGAGGAACAATCTCCAACAGGAAACTAACAGGGTACTCACTCAGACTAGGCAGGAGGCAGGAACAAGAGATCCAAGGAGTGCAGGACTAGACTGAAGAAAGGTCCGGGCAGGCAGGGTCATACCCAGGAATCCGGTAGTAGTGGCTGAGGCAGAAGAATGGTCACAGACAGGCAGGGTCATACACAGTAATCTGGCAGTACTGGCTGAGGCAGAAGAATGGTCACAGACAGGCAGGGTCACACAAGAATCCGTCAGTACTGGCTGAGGCAGAAGCATGGTCACAGACAGGCAGGGTCATACACAGTAATCTGGCAGTACTGACTGAGGCAGAAGGATGGTCACAGACAGGCAGGGTCATACACAGTAAGCTGGCAGTACTGGACTGAGGAAGAATGGTCACAGACAGGCAGGGTCATACACAGTAAGCTGGCAGTACTGGACTGAGGCAGAATGGTCACAGACAGGCAGGGTCATACACAGTAATCCGGCAGTACTGGCTGAGGCAGAAGAATGGTCACAGACAGGCAGGGTCATACACAGTAATCTGGCAGTACTGGCTGAGGCAGAAGAATGGTCACAGACAGGCAGGGTCATACACAGTAATCTGGCAGTACTGGCTGAGGCAGAAGAATGGTCACAGACAGGCAGGGTCATACACAGTAATCTGGCAGTACTGGCTGAGGCAGAAGAATGGTCACAGACAGACAGGGTCATACACAGTAATCTGGCAGTACTGGCTGAGGCAGAAGAATGGTCACAGACAGGCAGGGTCACACAAGAATCCGTCAGTACTGGACTGAGGCAGAAGCATGGTCACAGACAGGCAGGGTCATACACAGTAATCTGGCAGTACTGGACTGAGGCAGAAGAATGATCACAGACAGGCAGGGTCATACACAGTAATCTGGCAGTACTGGCTGAGGCAGAAGAATGGTCACAGACAGGCAGGGTCACACAAGAATCCGTCAGTACTGGACTGAGGCAGAAGAATGATCACAGACAGGCAGGGTCATACACAGTAATCTGGCAGTACTGGCTGAGGCAGAAGAATGATCACAGACAGGCAGGGTCATACACAGTAATCTGGCAGTACTGGCTGAGGCAGAAGAATGGTCACAGACAGGCAGGGTCATACACAGTAATCTGGCAGTACTGGCTGAGGCAGAAGAATGGTCACAGACAGGCAGGGTCATACACAGTAAGCTGGCAGTACTGGACTGAGGAAGAATGGTCACAGACAGGCAGGGTCATACACAGTAATCCGGCAGTACTGGCTGAGGCAGAAGAATGGTCACAGACAGGCAGGGTCATACACAGTAATCTGGCAGTACTGGCTGAGGCAGAAGAATGGTCACAGACAGGCAGGGTCATACACAGTAATCTGGCAGTACTGGCTGAGGCAGAAGAATGGTCACAGACAGGCAGGGTCATACACAGTAATCTGGCAGTACTGGCTGAGGCAGAAGAATGGTCACAGACAGGCAGGGTCATACACAGTAATCTGGCAGTACTGACTGAGGCAGAGGAATGGTCACAGACAGGCAGGGTCATACACAGTAATCTGGCAGTACTGACTGAGGCAGAAGGATGGTCACAGACAGGCAGGGTCATACACAGTAATCTGGCAGTACTGGCTGAGGCAGAAGAATGATCACAGACAGGCAGGGTCATACACAGTAATCTGGCAGTACTGGCTGAGGCAGAAGAATGGTCACAGACAGGCAGGGTCATACACAGTAAGCTGGCAGTACTGGCTGAGGCAGAAGAATGATCACAGACAGGCAGGGTCATACACAGTAAGCTGGCAGTACTGGCTGAGGCAGAAGAATGATCACAGACAGGCAGGGTCATACACAGTAAGCTGGCAGTACTGGCTGAGGCAGAAGAATGATCACAGACAGGCAGGGTCACACAAGAATCCGTCAGTACTGGCTGAGGCAGAAGCATGGTCACAGACAGGCAGGGTCATACAGAAATCTGGCAGTACTGACTGAGGCAGAGGAATGGTCACAGACAGGCAGGGTCATACACAGTAATCTGGCAGTACTGGCTGAGGCAGAGGAATGGTCACAGACAGGCAGGGCCATAAGGAAATCAGAGACAGAGGGATAGTCGCTAACTGGCTGGTTCATACACGGGAATCCAGAAAAGCTACCTACTACAAAGGCTGACTCCTAACAGAGCAATGGACCCTATACTAACACCTCCGACACCGGGAGCAGCCTCAATATGAAGCCGCAAGCCGGAAGAGACGAAACGGCGTGCCTAGCAATGAGGAGTCAGCTGACCCGTTACTAGTAATGACGCTGCGGCCTGACGGAGCATGGAGGAAGCCGTGATCAAGCAGCAGACAGCAGCTCCAACATGACACAGGGGATTAATGATATATGTGCTCTGGTAATTGTAATGGGGTGCAGCTTTATGATGGAGATTGGAGAGTGACACTGCTGTTCTCTAAGAGGTTATGCAGCTGCTTGATATATTGCTAAGGTCATTGTGGTGGTGAAGTTGTTGTCTGTAATGTCACAAATTATTTAATCAAAGCAGCCCATTCCCCACTCCCCTATCCTGGCAAGTCCCCCCCACCCCAAAATAATGCATGTAATTTATGCAATCAGGACTAGATTTTCTATTACAGTAGGCAAATGTCTGGGGGCTTCAAACTGGGAGTCTTCCAGGCGATACCCACAGAACTGTGGGCGTGGCCTCAACATTTCCAATGCCTCTACGCCAAACACCTGCTACTGAGTCTTGGTAGTTGGTTTATTTACCAGTTTGTATACTCCTGCAGTGTCTAATTTATATAATATCCAGGAGAGACATCTTAGCACTAACAAATTGGCACAGTATCCCCAAAATATAGTAGTATAATATTGTAAAGAAAATAAAAACAGTAAATCACTATATACCCATAAAACATCATCATTTTATTAGCATTTAAATACAACGTGTAATCACCCGACCATTAGTTACATACACAGGTGAGGGCTGGCCTTGCAGGGGAGCAATTTACCCCTGGGCCAGTCATATGTCTTGGCCATGGGCCACTGCTACACTCAGTCTCCCATTTGCTGCTGAAAATGCAGCTACACTAGGGATACCACTACCACAGCGGTGGGCTGGAACGATAGTACGATTGGGACACTTGATTGTATTTGCCCCGCAGGCCACAAGTTGCCAGCCCTTCTCTCTACCTAATGGTACCATGCAACGCCTCCTAGAGGAGATGGGACTGACAGTGCAGGCGGCCAGATGCCTGTAAGCAAAGATGTCTACACTGTTGCCTGGCTGTTAGTCTTGGCCGAAGTAGGATTTCTGACTAACACGGTAATTAACTGTCACAGTTTTTTAGGACTCTCAGACCAGTAAGTGAAAATAAAACACTCTTTATTTAAAGTGAATAATGCACAAGTTCGCCCTCTAGAGGCGGTAGGTAATACACAGATCAAGTAAACTGAGATATTACAATAGTAATAGCACAATAGACATAAATGCAAGATAGTATGCACTAGGATGATATGGACCCCCAAGGGGTTAATGTCTAAATAACAGTCTGTCTCAGATGTGGAGGTTTGACACGCCCTGGATGTTAGAAAGGCTGTGCTGTATAGACAATGTTCATCAAGTGCTGAAGATCGAGCTGCCTTGCCAAGGTGTTTGATAGTAAGCAGAATAGGAATCAACTTAGCCCCCACGGGCGTAGTTACAGGAACTGCTTTGGTTTGTGCAAGTGCAAATAGCCCCCACGGGCGTAACGGAAACCGGCCGGCAATGCAAGAGCTAACAGCCTCCTCAAGTGTAATCGAATGCTGGAATATGAAAGCAAGAGCCACTAGCCCCCTCGGGCGTAGTACCGGATGCCAACACTGAAGCCTTTCTGCCAACACTCTGTGTCACTGATATCGTCGGTAACCAATACCGGAGAGCCTTAAGCGCCCAAACGACCCAAACTATGTGAACACTCTGCAATGGTGGACTAGAGTTGCCGACGGAGAGCGGCCAACTCAGCAGCAGTATCACGGGTAACGAGGCTCGTACAGGAGATAGAGAGAGTGAATTCGAGGCAGCACTGCAAGAGTTAAAAGGCACGTTTACTCGAGGCTTCAGCGCTACTGCAAGGCTCTGCACGGAGAGGAAGGCCCACAGATATACACACAGCTCTGCACAAATAACGAGGCACAGCACTTAATCGAGGGAAGCACCAGGCAAGGCAGTCACACTGACGCGGGCAACAGAGACTGAAAATGTCGCGGCGGCGACAACTGGAACGCAGGTCACTGGAACAAGCTGGAAGTCGATCTTCGGAGCAGGAAGTCAGCCGGGCCGGGTCGGAGCACGTAGGAGGCAGTCATACAAGCCGGGTCATACACAAGCAGGAACGTCAGTCTAGCCGGGTCAGGATCCAAGGGTGGTACGCAGACGAGCCGGGTCATACACAAGCAGGAACACTGGAGAATGGTCAGGACAAGCCGAATTGGTACACAGGAACTCAGAATACAGGAACACAGCAACAGCACTACTGGCTCAGGAACACCACGAAAGGGCATCTGACAGATGTGATAGCCAGGTATAAAAAGGTCATCAGGGGGCGGGTCAAACCCAGTCAGCAAATCAGAAACAGCACAACTGAGAGTGACAGGAATCACAGGCACTGTGATAGTACCCCCCTCTCAAAGACCCCCTCTCCCTGCCTGAGGTCTGGGTTTCAAAGGATATTTAGAGTGAAAGCTGCGTACCAATCTCGGTGCATGGAGATCCCCTTGATCAACCCAAGAACATTCTTCAGGGCCATAGCCCTTCCAATGAACCAAATATTGCAGCTTTCCTCTAAATCTCCTGGAATCAATAATACTCTGGACTTCATATTCTTCTTGGCCCTGGACGTCCACCGGCCCAGTTATCACTGGCGTAGTAGTAGTATAACGATTGCACACCAAGGGTTTCAGAAGAGACACATGGAACACATTATGAATGTGCATTGAGGGTGGAAGCTCCAGAGCATAAGAAACCAGATTAATCTTGCGGATAATCTTAAATGGACCAATGAACCGGGGAGCCAGTTTATTGGACGGCACTTGTAAATTGAGGTTTCTGGATGACAGCCATACCCTGTCCCCAACCTGAAATGAGACCGCTGGAAGGCGTCTGCGATTAGCGTGCCGTTGCTGCCGCCTGAAAGACTGACTGAGGGACCTCTGAACCTGTGCCCAAGTGGAACGAAGTCGTGCCAAATGCTCGTCCAAAGCAGGAATCTGCTGTGCCTGAAAGGAGTCCGGGAGCAGACAAGGCTGGAAACCATAATTCACGAGAAACGGGGAGCTCCCGGACGATGAGTTAACTGCACAGTTTCTGGCAAACTCCACCCAAGGCAACAGGTCAGCCCAATTATCATGATGATCAGTGACAAAGCAGCGCAGGAACTGTTCCAGTCCCTGATTGGCACGCTCAGCGGCCCCATTCGTCTGGGGATGGTAGGCGGAGGAAAATGACAATTGGATGCCCATCTGACCACAAAATGCCCTCCAGAACCTAGAAACGAACTGGCTCCCACGGTCGGAGACAATCACTCTGGGTACTCCATGCAGACGGAACACCTCTCTGGCAAAAACTATAGCCAATTCCTGAGCCGATGGAAGGCCAGTCAGAGGCACAAAATGTGCCATCTTAGAGAATCTATCGATCACCATAAGAATGAACGTGTAACCTCTAGATGCCGGTAGTTCTCCCAAGAAGTCAATGGATATATGAGACCAAGGACGGTCTCCATTAGGCACCGGTTGCAATAAGCCCACGGGGAGATGCCTAGGGGTCTTGGCACGGGCACAAGTGGTACAAGCTGCAGTAAAAGCGGCGCAGTCGGCTCTCAACGTAGGCCACCAAAATAGCTGCGAGAGGGACCATACTAGTTGGTCCCTACCAATATGCCCAGCCGCTTTAGAGGCGTGATAAGTCTCCAACAGACGGACACGGAATGACTCATCTACGAAACACTTCCCCACTGGGGTTTCAGGAGGTGCCCGTGATTGTGATGCCAGTATCTCCTCCCCCAGTGGCGAGGTTATGGTGGTACGAATAGTAGCCAGGTATCACAGTGCCTGTGATCTGTCTGTCACTCTCATCTGTGGCAGATTGTGATTTGCTCGATTGGTTTGGCCTGCCCCTTGGTGACCTTTTTATACCTGATGCTTACATCTGTCAGATGCCCTTTCGTGGTGTTTCTGAGCCAGACTTGCTGTTGCTGTGTTCCTGTATCCGGATTCCTGTGTACCGACTTTGGCCTGTTCTGACTACTCTCCAGTGTTCCTGACCGTGTATGACCCGGCTTGTCTGAGAATCCTCTTTGTGCTACAACCCGGCCTGTCTGAGAATCTTCTACGTGCTACGACCCGGCTTGTCTGAGAATCCTCTACGTGCTACGACCCGGCTTGTCTGAGAATCCTCTACGTGCTACTGCCCGGCTGGCTGACTTCCCGCTTCAAGTCCTTCCCGGCTGCCTGGCTGGTTGTCGCCGCCGCAACGTTCTGAATCCTGCATTGCTGTGCCAAGCTAGTGTGACCATTACCCTCCTGGGTAACCCATCCATCTGTGCAGAGTTCCTTGCCGACTTGCAGAAGCTGTGCCTCTCGTACCGAGCCTTTACACGTTGCAGAGCTAAGCTACCATACCGAGCCTGGGAGATTCAAACGTACCTATTAACCCTTGCACTGCCGCTCCTCACTGACCGGACCTCCTTGCTCAATATAGAACCGTTGCCTTGTAATTCTACTGCTGCTGAGTTGGCCGCTACTTGGACGGCGACTCCCGGTTATATTTGCAGAGTAGTAAATCCCGGTAGGCCGTTTGGGCGTTCTTGGTCTCACGGTTAATGACGGAGGTGTCCGGTGCGGCTATTGGTGGCAAGGGTAGGCTCCAAGCTCTTGCTCAATCTGTAGGTAAACGCCCGCGGGGGCTCTTGGCTCGTGTTGTGCTTACAGTGGTCCTCAGTGATACGCCCGTGGGGGCTAACACGCCAGCTTCGCATCTCGGGCTAGTCTCGATCACGCCCGTGGGGGCTACATACTCTCGCACTTGCAGGCTCACTGGTCTATTCACGAACGCCCGTGGGGGCTATCGTGGGTTACTGTGCTGCTATAACTTATATTGGTCACTGAACATCTTCTACTCATCTTCATATGAACTCTGTGCTTTGCACACTTGCTCAGTTTATCTAGACACCACACGGGTGTGCCAAACCCCACAGCTGAGATTGACTAACTGTTTTCATACACCCTTTAGGGTCCTATTCCCTATCCTCTGTACCTATGTTGGGTGCCTTTTGAATATTGTATTAAAGTTATATGTACTGTGTAATAGCTTGCAATTGTTGCAGTCAAGTGTAGAGGGCGATCCTTTTCATTTTATTTCTTTCAATAAAAGATTGATTTATTTTACCTACTGGTCTGAGTGTCTAACAAACCGTAACACCAGGATCTGATCTGGCTGAATGATGGGTACCGGGACTTCCTCCCTCTCAGTGTCAGAAGCAAACTGACGTGACAACGCATCAGCCTTGATATTCTTTGAGCCAGGAAGATAGGATACTAGGAAATTGAACCGGGACAAAAACAGCGCCCACCTGGCCTGTCCAGAAGACAGTCTTTTGGCTTCAGAGAGATAGGTTAAATTCTTATGGTCAGTAAGAATTAGTACTGGAGTCTGAGTGCCCTCCAAGAGGTGTCGCCACTCCTTTAGTGCAAGTATGATGGCCAACAGTTCCCTGTCGCCAATCTCGTAATGACTCTGGGCGCTGGACAATTTCTTAGAGAAGAACCCACAAGGCATTAAAGTGCCACCTCCCACAGGACGTTGGGAGAGCACCGCCCCAACCCCAACCTCTGAAGCGTCAACCTCCAAAGTAAACGGCAGGGATGGATTAGGGTGGGACAGTATAGGAGCAGATGCAAAGGCAGATTTCAGGGTAACAAATGCGTCTTCAGCTGCCTCAGACCACTGAGAGGGAGAAGCGCCCTTATGAGTCAAATCTGAAAGTGGTTTTACAATCGTGGAAAAGTTCTTGATGAACTTCCTATAATAGTTCGCAAAACCTAAGAATCGTTGAATGGCCTTTAACCCCTTAAGCCAAGGCCATTGCAGAACCGCTGCCAACTTTTCCTGATCCATGGCAATGCCACTTTTGGATATTATGAACCCCAGGAATGGTACTTGAGATGTATGGAATTCGCACTTTTCTAGTTTACAGAATAACTTGTGCTTACGAAGTCGGAGCAAGACTTCTGTGACATCTTTAATGTGTTGGGCAAGGTTAGCAGATTGAATCAATATATCATCTAGATATACTACCACACAGGACTGGAGCAGGTCACGTAAAATATCGTTAATCAATTCCTGAAATCCTGCAGGCGCATTGCATAAGCCGAATGGCATCACCAGATATTCATAATGCCCTGTTCTGGTATTAAACGCCGTTTTCCACTCGTCACCCTCTTTAATTCTGACTAGATTATAGGCGGCTCGCAAATCAAGTTTAGTAAAGATCGAAGAGCCCTTTAATCTGTCAAATAATTCTGTAATAAGTGGAATGGGATAGGCGTTCTTAGGCATCAGCTTATTCAGCCCACGGTAGTCAATGCAAGGCCTGAGTTCCCCATTTTTCTTTTTAACAAAAAAAAATCCGGCACCAGCCGGAGACGTAGATTTACGAATGATTCCCCTCTCCAGGGCATCTGCGATATACTCCTCCATCGCCTTATTTTCCTCACAAGACAGTGGGTAAGTGTGTCCCCTGGGGGGCACCGCACCTGGAGGCAAATCAATGGCGCAATCGTATGGCCTATGGTCAGGTAATGCGCTGGCCTCTCCTTTGCTAAACACGTCACTGAATTGCTCATATTCTGTTGGCACAGCTGGAGAGGTCCACATAATCTTAACAGGAAGAGAGAGACAATTCTTGTTACAGTACTCAGACCAAGAGTTAACTTCACACCTTTGCCAGTCAAATTGGGGATTGTGTGCCTGTAACCATGGGAACCCCAAAATAACTGAATGATGCGGGGAACGAATGATCTGAAATCGTATCTGTTCCCTGTGACAAGCCCCCACAGTCATTGTCACTGGGATTGTCTCGAACATAATGAAAGCAGGATCCAGGGGTCTGCCATCAATGGCCTCTATTGCCACAGGAGAGTCCTTTTTACATAACGGAATGCCCTGCAAATCAGTAAAGGACTGATCCATGAAGTACCCGGCTGCCCCGGAGTCCACCAATGCTAGGACCTCGGTGACCTTATCAGTCCAAGCAAATGCCACCTGGATGGTGGGTTTAGTGGTGCAAGTATCTAGGGACTGTTCAACACCACCTAGGGCCTGTCCCCCAAGGTACCCTAGGTGCGTTTGTTTCCCGGCCTTACAGGACAATTGCGTAATAAATGGCCCGGTTTGCCACAATATAGGCATAAGCCTTGCCTCCTACGATACAGCTTCTCCTCCTTAGTGAGCCTAGTAAAACCTACTTGCATAGGTTCAGTGCTGTCAGCTGTTCGCTCAGGTAGAACGGGTGGTGTGGGTGGGTTGAGGAAATGGTTCTGGCCATAACTCTTTGCTTTGGTCCTTTTAGCCAAACGTCTCTCCCGGATGCGGGAGTCTATTAACATGACATAGTCAATGTACTCATCCAGCTCGCTGGGTACATCTCGAGCGGCTATCTCGTCCTTAATCTGTTCAGCGAGACCCTGAGTAAAGGCAGCAAGTAAGGCCTCATCGTTCCAGCCTACCTCTGCTGCCAAGGTCCGGAACTCGATAGCATACTCACCCAGAGTGCGTTCGCCCTGCTGAATCTCCATCAGCCTTTTGGCAGCAGAGGCCGACCTGCCAGGAACCTCAAACACACGTCTGAACTTCATCACGAAATCTCTAAAGTTCAATGTGAAGGGTCTGGCATTTTCCCATAACGGATTTGCCCATGCCAAAGCTTTGCCCGTCAACAGAGATATCATAAAGCCGACCTTACTACGGTCGTTAGGAAATGCCTGGGGTGCCAATTCCAAAAATATCTCCAACTGGTTAATGAAACCTCTGCATAGGGAGGGTTCGCCATCATATCTTAGGGGTAATGGAACCGCTGCCGTTAACCCTCTTGAGTTAGCACTGGGAGTTACAGAGGGATTCCCCGGTGTCACGACTGGGGGGACCACCGGATTAGGACCAGACTTGTCCAAATGTACTGTACGTTCAAGTAACGTTTGTAGAGCCAGTGCCAATTGGTCCAGGCGCTGCTCATGGACATCCATTCTCCAGTGGATGTTCTGAGTATTACTTTCACCCTTACCGTCTGAGGTCATGGCCCTTTCGTACTGTCACGGTTTTTTAGGACTCTCAGACCAGTAAGTGAAAATAAAACACTCTTTATATAAAGTGAATAATGCACAAGTTCGCCCTCTAGAGGCGGTAGATAATACACAGATCAAGTAAACTGAGATATTACAATAGTAATAGCACAATAGACATAAATGCAAGATAGTATGCACTAGGATGATATGGACCCCCAAGGGGTTAATGTCTAAATAACAGTCTGTCTCAGATGTGGAGGTTTGACACGCCCTGGATGTTAGAAAGGCTGTGCTGTATAGACAATGTTCATCAAGTGCTGAAGATCGAGCTGCCTTGCCAAGGTGTTGGATAGTAAGCAGAATAGGAATCAACTTAGCCCCCACGGGCGTAGTTACAGGAACTGCTTTGGTTTGTGCAAGTGCAAATAGCCCCCACGGGCGTAACGGAAACCGGCCGGCAATGCAAGAGCTAACAGCCTCCTCAAGTGTAATCGAATGCTGGAATATGAAAGCAAGAGCCACTAGCCCCCTCGGGCGTAGTACTGGATAAGCCAACACTGAAGCCTTTCTGCCAACACTCTGTGTCACTGATATCGTCGGTAACCAATACCGGAGAGCCTTAAGCGCCCAAACGACCCAAACTATGTGAACACTCTGCAATGGTGGACTAGAGTTGCCAACGGAGAGCGGCCAACTCAGCAGCAGTATCACGGGTAACGAGGCTCGTACAGGAGATAGAGAGAGTGAATTCGAGGCAGCACTGCAAGAGTTAAAAGGCACGTTTACTCGAGGCTTCAGCGCTACTGCAAGGCTCTGCACGGAGAGGAAGGCCCACAGATATACACACAGCTCTGCACAAATAACGAGGCACAGCACTTAATCGAGGGAAGCACCAGGCAAGGCAGTCACACTGACGCGGGCAACAGAGACTGAAAATGTCGCGGCGGCGACAACTGTAACGCAGGTCACTGGAACAAGCTGGAAGTCGATCTTCGGAGCAGGAAGTCAGCCGGGCCGGGTCGGAGCACGTAGGAGGCAGTCATACAAGCCGGGTCATACACAAGCAGGAACGTCAGTCTAGCCGGGTCAGGATCCAAGGGTGGTACGCAGACGAGCCGGGTCATACACAAGCAGGAACACTGGAGAATGGTCAGGACAAGCCGAATTGGTACACAGGAACTCAGAATACAGGAACACAGCAACAGCACTACTGGCTCAGGAACACCACGAAAGGGCATCTGACAGATGTGATAGCCAGGTATAAAAAGGTCATCAAGGGGCGGGTCAAACCCAGTCAGCAAATCAGAAACAGCACAACTGAGAGTGACAGGAATCACAGGCACTGTGATAGTAGGATGGATAATAGTACTATTGGTAAACTAATCTCCAGATGTGTAATTATTGGGGGGATTTATTTGGGGCGATAGTTCACCTTTTATTTCCCAGTTGATCTGGATAATGTGTACAGTTCTAATTATCATGCAATTATGCAGAAATAATCAAACATTGTCATGGATACATCTCCCACTTAATTTGCTTCGTAGTATAACTACATATATCATATGGAAATCCAAGAAACGTCATTAGTATTAAGACACTTCAACTACCCATGGTTTATGGATGCTTGAAGCTTCCAGATGTGAAGCCCATAAATAAAGATTGTTTTCTAAAATATTTAACAACTAGTGTAAAAGCTCGTGTACACGGGCCGAGGTCCGGGTGATGTTAAGAGGCCGGTCCTGCTCTGCTTCCTGCCTCTGACGCAGTCATGCACTGTAGAGACTGCCCGAAAGCACAGAATGCTCCCAGCACAGAACTCCCAGCATTCTGTGCTCCCAGCATTCTGTGCTCCCAGCAAAGAACTCCCAGCATTCTGTGCTCCCAGCATTCTGTGCGTTCGGGCAGTCTCTACTGCACATGACGGCTTCTGACAAACATCCTAGCAAATTATTATATAGGATGGCTGGATCCATAGAAAGGATAGATATACAGAATATTCATTAGATAAGCATTTTTTTGAGGATTGTGGCTTACTGATATCTGCCATTTTTCTACATTAGCTCAGAAGGTAATGGTCAAAATAACCCCAATAATAATTGACTTATTTCATAGCTTACACAGTTTATTCCAATTTTTATACCTACATATATTTTTATATTATATTTAAGTCAGGGCTTATAATTTGAAGTCCTTTGCTACTAGCCAGACCTGAAAAGTTACTCGCCACTGCAAGTCATAACATACCCACCAGGGCTGAATTTCTACTCGCCAGGGCTAAATTTTCACTCGCCATTGGCTAGTGGCGAGTGGAAGTTTTGAGCCCTGATTTAAGTTATGTATGATCAACAAAATGGCTGCCCAGATTCCTTAGCACAGTAATGCTTGAAATATCAACTTACTAGGTGATCCTATTTTGCATCTAAACAAATAGGGCATTATAGTGGAATGATCAGAGAAGGAATTAAAATCTGGCACGTTAATCCTATTGGTGATCTTCTAGAGATGTTCAAAAGAGTTGTTACAAAGTTTGTTATGGAAATTAGAGCACAGCAGATTTGGGATTCACTTGTTTCTGTGTGGTTTGGGACAACGAGGCACGCAGAACAGACGGACGATGTAAGGGATAGTTACAATACAATTGTGAAACTTATTACACCAGCTGATCTTAGAACGATGCAATTTAAGTTAATTCATAGAGTTCATCATACACCACATTATTAATTAATTAACATTCTGTCTTTCAAAGGATTAAAATAATTAACGGTGCCGATTGAATTTGAAACGTATTTATCTGAATTTTGAGGATAATTGCTCCAGTTCATCTTAGTACATCAGCCGTATAGCTTGTCTAATGAAGCTGATCATTAACCTTCTACTGCAAACATATATGAATTCATTCTTTATGAAATATTTTCACCAAGGCAGGATTTCTCAGTAGGCAAAGAAGGCAACTGCTTAGACCTCCAGATTTTGAGGGGCGGTGCCTCAGTTGTGCTGGCCACACCCACATACTGAATTGTGGGTGTGTCCAGAGAAATCTCAATGTCCCTGCACCAGTTTTATATACCATTGCAGGCTGTTATTTAACTCCTTGGATGCTAGAGAGATATCCAGTGGATTGCAGATAAATGCATTGGAGATCTCTTTAACAACCAAGGGGATAAACTTATTTTTTGCTTTTGTTTGTTGTAGACCAAGGATATTTTCTGAACCAGGAAACAGTGGAATGTGCTGGGGTTGGGGTCATGTTAGGAGTGGGGGAGTTGTCATGTGGTGAGTGACCAGATTGCTTTGCCTAGGGGCAAGTGATATTTAAAGGGATAGTAATACCTGAAAACAAATTTATTTTATATTGTAGCCCTTAAAAAAACATGAAAAATGATAGAAGTCTTATCTCCCAAACCTTTATGGTTTGGGAGATATTCAGAAGTTAAGTTTCCCACGGAGTGACGTCATTGCTCCACCCTTCAGATTTGGAATCCGGTCCCGGAACCGGCTGTGCCTCTCCAGAAGTGCTGAGATCATGATCTTTAAAAAGAATTTCTTAATTGGAATGGTCTACAAAATGTGCTTTCAAGCCAGGCACACTTTGTACACAGTTCCAATGAAGTAGTTCTTTTCAAAGATCGTGATCTCGGCACTGCTAAAGAACTGCCGGTTGCTATGTGGACTGAATTCCAAATCTGTCCACTAGATGGCAGACTTGGCTGAAACAGCAAGGACAAGTGAACTATACTATATTTTACATATGAATATCTCCCAAACCATAAAGGTTTGGGAGATAAGACTTATATTATCTTTCATGGTTTTTTAAGGGCTACAATATACAATAAACTTATTTTCAGGTATTACAATCCCTTTAAATCCAGCCCAGCCTGCCTCCTTCTCACATCAACTGCAAAGGCTCAAACTTATCACAGCAGATTTCTTGGTGCTTTTCTAAAACATAATATTAGGATGTTAACGTTATACAGAGTGTGAAGCTCAAATACTATTTATAAACCCCATTCCTTACCTAAAGCCACTTAGAATCCATTATACCATTATCTATGTTTATATCGAAAGCAGCTTTCATTCCAGGTAAGAAACCTATATTTTTAGAAGTGATGAAAAGAAGAGAAAAATTGAACTATTTTCACCTTAGCTGAAATCACCGGTTGCTTAATTTCTTTTGTGAGAAGGCCAGCAATTTTTTTTTACAGTTAAAGTGAGAAAAGTCCTAATTATGTAAGAAACTGTTTCAGTGCTAAGCTTTAGTTCTTTCCATTAGAAGCACATAAATTTGTTGGAAGTGAGAAGGCTAAAATATTAAAGAATTATATATCTGTCAGGATGAGAAAACGAAGGCATGACAAAAAGGGAGGAAATGATAGAAGCTTTCAAACTTCTCAGCTGGTACAATTGAAGCAATTGCATATCATTTGGCCTAAGCATTGACAGAATAACAAGTCAGATGTACATGTAAATCATATTATGTGTCTTTATACCACTAGAACAAAACTCACATGGAATGCAGATTACCAGTTAGCATGCTAAACTAATGGATGTGTGTGGTCAAGAATCTCAATCAGAATACAGAATCCGTAAGGTATAATTTGCATTTCAATTTGAGTTTTGGAATTAGCATTTTAAACTGCATACCTTACATGCATTTTTATCTACACATCTCTGTATTCTGCACACCTCAACATATTATCAAGCTATCTAATTGTTCAACCCCTTGGATGCAAGAAGTACGTCCAATATACCTCCCAAGTGTCCCTCTTTAGGAGGGACAGTACCTCTTTTAGACCCAAATCCCTCTTTCCTACCCTGATGTCCCTCTTTTTAGCAAATCAGATTGTGGGGTGTATATACAAGTGAATCACATTGCTCTACAGCAATAAAACTCACATTATTATTTGTTTAAAAGTCAGTATATTGGTTTATAAATTAGTCTGTGTAAATGAAATACTTTGGTCTTGTTATAAGTTATTTCTTAAGTTACACAAGGAGGTGTCAATAGGTCCTGAAATATCCTATAAACTCTCTGTAATACCCTACCCACCAGCCACACCCCCAGCAACACCCCCTAAAAAACAAGTGTCCCTCTTTGGCAATTTGAAATGTTGGGAGGTATGCGTCCAGTGCAGTGGCGTAACAATAGGGGTCGCACCTGCGACCAGGCCCATCACTCCAGGGGCCCGGCCGCCCCCTGCGAACCCATCACCACTCACCCGCAGCCCATGCCCGCAGCAGCTCAGCTGATCTCACGCGCTCTAGTAATGTAGAGCGCTGGGAGATGACATCATCTCCCAGCGCTCTGCATTACTGAGAACTGCGTGGGAGCAGGTGATGGAGGTAGGAGATGGACATGGGGCAATGTGAAGATGGGGGGGGGCCCCGCTGGGCCCATGGCAATTTCTGCACCAGGGCCTGGTGGCCTCTCATTATGCCACTGGTCCAGTGCATTGCTTCGCAATGCATTGGACATCTCTGTCTTGCATCCATGGGGCCAAAGAGGAACTATTCTGATAATAATGTGAGTTTCTTAATTTGTTTTAACCCTTTAACACCCGTGTGCCGTGCTATAACCATCACGCGGTTTTCCCTTAAGGACCGGTGACGGTAATAGCACCTCACATATGTTTTACTTACAGCGCTCCTCTGGGAGGGCTGTAAGTATAAACGGGGGTGAAACTGACCGCTCCAAGACTGGAGTGGTCTCTCTCAGTCCCTGCACGTTGTGCCGGTACGCGTCACAGGTCATGTGTACTGGCATGTCGGAAATACCAAAGTGATCCTTAAAGGGATAACCATAGAGAGATAACCGAAGCCAAAGTTCCCCCCTCCCTCCCCCTTCCCTGAAGTCAGCGTTGTGCTGACTGCAGGGATATCCGGTCTAACTTTCATCATGCGGCTCTGCAGCAGAGCCGAGATCACGTTAGTGGAAAATAATTATTTCACTGAAACGGTCTTCTACATGCTCTTGCAAACCAAGCACAAACCAAGCACATGTACAAGACAGTTTCAGTGAAATAATCCTTTTTCACTTACGGATCTCGGGTCAGCTGCAGAGCCGCAAGCCTGTCTTACGACAGACATCCCCTGCAGTCAGTACAACGCTGACTTCAGGGGAAGGGAGGGGGGAACCTGGGGGCTATTAATCTCATCCTGACAATTGACTTACCAGGTACATCCCGCAAAAACTGTCACTTAATGACAGAGGACGTACCTGGTAAGTCCTGGAATTCTGGGTCTCTGTGCAGCTGCACGTCGTTCGGGGACTCCGGAATCATTTCGTAAAAAAAAAAAAATGTTAGCCGGGTATTAAGGTGACAGCTGCGTACGCATGTGGCTGTCACTAAGGGATTAAATTATTTTACAAATATCTACAATATGGGAGATAGTAATAATAAAGTATTAGTATCCCTTTAAAGGGATAGTAATACTTCGTTTTAACTTTATTTTATTTTGTAGGCATTAAGAAAACATGAAGAACGATATAAGTCTTATCTCTCAAACCTTTATGGTTTAAGAGATATTCACAAACAAAGTATCCCCCGCCCCGTTCAGCCAAATCAGAAGGGAGGTGCCCAGGTAGACTGCAGAGAGGGACAATCTTCAATTAAGATAAGGGAAAAACCTGAAAAACTTGCCAAGGGGGACAGGGCTTTCATTGTTTTCATAGGAAGAAGATTGTCCCCTGCTGTTATCTGTCTGGTCTATGGACTGCATTCCACATCTGAGAAGACATGGCTTTGGCTTACACTAGGTAAAAGGGGCGGGTGGGGAAACTTTGCTTGTGAATATCTCTCAAACCATAAAGTTTTGAGAGATAAGACTTATATCGTTCTTCATGCTTTTTTAATGCCTACAAAATAAAATAAAGATAAAAGGAAGTATTACTATCCCTTTAAGGGAAGGTTACTTCCCAGGACCCTGGTCAGTAAGGGGGTTAAAGGAAAGTAGCCCTGGAACTGCATGGGACTGGAGGGTGAGGGGATCATGTCTGGGAGGAGGTCAAGTGAGGTAGGGTTTCAGGTGGGCTGATGGGAATAGGGTGAGGGAGTATTTAAGTATTGGGGTGTAGAAACTATGGCCTTTTCCGTATCATGACTGCAATGGAAGCACCCCACTTTCCTTCCCTTTTTCATGGTTTGTTCAAGTCAAAGCCATAGGCTCCCAATTTGCCCTGGAGACTCCGGTTTTGACTCTGCATTACCGGGTCTCTGGGACAGAGGCTGACTCTCTGGATGTGGGGAGTTTCTAATGAAACTCCGCCCACTTCTGCTACTTCCCAGTGTGACCCTCCCACTCCCGCCCTCTTCTCCTCCTTCCCCAGCCTATTCATTATACTTTTTCTTCATTTTATAAGCTCTGCCCCCACTCATGATTAAGCACTGCCCCTTTTTAGTACAAATCGCTTCTGTTTTCTCCCCCAGCAACAGCACAGGACTCCCCTCTCCGGGCAGTCCGCAACAAAAAGTTCCCAGGTATGGTCACAGCTCAGCGGGTTCTTTCCGGGCCTTTTCCAGCTTAAGTCATGAGTAAAAGGACTTGTACTTACAGTTGGATTAAAAAGGTTCATGGGCAGCGACCTTTATTTGATGGCCCCTAGACTCCGGTCACTGGTACTGGTGGACATACCCATTGAGCAGAATAGTCATTGAGGAACTGGACTGATAACAATGGGTCTCTTGTTTTATAAAGGGGAGTTTAAAGGGATAGTAATACTTCATTTTATCTTTATTTTATTTTGTAGGCATTAAAAAAACATGAAGAACGATATAAGTCTTATCTCTCAAATCTTTATGGTTTGACAGATATTCACAAGCAAAGTTTCCCCTCCCGCCCCTTTTACCTAGTGTAAGCCATCTCTTCTCAGATGTGGAATCCAGTCCATAGACCAGACAGATAACAGCAGGGGGCAATCTTCTTCCTATGAGAACAATGAAAGCCCTGCCCCCCTTGACAAGTTTTTCAGGTTTTTCCCTTATCTTAATTGAAGATTGTTCCTATCTGCAGTCTACCTGGGCACCTCTCTTCTGCTCTGAGGTGACCAGTGTTACATCAGTAAAAGGGACAGGAGGGGGATACTTTGTCATTGAATTACTCTTGAACTACAACTCTGACAGAATTGAAATAACACTCTCCAAAGTCCAAATACTATGATGATTAATTAGAGCTGCTTTTATTATGAAACATTACTATCCCTTTAAAGGGATAAGTTTAGGCAGAGCAGTTAGCTGCCTTGTTGGGTCTTATGATGGGGGCTGGTAAGGGCTGAGAAATGATGGGGCTATATTTATATTTGAATATTTGTCTGTTAATGTTGTTAAATAAAGTTGTGGACACTCCTTTCACTCATAAAAAGTTGTCTTGTGTGTCTTACTTGGTACCCCTTTCCTAGACATGAAGTTTCACATATTTTAATATATACTAAAGTTACCTATGAATAAGCAGCTCAGCTACTATATTTTTTATGCATAAAAACAGCCAGAGGAGGGCTGGCCTGGGGGGGCAGGGGGGCAGTTGCCCCCTGGGTCGGTCATATGTCTGGGCTGGTGGGCCACTGCTCCTCACTAAATCTCCCAATTGCTACTGTAAATGGAGCTACACTAGTGATAACATAGAGCTTACAATTGAAATAGAGCTATGTAAATTATACCACAGAGGAACAATCCAAATAGAGCTAAACTAGTAGCATAAACCATATCCCTTGTAAGCTCTACAGTAGTGGGCTTGAACGATATAGAAATGGGCCACTTGAATGTATTTGCCTCCTGGGCCATAAGTTGCCAGCCCTCCCCTGAACACAGCAAATGGGCTGTGCTGGTGGATCTGTACATCCTTTCACTGGTGAAATTAATCCCTGGTGTTTTGATCATCCCTAATTACAAATACACACAGATGCCTATTCATGACTTAACTACAGAATGCACTTTCCAAAACAAGAATGATAATTATGCTAGAAAGATACACACACACAGCATAATGGGTGAAACATGTAGGGGTTGGAATGATACCAAAATCAGTAAAGGGAGATAAATATAATTTCTGTTTTCAATTATCATGTTTTACTAAATTGGTTCCTATGGGAACAGACTTTATAAAAAGCCTGAGGTTAACTACGCAGCCCCAAATCAGCTCATGTTACCTGTGCAAAGGGTTAGGATATTGACTCCCTCATCTGTCAGTGGTCTGGAATTAAATCCAGGTTGAGAATGCAGCTTCTACAGACAAGTAGTTTGGGTTTGTAGTCCATTGAGACTGAATTGTGAGACTGTAAAGTCTCATTTAGTCTCCCTGGAAGGACCAGAGAGGGAACATATGGGTGGGTGTGTCTTTTCAATAACTGTTTAGATCCCTGCTGATATTCCAAAGGGATAAAAATGTTAGGACAAGAGGCCATAGTCTAAATTTAGAGGGACAGAGGTATAGATGTAATGTAAGTACATTTTACTTCACTGAGAGGGTAGTAGATAAGTGGACTAGCCTACCAGCAGGAGTGGTAGAAGTTAATGCAGTGAAAGAATGTAAGCAAGGATGGGATAGGCATAAGGCTGTCCTGAACATAAAACAAGATAAGATTTGAGTTTTTTACAGTAGGAAAACTGGAAGACTAGATGGGCAGAATGGTGTATCTATATTTCTATGATATGTGGGGGCTTAGTCACAAAGCAACCCCATCTTCAGCGGCAGGCCTGCTCATAGGGTGTTTACACACTGAATCTGATGTAATAACAACTGGAGCAACTCAAATACAAATTTCCATTGATTTAAACTGTGCTTTTAATCCCTTAAATCTTTTATAGTTGGGAGAACTCAAGTTGCCCAGCCCTATTGTACAGTAGATGCTCAAACCTCTTCACACACAGACACAAAACAGGCACATAGAGAACTATTCACCAAGGAACAGTTGAATAATTATGAGGCAAACCAAATTCATCATTGTAAAAATCATAAGGCTTTTAAAATGATAGTAATGTTTCACAAAAACAGCAGCTCCAATTAATCCTCATAGTATTTGAGTCATAGAGAGTGTTATTTCGATACTGAGTTGTGGTTCAAGAGTAATTGAAGGATAAAGTTTCCCCTCCCGACCCTTTTACCTAGTGTAAGCCATCTCTTCTCAGATGTGGAATCCAGTCCATAGATCAGACAGATAACAGCAGGGGACAATCTTCTTCCTATGAGAACAATGAAGGCCAAGGTTTTTCCCTTATCTTAATTGAAGATTGTCCCTCTCTGTAATCTACCTGGGCACCTCCCTTCTGATCTGGCTGAGCAGTGTTACATCAGTAAAAGGGGTGGGAGGGGGATACTTTATCATTGAATTACTCTTTAACTACAACTCTGACAGAATTGAAATAACACTCTCCAAGGTCCAAATACTATGATGATTAATTAGAGCTGCTTTTATTATGAAACATTACTATCCCTTTAATGCTTTGAAAGCCAGAGTTATCTTCAACTCATTGTGAAGCAGTGACGAGTGATAGTTGTCTTTTTAACCCCATGAATGCTAGAGAAATCTATAACATGTTGGAGAAGTCTCTAACTTCCAAGGGGCTAAATGGATAGCAATGTTTCAATGTAAATGCAGCTCCTATTATTATTTACTAGTTGAAGAGCCCGTTACACGGGCCACAGTGCCACTGGCAGCCAGTCGCGGGGCAATAATGCGCAGTAGAGACTGCCCACGCCGTGGCTGATACAGAGCGGGCAGTCTCTACTGTGCATGACTTCAGCACGCGCAGCAGTGTCTACTGCGCATGACTTCAGCACGCGCAGCAGTCTCTACTGCGCATGACTGCGGCGTTATACACATTTTAGCAAATTATTATATAGGATAGTTTCTGGGCCATGTAGAGTGTCATTATCAATCTCTACGATGTGTAGTTCCAGAGTAATTGAATCGTAAAATGTCCTCCTCCTGCCCCTTTTACCTATTGTAAAGCTGCACAGCAAGACTGTCCGGATGGATTATAGCAAGGGACAATCTTCACTGAGCGTAAGGAAAAACCTGCTCTCCTCCTTCAAGGGGGCAGTGGTTTCCTTATGCTCACAATAAGAAGATTTCCCTTGCTGTGAGCTACAACTAAAAAGACAGGAGCTCAAGAGTATTTGAAAGGATCATCTGTATATCAATATAAAACAAAAATGATTCTACTCACAGAAAGGTGAACTAACAACAGCTAATAGACTCAGTGGAAGAAATCTGACCATGAAGTCTCTTATCCCAAGGGTTTTTTCCATATAGTTTGCTATATAATAATTTGGTAGGATGTTTGTCAGAAGTGTGCAGTGGAGACTGCCTGAATGCACAGAATGCTGTGAGCACGGAATGCTGGGAGTTCTGTGCTGGGAGCACAGAATGCTGGGAGTTCTATGCCGGGATCACAGAATGCTGGGAGCATGGAATGCTGGGAGTTCTGTGCTGGGATCACAGAATGCTGGGAGCATGGAATGCTGGCAGTTCTGTGCTGGGAGCATTCTGTGCTTTCTGCCAGTCTCTACAGTGCATGACTGCATCAGCGGAAGGACACAGAGCAGGGCCGGCCTCTTAATATCACCCCAGACCTTGGCCAGGCTTTTACACAAGTTCCAGGAATAATTGGATACTTCTAAATACAAAGCAAACACAACAAAGGCAAAAAATCCCTCTAAGAGTAATATCATTGGACAATGGGTGCTCCTACAAAGTATGAATTGCACTCACCAAATGTGTCCGTTGTGTTAGAGCCTTAAAGGGATAGTAATGGTTAATTTTAAGTTGATTTAATATTGTAGACATTAAAAAAAGATTAACATCAATGTAAGTCTTATCTCTCAAACCTTTATGGTCTGAGAGATATAACTTGGTAAAGTTACCTTTTCCTGGCTGTTTTACTCAAGTCTGCCATCTAGCTGACAGCTGCAGATTCCAGTCATTTGACCAGACAGAGGCTCTTCAGCAGAGCTGAAATCACGCTGTTTAGAAATAAATACTTAATTGGAACGGTCTACAAAGTGTGCTTGCAAGCCAGGCACACTTTGTAGACCATTCCAAATTAAGTATTTATCTTTAGATATCGTTATATCGGTGCTGCTGAAGAGCCGCATCTGGTCAAGCGACCAGAATCTGCTTCTGACAGCTTTATAGCTCGTCAAGCAGAAAGGGGAGGGAGCGGAGAACATTATTTTCCTATATCTCTCAAACCACAACGGTTTGAGAGATACGAATAAGTGCAAGTACTCTCTTTTAATTGTATATACCATGTAGTTAATACTTAATTTCTGACATCACTATCCCTTTAAGTATAATAGAAGAGTCCAAAGATACTCGTTAAGTTGAAGTACCAAATGTAAAATAGTTTATATTAAACAGTAATTTTCCAACATGTTTCGTGAGCTACCCGCTCACTTCATCAGGGAATAAGAAATGGCATACAGAGATACAATATATATATAAAAAAAAATTAATTAATGACACATACCATAATTCCCCACTGCACAAGCTCCCCCTATTGTGTAGCGTTCCGCCGCAACATCCAACTATCTCACCCGCTCCTCCTCCGTGTCGCCGAGCTCCAAGCCTCATTTTCAGGTTGCCAATAGTGTTGAGCGAGCATGCTCGGCCGATGCTCGGTTCGGCTCGAGCATCGCTCTGCTCGGAACATGGCGGTACTCGTACGAGTACCGCATGTGCTCGCCCGCCATGTTCGGGTCTCCTCCCCGCACGTTTCGCGGCTGCTGCGCAGCCAATAAACGTGCAGGGAAGCTCTGACATCAGTGTAAGGCCAGCAGCCATGTTGGCTGCTGGCATTACACTGATTGGCTGGCCAGAACCCGTGATCGGGTGCTGTATAGCACCTGACCAGCGAGTTCGGCTCAGTCTTAGCCAGGGAGAGATGAGGATAGGAAGGTAAAGTCAGTGTAGGGAGAACAAACGCAAATTTGTAAAAAAAAAGACCCAAAAGTCCTTTTTAGGACTACTGTGTGTGGGGGTAGCAGTTTATTTTGTGTGTGGGGAAAAAAAACAAAAAAAAACAAACTTCATATATTCTGTTTAGTGTGCAAAGTTGCAGATTAGAGCACATTCTGTTTAGTGTGCAAAGTTGCAGATTAGAGCACATTCTGTTCAGTGTGCAAAGTTGCAGATTAGCAGCACATTCTTTTTAGTGTGCAAAGTTGCAGATTAGAGCACATTCTGTTTAGTGTGCAAAGTTGCAGATTAGAGCACATTCTGTTTAGTGTGCAAAGTTGCAGATTAGAGCACATTCTGTTAAGTCTTCAAACTGTAAAATATCAAAGTCACATATTCCATTCACTGTGCGTCGCCGCAGTTTAGCAGCACATTCTGTGTACTGTGCACAGTTTCAGAATAGGAAAAAATACTGTTAAGTCTTCAAACTGTAAAATATCAAAGTCACATATTCCATTCAGTGTGCGTCGCCGCAGTTTAGCAGCACATTCTGTGTACTGTGCACAGTTTCAGAATAGGAAAAAATACTGTTAAGTCTTCAAACTGTAAAATATCAAAGTCACATATTCCATTCAGTGTGCGTCGCCGCAGTTTAGCAGCACATTCTGTGTACTGTGCACAGTTTCAGAATAGGAAAAAATACTGTTAAGTCTTCAAACTGTAAAATATCAAAGTCACATATTCCATTCAGTGTGCGTCGCCGCAGTTTAGCAGCACATTCTGTGTACTGTGCACAGTTTCAGAATAGGAAAAAGTACTGTTAAGTCTTCAAACTGTAAAATATCAAAGTCACATATTCCATTCAGTGTGCGTCGCCGCAGTTTAGCAGCACATTCTGTGTACTGTGCACAGTTTCAGAATAGGAAAAAGTACTGTTAAGTCTTCAAACTGTAAAATATCAAAGTCACATATTCCATTCAGTGTGCGTCGCCGCAGTTTAGCAGCACATTCTGTGTACTGTGCACAGTTTCAGAATAGGAAAAAATACTGTTAAGTCTTCAAACTGTAAAATATCAAAGTCACATATTCCATTCAGTGTGCGTCGCCGCAGTTTAGCAGCACATTCTGTGTACTGTGCACAGTTTCAGAATAGGAAAAAATACTGTTAAGTCTTCAAACTGTAAAATATCAAAGTCACATATTCCATTCAGTGTGCGTCGCCGCAGTTTAGCAGCACATTCTGTGTACTGTGCACAGTTTCAGAATAGGAAAAAATACTGTTAAGTCTTCAAACTGTAAAATATCAAAGTCACATATTCCATTCAGTGTGCGTCGCCGCAGTTTAGCAGCACATTCTGTGTACTGTGCACAGTTTCAGAATAGGAAAAAAAACTGTTAAGTCTTCAAACTGTAAAATATCAAAGTCACATATTCCATTCAGTGTGCGTCGCCGCAGTTTAGCAGCACATTCTGTGTACTGTGCACAGTTTCAGAATAGGAAAAAAAACTGTTAAGTCTTCAAACTGTAAAATATCAAAGTCACATATTCCATTCAGTGTGCGTCGCCGCAGTTTAGCAGCACATTCTGTGTACTGTGCACAGTTTCAGAATAGGAAAAAATACTGTTAAGTCTTCAAACTGTAAAATATCAAAGTCACATATTCCATTCAGTGTGCGTCGCCGCAGTTTAGCAGCACATTCTGTGTACTGTGCACAGTTTCAGAATAGGAAAAAATACTGTTAAGTCTTCAAACTGTAAAATATCAAAGTCACATATTCCATTCACTGTGCGTCGTCGCAGTTTAGCAGCACATTCTGTGTACTGTGCACAGTTTCAGAATAGGAAAAAATACTGTTAAGTCTTCAAACTGTAAAATATCAAAGTCACATATTCCATTCAGTGTGCGTCGCCGCAGTTTAGCAGCACATTCTGTGTACTGTGCACAGTTTCAGAATAGGAAAAAATACTGTTAAGTCTTCAAACTGTAAAATATCAAAGTCACATATTCCATTCAGTGTGCGTCGCCGCAGTTTAGCAGCACATTCTGTGTACTGTGCACAGTTTCAGAATAGGAAAAAATACTGTTAAGTCTTCAAACTGTAAAATATCAAAGTCACATATTCCATTCAGTGTGCGTCGCCGCAGTTTAGCAGCACATTCTGTGTACTGTGCACAGTTTCAGAATAGGAAAAAATACTGTTAAGTCTTCAAACTGTAAAATATCAAAGTCACATATTCCATTCAGTGTGCGTCGCCGCAGTTTAGCAGCACATTCTGTGTACTGTGCACAGTTTCAGAATAGGAAAAAATACTGTTAAGTCTTCAAACTGTAAAATATCAAAGTCACATATTCCATTCAGTGTGCGTCGCCGCAGTTTAGCAGCACATTCTGTGTACTGTGCACAGTTTCAGAATAGGAAAAAATACTGTTAAGTCTTCAAACTGTAAAATATCAAAGTCACATATTCCATTCAGTGTGCGTCGCCGCAGTTTAGCAGCACATTCTGTGTACTGTGCACAGTTTCAGAATAGGAAAAAATACTGTTAAGTCTTCAAACTGTAAAATATCAAAGTCACATATTCCATTCACTGTGCGTCGCCGCAGTTTAGCAGCACATTCTGTGTACTGTGCACAGTTTCAGAATAGGAAAAAATACTGTTAAGTCTTCAAACTGTAAAATATCAAAGTCACATATTCCATTCACTGTCCGTAGCCGCAGTTTAGCAGCACATTCTGTGTACTGTGCACAGTTTCAGAATAGGAAAAAATACTGTTAAGTCTTCAAACTGTAAATATCAAAGTCACATATTCCATTCAGTGTGCGTCGCCGCAGTTTAGCAGCACATTCTGTGTACTGTGCAAAGTTGCAGATTTGCAGCACATATTCCGTGTAATATGAAGAAGGCGGGTAAAAAGGGACGGGGAAGTGGACGTGATCCTGATAGTTCAGGGCGCGGGTCAGGACGCGTAGAAACTGCGCCTGGTGCCAGAGCACAAGACAGAAAGACATCCACCATACCTAGCTTCATGTCTCATTTTACAGGGCGTCGCAGGACATCACTCTCGAGGTCCGACCACTGCGAACAGGTGGTCGGTTGGATGTCAGCTGATACTGCTTCCAGTCGGTTAAGCACCGCCCTGTCTTCCACCAAGTCCACTCTCAGTAGCCAAGAGTCTGGTCAACATAATCCTCACTCTGATCATCCTTCCTCCCACCATAGAGGGTCTGGTCAAAGAAGTGATCCCACACTGGGATATAGTGAGGAGCTCGTCTCATCACCAATCCTTCATTTGACCCTCTCTCCAAGCACGCTTGCTGAGGAACATGACATCTTGTGCCCTGATTCACAACCTCTAGAGGGTACCCAATCACAAGAAGATGACAGATGTGAACGGCATTTAAGGTCAAAGGAAGTAGTGGATGATGATGATGATGAGACACAGTTGCCATTAAATCAACCACTATTACTGTCTCAAGACCTTGATGAGGAGGATGATATACAGTTGTCAATGACTGAGTATGTGGTGGGATCAAGACATGAGGAGGATGATCAGAGTGAGGAAGTGGAGGAGGACTTGGTGGACGATGAGGTGACTGACCCCACCTGGGAAGGTGTAGAGCCGAGCGATGACAGCAGTCCTGAGGGTGAGCCATCTGCAGCACCGCAACAGGCTGGAAGAGGCAGTGGTGTGGCTACAGAAAGAAGGCGGACCGCACCAAACCGGCCCGCAAATGTTCCACGGAGCACCCCCTTGCGTAAATCTACCTTGCCAAGGGGTAGGTGTTCCGCGGTATGGCGTTTTTTTAAGGAAAGTGCGGACGACAAAAGAATTGTAGTTTGCAACCTGTGCCACACCAGAATGAGCCGAGGCATGAACACTAGAAACCTCACCACCACCAGCATGATCCGACACATGGCATCCAAGCACCGTAATAAGTGGGAGGAACGCCCGGATCGCCCATCTGTGTCTGCAGGCCACACCACTGCCTCCTCTTCCGCTGTTTTCGGTGCCGGCCAATCGCCTGTCGAAGGCGCAGGCCCGCATACCTCCCGCCCTGCACCTGTACCATCTGAAGCACCATCAGCGACCACATCCACTTCCCTGTCCCAGCGCAGCGTCCAAATGTCGTTACCCCAGGCATTTGAGCGCAAGCGAAAATACCCAGCCACCCACCCACAGGCCATAGCACTAACCTCACACCTTTCCAAATTACTGGCCATCGAAATGCTGCCATTTAGGCTTGTGGAGACTGAGTCCTTCCGCAGCCTGATGGCAGCAGCTGTCCCTCGGTACGCGGTCCCCAGCCGCCACTACTTTTCCCGGTGTGCCATCCCCGCATTACACCACCATGTGTCCCGTAACATCACCCGTGCCCTGACCAACGCAGTTACTGGGAAGGTCCACTTAACGACTGACACATGGACAAGTGCTTGTGGCCAGGGACGCTACATTTCCCTGACGGCACACTGGGTGAATGTCGTGGAGGCTGGGAGCGACTCGGACCCTGGGATGGCACAGGTGCTACCCACGCCGAGGATTGCGGGCCCTACCTCCATCAGGGCTTCCGCCAGCACCTACGTTATTGGCTCCTCCTCCTCCTCCGTTTCCACCTCCGAATTCTCTGCACGCAGCGCCACTCACCCATCAGCCGGTAGCTGGAAGCAGTTTAGCACTGCAGTGGGGAAGCGTCAACAGGCCGTGCTGAAGCTGATCTGCCTTGGGGACAAACAGCACACGGCCTCAGAGCTGTTGCAGGGGATTAGTCACCAGACCGAGCAGTGGCTCTCGCCACTCAACCTGCAACCAGGCATGGTTGTGTGTGATAATGGGCGTAACTTGGTGGTGGCTTTGGAGCTCGGCAAGCTCACACACGTACCATGCCTAGCGCATGTATTTAATTTAGTGGTTCAGCGATTTCTAAAAACCTACCCCAATTTGCATGATCTCTTGACCAAGGTGCGCCGCGTGTGTGCACATTTCCGTAAGTCATCAACAGCTTCAGCCGGCCTGTTGAAGCTGCAGCAGCGCTTACAATTGCCAGCTCACCGGCTGCTGTGTGACGTGAGCACGCGCTGGAACTCCACCTTCCACATGTTGGCCCGGCTTTGTGAGCAGCAGAGGGCAGTAGTGGAGTACCAGCTGTTACACGGTCGTCGCCTCTCCGTTCAACTTCCTGTAATCAGAAGTGAGGAGTGGGAATGGATGTCAGACCTCTGTGAGGTTTTACGCAATTTTGAGGAATCGACACAGATGGTGAGCGGCGATAACGCTATTATCAGTGTAACCATCCCACTTCTGTGTCTACTGAAACGCTCGCTGCTCACAATTAAAACCGACGCTTTGCATGTGGAAGAGGTGGAAATGCGGGAGGAAGAGCTTACACAAGGTGATAGCCAGAGCACCCTCACTTCGTCTTCTCAGCGACAATTGGAGGAGGCGGAGGAGGAGGAGGAAGACACGGTTGCCTCCGCTACAGAGGGTAGCCATGGAACTTTATTTCCATCTTTTCAGCGTGGGTGGGCAGAAGAGGAGGAAGAGGATGAGGAGATTGAGAGTCATCCTCCTGGTGAGGACAGCGAAATCTTGCCTGTTGGTACTCTGGCACACATGGCTGACTTTATGTTAGGCTGCCTTTCCCGTGACCCACGCGTTATACGCATTTTAGACAACACGGATTACTGGGTGTTCACCCTTCTGGACCCCCGCTACAAAGAGAATTTCTCATCTCTCATTCCTCCGGTGGAGAGGACAAGCAAAATGGTGCAATACCAGAAGGTTCTTGTCGAAAAATTGCTCCAAAATTTTCCATCTGACAACGCTGGCGGCAGAGTACGTGCTACCTTGGCCAACCGAGAAGGGGAGAAAAGGGGAGCACACAGCAGTTCCGACAAAGGCAGGGCAACACTCTCCAAGGCGTGGGACACCTTCATGACACCCCGCCAGCACCCTCACCCTGATGCGCGGCCTAGTGTCACAAGGAGGGAAAAGTTTTGGAAGATGGTGAAGGAGTACGTAGCAGACCGTGTCAGCGTCCTCAATGATCCCTCTGTGCCTTACAACTACTGGGTGTCCAAGCTGGACACGTGGTATGAACTGGCACTCTACGCCTTGGAGGTGCTGGCCTGCCCTGCCGCCAGCGTTCTGTCTGAGCGGGTATTTAGTGCTGCTGGTGGCATCATAACAGATAAGCGTATCCGCCTTTCCACCAACAATGCTGATAGGTTGACACTTATAAAAATGAACAAGGCCTGGATTTCCCCTGACTTCTCCACTCCACTGGAGGAAAGCCCCGGGAGAACATAAACTCACTTTATATATGTTATTTACAATGATGGGAATACTCTGTATTCCCATTCACCCCTTCCACCCAAAAAACCGGGAATATGGTTGACTCTCTTCCATATACCCTGGGATATAATTTTTATATAGGGCCAGCTCACCAGCGGGCCCTGTGATATAATTTTTATATAGGGCCAGCTCACCAGCGGGCGCTGTTTGACAATTTTTGTATAGTTCAGCTCACCAGCGGGCCTCCTCATATAATGTTTTATTGGGTCAGCTCTCTAGCGGGCCCTCTCATATAATGTTTTATAGCGTCAGCTCACTAGCGGGCCTTCGCATATAATGTTTAGGATGGTCAGCTCCGCAGCAGACCCTCACCCATAATGTTTTAGATGGTCGGCTCAGCGCACGTTTCCCTCTTAATCATGGCCTCAGTTCAGAAAAATCAAGGAAATTTTTGGGAGAATTTGCCTCTGCGCACGTTTCCCTCTTAATCATGGCCTCAATTCAGAAAAATCGAGGAAATTTTTGTGAGAATTTGCAGATGATATACAAGTAAATATACAGCAAATACTGTTTGGTAACAATTTTTCGCCTACAGTCGTTTTTATCTGCCTTTTTGTGTGTTTTACGGTCAGTCTGTAAAAATGGCGTACTACGGGCGAAAGATCGTTTCCAGCAAAGATGTTGGAGTCCAAGATGCATCCAGACATCCTCCCTATGCTGTCCCTGATCCATTTCTGTGGTGTTTCCATCCTTTTCTGCCCTTTTCCTATGGACCAGGCACCCTCCCCTCATCAGAGCAGGGGGTGCCTGGTGTAATGCTCGAGTCCTCCCATTGACTTCAATGGGGCTCGGGTGCTCGGCCGAGCACTCGAGCCTCCGGGGGTGCTCGGTCAGAGCACCCGAACACCCGAGCATTGGGGTGCTCGCTCATCACTAGTTGCCAAGCAACCGGATCGAAGACCAATATTCCGCCCGACATTGAGGGAGCCATGTAAAAGGAGTGGTGTACTCTTCCTTGCTGCGAACTGCCCAGTTAAGCGACCAGATTCCACATCTGAGGGGAGGCAACTTACACTAGATAAAAGAGGTGGGAGGGGTACACTTTATCATTCTATTACTCTGGAACTACACACCGTAGGGAATGATAATACTGCTCTACATGGCCCAAAAACTATATAGCATAATTGAAGCTGCATTTATTTTGAAACATTACAATCCCTTTAAATTACACATCTGCTGTCCTTTTGTTTTTGATATTAGTTGTAGTTCAACACCAGATGTAATGCTGCAGTTCGCTCACCCTTGGAATAATCCATTATATGCAGAATTCCATTAACCCTTTGAGTGCCAGAGGGGTACGCAACGCATTGCTTTGCAATGCGTTGCGTACCCCTCTGGCACTCAAAGGGTTAAGATCTATGTGTTAGACTACTCTGGCTTTACACTAGCCCAGGTGCACACAATCGTTGGCTCTCCAGCTGTTGGGGAGTACAACCAAAGACTGGTTGGGGATATTGGGATTTGTACTTCCCAACAGCTGGAGAGCCAACGGTTGCCTACCCATGTATTAGTCTTTCTTATATCCCGCACATACACACCTGTATGAGCATAGCCCACAGACAGATTTGTGAGTGTCTTGGGAGCTCTGTTCTAGACAGTTACATTTTACTGTTCTCAGCGAACAGACTTTACAGCTCCAGTAAAACACACCAAAGAGCCGTCAAAATCCTAATCTGGTATTCCAGTACCAAAGGTATTAACTGACCATCAACGGAACCGAGAGGGGATCGGCCGTGCTATTTCAACTCATGATCGCTAGAAGTTCAGACTGAGCACATGGTTTCATTCACTATCTTCTAGATCAGGGGTTAGAAACTCCGACAACTACTGAAGGATACAATTCCCATCATCCCCAGCCAGCCATCTATAGTGGTCTCCAAATGGTGCTGTTCCTATCATTTTCTATGGATAGTTATAGTTTATGATTCCATCTCTCCTAAAGAATTGATACAAAATTACCTTATGGACACCAATTGACACTACTGTTAAATAGACACTAACACATTAAAAATTAAATTGAGTAATATAATTTAATTATAATGTAACGCCAGATAATATTTGTAAAAATATATGTTCTGTTATAGATCCTTAAAAATCTAATCCTTAACCCTTTGCGTGCCAAAGAGGTATCCAATGCATTGCAATGCATTAGATACCTCTCCGGCATGCAAAGGGTTACCTTGCATTTCTAACGCCTGTGTACACTGTCCCATGTAGATACCATGTGTTAACCCCTTGAGCGCTAGAGGGGTACGCAACGCATTGCAAAAGCAATGTGTTGTGCACCCCTCTGACACTCAAAGGGTTAATTTTGTCTGTGCTGATTTTAACAAGAGACAATCTCAAATTGGTACTTGCCACCCTTTTATTCAAAATGCTTGCAACTATCCCTTCTAAGACACCTATCAGGAATACTATGGTAATCGTATTTAGGGAGGAGTCCTGCGAAAAGCAAAAATGGGTGCCCCCACAGAACATAGGTAAAACTTGATTTTGTGATTTAGAAAACGTATACAGCATTTTTCAGATGCTAGCATGGAGTGCAGAATAGTTAACTGTACCTACATCCCCAGATCATATTTATATGTTAGTTTTACTTTAACAGTTTATTTGGAAAATAAACATTTAAAGGGATAGTAATGTTTCATAATTAAAGCAGCTCTAATTAATCATCATAGTATTTGGACTTTGCAGAGTGTTATTTCAATTCTGTCAGAGTTGTAGTTCAAGAGTAATTCAATGACAAAGTATCCCCCTCCCTCCCCTTTTACTGATGTAACACTGTTCAGCCAGATCAGAAGGGATGTGCCCAGGTATATTACAGAGAGGGACAATCTTCAGTTAAGATTAGGGAAAAACCTGAAAAACTTGTCAAGGGGGGCAGGGTTTTCATTATTCTCATAGGAAGAAGATTGTCCCCTTCTGTTATCTGTCTGATCTTACAACCAGAATCCACATTTGAGGAGAGATGACTTACACTAGGTAACAGAGGTGGGAGGGGAAACTTTGCTTGTGAATATCTCTCAAACCATAAAGGTTTGAGAGATAAGACTTATATCGCTCTTTATGTTTTTTTAATACCTACAAAATAAAATAAAGATAAAACTAAGTATTACCATCCCTTTAACCTCAAATTTACTTGAACTCTTGTACTCAGCAGGAAGTCTTATAATATATATTTAAAAAATATATATATATTTACTGCTCCTTTAAGACCAACTCTTCCCTTAAAGAAACACTAACACCTAAAAATGAACCAGGGTTTTATATATACATGTAAATATCCAGTACTTCATGTCAGCATCTGTAAAACCTCTCTATTTGATTCCTGAGACCTAAAATCCAGTCTTACCTATGTTCTATGGGCATACCTGGGAACTTATATTTGTGGAGTCGCCGCTGGGGAGTATAATTGCCTCAAATCACTGCAAAAAGCGTCGGGTTTACTCGTGAGTGGGGTTTCCTGTGCATCACAAAAGAGGTAGGGAAGGGGGAGGAGCTGGGTGGGGAAAGAGGAAAAGTGGGAGGAACTGAGTGGGAAGGAGCTGAAGTGGGCAGAGTTTTAAAGAAAACTCCCCACATCTGAAGAATCAGCATCTGCCCCGGAGACCAGATAATGCACTCTCAAAACCGGAGTCACCAGGGTAAATCCAGAAAGATCCCGGGTATGTTTATGGGTAAAGCTTGGTACCGTGTTAGCCACAGAAAAAATAGGAGAATAGCAGTGTAAAAATGATACCTTTATTGGTTAATAATAATAATAATAATAATAATAATAATTGGCAATAAAGGTATTATGCGCTCTATGGGTATCTTCCATAGTAAATTCATTTGTAGTAGCCATATTTGTCCAGTTTTAGCAATACAAAAATATGAGTACTTTGGTATCGGGTGACACTTTTTTATTTGGATTAACCATTTTTATTGTAAAGGGATAGTAATGTCAGGATAAAAGTATTAGCCATATGGTAGATACAATTAAAAGAGATCACTTGCGCTTATTCGTATTTCTCAAAGCGTTATGGTTTGAGAGATATACGAAAATAGTTATCTGCTCCCTCCCATTTCTCATACGTCAGTTGTATAGCTGACAGCATGAGCTCCTGGTTCCTGGATCAGACGGTGGTTCTTCAGCAGCGCCGATATAGAGATACCTAAAAATAAATACTTCATTGGAACAGTCTACAACATTTGCCTGGTTTGCAAGCACATGTTAAAGACCATTCCAATGAAGTATTTATCTTTAGATATTGCTGTGTCGGCGCTGCTGAAGAGCCGCGTCTGGTCAAGCGATCATAATCTGTTTCTGACAGCTTTACAGCTCGTCAAGCAGAAAGGGGAGGAAGCGGAGAACGTTATTTTCCTATATCTCTCGAACCATAATGGTTTGAGAGATACAAATAAGTGCAAGTAATCATTTTTAATTGTATCTACCATATAGCTAATACTTTTTTCCTGACAGTACTATCCCTTTAATACAAGTTTTTGATAGATCAGCTCTCTTTCTCAGGTCAGGCAATACATTTACATGCTCTTTGGGGACATCCATTTTTGCCTTTTACAGGATCCCCTAAAAACTATTAACATTGCATTTTTGTTAGGTGCCTTAGGGGTTATAGCACAGAATTGTCTGTAAATGGCCTGAAATAAAGCAACAGACATTCTAAATACATTAGCAGTGGGTAATGTCATTAAATAAACTTAGCTCCTGTCTCTCATTACTAATTGCACAAATAAAATTAGCCCTTCGAGGGCCAGATGGGTATCCAACGCGTTGCGTTGCAATGCGTTGCAATGCGTCGGATACCTCTCTGGAACTCAAAGGGTTAAACTGATGCTCTCTGAATAGAACAGTTTACAAATGTTTTTAAAAAAAATATTTAGGATTATATTCCAGGGATCTCTCCTAAAATAATTGGATACATTCTAGCTGGATGTACATATTTAAAGGAATAATAATACTTTTAAGTTTATCAAATTTGGTAGACATTAAAAAATATGAACAACGATGTAAGGCTCATCTCTCAAACCTTTATGGTTGGAGAGATATACCTTCCTAAAGTTGCCTCGTGAGAGGAGTCAGTGATGTAGCTGACAACTGCAGAATCCGGTCTACAAAGTGTGCCTGGATGGAGGCTTTTCAGCAGAGCTGAAAACGCACAATCTAAATATTAATACTTTATTGGAATGGTCTACAAAGTGTGCCTGCAAACCAGGCACACTTTGTAGACCGTTCCAATGTAGTATTAATATTTAGATTGAGCATTTTGGGCTCTGCTGAAGAGCCTCTATCCAGGCACACTTTGTAGACCGTTCCAATGAAGTATTAATATTTAGATCACATGATTTCAGCTCTGCTGAAGAGCCTCCATCCAGTCAAATGACCGGATTCTGCAGCTGTCAGCTAGAGCGCTGACTCCTCTCACAAGACAACTTTAGGAAGGTATATCTCTCACACCATAAAGGTTTGAGAGATAAGCCTTACATCGTTGTTCATATTTTTTTATGTCTACCAAATTAACCCCTTAATGACCTATGAGGGCCCTGGACTGTCATGGAATTCCGGGGTACCTAGCGCGGCTGCACGCCGTTCGGGGAGTCCGGAATCGGATTCTGAAAAAAAAAAATGGTCCCTGGTCCTTAAGTGACCTCACTCTGTGTGCGAGGCCGGTCCTTAAGGGGTTAAATAAACTTAAAAGTAAGTATTACTATCTCTTTAAAATTAAATCAGTCAATTTCATTTTATGTGCCAGTGTTTCTTTAACCCCAATGTGATGCGCATCCCACTGTGCTGTAAAGAGTTTATTTGTATTGACCATAACCTCCTGTCTAGCTATCAGCATTCTGAACTATTCCTCTCCAGTTGATGGTAATATTGATATTGCATCTAATAATGCAGAAGAGAATATGTGCACATAGGAGAAAAAAAAACTAGAAAGATCCTACATTTAAACAGTGTTATTTCTGTTCAATCAGAGATTATCATGCACTTCAACTATTTCGCACAAGATAGCCGTGCCTGTTTTACGTAAACGGGCTTCCGTTCTCTGTAATTCATCTTGATGCTCCATTTCGGTCTCTAAATGTGTGTAAAGGTCGACTGATCAATGAAAATTCTGGCAATTTTTTCTTGTCTATTCAACAGAGCACTTATAAATGATTCCTCTTCATATAATATACAGCCCTTGTCCTGCAGTGTCTGTGGATGCAGAGTGACCGATCAATGGTCAGATACAGCGGAGGTCAAAATAGAAGCTCTAAAGGTGTTGTTACTGACTGCCTGAGAAATCAAACTCTCCCATTAACCCTTTGAATACCAGAGGGTTACACAATGCATTGTGTACCCCTCTGGCACTCAAATTGTTAACTATTTCCCACTGGATCTTAACTGTAAATTAAGGTATTTATGTGACACTTGAACCACTACTGCAATATACTACTTAACCCCTTAAGGACCAGAGATCCTAGGGGTGGATTGTGGTTAAAGGGATAGTAATACTTCGTTTTATCTTTATTTTATTTTGTAGGCATTAAAAAAACATGAAGAACGATTTAAGTCTTATTTCTCAAACCTTTATGGTTTAAGAGATATTCACAAGCAAAGTTTCCCCTCCCGCCCCTTTTACCTAGTGTAAGCCATCTCTTCTCAGATGTGGAATGCAGTCCATAGACCAGACAGATAACAGCAGGGGACAATCTTCTTCCTATGAGAACAATGAAAGCCCTGCCCCCCTTGACAAGTTTTCAGGTTTTTCCCTTATCTTAACTGAAGATTGTCCCTCTCTGCAATCTACCTGGGCACCTCCCTTCTGATCTGGCTGAGCAGTGTTATATCAGTAAAAGGGGCGGGAGGGGGATACTTTGTCATTGAATTACTCTTGAACTACAACTCTGACAAAGTCCAAATACTATGATGATTAATTAGAGCTGTTTTTATTATGAAACATTACTATCCCTTTAAGGACTGCATAGAGGCATACCTCCCAACATTTAAAATTGCTAAAGAGGGACTCTTATGTTTTAGGGAGTGTTGCTGTGGGCGTGGCAGGTGGGTGGGGCATTACCAAGAATTTCTAGGCTGTTTCATGACCTATTGAGACCTTCTTGTGTAATCTAATAAATTATTTATAACAAGACCAAAGTATTTTATTTAAACAGACTAATTTATAAACACATACACTGATGAGTTTTATGGCTGTGGAGCAATGTGATGCACTTATTATGACTGGAGTACAGGGGTTACTGCTTGGTAGACAGAGGGTTAAGCAATATATCCAGCCTGACAAAAATATAATAAATTGCATTTATTAGAGAGGTCACAGCACACAAACATAGGACAACAATTACAGGTGAACAAACAGGGGTAAAACATAAAAACTAAACACGTCTGCGGTTCTCTTCTTGGTTGCACAGATTGCCAGGGGTTACATATAATACTCACAGTCCATTTTAGCTTAATGCTGGAGCTTACACATAGTCCCACTAGAGGCAAGAGGGGGCATCCTGTCCACTACACATGCTGCTGGATTACATGAAGGTTCCTTGTATCTTTTAGTCCTGACAGAGGAGTTGGGAACGGCATCCTAAGAGATTATCCCCTACCACTTTCTTTAGTCTTGGGCCATAGCCACCGAAATTTAGCTTCCTAGCCACAATCCTTATGGTGGGAACAGCAGGGTACTTTCTGTGGCTGTAGCCGCCTTGACTTACAGCCCACAACTGAAAAGGGCACCTGGCCACTACAGTGCCCTCTCACTCTAACTCTTTCGGTGAGGGCACTCACCAGTCCCAGTTTCTGCAGTACTCCTTTAGAATGCCCATGGACCCTAGGCCTCCCACCATTATGGAGAGGCCTTCTCTCCTCTTCCTATGTTTTTCAACTCTCTCTTTCTCTCATCCTAGCCTTTTTTCTACCCACCCCCTACCGGATCTGATGTCACAGGTAACATTTTCAAGTCCTCTTTTTGCTTAGCATGATTTAAAGGGATAGTAATACTTCGTTTTATCTTTATTTTATTTTGTAGGCATTAAAAAAACATGAAGAACGATATAAGTCTTATTTCTCAAACCTTTATGGTTTAAGAGATATTCACAAGCAAAGTTTCCCCTCCCTCCCCTTTTACCTAGTGTAAGCCATCTCTTCTCAGATGTGGAATCCAGTCCATAGACCAGACAGATAACAGCAGGGGACAATCTTCTTCCTATGAGAACAATGAAAGCCCTGCCCCCCTGGACAAGCTTTTCAGGTTTTTCCCTTATCTTAATTGAAGATTGTCCCTCTCTGCAGTCTACCTGGGCACCTCCCTTCTGATCTGGCTGAGCAGTGTTACATCAGTAAAAGGGGTGGGAGGGGGATACTTTGTCATTGAATTACTCTAGAACTACAACTCTGACAGAACTGAAATAACACTCTAGAAAGTCCAAATACTATGATGATTAATTAGAGCTGCTTTTATTATGAAACATTACTATCCCTTTAAGGGGGGAAGGTACACACATTCCACACACAGATTTTCCCTACCCCCCTCTATCTGACCAACACAATCTCTGTGGTCAGCTAGACTGAATGGCGCCATTCCTCTGTACATCAAACACACTAAACAACCCATTCAATGCTGGTAAATGGCCAACACTCTCTAATGCATGCACACACAGGGGACATTAATGTTTTAAAGAATGGGACCACATATGAAACACTGGAGATGACTGAAAACAGACAGGGTTCAGTCTCAGGATGACATCCATTCCGTCACACTTATATACACACCACACAGTCTGATCTCCTAAATACAGGGACACCAGGGTGGAAAAGAGGGACAGAGGGATTTGCATCTAAAAGAGGGACTGGAGAGTGTTATTTCAATACTGTCAGAGTTGTAGTTCAAGAGTAATTGAATGATACATTATCCCCCTCCCACCCCTTTTATATAGTGTAAGCCACCTCCCTCCAGATGTGGAATATGGTCCATAGACCAGACAGCTCACATCAAGGGTCAATCTTCTTACTGTGAGAACAATGAAAACCCTGCCTCCCTTGACAGGTTTTTCCCTTATCTTAATTGAAGATTGTCTCTCTCTGCGATTCATCCAGACAGTCTTGCTGCTCTGAGGTGAGCAGTGTTACATCAGTAAAAGGGTCGGGAGGGGGATACTTTATCATTCAGTTACTCTTGAACTACAACTCTGACATTATTGAAATAACACTCTCCACGGCCCAAAAACTATGAAGATTAATTGGAGCTAATTTTATTGTGAAACATTACTATCCCTTTAAAGGAAAACTAACACCTAGCAATAAAAAAATCCACTTACTTTACAATGGCCACAAAATACTAATGACCACTATGAGTGTTGCTTTTGTGACTTTGTTCAAGAGCATCTTCATTCAGTCCTGGATGTCACTTAACTCTTTAGGGACTGTAGGGATCTGCATACACTATGAATCTATGTATTGCACACAGGGCTGGATTTACAACCTAGATGACCCTAAGCAAGACACTCTAGGTGTCCTTAGCTCCACCCATGGCCACACCCCCACTACCGATATGACCCCTCCCGCAATCTCACCTTGGCACGAAAATAAAGTGACCAGCACACAGCTCAATATTTGGAGCACTAGGAAGTTGTCTATTCTGCCTATTAGGTAATCCAGCCCTGCAAAAGTACTTTGATTCATAGCTACTCTACTGGCTAGCATTGTACCACCTTTTCTCTCAGTTATCAATCGTAATGTTCTCCAAACACTAAAGAGATAGTATTGCCATGTTTTTACAAACAGTAATCTTGTAGGCATTAAAAAATAAAACTAAATGTCCCCAGTCCCATCTCTCAAACCTTCATGGTTTGAGAGATATTTGGGACCAAAGTTCCCCTCTTCCTCCCCTTTCCCTGACGTCAGAGCTCTAGCTGACTGCAGGGGAATCCAGTCTCTGGACAAGCGAAGGCTCTTCAGCAGAGCCGAGATTGCGTTATTGAAAAAGAAATCCCTCACTGGAACGGTCTACAAAGTGTGCTTGATTTGCAAGAACACTGTAAAAACAGTTCCAGTGAAGGATTTCTCTTTCAATAACATGATCTCGGCTCTGCTGGAGAGCCTCCGACGGTCCTGGGACTGAATTGCCCTACAGTCAGCTAGAGTGCTGATGTCAGGGAAAGGGGAGGAAGGGGGAATTTTGGGGCATTTAGTTTTATTTTTTAATGCCTACAAGATTACTGTTTGTAAAAACATGGCAATACTATCCCTTAAAACTGAGAGGCCTTGTTTTCAACTGTTATAATTTTTGAATTAATTATCTTTCAACTGCAGGAATACCTTGAAAAGACCTACTATTGTTTTTTCATAAACAAAGTTTTAGTCCTTAAAGGAGCAGTAAACTTTTTTTTATGAAAATATATATATTGTAGGGATTTTCCTATTGAGTAAAATAAGGGTACTCCCATTGCCTAGAGATTTATATTTCCAGAGTTATTACAGTTTAAACCCATGTTTTTTTTTACATTAGCAGTGCCCTCTAGTGGTCAAATTCTAATTAGATTTCCTGTTAGATTCTAATGGAGAGGAAAGTCAGAAAAGTCAGAGACATACAGTTCTCCATAGAATGTGATAGAAACTGCCTGTCACTTCCTGTCAGTTAGAACTATCAGGAAGTAAACACAGTAAATTCACTTCCTGATTATTTAAACTGCTATACTTTTTGAATAAAACATCTGACAGCGATGGGAGTGACCTTGTTTTATTCAACAGGAAATGCTCTGTAAAATATGTGTTTTCATAAAAAACGTTTACTGCTCCTTTAAGAACCCCCATAGTTCTGCTCCTCACAAGTAATCCATGAAAATGGATAGAAAGTATTCATGTAAGATATCAACTTCTAACAAAGCTGATACCACTGGCACGCTGTGTTCCTTTATTACCGTTTGTCGCTCCAGTTCAATAAGCCTCCAGACACGAATATTTATAATGGGTATCTTGGTTCAAGTGGGAACGTCTCAAAACAAACATCTCTTGGCAGGAGTCATTTTCTATTAGCTGTTTTCTCACTGAGGGGAGCCCGCTTCATTTTATAAATTAAAAAACCCTTGGAGTTCAATAAAAATAGTTTTGTTAATTATGATCAAGCAATTAGTTGATATCCATTCCTAGCGGGTGAGTGCAGCAAGTGGGTGTTTCAGATTAGGCTTAAAATAATACTTGTTTTAATGCACAGACAACTTCATTGTTGTAAATCTAAAGAGCCATATTCTGCAAGATAAAATGGCGGAACTCTAGAATAAGCCAACCAGGTCATAGCGGACAAATAATGATTGCTGTTGATTTAAAGGAGCAGTAAATTTATTTTTATGAAAACACGTATTTTATAGAGCCTTTCTTGCTGAATAAAACAATGTCACGCCCACTGCTGTCAGATGTTTTATTCAAAATTTATAGCAGTTCAAATAATCAGGAAGTGAATCTACTGTGTTTACATCCTGGAAGTTCTAACTGACAGGAAGTGGCAGGCAGTCTCTATCACATTCAATGGAGAACTGTATGTCTCTGACTTTCCTGACTTTACTCTCCATTAGAATCTAACAGGAAATCTAATTAGAATTTGACCACTAGAGGGCACTGCTAATGTAAAAAAACATGGGTTTAAAATGTAATAACTCTGGAAATATAAATCTCTTGGCAATTGGAGTACCCTTATTTTACTCAGTAGGAAAATCCCTACAATATATATTTTTTCATAAGGAAAGTTTATTGCTCCTTTAATTGTGGCTTTTAACTCCTTGAATGCTAGAGAGGTCTCCAACGCTTTGCCTCTGCCTTTCTGGTAGAAATGTCACTAGTCTGGACATTAAATAAGCAGTAAATTAGTGTAAATCATATAGAAGGAAACATTGGGTTCTCTCACCTTGAGAATGTGGCCCTTCGCCTTGAGATTTGATTTTAAACCCTTTATGATGATAATGAGCATATTCTTTTCACTGGACCCTGGACCTGCAATTCCATCTGCTTGCTTGTTAAAGGGGAACGGTCTATCCATGGAGGTCGACAGTAACTGCAAGACACTGAGCTGGGATGTGGGTGGATCACTAACACAGAGGTTACAGCTTCCCATGACCTCACCTCCTATACAAATTCTGGATTTAAAGCTATAGGAGATTTTGCCTTCACAGAGATAATATGGCTTATAAAAATAACATGATTCTACACTGACTGCAAAAAGAGAATATTAATTTAAGTCATTTTGACTCAAAGTTACACTGACATTAAATCGTATGATCCATCTTGATTCACATTTAAGTAAATCATTCTCAAAGAGGGTAATAGAGAGAATGATTTATTTAAATGTGAATTGAGATGGATCATAAGACTGAATACTACTGGAGCTTTGGGTCTAAATTACTTAAATGAATATTCTGCGTTTTTGCAACGAGTGTTTTTAACCATGTTATTTTACTAAACTACCTTGTCTCTGTGGATGTAAAAAAAAATGCTCCTACAGCTTTAAATCCAGATATGATCTAGTAGGGGTGTGTCAGAGTTATGGTGATTCACACAAACTGTATTGTACCTTGATTATGTGATTATGTGACAGTTGTTAGCCTGAACATTCGAGTGGCGCACCCAATATCCCTGCACAACGGTTTGCCAGTACTGTATAGAGGCCTGTATTCTAACCCTTTGTGTGCCAGAGATGTAGCCAATACACTGAAGAGCTCCCATGGCCGAATTTACATCGGAGGCTTCCCTAGGCAAAAGTACCCATGTGTGACAGGAGGGGGGGGGCAAGGCGTGGCACTTTCCCCGCCCTACACACTTGACCCCTCCACATTAATAATAGGGGCTGGGTGGGCTGGCCTGGTGATCATATTATAGCATTGCCTCCCCCCCCCACACACACACTTCCCCTGAAAATGTGTTGCAGACGAAACATCCATGGTGCCCTTAGCTCCACCCATGTCCACATCCCCCTCTCCTCATAAGACCAACACAACCAGGTCAGTCCATTGATTGGTACAGAAAATACTCTTACAGGCAGAAATAAAGAACGTATCCTCTTGGCTTCCATCAACCAGGAGTAATGGGATTGTTCTGACCACACACATCACTCAGAATATGGGTGTGGTCAGCTGAGGCACCGCCCCTCAGAACTCGGTACACTGGACAGTTGTCTGCTTTGCCTAATGAGAAATCCAGCCCGGAGAGCTCCTAATCAAAACTGAAATAAATAAATTCATGAAATTAAATAAATAAAAAATACTAGTCACGAAACCTGAACTAACCTTCCTGCAGATGAATAAGCTTCAAGCCAAAGCCTGTCATGTATTAATAAAATAAGAGTAAATATTTTATACACACATGGAAGAGCCAGCGGATACACTGATCTGAAAGCTCATCAGAGAGTGCTGTGTGCAGTGTGCCTTCTGCCAGTTGCTGCGGCGCACACTCGCCATTGGATGTCAGGGAACAGGAAGTTGAAGTGTGTTGTTTGTGTGAAAGTTTAAAAGTATCAGGGCCGACTACAGACACATAACTATTCAGAGCGATGGACATGGAATGTGTGAAGAAGAAGGTGTGGAAAACAAAGAAATAAGAATTAGATAGCAAAGTGTAAATGAACCATGACAGTGGACTAATCTCCTGGATATTAGGGAGGATTCTAATACATTCCTTCGCAATGTTGGATGCCTTCTAGCATCCTAAAGGTTGAAATGGATCTGTCTCCTTAAAGGGATAATAATACTTGAAAATAATTTTATTATATATTGTAGCCCTTAAAAAAACATGAAAAATGATATAAGTCTCATCTCCCAAACCTTTATGGTTTGGGAGACATTCACAAGTAAAATAAAGTTCCCTTTTCCTGGCTGTTTCAGCCAAGTCTGCCATCTAGTGGACAGATTTGGAATCTGGTCCACAGATCAACCAGCAGCTCTTTAGCTGTGCCGAGTTCACGATCTTTAAAGGGATAGTAATACTTGAAATAATTGTATTTTATATTGTAGCCCTTAAAAAAACATGAAAAATTATATAAGTCTTATCTCCCAAGCCTTTATGGTTTGGGAGATATTCACATGTAAAATATAGTAAAATGCTCTTTTCCTGGCTGTTTCAGCCAAGTCTGCCATCTAGTGGACAGATTTGGAATTCGGTCCACAGAGCAAACGGCAGCTCTTTAGCAGTGCCGAGATCACGATCTTTGAAAAGAACTACTTAATTGGAACTGTGTACAAAGTGTGCCTGGCTTGAAAGCAAACTTTGTAGACCATTCCAATTAAGAAATTATTTTTAAAGATGGTGATCTCAGCACTTCTGGAGAGGCACAGCCGGTCCTGGGACTGGATTCCAAATCTGAAGGGTGGAGCAGTGACGTCACTCCAGGGGAAACTTAACTTCTGAATATCTCCCAAACCATAAAGGTTTGGGAGATAAGACTTCTATCATTTTTCATGTTTTTTTAAGGGCTACAATATAAAATAAACTTGTTTTCAGGTATTACTATCCCTTTAAATATCACTTGCCCCTAGGCAAAGCAATCTGGTCACCACATGACAACTCCCCCACTCCTAACATGACCCCAACCCCAGCGCCTTCCACTGTTTCCTGGTTCAGAAAATATCCTTGGTCTACAACAAACAAAAGCAAAAAATAAGTTTATCTCCTTGGTTGTTAAAGAGATCTCCAATGCATTTATCTTCTGAATATCTCCCAAACCCAAGTTTTTTTAAGGGCTACAATATAAAATAAACTTATTTTCAATTATTACTATTTCTTTAAAAAGAACTTCTTCATTGGAATGTAGACCATTCCAGTGAAGAAATTCTTTTTAAAGATCGTGATCTCTGCACTTCTGGAGAGCCGTGGGCGGTCAAGGGACCGGATTCCAAATCTGAGAGCAAGAAAGGTGACGTCCTCAGGGGGAAACTTTGCTTGTGAATATCTCCCAAACCATAAAGGTTTGGGAGATAAGACTTATATCATTTTTCATGTTTTTTAAGGGATACAGTATAAAATAAAATTATTTTCAAGTATTACTATCCCTTTAAAGGATTAGTAATGGCATATATAAATCAAAAGTATTATTGTAGTTATTGAAAAAATAAATCCATTGATGTATGTCTGATCTTTCAAACCATTATGGTTTGAGAGGTGTAACAATTTAAAGTTCCCCCTCCCTCCCCTTTCATTGATGCCAGCGTCTAGCTGACACAAGAAGATCCTGATCCTGGGACCGACCATAAAGGTTTATAAAGTGTGCTTGCAAACACTTTTAGTGAAGTATTTCTTTCTACATGGCGCTATCTTGACTCTGCTGAAGAGCTGCCTCGAGTTGGCCGACACAAATCTCCTTCTGTCAGCTTTACAGCTGACATCAGGGAAAGGGGAGGGTTAGAACGTTATATCTCTCAAACCTTTATGGTTTGAGAGATATAACCTTCTAACCCTCCCCTTTCCCAGGCTGGCATAGTATAGCATACTATGTAAACAATATATTTTTTAGAGTTTATCTGGCTGAGTTTAACATGGGTATTCCAACTATTGTGAAACGCTTTACTCAAAAGATACTGCAGATCAAACTTGCATTTAATGCATGCAGTTCCTCCACGGCCTAAAATGTTAGTGGGTTTTTTTGCTACAGCAACCTATGGACAGACATGGTGACGGATAATACCTGTCCATAGAATTTTTAGCATCAGCACCACCAAGAAAGTACTGTACCCAAAGTGTTACATTTTGAAGTACAATAACTTTGAAAATATCTCTCAGCAGCATATGTACTCTTGTTTTATATATTTATAGCAATACTAGCCTTTTAATTTTATAGAGAATTAAGTCATCTATATGCTGCATTGTTTATTCATTTTTTCTTTACAAATTAACCTTTATTTTTTGTATATTAAAAGAATAGCATTTGTAATGAAAAAAAAAAAAAAAAAAAAAGATACACATATATATATATATATATATATATATATATATATATATATATATATATACTGGGTCATTCAGAACGTTTCTGTTCCTCCGCATAGTGGTGGGTAGGGGGACAGTGGTGGTATTGAGGTGATCCCCGGAGCGTGCCGCTCTACCGCTGCTTTACCAGCCACCACTGCTGCTTACCCCTCAATCTCCGCATATACGCAATTTGCTAGCAGGCATTGCTCTCTATGTCCGTGCGAGTTACGCACACAGGGAACAATGCATCCTAGCAAATTATATATATAGATATGTATATGTATGTGTGTGTGTGTGCTTTATTTAATATACATCCCAAAAATAATGTCTCTGTTTCAGTATCTGGAAAGCTTCATAGCTGATCATCAGATTTTCAAGTACTGGTGAAACAGCACCACCTAGTGAAACAGCACCACCTAGTGATTTATAGATTTTTTTTATTTAAAGAAAAAAAACATCAAATCAAACACAACTGTGCTGTAATAACTTTTGGAATGTTTATCTTCCAGTCCTTAGTGTACCCTTGTTTAAATAAGAAAGACAAGCCATACAATACAGTGCAGGCTTTGATAAGAACATACAAAGGAAAATAATAATAATAAAATAGCTGGAGTGCAACTCATTGTGACCAAAACAGCTCAAAGTAAAACTACATAATACAGATGAACATCTATATTAAAGGGTTAGTAATGTATATATATATATATAAAAAAAAAAATCATATTGCCGCTATTAGAAAAAGAAACTAAACAACCCCAGTAGCATCTCTCAGACCTTTATGGTTTGAGAGATATAGAAGGCTAAAGTTCCCCGCTCCGCTTTCTCTGACGTCAGCTGTAAGCTGACAGCATGATATCCTGGTCCCGGGACAAGCAGGCAGCTCTTCAGCAGAGCCAAAGTAGCACAATGTATAAAGAAATACTTCACTGGAACTCTCTACAAAGTGTGCCTGCAAACCAGGCAAACTTTGTAGACCATCTACACGGCTCTGCTGCAGAGCCTTCTCAAGTCAGCCAGCTTGAATCTCCTGCTGTCAGCTTTACAGCAGGGAAAGCAGAGGGAGCGGGGAACTTTAGCCTCCTATATCTCTCACACCATAAAGGTTTGAGAGATGAGACTGGGGTTGTTTAGTTTCTTTTTCTAAAAGCTGCAATATGAATTTTTTGTATATATAGACATTACTAACCCTTTAATATAGATGTTCATCTGTACTATGTAGTTTTGCTTTGAGCTGTTTTGGTCACAATGAGTTGCACTCCAGCTATTGATTATATATATATATATATATATATATATATATATATATATATATATATATAGAGAGAGAGAGAGAGAGAGAGAGAGAGAGAGAGAGAGACATTACTAACCCTTTAGAGAGTTAGTAATGTCCCCAAATAAATATTCATCATCTTGTAGTGCTAAATATGTTGAGCTAAATGCAAAAAATCTATCTCTCAAACCACTATGGTTTGAGAGATATTCACTGTGCAAGCTTTACAGCTGACATCAGGACAGGATTCCCCTTCTGTCAGCACAGCGCTGATGTCAGGGGAAGGGGAGGCATGGGGATCTTGAACTACAACTCTGACAGTAATGAAATAACACACTACATGGCCCAAATACTATGAAGATTAATTGGAGCTGCTTTTATTTTGAAACATTACTATCCCTTTAAGTCCTTACTTTATTGTAGGTTAAAAGCTATGCAGAGATGAAGTTCCACCGCCCTCCCCTTCTGTCCACGTCACAGCAGGAGCTGTAGTCTAGTCAGGACGGATGCAGTGAGGGACAAACTTCAGTAACCAAAGGGAAATCCTGTCCTCCTTTGTCATGGGGGGAGCAGGATTTCCCTTATACTTACTGACTGAAGTTTGTCCCTCGCAGCCTTCGAGTTGCATGACCCGATTACAGATCCAGTGCGAGGCAGCCAGGGGCGGGCTGGGGATCTTTAACTCTGCATAACTTTTGAACTACTATAAAGTAAGGACTTAAAGTGATAGTAATGTTTCATAATAAAAGCAGCTCTAATTAATCTTCATAGTATTTGGACTTTGGAGAGTGTTATTTAAATTCTGTCAGAGTTGTAGTTCAAGAGTAATTCAGTGATAAAGTATCCCCCTCCCGCCCCTTTTACTGATGTAACACTGTTCAGCCAGAGCAGAAGGGAGGTGCCCAGGTAGACTGCAGAGAGGGACAATCTTCAATTAAGATAAGGGAAAAACCTGAAAAACTTGTCAAGGGGTGGCAGGGCTTTCATCGTTCTCATAGGAAGAAGATTGTCCCCTGCTTTTATCTGTCTGGACTATGGACTAGATTCCGCATCTGAGAAGAGATGGCTTACACTAGGTAAAAGGGGAGGAAGGGGGAAACTTTGCTTGTGAATATCTATTCAATCATAAAGGTTTGACAGATAAGACTTATATTGTTCTTCATGTTTTTTTAATGCCTACAAAATAAAATAAAGATAAAACGAAGTATTACTATCTGTTTAAATATTGGGCAATATGTTAGTATTAATATACAGAAGACTTGGCGAAATCATTTTAACTAGACATTACTATCACTTTAAGGATCATGGGGCTTTTTTTTTTGCTTAATGGATTCTGGGATTGCTGAGCAGCGTGCAGCAGCACAGAGACCCCACAATTCCATAACCTGTCAGAACCGTGACTGATCCTTATGTGTTGGAACTGGCGTGACAGTCCTGGCACATCATGGGTTTAAGGGGTTAAAAACTATTTATTTTACAATTTGGGAGCAAACCAAATGTTCCACAGGGGGACATTAAATTTCACATTGATTTAAATGTGGTTTTAACCCCTTCAGCAATGCATTGTATTCCTCTATAGCCTTTAAATGGATAGTAATACTTATAATGTAAAAATAAATATGTTGTCGTGTTTATTCCCCTGAGAAAAAACAGGAGTACTCCCATTGCTGAGAGGTGTTTTATTCAAAAGTTATTGCAGATCAAACTTGAATTGTTTAGGTGCAGTATCTCAGTGGCCTGAAATCATACCTTGGCGCTGTCGCTACATCATCCTGTGGAGATTTATGGTCAACCGACCAGAGCTGTCCATAGGATGGTGTAGCAGCAGCGCTACTGTACAATTTCAGGCCACTGTGATACTGCATCTAAAAAAATCAAGTCTGAGCTGCAATAACTTTTGAATAAAACACCTTTCAGCAGTGGGAGTATTCTTTTTTTACTCAGGGGGATAAACCCTACAACATATTTATTTTTACATTTTAAGTGTTAGTATCCCTTTAAGGATTTAAAGCCCCCATTTAAATACAAGAGAATCAGTGGAATTGTCTGTTTCCTATGATGCAGTTGGTTTGCTCCTAAACTTGCTTTAATTCCTTTTAATACATCAGCATCAGTGACTCATGTGAAGGAACAGGAGGTTCAACTTTCATGTCCCTGTGATATGAGGACTGTGGGATTACATGGACATTCCAGCAATACATCTGTTATGGACTTTTCCTATCTCAAGTCCTTTGAACTCAACCTCGCCCTCTATTGGTTGAACCTTGCATTGCAGCATTGTACTATGCACTGCCATCTATTGGTTGAGCCTTGCATTGCAGCATTGTACTATGCACTGCCATCAATGTGTTGAGCCTTGCAGTGCAGCATTGTACTATGCACTGCCATCTATTGGTTGAAACTTGCATTGCAGCATTGTACTATGCACTGCCATCTATTGGTTGGTGACCTACATTGCAGCATTGCTGTGTCACATGCTAGTATGCAAATATGTCAGTGTTGCATTCTGGGACCTTCAGTTTCTCTCCAATGTTTTCATTATACTCCTCCATCCTACACCCTAAAATTGTTAGACCCTGTTATGTTTGTTGTATGTCTTATCTTGTGTATATTATATTTTGTTATATTCATGTCACCTCAAGTTGAATGAAGGCTGTGAAAGGCTTGGTATTCCATTTCAATAAGTTTATGAGTGTGTTCTTATTTCAGATGCAAGTGTTTAGGGTCTGTTATTGGGGTAGGTGGGAATTGATGACTCTATTCCTGTGTAGCCAAATGTGGCTTGCTCTTTGCTAAAGGTGGTGAGTTCCTGCCAGGAGGAGGTCATGTTGCTGCAGAAGGACCTGAACCGGTTCCCAAGGACTAGGCAGAGAGGTTAGTTCCTGCACAGCAGGGACTTGGTAGCAGAGGGGATGATACCTGTTCCAGCGGGTAGAAGTGCGAGTCCCTACCCTGGTCACTGTTCCCCATTGGGCTGTCTGCACCTGGAGGTCTTCCAATCCGGTTGACTGCTCCTCCTCTGGGTGGTGCAGCTAGATCCAGTGGCAAATGGCCCAGGTCTGTCCGGTGGTCCTCTGAGGCCGGTCCGGTGTAAATGACCTGGTAGATGCCCCCCTAACGCTACAGGGGCGGGTGCCTGCCGCAGCGGGCCGCCACAACTCATTTTTACTGACCAATGCGTCAGGCAGGGACATCCATAAATCCTAGTTTGTTTGCTGTCCTTGTGGACCAAACTCAACATCCCTCCGCTATAAAGAATTGGAGCAACTTTGGAGTAAAGCAGCTGCACCATTGCTGGCCACACCCACATTCTGAATTGTGGCCGTGGCCGGAGTAATTACAATGTCCCTGCCCCAATTCTATATTCCCTTACAGGCTATTATTTATTTAACTCATCTGATGCTAGTGAGATCTCTAACACTTTGGAAATCTCTCAGTCATTCAAAGGGTTACAGCTTTATTCATCCTTGCTTGTTATAGGCCAATGGTATTCAGAGGCATAACTAGAAGCCACCGGGCCGTGGTGCAAAAATTGCCATGGGCCACCCGACCACATTACCCCCACCTTTGCCCCAATCTCCTCATTGCCCCCAATCTCCACATTGCTTCCACATTACTCTCAATCTCCACATTGCCCACACCATTGCCCCCAATCTCCTCATTGCCTCCATATTGCCCCCAGTCTCCACATTGCGTCCAGTCTCCACATTGCTTCCACATTACTCCTAATCTCCACATTTCCCCCATATTGTTCCAAATCACCACATTGCCCCCAATCTCCACATTGCTCCCCCACTGCCCCCACTCTCCACATTGCCCCCAATCTCCACATTGCCTCCACATTGCTCCCAATCTCCACATTGCCCCCATATTGCTCCCAATCTCCACATTGCCCCCAATATCTACATTGCCTCCACATTGTTCCCAATCTCCACATTGCCTCCACATTGCCTCCAATCTCAACATTGCCTCCACATTGCCCCCAATCTCCACATTGCCGCCATATTGGTCCCAATCGCCACATTGCTCCCCCACTGCCCCCAATCTCCACAGTGCCGCCAATCTCTCCATATTGCTCCCAATCTCCACATTGCTTCCCCACTGCCCCCAATCTCCACATTGCCTCCACATTGCTCCCATTCTCCACAGTGCCTCCAATCTCCACATTGCCTCCACATTGCTCCCAATCTCCACAGTGCCTCCAATCTCCACATTGCTCCCAATCTCTACATTGCTCCCAATCTTCACAGTGCCTCCAATTTCCACATTGCCTCCATATTGCTCCCAATCTCAACATTACCTCCACATTACTCCCAATCTCCACCTTGCCCCCATATTGCTCCCAATCTCCACATTGCCCCCAATCTCCACATTACTTCCCCACTGCCCCCAATCTCCACATTGCCTCCACATTGCCCCCAGTCTCCACATTGCCTCCACATTGCCACCAATCTCCACATTGCCTCTACGTTGCCCCCAATCTCCACATTGCCTCCAATCTCCACATTACTTCCCCACTGCCCCCAATCTCCACATTGCCTCCACATTGCCCCCCGTGTCCACATTGCCTCCACATGGCCCCCAGTCTCCACATTGCTCCCAATCTCCACAGTGCCTCCAATCTCCACATTGCTCCCAATCTCCACAGTGCCTCCAATCTCCACATTGCTCCCAATCTCCACAGTGCCTCCAATCTCCACATTGCTCCCAATCTTCACAGTGCCTCCAATCTCCACATTGCCTCCATATTGCTCCCAATCTCCACATTGCTTCCCCACTGCCCCCAATCTCCACATTGCCTCCACATTACTCCCAATCTCCACATTGCCCCGAATCTCCACATTACTTCCCCACTGCCCCCAATCTCCACATTGCCTCCACATTACCCCCAGTCTCCACATTGCCTCCACATTACCCCCAGTCTCCACATTACCCCCAATCTCCACATTGTCGCCACATGGCCCCCAGTCTCCACATTGCTCCCAAATCTCCACATTGCCCCCAATCTTGACGTTGCCTCCACATTGCCCCCAATCTCCACATTGCCTCCACATTACTCCCAGTCTCCACATTGCCCCCATATTGCTCCCAATCTCCACATTGCTTCCCAACTGCCCCCAATCTCCACATTGCTTCCCCACTGCCCCCAATCTCCACATTGCCTCCACATTACTCCCAATCTCCACATTGCCCCGAATCTCCACATTACTTCCCCACTGCCCCCAATCTCCACATTGCCTCCACATTACCCCCAGTCTCCACATTGCCTCCACATTACCCCCAGTCTCCACATTACCCCCAATCTCCACATTGTCGCCACATGGCCCCTAGTCTCCACATTGCTCCCAAATCTCCACATTGCCCCCAATCTTGATGTTGCCTCCACATTGCCCCCAATCTCCACATTGCCTCCACATTACTCCCAGTCTCCACATTGCCCCCATATTGCTCCCAATCTCCACATTGCTTCCCAACTGCCCCCAATCTCCACATTGCTTCCCCACTGCCCCCAATCTCCACATTGCCCCCAATCTCTACATTGCCTCCACATTGTTCCCAATCTCTACATTGCCTCCACATTGCTCCCAATCTCCACATTGCCCCCACATTGCTCCCAGTTTCCACATTGCCCCCAATCTCCACATTGCTCCCAATTAGTGTTGAGCGAGCACCACGATGCTCGGGTGCTCGGGTGCTCTGACCGAGCACCCCCTGAGGCTCGAGTGCTCGGCCGAGCACCCGAGCCCCATTGGAATGAATGGGGCGACACCAGGCACCCCCTGCTCTGATGAGGGGAGGGTGCCTGGTCAATGCCCCCTTCATCTCCGCTATGCCCCCTTCATCTCCGAATGCCCCCTTCAGCTCCGCAATGTCCCCCTTCAGCTCCGCTATGCCCCTCTTCCACAATGTGCCCCTTCATCTCCGCTATGCCCCTCTTCCACAATGTGCCCCTTCATCTCCGCTATGCCCCTCTTCCACAATGTCCCCCTTCATCTCCTCTATGCCATAGAGGAGATGAAGGGGGACATTGTGGAAGAGGGGCATAGCGGAGATGAAGGGGCACATTGTGGAAGAGGGGCATAGCGGAGATGAAGGGGCACATTGTGGAAGACGGGCATAGCGGAGATGAAGGGGGACATTGTGGAAGAGGGGCATAGAGTCTATGCCCCTCTTCCACAATGTCCCCCTTCATCTCCGCAATGCCCCCTTCATCTCCGCAATGCCCCCGTACCTCCAGTCCCTGGTGGTCCAGCGGAGCTTCTTCGGATCTGTGCCTCTTCCGGCACAGATCCCCGCCACCCGAACATGTCGGGCAAGCACATGGCGGTACTCGACGAGTACCGCCATGTGCCGAGCAGAGCGATGCTCGAGCCGATCCGAGCATCGGCCGAGCACGCTCGCTCATCACTACTCCCAATCTCCACCTCCATATTCCCCCTACTGACCCCCCCAGTGTCTGTCTCCTACCTCCCTGGTGGGCTGCACAGACCTCTATACGGATGGAGCTCCCTCGCAGTCTTCTCTTCAGTTATGTAGATTATGTCATCTCCCAGCGTTCTGCATTACTATAGTGCTGGAGAGGGAGCTCAGCTGTTAGAGGTCTGTGCCGAAGAAGGCAAAGACCTCAGCTTGTGTTGTTGCAGGAGCCGGGCGGGGGAGGGGACGAAGGGTGGCCAGGCACCTGGAGTGACAGGCCCAGTCGCAGGTGCGACCCCTATTGTTACGCCAGTAATGGTATTTTCTGTGCCAGGAAACAATGGTCTTGTTTTAAATAATTTATTAATTTAAGCAAACAGATGCCAGTAGGTCATGAAATAACCTAAACATTTTCAGTAATGCCCCACCCACCAACTACACCTTCAGCAACACCAGCTAAAACACAAGTGACCCTCTTTGCTCATTTGAAATGCCGCGAGGTATGCTAAGGTGAGATAAACGCTATGGCTCCTTCCTATGTGATTCTGTAGCACCAATGCACTAAGATTTCTTAGAGCTCAGGCTCCATAGAATGACATAGGAACAGAATACTTTATCACGCTGGAGAGCTTATCTGTCCTTCATTACATGTTAGTGTATCTCCCCCAACCAACCATGGTGTAAGGAGTGCTTACTTATTTATCTGTGCATGTTACAATATGTTCCTGTGTATTCCCACTGTTCCTTTACTGAAACATTCTAATATATATTTTATACTGTGCAGCCTGCTGAGTGCACATCCAGGGAGACCCGCAGCGTTACAGCATTCAATATTATATCTCATATTCGAGTCAGACATGATATATAGAAACTGATGTGACGTTAAGATTTGTACATTAAGGGAAAAGTGGAACCATTCTGAGGCTCCAGAGGTATCAGAGAAGTCCCACTGAAAGCAGTAGGATTTATTTCTTTCATAAGTGTGATGCAATTATTTAACTCACATTTGTACCACTTTAGGCTTCATGCTTCATACAAAGGGGCTCTAGGGATGAATCTCATATGCCTGACAATACACATACAGGTTGCAAAATATGCTAAAACAGCACCATCTACAGCGACTTTAGTGCAACTGCATGTCTTCACCAGAAATCCCTGCTGCAGTGAACATTGTAATCTGAATCCTTGATTCCATTGCATTGGATGAGATATCATTGGTTAAATCTAACAGATTCCTGTTAAAGGATATGAAAAAAATTGAAATGGTATTCAGGTTTAAGACATGGATGGACAACATGGGTCCCCCTAGATGCTGAGTAGTACAATTCCCATCATCCCCAGCCAGCTGGGAGTTGCAGACCTCAACAGCTGGAGGGCCTCAGGTTGCCCAACCCTGGTCTAATCAGCTGATGTAATAAGAACTTCAGCAATTCTGGAGCACTGTAAGGGACTCATCAAAATGGCCATTGATTTAAAGGGCACATTTAACCCCTTGGTTGGAAAGGAATTGCTCCACATTAAGTTGAAGACCTTTCTTGTATTTAAGGGGTTTAAAGTAGCAGTAAACCTTTTTTTATGAAAAAACATATATCATAGGGATTTTCCTATTAAAATAAGTAAAATAAGGGTACTCCCACTGCGGAGAGATTTATATTTCCAGAGTTATTACAGTTTAAACCCATGTTTTTTTACATTAGCAGTGCCCTCTAGTGGTAAAATTCTAATTAGATTTCCTGTTAGATTCTAATGGAGAGGAAAGTCAGGAAAGTCAGAGACATACAGTTCTCCATAGAATGTGATAGAAACTGCCTGTCAATTCCTGTCAGTTAGAACTATCAGGAAGTAAACACAGTAAATCCACTACCTGATTATTTAAACTGCTATAATTTTTGAATAAAAAATCTGACAGCGATGGGAGTGACCTTGTTTTATTCAGCAGGAAATGTTGTGTAAAATATGTGTTTTCATAAAAAAGTTTACTGCTCCTTTAAATAAAGGTTTTTTTTTAAAGAGGTTGAATTTGTCCCCTATCATGCAGTTGGTTTGCTCCAGAATTGCACTAATTCTTCTTAGTACATAAATCCTATAGGGGTTCATTTTGGGCTAAGGAGAATGCCAGGGGAACTAAGCACTAAGGCGTGATAAAGAGGAGATGACTTCTCTAGTGATAACACTTCTCCACTTCCTATGTTATTCTTTATAGCCTATGCACCAATATCTCCAAAACTGTAGAAATCTTAGTGCATAGGCTTCATAAAATTACATAGAAACTGGAGAAGTGATATCACTGGAGAAGTCATCTCCACTTTACCACCTTTTTATCACACCTTAGTGCATAACCCCCACCCCCACCCCAGGTGGGAGAATCACTAAGCGGTGATAAAGAAGTGATAAAGTGGAGATGACTTCTCCAGTGATATCAGTTCTACAGTTCCTATGTTATTATATGGAGCCTATGCACGAAGATCTTCAAAGTTGAAGAAATCTTAGTGCATTGGCTCCATAGAATAACATAGAAATTGGAGAAGTGATTTCACTAGAGAAGACATATCTGCTTTATCACCTCTTCATGACCGCTTAGTGAATCTCCCCTGAGGACTCCCTAAAGAATCACAAGGGGTTCCATGAAGGGAATGTAAGTTATGCAGTTGGGGACAGCTCCACAGGGCAGACAGATTATGGTACAGTTAGGGAAAAAAATATTTGATCCCCTGCTGATTTTGGACGTTTGCCCACTGACAAAGAAATGATCAGTCTATAATTTTAATGGTAGGTGTATTTGAACAGCGAGAGACAGAATAACAACAAAAAAATCCTGAAAAACGCATTTCAAAAAAGTTATAAATTGATTTGCATTTTCCTGAGTGAAATAAAAATTTGACTCCCTATCAATTAGCAAGATTTCTGGCTCCCAGGTGTCTTTTATACAGGTAACAAGCTGAGATTAGGATCACTCTCTTAAATGACACTTGTTAGACACCTGGCCTATGGCAAGCAGTTTATTCACAGTTTACATATCCTTTAACTGACTATAATTTCTATTTCTTTTAAAGTCCGAGAGGGAAGAGTGAAGGACTGTAAGGATGCATGGGACAAGCATAAGGCTATGCTGAATACAAGACAGGACCAAGGACTAAATAAGACTTGAGGTTTTTACAGTAGGTAAAATAGGCTAGATGGGCCGAATGGTTCTTAACTGCTCTTAAATTCAATGTTTCTATGGCATATATTTATAATAGTAAGTTAGGGTTATTGTGGAGTAAACCAGTTGAACCCTAAGGGAAAAAATAAAATTCCTAAATTCCCATACACTTGAATAGAGATGTTTAACCCCTGGAATTACAGGGGTTAATGCATTATGATGTAGCATTGAAGGGGTACAATCCTATTTAACAGGAATTTGTATTTGTTACCTATGGGAAGTTGGTTTACTCCAGAATAACTCCAGCTTGCATTTATAAATATGGATGAGTGTTTCTAATGTAACCCACTGAAAACTAGAGAGGTCTGCAATGTATTGCACAGTGATGCACTGGATTCCTCTCAAGAACAACAGCCAAAATATGTGAGCACAAACAAAGCAATGTTGCCTGTTCTACGGCTAGTTACTGCTCAAGAGGAGAATTTCTATATATATATATATATATATATATATATATATTAGACTAATCCCACCCAAAAAGGTGGTCCAATTCTAAAATGATGGACAAGTCCCATTTGCACAGAAAGTACCAGCTAACATATGTTTTGGCCTTGTCAGGCCTTATCAGTGAGATGCAGCTGGTTTCCCTAGGCAATGAGAGCAAGGGGTCCACATTTGAATTACCATTTACTCTTAGGGAGAGATCCCTTGCTCTCAGTGCCTAGGGAATCCAGTTGTACCCCACTGACAAGGCCCAACAAGGCCAAAACGTACATCTGGGATTAGATGGTGTTTCTGTGCAGAGAGGACTTGCTCCAGTTTTGTAACTGGACTGCCCTTTTGGCCGGGATTAGTCTAATATGTATGTGGAGATTACTCTTCTGTAATGGCACTAGAGATCTAAACTTTTAGGGGTTGAGTCTAGAGATGAGTAGGGGGTTTGGCTGTGGGTGTGGCTAAGTGCACCTTGAGTGCCTTGACTAGAGGTGCCTGAGATATAAATCCAGTCCTGTCAGTATGTCATTGTTAGTTCAGGTTAACACCTTAAAACAATGCAGGCATCTCTCTATTGCACTGAGACACAAGTGCAGTCTAAATATCCCTAGCATCCAAGGAGGCAGTATAACACTTTGATTATCAAAGGGGATATCAAATACATTGTGCACCCCTCTGTCACATAAATGGTGGAATGCAATAGCTCAGGAAACTCCCATGACAGTAAAGTTGGTTATGGAACACATTATGTAATGTGGCTGATGGACTATGATGAATTAGAGCAATTAGCGGTGCTGGCCACACCCACATTCTGAACAGTGGGTGTGGCCAAACCAATCTCAATATCCTTGCACCAGTTTATATACTCCTTTACATAACCATCAAAGAAAAAATGTGGATAGAATTGGCTCTCTGCGGGAGAATAAGAAAAAAATAAACTTTTAATTTAAAGGGATACACTTGTGTGTAATCGACTCAAAGTACTAGCCTGCTAACACCCCAAGATAAGTATATTAAAACAAAAACAAAGTGCAAGGAGAGCCATATATATATATATATATATATATATATATATATATATATATATATATATGATCCAATGAAGTAATACCCCCAAAGGAAAGGAGAATATAATAATAATAAATCACATATATCAAACACTAAAATGTTTAAATATTAGATATGCTTTACTAGGATGAATAAAAAGTATACATAATGAATATATATATATATATATATATATATATATATATATATATATATATATAAAAGAAGGTGTAACATATGAAGTACAAAATGGTCCTGTAGAGTCCGTACTAAATAAAAACTATAGCCGACAGTCAATAGTCCACTGCTGAGACTATTGTATGATAAAAGTACTCTCCCAACAGATTTGCTTACAGCTTGATCAATGCTGTGTAGATCATAGGCTAGGGTCTGAGGGCTGTACAGAGTTCTATATGCAGGCTTGAACTGGAAAAGGATCCAAGTGGGCAGAGGACTCTTACACTTCAAAAAGAAGGAATCAGCAGGGTTCTTACAGTATATGTGCAGCTACAGAGCACCAGACTTGTGAATATAATAGAAACAGGGCCGCGTCTCTCCAATGCATTTTGTATCTCATGGACACTTCTTTCCCTGCAGAAAGCCAATTTTATTCTTTATATGTTACACCTATCTGTTAGGATATATTATGTATATTTTTATTTATCCTAGTAAAGTATGTCTGATATTATACATATTTGTATTTGATATATTGGCGATTTAATATTATAGTCTTCTTTCCTTTGGAGTCGTTATTTAGTTGGATCATATATATTTATATAGAGTGCTCTCCTTGCACTTTGCTGTTTATACTCATTTACAGTTAGTTATCACCTGGATGCTATCAACCAAGGGGTAAAGATTATTTTGTCCTTGCTTGTAATAGGTCAGGGTATTTTCTGGGGGTGTGTCCATGGGTGGAGCTAAGGGCACCTAGAGTTCCTTACCTAGGGGAGCCTGGGAAGCAATGTGTTGGAGAGCTTATTAGCAAGCAATGGATTATAACTCAATGGGAAGTTGTTATATGTAACCTATGAAGAAGTTGGTTCTCACCAAAATTACTCCATTTCTCTTAGTATATAGCTTCAGTATCTCTCTAATTCTGACACAGAAGTCTGTCTTCCCAGTACAGTTTAACACAGTAACTATCTAAATATAACTGGAGTTATTGTGGTGTAAGCCAACTGCATCATAGGGAACAAATAAAAACTCCTCTTAAATTAAAGTGGAACTATCATGGCCGGACAACATGAGCTAGTAAGTTAAATATCCCTCAAGTCAACCTAAAAACATAGGTTAAACATCCATACAGTATTTGTGTAGTTAGAAATCTGACCCGTTATTCAAGTAGCGAGAGCAAGCAGACCACAGACATCTTGCCAAATCCAGGCTACTGAGCATGCGTGAGCTGTCCTGGGATGACCTGACCGTGCTTGAGGCTCTGAAGATTATGACGCAGGCGGAATCGTCAGGCCAGTGGGAGTTGCAAGGGAGCCTTTCGCCTCCACAGCGGTCATGCGCACTGCATTTTGAACTGGGCAACACGTCATCAGGTACATATTTCTATTTGAATTTATTCATTAACACCTGATTTTTTTTTAAAGCGGAACTAACACCGCTAACAAACGTTGTCTGTCATAATTCCTTATCTGGCAACTAGCTGCTTAGTAGCGCTAGTCGCCAGAATTATTACCTCTTCATTGAGAAATTTGAAGTGATCCTCGGCTGACAGGCAGGACGGAGCGCAGACATCTTGCCCTAGTGACGTCTGCGCGCCTGCTCTGTCAGTCCCTTCCGGAGCCGAATGGCTCCTAGCAACGCCTCCTACAGCCGTCTGGGACTGACAGAGCAGGCGCACGGACGTCACTAGGGCAAGATGTCCGCGCTCCGTCCTGCCTGTCAGCAGAGGATCACTTCAAATTTCTTCATGAAGAGGTAATAATTCTGGCGACTAGCGCTACGAAGCAGCTAGTCGCCAGATAGGGAAATATTACAGACAACATTTGTTAGCGTGTTAGTTCCGCTTTAATAAAAATAAATACACAGTGCAATATAACGTTGGAACACAAACTGATTGAGACTAAATCATGTTGAGGTGGTAGTTTCTGCTTTAAATTGGTCTTTTCACCCCTTGCGAAACAATGCATTGGAGACCTCTCTAGCTTTCAAGGGGTTAAAAAGCTCTGTTCAAGAGCATGGAAATTTAGGAATGTTTATATTGTCCCCTATAGTGCAATTGTTTTATTCCAGAATAGCTCCAGTTTTCTTTTAACTATCTAAACAAACATTAACTCTTTGCATGAGACAGGGGTACAGAATGCATTGCAAAGCCTTATGTTAGAAAGAAAAGATTAATATTTCTGGGGGCAAATTAAATAAACAAGTATTCACGTTCAACCCTTTGAGTGCCAGTGGCATGCACAATGCATTGTGTACCTCTCAGGCACTCATAGAGGGTTAAATGGGACTTTAACCCTTTGAGTGCTAGAGAGGTTTCCAACACATTGCTTTCTAGCATTTATATCAATGAAGACGACTGCCCTATTTAGATCAGCAAAAATGGCACAACATTTACATCTGTCCCCAAAATGAGTTCTCTTTTCTTTTGAACACAGGGCCCTAAGCATGTGCACATCTGTATAAATTAACCCTTAAGGACCAGAGGTCCCGGGGTGTGTTGTTTTTAAGGACCAGATTGGGAAGTTTGACGTGCCGGCATGCCAAATGGGGAACCGATAGAGATTGCTCCGGTCTTGGAGAGGTCAATTTCATTCCCCGCTATTAGTCACAGCTCTCCTGCAGGAGCGATGCGAGTAAAAAATACGTGACGTGCCAGGACCGTCACTGGTCCTTTAGGCAAAAACAGCAGTGATGGTACTGACACGTCACTGGACCTTAAGGGGTTAACCCCATGGATGGTAGAGCTGTTGATAACGGATTGCTTTGCAATGTACTGGAGAACTCTCTAGCATACAAAGGAGTTGAAATAAATGGGAATTGTTATTCGTTTCAAACGATACAGTTGCTTTCGAATGCATTGAAGACCTCTCTAGCCTTCAAGTGATTAAAGCACAGTTTAATTAATATTATTCTTTATTTAGGAAGCGACAACTTATTCAGTATCAAAGGAAATTTGGGGAACTTGTATTTGTTGCACTGTGCTGCAGTTGGTTTGCCCCAGAATTGATCCACTTTCTTTGTGCATATGGCACTGATTTGACTGACAACCCTCAAGGACACTGACTACCTCCACTGACTGATACAAACTATACCTAATTAAAATGCATAAGGTGAGGACAATACTGCCCCCTAGGGTGCAGCCATATCTACCACTGATGTTTGTGTAGCCTTGAAGAGGAAGATATGAGACAATTTACAGACATTAATAAAAAAAAATATGCTAAAATTGGAGATCAGTATAAAAATCTGAGATATTAAAAATATAGAACCCCCCCACAAAGCAGCGATTTGAATGTATTTTGCATTATTTACCATTTTATTGAGCTCTTTACTATAAGTCAGTGAAATGTGATGCTGTTTGAGTATTTAAATACATTCTGCAGAATTTTACTTTCACTGTTATTCACTTTGGAAAAGGCTGCAGTATATAAAATTACAAACTTACAGAATCATTTCCTCCCTTCCTACTTCTGTCTTCATCTGTTTGCTACACCACTTTTCTTCATTATTCCACTCCATTATTCCTTCCTTCCTACTTCCCGCTGTAGTGAATGCCACCTTCCTTCCTACTTCCCACTGTAATGATTGCCATCTTCCTTCCTACTTTCTTATGCCCTGCCATACCACCTTCCTTCATACTTTTCTCTGCCCTGCCATACCACCTTCCTTCTTATTTATCTCTGCCATGCCGTACCACCTTCCTTCGTTATTACTTTTCCCTGCCATCATACCACCTTCCTTCCTTCTTTCCACTTACTACTTTCCTTCTTTCCTATTTCCCCCTGCCCAACAGCACAAGTTTCCTTCCTTCTATCCTACTTCCCTCTACTTAGTCACACCACCTTCCTTCCCTCCTATTTCATATCATACCACCTTTCTATCTACTTCCCTCTGTAGTGAGTACCGCCTACCCTCTTATTTTCCTCTGTTCTACCACACCATCTTCTTCCTATTTCCCTGTGTTCTGCCACACCATCTTCTTCCTGTTTCCCTCTGCACCACTTCTTTCTTACTACTTTCCTCTACCGTTTCGTACCAATTTCTTCTGCCCTGCCACACCTTTCTTCCTTCCTATTTTCCTCTGCCCTACAGCACCACTCTCCTTCCTACTTCCCTCTGCACTGTCACACCTTTCTTCCTTCCTATTTTCCTCTGCCCTACAGCACCACTCTCCTTCCTACTTCCCTCTGCGCTGCCACACCCTTCTTCCTTCTTATTTCTCTCTGCTCTGCCACACCATTCTTCCTCCATATTTTCCTCTGCTCTGCCACACCACTTTCCTTCCTACTTCTCTCTGCCCTGCCGCAGCACTTTTCTTTCTATTTCCCTCTGCCCTGCCACACCTTTCTTTCTTCCTACTTCCCTCTGCCCTGCCACACCTTTCTTCCTTCCTACTTCCCTCTTCCTCTTCCCGGCCACACCTTTATTCCTTACTATTTTCCTCTGCCCTGCCACACCTCTCTTCCCTCCTATTTTTCTCTTCCCTGCCACACCACTTTCCTTCCTACTTCCCTCTGCCCTGCCACACCCTTCTTCCTTCCTATTTCCTTCTGCGCTGCCACACCTTGCTTCCTTCCTATTTTCCTCTGCCCTGCCGCACCACTTTCCTTCCTATTTCCCTCTGCCCTGCCACACCCTTCTTCCTTCCTATTTCCTTCTGCCCTGCCACACCTTTCTTCCTTCCTATTTCCTTCTGCCCTGCCACACCTTTCTTCCTTCCTATTTCCCTCTGCCCTGCCGCACCACTTTCCTTTCTACTTCCCTCTGCCCTGCCACGCTTTTCTTCCTTCCTATTTCCTTCTGCCCTGCCACACCTTTCTTCCTTCTTATTTCCCTAAGTCCTGCCACACCTTTCTTCCTTCCTATTTCCCTCTGCCCTGCCGCACCACTTTCCTTTCTACTTCCCTCTGCCCTGCCACGCTTTTCTTCCTTCCTATTTCCTTCTGCCCTGCCACACCTTTCTTCCTTCTTATTTCCCTAAGTCCTGCCACACCTTTCTTCCTTCCTATTTTCTTCTGCACTACTTTCCTTCCTACTTCCCTCTGTCCTACCACACCCTTCTTACTTCCTATTTCCTTCTGCCCCACCACACCTTTCTTAATTTCCTTCTGCCCCGCCACACCTTTCTTCCTTCCTATTTCCCTCTGCCCTGCCGCACCACTTTCCTTCCTACTTCCCCTGACCTGCCATACCACCTTTTTTCTTCCCTTCTATTTCCTCTGCATTTCACACATCCTTCCTTTCAACCTAAACCTCTGATTTCCATCACTCTTTTCTCTATGAAATATGTTTCCTTCCACCATACCTATCTCTTATACTTCCTGTCCCCCCTCTCTCCATCCCTCCTTACTAGTGATGAGCGAGCACCCCAATGCTCGGGTGTTCGGGTGCTCTGACCGAGCACCCCCTGAGGCTCGAGTGCTCGGCCGAACACCCGAGCCCCATTGAAGTCAATGGGAGGACTCGAGCATTACACCAGGCACCCCCTGCTCTGATGAGGGGAGGGTGCCTGGTCCATAGGAAAAGGGCAGAAAATTATGGAAACACCACAGAAATGGTTCAGGGACAGCATAGGGAGGATGTCTGGATGCATCTTGGACTCCAACATCGCTGCTGGGAACGATCTTTCGCCCGTAGTACGACATTTTTACAGACTGACCATAAAACACACAAAAAGGAAAATAAAAACGACTTTAGGCGAAAAATTGTTACCAAACAATATTTGCTGTATATTTACTTGTATATCATCTGCAAATTATCCCAAAAATTTCCTTGATTTTCGGAAGTGAGGCCATGATTAAGAGGGAAACGTGCGCAGAGGCAAATTCTCCCAAAAATTTCCTTGATTTTCAGAACTGAGGCCATGATTAAGAGGGAAACGTGCACAGAGGCAAATTCTCCCAAAAATTTCCTTGATTTTATTGAACTGAGGCCATGATTAAGAGGGAAACGTGCGCTGAGCCGACCATCTAAAACATTATGGGTGAGGGTCTGCTGCAGAGCTGACCATCCTAAACATTATATGCGAAGGCCCGCTAGTGAGCTGACGCTATAAAACATTATATGAGAGGGCCCGCTAGAGAGCTGACCCAATAAAACATTATATGAGAAGGCCCGCTGGTGAGCTGACCTATATAAAAATTGGCAAACAGGGCCCGCTGGTGAGCTGGCCCCATATAAAAATTATATCACAGGGCATATGGAAGAGGAGGAGGAGGATGAGAAGATTAAGAGTCAACCATATACCCGTTTTTTGGGTGGAAGGGGTGAATGGGAATACAGAGTATTCCCATCATTGTAAATAACATATATAAAGTGAGTTTATGTTCCCCCGGGGCTTTCCTCCAGTGGAGTGGAGAAGTCAGGGGAAATCCAGGCCTTGTTCATTTTTATAAGTGTCAACCTATCAGCATTGTCGGTGGAAAGGCGGATACGCTTATCTGTTATGATGCCACCAGCAGCACTAAATACCCGCTCAGACAGAACGCTGGCGGCAGGGCAGGCCAGCACCTCCAAGGCGTAGAGTGCCAGTTCATACCACGTGTCCAGCTTGGACACCCAGTAGTTGTAAGGCACAGAGGGATCATTGAGGACGCTGACACGGTCTGCTACGTACTCCTTCACCATCTTCCAAAACTTTTCCCTCCTTGTGACACTAGGCTGCGCATCAGGGTGAGGGTGCTGGCGGGGTGTCATGAAGGTGTCCCACGCCTTGGAGAGTGTTGCCCTGCCTTTCTCGGAACTGCTGTGTGCTCCCCTTTTCTCCCCTTCTCGGTTGGCCAAGGTAGCACGTACTCTGCCGCCAGCGTTGTCAGATGGAAAATTTTGGAGCAATTTTTCGACAAGAACCTTCTGGTATTGCAACATTTTGCTTGTCCTCTCCACCGGAGGAATGAGAGATGAGAAATTCTCTTTGTAGCGGGGGTCCAGAAGGGTGAACACCCAGTAATCCGTGTTGTCTAAAATGCGTACAACGCGTGGGTCACAGGAAAGGCAGCCTAACATAAAGTCAGCCATGTGTGCCAGAGTACCAACAGTCAAGATTTCGCTGTCCTCACCAGGAGGATGACTCTCAATATCCTCATCCTCTTCCTCCTCTTCTGCCCACCCACGCTGAAGAGATGGAACTAAAGTTCCATGGCTACCCTCTGTAGCGGAGGCAACCGTGTCTTCCTCCTCCTCCTCCTCCTCCTCCTCCGCCTCCTCCAATTGTCGCTGAGAAGACGAAGTGAGGGTGCTCTGGCTATCACCTTGTGTAAGCTCTTCCTCCCCCATTTCCACCTCTTCCACATGCAAAGCGTCGGTTTTAATTGTGAGCAGCGAGCGTTTCAGTAGACACAGAAGTGGGATGGTTACACTGATAATAGCGTTATCGCCGCTCACCATCTGTGTCGATTCCTCAAAATTGCGTAAAACCTCGCACAGGTCTGACATCCATTCCCACTCCTCACTTCTGATTACAGGAAGTTGAACGGAGAGGCGACGACCGTGTAACAGCTGGTACTCCACTACTGCCCTCTGCTGCTCACAAAGCCGGGCCAACATGTGGAAGGTGGAGTTCCAGCGCGTGCTCACGTCACACAGCAGCCGGTGAGCTGGCAATTGTAAGCGCTGCTGCAGCTTCAACAGGCCGGCTGAAGCTGTTGATGACTTACGGAAATGTGCACACACGCGGCGCACCTTGGTCAAGAGATCATGCACATTGGGGTAGGTTTTTAGAAATCGCTGCACCACTAAATTAAATACATGCGCTAGGCATGGTACGTGTGTGAGCTTGCCGAGCTCCAAAGCCGCCACCAAGTTACGCCCATTATCACACACAACCATGCCTGCTTGCAGGTTGAGTGGCGAGAGCCACTGCTCGGTCTGGTGACTAATCCCCTGCAACAGCTCTGAGGCCGTGTGCTGTTTGTCCCCAAGGCAGATCAGCTTCAGCACGGCCTGTTGACGCTTCCCCACTGCAGTGCTACACTGCTTCCAGCTACTGGCTGATGGGGGAGTGGCGGTGTGTGTAGAGAATTCGGAGGTGGAAACGGAGGAGGAGGAGCCAATAACGTAGGTGCTGGTGGAAACCCTGATGGAGGTAGGGCCCGCAATCCTCGGCGTGGGTAGCACCCGTGCCATCCCAGGGTCCGAGTCGCTCCCAGCCTCCACGACATTCACCCAGTGTGCCGTCAGGGAAATGTAGCGTCCCTGGCCACAAGCACTTGTCCATGTGTCAGTCGTTAAGTGGACCTTCCCAGTAACTGCGTTGGTCAGGGCACGGGTGATGTTACGGGACACATGGTGGTGTAATGCGGGGATGGCACACCGGGAAAAGTAGCGGCGGCTGGGGACCGCGTACCGAGGGACAGCTGCTGCCATCAGGCTGCGGAAGGACTCAGTGTCCACAAGCCTAAATGGCAGCATTTCGATGGCCAGTAATTTTGAAAGGTGTGAGGTTAGTGCTATGGCCTGTGGGTGGGTGGCTGGGTACTTTCTCTTGCGCTCAAATGCCTGGGGTAACGACATTTGGACGCTGTGCTGGGACAGGGAAGTGGATGTGGTCGCTGATGGTGCTTCAGATGCTACAGGTGCAGGGCGGGAGGTATGCGGGCCTGCGCCTTCGACAGGCGATTGGCCGGCACCGAAAACAGGGGAAGAGGAGGCAGTGGTGTGGCCTGCAGACACAGATGGGCGATCCAGGCGTTCCTCCCACTTACTACGGTGCTTGGATGCCATGTGTCGGATCATGCTGGTGGTGGTGAGGTTTCTAGTGTTCATGCCTCGGCTCATTCTGGTGTGGCACAGGTTGCAAACTACAATTCTTTTGTCGTCCGCACTTTCCTTAAAAAAACGCCATACCGCGGAACACCTACCCCTTGGCAAGGTAGATTTACGCAAGGGGGTGCTCCGTGGAACATTTGCGGGCCGGTTTGGTGCGGTCCGCCTTCTTTCTGTAGCCACACCACTGCCTCTTCCAGCCTGTTGCGGTGCTGCAGATGGCTCACCCTCAGGACTGCTGTCATCGCTCGGCTCTACACCTTCCCAGGTGGGGTCAGTCACCTCATCGTCCACCAAGTCCTCCTCCACTTCCTCACTCTGATCATCCTCCTCAAGTCTTGATCCCACCACATACTCAGTCATTGACAACTGTATAACATTCTCCTCAACAAGGTCTTGAGACGGAAATAGTGGTTGATTTAATGGCAACTGTGTCTCATCATCATCATCATCATCCACTACTTCCTTTGACCTTAAATGCCGTTCACATCTGTCATCTTCTTGTGATTGGGTAGCCTCTAGAGGTTGTGAATCAGGGCACAAGATGTCATGTTCCTCTGCAAGCGTGCTTGGAGAGAGGGTCAAATGAAGGATTGGTGATGAGACGAGCTCCTCACTATATCCCAGTGTGGGATCACTTCTTTGACCAGACCGTGTATGGTGGGAGGAAGGATGATCAGAGTGAGGATTATTTTGACCAGACTCTTGGCTACTGAGAGTGGACTTGGTGGAAGACAGGGTGGTGCTTAACCGACTGGAAGCAGTATCAGCTGTCATCCAACCGACCACCTGTTCGCAGTGGTCGGACATCGAGAGTGATGTCCTGCGACGCCCTGTAAAATTACACATGAAGCTAGGTATGGTGGATGTCTTTCTTTCTTGTGCTCTGGCACCAGGCACAGTTTCTCCGCGTCCTGACCCGCGCCCTGAACTTTCAGGATCACGTCCACTTCCCCGTCCCTTTTTACCCGCCTTCTTCATCTTACACAGAATATGTGACTTTAATATTTGAGTTTGAAAACTTAACAGTATTTCTTATTATTCTGCAACTCTGCACAGTACACAGAATAGGCTGCTAAACGGAGGTGAAACACACTGAATGGAATATGTGACTTTGATATTTTAGTTTGAAGACTTAACAGTATTTCTTCCTATTCTGCAACTCTGCACAGTACACAGAATAGGCTGCTAAACGGCGGTGAAACACACTGAATGGAATATGTGACTTTAATATTTGAGTTTGAAAACTTAACAGTATTTCTTATTATTCTGCAACTGTACAGAGTACACAGAATAGGCTGCTAAACTGCGGTGAAACACACTGAATGGAATATGTGACTTTAATATTTGAGTTTGAAAACTTAACAGTATTTCTTATTATTCTGCAACTCTGCAGAGTACACAGAATAGGCTGCTAAACTGCGGTGAAACACACTGAATGGAATATGTGACTTTAATATTTGAGTTTGAAAACTTAACAGTATTTCTTATTATTCTGCAACTGTACAGAGTACACAGAATAGGCTGCTAAACTGCGGTGAAACACACTGAATGGAATATGTGACTTTAATATTTGAGTTTGAAAACTTAACAGTATTTCTTATTATTCTGCAACTGTACAGAGTACACAGAATAGGCTGCTAAACTGCGGTGAAACACACTGAATGGAATATGTGACTTTAATATTTGAGTTTGAAAACTTAACAGTATTTCTTATTATTCTGCAACTGTACAGAGTACACAGAATAGGCTGCTAAACTGCGGTGAAACACACTGAATGGAATATGTGACTTTAATATTTGAGTTTGAAAACTTAACAGTATTTCTTATTATTCTGCAACTCTGCAGAGTACACAGAATAGGCTGCTAAACTGCGGTGAAACACACTGAATGGAATATGTGACTTTAATATTTGAGTTTGAAAACTTAACAGTATTTCTTATTATTCTGCAACTGTACAGAGTACACAGAATAGGCTGCTAAACTGCGGTGAAACACACTGAATGGAATATGTGACTTTGATATTTTAGTTTGAAGACTTAACAGTATTTCTTCCTATTCTGCAACTCTGCACAGTACACAGAATAGGCTGCTAAACTGCGGCGAAGCACACTGAATGGAATATGTGACTTTGATATTTTAGTTTGAAGACTTAACAGTATTTCTTCCTATTCTGCAACTCTGCACAGTACACAGAATGTGCTGCTAAACTGCGGCGAAGCACACTGAATGGAATATGTGACTTTGATATTTTAGTTTGAAGACTTAACAGTATTTCTTCCTATTCTGCAACTCTGCACAGTACACAGAATAGGCTGCTAAACTGCGGCGAAGCACACTGAATGGAATATGTGACTTTGATATTTTAGTTTGAAGACTTAACAGTATTTCTTCCTATTCTGCAACTCTGCACAGTACCTAGAATGTGCTGCTAAACTGCGGCGAAGCACACTGAATGGAATATGTGACTTTGATATTTTAGTTTGAAGACTTAACAGTATTTCTTCCTATTCTGCAACTCTGCACAGTACACAGAATGTGCTGCTAAACTGCGGCGAAGCACACTGAATGGAATATGTGACTTTGATATTTTAGTTTGAAGACTTAACAGTATTTCTTCCTATTCTGCAACTCTGCACAGTACACAGAATGTGCTGCTAAACTGCGGCGACGCACACTGAATGGAATACGTGACTTTGATATTTTAGTTTGAAGACTTAACAGAATGTGCTCTAATCTGCAACTTTGCACACTAAACAGAATGTGCTCTAATCTGCAACTTTGCACACTAAACAGAATGTGCTCTAATCTGCAACTTTGCACACTAAACAGAATGTGCTCTAATCTGCAACTGTGCACACTAAACAGAATGTGCTCTAATCTGCAACTTTTCACACTAAACAGAATATTTTTTTTTTTTTTTTTTTTTTTTTTTCCCCCCCACACAAAATAACCTGCTGCCCCCACACACAGTAGTCCTAAAAAGGACTTTTGGTTCTTTTTTGTCACAATTTTTTTTTTTCCTCCCTACACTGCCTTTCCCTTCCTATCCTCAGCTCTCCCTGGCTCAGACTGAGCCGAACTCGATGGTCAGGTGCTATACAGCACCCGACCACGGGTTCTGGCCAGCCAATCAGTGTAATGCCAGCAGCCAACATGGCTGCTGGCATTACACCGATGTCAGAGCCTCCCTGCATGTTTATTGGCTGCGCAGCAGCCGCAAAACGTGCGGGGAGGAGACCCGAACATGGCGGGCGAGCACATGCGGTACTCGTACGAGTACCGCCATGTGCCGAGCAGAGCGATGCTCGAGCCGATCCGAGCATCGGCCGAGCATGCTCGCTCAACACTACTCCTTACCATATCTAATTCCCTTCAATACTTCCCTTTCATTCATATTTGTATTATTTCCTTCCTTCCACCTCATCCTTGCTATTTCCCTCCTGCACTCCTGTCTTCCCTTTTTCTCTCCCTCCTTCCATCCTTATCTCATTCTGCAGAGTTCTGTTCATTTTCTCCTCTTTATGTTTCATTCAGCAGGATTCAGTGCTCAAGCTGTTCACACAGACACAGAGCTGTTACTGCATAAATATTAATTAGATGCTTGGGCTGCCCCTGTGAATCCCCCGTTTCCACCCTGAAGTGGCAGTTTAAGTCTGCTCTCCCTCAGGAGTCATGCTCTGCTAATTCTCACCTGCAGTTTCGCTGTAAACACCTCGTTACACTATAATTAGAACGCTGATTAGTTCAGGGCCAGAAAATTGCTATTTAAAGGTCACTACAGGGTTCTCATTAATGTATTTGTGTTTTAAACTGAATGAGCAGGTAAGGATTGGAGATATGTGCAAACCACAGAGGAAAGGGCACCAAAATCGACATAGTGTTCTAGATAGTTAAATGGTTTAACCCCTTGGATGCCAGAGATGTCTCCAGCATTTTGCGAAGCTGTTATGTGTACCTGTGTTTATTATAGCTCACTTTATCTGTGTGTTTGAACTTGTATGAAGAATATGTGTAGGTATAGTTTATTTGCATTGAGTCACACAATGTCCACAACACCTTATCGAAGAAGAATATACAATAAATAAAATAGGTTTCACAACAAATACAATCATTGGAGTTTCATACCAACAACAGGAAAGTGGTCCCTACTCCAAAGAGACTATGGTCTAACTGGGTAACAGGAGGTAAACAGAGGGTGTCAGGTAATGTAAATTGCAGTGGTGACTACCAACATGCTTTGCAGAATGCTAGTACAGCAAATGATAGGATTTAGGAGTAGTTGTAAAGATGGAAGGATGAGTTCTAAATGGTATATGGAATTCCATATGGGTCAGTGCTAGGGCCTGTTGTCTTCAATTTCTTCATTAGTGACATTACTGGTGCTATTCAATGTCTTTTTGTAGAAGATTGCAAAACATTTGACTCCAGGAGGGATAAACCAAATGTGTGAGAATTTAGGAAAACTGAGGGAATGGACAAAGGTATCGGGTCTAATATTTAATGCTGAAAAGTATAAAATAATTCATTTAGGAAATAGAAACCCATAGGTGCAATACAACCTTAATGATACTGTGCTGAAAAAAAAACAACATAGAAAAGAGAACTTGCTTGTTATTAGTTCAGATGACTTGAAGGTAGGCAAGCAATACAGGAAAGCAGTGGGAAAAGATAACTGGGCTCTTGGTTGTATAAGAAGAAGTATTACCAGCAGGAAGAGAGAGGTACTAATGCCAGTCTATAGACTGCTGGTAAGACCGCACCTGGAGTACGGGAGGCAGTTCTGGAGACCACATCTCCAGATGGACATTAATAAATTGGGGATGTTCAAAGGAAAGCCAACTGTCACAGAGTGACTAGGAAATAACAACACTGACAAGTACAGATGAACTTAAGATAAAACTTTATTAAGTACAATAGAGCAGTAATGATGACACAATGCTGGAAGCAGCAAATGACACAACAGTGGCAGTAATGAGTGACACAAACATGGCAGCAAGACTGGCACACCTTCACGAGACCAGGGAGGAACAGTGAACTCACTTTCCTCACCCTTCACTAGGCAGGCAAGCAGTAGCGGAATGGCCCTGGGAACTCTTACTGGCTAGGTGGGAGGACAGTGCAGAGCACTTCCACACACACAGTTTGAGTGTCACACCTTCACAAGACCAGGGAGGAACAGTAAACACACTTTCCTCACCTTTCACTAGGCAGGCGAGCAGTAACGGATAGGCCCTGGGAACTCTCACAGGCTAGGTGGGAGGACAGTGCAAAGCACTTCCACACACACCATACGAGTGACACATCTTCACGAGACCAGGGAGGAACAGTGGACACACTTTCCTCACCCTTCACTAGGCAGGTGAGCAATAACGGAAAGGCCCTGGGAACTCACACAGGCAAGTTGGGAGGGCAGTGCAGAGCACTTCCACACACAGTCGGCATGAAATTAGGAAGCGCAACAATACCCAAATGTCGACAAGGTAACCGGCACTGAGGCTAGGTGATACAACATACAAACCGGAACGGCCACGGGAGGACAGTACACTGACTGGCCTACAATCGCTGCTAGCGGAAGCGAGCACTGAGAGGAAGGCACAGGCAGCAAGGATTCCTAACAGAGACAAGGAATCACAAATGGAGCGCAACAGAGAGAGAATCAAAGGCAGCCAAGGGTCTGAGCTGGATCAGGTAGTCAGACGTCGCCAGTGGTCGAAGCCAGAACGGGTAGTCAGATGTAGCCAGGAGTCAGAGCCAGAACGGGTAGTCAGATGAGCCAGGAGTCAGAGCCGGAACAGGTAGTCAGGCGTAGCCAGGAGTCAGAGCCGGATCGGGTAGTCAGACGTAGCAGGAGTAGTACACAGGAACAGAAATGGACCAACACAGCACTAAGCTCAGGTACACCATGAAAGGGCAAAGGTAATGAGACATGCTGAGGTTTAAAAGGCCTAGCAGGTGGACAGAGAGATGCCATCACCAGCATAGTGACCTATAAGAACAGCAACTCAGCGTAGAGCGACAGTTAGGCAGTAGCAATGTCACTGAATAGCAATATCTCATAGAGGCAATCACGGGCACCGTGATGCAAACAAAATAGTGCAAGGTCTTCATGACAAGGGTGCCAGAATAGACAAATAACTTAATTTGTACAGCTTGGAGGAATGGAAGGAGAGATATGAAATAATATATGAAATATATATATATATATATATATATATATATATCAATAGCTATAGATGAAAGCACTCTCTCTGAAATATGATTCTTGCCCAGGTGCATAATCCCAGTATTGCAAATCTAGAATAAAGAAGGGGCAGCACCCGTGGGACTTCTTAAGGGGATATATTTATTATCAATAAGGCAAAACAAATGGTCAACGTTTTGGTCCACAAACTGGACCTTTATCAAGACAACCAGAGTAGATACAGGCCTTGTGTTAAATACCCTGGAAAACCCCAGCGTCGCTTGTGTCGCTTGATGACGTCTCCACCCACCCTGCTGCCGATTGGGCATTGTTGGGTGGACGTCCCTCATTGGTCACGGAGACTAGTGGGTATTACAAAAAATATATCAACAGGCCACATGATGTCATGAATGAAAGATCTCAAAGGGATCAATAATTTAATGCAAAAGAGTGTGAATGCAGTGATAACATAATCAGAGATGAGTCCAGCCTTTTGGTCCACTCCCACTTATAGACGCCAATGTCCCACAATGAAACATATGGCAGCAGCATCCGACTCGCACCTTCTACAGTCTGAGGGCGAGACTGATCATTGCTATCAGCATATGAATTACCACGGGCACATCCTGCTCCCCTCGAGTCTAGTGAACTACTAGATAACATGTGTATTGTGCTGTGCGATGTGCGGGAGACCCGCACTCAATCAATTCGCAATGGCAGGTCTGATACAAAAGTATATGTTCATTCTGACACCAATGAAAGTAGTCACAGTCATCCTGTAACCCAGCCGACAAACATATCAACACGATTCCACATACAGTGACCCAAACTGGGCAACAGATTCCCCATCGAATATGCTACATGTTGCTCCAATAGTAAAGTCAAATGATACAGATCAATTCTATCTCAATTGAGTAGTGGGTAGTAGAAGATCTTCGACGTGATATCATAACCCCCACAGAAGGAAGATATACCATCCATAGGCTAGCTGCTATTAAATGACTCGTTGTGATATAGATTCATTGTAGCATCAAGGTGTAGAAGCATCTGAGTAGATAAGTGACTCTAGATTACCATGTCATATAAATATGTAGGACCAGGCTGCATACTGTTAATCAGAGGACGCACTCACTTTTTGATTACCAGCTTTCCGTGTGGTGAGACATACAAGCCAGAGCAGATTTTAGGTGTCAGGGGGTTCCCTAATGGTGTAGGGAGTCACGTCCTATAATGGTAGAATGTTAATGGCAATGCCCCGCTATCCGGGGTTCTATGCCCATCACTACCTGGAGAGAACCCTCCACTATGGGTATGACAAAGAGTTCAACATCTCCACCATTGGGGAGAGTTTACTATCAGCCCAAATATAGTTAACAAAGACAGTCTGAGGGACACGTTATAAGAAACAAGTCCATTGGGCTCTGTCATTTAGCCCCCTGGGAGCTAACGTGTCTACATGATAAATCCATCTTTCCTCCTTCTGGAGTAGTAGTTTACCTCTGTCACCTCCTCTAGGTAATTCCTGTTGGAAGTCTATTACCATGTAGCGTAAATCAGCCATGGTATGCTTCCTCTCTGCAAAGTGGCGTGCAACTGGTTTATCCACTGAGTGCATCCCTGCTATTGGAACGATGATTAGCCAAATGGTCTCTAAAATTTGTGATGGTTTTGCCGATGTATAATAAACTGCAGGGACATTTGATGAAATAAATCACGTAACTTGTAGTGCAAGTGAGTCTATCCTTGATGCTTATTGGTCTGCCTGTGTGAGGATGGTTAAAGGTTTGTCCAGTGAGTAGGTATTTGCAGGTTGTACAAGCTGTGCATTTATAGCAACCTTTTTTAGGTGAAGGAAACCAAGATGTATATTTCTCCTGATAGCAATGTTGTGGGTCTGTAAGTACTAAGTGGTCTCTTAGGTTCCGTCCCCTTTTGTAGCTCATCCTAGGGGTGGATTTAAATATTGTAGGCAAGGTTTTATTAGAAACCACTATATCCCAGTGTTTTCTAATTGAGGAACTGATTTGTGGGCTTGTTGTGCTGTATGTGGAGATTAAAATAAGTCTATCTGCCTTCTGTTTAGTTGACTCCCCAGATAATATGGCGCTTGTCTTTGGTCCTTAGCACGTCTCAAAGCCTGTTGTAATAGATCTGTCTTATAACCATGCTTTAGAAATCTAATATATAGTTCATCAAGCTGTGAGTTAGCCAATGTAGGGTCCGTGTTATTTGTGACGATACATAGGAACTGTGCAAAAGTCACCCTTTGTTTGAGATGTTTCAGATGGTAACTTTGGAAGTGTAACAACGTGTTTCTATCAGTGGTCTTGCGAAATTTGTAGTGCCCAGGTGATCATCTACACGGAATACTGTGTGATCTAACAAGTTCACTGGTGTGCATCCGCACTATATGACAATTTAACAGGTGAATCTAAGTCATTCAAGGTATTAACAAATTGGGTAAAGGTATCAGTGTTGCTTTTCCATATCAAAAACAGGTCGTCAATGTAGTGATCATAAAATATGACATGAGAGGTCATCAAAGGTAGGATGTGATGTTATTCATATTAAGCCATATAGAAGTTGGCAAATGTGGGGGCAACGTTCGTCCCCATTGAGGTTCCCAATACTTGGAGGTAGTAGTCCCGCTCAAATCTGAAATAGTTCAGTGTTAAGCAGTATTTTAGTAACTCCAAAAGGAATCCAATAGGGGGATGTCCAGGTGTTTTGAGTGCCTTCATAAGAGCAGTGGCCACTGCCCTTATTCCCTCTTAGATAGGAATCACAGTGTAGAGGGATTTAACGTCCATGGTTGTTAAGATGAATTCCTCTCCCAGGTTTCTCACAGTGAGGATATTTTTAATGAAATCACCCGTGTCCTTTACATATGATGGGAGTGACTGGACTAGGGGTTGCAGCCAGAAATCTAGGAATTGTGCCACTAGCTGTAGCAATGAACCCCTGCCGGACACAATAGGGTGTCCTAACGGTTTGTTGCTGTCTTTGTGGATTTTAGGCAATGTGTAGAAAATGGGACAAATTGGGTAATCAACTGTGAGGAATCTGTGGGTGTGTTCATCAATCCAACCATGTCTCAATGCATTGTTCAGTGAGTTATCCATTATACATTTATGCCGTGCAAGGGGGTCTGATGGTAATCTGGAGTATACACTAGTGTCATTAAGTTGTTGTAAAATCTCTTCCTGGTAATAGGCATAATCCATGACTACCACAGTGCCACCATTTGTCGGCCGGACATATGATGATAGAAGGGATTTGTGATAAGTTTTTGAGTGCTGACAGTTCGAGTTTCGTTAGGTTGTTGTGTGGTATCGAGGGGGTCTTGTTCTTAGTGTCCCGTTCCGCCATCCTTATGTAACTCCTAATGGAGGGATTCGTAGTCGGTGGGTCAAACGTGCTTTTGGAATGGAATTTGTACATGCCCAGTTCTTTTGAATTTTGAAAAAAAAAATTCAGGTTGTGTTGAAATTTGTATAAGTCAATAGCCGTGTCAAATGCTTTTTGTTTGAAATTAGGAACAAAGCAGAGTCCCTTAGATAGGATATTCATTTCGGAGGTGGAAAGAGGATGTGCACTGAGATTAAAAACTATGGCTTCTTGAGTGGGGGTTTGTTGCTTACTTTTTTGCTGGAAGTGGCCCCTTCTAGTGTGTGGTTTTTTGCATTTGCAGCCAATCTGATTACAACCCCTAAAAAAGATTCCTTAGGGGCTACAGGGGTTTGTGTGGGGTCTGAATCAGAAGAATTGCCCGAGGATTGATCAACTGTATTAAGATTAGGTCTATTGATTCTTCTTCAAATTCTAGGTGTGAATCTAGGTCTCTCTTGGGTACCTGTGAGCCACCTATATACCCGTTTTTTCTGTAATCCTGATTGACCTTTAAGACCTTAGCTGATTTAAAGCGATGTAGGTCAGTTTTTTATTTGTCAATAGACTCGGACAGTTTTTCTGACCAGTTATTCTCACTGTCAGCGGTGAGGATAGCTAGGTGTTTGGTCTCAAAATTGGCAATATTGGCTCTTACCACTTTTAACTCCCTAGACTCTTCCTCTATCACCAGGAGCATAAGGTCATATGAACACTTGTTCAATATACAGCACCATCTGCGGCAAAATTCAGGGTTAGTGCGGCCTATAGTGGATACACTGGTGATACGGAAGCCTCTTGGAATGTGTTTGGCTCGGAAATAATCTGACAGATATACTCCATGTAGCTGTAAATCACATTCATGTTGTTTCAATTTAGTTAAATTATTAAAAATATCCAAGGGTGCCTTACCTTGCAAATATTCAACCGCCGTTTCGGTGAATAGAATGTCGTCCTCTGCAGTAGCAGAAAAAGCAAGAGGATCCAAAGGCTGCTCAAGTATGGTAACCGATGAGGGGTCCTCCATAGCTTGTGTAGAGCGTATAGTCACTGAGATCTGTTGGGCCACAAGCGTAGGGGACTTCTGTAAATGAACAACTGGATACAATTTGAGGGTGCACGTCACAGAGGAATAACATCAATAGCTATAGATGAAACACTTTCTCTGAAATATAATTCTTGCCCAGGTGCACAATCCCAATATTGCAAAATCTAGAATAAAGAAGGGGCAGCACCCGTGGGACTTCTTAAGGAGATATATTTATTATCAATAAGGCAAAACAAATGGTCAACATTTTGGTCCACAAATTGGACCTTTATCAAGACCACCAGAGTAGATACAGGCCTTGTGCTAAATACCCTGTAAACCCCAGCGTTGCTCGTGTCGCTTGATGACGTCACCACCTACTAGCTGAAGCTAGTGGATGGTAATAACAGACCTATCTGGCACTGGCTCATTAATCAATAAATAAGGGCCAACTGTAATCAGGCCATTGATAAACAAGACAATGAAAATGTCCATGGAAGCCAGAGGATTGCCTAGCATAATGGTGTCCATGTTAAGTCCTCAAGGGCTACCAACATGCCTGGATTTCAATGACAGCAACTTTTTATTTTGACTTGTCATATTCCATAAGAGAATAATACTTAAAGTTTCATTGCCTCTACTTTTTATTCTTCACCAATTTTTTTTATACTTTTATGTACCTGACATTCAGCTCCCTGTACCTCTGCTGCCAGAAAGCTATTTGGCCAGTGACAGTAAAACCAGAGCTAGTGATACAATGTAACACTATCCATGCATTGTTCTTTATGTTGTACTTTAATAGACAGGAGACAGGCTTTTCTATGTTTGTGTTTTTTTTTAACATCTTACCGCTATCCTTTCTTCATTCCTCCCAACATTTCAAATGGACAAAGAGGAACACTTTTGTTTTAGGAGGTGTTACTGGGTGGGGCATTAACAAGGATTTTTAGGTTACTACAGTGAGGGAAAATTATTTGATCCCCTGCTGATTTTGTATGTTTGCCCACTGACAAAGAAATGATCAGTCTATAATTTAATGGTAGGTTTATTTGACCAGTGAGAGACATAATAACAACAAAAAAAATCCTGAAAAACGCATTACAAAAAGTTATCAATTGATTTGCATTTTACTGAGTGAAATAAGTATTTGACCCCTTTGCAAAACATGACTTAGTACTTGGTGGCAAAACCCTTGTTGGCAATCACAGAGGACAGACGTTTCTTGTAGTTGGCCACCAGGTTTGCACACATCTCAGCAGGGATTTTGTTCCACTCCTCTTTGCAGATCCTCTCCAAGTCATTAAGGTTTTGAGGCTGACATTTGGCAACTCGAACCTTCATCTCCCGCCACAGATTTTCTATGGGATTAAGGTCTGGAGACTGGCTAGGCCACTCCAGGACCTTAATGTGCTTCTTCTTGAGCCACTCCTTTGTTGCCTTGGCCATGTGTTTTGGGTCATTGTCATGCTGGAATATCCATTCACGACCCATTTTCAATGCCCTGGCTGAGGGAAGGAGGTTCTCACCCAGGATTTGAAGGTACATGGCCCCATCCATCATCCCTTTGATGTGGTGCAGTTGTCCTGTCCCCTTAGCAGAAAAACACCCCCAAAGCATAATGTTTCCACCTCCTTGTTTGACGGTAGGGACAGTGTTCTTGGGGTCATAGGCAGCATTCTTCCTTCTCCAAACACGGCAAGATGAGTTGATGCCATAGAGCTCGATTTTGGTCTCATCTGACCACAACACTTTCACCCAGTTCTCCTCTGAATCATTCAGATGTTCACTGGCAGACTTCAGACAGGCCTGTACATGTGCTTTCTTGAGCAGGGGAACCTTGCGGGCGCTGCAGGATTTCAGTCCTTCATGGCGTAGTGTGTTCCCAATTGTTTTCTTGATGACTATGGTCCCAGCTTCCTTGAGATCATTGACAAGATCCTCCTGTGGAGTTCTGGGCTGATTCCTCACTGTTCTCATGATCATTGAAACTCCACAAGGGAAGATCTTGCATGGAGCCCCAGACCAAGGGAGATTGACAGTTATTTTGTGTTTCTTCCATTTGCAAATAATCGCACCAACTGTGGTCACCTTCTTACCAAGCTGCTTGTCGATGGTCTTGTAGCCCATTCCAGCCTTGTGTAGGTCTACAATCTTGTCCCTGACATCCTTGGACAGCTATTTGGTCTTGGCCATGGTGGAGAGTTTGAAATCTGATTGATTGATTGCTTCTGTGGACAGGTGTCTTTTATACAGGTAGCAAGTTGAGATTAGAAGCACTCCATTTAAGAGAGTGATCCTAATCTCAGCTTGTTACCTGAATAAAAGACACCTGGGAGCCAGAAATCTTGCTGATTGATAGGGGGTAAAATACTTATTTCACTCAGTAAAATGCAAATCAATTTATAACTTTTTTGAAATGCGTTTTTCAGAATTTTTTGTTGTTATTCTGTCTCTCACTGTTCAAATAAACCTACCATTAAAATTATAGACTGATCATTTCTTTGTCAGTGGGCAAACGTACAAAATCAGCAGGGGATCAAATACTTTTTTCTCTTACTGTATATGCTCTATTGACGCTTCTATTTGTAACTGAATAAATAATTTAGAGCAAGACCAAAGTATTTTATTTACACAGACTAATTTATAAACACATATACTGAAGTAGAATCAAACATTAATGTGAGTTGTATTGCTGTGGATCAATGTGATACACTTATATACACACCACACAGTCTGATCTCCTAAACAAAGGGACACCAGGGTGATACACTTATATACACACCACACAATCTGATCTCCTAAACACAGGACACCAGGGTGATACACTTCTATACACCCCACACAGTCTGATCTCCTAAACACAGGGACATCAGGATGATACATTATATACACACCACACAGTCTGATCTCCTAAACACAGGGACACCAGGGTAATACACTTATATACACACCACACAGTCTGATCTCCTAAACACAGGGACACCAGGGTGATACACTTATATACACACCACAGTCTGATCTCCTAAACACAGGGACACCAGGGTGATACACTTCTATACACACACACCACAGTCTGATCTCCTAAACACAGGGACACCAGGGTGATACACTTATTTACACACCACACAGTCTGATCTCCTAAACACAGGAACACCAGGGTGATACACTTATATACACACCACACAGTCTGATCTCCTAAACAGAGGGACACCAGGGTGATACACTTTATACACACCACACAGTCTGATCTCCTAAACACAGGGACACCAGGGTGATACACTTATATACACACCACGCAGTCTGATCTAAACAGAGGGACACCAGGGTGATACACTTATATACACACCACACAGTCTGATCTCCTAAACACAGGGACACCAGGGTGATACACTTAGATACACACCACACAGTCTGATCTCCTAAACACAGGGACACCAGGGTGATACACTTATATACACACCACACAGTCTGATCTCCTAAACACAGGGACACCAGGGTGATACACTTATATACACACCACACAGTCTGATCTCCTAAACACAGGGACACCAGGGTGATACACTTATATACACACTGCACAGTCTGATCTCCTAAACACAGGGACACCAGGGTGATACACTTATATACACACCACACAGTCTGATCTACTAAACACAGGGACACCAGGGTGATACACATATATACACACCACACAGTCTGATCACACAGATGGTGGCTCTTCAGGAGCGCTGTCATTGAGATATCTAATGATAATTATTTCATCTGTATGGTCTACAACATGTGCCTGGCTTGCAAGCACACGTTGTAGACCATTCTGATGAAGTAATTATACTTAGATATCTAGATGACAGCGCTCCTGAAGAGCCGCTGTCTGGTCCCGGAAGCAGGATCTCATAATGTCCGCTGTACAGCGGACGCAGGAGAAGGGGGAGGGAGCGGAGGTCTTTATTTTTTTACATCTCTCAAACCATAACAGTTTGAGAGATGGGAATGGGAGATGGGCATTAAGTATGTTTTTATTATTCCTATAATTTGGCTTACACTTTTTGGGGGCTTTACTATCCCTTTAAGAATCACCTGTGAGGCCACCATGCCTTAGAACAAAATAAAGTGTTTTGATCTTTCTCGGTGGGTGCATGTCACATTCTTCGTTGTAGGTTTCCATAAGTTGGAAGGGTGTCCCAGGTATGTTCCCTTGCTCTCTATGTGCCTAGACAGAAATATCTGTACCACACTGACGAGGCCCGTATAGTCCGAATCGTATGTCTGTGATTGTGCCGTTTCTCATCTGTTCATGTGCAGAGATTCTAAGAACCTTTAATTTTGGAGGGGGCTTGTCCCAGCTCCCTATCACCCCAGGGGATTTATATTACTGTGTCTCCCTATAGATCAGTTCTGACTCTTCAATTCAATCCGAATAAAAATGTTGAGACATAAAGGACACATTTTTAGGATTTACAAACCTTCTGAAAGACACCTACCTGTCAACTTGAGGTTATGTACTATACTCATTTTGCTGCAACGTGTTGGAGACCTCCCTGGTATCTATGGGATTAATTTTACACTTTTTAACCTTTTAAGGAACTTAGAGGTGTGCGGTGCATCAGTTGTGCTGGCCACATCTACGTTATGATGTGTGTGTGACCATTGCAATCTCAATGAACCTGTGGCAGCAGAGGTGTAACTGGAAGCCATTGGGCCCTGGTGTAAAAATTGCCATGGCCCCCACCGACAACATTGCCCCCAGTGGCCATCTCCACATTGCCCCTATTGGCCACCTCCACATAGCCCCCATTGGCCACCTCCATATTGCCCCCATTAGTCATCCCCATTGGTCATCTCTACATTGCCCCATTGGTCATCTCCACATTGCCCCCATTGGTCATCTCCACATTGCCTCCATTGGACATCTCCACAATGCCCCCATTGTCCCCCAGTGTCCTTCGCCTACCTCCCTGGTGGCCCAGCGGCATGGCAGGAGAGGTCTATGCCTCATTCTGCACAGACCTCTATTAGCAACTGGAGCTCCTCTCCAGTAATGCAGAGCGCTGGGAGATTATGTTATCTTTTAGTGCTCTCATTACTAGAGTGCCAGAGACAGTGGGAGGTCAGCTGCTAATAGAAAGAGGCACAGACCTCAGCTTGTAGTGGGCACTGGGCTGGGGGGGGGGAGGTAGCAGGTGGCAGTTGGGGCCCTGGAGTGACAGGCCCAGTAGCAGTTGCTACCCTTTTGTTTCGCCACTGTGTAGCAGGTTTATACCTCATTACAGGGTATTATTTAATCCCTTGGATCCTAGAGAGCTCTCCATTGCATTGTGTAACAACCAAGGGGTTAAATACTTTTTTTTTGTTTTGTTTTTTTCCTTGCTTGTTATAGAGCAAATGTATTTTCTCTGCTGGAAATAGCGGATGACATGAGGATGTGGACATGTCAGGAGTGAGGGTGTGGCTATGGGTGGAGCTAAGGGCACCTAGAGTGCCTTGCCTAGGGGTGCCTGAGTTCCCAGTGCACACATGCTCAGACATATAAACTCCGCTCACATTACTGCAGGAAGACATTGCCAGACCTTTCCACAAGAGGTGAACTATGCCATATTCTCTAATAAAGTGTTTCTCCCTTCAGGAACAGTGGGAGATCAAGCAAAAGCTGCCATTGTTGAGAGCCTATTAAACAACAGCAGTTGTGTCCCAGTCCACATTAAACAAAAGCACCGGAGGAGAATTAAATGCATTAAAGCTAATTAGGAATAAGACAGTAATCTCTTATGAGCCCTCACTACTATTTGTTTCAGTCTGCTGAAATATTTGTCATTCCTGTGCTGTGTCTTTTTAATTGCGTTGGCCCATTAGGTAGTGTGACAGAAGAGGCTGGCTATATTAATGCAGAAGAAGGATAATGCTCTTGTGTTTATACGTGACAAATAACTGTGCAATATTTTAGAGAACTTAGGAGGAGATTTATACACCTGGCGTTATGACAAATGTGGAGTGAAAAGTGGCCTAAAAAGTAAGGTCGGCATTTAAAAAGACAATTGCATCAATTTTGGAAGGCTTAACGCCACGAAGTTATGTTTTGGGAGAAGTGACGGTAGAGCTTGCGAAAATTCTGATGCTGCAAATTAATAAAGAAATGTCGCTAACTGCGACAATTATGCGACAGAATTTTGGAAAGAATCTTAACGCCAGGTATAGTCTGTCCTTAAAGGGATAGTAATACTTTTATTAAAGTGCAGCTCCGAGTCTCCTATATATTTTTTTTAACATTTATATATTAATTACATGTTACTATTACTATATTTAATTACGTACAGTGTTGTAGTTCAAGCTCTCTTCGAGCTGAAAGGATCCCCCTCCTGATCCTTTTCCTGCGTCACTGAGCCTCTGTCTGGTCTGGATGGAGAGCGGCGAGGGACAATCTTCAGTAAGCAAAAGGAAAATCCTGCCCTGCTTCATCAAGGGAGTCAGGTTTTATCTTATACTTACTGACTGAAGATTGTCCCTTGCTGCATCCGTCCTGTCCCACGACCGGATTCCAGGTCTGATGGGAGCGAGCCAGAAGGGGCGGGTGGGGGACTTTCAGCTTGAATTGCGCTTGCACTACAACACTGTAAGTAATTAAATATATTGCTATCCCTTTAACGATTCCACTAACGCCATATTTATAAAGATGCCCTTACTCGTTTATAAATCCGACCTGCATTATCGCCAGTTGCCATGACTGAATGACCATCCTTTACAAAGCATTAAGAACTTTTTTTTTATAAATCTCCCCCTATGGCCCATATCAATAAAGAAAACTGGAGTTATTCTGGAGTAAACCAACTGCATGGGCAATATGTTCAAAGAAGTAGCGAAATAGCTTTTGTCGTTTGAAACGACTTTTCAATATACAGTTTCGTGGGGATCATTAATATTTGCAGAGCGTGTCGGTTGTGATAGGAAATATGTAGTTTGTCCTGACTGAAATTGTCGTATGTAACGACCAAAAATGTCTTAACGACAAAAATGTCTTAACTAACGACAAAAATGTCTCGACTAAAGACAAAAATTCTCACATTCACAATTTCACATTCCCTCCACTTTTTTCTTAACGTACAAATTTTCTTTTGCAAGACATTTTTTTTGTTATGACAAATTTTCTTTTCCTCTATATGACACTGGAGAATAGTTTAGCCCCGCCCTTGCCCCGCCCTTTAGCACAACGGACATTACTAGTTTTTTGTCGTATACTCTATAGAAAATATGTAGTTCATGCACACAATTACTTACTTTTGGCTTTCAGACAACATTTTTTGTTGTTATCCCTTTGAACCTACGGTCCTATGTTCAAAAGAAAAGTGTAGGAGTTCTGGGGAAAACCATCTGCACTGTAGGGGAGAACTAAAAATTCCCCTTGATTTAAAGGGGGATTTTAACCCTTTGCAATGTGACATTTCAATAGTGAGCCTTAGGTATCCTTCATACTGGAATTAGGTTTATCTATTTATAGACAGACCTAGCGGGTGTGAAGGAACAGGAGGTACAACTTTCATGTCTCTGTGATATGAGGACTGTGGGATTACATGGACATTCTAGCAATACATCTGGTATGGACTTTTCCTATCTCAAGTCCTTTGAACTCAACCTAACCATCTATTGGTTGAACCTTGCATTGCAACATTGTACTATGCACTGCCATCTATTGGTTGAAACTTGGATTGCAGCATTGTTCTATGCACTGCCATCTATTGGTTGAAACTTGCATTGCAGCATTGTACTATACACTGCCATCTATTGGTTGAAACTTGCATTGCAGCATTGTACTATGCACTGCCATCTATTGGTTGGTGACCTACATTGCAGCATTGTTGTGTCACATGCGAGTATGCAAATATGTCAGTGTTGCATGCTGGGACCTTCAGTTTCTCTCCAATGTTTTCATTATACTTCCCCATCCTACACCCCAAAATTGTTATACCTTGTTATCTTTGTTGTAGGTCTTGTCTTCTGTGTATTATATTTTGTTACATTCATGTCACCTCAAGTTGAATGAAGGCTGTGAAAGGTCTGGTATTCCATTTCAAGAAAGCTAGGTGTGTTTCCTTACTGCTAAAGCAGATGTTTAGACTCTGTTTTCTGGTGTAGGTGGGGCTATTTGACGCTGGCTCTGTATGTAAGATTGCTTTTATAAAGGCAGTGAGTTTCTGCCAGGAGGAGGTGTCATCATTGCAGAGAGACTTGAACCTGTTCCCCAGGATCAGGCAGGGGGGTTAGTGCCTGCCCAGCAGAGACTTTGCAGCAGAGGAGAAGATACCTGCTCTGCGGTGACCTGTTCTAGTGGGTAGAAGTGCGAGTCCCTACCCAGGTCACTGCTCCCCATTGGGTTGGCTGCACCTGGAGGTCTTCCAATCCGGTTGACTGCTCCTCCTCTGGGTGATGCAGCTAGATCCAGTGGCAAGCGGCACAGTTCTGTCCGGTGGTCCTCTGAGGCCAGTCAGGTGTAAATTACCTGGTAGGTGCCCCCCTAACGCTACAGGGGCGGGGGCTGTCACAGCGGGTACCATTGTTTTGCTCCAGAATTGATAAACTGAAGAACTAAATCACTTCTGATGCAAACCAAATGCATCACAGCAGGGACAAATAAAAACTGCCCAAATTACCATTTATTTAAATGAGGCATTTTTACCCCTTAAATGCTACAGATGTTTCCAGTGCTTTGCAAAGCGATACATTTGAGACCTTACTAACATTCATTGGATTAAAGCCATATTTAAATCAACAGGGGTAGTAATTTGGCTCCTGACTTGCAGATAGAATTACGCAGAATTGCCCATAAGGGGACCTATCCCTTTAAATCAGGGACACCACTGAAAACTTAACTCCGCAGAACTACATAGGAATCAGAGTGTGTTTTTATAAGCGGCATGGATTTAAAGGGGTATGTTATCACCTTAAATTTTCCCCAGTTCTTCGTTATACATCAGCCTCACTACGCATCTGTCTTGTGGTACGCAAAAGAAGTGTCTGCAACTATGCACTTGTCATACCCATACCTGAGAACTTTTTATTCTGGACCCCCGGAGAGGGAATCTTTGATGCAAAGAGCTGGTCAGAGATTCTCAACTAGGAACGAGTCTGCCCTCAAAAGGAGGAGGCTTTATAGGAAAAGTGTCCTACATAGGGTGCAATCTCTTTTAGCTCACTAGTGCCTTTTACAGAGAGGAAATATCCTAAAGCACATCATACTAATCCTACCAAATGATAGTCCAGCCACAAAGTGACAGGCAATTCCCCTCTGAACAAGAGAAGCAGCCAACCCCAGACATGCGTTTTGGGCTTGTTGGGCTTCATCAGTGAGGTGCAGCTGATCTCTCCAGGCACTGTGAGCAAGGGGCCCACATCTGGATTCCCCTGTTACCCTTAGGGTGACCAATCCCAAGAGTAATTTGTACATGTAAAGTGCTGGTCAGAGATGTCCAATTAGAAACAAGCCTGCCCTCAAAGTGATGAGGCTCTATAGGATAAGTATCCTACCCCGGGTGCAATCTCTTTTAGCTCACTAGTGCCTTTCACAGAGAGGAAATATCCTAAAGAACATCATACTGACACTACCAAAAGGCAGTCCAGCCACAAAGTGCCAGGCAATTCCTCTCTGAACAAGAGAAGCAGCCAACCCCAGCTGTACATTTCATCCTTGTCAGTGAGATGCAGCTGATCTCTCTAATCACTGTGAGCAAGGAGTCCACATCTAGAGTCCCCTGTTACCCTTAGGGTGACCAATCCTAAGAGTAATTTGCATAAGCAAAGTGCCAGTCATAGATGCTCAACTAGGAACAAACCTGCCCTTGAAGTGAGGAGGCTCTATAGGAAAAGTATCCTACCCAGGGTGCAATCTCTTTTAGCTCACTAGTGCCTTTCACAGAGAGGAAATATCCTAAAGCACATCATACTGACACTAGCAAAAGGCAGTCCAGCCACAAAGTGCCAAGCAATTCCTCTCTGAACAAGAGACACAGCCAACCCCAGCCGTACATTTTTGGGCTTGTTGGGCCTCATTGGTGAGGTGCAGCTGATCTCTCTAAGCACTGTGAGCAAGGGGCCCACGTCTGGATTCCCCTGTTACCCTTAGGGTGACTAGTACCAAGAGTAATTTGTACATGCAAAGTGCTGGTCAGAGATGTCCAATTAGAAACAAGCCTGTCATTGAAGTGAGAAGGCTCTATAGGAAAGGTATCCTACCCATGGTGCAATCTCTTTTAGCTCACTAGTGCCTTTCACAGAGAGGAAATATCCTAAAGCACATCATACTGATCCTACCAAAAGGCAGCCCAGCCACAAAGTGCCAGGCAATTCCTCTCTCAACAAGGGAAGCAGCCAACCCCAGATGTACGTCTCTGCCTTGTCAGTGAGATGCAGCTGATCTCTCTAAGCACTGTGAGCAAGGGGCCCACATCTGGAGTCCCCTGTTACCCTTAGGGTGACCAATCCCAAGAGTAATTTGCATATGCAAAGAGCCAGTCATAGATGCTCAACCAGGAACAAATCTGCCCTCGATGTGAGGAGGATCAATAGGAAAAGTGTCCTACATAGGGTGCAATTAGCTCACTAGTGCCTTCCACAAAGAAAAAATATCCTAAAGCACATCATACTGATCCCACCAAAAGAGAGCCCAGCCACAAAGTGCCAGACAATTCCTCTCTGAACAAAAGAAGCAGCCAACTCCAGATGTACGTTTTGTACTTGTTGGGCCTCATCAATGAGGTGCAGCTGATCTCTCTAAGCACTGTGAGCAAGGGGTCCACGTCTGGATTCCCCTGTTACCCTTAGGGTGTCTCCCCTGTCCCTAATTCCTACTTTCGTGCTTGGATTTGAAATTTAATATGAACCCAGTTTTCTATTAACACTTGTAATAACAAGATTAGTAGACTATAAACTTCCAAACATGTTAATATTGCTTATTCGTATAGTTCCATGCAGTAATCTCTTTTCTTCTGTAGATGCTCTAATTCTGTTGTTTGAAGTTTTCTGATGATGTTGCACTATTCAGTGTTTTTCAAATGTTTTCAAGTATGACAAGTATAGGATAATTATATACCAGGTAAATTCGTCCTCTTAAACCACCATAGAGGGCTCATGTGCTGTGATCTGGGAAATATAAATGATGCGATTTCTGTCATAAATGATGTGTGGCTTAAGGAGGAAATGGGTGGGAAGTTGTCAGAACAGGGTGGGAAGGAGATGCGGGAGGAACAGGGTGGGAAGGAGGAGGAGTGTACAGGAAATGGGAGGAACAGGGTGGGAAGGAGGAGAATTGTACAGGAAATGGGAGTAACAGGGTGGGAAGGAGGAGAAGTGGACGGGAAGTGAGAGGAACAGGGTGGGAAGGAGAAGTGGGAGGAAAAGCGTGGGAAGGAGGAAAAATGGGAGGGAAATGGGAGGAACAGGGTGGGAAGGAGAAGAAGTGTGTGAAAAGTGGTAGGAACAGGGTAGGAAGGAAGAGAAGTGGGCAGGAAGTGAGAGGAACAGGGTGGGAAGTGGGAGGAACAAGATAGGAAGGAGGAGGTGTGGGCAGAACAGTGTGGAAAGGAGGAGAAGTGGGTGGGATGTGGGAGAAACAGGGTGGGAAGGAGGACAAGTGGGAGGGAAGTGGGAGGAACAGGGTGGTAAGGAGGAGAAGTGGGAGGGAAGTGGGATGAACATGGTGGGAAGAAGGAAAAGTGGTCAGGAAGTGGGATGAACAGGGTGGGGAGGAGAAGAAGTGTCCCTGGAGATATGGTATTTTACTCTAAAAACCAGAGTCTCCGGGGCAGATCTGGAGAGTTCCCAGGTATGGACATTTAGGAGCAACGGTTCTAGAACAGATAATTTGAAACAGGGTTGGACAACTTGAGACCCTCCACCTGCAACTGTATTACAATGCATCCTACAACCTTCATCCAAGAGAGCACCACCTAGGCAGACTACTGCAACCTCAAAGGGTTATATGTACAATGACAAAAGTGGAACAATTCTGGGGCATGCCAGCTGCATCATAGGAAACAAACATTCCCATTGATTTAAAGGATGATTTTAACCCCTTGAATTCCTGAGAGGTCTCCAATGCATTGTGAATCAATTTATTGGTGATGTGACTTGCCTAGCATTCAAGGGGTTAAAGCCCCATTTAAATCAATGTAGTATTTGTGTTTTTCTCCTAAGGTGCAGTTGGTTTGCAGGATTTCTCCACATTTATTTTGTACATATTGCCCAGAGAACCTGTTGGCAAATTAATTTTTGCAAGCTATTCTGCAAGAAACCACCAGATGGCAGTCTTGCAAACCGTAATCTGCAGTTGTTCTCACAGCCTAATAACACTGATAAAACATACTGTTCCCCTCATCTACCGGAACACATTATTAATTGAAGCGATCCAGCAGAGCGTCTTTCAAGTTGGCAGAGGAACGATCTTGCGATAAACCCACTGAGTATTTTCAGTACAATATTAGATTATTCTTCATGCGGATTGATGTTAAAAGAAAACTCTGCCGGTAGGAATAAGTGGCTCTTCATTTGTTTAACAGAAGGACGTACCTAGGCATGAGTCTCTCATTCAGCAGTCAGATATTTTTATATTATTCTTTTTTGTATTAGAAATCAGCAGCAGGAGAGCAGCTGTCAGAGGAGACGGATCAGCTGGTCTCCATGCAATGAAGTTAGTATAGTCGCTGAATAGTATTTATTGAGACTAAGACGTATTGAAGCAATTTTGGAGCAATCCATCAGAGCCATGGGGGGGGGGGGATAAAATTCCCCAAATTCCTTTTGCTATAAAGGTTACTTTAACCCTTTGAGTGCCAGAGGGGTACACAACATATTGCTTTGCAATGTATTGTGTACCCCTCTGCCACTCAAACGGTTAAACCCCTTGAAGGCTAGAGATGTCTCCAACGCATTGAATGATTGGGTACAATGGGATTTTTAGTCCCCTAAAGCTAGATACACAATGGTCGAGGTGCACTGAGGTGGGATAAAGAGGTGATAGAGATGACTTCTTCAATTGTATCACTTTTCCAGTTCCTATGTTATTCTATGGAGCATATGCACTATGATTTCTCCAGCTTTGGAGATCTTGGTGCATAGGGTTCATATAATAACATAGGAACTGGAGAAGTGATATCACTGAAGAAGTCATCTCCACTTTATCAACACTTTATCACACCTTAGTGTATCTCCTCCAATGTTGCTTATCCTTGACATAGTCCCTTCTAAGAACGATAAAATCATTTTCACAAACAAAAGACCTGGGGGGAGATTCACTAAGTGGTGATAATTGGGTGACTAAGTGGAGATGACTTCTCCAGTTCATCACTTCTCCAGTTCCTCTGTTAACCCTTTGAGTGCCAGAGTGGTACGGAATGCATTGCTTTGCAATGCATTCTGTACCAAGCTGGCACTCAAAGGGTTAATCTATGGAGCCTATGCACAAAAATGTCTTAGACTTTGGAGATCTTAGTGCATAGTGTCTATAGAATAACATCGGAACTGGAGACGTGAAACTGGAAAAGTCATCTCCACTTTATCACCTCTCAGAGGCGTAACTAGAACGGTCCGGGCCCTGGTGCAAGAAGTGCCATGGGCCCTCCCCAACCCCCGAACACATTGACCCCCGGGCCCTCCACAATGCCTCCATTTCCTACCTCCCAATCCCTGGTGGTCCAGTGGAGAGGCGGGCTGGTGCGACGTGCTCCTGCTCTGTCCTCTTCTGTAATGCAGAGCGCTGGGAGATGATGTCATCTTACTAGAGCGCGGGAGGGAGCTTGCGGCGCCAGGAGGAGGGAGTCTCAGGGGGCAGCCGGGCCCCTGCAGTGACGGGCCCGGTCGCGGTTGCGACCCCTGCGACCCCTATAGTTACGCCACTGTCACCTCTTTATCACCGCATAGTGAATCTCCCCCATGGTAACTGCTACCTGATAATTTTTATCCTTACATTATAGTCTTAGGCTTCTAGTATGAACTAACATATGAATACAGTGATCTGGATACTAGGTTACCCTTTTAGATGCTAAAGAGGCCCCAGTGCATTGTACAGCAATGACTTAGAGCCTCCATCACATCCTAGAGGTGCAATTCTAGAGCCAGCCAACTGCACCGTAGGGAGCAAATAAATATTCCTAATATTGTCATTGATTTAAATAGTGTGTTTAACCCTTTGACTTCCAGAAAGGTCTATTACACACTGGGAAGCAATGTGATGGAGAGCTCAACAGCAATTAGGGGGATATAAATGATACAAAGAACCCTGTTATAATATACAGGTTTAACATTAATAAATAAATAAATAAAGCCATTTTAACCCCTTAAGGACCCTTAACATGCCAGTACCATCGCACATGGTCTGGCATTTAAGGACCGGTGATGGTCTTGGCTACACACCACTAGGAGACCCCCCCGGAATCAGTTTCAAGAAAAAAAATGTTGCGTGATCCTTATCGGGAAACCACGTGTCACATCGGCTAGTAGTTAAGGGGTTAAAGAACTATGGGAAGATGTATAAAAACCATTCTTAGTGTACATTTAAGAATTGTCCCTAAAGTTCACAACGTCGGCTCATATTTATAAATATGTCTACTGAGAATTTTCTGAGAAAATTTGAAGAAAATTTGCAACTGGGAAAATGTTTCTGCACACATAGCTGTCACTATATACTTCCATTAGAGGGAAACATTCACCTCTTAAAAAGTTTTTACCATATGTTTAGTTATTAAAGTAGTATTAGGAAACATGTTGGTTTTTAATTTACGTTCTTTTAAAGATATTTAATCTTCCAGCTGTGCCATTCCTTATAATGCGGCACACTGAATCTTCAGCACAGCTCTTCACGATTTCCCAGTGCTACTTAATTCTCCTCCCACCTCCCTCCCAACTGCCCCAGGGAGCGCATTCAAGCTTCCCTTCAGTGTGGTGTGAATCGCTTCTATCATTACAGCAAGCTACGGTTATCATTAAACTGAGGTTGCAAGCTCCGTATAATGATAACCGAATCTTGCTGTAACAATAGAAGCGATTCAGCGTGCAACATTATGTGGAGTGCACAGCTTGAAGATTAAATGTGTTTAAAAATATGTAAATAAAAAAAACATGTTTCCTAATACTACGTTAATTACTAAACATATGGTAAAATTAAGATGTGAATGTTCCCCTTTAACCCCTTAAGAACCAGTGGTTCTGGGGTGTGTGGTCCTTTAAGGACCAGATAGGGAAGTATGACGTGCCACCCCACATGACTGATCACGTGTGCCGGAACGCCGAATGAGGGACTGAAAAAGATAGCTCCGGTCTTGGAGCGATCAACTTCAGTCCCTGGTGTTACTCACCACGCTCCTGCAGAAGCGAGGTGAGTAAACATACGTGACGTGCCAGGACCGTCACTGGTCCTTAACCCCTTAACGACCCTTGATGGTCATGGTACATCAAGGGTCGATTTGACTTAACGACCGATGACGTACTATGGCCGTCATCGAGTTCCGGGCTCCCCCCGCGGCTGCACGCCATTCGGGGAGTCCAGAACGCAACGGAGCAATAAAAAAAAATTGCTCCGTGGTCGTTGAGTTGCGTCCGTGTCCGGATTCCCCGGTCGTTAAGGGGTTAAGTGCCAGACCAGTGTGATGGTCCGGGTACGTCAATGGTCCTTAAGGGGTTAAGAACAGGTTGACGGTAAGATTTAATCACAAAAACTGCCTTTATTTTTGGTGCAATTAACGAATATCTTTATAAGCGCATAGCGATACAATTCTTATTTGGACAAGATCATTTCTACTCTTTTCAAAAACGTCTGACTGGAGTTAGTATTTAGCAGAAGTCACTAAACGTTTTTACAGATCCTTATGTCACTTTGCAACAATTTTACAGACACTTTTAAAACTGGAATTTTCTTATAGTGGCGCAACAGCTCCCCACCTTGCTGCCTGACTTCGATTCCACTCTCCAAATCCCTAAAAAATACAAACTACACTCTATGGTCTGGCGCACGGGTGCAGGACAAAAACAATATGTACAAATCAATATACCACAAAGAATTCACATCAATTTAAAAAAGAAATGTTTATTTTTGGGTACATCAATTTAAAAAAATAAACATTTATTATGTGAATTATTTGTGATATATTGATTTGTACATATTGTTTTTGTCCTGCACCCATGCGCCAGACCATAGAATGTACTTTTAAAGGGATAGTATAGTATTTGGACTTTGGAGCGTGTTATATCAATTCTGTCAGAGTCGTAGTTCAAGAGTAATTCAATGACAAAGTATCCCCCCCGCCCCTTTTACTGATGTAACACTGCTCAGCCAGCTCAGAAGGGAGGTGCCCAGGTAGACTGCAGAGAGGGACAATCTTCAATTAAGATAAGGGAAAAACCTGAAAAACTTGTCAAAGGGGGCAGGCCTTTCATTGTTCTCATAGTAAGAAGAGTGTCCCCTTCTGTTATCTGTCTGGTCTATGGACTGGATTCCACATCTGAGAAGAGATGGCTTACACTAGGTAAAAGGGGAGGGAGGGGAAACTTTGCTTGTGACTATCTCTCAAACCATAACATTCTTCATGTTTTTTTAATGCCTGCAAAATAAAGATAAAACGAAGTATTACTATCCCTTTAAAACTGGAGTTATAAAGAAAGTGTCTTTAAAGTGTTAGTAGTGACCACAAAAAATTTTTTTTTGCATTTAGAAGAGATTAAAAAGCTGAGCTGAATGCAAAAAACTGTATCTCTCAAACCACTATGGTTTAAGAGATACAGGTGTTTAAAGTTTGATCTCTTCTGCTGACAGCTGTAAAGCTGTCAACAAGAGATCCATGATGGCCGACAAGGAGACGTCTGAGCAGAGCCGCAATTTCATTATTTACCACTAATCCCTTCATGAAGGGATTCTTGGTAAATAACGAGATCGCGCCTCTGCTCAAGCACCTCCGTGTCGGTCGACACAGATCTCCTGCTGACAGCTTTACAGCTGTCAGTAGGAGAGATCAAACTTTAAATACCTGTATCTCTTAAACCATAGTGGTTTGAGAGATACAGTTTTGTGCCTTTAGCTCAGCTTTTTAAGCTCTTCTAAATGCAAAAAAAACTTATTTGTGGACATTACTAACCCTTTAAAATTGGCTCAAAGTGACATAAAGATATGTCTAAGCATTTATCAAATATTTTCTCTAAGTACTAACTCCGGTCAGTCGACTTTTCTTTGAAAAGTGCAGTAGAAATGATCTTGTCCAAATAAGAATTGAGTCACAATGGGGGACATGTATAAACATCCTTCTTAGTGTATGTTTAAGAATTGTCACTAAAATTGACAATAAAGTATCATATTTATAATTATTATTATTATTATTATTATTTATTTATATAGCGCACACAGATTACGCAGCGCTTTACACTCATATTGGTCACTGTCCCCATTGGGGCTCACAATCTAAATTCACCTATCAGTATGTTTTTTGGAGTGTGGGAGGAAACCGGAGTACCCGGAAGTAAAATCAAGTTTATAAATATGTCGGTCTGTCAGAATATTCTGAGAAAATGTGCATTTGTGAATATTCTTCCGCATACATAACTATCACTATATACTTATACCTGGAGTTAAGATTTAATCACTAAAAATTTATTTTGGCACAATTAGCAAATTCCTTTATAAATACTTTGCAATACAATTCTTAATTGGACAAGACCATTTCTACTCCACTTTTCAAAAAAGTTGACTGACTGGAGTTAAGAGTGAAAAAAGTCATTGGGGAAATTCACTAAGTGGTGATAAAGAGGTGATAAAGTGGAGATGACTTCTCCAGTGATATCACTTCTCCAATTCCTATGTTATTGTATACAGTATATACACTAAGATCTCCAAAGCTGAAGAAACCATGGTGCATAGGCTCCATAAAATAACATAGTGATAATGGAACAGTCATTTTTACTCTATCACCTCTTTATCACTTAGTGAATATCCCCCATTAAACATTTAAACAGATCGTCAACACTTATTACAGACACTTTCTATATAACTCCATTTTTTTCCATCTCCCCCATTGTATCTTTAAAGAAATTCACTAATTACGGCAAAAATAAAAGCAGTTTTAGTGATTAAAGGGATAGTAATACTTAATTATTACTAATCCCTATATTAAAGACATATTAAAATAAATGCATTGCCCCCACTGTCATCTCTCAGACCTTTATGGTTTGAGAGATAATCACTCCTAAAGTTGCCCTCTCCCTCCCCCTTCCCCGTAGTCAGCGTTCTAGCTGACTGCAGGGAAGCTTGTCGTACGACTTTCAGGCGGCTCTGCAGCAGAGCCACGATCGTGTTAATAAAAAAGAAATCTTTCACTGAAATGGTCATCTATGTGTGCTTGGTTTGCAAGCACACGTAGAAGATCGGTTTAGTGAAATATTTTTTATTAACGCGATCTTGGCTGTGCTGCAGAGGATATTCCACAGATTTTACGCTGATGGGTATTCTTCATGCTTTGATATTTGCATAAAGAGACTTATGTCAAAGTGGAAGGAAGTGGTAATGCTTTTAGTGATCTCATCTCCCCACTTTGGTCCTGATTCATCAAGCTAAAATGCAACTCCAGAGTAAACAAGTTGCGCCACACACACACACCCATACTGCGCCACACACACATGGCACACACATACTGTGCCACTCACACAAAGAGGTACGGTAAACACACACACAGACATGCACATACCACACTCACACACACACCCAAACTGCACCCCACACACACAAACTAACACACAGAAATATGGTGAACACACACACATCCATATACATACATATATAGATACAAACACAGACACGCATACAGACATACATTCACACAAATGGATGTAGATGACAGGTCTTCATCAACAATTACTCTTAAATACAAGAAATGACAATATCTGGCTGCTGTTCTACAAACATACACTAGGTGGCACTGCTTGGCCACATTAATTATTCTTAGAGTAGTACAAGCTTACACTACTTGATCATCCCTGTTAATAAAGGAAGCACGCCACACTGTAATCCCTAACTACATTTGTTCCCAAATTCTGTTATTGACACTGCTTGGCCATAATCATTTGTAAGGGAAGTAAATTGCACTGCTTGATATAGTTGTTCAGCTAGATATCTGGTGACCGTAAGGGGAATATATTGCAGTGGTTATATCCGCAATTCTTAGTAAAGGATGTAGATTGTAGTGCATGCCTACTATTGTTCCTTTGAGCTTCCAAGGTCACTGCTCAAACATCGTTGTTACTAAAGGGATAATATTGTACTTCTTGCCTAAAACAGTTCTTTTGAAGTTTATATAGCATTTCTTAACTATAATTGTTAGTAAGAGATAGAAATTGTATTAATTTATTTGTTTGCTTTATTTTATATAGAGCCAATATGTTGTATATTTGTAAAACGTTTACAATACAGGTTTATGGTAATACAAATCAACCATGTCGGCAATGAAGGGAAAAGGCCTTATTCCAGACAGCATTAAATCAAAGGGACATGAGCAGATGAGACAGATTCAGTAAGTAAGTGCTTTATGGTGCTGTATTGCCCTGGTGGATAACCCAATCTCTTACACAGTGCTCACCAGAGATGTATATGCTAGTTCTATATCTATTAGAGAATTAAAAGGATTGTATTGCCAAGTTTTAAAAAAAGCGAATCTTGTAGGTATTAAAAAATATATCTAAATGCCCCCAGTCCCATCTCTCAAACCTTTATAGTTTGAGAGATATTCTGCACAAACGTTCCCCCCTCCCTTCCCTTTCTCTGTCGTCAGCACTCTACCTAACTGCAGGGGAATCCGGTCCTGGGACTGTCAGAGGCTCTTCAGCAGAGCAGAGATCGCATTACTGAGAAAGAAATCCTTCACTGGAACGGTCTACAAAGTGTGCTTGGTTTGCAAGCACACTTTGTAAACCATTCCAGTGGAGAGTGTTATTTCAATACTTTCAGAGTTGTAGCTCAAGAGCAATTGAATGATAAAGTATCCCCCTCCCACCCCTTTTACCTAGTGTAACACTGCTCACTTCAGAGCAGCAAGACTGTCCGGATGGATCACAGAGATGACAATCTTCAGTGAGCATAAGGAAAAACCTGTTAAGGAGGGGCAGGGTTTTCCTTATGCTCACAGTAAGAAGATTGTCCGTTGCTGTGAGCTGTCTGGTCTGTTGACCAGATTTCACATCTGAGGGGAGGCGGCTTAGGTAAAAAGGGTGGGAGGGGGATACTTTATTATTCAATTACTCTTGAACTACAACTCTGACAATATTGAAACAACACTCTCCATGGCCCAAATACTATGAAGATTAATTGGAGCTGCTTTTATTTTGAAACATTACTATCCGTTTAAGAAGCAATGCATAGCATACCCCTGTGGTCCTTAAATGATGGTTGATACACCAATCACTGCAACAGACTGTGTACCACATTATCACACCATGCTTATCTACTGATAAACATCAGTTTCCTATGTGTAGAGGGGAATAGATCCTAGTATCCACATAGATCGGACATAAACCCCTTAAGGACCAGCGGGCCTGGGGTTGGTTTCCCTTAAAGGACCAGATAGGGAAGTTTGGCGCACAGGCACATGTGATCAGTCATGTGTGGCGGAGCGCCAAATGGGGGTCTGATAGGGGCCGCTCCAGTCTTGGAGGGGTCAGTTTCAGACCTGCTACTACTCATAGCGTGACATACAAAGACCGTCACTGATCCTTTACGCAAGGACAGCAGTGACAGTCCTGACACATCACTGGCCCTTAAGAGTTTAAACGGATAGTAATATTTCATAATAAAAGCAGCTCTAATTAATCTTCATAGTATTTGGGCCATGGAGAGTGTTATTTCAATACTGTCAGAGTTGTAGTTCAAGAGTAATTGAATGATAAAGTATCCCTCTCCTGCCCCTTTTACTGATGTAACACTGCTCACCTCTGAGCAGTAAGACTGTCCGGATGGATCGCAGAGAGGGACAATCTTCAATTAAGATAAGGGGAAAAAGCTGAAAAACCTTTCAAGGGGGGCAGGGTTTTCATTGTTCTCATAGGAAGAAGATTGACCCTTTATATGAGCTGTCTGGTCTATGGACTGCATTCCACATCTGAGGAGTGGGGGCTTACACTAGGTAAAAGGGGCGGGAGGGGAAAATTTATCATTCAATTAAATTGAACTACAACTCTCACAGAATTGAAATAACACTCTCCATGACCCAAATACTATGAAGATTAATTGGAGCTGATGTTTTTGTGAAACATTACTATCCCTTTAAAGGACCTTACTTTCTAAAGAAATATTGTTGATTTCTGGGTCCAACCATCTGTAGTATAGGGATGGAATAAACAGTCTTATTGCCTTGCAAGGCATTGGAGAGCTCTCTAGCATTCATGGGGTTAAAAGCCCCATTTAAATCAATGGGAATTTAGGGAATGTTCATTTCTCCCCTGCAGTGCATTTGGAATACTCCTATATGCCACTTAGGACCGTATGTTCAAAAGAAAAGAGGAGTTCTGGGGCAAACCATTTGCACTTTAGGGAGGAACTAAACATCCCAAAAATTCCCATTAATTTAAATGGGGATTTTAACCCCTTGAATACTAGAGAGGTCTAAATCAATGGGAATTTTTAGTTCTCCCAAATAGTGCGAATGGTTTGCCCCAGAACTCCTCCACTTTTCTTTTGAACATACGGCCCATAATGTTGCTATTTCACACATTGCATCACGCTTTGGATCATTATGTTTCTGGACACAACATAATAAGGAAGAGAGCAGTGGCAGCTCGCTGGATCAATATACCTATTAACCTCTGTGTGCAGTAATAGCCAGTGCCTCTTTTCAACTGTTATTTGAGTCTTATAACCCTGATTGCTGAATTGTAGCACATTGAATAAACATTTAATTAAAGCAGAACTATCAACACACTTATATTGAGCTCCAAATCCTAGTTACAATAGCAATATGCATATATGTACTTGTATTTTCAAGAATAATTGCAGCGTAAGTGAAAAATAGAACTTTTTAGGCAGACAGTTAGCAGCAGGGATCTTAAAGGGATAGTAATGTTTCACAAAAACAGCAGCTCCAATTAATCTTCATAGTATTTTGGCCATAGAGAGTGTTATTTCATTACTGTCAGAGTTGTGGTTCAAGAGTAATTGAAGGATAAAGTATCCCCCTCCTGCCCCTTTTACCTAGTGTAAGCCACCTCCCCTCAGATGTGGAATCTGGTTGTAAGACCAGACAGATAACAGCAGGGGACAATCTTCTTCCTATGAGAACAATAAAAACCCTGCCGCTCTTGACAAGTCTTTCAGGTTTTTCCCTTATCTTAATTGAAGATTGTCCCTCTCTGCAGTCTACCTGGGCACCTCCCTTCTGCTCTGGCTGAGCAGTGTTACATCAGTAAATGGGGCGGGAGGGGATACATTGTCATTGAATTTCTCTTGAACTACAACTCTGACAGAATTGAAATAACACTCTCCAAGGTCCAAATACTATGATGATTAATTATAGCTGCTTTTATTATGAAACATTACTATCTCTTTAAGCAATCTGTCCCTTCCAATGCCTTAAGGTAATCAGGCATTCAACTCACCAATCGTGAAGGAGAAGGGGATGAATAGCGTGGACTCAGAGATGCCTTCTCTGCAAGATGTCTGAGCTGTTTTCCCGATGTATATGCATATCGCTATTGTAATTAGGATTTGGGGCTCAATATAAGTGTGATAATAGTTCCGCTTTAAGTAGTTATTTCACTAACATCATTTTAAGCCTTTATCCCCATGAATGCCTGAGAGGTCTCCAATGCCTTGCAAAGGCAATGAGACTGTTCATTCCATCCCTATACTACAGATGGTTGGACCTAGAAATCTACCACATACATTTTGAACATAAGGCCCCTAAGGACCCTTAATGTCCGATCTATGTGGGTACTAGTAATCTGTTCCCCACTGCACATAGGAAACTGATGTATATCTGTACACTGGGTCCAGGGGTTCACTTTCGAAAGGTTGCACACAAAAGAGCGTGCGACCATTTAGCAATTTCACCGTATCGCGTGTATAAAAATGGCGACATGAGAATCTCACTGTGAATTACAGCGCGAGATTGCCATGTCGCCTAGTGAACGGTCGCCTAGAATGCTTATACAGCCGCTTCACCTCCCAGCCACTGTATTCCATGCCTCCCACGTGTGGATGAGTTACATTACTGGTCACCTCGAATGCTTATACAGCCTCTTGACCTCGCAGGGATATACAAGATTCTGAGCAGTCATACATACACTATGGTCGTTAACCCCTTGCGTGCAAGTAGGGCATGCAACTCATTGCAAACCTCTATGGCACTCAAAGGGTTAATGCTCTTAATGCAGTGTGTATGACTGCCCAGAATCTCGTGTATCCCTGCGAGGTGAAGTGGCTGTATAAGCATTGGAGGAGACCAGTAAATTAACTCATCCACCCGTGGGAGTCACAGAATACAGTGGCTGGGAGGTGAAGAGGCTATATAAGCATTCTAGGCGACTGTTCACTAGACGACTTGGCAATCTCACACTGTAATTCACCGCTAGATTCTCATGTCACCATTTTTATACACGCAATATGGTGAAATTGTTAAATGGTCATACGCGCTTTTGAGTGTGACCTTTCAAAAGGATACTGGGTCCAGGTAGGACAGAAACATTGACCAGACCATTTTCATCCATGCCTGAATAAACAATTTTTGAATTAAGCCCCCTGGAGCTGCCCTCCTCTTTTCCTTTTGTATCCATAATTTTGGGTTTGTGTACTTGGGGTATATTTTGTGAGAGTGAGTGCTTCCAACCTCCCATATGGTTAGTTAGATAGATAGATAGATAGATAGATAGATAGATAGATAGATAATAGATAGATAAATAGATAGATAGATAGATAGATAGATAGATAGATAGATAGATATAGAGAGAGAGCTAAAAATTTCCACTCTCCTCCTCGCATTTGGCGAGGAGATATAGGGCTCGATTTAAAGCCAACCGTTAAACCAGCCGCTAAGTGAAAAAGGCACATCGCTCGCAAATAATACAGGAGTTACGGCAGATTCAATAGCTACTCTACGAGAATAGCTATCGAGCGTAGGCACACAAAAAACACGTAACACAAAACCCGTTGTCGCTCATGTTAATGCACAACGGGCGGACAAATCACACGATAACTGAGCTCCAAACAACATGTAACATAACGGCTGCCGTTGTCAAGCAACCCTGATTGATGCCAAAACAAATTCAAACACACATCCAATCCCAAAGGCCCAATGTATCAAATAACTTCAAATACACCTATATATACCCAAAAATAACCGCCACACACTGTCTGTTATCGAGTTCTTCAGAGCCAGATATCAGGACCCAGGAGCGGAGGATAGTCATTAGAGAGAGGGAGAGAGGCGCGTTCATTGGAGGTAGAGGAGTTTTGCAGTTTGGAGAGAGGAGAGAGGTGCACTATATATACACATATCACACTTTTGCACATATTACATACACACATACAAACACAAACACATACACATACATACACATAGTCCTTTTATTTCATAACACCTTACACATATTACTTTTTATTTTGACAGTGTGAATCTGGGAGTGAAAGTGTGTGACAGAGAGTGACTGGATCGAGTGTGTCTGTGAGGGCCTGTGGGAGTGCCTGGGTGTGACTGGGTGAGTGATGTCAAGGAGAGGAGGACAGGAGAGAGGGATGGGGAGAGTAGTGGAGGAGGAGGAAGGTCAGGAGGGGATCCCTCAGCAGAGCAGGGGTGGGAGAGGGAGATCCGCAGGGCGGAGGGGGACCAGGCCCACCAGAGCAGGAACACGCAGGACAGGGACAGAACCTGCAGTGGGACGAGGGGTAGTTCCTGGGGAGCACCCCACACAGGCAGGGTCAGACCAGGCAGGGCACTCCGGCTCTGAATCCTCCCATGCCGGAGCTGATGAGGGCAGGATCAGGGATCCCAGATATAGTGAGGAGGAGAACACGGCTCTTGTGGAAGCTGTCCTGGAGAGGCAGAGTGTTCTCCACCCGACGGCAAAGGTCCCTGGCCTGGCAGCGCGGAGGAAGGCAGCCTGGAACCAGATCTGCAGCCGGGTGAACGCGGTGGCAACATGCAGGCGGGACGTGGAGTCTGTGAAGAAGAGATGGGGCGACTGCCGGAGGGTGGTCAAGAACAAGATGTCTGACATGGCCAAGCAAGCCCGAGGCACCGGAGGTGGCCCATCTGTGCCCATCACATTCTGCGGCTGGGAGGAGATGGTGCGGCAGAACATGTCCCCGACCATGATCGAGGGGGTCGTGGGAGGAACTGACACTGGGGATGAGAGGAGCCTCCACACTACCGGTAAGTGCAACACCACAGAACAACACACTACAGCAACCAACACCAGCTGCACACACACTCACACCTCAACACATGGCCATCACTCAGCCATACAACTGCACCAACACAGCACCATGAGGGTTAAAAAAAGGACACAACACCTGGACAAATGGCAACGTCCAACTTGGGACAAACCTGTCAAAGTCCTACTTCAACCCTCCTGTCGCTGTGCTCATTACACACAATACACAAACCTTCATTTTCAAATTGTCGACTGTAATAGATCATCACTGTTCACACACAATGTCACCCATGTCCCCACCCCCACCCTAACCCCGTGAGTGCTAGAGGGATCATCAATGCATCGATCAACAATGCATTGGCAACCCCTCTGGGACTCAAGGGGTTAACCTGACAACAAACAAGTCAATAGGCCAACGATCACATGCTACACAGGGGACATTCACTAAGCGGTGACAAACACATGGTGGACACAAAGTAACCCTCACACACCCTCACTTCACCAGTACCAGTGTTAGTCCATGGAGAATATGCCAAAACAAGAATCAAGTTCATAGGGTCCCATTGTACAGACTCCATGGAAAACACTGGAAATGGGGAAAGGAGATCACTGGAGAAGTCACCATCATGTTCATGTCATCGGTTCAACATCACCGCTTACTGAATCACAAAAGGGGGCATCAGATCACACATCACAGTGTCACACAGAATAAATGCTTGTAGGTGCAACACACAGGCCGAAAACTATTTTACAGAATTCAAGCAGGAAAAAGTAGGCATTGGTGTTGTGGCTGCAATCATTTCTCTGACTTGAAATGACATATCCCATATCTGATTCCCACATGGATCCACAGGGGTGCTGATGCCATGGATCGATGGTACACCAGCATCTCTATGCAGGATACATATGGGAAACAAATAGCAAACATTGTACCTTGGTCACCAACAGGCCATGACTGATGGATATCTAGGACTGAGTACGGTTGCCTCACACAGAAGGATGGATGGGCTCATACACAGACAAAAAAACAGGCCTCAATCAAAGATATCCCTCACTACTGGCTGGATTGTTGCCCTTAGGATTCAAATGTTACTAAATATGTTCCAACATGATGTGAACACAGAGATCACTTCACTGGATGTGATTGCCTTACTGGCCAGATATGTGCACCCATCACATATCAACCTACATTGCTACCATCCAAATACACATACATAGTATATCACACCCTACGTAGATGGGATATACGAGGTATGTTCATATCCATCATATCAATACAATGTCTTGTTGGATGGGTGCACATATATAGCCAGTAAGGCAATCACACCTAATGAAATGCTCTCTGGCATCACATCTTGGAAGGATATTACTCCATCCATATGAAGGGTACATATCCACATACATATATGACCATTTCTACTTGTGTGTCACTGTAATGGGATAGCAATGGGTAATGTCATCATGATGTCATATCATTGCCATCGTTAACAGATGTGTCTTGATCTAAGTCCCATCCCTCCAACACTCATGGTTATACAGATATTGCTCCATGTGACAGGTGAAGATATCCATCATTTGACCACACGGAGGCTCTTCAGCAGAGCCAAAGTCACAACATATAGAGAGAAATACCTCTTTGGAATGGTCCACAGAGTGTGCTTGTAAATCATGCACACCCTGTACACCATTCCAATTAAGTATTGTTCTCTAAATGGGTTGATTTTGTCTCTGCTGAAAATCCCTCGTGTAGACAAATGACTGAAATCTACATCCGTCACATAGAGCATTATCTGAACAACCATGAGGGTAGGAAGGATAGGACTAACAGAGAACAACATCTGTTCCCACAATGTCTACAATCTGACATCAAGGTGGACTTAACCTTTGCCACCCCCCTGGAGGGATAGCCATCCCTACAAGTTGTGAAGACAAATATATGTTGTTGGATCTCCCCCCCCCCCCCGAGTTAAACAATGGTATTCGTACTGCTGAAAGGTGTGTTGATGCAAAAGGTATCACAGCTCAGACATGGATATGTCAGGGGCAATATCCTAGTGGCCTGATATTGTACAGTGGTGCTGTTACTACACAATCATATGGACAGCTCTGGTACAGGGACCAGATATCTACATGGGAGGGTGTAGCAACAGCCCCACTGTACTATTTCTGGCCACTGTGATATTGCACCTCAAAATGAAACCTTCACCCATAATAACTCAAACACCTTTCAGCAGTGGGAGTACCCTTGTTTACCCAGGGGGATTAACACAAACACATATATTTTTCTTCAACACATATCAAAGTAGAATTGTCTCCACAAACATATGGCAAAGGTCACTAATCACAACATCTTCTTCCTCCACACAGCTTACGGCCGTCAAGCCCAGCAGGAGACAGTGGAGGAGGCTATGTCACCCCCCAGTGAGGAGGACACAGAGGAGGGGACCAGCCGGTGGTCACCTTACCCACCATCACCATCCCCTCCAACACAGGCTGCACCACCCCTTCCAGCTGCACCACCACAGGCTGCACCACCCCTTCCAGCTGCACCACCACAGGCTGCACCACCCCTTCCAGCTGCACCACCACAGGCTGCACCACCCTTTCCAGCTGCACCACCACAGGCTGCACCACCCTTTCCAGCTGCACCTCCCCAGTACAGTGGCTGGATGCCACAGGAGGAGAGGTGGACACATCCATCCACCTCCACCAGCTACTACCCTCCATCAGCAGCACCACCACCGCCAGGGAGGCAATGGCTGCCAGGGACAGTGGCCAACACCCAATATGGGCCATATGCCTCCCAGATCAACCCACCCTCCTGGATGGCTCCACAGCATGCCCCAAGGTATGATCCAAGGTGGGGTCCCACCACCTATCAGTGGCCACCATATGACCCTTGGCCACTGGACTACACACACCTGGGCCTGATTGGTGAGCCCCAGCGCCCCCTACCCAGGGACATATTCACACCTCCACCAGCACACACATCTCTGGGCAGCTCTGCATCACTTGATGTGGTGGGCATATGCCCATCATCTGCACCAGCCACTCCAACAGCAGCCACAGCACCCTCAGCAGCAGCAGAGGATACAGCACCTCCAGCAGCAGAGGAAACAGCACCTCCAGCAGCAGAGGAAACAGCACCTCCAGCAGAGGAGGAAACAGCACCTCCAGCAGAGGAGGAAACAGCACCTCCAGCAGAGGAGGAAACAGCACCTCCAGCAGAGGAGGAAACAGCACCCTCAGCAGCAGAGGAAGAAACAGCACCCTCAGCAGCAGAGGAAGAAACAGCACCCTCAGCAGCAGAGGAAGAAACAGCAGCACCAGGGACACCGGGCACATCCACCTCCAGCACCGCACGCCTCACAGGGATGGAGGCGGAGTGTATGGCCCTTCAGAGGAGACTACTCCGGTCGAGCAGGAGTACTGACAGCAATATCACCAGGAGCAGGAGGCAATCCAGGAGGAACATTGTCCAATTGGAGAGCAGGATCCAAGGTTTGGAGTCGGAGGTGTCCAGGGGGAATACACTACTCCAGCAGCTCAGGACTGGTGTGATGGACATGTTAACACAGGTCCTTGTGGAGCTGAGGGAGATAAACCGCAGGGAGAACCTGAGGATGGAGAGGGAGAACTTGCGTTCCACTGAGGGGTCTACTGCAACCACCACCCCCTCTAGTGTTACCCCTGAAGCAACACCTAGGGGGCAGAGGGTTACCAGGAGATCCACAAGGGCATCCACCTCTGGCACCCAGGCTAAGGCCCCCCACCCAAAGAAGAAAAAATGAAAGGCCCAACCTGTTAAGTTTCCCCTCAATAAAGAAAACATTTTTTTTTTAATTCCAGTCTGATCTGTTGTGTCTTCAGTTATGGATTGGGTGGCAGGGTTGTCTCCAATGCATTGCCATACAATGCAGTGAACACAACCTCTGCCTATGTGAAATGTTAGTGGGATGCTACAACATGGGTTCACACACACACCGTTGTACAAATTCAACTTGTAATACATCCCTGGAGCCATATTACACCACTGTGTTATATGGCGGTGTTGTGTGTTGAATTTGAACAACAAAACATACCCCTTAGCACAACAAATTGTACAACACTGAACATTTGTCTACATCATGTGCTGTGTTTAACCCTTTGAGTGCCAGAGTGGTAGACAACGCATTGTCAAGAAATGCGTTGGGGACCACTCTTGCACTCAGTGGGTTAATGGGATAACCAGACAAACAGCTCTGTGATTTAGCAGGGACATTATAAGCAGGATAGATAAATGGGACATGTATCCATGTTGTCTTGGATTCACACACTCATTGTGCAACTGACTTACTGAAGAAGCCAATGTTTTTAACCTAGGATTTCAACGTGTAGCACACACATTGATATCCTGGGCTGAGCATTGGGGTCTCCTGTAAGTTGAGTTGCTGTTTCCCTAAGGGTGTAACAGACTTCACCAGTGATAACACATGTCCACTTAGTCTGGTTGTTCGTTAGCCCATGTACTGAGATATGTCAAAGTGGAGCAAAATCTCCGAACATGGATTATACTGAGCAATACAGATACTGTGGACAGGTATTCACTGTGGAAGTATGTCCCCTGTATCACCTCTTCATCACTCCCACAACACATTGGTGCATCACTGCCACCATCATCTGTTTGCATTGATACATCACAGAGTCCAGTCACTGGCAAACAAGTGGTGGACTCCTGTGATGTGGGTGTTGCCTTTCCATGTATGGGGCATACTCTACCCTGGGTGTGGTAACACATTGACATATGTGTTCTCAAATATATCCTCCTACAGACACAGATAGAATGGTGATGGTTCATCTTTATTGTGTCTCAAAGTACATTAGAATGTACATGTGTTTTGTGTGTGTATTGCCTATATGCATTGAACACCTGTATGAGAACACTAAATGTACTTTGAAACTAAATTGTAATACTTCAGTAACACTGCTGCCCTGCTCATGTGTTGTCCATGAGGTTTGACAACTCTGTAGCTGAGCATCCTGACTGTACAGGTTACAACACTCAAGAATTAGTGTTTTCTGTGTCTCTATGAGAATGTTCCAGTAGAGGTTTGTGTGAACCTCAGGTCAAACTTTGCATCACCAACAACATCACCATAAACAGCAAGGGGTGATCTTCATGAAGGTGTTGTCAAGACATCAATCCAGTCACATGGAAGCTCTTCAGTTCAAGGATGGATCATGTTACGGATGCCTGCGGGACAAGAGGACAGGATTTGGAGCAGTAGACCTGAACTGATCATCAAGCAACAACAATTTAGTCTTTTTCATCCCCTCAGTTTTCACAGTTACAGGTGAGTGCACAAACCATTGCTTGACAATGTGTTGTGTACTCATCTGTAACCAATTCTGTGGGGAACTAAGGACATGTGCATCAGTCCTAGGGATATGTGCCCCTGACATGTATACACACATTAACAAGTGTTCTGAGAGCTCCATGGAAGTAATGACATTGTGCTGCCACTGTGAAAGTGACAGTGGCAGCCCAATGTCATTTGTTCCATGGAACTGTTAGGACACATTTGTTGATGTGTGTATTCATGTCAGGGGCACATACGTCTGCACACTCACAGGTCTGCATGGAGTCCGTGGTAATCTGATCTACGTCTCATGACCTCTACATTGTGTGCCCATACCACTGTACATCCACCCCTGTGCTGCTCTTCTCAGCTGTAGCACAGTACAGGTCCCATATTGAGTCTGATGTCCCTTCTCATGCAAATCATTAGATAATACTCTTTCACTACTGGGCTAGCATGGTTGTTCAGGCTCTAATCATGGCATATCCAGTTAGTTGCTGTCAATCAAGCCGTGTAAGGTGATGAACATGGGTAATATGTTGTACCTTGTTTCTCCTGAGGGTGTGCGTGATATCCTTGGGGTCTGTATGTCAACGTGGAGAGTGGAATGGAGGATGGTTGCTGAGTCCACACACACAATTTTCCACGTCCACTGCCAGTGCAGTGCTGTGTCACTGTTCCTGTGGGGTGAGACAGAACAAAATGTGCAGTGTGGTTAGTGTCACAGGACTGCTGGGGGACTTGCATGGATTGTTTGCATGCCTGTGTTATACTCACAGGTGAAGTATTCCGTGATGAGCCTGTCTCTGATCTGTGCCCCTCTCATGGTCTCCTCCACATGCCCGATGTCCATGGGCACTTCCTGTATGGGGGGGTCCGGGATGTGCTCCAGCAGCCTGGTGTCCACTGCGATATTGTGCAGTATTGCGCACGCCACAATGATGTCACACACCTTAGCCGGTGCATACTGCAGTGCTCCCCCAGAGTGGTCCAGACATCGGAATCTTGACTTGAGGAGCCCAAATGTCCGCTCAATAGCATTCCTGGTTCTGGCATGAGCCTGGTTGTAGCTTTCCTGGGCATGTGTTTGGGGATTGGCCAGAGGGGTCAGTAGCCAGGACTTGCATCCATAGCCAGCATCACCTGTGTAATGTGAGTGACATGGTGAAACAGGGAGCACATGTTGTGTGAATGATGTTTTGTGTGGTGGACGTAGTAGGTGTGGGTCAGGTGCATGCTGAGCTGAGTGGTGTGTACGCCTGTGTATGTGGTGTGATTTTGTTTTGTGAACTCACCCAGTAGCCATCCCCCTGTAAAGGTTCCATTCTCAAAATCTCTGTGGACTGAGGAGTTTTGTAGAATGTATGCATCATGTGTGCTGCCAGGATATTTTGCACAGACATTCATGATCCTCATGTTGCTGTCACACACCATCTGCACGTTGATGGAGTGGAAGTTCTTCCTGTTGATGAATATCTGTGCGTCACGTGCTGGGGCCTTAATCCGGACATGGGTGCAATCTATAGCACCCATGACCCTGGGCATGCCTCCCTTTGCGTAAAAGGCCTGCTTGACGTGTATCCAGTCCATGTCGGTGGTGGGAAAATGTATATGGGTACTGGCCTTGATTTTGAGGGCTGGCAGGACCTGGGCCAGCACTCTGGAGAATGTGGCCTGGGACATGCCAGATGCGTAACCCTCAGTGGACTGGAAGGCCCCGCTTGCCATGAAGTGTATGGCACAGAGTAGTTTCTGCAGGCCAGTTAGGGCATGGTTGTGGATGTAGATGGGATCCACCTGCTCCTTGATGACCTCATACAAGGCAATGATGCTGTCAGGCCTCAACCTGTAGCGATCAATGACCTCGTCATCAGCCATTCCAAAGAGTGTGACCCTTGGGCGGTATACCCTGGGCCTTGGTGGTCGTCTATACATCCTGTGCCCTCCAGGTGGGGATGGACTCCTGTGTGGCTGCTGAGCCAGAGCCTCCTCACTTGCAACAGGTGGAGGCTGTTGATGAGGCGTGCTTGGGGTTTGCTGATGTTCCCTAGCTCTCTCCCTTGCACGCCTTCTCCGCAGTCTTCGCAACAATATGTAACCCAACATACTGTTTGCTCTCTCTATCTGTCTCTATCTATCTGTATCTATCTATCTATCTATCTGTCTCTCTCTCTCTCTCTCTCTCTCTCTCTCTCTCTCTCTCTGTCTATCTCTCTCTCTCCCTCCCTGAGTGGAAAACAAGCCACAAGTGAGTGTGTTGAGTTGTCCCTTTAAGTACTTGCTAGGGCGTTGTGTAGGTGTGGTGATGAGGTGAGTGCTGACCAATGGTGAGTTGTTTGTGTCCAGGTAAGTGTTTGCAGGTGTGTGTGTGTTATAAGATGTGGTGTGTTGTGCTTGTTCTGTGTGTGCCATTTGCGGGCGTGCAGTTGTGGGGTGCAGGTCGCGTGTTGATGTTGCCCAGGTGAGCTTGTATTTGCAGGGTCCGCTTTGTGTGATGACCCCCATTGTTCCGTGCCATGTTGTGTTGTTGTTTTTTTGTGTGTCATTGTTCCTGTGGTGTTGGTTGTTGTTTTGTGTGTAGTGATTTGTGTTGTGTGTGCATGTTTTTGTGTTGTTTTGGCATTGCACGGGTTAATTTTCCCATTTACATGGTTGTGCGGTAAGCCTTTTGTGTGTTTTCCTCTGTAACGGGTGTTTAGTTTTGGCCGTTAAGTGTCTAACGTGTGTGAGAAGTGGGTCTTAACTTTTAGCCGTTAGGTGTGTCTTTTTTTCAGCCGTTATCAGTACCGCAAGCCTTTGAATAGCTCTGGGGTATGTTGTTCCATGTTGTTCCATGCGTCTGAATGCACGTAAGTGTAGTGGCCGTAGGAATTGTGCAACTGCCGTTAGCTGTTGTTTAGACGGATCTTTGAATTGCAACATGACACTTAACGCACCCGTTAGTGTTTTTTTTGGTTAACGGCTGCCTTTAAATCGAGCCCATAGAGTCAGGGCGAGTGGAAATTGAAATGCCCGTCTGCACCTATTTAAAGCAGCCGCCAGCAGCACTGTGCTCTGTGAGGCACCAAGGCCATGTACATGGGCCAAGGTCCGGGTGATGTTAACCCTTTGAGTGCCAGAGGGGTACGCAACTCATTGCTTTGCAATGCGTTACGTACCCCTCTGGCACTCAAATGGTTAAGAGGCCGGTCCTGCTCTGTGTCCTGCTGCGGACGCAATCATGCACTTTAGAGACTGCCCAAAAGCACCGAATGCTTCCAGCACAGAACTCCCAGCATTCCTACACCTCCCAGCATTCCTACACCTCCCAGCATTCTGTGCATTCAGGAAGTCTCTACAGCGCTTCTGACAAACATCCTAGCGAATTATTATATAGGATAGTAGGTGTGCTGCAGGTCTAAAAAAATGAGATACACATAAAAGGAGAACAAAAAAAAATGGTAGAGATATCAGTACTGAGTTACTGCACTCCAACCCTGCTCAGGTTGGTGGGTTATATTATTGTGTCATGAGTTGTTTACTGTAAGAGTTGTAAGTCGAGAAAAGTGATGTAGCGGAGTAGGTGAGTTGTAGTGGAGAGGGTTAACCCTTTTAGTGCCAGAGGGGTATGCAACGCATTGCTTTGCAATTACTATCCCTTTAACCCTTTGAGTGCCAGACGAGTATGCAATGTGTTGTGTAACACTGTGGCAATGAAAGGGTTAAGAAAAAGAGAATTAAGGCGAAAGGATTCTTTCCCAGTAAGCACTTAGCAAAAGTAATGGTAAAAGTAGTGCAGGCAGCAGAGGAGGAAGCAGGAGCACTGTGTGAGAGAAGGTGAACCCTTTGAGTGCCAGGCGCACACACACAATACACAAACACACACACAACATACACACAGTACACCGCACCACACATGTGCAAAACACACTGTGATAAAACCATAAGCGGGCTGCCCCTGGGTGGTCAGTAAGCACAGTCTTCTAGGGTATCACACACAGACAACAGTTCTTAACCCTTTGAGTGCCATAAGGGCACTCAAGGAGTTAAAAAAGATTTGCTGGCTTATTTTGACATTGCATGAAACACAATCACCAGGCAGTGTTCTACAAAACAAAATGAAAACTTTCCCCTTGTACTTCAAGGTTCTACAAGGTTTAACCAACCTTTTCAAGTCCTGTTTTCTTGCACCGCTCTTCTCAACATTTGTTGCTCATAGCAAGTTAAACTCCATTTTCTTTTTACATCCTGCTAATTGGGACAGGTGGAGGGGTAGAGGCTGTGTAGGATTCTGGGTACTAAGTACATTATATTCCAAGCCTCTTTTTTCATGTTCTGAGCATGCTCATTCAGTTCTTTGAAGTCCAAGCCTCTTTTTCATGTTTAGGAGGAAGTTGAGGGGATGGAAACTCCTTGCAGAGTCCCCTGCCCACTCCTGTCAAAATCACGCCCCTCTCATATATCCAGGAATGACAGTAAGGAGGAGCTATGAGTAACTCCTCCTTACTGCCACCCATGGGTCTGTGTGGAGAAGCAGGTTTTCTCTCTTATATATATATAGACTAGTTTTAAAGCCCGTGTACACTGGCCAACACTGGCGACGCAGCATTCATGCGCAGTACTAGCTGCCTGTACTACGTCTGATACGGAGCGGGGCACTCCGAATTCAGACCATAGTCCTCACTGTGCACCTTCCTGGGACCAAGTGGTTAGGCTACTTAAGGTTATGGCAGGGCAACATTTTCATTGGTGACATTTTTCTTGCACTGTTTTGATTCCTCCATGTTGTGAACAAGCTATATTGACTCATGCTCATGCATCTGCAACATTTTGATAGTAAGTCGGGCAACACAGGAGACAGCTAACACCCCCAGTTGAATTAAATGGGTCTTTCAACCCCTTGAATGCTATAATGTTATCCAGCTCATTGATTCACAATGAACATTTGCACCAGGAGAGATGTCCAAAGCATTGCCTTCAAAATGAAATGAACAACTTCTCTGGCACTCAAATAGTTAACTCTTGTTTTACTTAAAGGGATAGTAATACTTCAAATAAAGTGGATGTCCGAGCCTTCTTCATTCTTTTCTAGAATCCAGTTGTGGGACTGGACGGATCCTCAGTCAGTAAGTACAAGGAGAGCCCTGCCCCCCCCCCCCTACCACCACCACCTTGATGAAGGAGGGCATTATTTTCCTTATGTTTACTGAAGATTGTCCTTCACCGTGCTCCATCCGGACCAGCCTGAGGTATGAGTGATGTAGGGGAAAGGGGCGAGAGGGGGATACTTTCAGATTCAATAGCACTTGAACTAAAAAAAACGGTAGGTATTGAAATATTGAGCTATGTGCTAAAAAGGAATAAAGAAGACTCGGACCTCCACTTTATTAGAAGTATTACTATCCCTTTAAAGAATCTCAACACATGTTGGGTGATTCCCTCATACAAAATAAAGTTAACCCTTTGAGTGCCAGTGGGGTGTGCAACGCGTACCCCTCTGGCACTCAAAGGGTTAATGTGTTAAGAAGAACTGAAGGGTAGGAAGGTGCGCAGAGAGAACTCCGGTCTGAATTCGGAGCGCCCCGCTCTGTATCAGCCATGGCGCCGGCAGTCAGTACTGCGCATGACTGCACCGCGTGTAGCCGTCTCTACCGTGCATGATGGCTTCTGACAAACATCCTTAGCGAATTATAATATGGGATATAGATAGATAGATAGATAGATAGATAGATAGATAGATAGACAAACGGAAGTCAGTGGTGAGATCACTAAAAAACAAGAGAACTCATCCTATATAATAATTCGCTAAATCGTGTGTAACGCCCGACATGCGCAGTAGACACTGCTGCGCGTGCGGCAGTCATGCGCAGTAGCGACTGACCACGCCACGGCTGATACAGAGCTGGGCGCTCCAAAGGAGCGTCCAGCTCTGTATCAGCCGTGACTCGGGCAGTCTCCACTGCGCGTGACTGCCCCGCGACCGGCTGCCAGAGGCACTGTGGCCCGTGTAACGGGCTGTTCAACTAGTAGGACTTATAAAACAATGTAAATTAGTGTGTATCTATTTGTCAGCTTTTCAGCCCCCTTTAGGGCCTTTCTTAAGACTGGTTTTGTTTTTAGGTGATCTCACCATTGACTTGGGTTTGTATGCGTATTGCATGTTCTACGAGTAGCACCTAGGCAAGTGATGACTTATCTTTCTTCCAACCTTGAGTGTGCAGTGTTCTATAGCTACAGTGTAGAAGATAGCAAAATACATCACTCATACGGCTTGTTGTAGCTCTTTTTGTGGGATGAGTAGTGGCCCACGTGACTCGCTACTGATGAGACTGGGCCTACTGCTTTCCTGGGTTTGAGCTGCAGCGCCATCAGCACCCTTGTTCATTGGACCATGACTAGAGAAAAATTTGAAAAAAGGAGATGGCAGCAGAGATGGATTAGCAGGGATTAGCTGACATTGTACTCTGTTTTGTGATTCTTATAAATGTGAACCCAGGAAATACTTCTCCAACTAAAGAAACCCAAACCTTAAAGGAGCAGTAAACTTTTTTTTATGAAAACACATATTTTATAGAGCATTTCCTGCTGAATAAAACAAGGTCACTCCCATCACTGTCTGATGTTTTAATCAAAATTTATAGCTGTTTAAATAACCAGGAAGTGAATTTACTGTGTTAACTTCCTGATAGTTCTAACTGACAGGAAGTGACAGGCAGTTTCTATCACATTCTATGGAGAACTGTATGTCTCTGACTTTTCTGACTTGCCTCTCCATTAGACTCTAACAGGAAAGCTAATTAGAATTTGACCACTAGAGGGCACTGCTAATGGAAAAAACATGGGTTTAAATTGTAATAACTCTGGAAATATAAATCTCTCAGCAGTGGGAGTACCCTTATTTTACTCAATAGTAAAATCCCTACAATATATATTTTTTCATAAAAAAAGTTTACTGCTCCTTTAAACCAGAATATACTAAGGTATGGAAATTCTGGAGAGGCATGAAGAGTTGTCTACTAGAGAAGCTTTGAAAGTCAAATTCTTCTCTGCATTTATTTATTAAGAGATAGATTTCTAGTAGTGTAGTTGAAAAATGATATCATTTTCAGCTTTTCTGGAGAGCAGTTTGGACTTTCAATATGTATGTAAATCTCCCAAGAAGTCATGTGTTTTACATAATGTTTGTAAAAATATTCAGATCCATACTTTAAATGTTGCTTCTAACAAAAGTCACATAATGCGCTGTCCTTGGGAAATAAAAATAGGGTTTATGCAGACAGAAAAATCGTTTCTTCCTCCGCTCAGAGAAAATATTGCTGGCAGAGAACTTGCTATGTGAGAGATGTGGAGAAGCGAGACACTACAGCTGAAAGGTAATACAAGAATGTTATGTGACTGAAAGGGGACACGAGATCAGTTGAGTTCACCCATAGATTCCATCACTGTCTTATCTGGTGATGTGCTGATTCAGAGAAAGGGAAAAAGGTGTAAGATTGGAAAATATACACAATGAGATTGATGCATTAAGAAGCACTAGAGTGGGCAAACCAAATGTGTTACCTGACACAAATACAGATTCCCCAAATTCCCATCCATTTATCCTGTTATGGACCAGGGTGTTATGTAAAGCATAGCTTGGCAATGTGTTGCATACCTCTATGGCATTCAAAGAGCTAACCCCTTGAATGCCACTGGAGTACCCAAGGCTTGCGTTGGACACCCCTTTGGCATTATGTTATTCTATGGAGCCTATACACTAAGAGTTCTTCATCTTTGGAGATCTTAGTGAATAGGCTCTACAGAATAACATAGGAACTGGAGAAGTGATATCACTGGAGAAGTTATCTCCACTCTATCACCTCTTTATCACCGTCTAGTGAATCTCCCCCAAGGATTCCCACCTCATGCATTTTATTTTTCACAAGTCGCTTTCGCTGTAACAACGTTGTCCGTGTAGAACGGACCTTGGGATTTTCTGTCCAGATTACAGCGATAGCAATACTTAATTTTTTGTTTATTTATTATTGTAGGCATTAAAAAAATACATAAGAATGATGTAAGTCTTATCTCTCAAACCTTTGAGAGATATTCTCAACTACAATTCCCTCTTTCTGGCTGTTTCAGTCAAGTCTGCCATCTAGCTGACAGACTTGGATTCGGTCCGCAGACCAGCCAGTGGCTCTTCAGCAGAGCAGAGATCACAATCTTTAAAAAGAACCCCTTCATTGGAACAGTCTACAAAGTGTGCTTGCAAACCAGGCACGCTTTGTAGACCGTTCCAATGAAGTAGTTCTTTTTAAAGATTGTGATCTCTGCTCTTCTGAAGAGCCACTGGCTGGTCTGCGGACCGAATCCAAGTCTGTCAGCTAGATGGCAGACTTGACTGAAACAGCCAGAAAGAGGGAATTGTAGTTGAGAATATCTCTCAAACCATACAGGTTTGAGAGATAAGACTTACATCGTTCTTAATATTTTTTTAATGCCTACAATAATAAATAAACCAGAAATTAAAGGGATAGTAATGTTTCATAATACAAGCAGCTCTAATTAATCATCATAGTATTTGGACTTTGGAGAGTGTTATTTCAATTCTGTCAGAGTTCAAGAGTAATTCAGTGACAAAGTATCCCCCCTCCCTCCCCTTTACTGATGTAACACTGCTCAGCCAGAGCAGAAGGGAGGTGCCCAGGTAGACTGCAGAGAGGGACAATCTTCAATTAAGGGAAAAACCTGTCAAGGGGGGCAGGGCTTTCATTGTTCTTATAGGAAGAAGATTGTCCCCTGCTGTTATCTGTCTGGTCTATGGACTGCATTCCACATCTGAGAAGAGATGGCTTACACTAGGTAAAAGGGGCGGGAGGGGAAACTTTGCTTGTGAATATCTCTCAAACCATAAAGGTTTGAGAGATAAGACTTATATCATTCTTCATGTTTTTTTAATGCCTACAAAATAAAATAAAGATAAAATGAAGTATTACTATCCCTTTAAGTATTACTATACCTTTAACTTAAGTGGATCTTATTGTAATGAAGCATCATTGTCCTTTCAATTTCTCTTTAACCCACTGCGTGTCAGGGAAGGATGATCAATGCATTGCTATGCAATGCTTTTCTTAGTCCTGTGGAACACAAAGGGTTAAGCACCTTGGGACTGTTTGTTATAGGTAAACCGTAGCACAGGATAAAAGAAGTCAAGCGTCTATATCTGTATCATGAATCATGTATCACTAGACTCCTGTTCTGAACACAGATAATGTTTTGTAGTAGTTCCTTTACAAGGTAAAACCATCTCACAACTTTTCCCTGGATTCTTTATTGTTAGAGAACTTCCCCGAGGATAGTTTCTCACACCGGAGACATCCTCTCTCTTTGTGTTTATTAGTGTTTCAAGGTAGATCAAATGCTGATTGCTTGGAGGAATATCAGACTAATGAAATCCCATGTTTTGCAGTATATTGCAAGGTCTGCTGCTGCCTAGAGTGTTTTGGGAGAGAATTTTATTGTACGGGTTGAAAAAGAGATGCAATAGTATCAGTCAAGCCAGAATAACATTGTGATGGCAAAGCCATCTATATGAAGTTTCACTTACATGTCAGCCTTGCTAATTTGTTACATAGGGTGACCACATGTCCAGGATTGCCCGGGACAGTCCCGTATTTTAAATGTTTGTCCCTTGTCCCTGGGAACCTCTTTCTGGGACAATATAAAGTCCTGGTATGAAGACTCCAGAAAGTGACGCATCTGCGGGGCTACAAGAAAATGGCTTCCAGACAGAACCGCAAAAACTAGAGAGGGAGATACCTGAGCCTTAATCCTGACATCAATCTGGAGCTGCAGTGCAATTTTGTGGTATCCTTATAAAATAGCGCATATTTAAGAGCGCACGGTTTGGAGCCGCATTAAGTAGGTCGCCGTGTTGAAAAGGGTGACATGAGCATCTCGCCCTGTATATCAGCGTGAGATTTTCATTTCGCTTCTTTAAACAGCTCGATCGCCTGCGGGGTTGGTTTGAAAGAAAAAAAGGATAATTGAGCATGGTGTCCACTGCCTTGCCTGTAACCATAAACTGCTTTAGCTTTACAAAATGTTTTGAAACTTGAGCTATTTACTAATGATAGATGCGTGCCTCTGTGTGTGTCATTAATTAAAATAAAGCTGCGCGATAATAACTCTTTCTGTGCCGAAAGGGTTAATATGCATATTTTTTATTGGGCAGCTTCACTTTTAATTAACGACACACACAGAGGCAGGCACACATCTATCATTAGTAAATAGCTTAAAGGGACAGTAATGTTTCATAATAAAAGCAGCTCCAATTAATCATCATAGTATTTGGACTTTGGAGAGTGTTATTTCAATTCTGTCAGAGTTGTAGTTCAAGAGTAATTCAATGACAAAGTATCCCCCTCCCGCCCCTTTTACTGATGTAACACTGCTCAGGCAGAGCAGAAGGGAGGTGCCCAGGTAGATTGCAGAGAGGGACAATCTTCAATTAAGATAAGGGAAAAACCTGAAAAACTTGTCAAGGGGGGGCGGGGATTTCATTGTTCTCATATGAAGAAGATTGTCCCCTGCTGCTATCTGTTTGGTCTATGGACTGGATTCCACATCTGAGAAGAGATGGCTTACACTAGGTAAAAGGGGCAGGAGGGGGAACTTTGCTTGTGAATATCTCTCAAACCATAAAGATTTGAGAGATAAGACTTATATCGTTCTTCATGTTTTTTTAATGCCTACAAAATAAAATACAGATAAAACAAAGTATTACTGTCCCTTTAAGTCTCAAAACACTTTTTTTTTCTTCAAACCAACCCCGCAGGCGATCGCCCTGTTAAAAGAAGCGATATGAAAATCTTGTGTTGATACGCAGTGTGAGATTCTCATGTCGCCCTTTTCAACACGGCAACCTACTTAATGTGGCTCCAAGCCGCGTGCTTTTAAAAATGCGCTATTTTAAAAGTGAACCCAATTTTGTTGTAGTGTAATGCTAGTTTAAGGCTTTGGGTGTGATGTGTATTATCTTGTAGCCCACCACAGGCATTGCTTTCTGTCACAGCAGCCTATGGGCAGTTCCCCCTCTAGTGTTTAGAACTCTGTGGTGCGCTCTTCTCTCCTCAGTGTGCCTGAATGGCAGAATTTAAATGCGGTCACTGTACATGTACAACCAGTAGGAATGTGAGACGACGTCTTATAGTGCTTCAGTCTTAGGAATGAAACAGTGAGGATGATGTACTAAGGTTAGTATCGGTTAGGTTAAGTTACGGTTATATTTTGTATGGTGGTTTCAGTTAGACTACTTAACCCCTTAACGACTGGCCGCACAGGCATGCGGTGGTCACTAAAGGACCACAGAGCATTTTGTTTTTTTGACGATCGGACTCAGGGCTCGCCGAACAGTGTGCAGCCGCGGGGGGAGCCCTGAAATCCATGACGGTCATAGTACGTCATGCGTCGTTCAGGCACTTTTTACCCATGACGTACCGTGACCGTCAAGGGTCATTAAGGGGTTAAGGTTATGGAAGGGCAACATTTTCAATGGTGACATTTTTCTTGCGCTGTTTTGATTCCTCCATGTTGTAAACAAGCTATATTGACTCGTGCTCATGCATCTGCGACATTTTGTTTTTAGTTTGGCTTGAGAAAGCGATTTGTAATCTCGAAACGTTGCGTTGTTTTAAATTTAATGAAATTATAATATTTTTAAGTAAATAAATGTTGAACTGGATTCGTAGAGTGGATGTTGATATTTGAAGCAGCAGAACCCTGGGCACCGAGTGGAGACGGTGTATGATATCCATGAGCGTTTTTGTCAGCAATGGGATATCCCTCTTGCTGGCCTTGAGTAAATGTGAGTACAATGGTATATAATGGATGGTGGAAATATATAGTGTAAACATATTTCACTATTGGGCGCTTCTTTTCTTTATTGTTTTTGAGAGTTGTTCTGAACCGCTGGGAGAGAGCGTGTAAAGAAGAAGCAGCCCAACGAGTCCTGAGCTGGGTCAGGGAATTAATCCAGCAAGCCTGATTACTGTTTTTCACATATGTGTTAAACAGCCAATAGCTTTGCGAGTACCCACGTGTGGGGTGATTTGGTGAAGGAAGTTAGATTTATCATCTGAATTGCACTAGGGCGCTCCCTATTACTCTGCCTTTTTGTCGTTACATTTTGATTGTAAGTCGGGCAACACAGGAGACAGCTAACATCCCCAGATGAGTTAAATGGGTCTTTCAGCTCCTTGAATGCTATAGTGTTATCCAGCTCATTGCTTCACAATGAACATTTGTACCAGGAGAGATGTCCAAAGCATTGCCTTCAAAATGAGATGGACAACTTCTCTGGCACTCAGATAGTTAACCCTTGTTTTACTTAAAGGGATAGTAATACTTCAAATAAAGTGGATGTCCAAGCCTTCATTCTTTTATAGAATCCAGTTGTGGGACTGGACGGATCCTCAGTCAGTAAGTACAAGGAAAGCCCCCCACACACACACCTTGATGAAGGAGGGCATTATTTTCCTTATGCTTACTGAAGATTGTCCTTCACCATGCTCCATCCGGACCAGCCTGAGGTATGCGTGATGTAGGGGAAAGGGGCGAGAGGGGGGTCCTTTCAGATTCAATAGCACTTCAACTAAAAAAAAGTGTAGGTATTGAAATATTGAGGTATGTGCTAAAAAAGAATAAAGACTCGGACCTCCACTTTATTAGAAGTATTACTATCCCTTTAAAGAATCTCAGCACATGTTGGGTGATTCCCTCATACAAAATGAAGTTAACCCTTTGAGTGCCAGAGGAGTGCGCAATGCCACACTCTTCCTCTGCTCCCCTCCGTCTATCCAGCTTCCTCCGATGAGGGAGGATTTCTGCCTGTAAGCTGGAGTATCCTCATTGGCCAGAGACCGCTCCAGCTTACAGGCAGAAAGCCTCTGTCATTGGAGGAGGCTGGATAGAGGGAGGGGAGCAGAGGAAGAGTGAGAGACTACGATACAGAGCTGGCAACCACAGTCTTTCCGGAAGGAAGCTGCAGGGTAACGTTTAGACGTTTAATTTGGGTAAAATATTTTTTTTTTCTATGAAAAAAGATTTTAATCTAATCTCTATATACACTAACGCTCTGGACAAACAGGTATAGTGGTGATAGATCCCCTTTAAAGGAGCAGTAAACTTTTTTTTATGAAAATATATATATTGTAGGGATTTTCCTATTGAGTAAAATAAGGGTACTCCCACTGCCGAGAGATTTATATTTCCAGAGTTATTACAGTTTAAACCCATGTTTTTTTACATTAGCAGTGCCCTCTAGTGGTCAAATACTAATTAGATTTCCTATAAAATTCTAATGGAAAGGAAAGTCAGAAAAGTCAGAGACATACAGTTCTCCATAGAATGTGATAGAAACTGCTGAGTCACTTCCTGTCAGTTAGAACTTCCAGGAAGTAAACACAGTAAATTCACTTCCTGTCAGTTAGAATTATCAGGAAGTAAACACAGTAAATTCACTTCCTGATTATTTAAACTGCTATACATTTTGAATAAAACATCTGACAGCGATGGGAGTGACCTTGTTTTATTCAGCAGGAAAAGCTCTATAAAATATGTGTTTTCATAAAAAAAAGTTTACCGCTCCTTTAATCATAGACATGATGTCTATGATTAAGCACTTAATGTGCGAAACGCATAAGACTGTCTAGCAAGTGTGGCATCCCTGTAACTCTTTGCGAATAAAGTTGTTTTTACGTATTTGATACGCCACGTTTTATGCGGTCTTCTCTTCTTTGTTTGTTACAAGGATTGAAACTCCTCAGACCAGCACCATGGATGAATTCAATGGTAGTGAGTGTTTGTAATCTTTGCTTTGAACTACACTTTGCTTTCCGTACAGTGTTGCCATTGATCACCCAAATGCCTCTGTGGACATGATATCCAGGACTGATTAAAAATGTTTTCTGTAGAATAAAAGCACAAGCACAACATTTAAAAGGGCCACTAGGATTATCTGGACATAGGACAGTAAGTGAGAGATTATTATTAGGAGTTGTTACTTATTTAAAGACAACAACAATCGTTACCTTCATGGCTACTGGGACTTTGTCATGTGCTGCAGGTTTGGTACATCTGCAGATCTCTCCCTGCAGCCACTTCTCAAGCACTTAAACATTGTGAAACATAAAACATAATGAGTCACATAAACTTCCAGTCTTCAGATGCATATTTTGTTCTTTCCTTCTGTATCGTTAGCTCAGTAACAAGAAGCAACAACAATTTATTTCCTTGTGATGTCTTGGCTCATGGCTAAGAGAATGCTGATGATATTACATCTGGGGGAGGCATAGCCCAAAGACAAGTGTGGAATTACTGAGTTAGCTTATTATGAAAAAGAAAGATAATTAAGGTGATTTTTTACGATAGACAAAGTGTGCATTTTCCTTTTCTGTTGTAAAAGTTAATTAACCCTTTAAGGACTAATGGAGTCAAGAACGCATTGTGACAGTTGCTAGCAGAGCCAGAGGGTGTGTGACACATTGCTTTGGAATGGTCTTTGGTTAATATCGTTATTCTTAGAGTAGCAGAAAACTTTTATTATTAAAGCACATGTATTGTAGGACTTAACTAAGTACTCTCACTTCTAGGAGAAGAGTTATTTAAATGTTTTTATTGTTCAAACTTTTGTTTTGTGTCACTCATTGCATGGGACAGCAGAGCCACTGGCTACACTATTCCTTTTTATGGTACAGCTGAGCCACTCCCTATTGTCTGTTGCATTGCATGGGAGAGCTAAGCCACTGGCTACACTCTATTGAATTGTATAGGGGAGCTAAGACACTAGCTACACTTGTATGGCAGAGCTAAGAAACTGGATATACTCTATTAAACTGTATGGGATAGATGAGCCACTGGATACACTATATTGTATTGTGTGGGACAGCTGAGCCACTGGCTGCACTCTATTACATTGTATGAGAGAGCTGAATACCTTCCTATTGTTTGTTGCATTGTATGGGAAGAAAAAATCCCCAAAAAAGTGGATCTAATAAGGGCACATAATGATACAATGTACACCTACATGGATCTATTTTTCATAATAGAGTCAGGGAATAGTATAAAATAAAACCTTTATTATAAACATAGAAATTAAAACATTAATTAAAAGAAAAACAATTCCCACTTCCTTATATATTAAATGTGATTCCCAAAAGTGATTTTCTGTTTAAGAATATATTCACTGAGATTCGTATAACTTTATTTCACTATGACAGAAATATCTTTCCTTTTGCTGTAAAACATTTAAGGGTCCAGCAGAATATAATTCTAGTCAGTGGGGTATCCACAAAGTATGTTAAGTAGACCTGATGTTTGCCAAAATATAACACCCCCTCAATGAGATACTTCCTGAGTATCTTAAACAGTATATTCACATGTGTACTTAAAAGTATTTGATAATTCTCTCATCTAAGTTTGATCTCACTTCCATATGTAATGCCTTAGTGTGGAAAACCACCTGCTAAGGGCGTCTTCTGTGTATCTTTCACTAATTTAGCTAAGGTGATTCATTCATCTCCAGCAATATATTTTGTATTAATCTTATCATTACGTAGTGTGGACGGACCTATACTTCGGAATGCCTACAGGGAGCTCCTACTCTTGGGTGCTCTAAGTAACACACCGATTTAACTATCTTAGTTCCCTATCATTTGCCATCTGCATTCCGAGGGTCACTACAAAGTTTTCCACACACTTGTAAGGACAAGTGGGATTTGTAAGCTTATAATAACTGTATCATATTAGGTTATAGGTTTTGGCATTCTGTTTTGTCTTTCAGATACATCTAAAAATGCCTGACGCGCGTTTCGCCTGATCGGCTTTGGATATTTATATGTTCCAATAGTGGATTAAGAAGCACAGTTGTGAATGAGACACTATCTGGACAATAAGCAACTGCAATGATATGACAGGATCAGTGCCATAATATTATTTATATTTACGATAGCATTGTATGGGAGACCTGAGCCACTGGATACAGTCTATTACATTGTATGTGAGAGTTGAACCACTGGATACACTCTGTTAAATCATATGGAAGAGCTAAGCCACTGGCTACACTCTGTTGCATTGCATAGGAGAACTGAACCACTGGCTAAACTCTATTGCATGTATAGGAGAGCTGAGCCACTGGCTACACTCTATTGCATGTATAGGAGAGCTGAGCCACTGGCTACACTCTATTGCATGTATAGGAGAGCTGAGCCACTGGCTACACTCTATTGCATGTATAGGAGAGCTGAGACACTGGCTACACTCTATTGCATTGTATGTGAGAGCTGAACCACTGATTACATTCTGTTATATCGTATGGGAGAATAAGTTTAAAACTTTACACACACCAGTCTTGGGCTTGTAGCAGCTTTTTAAAGGGGCCATTTCCTGTCTTGCCTATAGCCCTATTTCAGTTGCTTTTTTCATTAACCACTTGAGCGCCAATTTATTTTTCTCCACATATATGTATTTCTTTTATCATATGGGAGAGCTGAGCCACTGGATACACTATTATATCAAATGGGAGAGCAGATTCACAGGCTAAGCTCTATTGTACTGTATAGGAGAGCTGAGACACTGGCTACAGTCTATTACTTTGTATGGGAGAGCTGAGACACTGGCTACCGTCTATTGCATTTATGGGAAAGCTGATCCACTGGCTACACTCTGTTGCATTGTATGGGGAGCTGAGACACTGGCTACACTTTATTTCATTGTATGAGAGTGCTGACCCACTGGCTACAGCATATTACTTTGTATGGGGAGCTGAGCCAATGGCTGCACTCTATTTCATTTTATGCAAGATCTGAGCCACTGGATACACTTTGTTGTATTGTATGGGGAGCTGAGCCACTGGCTACACTCTATTACGTTGTTTAGGAGAGCTGAGCCACTGGCTACAGTCTGTTGCAATGTATAGGAGAGCTGAGCCACTGGCTACATTCTATTACATTGTATGGGGGAGCTTAGCCACTGACTGCACTCTATTGCATTGTATATGAGAGTTGAGCCACTGGCTACAGTCTATTGTATTGTGTAGGAGAGCTGTGCCCTTGGCTACACTCTATAAATGCAATAATAAAATGCATATAGGAGAGCTAATCCTCTGGCTACACTCTGTTGCACTGTAATGGAGAGCTGACCTGAGCCACTGACTACAGTTCTCAGTAGAACAGTAATCGTAGCAGCGCCCCCATTTTGTGACAGTTTGAACTGTAATACATTCTAATGAAGCTGAGGCTAGCAGTTGGACCACCCTTGCCTATAATAAAGGTTTACTGACTCTTTAACCTCTTGGTCTCTTAACAATGCAGTGGAGATGGAAGATGGAAATTGGCAACAGTGATTAACCCCTTGAATGCTAGATAGTTTTCCATTGAAAAGCAACGCGAGGAGACTGCCCTGATATTCAGTTGGTTCAAAAGACCAATTCAATTAATTTAGAAGTGTGGGAATTCATAGCTGTCTCTTACGTGAAGCCTCATTGGATCTGCTGCTGAATTCCTCCACTTGGCCTTAAGACCGTAAAACTTGCTGACATTTTTGCGAATCCCCCCTTAACCCTTATTCTGCGATAATGGGATACATGTAACCCTTTGAGTGCCAGTGTATGTATTTCCCTGATGTGGATGAATAAAACAAGGGTACCCTCACTGATGGAAGATGTTGTTTTCAAAAGTTATTACAGCTCAAATTACAATTTTAGGTGCAGTACTTCCATGGCTTGTCAAGGTGGCGGTATTACAATTGCTCCCAATGGACAACTTTTTTCACTGACAATAGCATTCCATAGACTGCTGCAGCAGCAGAGCCATCCAAACCAATCTGGCCACAGAAGTGCTGCACAAGAAAAACAGATGGATAGATAGATAGATAGATAGATAGATAGATAGATAGATAGATAGATAGATAGATAGACAGATAGATGATGGAAAGCATTGCGTAGTGTACCCCTCTAGCACTCAAAGGGTTAAAATTGTTACTGCATCATACTAGACAAAATGCTAACAGATGCACAGGTTAGAAGATATTAATATGTGAATGTGACTTAATTATTCTACCAGACTGGTGCAGTTAATGCTAATTGATCTCTGTGTCACACTGAGGTGTTGGGCAAGTGAAAAGGAAGAGTAAACACAAGCTACTTTTCGAAATACTGTACAGCTCATGTCAGTCTTCTCCAAAATCAGTCCCAAGGCAAACCTCAAGAGGGCATCAGAGAGCAATTCAAAGAGTGTTTACTTAAAATGGAATTTTAAAAATTTGAATGCTATAGATGTCTCCAGAGCAATAAGGAATAATGCCTTGGAGACCTCTGTAGCATTCAGTGGGTTAACATTCCCATGTAAATCAATGGGGATTTTTTTATTTTTCGTTATGGCGCAGTTGTTGTACCACTTTTATATGTGTGTGTCTATGTGCTTGTGTGTGTATGTATGTCGATGTGCTTGTATGTGTGGGGGTGTAGTGCTAGTGTGTGTATATATGTCAGTATGTGTGTGTCTATGTGCTTGTGTGTGTATGTATGTCGATGTGCTTGTGTGCGTGGTGGTGTAGTGCTAGTGTGTGTGCGTGCTTGTGTGTGTATATACGTCAATATGTGTGTGTCTATGTGCTTGTGTGTATACAGTATATATGTTGATGTGTGTATGTTTCTGTGAGTGTGCATGCACGTGCGTCTGTGTCTGTATGTGTGAGTGTGTGTATTTACCTAGGCAAGTGTCTTAGAAGTAGCAGTGATACTGTATATATTTATATACTTTTATTTCTTTTATTTAATCAGCTGCTAATTGTTTCATTTACAACCTGATAAAGACTAGTGTCCCTTAAGTTCCATCAAGGTCTACTGAAGCCAGTAGTTTGGTCTGAGGAGGAGTGACCTAGAGATCATCATACATAGAGAATAATGAAAAATAATATAGAAACATCTGACTGCTGTATGAAGGACTCCTGTGTAGGTAAGCCAGTGTGTTAAAACAAATTATGTGCCACTTATTCCTAGTGTATTTTTCCCCTTTAACCCCATCCCGACAATTGACTTACCAGATATGTCCCGCAAAAACTGTCACTTAGTGACAGAGGACATAACTGGTAAGTCCCAGAAGTCCGGGTCGCCATGCAGCTGCACACCGTTCGGGGACTCAGGAATCATTTCGTCAAAAAAAAAAAAAAAAGTTAGCCGGGAGATAAGGTTACAGCTGCGTACGCACGCGGCTGTCACTAAGGGGTTAAAGTGAAAATAAAACTTAATATATTAAAAATATATATTGAAAGGTTTATCCTTCTGAGTAAAACAAGGATTCCCCAACTGCTGAAGAATGTTTTACTCTAAAGTTATTACAGCTCAAACTTGATTTTTTTAGGTGCAGTATCTCAGCGGCCTGAAATGTTACAGTGGCACTGTTGCTGCACTTCTTTATCATGCTTTATTGAATTTCCTCCCTGGACTGCTTAAGTAAAGCATATACCTGATGTTAAGATTCTGGCAAAAATTCTGTCATAAAATTGTTGCAAATAGCAACATCCTATATAATAACTCGCTAGGATGTTTGTCAGAAGCCATCATGCACAGTAGAGAGCGCCCGAACGCACAGAATGCTGGGAGCACAGAATGCTGGGAGGTGTAGGAATGCTGGGAGTTCTGTGCTGGGAGCATTCTATGCTTTCGGGCAGTCTCTACAGTGCGTGACTGAGTCAGCGGAAGGACGCAGAGAAGGACCGGCCTCTTAAGAGGCCGGTTAACCTCACCCGGACCTTGGCCCGTGTACACAGGCTTTTACACTAGTTTCTTTATAAATTAGCTGAGCAACTTTTTACAAACGTCATTGCTGCATTTTTTAAAAACATACAACCCAGCTTACAGTCCTCCTAAACTGGCGTTATTAAAGGGTTAATAATGTATTTTTTCAATAAAATGAAATATTGTAGCTATTATAAAAATAAACTAACTGATGCAAATCTTGTCTCTCAAAAATTTATAGTTTGAGAAATATACAGACATCTGCTGTAAAGCTAACAGAAGGGTATTCGAGTCGTGCGACTAGACGGCAGCTCTTCAGCAGAGCCGAAATAGGGTTATATAAAAAGAAATACTTAATTGGAATGGTCTACAAAGTATACCTGGTTTGCAAGCACACTTTGTAGACTGTTCCAGTGAAGTATTTTGTTTTAGATAGTGCTATTTCGGCTCTGCTGAAGAGCCGCCGACCGGTCCCTGACCCAGGATCTCCTTCTGTCAGCTTTACAGCTGATGTCTGTGAAAGAGGAGGGAGGCGGGAACTTTATCATTGTGTATCTCTCAAACAATAACGTTTAGAGAGACGGGACTTGCATCAGTTAGTTTATTTTTGTAATATTTACAATATTACATTTTACTGACAAAAGACATTACTAATAGTAATGTTTCATAATAAAAGCAGCTCTAATTAATCATCATAGTATTTGGACTTTGGAGAGTGTTATTTCAATTCTGTCAGAGTTGTAGTTCAAGAGTAATTCAATGACAAAGTATCCCCCTCCCGCCCTTTTTACTGATGTAACACTGCTCAGCCAGAGCAGAAGGGAGATGCCCAGGTAGACTGCAGAGAGGGACAATCTTCAATTAAGATAAGGGAAAAACCTGAAAAACTTGTCAAGGGGGGCAGGGCTTTCATTGTTTTCATAGGAAGAAGATTGTCCCCTTATGTTATCTGTCTGGTCTATGGACTGCATTACACATCTGAGAAGAAATGGCTTACACTAGGTAAAAGGGGCAGGAGGGGAAACTTTGCTTGTGAATATATCATAAACCATAAAGGTTTGAGAGATAAGACTTATATCATCCTTCATGTTTTTTTAATGCCTACAAAATAAAATAAAGTTAAAATGAAGTATTACTATCCCTTTAATTTTATAACTATTGGAGTCACTGCTACAGCCATTTTAAAGGGATAGTAATACTTTAGTATTACTAATCCCCATATTGTAGCTATTTCAAAAAGAATTAAATTGCCTCCAGTGTCATCACTCAAACATTTATGGTTTGAGAGATAAAGACTGCAAAGTTCCCCCCTCCCTCCCCCTTCCCTGAAGTCAGCGTTGTACTGACTGCAGGGATTTCCGGTCTGACTTTCATCAGGTGGCTCTGCAGCTGAGCCGAGATCTCGTTAATAAAAAATAATTATTTCACTGAAACTGTCTTTTACGTGTGCTTGGTTTGCGCCAGAGGGTGTTGTGCCTAGGGGTGCCTGAGATGTAAATCCGGCCCTGCAAATGCTTTTTATAAAGTAGATGTGACTACAATGTCCACCATTTTGTAAGAGGATTAGCAATTGTGCCTAATTCAGCAAAGCAGTCAGCACACATTTTCATACAACATTTTTGCCGTTAACCCTATGAGTGACAGATGGGTACGCAAAAGAAAGAAAAGAAATACACATATAGTGCTCCAGTAAATGCTGCCTGTCCATATAAAACCATACCATATGTACAATGCATCACTAAATACAACATATAAAAAGTCTCTTGGTTGGCGCTATAGTCCTTGGTGTCCTCAGTAGCACCTTTCACTTAAAGGGATATTAATACTTTGTTTTATCTTTATTTTATTTTGTAGGCATTAAAAAAACATGAAGAACGATATAAGTCTTATCTCTCAAACCTTTATGGTTTGAGAGATATTCACAAGCAAAGTTTCCCCTCCCGCCCCTTTTACCTAGTGTAAGCCATCTCTTCTCAGATGTGGAATGCAGTCCATAGACCAGACAGATAACAGCAGGGGACAATCTTCTTCTGTGAGAACAATGGAAACACTGCTCCCCTTGACAAGTTTTTCAGGTTTTTCCCTGATCTTAACTGAAGATTGTCCCTCTCTTCAATCTACCTGGGCACCTCCCTTCTGCTCTGGCTGAACAGTGTTACATCAGTAAAAGGGGCTGGAGGGGGACACTTTGTCATTGAATTACTCCTGAACTACAACTCTGACAGAATTGAAATAACACTCTCCAAAGTCCAAATACTATGATGATTAATTAGAGCTGCTTTTATTATGAAACATTACTATCCCTTTAAAGCAGAAACTGGAGAAAAAGAAGAGGACAAGTGCACACCATCTGAGAGTAATCTTAATGAATAAAGTGATAAAACATTATAAATGAATCTACTTACAAGATATTTTCTTTTCAGTGAAGCCTATAAAAATCAGTTGATGTTTAGACAGATGTGGATAGTTGCCACCTTGCAATGTATAAGCCTCGGGAACTGTATTCAGACAATTATCTCTTGTGACCAATGATATTTGTGGGAGTCGTTGATATGGAAATCAGATATTCAATCTAAGAGTAAATATGCATTGTGGATCTTCCTCAAATGACCCCTTTACAGAGCACACTCACCAGATAATTGCTTGGAATGTGCCCGTGTCTAAAGCCCGATCCTCTGACGAAGTGAAGACCTATCTCACAAAACACGTAGGGAAGTCCACCTTAAAGGGATAGTAATGTTTCATAATAAAAGCAGCTCTAATTAATCACCATAGTATTTGGACTTTGGAGAGTGTTATTTCAATTCTGTCAGAGTTGTAGTTCAAGAGTAATTCAATGACAAAGTATCCCCATCCCACCCCTTTTACTGATGTAACACTGTTCAGCCAGATCAGAAGGGAGGTGCCCAGGTAGACTGCAAAGAGGGACAATCTTCAATTAAGATCAGGGAAAAACCTGAAAAACTTGTCAAGGGGGGCAGGGTTTCCATTGTTCTCACAGAAGAAGATTGTCCCCTGCTGTTATCTGTCTGGTCTATGGACTGCATTCCACATCTGAGAAGAGATGGCTTACACTAGGTAAAAGGGGCGGGAGGGGAAACTTTGCTTGTGAATATTTCTCAAACCATAAAGACTTATATCGTTCTTTATGTTTTTTTTTAAAACAAAGTATTACTATCCCTTTGATAAAATATTTACATTTCAATTATCCACTTGCTTCTGCTGGCTCTTGTGACTTCAAGTTGGGTCGGGTTTCAGACACGGGTACATTAAAAGCAATTATCTGGTGAGTGTGTTCTGTAAACGGGTCATTTGGGGAAGATCCATAATGCACATTTACTCTTAGATCGAATATCTGTTTTTCATATCAAGAAGTCCCACAAATATCATTGGACCGAAGAGATGATTGCCTGAATACAGTTCCTGAGGTTTATACATTGCAAGGTGGCAGCTATCCACATCTGTCTCTACTAGGGGTGCACCGAAATTTCAGTGGCCGAAATGTTTCGGCCGAAAATGGCCTTTTCGGCAAAAAGCCGAAATAAAAAAAATGGCCGAAAATCCTTGTCAGCCCGCATCATCACGCGCCCCTGCGGGCCGTGATGACATACAGACAGAGAAGAGGGCAGAGGCACCGGAAGAGAAGCGCTTGCTGCCAGCAGACTGATCGTTACTGTCTGGCAGCAAGCGCTTCTCTTCCGGTGCCTCTGCCCTCTTCCTCTTCTCTGTCTGTATGTCATCACGGCCCGCAGGGGCGCGTGATGATGCGGGCGGGCAGGAGGGAGCTCCGAGCCAGCCAGCCGCAGGGGACCGGGAGAAAGAGAGGTACAAAGGGGGAGAAAGTACATAGGGGAGAAAGAGATGCACAAGTGGGAGAAAGAAGTACATGGGGGAGAAAGAGAGGCACAAGGGGTAGAAAGAAGTACATGGGGGAGAAAGAGGCACAAGGGGTAGAAAGAAGTACAAGGGGGAGAAAGAGGCACATGGGGGAGAAAGAGGCACATGGGGGAGAAAGTGAGGCACAAGGGGGAGAAAAGTACATGGGGGAGAAAAAGAAGTACATGGGGGAGAAAGAGGCACATGGGGGAGAAAGAGGCACATGGGGGAGAAAGTGAGGCACAAGGGAGAGAAAAGTACATGGGGGAGAAAGTGAGGCACAAGGGAGAGAAAAGTACATGGGGGAGAAAGTGAGGCACAAGGGGGAGAAAGTGAGGCACAAGGGAGAGAAAAGTACATGGGGGAGAAAGAGGCACAAGGGGGAGAAAGAGGCACAAGGAGGAGAAAGAGAGGCATAAAGAAGTACATGGGGGAGAAAGTGAGGCACAAGGGGGAGAAAGAGAGGCACAAGGGAGAGAAAGAAGTACATGGGGGAGAAAGAGAGGCACAAGGGGGAGAAAGAAGTACAAGGGGGAGAAAGAGAGGCACAAGAGGGAGAAAGAAGTACATGGGGGAGAAAGAGAGGCACAAGGGGGAGAAAGAAGTACATGGGGGAGAAAGAGAGGCACAGGGGGAGAAAGAAGTACAAGGGGGAGTAAGAGGCACGAGGGGGAGAAAGAAGTACAAGGGGGAGAAATAGAGGCACAAGGGGGAGAAAGAAGTACAAGGGGGAGAAAGAGAGGCACAAGGGGGAGAAAGAGAGGCACAAGGGATAGAAAGAAGTACATGGGGGGGACAAAGAAGTACATGGGGGAGAAAGAGAGGTGCATAGACCCCATAGTAAAATAATAACAATGATGCATGTTAACTGTGTAAAGTTTTTTATTCTACTGTTTGTTTTTAACACTCAGTTTGTTCATTAAATAATGAAAAATTAGCATATTGTTTTTTTTATCCAATTAATCGAAAAAATAATCGGCCAACTAATCGATTATCAAAATAATCGTTAGTTACAGCCCTAGTAATCCTAGTACTGAGCAGCCGCGCTACGTCACAACGTAGCTAGCGCGGGCTGCTTAAAATCAACAGACACAAAAAAAACAGCTAGGTGGTAAGCTGTTACCACAGTGCTCCCCTGCTGCTGCTTTTGGACATTTTCCATGCCGAGAGTGACAGGAGACCCTGAGTGGCTGCTGTTGATGCCCAGCCTGCATTCCTCTGCTGGACCATAGAAGAGGTATTGGTAATACACATCCAAAATACCAAAAATGTTTAGAAGAACTAAAAGCTATAGAAAAAATAAATAATAATAATAATAATAAAAAGCCACACTAGATGTAAAAGGATAATTTTATAAAAACCTTTTTCAAAGTCAAGGTTTAAATACATTCATAATGCATATTTTAAAACCCTATCTCTGACTTTGAACCGGTTTTGACAAAATTATCTTTTAAAACTTGTTTTTGTTTGTAAAATAGAAACATCTTGGCCATTGCTGGGCAGTCATAAGAATCTCATTTCTCCACTACCAGAAATGAGATTCTTATGTTTGCCCAACCCTGGCCAAAATATTTTTTTTCCTTTTTACAAACAAAAACATAATATAACAGGCTAAGTTTATGAAAACTTTTTAGTCAGGGTTACGGTTTTAAAATATGCATTAAAGTAATTTTCGGTTTCGGTTTCGGTTTTCGGCCAAGTGCATCCTGACGTTTCGGTTTCGGTTTCGGTTCAAAATTTTCATTTCGGTGCACCCCTAGTCTCTACATAAACTGATTTTTACCGGTTTCACTTACAAGAAATTATCTTGTAAGTAGATTCATTTATACATGCAATAGTACAAGGGCATAAAGGGAAAACAAAGACACGACACCACACTTATGGGAAAAAACAAGTCAGTTTTATTAATTACAATAAATACATGTATCAAAAACAAAACAATTACCAGTACTTTTGTAGACTAAGTACCTCCACCTTCTTTAAAGGGATAGTAATGTTTCATAATAAAAACAGCTCTAATTAATCATCATAGTGTTTGGACTTTGGAGAGTGTTATTTCAATTCTGTCAGAGTTGTAGTTCAAGAGTAATTCAATGACAAAGTTTCCCCCTCCCGCCCCTTTTACTGATGTAACACTGCTCAGCCAGAGCAGAAGCGAGGTGCCCAGGTAGACTGCAGAGAGGGACAATCTTCAATTAAGATAAGGGAAAAACCTGAAAAGCTTGTCAAGGGGGGCAGGGCTTTCATTGTTCTCGTAGGAAGAAGATTGTCCCCTTGCTGTTATCTGTCTGGTCTATGGACTGCATTCCACATCTGAGAAGAGATAGCTTACACTAGGTAAAAGGGACGGGAGGGGGAAACTTTGCTTGTGAATATCTCCTAAACCATAAAGGTTTGAGAGATAAAACTTATATCATTCTTCATGTTTTTTAATGCCTACAAAATAAAATAAAGATAAAACAAAGTATTACTATCCCTTTAATAAAATATTTACATTTCAAATACCCACTTGCGTCTGCTGGCTCTTGTGACTTCAAGTTGGGTCGGGTTTCAGACACGGGTACATTAAAAGCAATTATCTGGTGAGTGTGTTCTGTAAACGGGTCACTTGGGGAAGATCCATAATGCAATTTACTCTTAGATCGAATATCTGTTTTTCATATCAAGAAGTCCCACAAATATCATTGGACTCAAGAGATTGTCTGAATACAGTTCCTGAGGTTTATACATTGCAAGGTGGCAGCTATCCACATCTGTCTCTACATAAACTGATTTTTACGGGTTTCACTTACAAGAAATTATCTTGTGAGTAGATTAATTTATACATTTTTACCACTTTATTCATAAAGATTACTCTCAGATAGTGTGCGCTTGTCATCTTCTTTTTCTCCAGAGGGGCGCACAATGCATTGCAAAGCAATGAGTTGTGTACCCCTCTGGCACTCAACGGGTTAATTGCTAATCAGCATCAAGGAGACAGCAGGTTTCTTGCATCAAAAATGTGAACAATCTCAAATAGCACATATATTTCTGGATTTTTTTTTAAAAAAAAAAACCTAATGTTCCAGATTCTTGCATTTCACCCAAAGTGTAAAAACACCCAGCTTAATAGGGTGCAGCCTCAGCCACAGTGAAAGAGTTGCAGTCTAACCGGTAGCTATATCTGAATTTTTCCATTGTCAGGTCATCTTGTAGCTATTCCTGCATTCTCACACTGCAGGGATAGAATACCTGGCTTGCTTGACTCTCATTGATCATCACAAAACTGACAGATGTGAAGTGCTTCTCTGTTGACACTTCTCTACCTTAACTTCACATTCTTCATTCCACAGCACCTCTGCTATCCAGCCGGGGGAGAACAATTATGTAAGATGCATTTGTGTGAGTGTGTGTGTAAGGGACATACTAATACATCATTACATTCAAGCTGGGAATTTTAAAGGCCTGGCATTTAATTTATTTACTGCTGATTAAAGTGATAGTAACGTTTCACAAAAACAGCAGCTCCAATTAATCTTAATAGTATTTGAGCCATAGAGAGTGTTATTTCATTACTGTGAGAGTTGTAGTTCAAGAGTAATTGAATGATAAAGTTTCCCCTCCCGCCCCTTTTAGCTAGTGTAAGCCACCTCCCCTCAGATGTGGAATCCAGTCCACAGACCAGACAGATAACAGCAAGGGACAATCTTTTTACTCTGAGAACAATGAAAACCCTGCCCCCCTTGATAGGTTTTTCAGCTTTTTCCCTTATCTTAATTGAAGATTGTCCCTCTCTGCAATCTACCTGGACACTCCCTGTTGCTCTGAGCTGAGCAGTTACATCAGTGTTACATCAGTAGAAGGGGCAGGAGGGGGATACTTTATCATTCAATTACTCCTGAACTACAACTCTGACAGAATTGAAATAACACTCTCCATAGCTCAAATACTATGATGATTAATTAGAGCTGCTGTTATTATGAAATATTACTATCCCTTTAAAGGGATAGTAATACTTAAAATGTAAAAAACAATATTTTGTAGGGTTTATCCCCCTGAGTAAAACAAGGATACTGCCACTGCTGAAAGTTGTTTTATTCAAAAGTTATTATAACTCAGAATTGAATTTTGTAGGTGTAATATCTCAGTGGCCTGACATTGTACAGTGGTGCTGTTGCTACACCATCCTATGGACAGCTCTGGTCAGTTGACTATAAATCTCCCTAGGATGGTGTAGCAACAGCGCCACTGTACAATGTCAGGCCACTGTGATATTGCACCTAAAAAAATCAAGTTTGAGCTGTAATAACTTTCAAATAAAACATCTTTCAGTAGTGGCAGTACCTTTGTTTTACTCAAGGGGATAAACCCTACAAAATATTTTTTTTACATAATAAGTATTACTATCCCTTTAACCCCTTAACGACTCTTGAATGTCATAGTACATCATGGGTAGATCTGCGCTAACGACCCATGACGTACTATGACCATCATGGAATTCCGGGCTCCCCCCGCGGCTGCACGCCGTTCGGGGAGTCCGGAACCAGAAGCAACAAAAAAAAATGCTCCGTGGTCCTTAAGTGACCGCCATGTGCGTGCGCAGCTGGTCATTAAGGGGTTAAAGGGCTGCACTGCACACACTCTGGCACTCAAAGGGTTAAAGATGAAGGGACAACTAATAACACAGCCTCATTTAATTTATAGCGGCAAAATATACAGTTAGCCCCTAAGAACTGTGAAGTTTTACTTGGTTCAAGTGATAACATCATCAATCATTCCTGGTTGTCACGTACAGGACATGATAGTTACTATAGAACCACAGGACACATAATCCTCTCATCACACATAGTACTGTTAACTCTTTAAAGACCAGATGCACTGGTCCTTAACCAATACTTGACATGTAAAAAAGATATAATGTAGTGTTTATCCCCCTAAGTAAAACAAGGGTACTCCCACTGCTGAAAGGTATTTTGTTCAAAATTTATTACAACTCAAATATGATTTTTTTAGGTGCAGTATCACAGTGGCCTGAAATTGTACAGTGGCGCTGTTGCTACACCATCCTATGGAGGTTTATGGTCAACTGAGCAGAGCTGTCCACCTTTCAGTAGTGGAAGCACCCTTGTTTTACTCAGGGGATAAAAGCTATACTATATATTATTTTTTTCATATTACGTATTATCAAAATATTTTTTAAATCATGTTACATGTTCTAAAGAGATGTGAAATATTAGTGCAGGATGCCACATTATGTGCCTTGTCTAGATACCCAGGTCACCAGCTAGTTATATTACACTACATGGAAGTGTCCATCAGAGGCGTAACTAGAAGCCACCGGGCCCTGGTGCAAGAATTGCCATGGGCCCCCCCCGACCACATTGGCCCCCTCATCCACATTTCCCCTTTCACAATGCCCCCTTCATCTCCACATTGCCCCTTCCACAATGTCCCCTTCATCTCCACATTGCCCCTTCCACAATGCCCCCTTCATCTCCACAATGCCCCCCTTCATCTCCACATTGCCCCTTCCACAATGCCCCCTTCATCTCTACATTGCCCCTTCCACAATGCCCCCTTCATCTCCACAATGCCCCTTCCACAATGCCCCCATCATCTCCACAATGCCCCTTTCACAATGCCCCCATCTCCACATTTCCCCTTCCACAATGCCCCCATCTTCACATTGCCCCTTCATCTCCACATTTCCCCTTTAGCACTACATTTCCCCTTTATCTCCACATTGCCCCTACCTCCAGTCCCTGGTGGTCTAGCGGCGTGCCGTGACAGATCTGTGCCTCTTTCGGCACAGATCTCTGCAACTGGAGCTCCCGAGCGCCGCTCTAGTAATGCAGAGGCTGGGTGATGACATCATCCCCAGTCTCTGTATTACTAGAGCGGCGCGCAGAACGGGAGATCTGCTGAGCTGCTAATGCGGGCAAGGGGGTCGCAGGGGGCGGCCGGGCCCCTGGAGTGGCGGGCCCGGTCGCAGGTGCGACCGCTGCGACCCCTATTGTTACGCCACTGGTGTCCATGCTGCACCTTACCCTTGCATCACAGATACAGGTGACATACAGTGAGCCCCATCCTGAAGATGTTCCTTATTCTTTTTCAAGATTAGTCAACCGGAAAAGGTTGTTGCCAGATTCTCTAAATATCTCAAGATTGGTTGGGCCTACCTAAACACCTAAGCCTATCTAAGCACAACACCACAGCCCAGGTGCACCATTACTGTAATGCAAATCCACTCAATACTACACCATTACCATAAGGGAGATCAGAAAAATATTACATCATGACATGCCCCAGGCAGGCAACAAGATGTTTTATATTTCATCCTGCTAGCTGGGCATACATCCTTTAGTTGGCACCTAGAAATGTCTGTGCCGCAGGTGATGTGTTAGTAAAAGAGCAAGCGAGATTGTACATATCAGGGATGGGCAAAGAGGAGCCTGGCACCCTCATTAGCCCAAATGTATGGCAAAAAAGCGGCACCAGGTCATATAGGGTTACACTTGTTCTGATACCTTTCAGTAAATTAAGTTCCCCAGCAGTCTTGGAACAACTCTCATCATCAATAAACTGCCAAATGAAGCAGTAATGTATTATGCCGACCAGAGAACTTCTTAGCTTCGTGCATCTCTCAGAGGCTACTATTGCAGTCCCAAGTCTTTTCTCTGGTTCAGCTGAAAAAGGAGATACTTTTCTTCTCCCAAATCATGAGCAGCAGTTATACTATCTTTATCTTCTATTTCCTTCACATAGGCACACTCATAACGTTTCACTTTTAAAGGGAGAGTAATGTTTCATAATAAAAGCAGCTCTAATTAATCATCATAGTATCTGGACTTTGGAGAGTGTTATTTCAATTCTGTCAGAGTTGTAGTTCAGGAGTAATTCAATGACAAAGTATCCCCATCCCTCCCCTTTTACTGATGTAACACTGCTCAGCCAGATCAGAAGGGAGGTGCCCAGGTAGACTGCAGAGAGGGACAATCTTCAATTAAGATAAGGGAAAAACCTGAAAAGCTTGTCAAGGGGGGCAGGGCTTTCATTGTTCTCATGGGAAGAAGATTGTCCCGTGCTGTTATCTGTCTGGTCTATGGACTGCATTCCACATCTGAGAAGAGATGGCTTACACTAGGTAAAAGGGGCGGGGGGGACTTTGCTTGTGAATATCTCTCAAACCATAAAGGTTTGAGAGATAAGACTTATATAAGATAAGACATATTATTCTTTATTTTTTAATGCCTACAAAATAAAATAAAGATAAAACAAAGTATTAGTATCCCTTTAAAAGGTCTCACTCAGAGGTGGCTCTTCAATAGGGGACCATGGGACCCATCCCCACTTACAAATTCTCCATCTCACCAACTCTTCATCCCTGTTGAACGACTCATCTGAGGGCATGAAAGAGAGACAACTAGTGGACAATCAGAGCACAAGGCGTAACTACTGTGCAGGTACACATTGCAGGAGATTCACTAAGCGGTGATAATGCAGTGATAGAGTGGAGACTACTTCTCCAGTTTATCACTTCTCCAGTTCCTATGTTATTCTATAGAGCCTATTCACTAAGATCTTCAAAGTTGAAGAAATCTTAGTGTATAGGTTCCATAGAATAACATAGGAATTGGAAAAGTGATAAACAGGAGAAGTCATCTCCGCTTTATCACCTCTTTATCACCACTTTATCACCACTTAGTGAATCTCCCCCATTGATGGGTGTGACACACTATCTCCAGCCAGCCTTATCTATGCTCCTTTAGTCTCAACTCTCTTCCAGGGACTAAGGGAAAAGAACTGTGTGGAGGTTAATGAATAAAATCCCCACAGAGGGTTTCCTGCACATATGTGTTTATGTAATGTGCTTCACTCTGATTGGTTACCACATATACCAAAGAGAAAAAAGAAAACCTCAAAGTCAGAGTTGTTTCATTTCCCAGAGCTCTTTGGCAGTGCAGAAACTGCTTGAAGCCTTTAAAATATCCCACAATGCACTGTGGCAGCACAAGGTAATGAAATTTAATAATGCCTGTGTGCTCTCATCACATCCTATCCTAGCACTTCCTAGTCATCTGGGACTGGCTGGCTGGCTGGGCTCCAGGGAGGCAAAAGTCTATTGCAGTGGTTCTTAACTCCTGTCCTCAGGACCAACTAACAGGCCAGGACTTTGGGATTTCTCTGCTAGAGCACAGGTGTGGTAATCAGAGGCTCATTCACATTGATTTACTCACCTGCGCTCTACCAAGGAAATCATGTGATCAGAGGCTCATTCACATTGATTAACTCACCTGTGCTCTAACAAGGAAATCATCAGGTCCTGGCCTGTTAGTGGGTCCTGAGGGCAGGAGCTGAGAAACACTGGTCTACTGGATCATTCCTCCTTTGAGCATGCTTCTTTCTGCCCTATATTAAAGTCATGCAGATCACATGCATTGGTGCTGCAAAAGAGGGTTAGGGAAAGCTAATACTTCCTATCTCAATATTTGCCCTCCCCATGCCTGCTTCTACCCCTCATGACCCTTCCTCCTACCCCCATCCCGTTTGCTGCCTCCCATGCACCTTTGTACCTCATTCTCTTTCAGCCATTCTTCTTCCCATGTCTGTGCAGACTAGGGTGACCACGTGTCCCGGAACGTCCGGGACTGTCCCTTAATTGGGATCTATGTCCCGCGTCCCGGATCATCCCCCACCGGGACAATAAAGAGTCCCGAAATGAAGGTAGCCGCCCGCCCGCATCATCACGCGCCCCTGCGGGCCGTGATGACATACATACAGAGAGGAGGAAGAGGGCAGAGGCACCGGAAGAGAAGCGCTTGCTGCTGGACTCTGGCAGCAAGCGCTTCTCTTCCAGTGCCTCTGCCCTCTTCCGCTTCTCTGCGCTGTAGTCCAACAACAATTGCAGAGCCATAGGTTGGTTAGCAGCCATATAACGCACTATAACCTGACAGACAACAGAGTGCTCCGCCTATTCGGCTTGGGGCGGCGCTGGGTGATGACATCACAGAGTGGGTATGTTTACTGCTACGTGTTTGGGAAGTGTACAGGAATCGGTTTGCGGCTGCCTGACGGCCCCGGGAGCAGGCTCCGAACCGGGGTGAAGGATGAGCTGGTTCAATGCCGCACACCTCTCTACTTTCGCCAAGCAGGCTCTGTCCCAGGCCCAGAAATCCATCGACAGGGTACTGGACATCAAGGAGGATGAGACTGGCTGGGCTGACTCCATAATCAGCCAGTATGAGGAGGGTGAGTAGGGTGACCACATGTCCCGGAATAGCAGAACGGAAATGTGGTCACCCTAGTGCAGACACCTTTCAGCAAACCAAATGTAAGGAAATGTAACCCCTTTTCTTCCAGCTGTTCATAAGCTAAATCCCCCAACTAGACCTTTTCCCTAACCTAGGACTACCCAGGTAGATATCTAATTCCTTTTTATAACCTGACTAGATAGGCCTATCACCTATTTTATATCATACAGCACTTCATGAAGACCCATCACCAAGGAAACTGCTAGGTACTGTCTGAAGCGGCTAAAGCCCTAGGTCTCATCATTAAAACTCTGGGTCTTGTTTCTAGCTTGGGCATATAATGATGTTGATTTCACTACTGTGTAATTACAGTACAAACTAGTCTAATAATGTATTAGAATTGCCAAACCCATGGGAGCAGATGCACTGGATGTAATAATAAAGAGAATATGCTGTCTCCGCTGTGATAATATCTACAATTCCTGTATTATGTTATGGAACGTGTGCAATACAGTCTCTCCAGTTGGAGATATGATCAGAATAACACAGGAATCCTATACAATAATTTGCTAAAGTTTGTCAGAAGCTGTCATGAGCAGTACAGTTGGCTGTGCGTGCTGCAGTCATGCACAGTAGAGACTTCCCGCGGCGCGGCTGATAACGCGACCGCGCGACCCGCTCAGTTATCACCAGCACCGCTGGCAGTCTCTACTACGCATAACTTCACCGCAGCCATTGCTGAGTGGCACTGAGACCCGTGTACATGGGCTCTTCAACTAGTTAGAGATATTACAGTGGAAGAGTTATCACCTCTTATCATCACTTTACCACATCTTTGTGCATAAGTGACTGGTTTTGTTGGAGCCTAGCAACTCCACTGATCATTACCCATAAATTATCCCCTTAAAGTGGAACTATCATGATAATAACATTGCCACCCAATACATTACTAACATAGAAATATGCAAAGCAATACTTTCATTAGGCTGAATAAGCAAGCGTTATTGCAGAAAAACAATTTCTTCGGCAGGAACCAGCCGCACAGAGTTTACAAGAGAAGCTCTGTGCGCCTGCACTGTCAGGACCTTCTGTTACCTTAAAGGGATAGTAATGTTTCACAAAAACAGAAGCTCCAATTAATCTTCATAGCATTTGAGCCACAGAGAGTGTTATTTCATTACTGTCAGAGTTGTAGTTCCAGAGTAATTGAGTGATAAAGTTTCCCCTCCCGTCCCTTCTACCTAGTGTAAGCCACCTCCCCTCAGATGTAGAATCCAGTCCATAGACCAGACAGCTCACAGCAAGGGACAATCTTCTTACTGTGAGAACAATGAAATCCCTGCCCCCAACGACAGGTTTTTCAACTTTTTCCCTTATCTTAATTTAAGATTGTCCCATTCTGCAACCTACCTGGACACTCCCTGCTGCTCTAAGCTGAGCAGTGTTACATCAGTAGAAGGGGAGGGAGGGGGGTACTTTATCATTCAATTACTCTTGAACTACAACTCTGACAGAATTGAAATAACACTCTCCAAGGCCAAAATACTATGATAATTAATTAGAGCTGCTTTTATTATGAAACATTACTATCCCTTAACCCCTAGAGTGCCAGCTACTTACGCCGTACGAGTGGACACAGCTGTACCTGCTGTGCCACGCTCGTACGGCGTAAGAGCGAAATGCGGTCACTGCATGAGCCGGTATAACCGGCATGCAGTGGCCGCATTAAAAAAAAAAAAGCCCCTGGCACTCATGGGGAGGCATGAGGATCACTCCTCATGCCTCCCCAGTTATTGATCTCCCAGCCGATCGGGCTGGGAGATCAATACACACAAAGGAGAAACAAAGTTTCTCCTTCCCCCTCTCTCCTACCCGAACTTCCGGGTAGGAGTGGGCGGGACCGGGGGAATCCTCCAAACGTCATCGGTGACATGGTCACCGATGACGTTAGGGAAGTTTCCCCGATCCTGTTCACTCCTACCGGTGGTAGGAGTGAAGGGCAGGAGAGCTCTTGCTCTCCTGCGGTCGCACCATTGATCTCCCAGCCTATCGGCTGGGAGATCAATGACTGGGGAGACACCAGGAGGGGTCCTGATGTCCCCCACGAGGTCTGACATGTCTAAAAAAAAAAAAAATAAAAAAATTAAAAAAATTAAAGTAACCCTGTGAGTGCCACAGGGTCCCAGCACATTGCTTTGCAATGTGCTGGAGACCCCTGTTGCACTCACAGGGTCTATTCTTTGGGGGGGATTTTTTTTTTTTTTTAAGACCTCATTGGGGGGATCAGGGGGGATCCTGATGCCCCTCAATGAGGTCTATAATTAGAAAAAAAAAAAAAAAAAAAATTTAACCCTGTGTGTGCCACAGGTGGGGGTCCAATGCACCCCCCCCCTCCTGTGACACACACAGGGCTTTTATCATTATTTTGTTACCAGAGATTGTTGGGGGGCCATCAGGATTGCTCCTGATGGCCCCCCAACAAGCTCTGATTACAAAGTAATGATAAAAAAAAAATTAACCCTCTGAGTGCCACAACGGTCCAATGCATTGCTTTGCAATGCGCTGGAGACCCCGGTGGCACTCACAGGGACACTTTTTTTGATAACTTTTTTTTTTTTTTGTAAGACCTCATTGGGGGGCTCAGGGGGGTTTGTATACCCCTCAATGAGGTCTATAATAAAAAAAAGTAAATAAAAAAAAAATTAACCCTGTGTGTGCCACGGGGGGGGGGGGCAATGCAGCCCCCCTTCTGCGGCACACACAGGGCTTTTATCATTACTTTGTTATCAGAGATTGTTGGAGGGGTCATCAGAATTGGTCCTGATGGCCCCCCCAACAAGCTCTGATTACCAAGTAATGATAGAAAAAAAATTAACCCTCTGAGTGCCACAAGGATCCAATGTATTGCTTTGCAATGCGCTGGAGACCCTTGTGGCACTCACAGGGTCACTCCGTTTGTGGACATATATATTTTTTTTTACTAAGACCTCATTGGGGAGGGATCAGGGGGTCCTGATGCCCCTCAATGAGGTATATAATAAAAAAAAAATTTTAAAAAAATTTAACCCTGTGTGTGCCACTGGGATAGGGGTTCAATGCAGACCCCCTTCCTGTGGCACACACACAGGACTTTTTATCATTACTTTGTGATCAGAGCTTGTTTGGTGGCCATCTGAATACAAAGTAACGATAAAAAAATTAACCCTTTGTGTGCTACAGGGGCCCAATGCATTGCTTTGCAATCCACTGGACACCCCTGTGGCACCCAAAGGATTATTTTGTTTTCCCCTTTTATTTTTTATTTAGACCTCATTGTATGGGTTCTGATGCCCCCAACGAGGTCTACACAAAAATATTGGGGGAAAAGCCCCAAAAAATGCACGTGCCACAGGGGGGGTCCGACGCAGTGCTTTGCAATACGTTGGACCCCCTGTACCACACACACACACACACACACTTTTTTTTTTTTTTTATTATTCTGTTTTTAGACCTGGATGGGGGACACCAGGAATGTTCCTGACACCGCCTCCCCAACGAGGTATGAATACAAAATAATAATTAAAAAAAAACAACTCTTTGTGTGCAACAGAGGGTCCAACGCATTGCTTTGCAGTGCATTGGGCACCCTTGTGGCACGCACAAAAAATGCCTCCGATTCCCCCCCACACATACACATGTACCGTATTCCCCTGCCTGGTTCCACAGCCAACTGGCAGTCCCATTCCCCAGCCTGACCCCCAGCCTGTTTCCACTGCCTATTGGTAGACTCAAAGTACCAGTATGCACTAGATTCAGGCTGGGAATCAAACTTTGTATGAGGGGGACATACAGTGCACACTGGTAGTCACAGATCTCCCATACACACTCTCAGACACTGCCCCACCATCTCCACCATCCTTGCTCCTCTGCTCATACCCACACACACTGCCTAATCCCTCACCCTCCCACACTGTTACACTGGTAGTCACAGGTCCGCGCGTACACTGGCTGACGCCCTAGCTTCTTTCATCTGTTAGCCATAAAATCACACATACACTGTTTGCTTTCCCATTCCTATTTCACTGGTAGCTACACTCCTGTCACTCAAATTGGTATGTCAACCCACAGCAGTTGAGTACCATTTTTCTTAGGCTGGCTAGAAGTCCTCCTAGGAAATCCCACGCCATTGAACCATTTTAGTATCTTTGAAGTGACTGAAGTGTAAAAGAAATGTTTGTTTGTTTTCCTGTAGCACCACATTCTGGAAATCGTTGTGCCAACTAACTTAGGGGTAAAAAGGCAAGTGACCCCTCATTAGATGCGGCATGTTGTCTTCTTTCCAAAATGGTATAGTTTATCTACCTTTTCTTCACTTCTGAAGGTGTTATAGCCATTTTCGTAGAGGCAAGTCAGGTTTGAGAAAATGTTAGAAACATCAGTTTGTAGTAGGTGTAGTTTTCTACTTCTAGCACTCCCTAAGGTAGTTCAGCTCATACCAATGGGGTGTCGTTTGACTCCTAAGAGCTTTAGCTAACGAATGCAGTTGAAAATTCCATGGTTTTCACAGAGCTCCATACATTTGAAGGGGCAGAAATGTAAGAAAATGCCTTTTTTTTCATTAGCGCCACCTCCTGGAAGCATTTGTGCATGCCAGCCTTTGGGTATGAAGGCAAGTGACCCCTCATTAGATGCGTCAGGTTGTTTTCTTTCCAAAATGGCATTGTTTTCTACCTTTCCTGCATATCTATTATGGTTATAACCATTTTAGTGCAAGCAGATAATTTAAGAAACAAAAGTGTCAGGTTTACGTACGTGTTCCTAGCACCCACATATTGTATGTTAAGCCACACAAATGGGCTACCATTTTTCTCATGTTGGTAGCAGGTACTGAATACAGCAGGAAATGTTATGGTTTTCAAAGATTTTAGTATCTTTGAAGTGGTGGAAATGTAAAAAAAACATGTATTTATTCCCATAGCGCCACCTTTTGGAAATATTTGTGCACTTCAGCCCAGGGGTAGAAAGGCAAGTGACCCCTCATTTGATGCGGGAGAATGTCTACTTTCCAAAATGGTATACCTTTTATACCTTTCCGTCATTTCTCTAACAGTTATGAATATTTTAGTACAAGCAGCCATTTTCGAAGAAGCAAACAGGTAGGTGTAGTTATGCTTTTCTGGCACCCCTAAGGTATGTCGATTCATTCCAATGGGGTGTCATTTTTCTCCTAAGAGCACTAGCTAATGAATACAGTTGGAAATTCCATGGTTTTCACAGATTTCCATACAGATGAAGGGGCAGAAATGTAAGAAAATGCCATTTTTTTCCTATAGTGCCACCTTCTGGAAGCATTTGGGCACAACAGGCTTGGGGTAAGAAGGCAATTCACCCCTCATTAGATGCGCCAGGTTGTCTTCTTTCAAAAATGGTATGGTTTGTGTAGCCTTTCTTCACTTCTAGTTGTTATAACCATTTTTGTACAGACAAGTAATGTTTGAGAAAATGTTAGAAAAATAAGTGGTTGCAATAGGTGTAGTTTGGTACTTGTAGCGCCCACTAAGGTAGGGGAACTCATACCAATGAGGTGTCATTTTTCTCCTAAGAGCACTAGCTAATGAATACAGTTGGAAATTCCATGGTTTTCACAGATTTCCATACAGATGAAGGGTCAGAAATGTAAGAAAATGCCATTTTTTTCCTATAGTGCCACCTTCTGGAAGCATTTGGGCACAACAGGCTTGGGGTAAGAAGGCAATTCACCCCTCATTAGATGCGCCAGGTTGTCTTCTTTCAAAAATGGTATGGTTTGTGTAGCCTTTCTTCACTTCTCTAGTTGTTATAACCATTTTTGTACAGACAAGTAATGTTTGAGAAAATGTTAGAAAAATTAGTGTTTGCAATAGGTGTAGTTTGGTACTTGTAGCGCCCACTAAGGTAGGGGAACTCATACCAATGAGGTGTCATTTTTCTCCTAAGAGCACTAGCTAATGAATACAGTTGGAAATTCCATGGTTTTCACAGATTTCCATACAGATGAAGGGGCAGAAATGTAAGAAAATGCCATTTTTTTTCCTATAGTGCCACCTTCTGGAAGCATTTGGGCACAACAGGCTTGGGGTAAGAAGGCAATTCACCCCTCATTAGATGCGGCAGGTTGTCTTCTTTCAAAAATGTTATGGTTTGTGTAGCCTTTCTTCACTTCTCTAGTTGTTATAACCATTTTTGTACAGACAAGTAATGTTTGAGAAAATGTTAGAAAAATTAGTGTTTGCAATAGGTGTAGTTTGGTACTTGTAGCGCCCACTAAGGTAGGGGAACTCATACCAATGAGGTGTCATTTTTCTCCTAAGAGCACTAGCTAATGAATACAGTTGGAAATTCCATGGTTTTCACAGATTTCCATACAGATGAAGGGGCAGAAATGTAAGAAAATGCCATTTTTTTCCTATAGTGCCACCTTCTGGAAGCATTTGGGCACAACAGGCTTTGGGTAAGAAGGCAATTCACCCCTCATTAGATGCGGCAGGTTGTCTTCTTTCCAAAATGGTATGGTTTGTGTAGCCTTTCTTTACTTCTCTAGTTGTTATAACCATTTTTGTATAGACAAGTAATGTTTGAGAAAATGTTAGAAAATTTAGAGGTTGTAGTAGGTGTCTTTTTGCACTTCTAGAATCCCCTGTGGTAGGTGAACCCATACCAATGGGGTGTCATTTTTCTCCCAAGAGCACTAGCTAATCAATATAGTTGTAAATTCCATGGTTTTCCCAGATTTCAGTACTGTTGAAGTGGCAGAAATGTAAGAAAATGCCATTTTTTTCCTATAGTGCCACCTTCTGGAAGCATTTGGGCACAACAGGCTTGGGGTAAGAAGGCAATTCACCCCTCATTAGATGCGGCAGGTTGTCTTCTTTCCAAAATGGTATGGTTTGTGTAGCCTTTCTTTAATTCTCTAGTTGTTATAACCATTTTTGTATAGACAAGTAATGTTTGAGAAAATGTTAGAAAATTTAGAGGTTGTAGTAGGTGTCTTTTTGCACTTCTAGCATCCCCTGTGGTAGGTGAACCCAAACCAATGGGGTGTAATTTTTCTCCCAAGAGCACTAGCTAATGAATACAGTTGTAAATTCCATGGTTTTCACAGATTTCAGTACAGTTGAAGGGGCAGAAATGTAAGAAAATGCCATTTTTTTCCTATAGTGCCACCTTCTGGAAGCATTTGGGTACCACAGGCTTGGGGCAAGAAGGCAAGTTACCCCTCATTAGATGCGGCAGGTTGTCTACTTTTCAGAAATATATAGTTTTATATAGTTATTCCACTGTTTTAGGGTAGTTTTACCACAAAAACCCTAGAATGTGCATTTTAGTTTATAAAGTTGAAAATGTCATTTTGCGCTGCTGGTGATTAGGGCTCTGCGCTAGCCTTGGACTTAGGTAAAACTATACAAATTTGGTATTTTTTTACTCGGGGGACTCTGGGCTTTTTCAAATAATTGAAACTTTTTCAATCAAGGTAAATGTTTTTGATACATAGTATGTGATTTTAGCAAAATGAGTAAATTTTCACTTTTTTTTGTCATTATGACATCATAGCTTTTTGCACAATGTAAAATTCTCTTCATGTAAGGTATCACGAGAAAGCTCAATTCGTTCTGAAAAAAACAATATATAGTTTTCCATATTTAACTAAAAATCCCCAGAGAAAATCAAGCCTAAACGGAAGGATAGCAAAAATGTTGAAAAAGTGTCTGGCCTGCAGGGTTCAGAAAATGGCCCGAGCCTCTGGCACTGAAGGGGTTAAAGGTAACCAAAGAACGTCACTCACCAATGCTGGCAGTGAATGGTACAGAGAGTGCAGACTCAGAGGTACATTTCCTCCAAGATTTATGCACTTTTGTCCTCTGTTTTCAGCTGCAGAATTTGTTTTTCTGCAATAACGCTTACTTATTCAGCCCAATTAAATTATGACTTTGCATATAGCTAGGTTAGTAATGTATTGGGAGCAATGTTATTATCATGAGAGTTCCGCTTTAATGACGATCATTAAGGACCACAGCACTTTTTTTTATCTTTTGCAATGAATTCTGGGATGGCAGAGTGGCATGCAGCCGCCCTGCCATCTCAGAATTACAGGACATGCCAGGACCATCACCGGTCTTTAACGCACATCCACCGGTAACATACATTGGTTCGCTCTGTAAGATATCCATTCTGTTAGGTAATAGACCTGTCCCAATCTATTAACCTAGGTAGACGGCAGGGAGTACTGTCACATAATATAGCCTAGGAAGGAGTCAGGTTACTCTGTCACATAAACATTAGCCTAGGTATCTGTCAGTTGTATCCTTATATAGTTGTGTGGTATTATGATTTATATTAGATGTGAAAGAAGCTAAAGGTGGGTTATGGTTAATTTGGCCACATTTCCATTTTAATGTATAATGCATATGAAAAACACACTGTCCAGGATTATACTGGATTCTCTGCAGTCTTGTAGAATAACATTTTCTTGAGCATCCTGTATTAAAGGGAAGCTGTGGGTGCCTTAGTTATAGTGCATTTTTGCAGGTGTCAAACTTGTGATAAAACTGTGGAGGGAGGTAAGAGGTAGGGTCTGAATGGAGTATGGGTCCAGGTTCGACATGTTTGCTTTGAATCCTAGGTGTTAAAATGATGATATTAGGTACATTTCCTTTATATACGTGTGTATGCATGTAACTAAAAATAATGTGAATTCATTAATACAATTATGACCTAAAGAATGTTTTAATGAGTTGCACCTACTCCCAAAACATGTAATACTCAGTGGCAATCCCCACCAGATGAAAAAGTATTATAGCCACAATTAGACACTATCATCTAAACACAGGTTTGGTGATTTTGAAAGACACAAATACACACACACATTATATTAGCCAAGACAGGAAGTGGTGACATGTCATGGCTTAATTAGCATAAAATACACATCTAAATACAGTAACGTCCATAAGTATTTGGACAGTGACACAAGTTTTGTTGTTTTGGCTCTGTACTCCAGCACATTGGATTTGAAATGAAACAGTGACTAAGAGGATCAAGTAACAGATGAGAGTTGGTACTGTGTTAGCCGTAGAAATACAGGAGGCAGATATAGTTTTTGATACCTTTTATTGGCTAACTAAGCAGATTTAGAATGGAAGCTTTCAAGACCTTACAGATAAATATGAAAACATCTCTCTTAAATACAAGTACACATCACATTGTTTAGCACGGAAATCAGATAAGAGAACTCAATCCAGATCCAGATATCTTTGATCAGAGGGACAGAAAGGTATGAGAGGTAAAATTAATGTTAAAATTTAATGCAATTTGTAGTGGTTTAAATAGAGATAAAGAGTTGTTGTCAAAATACAATTTAGTTGATTGACCTTTCCAACAGACCCAAGAGCATCGTAAATACCTCTAAAGCCTCAGAGGAAGAGTGCAATTTACCATTGACTGATCAAAGATATCTGGATCTGGACTGCATTCTGTTATCTGATTTCCATGCTAAACAATGTGATGTGTACTTGTATTTAAGAGAGATGTTTTCATATTTATCTGTATAACATGCCTGAGGAAGAGACCTAAGGTCTTGAAAGCTTGCATTTAAATCTGCTTAGTTAGCCAATAAAAGGTATCAAAAACAATATTTGCCTCCTGTAAGAGGATCAAGTGCAGACTGGCAGATTTAATCTGAGGGTATTTTCATCCATAAATCTGAACCGTTTATGAATTACAACACTTTTGATACTAAGTCCCTCAATTTTAGGGAGCCAAAAGTGGACAATTGGCTGTTTAGTTATTTCTTAGACAGTTAATGTCATTAGTTCTTGAACAAGAGAGCTAACAAAGGGTCTAGAGTTAACATTTGGAGTCTCTTGCTGTTTAGAGACATAACCAAAACATTAGGTATGTCAAAATGAACTGTGTGGTACATTGTTATGAAGAAAGAAGGCACAAGAGACCTCAGTAGTAGCAAACAACCTGGTACACCATGGAAGATCGCTGTAGTGGATGACCAATGAATGCTTGCAATTGTGAAGAAACCCACTTTTTTAGCTACTGAACTGATCAAGAACACTCTCCAAGATGTAAAACAAGAAAACCAAGAGGGCGCCCAATAGTGTCTTAAGTGACAACTTGGTATGACACAGAAAAATCTTCAATATTTATACTCACAATTGGAGGTGGTTGCCTTTGACATACGTCAATTAACAACAAATACACTTAGAGAAATTTGCCTGTCTCTGTTCAGGAAACTCCAGCTTTAATCCGGACAAGGAAAGGAAAAGGTGCTGCTCCAGTACTTTGTAAAAAATTATTTAATTATAAAAATATAAAAAAAAGACAATAGTCTTACATTAATAACAAAAATGTAACTGCCAATCAAACACAACATTTCACAGATCAGCTGCTTTCTCAAGTAGTAGGCAGATGAGCAATAAACAAAACAAAGTACAAAGGAAACAGCACCAAACCCATAACATAAATAGCCCTCCCTTCTCCATGATAGGCCAGCAGATGAAAGCCTAACAGAGCCTCTTAATAAATGCGAATAAAATTTGACACTACTGTATACTAGCTGTATCATATATATACCCAAAGCAATAGGAAATGGTCTCTCTAATAAAAAAGTACAAGAAAGTAACTATACTGATGAAGAAACAGTATACCCTTTCAGCGAAACTGGAAGTAAATTGATCCGACTTAAATGTAGAATATTCAAATCTAGAACTAAATCTACCCATATATTTAACCAAAAGGCTATCCTCCATGTTGTAAATCCATAAATAAAAAAAAGACACAATAGGAATCGACTCTCCTTTCTGATGAACCGGAATCGGTAAAATACAGGACCCGATAACAAAGTGCATACATATCGCGAGAACATGTGACCAATCTAAACTCTCGTTACAGAGCAGAATCTAAGAGACAACACATCCTGTAGGAGGAGGATCGGATTGCTTGTTTCAGTATAAACTGGACTGCATATCCCATAATCATCTATGCTCCGATATGTTCCGGAACATAGAGGATTATGGGTGACGGTCATAACATGTCATGTGGTCCTTTAATTTTTAGAAAACTATAACCTGACCTTTGTGTTCTTGAGGGTTTGTAGTGGCTTGCATTTTTTTGCCTTTAGGACCAGTGACGGTCATAGCACACTACGTACATTTTACTAACAGCACTCCCCAAGGAACACTGTAAGTAAAAACAGGGTCTGAAACTGACCGCTCCAAGACTGGAGTCCCCAAAGCAGCAAACCAGTACGTGTAATAGGTCATGTGTACCGGCACGTCGGAAAGGATCAAAGTGGTCCTTAAGGGAAGGTAACTTTAACTGGGGTTAAAATAAATAACAAGAAGACTGCAACATTATGGACACTTATGTACACTTCGTTCTAAAAAAGTATCCTATATAATAATTTGCTAAGGATGTTTGTCAGAAGCCGTCATGAGCAGTAGAGACGGCTGCTCATGCTGCAGTCATGCGCAGTAGAGACTGCCTGCTCCACGGCTGATAATGGAGCAGGGTGCTCCGTATTCAGACCGTAATCCTCTATGCACACCTTCCTGGGACCGCTTGGTTCCAGGAAGGTGCGCAGAGAGGACTACGGTCTGAATTTGGTTATCAGCCGTGGCGCATTTGGGCAGTCAGTACTGCACATGACTGCAGTGCGGCCAGTGACAAGACAGGATCCGGCCACCAGCCGAGGTTGCTGGGTGGCACTGTGGCCCGTGTAAACGGGCTTTTCATCTAGTATTGAATAATTGGCTTTACCTTAATATGCATACATTACTATCTCTTTAAGCCAAAAAGTAGGTGTGTCTATTCTAGTGACATCACACAAGAGAATCCCAAACCACCTGAGGGAGGAGCTACCACAGAAATGTTGTGCAAGTGTGTGCCCCCCAAAACAAATTCCCTTTTTCAAATGATTCATTCAATCACCAACACATGCACCCTCCTCAGACCCCTTTATACCATGTCTTATGGTTTTTATTTTATTTTATTTAGGATTTCTTCTTTATTAAGTGCCCCCCAATCCCAGTAAACAACCCCCCAAAAACATTCCCTGTTCATATGATTCTTTCCCCATACCCCACCAACACAGGCACCCTCATGCCCCTTTTATACAATGCCTTTGGGAAATAAATTATTATTTGTAATGTGTTGTGTGTAACTTCTATGTTCACATTGATTTCAATGGGCAAAAAAAGTGGAAAATCTGCACTTTTCGCGGGAAATTTTTCACCAAGCAGAAAGCGCAATTTTTCACCAGTTTCAGGTAGAGGCTGTCAGAACTATCAGGAAGTAAACACAGTAAATTCACTTCCTGGTTATTTGAAGTGTTATAATGTTTGAATAAAACAACAGACTATGGTGGAAGTGACATTGTTTTACTCAGCAGAAAAAGTCCAATAACATGTAGGTTTTCATAAAAAAAAGTTTACTGCTCCTTTAATAAAAAGAAAGAGCTGTTAACTTTAGAATGATAAATCTCCCAACAGTGGAAGTACCATTGTTTTATTCAGCTAGAATGGAATTGCAGAATTTTTTTTCACTAGAGAAGTTTACTGCCTCTTTAAGCTATATACTCAGTCTGTGGGGATCATGATTTACTTGTAAAAGAGGTGTAAATTAGTGAACAAGCACCAGTTGTAGGATGGTGCTTATTGCACGTTCACAAATGAATCTGCTATATGTAGGGGCAGAGCAACATATATTTTCCTCCTTCTGTAATATACTCAGTTGCGACTGCCTGTCTTTCAAAGTCAGCTCATTTTTAAGGGTACCTTAGTACAGCTAATGGGTTAACCTATTCAGTGCCTACTCGAAGGATAAAAAAAAAAAACTAGGAAGTACTGTCACTGCACAAAGTGTGAGTTCTAAAGAGAAGCGCACATCAGTTTCAGCACCCTGGACAGTTCCCCTGGTTCTGTTTCTTCTATGCGGAATGCAGTTGTTTCAGTGAGCCAAATGCACATAGTTAACCCTTTGAGTGCCAGAGGGGTGTGCAATGCATTGCATTGCGTACCCCTCTGGCATTCAAAGGGTTAGACTGGTGAAAACCATCTGAAACATAGGGGAGAAATAAACATTCCCTATTCATTTAAATGGGTCTTTTAATCCACTGAATTCTAGAGAGATCGCTGACGCATTGAGTAGCAGTTGCGTTGCAGTTGAAAAGTGTTATCAGCTAGTGTTATTTAGACTATCTATCTATCTATCTTTCTATCTATCTATCTATCTATCTATCTATCATCTATATATTTATAAATCTATCTATCTTCTGTCTATTATCTATATATTTATAAATCTGTCTGTCTAGTGTCTATCTAGCTATCTATAAATCTATTTATCTATCATCTATATTTCTATAACTCTATTTATCTATAATCTCTATATATCTGTCTATTATCTATATATCTATAAATGTATCTGTCTATTTATTACTATATATCTATAAATCTATCTATAAATCTATGTATGGATCATCTATGCATCTATCTATCTATCTATCTATCTATTTATCATCTGTGATAAAGTATCCCCCTCCCGCTACTTTTACTCACATAACACTGCTCTCTAAGCTGGTCTGAATAGAGTGCAGCGAGTGATAATCTCCACTGTGCATAAGGGAAAAACCTGCCCTCTCTCGTCAAGGGGGAAGTATTTTCCTTATGCTCACAGAGAGAAGATTGTCTCTCAATGCGATTTGTCAGGTCTGATGACCAGATTCCCCATATGAGGGTTAGGAAGCTTAGTTTGGGTAAAAGGGGCGGGAGGGGAATACGTTATCATTTAATTGCTACATAGAACAAAATCTTTAAAGAATGATCGAAGCTTTACTTATTAGGAAACATTACTATCTCTTTAAAGTGATATATGGTCACCTTAGCATTGGGACTGGATTGAGGAAAAGCAGGGTTTGTCATGAAAAGAGGCAGAATTGGGCAGGGACTGAGAAAAACATGGGGTGGAGTGGACAGGGTTACCAAGGATCTCACACAGAGAATCACCACTCTGGTAATTAACTCGAAAAACCTGAGGCAGATTTGGGGAGTTCCCGAGGATGCTAAACAGAAAGATAAAGAATAGCCAAGATAAGGGCAGACTGTATTGTACTGGAAGAGGGAGATCCAGTGGGTTCCAACTGTCCTGAATGACAGTCACAGTTTCTCCTTGAATGTGTGTGTGTGGGGAGGGGAGCTTCCATCAATGAGTCCTGGACAAATGTCACTTTTGTCCCACTCTTAAATGGATAGTAATGTTTCAAAATAACTCCAATTATTCTTTATAGATTTTGGGCCACATAAAGTGGTATTATTATTCTCTACTATGTGTAGTTCCAGCAAGACCATCCGGAAGGATGACAGCAAGGGACAGTCTTCAGTGAGCATAAGGAAAAACCTACCCTTCTCCTTCAAGTGGGTTCAGGGTTTTCCTTATGCTCACAGCCAGAAGATTGTCCCTCACTGTGACCTGTCCGGTCAAGTGACCAGATTCCACATCTGAGGGGAGGCGGCTTACAGTAGATAAAAGGGGAAGAAGGGGGATACTTTATCATTCAGTTACTCTGGAACTACACATCGTAGAGAATGATAATAACGCTCGACAAGGCCCAAAAACTATAAAGAATAATTGGAACTGCACTGATTTTGAAACATTACTATCCCTTTAAAGAAGCCCTGTCTCCAACAGTTTTCCAGGAAACGAGGTTCAGTAACATAAGCTGTATCTGTATGTCCCATAGACAAGATGAATTGCAGCAATGCTGGATCAAAGGGATGGTAATACTTCGTTTTATCTTCATTTTATTTTGTAGGCATTAAAAAAACATGAAAAACAATATGTCTTATCTCTCAAACCTTTATGGTTTGAGAGATATTCACAAGCAAAATTTCCCCTCCCGCCCCTTTTACCTAGTGTAAGCCATCTCTTCTCAGATGTGGAATGCAGTCCATAGACCAGACAGATAACAGCAAGGGACAATCTTCTTCCTATGAGAACAATGAAAGCCTTGCCCCCCTTCACAAGTTTTTTAGGTTTTTCCCTTATCTTAATTGAAGATTGTCCCTCTCTGCAATCTACCTGGGCACCTCCCTTCTGCTCTGGCTGAGCAGTGTTACATCAGTAAAAGGGGCGGGAGGGGGATACTTTGTCACTGAATTACTCTTGAACTCTGACAGAATTGAAATAACACTCTCCAAAGTCCAAATACTATGATGATTAATTAAAGCTGCTTTTATTATGAAACATTACTTTCCCTTTAAACTGACTACACCATACATTCAAAGACAAATCCCTCAAATTCCCATTTATTTAGATGGGATGTTTGTTTAAAGCCTTGAATGCGATGAAGACTTTAAATTAGTCGGAATTTTCATTTGTCCACTGTAGAGGAATAAGTCTGACACAGAATTGCCCCATTCCTCTTAACACACCAGCCTCTTTATCTCCTACCAGAGCTGAAATCATATCAATATTTTCATGTTAAGTAATGTTGTTTGTTAGGAATGAATGATAACATAATGCATGTAAAAATAAATTTAGCAAGAATAATTGCATGTAATGTTTCCCTGACAACCAAATATTTTGGCAGGTAAAATGCAGCCTTTATCTAATCTTGTTCTTAGATAAGGCTGTTCAAAGGAATTCTATGCTACCCACCACAATCACATTTACTTCCTCTAGAAAAGTATTTAAAATGCCACAATTAGACAGCAGTATTTGGAGAGAAATATTGATATGAAAATATTTCTACAAAACACTCAGGCAGATCCGCTAAAAGCAGTTTGGTTGCCCTTTGCTGGGTGGATTTGTGTGGGTTTTTGTTCCATTAGAAGAAACAGATTGTTGCATAAAACAACGCAGAATATCCATTCCACTTGTAAACGTCTGTTTATCAAGAGCCTGAGTACAAGTACTTTTAAAGAATGATAGCAAGGTTGGCGGACAATTTATCCTACTACAATTAGCTTTCCCCAATCTCAAGCAATGCTTTTTCTTTAGGTTGACAAGATACATTGAATTTGCATTCAGCTTATTTTTTTTCCACTTCAAATGCCATTTTGAAAATCAAACTTTTCATTTTGCCTCCAGCCATAATAAAAGAGTTATGAATTATATATGTTGAAGCCAATGTAAAATCGCTCATTTGGTTGTGATTAAAAATCTGGTTATTGTTGGCAGAAAAATTCCTTCACTTGTGGAGAATTGCATTACTTATTATCTTTACGTCAGCTTTCAGAAACTGGAATGTTGCCCTGTTTTGTTCTGTTCCATTCATCCATATGTTCTCATTCAATTACTCGTGAAAAGGTTACCACTTTTTTTTTTATTTCAAAATATTAGATAAAAAAGGCAATAAATATTTCAGTATTACAGGAACATTAATTTTAAAATGCATTTTGCCCTTATGTGAAATGCTGTGTTATAATATTCTCAGATAAATGTGTTAAAAGTCAATAGAACTCAACCCCTTGAATGCTAAAGGCGTGTGCAACACATTGAAAAGGTTTATGATATATAGGCCCGTACTTATAAAATCTGGAGTTATTCTGGAGCAAACCAACTGCACATAGGGGGAAAATGTAAACTCTTAAATTCCCATTAACTTGAATAGAGCGTTTTAGTCCCCTGAATGCTAGAGAGGTCTCCAATGCATCTCTTGCATTCAATTGATTAAAAGGCCAATTTAATTTAACAGGAATTTTTAATGTTCCCTATGTGACAGTTGATTTACTCCATGTTGGGGCAAACCAATTGTACCTTAAAGTGATAGTAATGTTTAAAAATAAAAGCAGCTTCAATTAATCTTCATAGTATTTGGGCCATGGAGAGTGTTATTTCAATACTGTCAGAGTTGTAGTTCAAGAGTAATTGAATGATAAAGTATCCCCCTCCCGCCCCTTTTATTGATGTAACACTGCTCACCTCAGAGCAGCAAGACTGGATTGCAGAGAGGGACAATCTTCAGTGAGCATAAGGACAAACCTGAAAAACATGTCAAGGGGGGGCAGGGTTTTCCTTATGATCACAGTAAGAAGATTGTCCCTTGCTGTGATCTGTCCGGTTTCAGGACCAGATTCCACATTTGAGGGGAGGTGTCTTATACTAGGTAAAAGGAGCAGGAGGGGGATACTTTATCATTCAGTTACTCTTGAACTACAACTGTGACAGTATTGAAATAACACTCTCTGTGGCCCAAATAATATGAAGATTTATTGGAGCTGCTTTTATTTTGAAACATTACTATCCCTTTAAGGGACAATTAACCACTTAAGGATGCAGCCAGCACTTAAGGACCACGGAGCAATTTTCTTTGTTTCCTATCCAAATCAGGACCCCCCAACGGTGTGCAGCCACGCAGAAAGCCTTCAAATCCATGACTGTCCTGGCCCGTCATGGGTCCTTATTGTACTTCCATCCCATGACGTGCCAGGACCATCAAGGGTCCTAAAGGGGTTAAATATTCCCAAAATGTACTTTGATTTAAATGGGAATGTTAATCTCTTGAGTACTAAAGTGGTGTCCATAGTATTGTGAAGCAATGTGTTACATCCCTAGCATTCCTGGGGTTAAAAATGCTCATAAAATCAATTATAATTTGATAGTGCAGTTGGTTTGCTCCAGAATTGCACCACTTTCATTATGGGCATCTAGCCATCACATTTGGTTTAGCAGATTGTAAGAAATCTTATTTGCACTCTCCAACCTGTGGCTGTAGTAACATTATATACATACAACCTTCAATATACAGGCTACCCCTGGGCTTCAAATCCCCAGAGATGATGCTGTGAGCTGATGTTTCGTATTAGCTGCTGTGATGTCACAGCCACCTGCACAGCCAATAGGAATGAGGCTGCCACTGGCAGCTTCAGCTCTTGCAGGGGGTGGTCCTTGATGTTTAGGGCAGGCCTATACAATTAGGGCTGTAAGCTTATAACAACTGGTATTCCCACTGGTTACTGCCATGACGATTAACTACTAAAATGTTGGCTGGTAGCATTTTTTAATAGTAATTGATGCTATCAGGGTTTAAAGGTAGACAAAAAATATTTCAATGCTATTTTCCCTTTCCCTGTTTGAATGCAGCTGAGTCAGTCAGTGGATTTTCATGTTGAATGACTCAGTTGAATTGAAGTAGAGATATCTTTAGCACCTTAAAGGCCACTATAGGAAACAAGTAAAAATGTGCATTGATTTAAATGGGGCCTTCTCTAGCATTCAAGGAGTTAACAGCCAAATTTAAATAAATGGGAAAATGAAGAATGACTATTTTTTCCCTGTGCTACAGTTGGTAGGCTCCAGAATTTCTCCACTTTTCTCACTGCGTGCCAATACTCACAGACAACCTTACAAGGTCATAGGTCCCAAAACAAAAATGAGCATTTCTGCAAAGGAGTCTATCTATGGGGGGTGCAGAGAGTGCCATTGTGACAGGGCCTGGCATGCAAGCAGGCCCATTGGCTCTGCTCTATCCTGCGAACCCCATATAGCTATCCCAGTTCACTGTCTTAGCTGGTGGTTGCTGACATCATCACACACCGTTGCTGCCAGCCAGTAAAATAAGAATAGCATTGGTGAGCTGCTTCCCTTTTCTTCATTAACACTATGAGCATCAGAGGTGTATCCAAGGTGTGCAAATCTCTGTGTCGGCATATGTTATTATATATATTCCAGACATTGTGTTGGGAGCCCAACACCGAATTTTGCTCCAGGGCTGAGTACGTTCTAATTAACCCCCTGAATCTATAACTGTGCCAGAAAGAACAAATAAAAATTCCCAAAATGTTTATTGATTTAACTCCTTGAATGCTAGAGAGGTTGCCATTGCGCTGCACCTGTAGAATTAAAGGGTTTAAGACAAGTCCTATTTAAAGGGATAGTAATATTTCACAATAAACGCAGCTCCAATTAATCTTCATAGTATTTGGGCCATGGAAAGTGTTATTTCAATACTGTCAGAGTTGTATTTCAAGAGTAAGTGAATGATAAAGTATCCCCCTCCCGCCCCTTTTTCTGATGTAACACTGCTCACCTCAGAAAGCAAGACTGTCTGGATGGATCACAGAGAGGGACAATCTTCAGTGAGCCTAAGGAAAAACCTGAAAAATCTGTCAAGGGGGGCCAGGGTTTTCATTGTTCTCACAGTAAGAAGACTGTCCCTTGCTGTAAGCTGTCCGGTCCCAGGACCACATCTGAGGGGAGGTGGCTTACATTAGGTAAAAGTGGGGGGGATACTTTATCATTCAATTACTCTTGAACTACAACTCTGACAGTATTGAAATAACACTCTCCATGGCCCAAATACTATAAAGATTAATAAGAGCTGTTGTTTTTGTGAAGCATTACTATCCCTTTAGATAAATGGGAATTCTTATTTGTCCTCTATCAGAAGTACAGATCAGTTTCAGCACTCTGGACAGTTACCTTGGTTCTTTGTGCAATGTGCAGAATGCAGTTATTTCTTCATAGGAAACAGTAAGGAGAACAAACAATGTTGCCAGCGCATCTCAACTGGCATTAGACTTCATCTCTAGTGGTTGAACATCAGGTTGTGCATTATAGCGTATGAATACTCTGGTGCATTCCAGCAGACAATCTCTGCCATTGTTAGGACTTTAGTGCAGCAAGCCCTGTAGACCTGTCCAATAGCATGCTTAGGGAAAGAGCATTAACCCTTTGAAAAGCAATGCAATGGATACTCCTCTGGCACTCAAAGGGTTAAACAAGGCCCAGTGGAAACTAATGCCCTGAAACACCCCAAAACTGTCCCATTGCCCTCCTCCTTAGCAGAAGCATCATTAAAGCTGAACTATCACATACATATAATTAACCCCCAAATAACTGTTAGAATACTGGTAATCATGGAAATATTGTATAACATTTGTTAAGTGCCAGCATTATTTTCAAACATAAGTTCGTATGGGACACACAGCAACACGACAGAGCAGACACCTTGGCAAAGTGGGATCTGTGCACCTGCACTGTCCTTATGGTACAATGCAACACCCCCTTTGGTAATTAACCTACCAAAGGAGTGGAGAGAGGGACTGACAGCTCAGGTCCACAGACCCCACTTCACCAAGATGTCTGCACTGCCGTGTTCATGTGAGTTTCATATGAACTTATGATTGCAAATAATGCCGGCACTTAAAGGGATAGTAATACTTCGTTTTATCTTTATTTTATTTTGTAGGCATTAAAAAAACATGAAGAACGATATAAGTCTTATCTCTCAAACCTTTGTGGTTTGAGAGATATTCACAAGCAAAGTTTCCCCTCCCGCCCCTTTAACCTAGTGTAAGCCATCTCTTCTCAGATGTGGAATGCAGTCCATAGACCAGACAGAAAACAGAAGGGGACAATCTTCTTCCTATGAGAACAATGAAAGCTCTGCCCCCCTTGACAAGTTTTTCAGGTTTTTCCCTTATCTTAATTGAAGATTGTCCCTCTCTGCAGTCTACCTGGGCACCTCCCTTTTGATCTGGCTGAGCAGTGTTACATCAGTAAAAGGGGCGGGAGGGGGATACTTTGTCATTGAATTACTCTTGAACTACAACTCTGACAGAATTGAAATAACACTCTCCAAAGTCCAAATAATATGATGATTAATTAGAGCTGCTTTTATTATAAAACATTACTATCCCTTTAATAAACGTTATAGCACTATTTCCATGATTCCCGGTATACTAACAATTAATTGGGGGTTAATTATATGTAAAAGACAGCTCCGCTCTAAGGGGAAGAGCTTTGGCATAGACAGCTTTGTAACTGAATATTAGAACAGAACATTTATCAGACTATAGTTGTGCAAATATTGAAAAGAGGAGCAAATATGGATCCAGCAGCCAGAAATCGGAATCGTAGCTTCTCGATTCCAAAAGAGGAAACAAAAATTCAAAACTATTCTGCGCTTAGGACAAACAGATTGGGAACTAAAAAATGGATCTTCCAAATACTCCAAACAATACTCTAATAGAGAACAGACATAGCTGCATGTTCAGTTTAACTCACCATGTGTAGTATGCGTAGTAATTCTCTATTAGGTTATTGTTTGGGATTGAAGTGTAGCACTTTTTCCTTTTTTGTGGATTGAGTGCTATTAAATCTCTTCCCATCAGCTTTATTTTAGTTTATTTCATTTTATTTTATTTTTTATTACTATTTTTAAGTTTTGGATTTTATTATTAGTGCTCTGTTAGCTTTTCCCAGTATATATTGTATACGTGGCCACACGTAATGCAATGTTTATAATTAAACATCTTTGTAATGTGATTTGAATTTGTCTCATTTTTCTATCTATGATTATTTGGAAGATCCATTTTTTAGTTCCCAATATGTTTGTCCTAAGTGCCAACATTTTTTTTGAATTAATGGATATTAGAACAGAATTGTATTCATACATTAACACCACTGAGATGCTAACTATAAAGAAGTCACTGTGGCTCATATACCGAATAAAGGTGGTGAAATTATGGGACGAGCCAACTGCACCATAAGGACCAAATAAAGACAGTTCTTGTGGTTTAAATGTGGTTTTTAACCCATTGGATGATAGTGAGGTCTCCAGTGCATTACATAGCAATGCATTGGAGACTTCCCTAGTATACAAGGAGTTAAAAAATGCTGTGACTGTACCAGCAGACACCCAGCGTTGGCGTCACCGTCAAGGATAACTTCTTCCCCAAAATCCACCAGCAAAGGCTCCCGCAGCATACAGCAATGTACCCTAAGTCACCAGGCAGAACTAGTGTCAGGGTAAACCAGAACTCTTTATTGAAGAAACCAACAGACTTATATACAGAACAGTGGGGCCAGGGAACAATGGGGACAGACATGAGTGCATTAACTGACAATAGTGAGGGGCGGTGGGTAAACATTAGACAAAGGGCTGGGGCTGGATACAATGGGCTAGAATACACATTCACAATAGTGTCCTTTGTGCTAAAGCATCTTTTGCATAATTTGATTTAGCCGCCTTCAAACCCCAGCCAATCCAGGGCTGAGTATGATGTGGCCAATCCTGGCCTCTGGTGTCACACCCGCCTTTAGCCTATCAGATGCTATAGGTGGGTGGCTGACTGACCAATCCCTGGGACGCCTACTTTTCCCCATGTTAAGTCTATGGGGAACCTTTAAACATGGCACCCAGGGCTTTAGCCAGTCAGGAGCTGGCCTATGTTCCACAGCCGGACGGCTGGTGTGATAGTCCTGCTGGAGGTCTCGAGCAATGTGAATTTTAGTCCTTTGGAGGAGGATGGGGGAGGAGGGGTATATTTGAACCAATAACCAGGGAATTTGTCCGGTTCCCGTGACAAATGCATTTAAATCAATGGGAAATTTTATATGTCTCCTACGGTACAGTTGCTCTAAAATTGGTTGTGGTCTTCACAGTACATCAGCCTCTGTCTTTACAGGAGCACTAATATCTGTAACAGGCTGTAGGCCATTACTAAGGGCACTTGTGAGTGCCATGAACTAAGTACTATGAAAAGACTGCACTATCACGCTACCTGGGCCCAACCCCGGTGAGCTGGGCAGTCAGGGGATTGCCACCGGTATTTTGAAATGTAGGCGGCCACCGGATTGGCCACTGGGACAAGGCTACGTGTGGTATGTGTTTTGTTGTATGACAAGTAGGCGACTCACTGATTGGACACCACTTGTCACCCAGTCTGTCGCTTCGGTTCCCATTGGTTGGAGAACCGGCACAACATGACTGAGGTATTTGTCAGACCCACAATTCAATCTCCATGCGTGTACAATGGCCTGGGTCCGAATTGGTTGCTTGTGTCTTGACGCTCCGATTCTTAGTGGCTGGGGATCGGAGAGGCAAGATTGTATAAAGTAAAGTCCTCCACACAGTTTGTACTGCCCTATTGTCGAATGTTTATACGCCATTGTCCCGATGTACTGTCCCATTATTTCCTATATTTATGCTACTGTTGTGCTGTTGTGTCCATGTTTGTTATAAAATGTCTCCTGTCCTCTCAATAAAGTAGTAGTCATTTTGGACTAGAACTGCATACTGTGTCGCAATCCAAGATCACCAGCCTGGCTACCCACCTGTAGCCACCTTCTGGAGGGACAAACCCGGCACTATAACCCAAAACAAAGTGGCATCTTGGGTTCCCGTTACAACACCTCTGAATAATAACCCTGACTTTACTTACTAGTGCCAGAAAATCCTAATGGCGCTTATATATTTTTCCTTTGTTCCTTTGGGTGTTATGTCCATGGAGGGGGACATCATAGTTGATAACAAGACCACAGGGACTCAAACTCTGCATCCAACACATGGCAATCTTAACCCATGAAGAACCAGATGGTTGTGCAGTGCGTTGCTTTGCACTTCTCTGGTTCTTAAAGGGTTAAATAGGCTTGTGTACTCTGCCTGCTTCAGTGTGGGAAAAAAAAACTGCCAGAAATTGTCATGTCTGCCTCCATGGATGTGACATTGAGGCCTGATTGAAGATGTTATGTATCTTGCAGTATTTTACCACACCGAGGGACAAATGTTCCAAAGAAAATGGAGAAATTCTGGGTCAAATTATTTGCACTCCAGGTGAGAATGAAAAATTCCCTGAACACCCATTAATTTAACCCTTTGAGTGCCAGAGAGGTACGCAACGCATTGCAGATCAATGCATTGCGTACCTCTCTGGCACTCAAAGGGTTAAATGCGGATATTGGCCTCTTGAAGCAATGCGTTGGAGACCTGTCTAGCATTCAGGGGTTACATTTCCCATTTAAATCAATGGGAATGTTTACTTCTCGCCTGTAGTGCAGTTGGTTTGCTCTGGAAAACTCCATGTTTCATTTGCACATATGGCCCTAAAGGCTCTTGTTGTGGCTTCTGTTCCCTATCACACCTGACACTGTTAAAGGGATAGTAAAACTTAATATGTAACAAATATAGATATTGAAAAGTTTACTCACGCTGCTGAGAGGTATTCTATTCAAAAGTTATCACAGCTCAAACCTGATTTTTTTTTTCAAAGCAGTATCCCAATGGCCCGCAATGTTACTGTGTAGCTGTTGCTACACCATCCTATGGACAGCTCTGGTCAGCTGACCATAACCCTCCATAAGATGGTGTATCAACAGCGCCACTGTAACATTTCAGGCCATTGAGATATAGCACCTACAAAATTCAAGTTTGAGCTGCAATAACTTTTGAATTAAACACTTCTCAGCAGCGGAAGTACCCTTGCTTTACTCAGGGGGATAAACCCTGTAATATATATTTTTTACATATTACGTATTACTATCACTTTACTCTTCACAATGAAATATAATTTCACTATTAATACAATTGGTTTTCCTGACACATATTTGCTACATGTTGGATGAGACATGGCTACCATATTGCCATACTGTTTGCACCAACTCCAGCAAAACCATTGGCACTACCACTGAAGTAACCAGGGTTACAGTATTGGTTGACTGATTGAATTCTTTATCTAATTTAAAGGAGCAGTACATTTTTTATGAAAACTTAAAAGTTATACACCTTTCCTCCTGAGTAAAACAAGGACTCCCACTGCTGTCAGTTGTTTTATTCAAAATTTATAGCAGTTCAAATAATCAGGAAATGAATTTACTGTGCATTTACTTCCTGATAGCTCTGACAGGAAGTGACTCAGCAGTTTCTATCACATTCTACAGAGAACTGTATATCACTGACTTTCCTCTACATTAGGATGTAACAGAATAACTCATTGAAATTTGACCACTAGAAGGCACTGCTAATGTAAAAAAAACAAACAAACATGGGTTGAAACCAGGGCTCAAAATTTTCACTCGCCACTAGCCAATGGCAAGTGAAAATGTATCCCTGGCAAGTAGAAATTCAGTCCTGGTGGGTATGTTTTGGCTTGCAGTGGCGAGTAACTTCTCAGGTCGGGCTAGTAGCAAAGGACTTCAAATTTTAAACCATGGTTGAAACTGTAATAACTCTGGAAATATGCATCTCTCAGCAGTGGGAATATACTTATTTTACTCAAAAGGTAGCATCCTACAATATATATTTTTTTCATAAACAAAGTTTACTGCTCCTTTAAAGCAATGGTAAACTTTTATTTTGAATTTACAAATGCATAATATTTACAAGTGCATAATATATAATGAAATTGCCTACATGTTGCATTGTTTTTTTTAATTTTTTCCCATTTTTTACACTTTTATTTCCTTGACAGACAGTTTCCTGTCTCTGTTTCCAGACAGCTTTTTGTAAATGGCTGTGAAAGCAAGAATAGTGATAACATGTAAAAAATATAGTGATACAATGTAGAAAGACTACCTCCTGTGTATTAATACAGCATACAGGGATAGTGGTACATTGTAACAATATCGCTGCTTTCACTGTCACTGATAGGATACCTTTCTGGAAACAGAGATCCAGGAAGCTCCCTGTCAAGGACATACATGTGAAAAGACAGGTGGAGATTAAAAAAGTATAAAAATGGATAGACAATTTGACTTAAAGATCTGATCTGAAAGTCGGTCACTTGACCGGACAGATCTCAACAAGGGACAATCTTCCTTCTATCAATGTAAGGAAAACCCTGACACCCTTTAACGAAAGAAGGCACATTTTTCATTATGCTTACAGAGGATTGTCCCTCGTCACGATTGTTAGGGAACAGGAATCAGACAGACGCAAAAATGTAAAATGCAAAATACCTTTATTTAATTAACAAAAGAAAACAAAGTAAAATCGTGATCCAGGAGTGTAAACCAAAAGACAAGCCGGGGCCAGGAATATGGAGATCAGTGATGTCAGGAACAAGCAGGGAGTCAGGAGCCAAAAGGGACATCAGAGGAAGCAAGGTCATGCACGGATGATCAGGAACTAAGGAGGACGCACTTGCAGCCAGAGGCAGACACAAGGGCAAGGAGAAAGTGACCCTAGCTGCTTTAAATAGCCTAGAAGGGGTTGGCTTATAATAGTCAGGTGAGTAACCATAGAAACAGAGCGGTCAAGGCAGGTCGTTAAGCATCAGTTGACTCAGCCTGACACAGGGAAGGAAAGGCAGGCGTAATCAACAGCAGAGTATTTGTCACGGGCGCCCAGGAAAGCTCAGAACTCAGTACGGTAATGTAATGCAAAATATTTATTAGAATAAATCACAGCAATAAATATGTAGTACAACAAGCAAAGGGTTACTAGCTGGCGACACTACTACCAGAAATAGTAGGTCTCACACTAGACCACAATGCTGGAGACTGGGCCGAAGCCCCTGTGAGTCTCAGCAGGAAACAGGAACACTAGCTCTTGATTCGTCGACTGGAACACTGGAACAGTAATCTTGATCCGAAGAACAGGAGCACAAGGACTGCTGGACTGGAGATCTGACCCATGCCTGCGTTCACCACTAAGAGACCCTGTGACTCACGCCTGCAGTCACCAAGCAGATTCTCTGTCCACAACAGTGGTCTGTCTTAGGCCAATAGTACAAACTGATCACAGTAAGGGGTACTCGTGATCACTGGGTCATACACAGAGAGGGTTCTCGTGCTTAGCTGGGTCATACACAGAGAGAGGCTTCTCATACGTATCTGGGTCATACACAGAGAGGGTTCTCTTACTTAGCCGGGCCATACACAGTGTGGGTTCTCATAAATAGCCAGGTCATACACAGAGTGGGTTTTCGTAGATAGCCAGGTCGCACACAGAGCCCAAGTACTTCACCTAAGAACAACAACGCAAGGGCATCTGAGTCAGGCCTCAGTCTGCCTTATAAACCCGTCCACCGGAAGTAGGAGGAGCAGCTCAGAGGGAGGAAGTAGGTAGGAGGAGACTACAGTAAGCAAACAGATAAAACAGAGGCATGCAGACTGCTTGAAGCCTCGCGTCTGTAATCATGCTGGAGTCAAGGTAGACTGTGACAGTATTAGACCAGATCAGCAAAACCATGACAACGATCCACACAGACCGGCTTTCTGACCTGAAGTGAAGAAGAGTGACGTTGGTAAAAAAGGAGGTGAGGGGGAACTTTGTTATCTAATCACTCATCAACTAGACCGATCTGAACATTAGCAACAGCGGGAAGCGTTATTACTAAGTGAAAGAAATTATCGGTTTCACTTATCCTGAGACGTTACCATCTCTTTCAGATACAATGTACTTGTAGTATATATAAAGCTAAAATCAGTTACTGCCTCTTTAATTCAGCCTTTCATATTTAGATGATGTAAATGATCTTTCAGTGGACATATTTTATATATATAGTGACAGTTGGCAAAGGTGTAAACTGTTATAATATAATTCACATTCTTTTGTTTTGTTTTTGTTTAAACCTTTGCATATCAATTCATTGGTACCTCTTTGACACTCCCAGGGTTAACTCCTTGATTGTTAGACAATTTCTCGACTAAAGTAATGCATTGGAGGTATGTCTAATATGCAAGGGGTTAAATGTTTTTTTTTTCCAGTTAAAAGCATGATCAGGAATAATTGCAAGGCCTGTGACAAATGTTCATAATCCATATAAGTATTCAATGAAGTCTACTGGCTGGATTAGTCAATTATATAACAGTTAACAGGAAACTAACAATTACTTTATTGTCTTTCTCAAGCAAATCAAATATATGGATGCGCAGAAAACTAGGGCTAGTTTGTGAAAACAGCATAAGTATAGGATAGAGAAGGAACAGCAGCGAATACTGCTGAGTTTAGTTATATACAATCGATTGAGGCACAGTATTGCAACTCTAGGGATCACTGCTGGGGATGGCAGAAACTGATGACTGCTATTTGGTGAGGATTTTGAACAAGATCTCTAGGAGACACTGGTTGATAGAACCTCAAGGGAACAAACTTGGCTGACAGTCATTGTTCAAAATGAAGACAGAGTTGTGTGTGAAGATTAAATGACACAATTATTAGCACATTTTAGCTGTAAATGTCACAGACACGTTTGACGAATTACCCAGCATGGAGAAATCCCATTGGTTTCATTAAGGACACTTTCCCAAGGGGAATAGTTTGGATTAGTTAAAATGTAATATTAGTGCAAATCTGCCCCCAAAATATATTAAATGAAATGGAAAGCCATATTTCTTCTTGAAAACTCATCTGTTCTGAGACTGAAGAAAGAATAACGATACAGATAGATTACATGAGATTAGTTCTGTTGTGTAACAGAATAGCAAACAACTAAAAATAATCTGTTCTTCAGTTCTTCCAAGGTCCATCTGGACTGCTAAGCATGTCTTGTGAGGCACTTGCTAACTTAAAGGGAAAGTAACACCTCTTAATAATAACCCCAACTTGCCTTGCTATGGACAGAAAATCCAGATGGCCCCTCTGATTTTTTTTTCTTTGGCCTTTGATTCAAGAGATAACATGTTCAACCAGCCCTGGATGTCACATCCATGGAGGTGGACATGACAGATATTGCAAGAACTACAGGACACAAACTCCACCCACTGTATATAGTAATTGCAATCCCTTAAGTCCTGGAGGGGTGTTGAAAGAATTACTTTACAATTCATTGTTCAACCCTCTAGTCCTTAAAGGGATAGTAATGTTTCACAAAAAAAGCATCTCTAATTAATTGTCATAGTATTTGGGCCATGGAGAGTGGTATTTCAGTACTGTCAGAATTGTAGTTCAAGAGTAATTGAATGATAAAGTATCCCCCTCCCGTCCCTTTTACTGATGTAAAACTGCTCACCTCAGAGCAGCAAGACTGTCTGGATGGATTGCAGAGAGGGACAATCTTCAGTGAGCATAAGGAAAAACCTGTCAAGGGGGCAAGGTTTTCCTTATGCTCACAGTAAGAAGATTGTCCCTTGCTGCGAGCTGTCTTGTCAAGTGACCAGATTTCACATCTGAGCTGAGCAGTGTTACACTAGGTAAAAGGAGAGGGAGGTGGATACTTTATCATTCAATTACTTTTGAGCTACAACTCTGAAAGTATTGTGATAACATCCTCTATGACTCAAGTACTTTTTTGTGAAAAATTACTGTCCCTTTAAAGTATTAAGTAGGTGCATCAACTCTGCCTACCAGGAAGGTTTGCAGATGTTATCTCCTGAACCAAGGCACAAGCACAAAATCCATAGTGGCCATTAGAATTTTCTGGCCATAGAAATATAAGTAATAGGTTAATATTAGGAGGTGTTACTTCCCCTTTAAATATAATGGCTTCCAGATCAAGACTCAAAGCATAAGCCAGATTTTCACAAACTGATTCTGATGTTCATTTACTACCCAGAAATGAAAATAACCTATATCTCACAAGTCCTCAGTTAACCCCTTGCATGCAAGATATGCCTCCAGGGTAAAAACTGGCCATCTATCAAGCCTTTCACATTGGCTAGCTGGAGGAGTGACGTTACACGTCTTTGACCCATCCAGCTAGATCTGATTGCCTGGGATGTAAGGTTACTGTATGTTCCACACCCTGTGTAACCCACAATCCCAGCCAATGGGATAATGGAAATTAATTTGAACAGCGATTGCCATTTAAAGGGACAGTAACACTTAAAATGTAAAAAAAATATATGTTATAGGGTAACAAGGATACTCCCACTGCTAAAAGGTGTTTTATTCAAAAGTTATTACAATTGAACAAAATGAACAAATGCATTTGAATGGAAGTGTGGAACAAGCTGTTCATGTTTCTAGAATTGTGTCTTCTATGTCCTTAGTTTCCCAGTTAAATCTAGATGTCATGAAACACACAATTATCCTTAAAATTTCCTTAAAATATGGACCATATATTTTGTATTTCTCATTAAATGTGTTCAGGGAAGAAATAACATATCCTTCCCTTTGTCTAAAATAATAATAATATGTGGTCTCATTATTTATTAACAATCCATTTTGATGCGATCATCCACCACAGTTTATTTAAGGTAATTTCTGCATAGCAGTGGGTATAGTATATGTAGATCTGCCAAAGTATTTGATATAATGCCTCTCAAGAGATTCCTGAAAGGAGTCAACGTGGGAGAGAAAGAATATCTGTGCATCAACCAAAAACTGGTTACATTCAGAGAGTTGTAAACAGGGGAGGACTGACAATTTTACTGTCGTTCCAGTCCACTGTCCTAGCCCAACCTCTTTTGTTAAAGGGATAGTAATGTTTCATAATAAAAGCAGCTCTAATTAATCATCATAGTATTTGGACTTTGGAGAGCGTTATTTCAGTTCTGTCAGAGTTGTAGTTTCAGAGTAATTCAATGACAAAGTATCCCCCTCCCGCCCCTTTTACTGATGTCACACTCTTCAGCCAGACCAGAAGGGAGGTGCCCAGGTAGACTGCCGAGAAGGACAATCTTCAATTAAGATAAGGGAAAAATCTGAAAAGCTTGTCAAGGGGTGCAGGGATTTTATTGTTTTCATAGGAATAAGAGTGTCCCCTTCTGTTATCTGTCCAGTCTATGGACTGCATTCCACATCTGAGAAGAGATGGCTTACACTAGGTAAAAGGGGCGGAAGGGGAAACTTTGCTTGTGAATATCTCATAAACCATAAAGGTTTGAGAGATAAGACTTATACCATTCTTCATGTTTTTTTAATGCCTACAAAATAAAATAAAGTTAAAATGAAGTATTACTATCCCTTTAATTTTAAAATTGCCATTAACCCAATGCGTGGCATACCACTCTGTCACTCACAGGGTTAGTGTTGTGAAGTAAGGCAAGCAATACCACGAAGCTTACAATTAAAATGGGGTTACACTGGTGGAACTACAGAGCTTACAATTTAAGTAAAGCTGTACTAGGGATACTATAGAGTTTACAAGAGAAATGGGTTATGCTACTAGTGTAGCTCTACTTTGATTGTAGCTCTATTTCAATTGTAAGCTCTGTGGTATCACTAGTATTTGCAGCAACAAGTGGGGGTGGCCCACCAGCCCACACATAAGACTGGCCCAGGGGGCAATTGCCTCCCTGTCCCCCAGGCCAGCCCTCCCCTGGTTGTAAATTGAAACTGTTCAATTTGCCCTAAGTTGTAAATGAATCTCCTGAGGGTTCAGTCTTGGGTGCAATGCGTGTTAATTTATTAAAGTGGAACTTTCATATGATTAAGATAGCACCACAAATCATAGTTACATTAGCGATATCCTCAGAATTATGCTTGAAAATAAAAGTAATTGCTGCATTAAAGGGATAGTAATACTTAAAATGTAAAAAAAAAATATGTTGTAGGGGTTATCCCCCTGAGTAAAGCAAGAGTACTCCCACTGCTGAAAGGTGTTTCATTCAAAAGTTATTAATTTTCAAAGTTGAATTTTTTAGGTGCAATATCACAGTGGCCTGAAATTGTACAGTGGCGCTGTTGCTACACCATCCTATGGAGATTTATGGTCCCGGAACCAGAGCTGTCCATAGGATGGTGTAGCAACAGCACCACTGTACAATTTCAGGCCACTGTGATATTGCACCTAAAAAATTCAACTTTGAAAATTAATAACTTTTGAAAGAAACACCTTTCAGCAGTGGGAGTACTCTTGTTTTATTCAGGGGGATAAACCCTACAACATATTTTTTTACATTTTAAGTATTACTATCCCTTTAACAAAAAAATAACCTTTTAACCAGGCAGGCACTGGCTAGGATCTTGTAATAGGCCCTTTCTGCACCTGCGCTGTCAGTCCCTTCCAGGGCCAAAAGGCACAGTGTCATTCAACTCACCATTCGGGGAGTTGAAGGGGACGAACAGCGCAGACATCTCTGCAACATATCTGCTCTGTTCCCCAGTGCCTGCCTGGTTAAAAGGTTATTTTTTCATTAATGCAGCAATTAGTTTTATTTTCAAGCATAAATCTGTGGATATCGCTAATGTAACTATGATTTGTGGTGCTATCTTAATCATATGAAAGTTGCACTTTAATAAATAAATTAACAAACATTGCACCCAAGACTGAGCCCTCGGGAGATTAATTTACAACTTAGGGCAATTTGAAAAGTTTCCCTTTACAACTCTCTGAATGTAACCAGTTTTCGATTGATGCACAGATATTCTTTATCTCCCAAGTTGACTCCTTTCAGGAATCTCTTGAGAGACATTACATCAAACACTTTGGCAAATCTACATATACTATACCCACTGCTATGCAGAAATTACCTTAAATAAACTAAGGTGGATGATCGCATCAAAATGGTTTGTTAATAAGTAATGAGACCACATATTATTATTTTGGACAAAGGGAGGGATACGCTATTTCTTCCCTGAACACATTTAATGAGAAATACAAAACATGGGGCCCATATTTTAAAGAAATGTTAAGGATAATTGTGTTTCATGACGTTTGGATTTAATTGGGAAACTAAGGGCAAAGAACACACAATTCCATAAACATGAACATTATGTTCCACACTTCCATTCAAATGCATTTGTTCATTTTGTTCAATTGTTCATTCAAACACCTACTCACACTCTTACATGATTCATAACACTTAAAACACTTATCTTGATGTCATATATGAAAGTTCCTCTTTAATGATCATGAAGTGGATATTGAAAGTAAAGTCTTAGGGCGAGATGTTCAAAAAGTCGTCATAATGAAAAACTTGTCAGATTATGAGTTGGTGGTAAAAAAATTCATCTAAAGAATTAAAAATGACGGTAAGAAGATCTCATTGAACATTGCCATTAGAAATTCTGATCTTAAAACTTGTCCTTGATTTTGTCTTTGAAACGAAAATTTTCAAAGAAATAAAGACTTTTTTTGTCTTTGATAAGAAAAATTGCTTCTCAGTGCTTTAATTTTTCTTCTCAAGTTTAGACCATTTTTATTGTGTCGGGAGCAAATGACGTTAATCAGACAAAAAATGACAAACAAATATTTTTTTCTGAAAATACCTTACATTATGATGGAAGATTAAACCACACCCACTTTTAAGACTGCTTTTTTCCCTATAACGGAGAAGGCGGAATTGGATGCAAAAAATCACGGAAACATGTCTGAGAATTGACGGATCGTGGTGTAAGAACGTTTTTATTCTGATCACAGACAATTTCAGTTAGCACCACTTTCTGAACATCTCGCCTTTAATCTTTGTTGATGACACTAAATTATGTAAGGAACTATACACAGAACAGGATGCTTTTTGTCTGCAGAAACATTTGAATAAACTGGGTGAATTAGCAGAAAAGTAACAGATGAGGCTTAATATACATATTTGTAAAGTTACGCATTCAGGTTGCAGAAACAAGCATACTCCATATACACTTACTTGGAGACTATATGATAAATCTTTGATAGGAAGGGATTTGGGGTTACTGATAGACAATAGACTAAGCACCGTACAGAGATACTCAGGTGGTTCAAGAGCCAATAGGGCACTATCATGTATAGAAAGGGATATGTATGTACAGGATAGGAATATAACTATACCTCTTTATAAATCCTTGGTAAGGCCTCATCTAGAATATGGAGTAGAGTTTTGGGCACCTGTTTTTAAAAAATACATTAAGAAAAAAATGTGGATTAGGGAGATATGATTCCTATTTACAAATATATTTAAGGCCAGTACAAGGCACTCTTTGGGGAACTCATTACGCAAGAGCTGAGCAAAATTGAAAACAAGGGGGTATCCTTTAACAGAGGAAAGGGGCTCTCAACTACAACAAAGTCAGGGATTTTTTTATGGTAAGGACATGGATTTCTGTGCCTTGGAGGGATGTATTGGCAGATACTGTAGACACTTACAAAAAAGGTATTGCTACCTTATTATCACAGAGCATTATATAGAATTATGACAGTTGGTTGCAGTGCAGATATGTTTATGCGGGAGATATCCCATTGCCTTTTGGAGTCGGGAAGGAAATTCTTTTTTTTTTTTCTCACGTAATAATTGAAAATGACTTCAATGGCTGGATTTTGGTTTTTGAAGCATGTTTCTTCCTTTCTCTTGATCGTCAAAATCAAGTGTTACATGTCAAGAATGAAATGAATGTCTTTTTAACCTGATCAGCTATGTTATGTATATTCCAAGCCTGTCTAGCAATCGAAAGTTATCTTAGGGAAGGTGTGGAAAAGGTTGTTTTGTGATTAGGGAGGCACTGCAGGGTCAAACAGAGGCCTGGTAGGGCTATTGTTTCACCTTTGTTTGCTCCTGTCTGAAAGGCAGAAGGTTCAATGGCCTGAAAGTTCCAGTGTATCACACAAACACATTTTCAGACCATTCCAGGATTCAATCTCAGGACCTTTCAAGATGAACTATCACTCATCGAAAAGAGCCCCCCATTTAATTTATACTGTAGCGGTAAGCATATAAATCCTTTTATAATCCTTATTAAGTCCGGCATTATTTAGAAATGTAAGTTCTTTGGAAACTCACCGGCAGACGACAGTGCAGACATGTTGCCAAAGGGGCATCTGTGATTCTGCGCTGTCTGTCCCTGTCTCCTCACTGATTGTCAAGGGGGATTTGCATTGTACCTTAAGTTACAGACAGGAATGGCCAGCGCAGGCGCATGAATGCCTGTTCGGCAAGATGCCCTGAGATGAGTATCTGATTAACTTAGTTTTCTAATTAATGACTTAATAAGGATTATAAATGGATTTATATGCTTACCACTATAGTAAAAATCAGTTGGGGGCACTTTTATATTAGTGATAGTTCATCTTTAAGCGGTATGATATCTGAATCCAGATGTTCTGAAATAGAAGCATTACCATTTAAATAATCTGTTTTGGGAGGACAACTTCTAATACCAGTTTCAATCTGCAAAATCACTTGAATAAGGAAATGACTGGTGGAGTAGTTTTTTTACAGCTGTAATATAATTCACGCCATAATTAGGGATGGTATTTTTAAATTAAAACTAATAAATAAATGTGCACAAGCTCTTAGACTGAGCTTTTAGAAATGTACTTTATCAATCAGGGAAAATGAAAACTGATTTGATCAAACACAGTGAATAATAATCCAAATAATGGCAGGGATTTTTGTGTCTGGAAGTCATGAATGATATGTCAGTATTAAAAAAATGCAGCAAACTCTTTGACCTTTTCCTTTACCATGTGTGCTGTAGCTGTTCCAGTGCTCGCTCTGTTTGTGGGCTACATTTTTCAACTTTCTAATGATTTTAATGTTTTATAGTTTCTCCTGCAGATTATTGTGAGGCAGAAAATGTGGATCTCTATTCAGATTTAAGAAAGATATGTACACAGATGGTAATATAAAACAAAAATGTCACAACTATGCTGAGTTAGAAGCCAGCTGTCATTCATGGAACACATTTTTTCAACACAGTTTGTTTCCATGTTATCAAATCTATAAAAAAACGGGCAGACAATATCTGATAGACTCATACACGGATATGTTTTGAAAACAACATGGGTCTAAATGCATTAAGGATGAAAATTGTCTCAGAGGAGAGAAATCACTCCAGTTCCTATGAGGAAGATTTATAAACTTGGAGTTAAACAAAAAGAAGCATTAAAGGGATAGAAATGTTTCACAAAAACAGCAGCTCCAATTAATCTTCATAGTATTTAGGTCACAGAGAGTGTTATTTCAATACTTAGAGTTGTAGTTCAAGAGTAATTGAATGATAAAGTATCCCCCTCCTGCCCCTTTTACCTAGTGTAAGCCACCTCCCCTCAGATGTGGAATGTGGTCCTGGGACTGGATGGCTCACAGCAAGGGACAATCTTAGTACTGTGAGCATAAGGAAAACCCTGCCCTCCATTACAGGATTTTCAGGTTTTTCCCCTTATGCTCACTGAACATTGTCCCTCTCTGAGATCCATCCGGACAGTCTTGCTGCTCTAAGGTGGGTAGTGTTACATCAGTAAAAGAGGTGGGAGGGGAAATACTTTATCATTCAATTTCTCTTGAACTACAAATCTGACAGTCTATGGCTCGAATACTATGAAGATTAATTGGAGCTACTTTCATTGTGAAACATTACTAACCCTTTAAAATGGCTGTAACAGTGTCTCTGATAGTTATAAAATTAAGACTGCCAGTTTAGAGGACTATACACCATGTAGTACATTTTTTTAGGAGAACCGACGTTTGTAAAAAGTTGATCAGCGAATTTATAAAGAAATGTTGCTGTTTGCGACAATTGTTCAACAGAATTTTCTACAGAATCTGAACGCCGGGTATATGCTGTCCTTAAGCATTCCAGGCGTTAACTAGAGTTAACAGAGTATTAATGCCATATTCATAAAAACACCTTAAATCATATATAAATCAGCCCTGAAGTTATCTCCAGTTGCCATGACTTAAGAACCATTCCTTAAAACGTACTACAAACATTTTTTATAAAGCTGTCTCTATGTCACTCTATGGGTAATCAGTTTCTCCATAGTGCATTGTTTCCATAGAATAGCATAGGATTTGGTTATATTTATCCTACTGTACTAGAGAGACTTTTCCCATCTTGGGGCAGATATGCCATGGACAATATTACCCCAGAGTTGCTCCAGTTTACCTTTGTGCATTAACCATGAGTAGTGTAGGAATTACAGTTGCTCCAGTTTACCTTTGTGCATTAACCATGAATAGTGTAGGAATTACAGCCTTTTTATACATTGTTAAGAAGCAATAACATACAGGCATTTCATATAGTGTCACACAGGAGGCTGGGGTATAAAATAAGGAGATATGGGCTAGGGGATAACCTTTGCAATTGGATAGAAAAATGGTTGAAGGATAGGGAACAGTGTATTGTTGTAAATTAACAATTCTCCAATACAGTTAAAGTGGAGAGTGGAGTACCTCAGGGTTCGGTACTTGGTCCACTGCTTTTTAGCATGTTTATAAATTACTTGGAAATAGCTATAGAAATCAAAATATCAATAGTTGCAAATTACACCAAATTTTCAGGGCAATACATTCAGAACAGGATATTTGTTCTCTAGAGAGGGATTTACATAAAATGGCAGATTGTGAAACTAAATGGAATATGAAGTTTAATGTGGGGAAGTGTAAAGTCATGCTTTTGGGAAGAACAAATCCCAATGCTAGTTAGGAACTTAATGGAATCATTTTAGGGGACTTGTTGCTAGAGAAACACCTGGGAATCCTTCTATACTACAAACTTGGAAACAGTGACCAGTTTCAAATATTGGTAGTAAAAGCAAACAAAATCCTGACTTGCATAAGAAGAGGTATTGAAGAAAGAGTGGATAACATCATTTTGTCATTGTACAAATCATTGGTAAGACTTCTCCTTGAATACGCAGTGCAGTTTTGGGCACCAGTTCTGAAAAATGATATTCTAGAACTGCAGAGAGTATATCAAAGAGCAACAAAATTAATTAAGGGAATGGAAGACTTGACGTATAAGGAATGACTAGATGAACTTGGTTTATTTACTGCAGAGAAAAGACAACTAAGAGGAGAGTTTATCACAATGCACAAGTAAATGAGAGGTCAATACAAGGATCTCTCTGGTGAGCTATTCATTTCAAGGCCTGATAAAATAACCAGGGACACCCCTTGAAATGGGAGGAAAGGAGGTTTCAGCTTCAGCAGAGGAAGTTTTTTTTACAGTAAAGTCTGTTAAATTATGGAATTCCTTGCCCACGGATGTTGTAATGGCAGATACAATGGATTAATTTAAGAAAAGATTAGATACATTTCTTTCAGGAGAGAACATACAGGGTTATACTGTGTATAAGTAGACAAAACAGGAAGTTCAGATAAAGACTAATTTATTTGGCAGCAGGAAAACTTATATAATTCTAATTTCTCTGGGTTATGAGGAAAAGGTTGAACTTGATGGACTTGTGTCTTTTTCAGCCTATGTTACTATGTTACAGGTGAGCTCAGAAATGGCAAAAGACCTGGTAAACCACAGTAGATCATAGCAGTGTATGACTGAAGAATATGTTGTGACTTGTCTCTCCTACCAGATTGCTTCTGGGCCAAGTATACGTGGTTCCAGTTTTAAGCCTTTTACAGAACCAGACGGCAGGCATGGTGACGTCAGACGCAAGTCGCCCTATATATTCTCAAGACACCCATTTGCCGGAGCTCCGTAGTCTGGCTAGTATCTCATGAGTTAGTATCTGTATCTGTGTCCAGTTCTTCTGTGTGTTTTTCACATTGATCTGCATCTGCCTGCCCCACCTCTGCTCGTCTCATTCCTAGGCATTCGATGTCTCTCTTCCTTTTGGCTTGTCATTTCAGTTCCCTTCTGAGTTCCTGCTGTTCTTGGGTTCTGCTGTTCTTCCATTAGAACAAACCAGATACCTGCTATTCTCTATACAGCTCCATCTGCACAGAGTTACTATTCAAGCAGCTAACAGAATGCTTGCAATTATGAAGAACAACCCACTTTCAACTGTTCAACAGATCAAGAACGCTCTCCAAGATGTAGACATTGAAGTGCAAAAGAGTACCATAAGGAGAAACTACACCGGCATAACCACAGAGGGTTTATCATAATATGCAAGCCCCTGGCAAGTCCCAAGAACAGAAAGGTTAGGTTGCAGTTTGTTAAAAACTTCACAAAACTGTAGCATTCTGGCTCAGAGTCTTATGGATGGATGAGATGATGATTAATCTGTACCAGAGTAATGGAAAGAAGAAAATGTGGAGAGATAAATACCCTGCATATGATCCAAAAAGTACCACCTCATCTATGAAACAAAATGGATGGAGAGTTACGGCTTGGGCATGTATGGATACCACTGGAACTGGCTCACATGTCTTTATTCATGATGTGACTACTGATGGGAGCAGTAAGATGAATTCTGAAGTTCACAGATCCAACCAAATGCCTCAAAACCTTTGGAAGGCAGTTTACCTTGCAGCAGGACAAGGACCTAAAACATACTCCTAAAGCAGCCAAGGAGTTTCTCAGGGCCACAAAAGTGGAATGTTCTGGTCTGACCAACACAGTCACCTGAATCCAAATAAGCATGTGTTTCACTTGCTGAAGGCAAGACCGAAAGGAAAATGCCCCAAAACAAACAGATGGCTATTGTACAGGCCTGGCAGAACAACACCAGGGAAGATACCCAGTGTCTTTTGATGTCAATGGGTCACAGACTTCAGGCAGTCATCGAAAGCAAAGGATTTGCAACAAAGTACTAAATATGATGACTTTGTTTAATTCATCCAATTGGAGGGACTTTATATAAAAAGGGCTGTAATTCATACATGTTTACAGTTTATGGATATAAATACTCTCATATGAAAGCTGAAAGTCTGCACTTTATCCTCTTAGTCACTGTTTTATTTCGAATACAGTGTGCTGGGGTCCACATTTAGCACTTTGATTTCTTCTATTGCTTTCAGTGGAATCACATTAAAGCAGGGGAGGGCTGGCCAGGGGGGCAGGAGGGCAATTGTCCCCTGGGCCAGTCATATGCCTGGGCCAGTGGGCCACTGTCTCACTCAATCTCTCACTTGATGCTGTAAATGGGGCTACACTAGTGATAGCTTACAACTGAAATGGAGTTACACAAATGATACCACAGAGCTACAATCCAAGTATAACACATTTCCATTGTAAGCTCTATGGTATCACTAGTGTAGCTTTACTTACTACAGAGAGTACAATGTATCAGTAGTGCAGCCCCATTTCAACTATAGGCTCTGTGGTATCACTTACCTTACTTCACAATGTAATGGCAATTTTAAAATTAACTAAAGGAGTGGGCTGGGACAGTGGGCTTGAATGATAGTAGAAGCAGGCCACTTGATTTTATTTTCGCCCGGGCCACATGTTGCCAGCCCTCCCCTGCATTAAAGGCACAGGTAGCTATGCTTTCTATGCATTTTGATCATAACTTTCTAGTGAGAGCTAGGGATTCTGAGACATAAAGGGAAAGAAAATCTACAGATTGTATGTAAAATGCAGTCATATCACATGAAAAGTTTACAAAAAAAAACTTTCTTATTTTTTTCCCATGTCTATGATCATAATCTCTAAATTGTGCCTGAGATCATACCTATGTTGATAGGTTTGTACACTCTGGTTTTAACCATTTGAGTATCAGAGTGGTATGCGTTGGATACGTCTCTGGCATTAACCCCTTAGTATTAGACAACTTACCTGGTAAGTCCAGGAAGTCATTCGCTATAATGGAAAAAAAAAACCCTGTCATTAAGGGGTAATGGTTAAAGGATACAGTGGTCTTGTCATGCTATGATTAGTTTAGGTAAAAACGACCTATATGTCATACTAGAGATGTTTGTAATATAAACACTTTTGGAGAAATTAGCATAAATTATTTTATGGAACATTCTGGCACTTTATGCAAATTAGTTTATGTGCTGGACCAATATCACCACACACTGCGTTATGAATGACCCTAGACTGACTCCATGAACACTGGGCAGGATGGCTTTATTCAGTGGGCAAAAGTGGGTATTTGCCCAGGGCCCGCTGATAGAGGCCCTTGTAACATTTAATTTACCCATGCTATCTTGCCCATTGGATAAAGCAATTGCTTAGAAAGCACATTATATATTATTTCGTGTTATCCCCAAGTAATAGTTGTTATACCTTTGTTCTTAAAGAAAAACAAAATTATCAAGCTAAAATTAGTAATTTGGATGCAGGGCTACTGCTACTACCACTATATAATACATACAGGGTTCCATATAAAGTTATCGTAAACATGGTCCAGGGCCCAACTGTGTTAAGGGATGATAACAAAACCCTGGAGAGGAAGCGCAGCTCAGGCAGATGGAGCCTGATTGAGCTGGGCCAGGAACCGGAAAGGAGGTGGTGCAGGGAACACTGGCTGTGGGGCATTGTGGCCCTGCATCCATAAAGAGCAGCAATACAGTGAGTCTTTTTCCACTCTCATCCACCGTGATATGTGCTCGGTTCTCACCTTGTTGTGGGTTCTGGAGGGCACTGGGTGAGGCAGTTGTGGTGATGAGGGCTATGGACTTGTGTCCTGTTTGAATGTGGTTCATTGGCTTTTACAGCATGACGGGGTGATAGCTGGGTTTATAATTCTTAGGTATGGGCCTAAGGGTCGGGGAGTATGGCTCTTGGCCTACAGCTTGCCACATTCAAATAGTTAGGGGTTGGATGGTGGCATGGTCCTCAGTCAAGTAACGCTAACAAAAGTGGCTAATTAGTGGGAAGTTCTCATCAGGAAATGTTGGTGTACTTGCAAGCTCTAGGATGTTATTATTTGGTTTTGTAAATGTTAATAAGTTAAAGTGTTAGTGTTTTGTTATGTTTGTAATAAATTCTGTGGTCTTTTCATCCTATCCAAGGTGGTCCTTTGTGCAATTTTCGCAAAGGGTATTGGTAAAGTAGTGGGAGGTTCAGGTGAACTTGGCTCTGCTTGCATCATGGTTAGATATTAAGGTAAGTTTGATTCTTCTTCTTACTTTTTAAGACAATGAGTACCTTTGTAACTGTGCATAATGTTGTTGTTTTTGTTTTATTCTTATATTAAAGTATCCTCCTTCTACCCCTTTTCCATACTTCACGATGCCTCCCCTCAAATCTGGAATCAGGTCAGTGGACTGGACAGATCTCAACGAGGGCCAATCTTCTGTCTTTCAGTATAAGGAAACCCCTGCCCTCCTTGACATAGTAACATAGGTGACAAGGCTGAAAAAAGACATGCGTCTATCAAGTCCAGCCCATGTAAAACACCCCTGTTGATCCAGAGGAAGGCAAAAAAAAAAAAAAAAGACCCAGAAGCCATTTCCAGTTTAGCCCCAAGAGAAAAAAAATTCCTTCCTGACTCCAAATGGCAGTCAGGTAGTTTCCTGGATCAACAATCTATCTGCATTGAAGCCATCTGTCATAATTCTAAATATTGTTCTGTGCTAGATAGTTATCCATTGCTTTATTGAAAGCAGTTACAGTAGCCACAAGCACAACATCTCGAGGCAAAGAATTCCATAGCTTTACCGCCCTTGCCTTTAAAAATCCATGCCCATGTTTTAGTTGAAAGCACCTTTCGTCTAGTCTTAACCCCATGCCGACAATGGACGTACATGTATGTCCCGCAGAAACAATCACTTAGTGACGGAGGATGTACATGTATGTCCAGGAAGTAATTCGGCAGAATGGCGAAAAAAAAAAAAAAAACGTTAAGTGCTGGCCGAGGGCGCACGCAGCCAGTCACTAAGGGGTTAATGAATGACCTCTCAAGGAGGGCAGGTTTTTCCTTATGCTGAGAGAAAATTGTCCCTCGTCGCGATCCATCCACACCGGCTTGCTGCTTTTAGAGAATGCACCCTGATGTATGGAAAAGGGACAGAAAGGAGATACTTTAAAGGGGACCATTCACCTATTAAACATTTTTTACCATATGTTTAGTTATTAAAGTAGTATTAGGAAACGTGTTGGGGTTTTTTTTTGTTTTTTTTTTAATTTACGTACTTTTAAATATATTTAATCTTCAAGCTGTGCACTTCTGCACGGAGGTTGCAAGCTCAGTATAATGATAACCGGACCTTACTGTAACGATAGAAGCGATTGACACCAAATCGAAGGAAGGCGTGAACGGACTTCCTGGGGCAGCTGGGAGGGAGGTGGGAGGAGAATTAAGTAGCTCTGGGAAGTCATGAAGAGCTGTGATGAAGATTCAGCGTGCCGCATTATGCAGAAGTGCACAACTTGAAGATCATTAAAGTAGGTAAACTAAAAAAAAAAAAACAAACATGTTTCCTACTACTTTAACCACTCAGTGACCGTCCGTTACTCACGCGGCTGTCACTTAACGTCCAGGGAAGATTTTTTTTTTTTTTTTTTGCTAATCCATTCTGGAGTCCCCGAACAACGTGCAGCCGCCCGGGGACCAAGACTTCCGGGATGTACACCTACTTTCTTTGTCCTTTAGGGACATCCACCTTGGACATACATGTACATCCATTGTCGTTAAGGGGTTAATAACTAAACATATGGTAAAAGCTTTTTAAGAGGTGAATGTTCCCCTTTAATATAGAATAAAATGAAAATGACAATGTTATGCACTGTTACAAAGGTACGCATTATTATAAAAAAAATTATGTAGAAGATCTTACTTTAATATCTAACCATTACTATCCCTTTAAAGCAGCTCTGACACAGGGGGCGTGTCTGTTGGTCATTAAGTGATAAGATTGGCATCAAACAGAACAAATTAGCAAACTGCAAGTGTTAACTTGCCACATTGTGTCACCAAAAAATAAAGGTTAATTTCTTAGAAACTATTTATTTTACAGAAAAATTACTAGTACATCATACTGGCAGATTTTAATTCTCTGTAAAAGCAAGCTAGATATGTCCTATGGTGATATGTCCACTTTAACCCTTTGAGTGCCAGAGGGGTACGCAAAGCATTGCGTTGCAATGCACTGCGTACCCCTCTGGCATTCAAAGGGTTAAAACATTGGAAATCCATGAATTGGAGACCTCGCTAGCATTCAAGGGGTTAAAGGGATAGTAATACATCAAGTAAATTTTAGCTCCGAGTATTAGTTACATTTTTTTAACATGTTGTGGTTTATATAGTTACTTACAGATTTGTAGTTCAAACGCTATTCAAGAGGAAATGATCCCCCTCCCTCCACTTCTGGCCGCCTCCCCGGTCATGGAACCAGATGAATGCAGCAATGGACAATCTTCAATCAGAGCCTATGAGTAAGCCCTGATGGACAAAACGCGTTAGGCTGATTGTCTCTTTTCGGAACAACTTGCATTGATTTATCGTACCTGTTTTTATGGACTTTAATAAAGAACAAAGAATTTGAGAAAATCTGGGTGTGTTGGCCGTATATGTTATAAGTGGATCTGTTGAGCACACTTTCCCTGTTGTCTTCCCAATCTTCAGTCAGTAAGTATAAGGAAAACCCTGCCCCCCCCCCTTGACAAAGGAGGGCAGAATTTTCCTTTTGCTTACTGAAGATTGTCCCTCTCCTCTCTCCATTTGAACCAGACAGAGGCAGCAATGGTGCAGGGAAAGGGGCAGGAGGGGATCTTTTCCTCTTGAACAGTGTTTGAACTACAAAATCTGTAAGTAAGTATTTACAGCGTTAAACATGTTAAAAAAATGTAACTAATACTCGGAAGCTAAAGTTTACTTGAGGTATTAGTATCCCTTTAAAGGGATAGTAATGCTTCGTTGTATCTTTATTTTATTTTGTAGGCATTAAAAAAACATGAAGAATGATATGTCTTATCTCTCAAACCTTTATGGTTTATGAGATATTCACAAGCAAAGTTTCCCCTCCCGCCCCTTTTACCTAGTGTAAGCCATCTCTTCTCAGATGTGGAATGCAGTCCATAGACCAGACAGATAACAGAAGGGGACAATCTTCTTCCTATGAGAACAATGAAAGCCCTGCCCCACTTGACAAGTTTTTCAGGTTTTTCCCTTATCTTAATTGAAGATTGTCCCTCTCTGCAGTCTACCTGGGCACCTCCCTTCTGATCTGGCTGAACAGTGTTACATCAGTAAAAGGGGCGGGAGGGGGATACTTTGTCATTGAATTACTCTTGAACTACAACTCTGACAGAATTGAAATAACACTCTCCAAAGTCCAAATACTATGATGATTAATTAGATCTGTTTTTATTATGAAACATTACTATCCCTTTAAAAGTCCAATTTAAATCAAAATTATTATTATGGGTGCCTTTTCGAGTAGTTTGTGTATTCCAGAATTTCTCCAGTTTGTCTTCTTGCATCAGTCTCAGTATTCTTGTCTCACTGCTTCAGTTTCTACAGACAAACTGAGACTGGTTAACCCCTTTCCTGCCAGAAACTATCAATGCAATGTTTTACCATTTCCTCTCATTTTGGGAAGATAACAATTCAGATTCTTTTTTGGTTTTGCGAGAATCCACACCATTACAGGTTAAACCCCAGGACGCATGAAGAAGGCAGCAAACTCAAAAGGTATTATCCTTCCACATTCACTATTGTTTCCCTGATGAATGGTGCTAATAAGGTATTTTAATGAGATTCCAGGAGAGATAAAACAGGATAAAACAAATATAATGTAGTATTACTTATTTAGGACATTTGTAGCTAATTATATTGAAGGGAATTATTTGGTTTGATCGGAGTGCAGGCAGCTCCTGTCTTATTTTGATTACGCCTGTTAATCACTTGCTGTTAGTAGAATTCTGACACTGTCCGGCAGGGCAGCAAGCTTTGATTTAGTGGCCTTCTCACTGGGGAACTCATTCACTAGACATATTGCAGCAGAGACCCCTCCAAGTGCCTCATCAATCACTCTCTAATCAGTGCGCACCCCGAGCGGCTCATTCCTCTTGCAGCACAATACTACCCACGTCTTGAGCCAACTCTACCAGAATTGTGACAATGAATACTAAGAGGGGCTGTAAGATTATCAACAAGTAGGGCTTTATGTATAAAGACAAGTGCATACCTTCATATTTTCTACAAGTGAATTAAGATTCACTCACAGCAGCCCCCAAAAAACACACACAGACCGATTAAGGGGCCTCACACCTCTTGACCCAGTGCTTCTCACACAGAGTACTGCTAGTAGGTACTAGCTTTGTGGCTCTAATTTAAGTGGGAGCAACTGGATGGTGCTGGTCTCTTTCAGCAAAAAAAGAGCGTCTGATACAAGATGCTAGCGGCATCAACATCAAGACCTCTGTATATGATCTATCACTTTCAGCCAGGGCCCACACACACAGAGTGCTGGATCATCCATGATGGCAAGCTAGGATACTGCTTAGGGCCCATGGCAATATGACTGGCCCCTTCTGAAAATTATGGGTGACAGACAGAGGCTCTGCTGTTGCTGCTGCTGATATCTTGTGTCAGAAGCCTTTTTGTTGAAAGAGACCATCATCATTCAGTTACTCAAACTGGGTCAAAAGCAAGAGATGTGGGGACCTAAACAGGTACCTTGTCTAGAGAACTATGGATCCTTAATCCATCTCTGTACACACACACACACACACACACACACACACACACACACACACGTATACATACATACACACATACCCCCTAACACACATATACTTATAGATATACACTCACACATACACATGCACATACCCACACAACACATACACACACACCACACATACACCCTAACACACACATACTTATAGATATACACTCACAAATACACACGCACATACACACCTGACACATACACACTCACACACACACACACACACGTATACATACACACACACATGCACCCTAACATACACATACTTATAGATATACACTCACACGTACACACTCACATACATACACACACCACACATACACACACACACACACACACACTCACTCACACACAGATGTATGCATACCTGGAACGTTTATAACTAGCCTACAGAGTACCAAGAAAGTTTTGGGGTGGGAGAGCCCAAATTATGTGATTTGAATCATAAACTGTGACTGGCAACTTTCATTGACTTGCATAGGAATCTCTGTTTACTTAGCACAGAAAGTTACAGATAAGAAAGGAAAATCATGGACAATATGTATATTTGTGTGCATGTATAGACACACCACACACACACACGCATATATTTCTTGCCAAGTAAAATAAGGGCACTTCCAATATAGGAAAATTTGTAATTCATTTACAGCTCAGATTTACCATGTTTTTTAACATTACCAATTAATTTCCAAAAGGCACATATTTCATAATAAAAATACAGTAGGCAGCTGTCTAGACCTCCATGCCCCCACAACACCTCCCATGGCCATGCCCTAACTTCTCCCCTAATATATCCTCCAGGCTCAACTGCAGTGCTGACAACAGCCTTTGGAGAGAGACTTTGGATGGTAAACAGAGACAGATCTACATCTCAGGTGCCCCTAGGCAAATCTGGCTCTGTGTACAGTCCAAAGTCTCTCTCCAAAGTTTGAATCCTTATAAATGATACTGTTGTGTAAAAAGCAGTAATTCTTCTCAGGTGTCCAGAAACGCAACTTAAGAGATATTGATGTTTTTTATTGCGTACAAGTATCTGTAAATTAGTTGTAAAGGTATTAGCCCTTTGAATACCAGAAAGGTGCACAATGCATTACTTTGCAATGCGTTGCATAGCCTGCAGGCATTCAAAGTGTTAATTCTATAAAAGTGAAAGTCTCTTTAGAATTTTATTAGCATAAATAAACATATGTTGGCTCACTCACACAAAAATAAAAGCATCAATATCTCCTATGCTTTTGCTTTGCTTTTGGCTAGCATGATAAATATGCGGTTTTAAAGGGATAGTAATGTTTCATAATAAAAGCAGTTCTAATTAATCATCATAGTAGTTGGACCTTGGAGAGTGTTATTTCAATTCTGTCAGAGTTGTAGTTCAAGAGTAATTCAATTACAAAGTATCCCACTTGTCAAGGGGGGCAGGGCTTTCATTGTTCTCATAGGAAGAAGATTGTCCCCTGCTGTTATCTGTCTGGTCTATGGACTGGATTCCACATCTGAGAAGAGATGGCTTACACTAGGTAAAAAGGGGCAGGAGGGAAACTTTACTTGTGAATATCTCTCAAACCATAAAGGTTTGAGAGATAAAACTTATACCATTCTTCATGTTTTTTTAATGCCTACAAAATAAAATAAAGATAAAGCGAAGCATTACTATCCCTTTAAGAACTGGAGGAGAAAAGCTTTGGTTTAACCCAATGCATTGGGAAAAGATTTTAACGGAGGGGTAATCAGTTATATGACTTCTTGGATGATGGCGTAGTGATGTCTCCAACAGCTGGAGAGCCAAATGTTGCCTATCCCTGCTTGATGGTCTTCACTTTCTAGGCTGTAGGCTCTTAAAGTCAGTCGTCAGGGGGGACCTACCAACCATGTAGGTGGAACAATCAATGCCTCAGTCATTGTGACAGATCTGCTTACGCTAATGGTACAGCCACCTGTTCTCATGCACTATTGACTTGACAAATGGCTTTGAAGATTGGTGTTACAGGTTATGGACCATGCCAGATTGGTCATTTTGTCTTTTGAAAGATCCTGGAAATGCACAGTATTCAATCAGCGACAAGGTGGTAGGGTGTATGGGTAATTATTGAATTCTCCAGCAGGAGTTATTTCATCAGTGTTACAGTTGTATGGGTCAGCAGGGAGAAATTTACTTGATATAGACATTATTGGTGTGCATCAGGCTTGGCATTTCTTACCAATTATTTCTCTTGCTCAGTTTTCTTCATTGAAACTGCAAGATGTGATCTGGTGTTCTGCCTTCCCAGAAAATGTGTGTCTGGTGTGTCAAACTCAAAGATACACTTCAGACCTTTCACATAGTCACTAAAGAATGGAACAGTAAATCACTGTCACACTGTCTAGTTCTGACATGCAGTACTTTACAGAGGTCACTAAAGAATGAACTTGGAGATTTGTCTTAGCCAGTGACTCTTTGCAATGGATTAAGCTGAGAAAATATTCTAAGAGTGTACAGCGGGATTTTAGAAACCTACAGGCTTAAAGAGATAGTAATGTTTCATAATAAAAGCAGTTCTAATTAATCATCATAATATTTGGACTTTGGAGAGTGTTATTTCAATGCTGTCAGAGTTGTAGTTCAAGAGTAATTGAATGACAAAGTGTCCCCCTCCCGCCCCTTTTACTGATGTAACACTGCTCAGCCAGATCAGAAGGGAGGTGCCCAGGTAGATTGCAGAGAGGGACAATCTTCAAGTAAGATAAGGGAAAACCTGAAAAACTTGTCAAGGGGGGCAGGGCTTTCATTGTTCTCATAGGAGGAAGATTATCCCCTTCTGTTATCTGTCTGGTCTATGGACTGGATTCCACATCTGAGAAGAGATGGCTTACACTAGGTAAAAGGGGCGGGAGGGGAAACTTTGCTTGTGAATATCTCTTAAACCATAAAGGTTTGAGCGATAAGACTTATATCGTTCTTCATGTTTTTTTAATGCCTACAAAATAAAATAAAGATAAAATGAAGTATTACTGTCCCTTTAATTCTCTTTTGGCATCCAATTAAAGGAACAGTAAACTTTTTATGAAAAAAAAAAATATAGTATATGGCTTTTTTTGCTGTATAACACAAGGGTAGATCTTTAAAGCAAATGTTATTGCAGGTCAAAGTGTTTAATGTTTTTTTTAACATTAAGCTGCAATTTTGTATTGTGGTGCTGTTCCTAACATTTACTATCTGGAGCCATAGTGCATGACTCAAGATCTCCTAAGTGTGCACTACAAATGAATTAATGTCCCTACTGGGAAATAGGGAAACAGTTGACGCTGCTGCAAACCGTTTGATACAAATAATGCAAGTTTGAGCTGCACTATATTGGAAGGAAAAATATCTAAACAGTGGGATGGGAATACCCTTGTTTTACTCATCATGAAAAGCCTTATTTTATATATCTATATATATATATAAAAGAAGACTTTGTGTCTGCGAAAACACACGCAGGGGAGGCAGAAAGGAGAGGTTACTGCTCCCACTGGATGATTCAATGGGGGCGTGATTTTCACACCAATTGCAGTGGCCCAAGGCCACTGCTATTGGTGTGAAAATCATGCAGGGAGTTGGCCCGCCCCCACTATGCAGTCCTCCCACCACTATCAAAGTCAGAAAAAAACAAAATGGATGCCACTTGCTCCTACACCACAGGCAAACACACACATGCCCCACTCACACAGCACCAAATACACACACACACAGCACCACACACATGCAGCACCACACATATACATGCCCCATTCACACACAGCACCACACACACATGCCCCACTCTCACACACACACACCACCACACACATGCCCCACTCACACACACACAGCACCACACACATGCCCCACTCACACAGCACCACACACACTCACACACACATGCCCCACTCACACACACAGCACCACACACACACATGCCCCACTCACACACACAAAGCCAGAAAGAAATATGGCTGACACACGCACAGTCACTCACCCTGACTCCCAGTGGCCTCAGCAGGACCTGTAGTATAGCCACTGAAGGGTGCTGCATCACCAGGGGAACAAAATGGCACTCAAAGGGTTAAGGTAGGTCCTCATTGCTCAATTATTTCTTCACTGTCATCATTTGCCATACAACACAGAGGACAGACAGCTATCAGGTACACACTTAACCCACTGACTGCCACAGGGTTGTGTATCAAGTTTTACCCCTCAGGAAGTGTGTTCAAACCCCTCACACTGTAAACTTGCATTTCCCTCCCACATCTCCTCCTTCCTCAGCCTATTACTAACACTTTTCCCACATTTCTCTTAAGCCCCAGCCCCCACTCATGATTAAGCCCTGCCCACTTTTAACCCAGATTGCCCCATTTGTCTCTCCACATCAGCACCACATAACTCCCCTCCAAAGACTACAACTCAAAGTTCCCAGGTATGAATACACTTCCCACTGCTATTTAACTCTGACGTGCCTCTCTATACCTTAACCCTTTGAGTGCCAGAGGGGTGCACAATTCATGCGTGCATGTGTTTCTGCACATATATGTTGTGTGTGTACATCTCTGGTACATATGTGTGTCCATGTGTGCATCTCCGGTGAGTGTGTGCGTGTGCATGTCTTTTGCATGTTTCTGCCGCTCACTGTGTGTGTCTGCCTGTGTGTTGCATATGTCTGTGTTCATCAGTGTGCCCACATTGGTAGTATATATATGCGTCCCATGCCACACACACCCAGGGGCGGCTGTAAGGAAGAGTTAGCCTGCCCCCCAACATCAGTCTTAACCCTCTGAGTGCCAGAGGGTACGCATAAATTGCAAAGCAATTCATCAAGTAACAGCACACTCACTTCAACTGTAAGAATACAGGGCCTTATTCATCAAGTAAAACAGCACACTCGCTTCAACTGTAAGGATACAGGGCCTTATTCATCAAGTAACACAGCACACTCACTTCAACTGTAAGGATACAGGGCCTTATTCATCAAGTAACACAGCACACTCACTTCAACTGTAAGGATACAGGGCCTTATTCATCAAGTAACACAGCACACTCACTTCAACTGTAAGCTTTCCAAGTACAAAAGGATACAGGCCTTATTCATCAAGCTGAAGAGCTGCAATTAAAACATTTTTTACAACTCTTATTAGCATATCTACATCACCACTGCGTCTGTCACACACTGTCTACATATGTGACATACGTCCATGTATGTGTGTGTGTCTGTATGTATGCGTTTCACAGTGACACACTCAGTCTCTTTAACCCCTTCCCAACAATGGACTTACCTGGTACGTCCCGCAAAAACTGTCACTTAGTGACAATGGACGTACCAGGTACATCCTGGAAATCCGGGTCCCCGCGCGGCTGCACGCCGTTGGGGACTCCGGAATCATTTGGCAAAAAAAAAATGTTAGCCGGGCGTTAAGTGACGGCCGCGTGCGCATGCGGCCTGTCACTAAGGGGTTAAGTACGTGTCTGTAACATAGGCTGACCAGATCTCACCTTTAACCAGGGACACATAAGAAATAGCCATTTTTCAGTACTTCACTGAAATCAGTGCAGTGCTGCAGTATGCATTTCTCCTATGCGTCCCCGGTTAAAGGTGAGGTCTGGTCAGCCTACTGTAACACTGCATATTTCTGTTTCACACAATGTCTCTCTATGTAAATAATATGACGGGCAACGCCATCCCACATTGCTAGTGGTGAATACATCCACCTTCTTCGGCAGGCATCCAGCAAACAACAGTGCAGGCATCTTAGAGGGAAGTTGCCTCTGAGCCTGCTCTGTCTGTCCCGTGCACGGCCCGGATTGGTGGTGACGTTCATTGGTTACCATAAGGTAACGGAAGTTGCTGCCTGCGCAGGCGCACAGAGCCTCTCTTGTAAACTCTGTGCCCTGGATGCCTGCAGAAGAACATGGACTTCAATAACATGGCTTTATTCACCATAATACAACTATTACTTTGCCTGTCGCTATATTACTAATGTATTTGGGGGCAATATTTTAAAGCTGAAAGTTCCGCTTTAAGGACCACGTTACATGCTATGACCATTACATGGGTTTTTGCTTTAAGGAACGGTAACGGTCATAGCACGTCACATACTTGTTACTTACAGAGCTCCTCTGGGAGCACTGTAAGCAATAACGAGGTAAGACTGGAGTGGTCTCTCTCAGACCCCAACTCGGTGCGCTTGTACACATATCGGGTCATGTGTCATGTGTGCTAGCGAGTTGGAAAGGGTCAAATCGGTCATTAAGGGAAGGTAAATTCCTTGGACCACTAGTCCTTAAGGGGTTAATATGTCCGTTATTTTGGTGATAAGACCAGTTCTCAAAAAAAAAAAAAATAATAATGGTATTAACTAATAAGAAAATTGTCTTTATCTCTTTGAAAATGTATCATTTTAAGACTGCATTTTCATTAAACACCTTTATTCCCGCTGAAAGTCATATACACAATTTATTCTGTTCTTCCTATATATGCAGAATCCAGTGACTGCATCCTGTGATATGGTTATGTGAGTGGCAGAAATGAATGAACACAGTTTAACAAGTGTATGAATCAAGGAAAGGTATAATTCAGTTTTAAAGTAAAAAAAAGAAAATGTCAGGTTATTACACTAAATCAAAGAATGATTGAAATTGGTTCTTAAAAGATCAGAAAGAATAGGACAATCTCTTCTCTATGCTAATACAGGGTCTGGATATCATTATTTTGTCAGCTCTCAATGAGGTTTCAAGAACGCGCCACTTAACAAGGTGTATTGAGTTGGCAAGAGGAGGAAGGCAAAAGTTGATACGGTTAAGATGGTTTCTCTTTTCATACATGTGTTTCATAATTCAGGATTTGATTAACAAGCTAAATGTGTGAGCCATGATCTGAAACTGGTTGGGACAATTTGGGACAAATGGTGGCAGGATTTCTGCAGTACCCTGAGGGAAAGCAAAAGTATTTCAATATAAATTAACCCTTTGCGTGCCAGAGACGTATCCACCGCATTACAAAGCAATGCATTGGCTACCACTCTGGCACTCAAAGGGTTAAATCACGTCAACAAATCAATAATAGTGCAAAACTGGAGATCTCCTTCTAATCTGGGCAAGATTTACATCTTAGGCTCCCCAAAGCATCCTATGCACCTCTGCCTTTCCACATGTCCACACCCTCAACTTCTAACATAATTCAACCTCTAACCCCATGTACTGGCACTTGGCACAGAGAATAACCTTAGCCTATAGCAGGGCTTAAAATTTGAAGTCCTTTGCTACTAGCTAGTGTTGAGCGAGCATGCTCGGCCGATGCTCGGATCGGCTCGAGCATCGCTCTGCTCGGCACATGGCGGTACTCGTACGAGTACCGCATGTGCTCGCCCGCCATGTTCGGGTCTCCTCCCCGCACGTTTTGTGGCTGCTGCGCAGCCAATAAACGTGCAGGGAGGCTCTGACATCAGTGTAATGCCAGCAGCCATGTTGGCTGCTGGCATTACACTGATTGGCTGGCCAGAACCCGTGGTCAGGTGCTGTATAGCACCTGACCAGCGAGTTCGGCTCAGTCTGAGCCAGGGAGAGCTGAGGATAGGAAGGGAAAGGCAGTGTAGGGAGGAAAAAAACAAAAATTGTGAAAAAAAAAGAACCAAAAGTCCTTTTTAGGACTACTGTGTGTGGGGGCAGCAGGTTATTTGGTGTGGGGGGAAAAAAACAAAAAAAAAAAAAAAAAAATATATATATTCTGTTTAGTGTGCAAAGTTGCAGATTAGAGCACATTCTGTTTAGTGTGCACAGTTGCAGATTAGAGCACATTCTGTTTAGTGTGCAAAGTTGCAGATTAGAGCACATTCTGTTTAGTGTGCAAAGTTGCAGATTAGAGCACATTCTGTTTAGTGTGCAAAGTTGCAGATTAGAGCACATTCTGTTAAGTCTTCAAACTAAAATATCAAAGTCACGTATTCCATTCAGTGTGCGTCGCCGCAGTTTAGCAGCACATTCTGAGTACTGTGCAGAGTTGCAGAATAGGAAGAAATACTGTTAAGTCTTCAAACTAAAATATCAAAGTCACATATTCCATTCAGTGTGCTTCGCCGCAGTTTAGCAGCACATTCTGTGTACTGTGCAGAGTTGCAGAATAGGAAGAAATACTGTTAAGTCTTCAAACTAAAATATCAAAGTCACATATTCCATTCAGTGTGCTTCGCCGCAGTTTAGCAGCACATTCTGTGTAGTGTGCAGAGTTGCAGAATAGGAAGAAATACTGTTAAGTCTTCAAACTCAAATATCAAAGTCACATATTCCATTCAGTGTGCTTCGCCGCAGTTTAGCAGCACATTCTGTGTACTGTGCAGAGTTGCAGAATAGGAAGAAATACTGTTAAGTCTTCAAACTAAAATATCAAAGTCACATATTCCATTCAGTGTGCTTCGCCGCAGTTTAGCAGCACATTCTGTGTAGTGTGCAGAGTTGCAGAATAGGAAGAAATACTGTTAAGTCTTCAAACTAAAATATCAAAGTCACATATTCCATTCAGTGTGCTTCGCCGCAGTTTAGCAGCACATTCTGTGTACTGTGCAGAGTTGCAGAATAGGAAGAAATACTGTTAAGTCTTCAAACTAAAATATCAAAGTCACATATTCCATTCAGTGTGCTTCGCCGCAGTTTAGCAGCACATTCTGTGTACTGTGCAGAGTTGCAGAATAGGAAGAAATACTGTTAAGTCTTCAAACTCAAATATCAAAGTCACATATTCCATTCAGTGTGCTTCGCCGCAGTGTAGCAGCACATTCTGTGTACTGTGCAGAGTTGCAGAATAGGAAGAAATACTGTTAAGTCTTCAAACTAAAATATCAAAGTCACATATTCCATTCAGTGTGCTTCGCCGCAGTTTAGCAGCACATTCTGTGTAGTGTGCAGAGTTGCAGAATAGGAAGAAATACTGTTAAGTCTTCAAACTCAAATATCAAAGTCACATATTCCATTCAGTGTGCTTCAACGCCGTTTAACAGCCTATTCTGTGTACTCTACAGAGTTGCAGAATAGTAAGAAATACTGTTAATTTTTCAAACTCAAATATCAAAGTCACATATTCCATTCAGTGTCTTTCACCGCCGTTTAACAGCCTATTCTGTGTACTCTGTACAGTTGCAGAATTATAAGAAATACTGTTAAGTTTTCAAACTCAAATATTAAAGTCACATATTCCATTCAGTGTCTTTCACCGCCGTTTAACAGCCTATTCTGTGTACTCTGTACAGTTCCAGAATTATAAGAAATACTGTTAAGTTTTCAAACTCAAATATTAAAGTCACATATTCCATTCAGTGTGTTTCAACGCCGTTTAACAGCCTATTCTGTGTACTCTGCAGAGTTGCAGAATAGTAAGAAATACTGTTAATTTTTCAAACTCAAATATTAAAGTCACATATTCCATTCAGTGTCTTTCACCGCCGTTTAACAGCCTATTCTGTGTACTCTGTACAGTTCCAGAATTATAAGAAATACTGTTAAGTTTTCAAACTCAAATATTAAAGTCACATATTCCATTCAGTGTGTTTCAACGCCGTTTAACAGCCTATTCTGTGTACTCTGCAGAGTTGCAGAATAGTAAGAAATACTGTTAATTTTTCAAACTCAAATATTAAAGTCACATATTCCATTCAGTGTCTTTCACCGCCGTTTAACAGCCTATTCTGTGTACTCTGTACAGTTCCAGAATTATAAGAAATACTGTTAAGTTTTCAAACTCAAATATTAAAGTCACATATTCCATTCAGTGTCTTTCACCGCCGTTTAACAGCCTATTCTGTGTACTCTGCAGAGTTGCAGAATAGTAAGAAATACTGTTAAGTTTTCAAACTCAAATATTAAAGTCACATATTCCATTCAGTGTGTATCACCGCCGTTTAGCAGCCTATTCTGTGTACTCTGAACAGTTGCAGAATAGTAAGAAATACTGTTAAGTTTTCAAACTCAAATATTAAAGTCACATATTCCATTCAGTGTCTTTCACCGCCGTTTAACAGCCTATTCTGTGTACTCTGCAGAGTTGCAGAATAGTAAGAAATACTGTTAAGTTTTCAAACTCAAATATTAAAGTCACATATTCCATTCAGTGTGTATCACCGCCGTTTAGCAGCCTATTCTGTGTACTCTGAACAGTTGCAGAATAGTAAGAAATACTGTTAAGTTTTCAAACTCAAATATTAAAGTCACATATTCCATTCAGTGTGTTTCACCGCCGTTTAGCAGCCTATTCTGTGTACTCTGCAGAGTTGCAGAATAGTAAGAAATACTGTTAAGTTTTCAAACTCATATATATTAAAGTCATATATATCGTGTAAGATGAAGAAGGCGGGTAAAAAGGGACGGGGAAGTGGACGTGATCCTGAAAGTTCAGGGCGCGGGTCAGGACGCGGAGAAACTGTGCCTGGTGCCAGAGCACAAGAAAGAAAGACATCCACCATACCTAGCTTCATGTCTGATTTCACAGGGCGTCGCAGGACATCACTCTCGAGGTCCGACCAGTGCGAACAGGTGGTCGGTTGGATGACAGCTGATACTGCTTCCAGTCGGTTAAGCACCACCCTGTCTTCCACCAAGTCCACTCTCAGTAGCCAAGAGTCTGGTCAACATAATCCTCACTCTGATCATCCTTCCTCCCACCATAGACGGTCTGGTCAAAGAAGTGATCCCACACTGGGATATAGTGATGAGCTCGTCTCATCACCAATCCTTCATTTGACCCTCTCTCCAAGCACGCTTGCAGAGGAACATGACATCTTGTGCCCTGATTCACAACCTCTAGAGGCTACCCAATCACAAGAAGATGACAGATGTGAACGGCATTTAAGGTCAAAGGAAGTAGTGGATGATGATGATGATGATGAGACACAGTTGCCATTAAATCAACCACTATTTCCTTCTCAAGACCTTGTTGAGGAGAATGTTATACAGTTGTCAATGACCGAGTATGTGGTGGGATCAAGACTTGAGGAGGATGATCAGAGTGAGGAAGTGGAGGAGGACTTGGTGGACGATGAGGTGACTGACCCCACCTGGGAAGGTGTAGAGCCGAGCGATGACAGCAGTCCTGAGGGTGAGCCATCTGCAGCACCGCAACAGGCTGGAAGAGGCAGTGGTGTGGCTACAGAAAGAAGGCGGACCGCACCAAACCGGCCCGCAAATGTTCCACGGAGCACCCCCTTGCGTAAATCTACCTTGCCAAGGGGTAGGTGTTCCGCGGTATGGCGTTTTTTTAAGGAAAGTGCGGACGACAAAAGATTTGTAGTTTGCAACCTGTGCCACACCAGAATGAGCCGAGGCATGAACACTAGAAACCTCACCACCACCAGCATGATCCGACACATGGCATCCAAGCACCGTAGTAAGTGGGAGGAACGCCTGGATCGCCCATCTGTGTCTGCAGGCCACACCACTGCCTCCTCTTCCCCTGTTTTCGGTGCCGGCCAATCGCCTGTCGAAGGCGCAGGCCCGCATACCTCCCGCCCTGCACCTGTACCATCTGAAGCACCATCAGCGACCACATCCACTTCCCTGTCCCAGCACAGCATCCAAATGTCGTTACCCCAGGCATTTGAGCGCAAGAGAAAATACCCAGCCACCCACCCACAGGCCATAGCACTAACCTCACACCTTTCAAAATTACTGGCCATCGAAATGCTGCCATTTAGGCTTGTGGACACTGAGTCCTTCCGCAGCCTGATGGCAGCAGCTGTCCCTCGGTACGCGGTCCCCAGCCGCCACTACTTTTCCCGGTGTGCCATCCCCGCATTACACCACCATGTGTCCCGTAACATCACCCGTGCCCTGACCAACGCAGTTACTGGGAAGGTCCACTTAACGACTGACACATGGACAAGTGCTTGTGGCCAGGGACGCTACATTTCCCTGACGGCACACTGGGTGAATGTCGTGGAGGCTGGGAGCGACTCGGACCCTGGGATGGCACGGGTGCTACCCACGCCGAGGATTGCGGGCCCTACCTCCATCAGGGTTTCCACCAGCACCTACGTTATTGGCTCCTCCTCCTCCGTTTCCACCTCCGAATTCTCTACACACACCGCCACTCCCCCATCAGCCAGTAGCTGGAAGCAGTGTAGCACTGCAGTGGGGAAGCGTCAACAGGCCGTGCTGAAGCTGATCTGCCTTGGGGACAAACAGCACACGGCCTCAGAGCTGTTGCAGGGGATTAGTCACCAGACCGAGCAGTGGCTCTCGCCACTCAACCTGCAAGCAGGCATGGTTGTGTGTGATAATGGGCGTAACTTGGTGGCGGCTTTGGAGCTCGGCAAGCTCACACACGTACCATGCCTAGCGCATGTATTTAATTTAGTGGTGCAGCGATTTCTAAAAACCTACCCCAATGTGCATGATCTCTTGACCAAGGTGCGCCGCGTGTGTGCACATTTCCGTAAGTCATCTACAGCTTCGGCCGGCCTGTTGAAGCTGCAGCAGCGCTTACAATTGCCAGCTCACCGGCTGCTGTGTGACGTGAGCACGCGCTGGAACTCCACCTTCCACATGTTGGCCCGGCTTTGTGAGCAGCAGAGGGCAGTAGTGGAGTACCAGCTGTTACACGGTCGTCGCCTCTCCGTTCAACTTCCTGTAATCAGAAGTGAGGAGTGGGAATGGATGTCAGACCTCTGCGAGGTTTTACGCAATTTTGAGGAATCGACACAGATGGTGAGCGGCGATAACGCTATTATCAGTGTAACCATCCCACTTCTGTGTCTACTGAAACGCTCGCTGCTCACAATTAAAACCGACGCTTTGCATGTGGAAGAGGTGGAAATGGGGGAGGAAGAGCTTACACAAGGTGATAGCCAGAGCACCCTCACTTCGTCTTCTCAGCGACAATTGGAGGAGGCGGAGGAGGAGGAGGAGGAGGAGGAGGAGGAGGAAGACACGGTTGCCTCCGCTACAGAGGGTAGCCATGGAACTTTAGTTCCATCTCTTCAGCGTGGGTGGGCAGAAGAGGAGGAAGAGGATGAGGATATTGAGAGTCAGCCTCCTGGTGAGGACAGCGAAATCTTGACTGTTGGTACTCTGGCACACATGGCTGACTTTATGTTAGGCTGCCTTTCCCGTGACCCACGCGTTGTACGCATTTTAGACAACACGGATTACTGGGTGTTCACCCTTCTGGACCCCCGCTACAAAGAGAATTTCTCATCTCTCATTCCTCCGGTGGAGAGGACAAGCAAAATGGTGCAATACCAGAAGGTTCTTGTTGAAAAATTGCTCCAAAATTTTCCATCTGACAACGCTGGCGGCAGAGTACGTGCTACCTTGGCCAACCGAGAAGGGGAGAAAAGGGGAGCACACAGCAGTTCCGAGAAAGGCAGGGCAACACTCTCCAAGGCGTGGGACACCTTCATGACACCCCGCCAGCACCCTCACCCTGATGCGCAGCCTAGTGTCACAAGGAGGGAAAAGTTTTGGAAGATGGTGAAGGAGTACGTAGCAGACCGTGTCAGCGTCCTCAATGATCCCTCTGTGCCTTACAACTACTGGGTGTCCAAGCTGGACACGTGGTATGAACTGGCACTCTACGCCTTGGAGGTGCTGGCCTGCCCTGCCGCCAGCGTTCTGTCTGAGCGGGTATTTAGTGCTGCTGGTGGCATCATAACAGATAAGCGTATCCGCCTTTCCACCGACAATGCTGATAGGTTGACACTTATAAAAATGAACAAGGCCTGGATTTCCCCTGACTTCTCCACTCCACTGGAGGAAAGCCCCGGGGGAACATAAACTCACTTTATATATGTTATTTACAATGATGGGAATACTCTGTATTCCCATTCACCCCTTCCACCCCAAAAACGGGTATATGGTTGACTCTTAATGTTCTCATCCTCCTCCTCCTCTTCCATATGCCCTGGGATATAATTTTTATATAGGGCCAGCTCACCAGCGTGCCCTGGGATATAATTTTTATATAGGGCCAGCTCACCAGCGGGCCCTGTGATATAATTTTTATATAGGGCCAGCTCACCAGCGGGCCCTGTTTGACAATTTTTATATAGGTCAGCTCACCAGCGGGCCTTCTCATATAATGTTTTATTGGGTCAGCTCTCTAGCGGGCCCTCTCATATAATGTTTTATAGCGTCAGCTCACTAGCGGGCCTTCGCATATAATGTTTTATAGCGTCAGCTCACTAGCGGGCCTTCGCATATAATGTTTTATAGCGTCAGCTCACTAGCGGGCCTTCGCATATAATGTTTAGGATGGTCAGCTCTGCAGCAGACCCTCACCCATAATGTTTTAGATGGTCAGCTCAGCGCACGTTTCCCTCTTAATCATGGCCTCAGTTCTGAAAATCAAGGAAATTTTTGGGAGAATTTGCCTCTGCGCACGTTTCCCTCTTAATCATGGCCTCAGTTCTGAAAATCAAGGAAATTTTTGGGATAATTTGCCTCTGCGCACGTTTCCCTCTTAATCATGGCCTCACTTCAGAAAATCGATGAAATTTTTGGGAGAATTTGCAGATGATATACAAGTAAATATACAGCAAATACTGTTTGGTAACAATTTTTCGCCTAAAGTCGTTTTTATTTTCCTTTTTGTGTGTTTTACGGTCAGTCTGTAAAAATGGCGTACTACGGGCGAAAGATCGTTCCCAGCAGCGATGTTGGAGTCCAAGGTGCATCCAGACATCCTCCCTATGCTGTCCCTGAACCATTTCTGTAGTGTTTCCATCTTTTTCTGCCCTTTTCCTATGGACCAGGCACCCTCCCCTCATCAGAGCAGGGGGTGCCTGGTGTAATGCTCGAGTCCTCCCATTGACTTCAATGGGGCTCGGGTGTTCGGCCGAGCACTCGAGCCTCAGGGGGTGCTCGGTCAGAGCACCCGAACATCCGAGCATTGGGGTGCTCGCTCATCACTACTACTAGCCAGACCTGAAAAGTTACTCGCCACTGCAAGCCATAACATACCCACCAGGGCTGAATTTCTACTCGCCAGGGCTAAATTTTCATTCGCCATTGGCTAGTGGCGAGTGGAAATTTTGAGCCCTGGCCTATAGCATACAAACACAAAACATAACCTTTTCAGAATATCCATATCTCAAACAAGATAATACTCTTAAAGTGATAGTAATGTCTCCATTAAACTTTATCTGGGAGTCTTCTATATGGTTTTTATAACACTTTGTACTATGTTTAATGACTTTAGGTTCTGTAGTTCAAAAGCTATTCAAGGTAAAAGAATTCCTCTCACACCCATTCTGGTTGCTGTAATCCGGTTGTGGGACCATGGGGGATGAAGCTAGAGGAAGACTTCAGTCAGTAAGTATAATGAAAACCCTGCCTTCCTGATGGAGGAGGGCAGGCTGTTCCTTTGCTTACTGAAGATTGTCCCTCACTGCTGTCCATCTGGACCAGACAGAGAGGATCAGTGATGCAAGGATGCAGGTGGGGGATCCTTTTACCTTGAATAGCTTTTGAACTACAGAACAGTAAGTCATTAAATATAGCACAAAATAATGGAGACATTAATATCACTTTAATATACCAGGCCCTACAATTTCTTCTATCACTTAACACTTTAGAATATTACTTAAAGGGATAGTATTGTTTCATAATAAAAGCAGCTCTAAATAATCATCATAGTATTTGGACCTTGGAGAGTATTATTTCAGTTCTGTCAGAGTTGTAGTTCAAGAGTAATTGAATGATAAAGTATCCCCCTCCCGCCCCTTTTACTGATGTAACACTGCTCAGCCAGATCAGAAGGGAGGTGCCCAGGTAGACTGCAGAGAGGGACAATCTTCAATTAAGATAAGGGAAAAACCTGAAAAACTTGTCAAGGGGGCAGGGCTTTCATTGTTCTCATAGGAAGAAGACTGTCCCCTGCTGTTATCTGTCTGATCTATGGACTGGATTCCACATCTGAGAAGAGATGGCTTACACTAGGTAAAAGGGCCGGGAGGGGAAACTTTATCCTTCAATTACTTTTGAACCACAACTCTCACAGTATTGAAATAACACTCTCCATGGCTCAAATACTATGAAGATTAAATGGAGCTGCTGTTTTTGTGAAACATTACTATCCCTTTAAGAGCCTTTCACAATTTCATGTCTAGCATCATTCAGATTTTAAAACATAAGTGTCAGCCCATATTACTATCTGGGTCAACCATTCATTTGAGGATATGATGAGCATCACAACATCCAGAATTAATTGTGTGAAAGGTCTGCCTACACACCCATAGCCCACCATGCAGGCAGTCCTTATGGCATCTTTACTGCATTCTTGTGTGAATGCAGGAAAGATTTATCATGTTTGACTCTAATACATTTGCGGTAATGGCCACCCGTGTGAAAAAAGCACCATAGCTCATTATACCACATTTCACAATGGTCTGCATCATCGACACAGCACTGCTGCATTGATATCTCTGTGTGGAGGAGGCCTTAACCCTTTGAGTGCCATGCATTGCATACCCCTCTTGCACTCAAAAGGTTAACCACTTGTCTGTCTATGAAGTCCCTGGAAGTACAAGTTGAAGATTAGATTATAGGACTTGCTAAACCACTGGGAATTTAGGATATTTAAAGATATGTGACCTGTTTTCATTTTATGACTGAAATTTATCAAAAGACAACTGCCTGTGAATTTCAATGTACTATTTTTTTAACATATGTAAGTCACTTGTATCTTTATTAACCCCTTAAGTGCGAGAACCAACAAATCAACCCAATATACAGGTTTATTTACTAAACCTTTTTAAGACAGTGTTGTGTTCTTAAAGGGTTAAAGGACAAACTGGAGACATGCTAGGAAGCAAGGCAATTTTCTGGAATGTTTTCAGTTTTCCAGGTTGTCTTTCAAGGGTCTTAACACCTTGAATGCCAAAGGGATATGCAATGCATTGCAGACCAATTCTTTGTGTACCTTTCAGGCACCCAAAGGGTTAAACCCTTGCGAACTAAAGGGCTGCTCACCACATTGCATGTAATGCATTGCACGTGTCTGGTCCTAAATGGGTTAAATATGTAATTGTTTGTTTATGAATACGCAATTACAAGGCTACATGGTTGAAACACACCATTAACCCTTTGAGTGCCAGTAGGGTGTGAAACTCGTTGCTTTGCAATTCGTTGCATACCCCTCTGGCACTCAAAGGGTTACAGGCCACATGCAATTTTGGGGAAAACCCTCTTTACCACTGGATTGGGAGGGGGAATAAAAATTCACAATGATTAGAGCAAACAAAGACATGTTGAACTACTTAAAAAAAATATGAAAGCTAATGTTCTCAGTGTTAAAGGGATAGTAATACTTCAAAATTACTATCCCTTATATTGAAGCCCTTTAAAAACTGAATTAAATGCCACCAGCGGCATCTCTCAAACCTTTATAGTTTGCGAGATAGCCGCTTTTAAACTTCGCTCCCCCCTGACTCTCCCCTGACGTCATTGTTCTTGCTGCAGCAGGGAAATCCGGGACCGGCGGAGGCTCTTCAGCAGAGCCGAGATCTTGTTATGGAAGACAAGATCCTTCACTAAAACGGTCTTCTACGTGTGCTTGGTTATCAAGCACACGTAAAAGACAGTTTTAGTGAAGGATTGTTTGTTCTATAATGAGATCTGGCTCTGCTGAAGAGCCTCAGCTTGATTCAATGAACGGATTCCCCTGCTGCAGCAAGAACGCTGACATCAGGGGAGAGCGAAGTTTAAAAGCGGCTATCTCGCAAACTATAAAGGTTTGAGAGATGCCACTGGTGATATTTAATTCAGTTTTTTAAGGGCTTCACTATAAGGGATAGTCATTTTGAAGTATTACTATCCCTTTAACCCATTTTATGCTAACAACATCTCCAATGCATTTCAAAGGAATCTGCGGGAGATAGCTCTAGCATGTAATGTGCATACCTGGGAACTCTCCGGTTTTGCCCCGGAGACTCCGGGTTTGACAATGAATTACCAGGTCTCCAGGGCAGAGTCAGATTTTCCGGATGTGGGGAAATCCTGCCCACTTGTGCTCAATCCCACCCTGTTCCTCCCACTCCGCGCCCTCTTCTACTCCTTCCCTAGTGCATTCTATAGCAGAGGTTCTCAGCCCATGCCCTCAGTGGCCACTAACAGGCCAGGACTTAGGAATTTCCCTGCTAGAACACAAGTGTGTTGATCAGAGGCTCAGTCATATTGATTAACTCACCTGTGCTCTTAAAAGGAAATACTAAAATCCTGGCCTGTTAATAGCCACTGAGAGCACAGGTTGAGAACCACTGTTCTATATGTTTTTTTTATGTTTAGTAGTCCCGCCCTGTCTCGATTAAGCCCAACCCCTTTTTAATGACGCCAATCTCATCATTTCTCTACCCTCATCGGCACTAGAGGGCTGTACTCCAGGCAGCCAAGTAAGAAGTTCCCAGGTATGGTAATGTGTTTAGAAAACTTTCCAAGGTGAAGCTACTACTACCACTCATTTCGTAATCTAGCGCTAAGCATATCTCCAATGCAAAGTAATGCCCTGGAAATGTCTCTTGCATCTAGGGCTGAATTCTATTGCAAGTGCTAATTTTATCACTGCTTTTATCTCCAGTTTTCCCCATAGACTTCAATAGGAAAATGTTTGTTAAAACGGGAGTTAACATTTAGCACCTGCAATAGAATCTGGCCAATCATCAGTTAAATAATGTCTGCCATAGCATGCACTACGACAGAAAATCGGCTTATAAAGACTCAAACATTGTTCTCATTGAGCAAGTCGGAGAGAAGACAACATAAGAGAGCAGCAAATCTCAATCATAACTTGCTCTCCAATGCTGAGCAAAACATGAACCCCATAACAGCTCATTGGTTGAGCAGCAGCTTCAGAGCGCAAGCAAACTATCCAATAAAGTCCATCCCACTTGATGAATTCAACGCTCTTTTAAATCTGTCCACATTAATCAAATCGTACAGAAAGCAGGGCTGTCCAGGTTATCTGCATAACTATTCATCTTGGTTATCCAAATTGTACAGATGACTAGCCGCCCTGATTTACTATAAATTAATTTGTCTTCACTGCATTAAAGTTAAAAAGCAAAGTAAAACTGCTCTGGGTGAAAAACGAATGCATCTAATATTTGAACTACAGACGTACGGTGTGTATATTTTCGTATATCTTCCGTCACCAAGTCTTTTGCTACCCTTATTCTTAAGACCTGATCCATGCACAATGCCAAGGGTTCAAACCTTGTTAGTGTGGGATTTATAGTCAGTAGTTTACTCAGAAGACAGCATACAGTCTTAGCTAATTCATCCTATTTTAGGACCCAAAGCAGTTGCTACAGCTTAAAGGGATAGTAATGTTTCATAATAAAAGCAGCTCTAATTAATCATCATAGTATTTGGACTTTGGAGAGTGTTATTTCAATTCTGTCAGAGTTCTAGTTCAAGAGTAATTTAATGACAAAGTATCCCCCTCCCGCCCCTTTTACTGATATAACACTGCTCAGCCAGATCAGAAGGGAGGTGTCCAGGTAGACTACAGAGAGGGACAATCTTCAATTAAGATAAGGGAAAAACCTGAAAAACTTGTCAAAGGGGGCAGGGCTTTCATTGTTCTCATAGGAAGAAGATTATCCCCTGCTGTTATCTGTCTGGTCTATGGACTGCATTCCACATCTGAGAAGAGATGGCTTACACTAGGTAAAAGGGGCAGGAGGGGAAACTTTGCTTGTGAATATCTCTCAAACCATAAAGGTTTGAGAGATAAGACTTATATCGTTCTTCATGTTTTTTTAATGCCTACAAAATAAAATAAAGATAAAACAAAGTATTACTATCCCTTTAAGCTCCCTGTAGAGGAATTAGCTGGGCCGTACCAGAGTAAGGAAGGAGGAGATGTTAAACCATAGTATGGAACTCCATCCCTATATATTGGCAAGCCCCATGGGAACTATGCAGAATAATCATACTGTTAGAAAAATATCCAGAGCTCCCCCTGCACTGGCATCTGTTTTATTATGTGGCTTTGACCTTATCTTTAACCCTTTGAGTGCCAGAGGGGTACGGAACGCATTGCTCTGCAATGCGTTCCGTCCCCCTCTGGCACTAAAAGGGTTAATGATAAGAAAAATGTTTCAACAGATGAGTGAGTGACATGTCACTGTAAGTGGTCTCTAGTGACCTTGAACAATCACCTCATCCTATTGTGAATTCTTAAGGTCTTTGAAAAAATAGTGGATGAATTGCATGGTATAAGTCTCATGAATTAGATGTATTAAACTGTTTGTTGGCAACAACCCCTCTGTAATATCTATATTATGAAAAATAAAGTCAGTTTAAAAAGACCTATGCATCATACAATTTGTATTCCCATCAAGTAGACAGTGAGTCATTTCATTCCTTTGTTGTTAGACCAATCAATGAGTTAATGCGTCATCCTTCTGCCCTGGCTTTGAATCTCATGACGGTCTTTAACCCACTGGATGCTACGGAAGTTTATAACACACTGTAAAGCAATGCATTGGACCCTTTCTAGCTATATTCAATATTTCTAAGCAGAAATGGATCACATATGATTGTTTCACACTGCTACAAATATGAGAAAAACAATCTGTCACCGTACAACTGTACCATGCAGCCTTAACCTGTAATGTATTCTGTTTCTGCCTAAAACCACTCTACAAGCTGTTTGCTGATGTAATTAGGACAAACGCCTAGCAAAGTCTTTGCAGGAACCAGCAGCAGTTAAGAGACTCTGGGAGTTACCAGCTCAAGTGTCCCTATTTTCAAAGCTAATGTAAAAGAAATGAATCTGATTTATCAGAGGAAGCTGAAAACAAGATTCATTTTCTTTAATAAACCAAGTTTTATTTTTTTTTCCTACTGGGTTCTATTCATTTTTGTGCAACTGTTATAGCTTGGGAAATAAACCCCTTACAATAAAACATAGAAAGGGTTTATATCAGATAAGAACCAAAGGGCTTATCTAGTCTGCCTGTTCTCTTTTTTTATTTAACCCCTACAGTGTCACGGCCGAACAACATATGGGTTTGGACAGATGTTCCTGCTGTGCCATGCCTGTGAATTGTACGGCCAAAATGCAGCCAGTGAATAAGCTGGTATAATCACATTTAAAAATAGCCACATTAAAAAATTATAGACCTTGTGCGGGGGCATCATTACCCCTCCTGATATGCCCTCAGTTCAGGGGAGGGCAGGCAACTTGTGGTCCAGGGGGCAAATACATTCAAGTGGCCCATTTCTACCATCATTCGAGCCTGCTGATCCAGCCCACCCCCTCTTGTTAATTTTAAAATTGGCATTAATGTTGTGACGTAAGTCAAGTGATACTACATAGCTTACAGTTGAACTGGGGCTACACTAGTGCGCTACTACAGAGCTTATAATTTAAGGTAAAGCTTACCTAGTGATACTATAGAGGGAAATGGTTACTAGTTTAACTCCATTTGGATTGTATCTCTGTGGTATAACTGATTTAGCTCCATTTCAGTTGTAAGCTCTGTGGTATCACTAATGTAACTCCATTTACAGCAGCAATCAGGAGATTTAGTGAGGTGCAGTGGCCTCCCAGCCCAGACATATCACCAGCCCAGGAGGCAATTGCCCCCCTGCCCCCCAGGTCAGCTCTCCCCTGCCCCTGTTATTGACCTCCCAGCTGATTTGTCTGGGAGATAAATAAATACAGTGCAGGGGACCAACAAGACTCCCTTGCTTCCATACTACACGAACCTCCAGAAGGGGGAGAGCAGGATTTGGAGAAAGCCTCCCATGGCAAGTCATCTGTGACATGGAAGGCTTTCCCGGATCTCTCTCACTAATACATGATCCTTCAAATAAGGCGGAAGCAGGGGATGCCCCTCACGAGGTTTGAATTAACTCTTTGAGTGCTAGAGAGGTATCCAATGCATTAGATACCTCTCTGGCATTCAAATGGTTAAAGATACATAAACAGAAGAAGAAGAATGTATCCAACACATTATTTTGCAATTCATTGGACACCCCTTTGGAGCTCTCACATATTATCCCTCCCCTAACCCAACTGTCCGCTCACCCTCTCATACACTATCTGAATCCCCTGCCTGGTCCCACTACAGATCTCACATATACTGTCAGACCCCAAAGCCCGGTTCTAATGGCCAGTGGACATCACAGATCACCTGTCTGACCTACCTCCCAGACTGGTTCCACTGGTTATGGAATCACATATGTTCTGCCAGCTCCCACAGTAGTCATGGTACTGGCACCCACTACAGTATACCAACCCATATCAATGAGGTACCATTTTTCTCGGGCTCACACAAGGTACTGGATATACTAGGAAATCCCATGGTGTTGAAAGGTATTAGTATCTTTTAAGTGACTGACGTGTAAAAAAAAGTGTGTTTTTTCCTAAAGCACCACTTTCTGGAAAGAGTTGCGTACACAAGCCTAGGTGCTTACACAAGCTTAGTGGTCCATCAATTGATGCAGATGAATGTCTACTTTCCAAAATGGTATATCTTGCTTACCTTTTCTTCCTATCTGTAATGGTTATGACCATTTTAGTGCAGGTGGGTCATTTCACAAAAGAAAAGTGTAAGGTGTAGTTTTGTGCTTCTGGAATCACCTTCAGTATGTGAACTCATACCAGTGGGCACCATTTTTTTTTTTTGCTGGTAGAAAGAACTGAATACAGCAGGGAATTCCATAGTTTTCAACGAATTTAGTATATTTGAAGTGGTGAAAATGAAAAGAGAAAAAAAAATATTTCCCTATAGTGCCATATTATGGAAATACTAGTTGAACAGCCCGTTACACGGGCCACAGTGCCACTGCCACCCGGTCAAGGGGCAGTCACCCGCAGTGGAAACTGCCCACGCCGCGGCACGGGCAGTCTCTACTGCGCATGACTGCAGCACGCGCAGCAGTGTGTACTGCGCATGTCGGGCGTTACACACGATGTAGCGAATTATTATATAGGATTTGTGCACACCATCCAAGGGATAGAAAGGTAAACAACCCTGTAACAAACCATAGGCCATTACTATGGGCACTTGCATGCACCAGCAGATGGATCCCAAGAGACTGGATGGCTTGGGTTGAAATCCCAGCCCTTAGCCACTGGATAGCAAAAGAAATGTGTCCAGCCATGGTAAATTCCCTGCTGCCCATGTTGAAAAGCAGGCGGCATTCTGATCAGCTGCCAACTATTCTATGCTAAATGTTATGTGCATGTTTTAAAGTAATAGATGATGGTGTGTTAATTGTTGGCCTACAATCTTACATGGGCATGCAGGGGTTAAATGGTTAAATTATTGCAATGCCATCCACATTGTATCTGTCTCACTGTCTGATCTGGGTTTCGATTAGGTTTTCACTTTCCTAATCCCTTCACCTCTTTTGTGTATACACTGTTGTCTTCTGTGTGATAGGATTAGTCTGGTGTAATGATTGTCTGTAACACCTGGTTCTATTGTACTGTTTTGTTGATTGTATCAGTCCCACTGTATTGTCTCATTGTGTCCCATGTTTACACCACCATTGTGTATTGTACTTAGTTTTACTATAAAATGTTCCCTGTTCCTTCAGTGAAGGTAGTAGTTGTTTTGGACTAGAACTGTGCCCTTTTGTTTTATTCCTGAATGGTCTAAAGGGTCCCATTTGATCCCCATTCAAGGACCCTCCATTCCAGTCTTCCATGCAGCAATCTGAGGTCACCGGCTTGGCTACCCACTTGTGGCCGCCTTCTGGAGGGATAAACCCAGAACGACGGCCCAAAACAACTCGGCATCTTGGGTTTACATTACAAACCCCTCATTTGATGCAGGTGAATACCTACTTTCCAAAATAGTATGACTTGCATACCTTTCCTTCATATCTCTTATATTTAAGACCACTTTTAGTGCAGGCAGCCTATTTAAAAAAAGAAAACCGAGCTTTTAAAAATAATTGACACTTTCACTACCAACATAAATGTGTTTGATATATAGTTAATGACAGTGGCATGATAAGTAATTATTTTATATTTTTTGTATTAAGAATGTCATAACTTTTCACACAATGCATTCATTCTGAAAATAATGAGATTTATTTAATTTTCCATATAGACCTACAAATTTACTACTGGGAATCATGCCAAACCAGATGGATAGCAAAAGTGCTGGAAATATTTCCAGCAAGAAGGGTACAGAAAATTCCCCAAACACTTGACTCTGAAAGGGTTAAAGGGCAGCCAATAGGAAAAATAAATAAATGTGTAACAGCTGAAGGTACCAGTAGGAGTTTCATGCTTATTGGCTGTGCAGGTGTGTGATGTCACAGTAGCCAATAGAAACCAACAGCCTCTTTGGTAATCACAGCTTCTTCTCTAGGGGAGGTGAAGCCCACGTGGTGGGGGATATGTACAGTGATTGCTGAAAATGTATAATGATGTTACTGCCAGATTTGGGAGAAACAGCAATTAACTACTAAAAGTTGGGCTTTGCCATACTCAGTATTTACATGCATTACCCTTTGAAGGAATAAGAACACTTCATGTTATTTTAGTTGTATATATTAATTAATGAATCTGCCAGATTTATTTATCATTAAGTCATAATATCAACTATTTTTTATGCATCTTTTTATGAATTTGTATGTATTTTTCTCTTTCTTCCACTTTCGTTAAAATGAGCTCCATCTACCTGCGGTCTTTAAAAAAGTCTGCAATTCTGCTGTATCTACAAATTTTCATAAGACCTCGTTCTCTCCCTCTAGTTGAATGCACCAGTTGTTTCATTCAACAGAGACTGTTTTCACAAAGAGCAGGTAGAGGGCGCTCATACGACTGAAAATTGAGGAAAGCAAAACTGAATACCCTACTTAACAGAAGTAAACAGAATAAAAGAAAAAGGAAGTCAGAAGCTTTAGTAAATTCATATAAACTAATAATATAATAAAAGCTATATTATGCTTTATATATGGCTTCAACCCTTTGATTGCTAGACAGTTATCCAGCGCAATACAGAACAATGCTTTGGAAATCCCTTTTGGCACTCAAAGGGTTAATCCACTGGTTCATAACAGGTATGTAATTGCACATTTATGTGTCACACCACAAAGCTTAATATTTTGCAATTTTTCAAATATTTTCATTAAATGACCAGAAAACTTTTATTTATGAAACACAATATATTGTAGGGATTTTCCTATTTAATGAAATAAGATCACCCCCACTGCCAATTAGTTTTTCTGTTACAGTCTAATGGAGAGGAAAGTCAGTGACATACAGTTCTCCATAGACTGTGATAGAAACTGCTGAGTCACTTCCTGTCAGTTAGAACTATCAGGAAGTAAACACAGTAAATTCACTTCCTGATTATTTGAACTTCTATAATATTTGAATAAAACAACTGACAGAGGTGGGAGTACCCTTGTTTTACTTAGCAAGAAAAACTCTATAACATACAGGTTTTCATAAAAAAAGATTAGCGCTCTTTTAAAGCGGAACGTTCAGCTATTACTAAGTCGCCATGCATTCATTAAGCGCATGGCGACTAACTTGGAAATCCACGTCTTACCTTTAAAAAATTGCACTTCTATAGGAACTAGAGAACTGATATGACTGGAGAAGTGATCTCCGCTTTATTACACTTTAGTGCATAATCTAGACTGACTTGCCTAGAGGTATCTGGGATGTCAGTCCAGCTCTGCACATCTGGTTATCAAGAAGCAAAAAATAAAAATAAAAAATTCTGACATCCAATCCTCATAATAGCCTTTTTTTTTATAATTCAATTTTTATTGAAGCATCAACAGATACAGAATAGTGACAACATACATAGTACAAATAAGTAGACTGTGTATACTGGGATACCATAAAGAGCCCCTATTAGTCGAGAAAAAATGCCCAACCCAGCAAGACTGCTAGACATGGATTCTGACAATGCTTCAGAATTTCAACCTAAGGAGTGAAGGGAAGTGGGAAAGGTGGGTGCTATAGGGGAAGAAGAGGAGAAAGAAGGGCAGGGGTGCAGGGAAGAAGGGAAGGAATAGAGGAAAGGAGGAGTAGGAAAGAAAAGGGGAGCCAGCAAGAAAAGAGAAGAAGAAAAAGGGGACACGAGAGGGAAACATAAGAAATGAAGGTAAGAGAAAGGAGGAGAAGAGTAAGGAGGAGAGGAGTCGGGTGTCAAGTATTCAAGAATTCAAGAACCTGCCGGTCCCAGGAAATGAGAAAATCACGATCCATCGTCAGCAGAGTATGAATGCTAAGTGGAGATCAACCTGTTCAGCCTTACGGGATCTGAGCCTTTACGTATCATGGACATTTTGGCCAAGAGGAGCACCTTCCCTGTTTTAGACATCCATTCTGTCATGGTAGGGGCCACTATGTCTTTCCAGTGAGACGGAATCAGGGATTTTGCCGTGGAGAGCATAAGGATAAGAGGTGATCGGATATCACGCGGGATATCATTTAGGCCTAAGAAAAATAAAATCGGAAGAGGGTCTAAAGGTGTGCGTACCTGGAGGATCTCATTTATAACAGAGACACACCGCTTCCAAAATGGGAAGAATAGCCTTTTATCTATCCTTACACTCTTATGTTCCTTAAAGGGATAGTAATACTTCGTTTTAACTTTATTTTATTTTGTAGGCATTAAAAAAACATGAAGAATGATATAAGTCTTATCTCTCAAACCTTTATGGTTTATGAGATATTCACAAGCAAAGTTCCCCTCCTGTCCCTTTTTACCTAGTGTAAACCATCTCTTCTCAGATGTGAATCTGGTTGTATGACCAGACAGATAACAGCAGGGGACAATTTTCTTTGTATGAAAACAATGAAAGCCCTTCCCCCCTTGACAAGTTTTTCAGGTTTTTCCCTTATCTTAATTGAAGATTGTCCCTCTCTGCAGTCTACCTGGGCACCTCCCTTCTGATCTGGTTGAACAGGGGGGGATACTTTGTCTGTGAATATCTCTTAAACCATAAAGGTTTGAGAGATAAGACTTATATCATTCTTCATGTTTTTTTAATGCCTACAAAATAAAATAAAGTTAAAACAAAGTATTACTATCCCTTTAACTGTAATTTCCCTCTGCAGCTTCTGCTGGAAGGCCATTCCCTGAATCTACCACCATAAGGTAGTACTTTTTTTTTTTAACCTGCTAATTTCAGATCACGTCCTCTTGTTCTAGTATGCCTTTTATTGTGAAAAAAATGTTCCCCTTCTGAATTCTTTAATTAATAAAATCCTTCTTAATAATTCATGTTGGAGATTCGCTAGGTGATTTAGTTAGCATCACCCCAGCAGTATATGCAAGAGGCATAGATAAACAGGCAGCAGGAGAACTGCTTGAATCTCAAAAGATCTGGTGCTTGGGTTCACCTAATGCAGTATTAGGGCAACACGTGTAGCTTTTGGGGGGATCATCATAGGAATACACCATAACATACTAAAAGCTGATAAAAACAGCCACGGCTTTAACCCTTTGAGTGTCAGAGAGGTATCCAAAGCATTGCAACGCAATGTGTTGGATACCTCTCTGGCACCCAAAGCGTTTAATCCTTTGAGCACCAGAAATGTATCCAACGCATTTCTTTGCAATTTGTTGGATTCCCCTCTGGCTCTCAAAGGGTTAAAAGAAAAGTAATATTTAATTGTGAAAATAAAACAAAGGTGCTTTCTCTTACTGAGCAAATAAAGCCCTGTACCATAAAGCTTTTCTGCACTTTAAAAAGTGACACATGGGACTTGATTGCCTTCGGCCAGTACCTAGCAACACCCCTGCCAGGTATGAGCATCAGCAGAAATTTTTCCAGAGGGGGAGGCAAAGCCAGAATATGCCCTTTGGGCCAACCCGTCCAATCCCTATGTTGATCCAGCCTTCAGGGTTGAGCGTTAGCGCAGGGGTGTGTTAGTGCCCCCTCTTGTCCTCCCTTGCGGACACACATGCTGCATCATGTTAACAGAAAATTGACTTAGTGCATCTCCTTCCCTTAATAGGATAATAATGTTTCACAAAAACAGCAGCTCCGATAAATCTTCATAGCTTTTGGGCCATGGAGAGTGTTATTTCACTACTGTCAGAGTTGTAGTTCAAGAGTAACTGAATGATAAAGTATCCTCCTCCTGCCCCTTTTACCTAGTGTAAGTCGCCTCCCTTCAGATGTGAAATCTGGTCCTGGGACTGGACTGCTCACAGCAAGGGACAATCTTCTTGCTGTGAGCATAAGTAAAACCCTGCCCCCTGTTTTTCGGGTTTTTCCTTATGCTCAATGAAGACTGTCCCTCTCTGCGATCCATCCGGACAGTCTTGCTGCTCTGCGGTGAGCAGTGTTACATCAGTAAAAGGGACAGGAGGGGGATATTTTATCATTCAATTATTCTTGAACTACAATGCTGACAGTATTGAAATAACACTCTCCATGGCCCAAATACTATGAAGATTAATTGGAGCTGATTTTATTATGAAACATTACTATTCTTTTAAAGCAGTGGTCCTCAATATTTGCTCAAGGCACCCCCAAAATGTAATCTAGAATTTTCAGGGCACTCTAACATATGTTATACCATTTGTCAAGGAGTTATTGAAGTATACACATACATACATACATAAATACACATATATATATATATATATATATATATATCCTATATAATAATTCGCTAAGTTGTGTGTAACGCCCGACATGCGCAGTAGACACTGCTGCATGTGCGGCAGTCATGCATAGTACAGACTGCCCGCGCCACGACTGATACAGAGCTGGGCGCTCCGAAGGAGCGTCCAGCTCTGTATCAGCAGTGGCGCGGCCAGTCTCTGCTGCGTGTGACTGCCCCGCGACCGGCTGCCAGAGGCACTGTGGCCCGTGTAACGGGCTGTTCATCTAGTATATATATATATATATATATATATAGTTAATCTTAGATCTCCAAACAGGAATAATAAGAACAAACATTTTGTGCATAACAATTTATTTAAATATACAACATTCACATTTTTTATCAAAATCTTTATAGAAAAAAGGGCACCGTAAATGGATGGGTATGCCATATTAAAGTGCTACAATCCCCTGGTTGACAACCACAGCCTTAAAGGGATAGTAATACTTTGTTTTAACTTTATTTTATTTTGTAGGCATTAAAAAAACATGAAGAATGATATAAGTCTTATCTCTCAAACCTTTATGGTTTATGAGATATTCACAAGCAAAGTTTCCCCCTCCCGCCCCTTTTACCTACTGTAAACAATCTCTTCTCAGATGTGGAATGCAGTCCATAAACTGGACAGATAACAGAAGGGGACACTCTTATTCCTTTGAAAACAATGAAATCCCTGCCCCCCTTGACAAGCTTTTCAAGTTTTTCTGTTATCTTAATTGAAGATTGTCCCTCTCTGCAGTCTACCTGGGCAGCTCCCTTCTGCTCTGGCTGAGCAGTGTTACATCAGTAAAAGGGGCGGGAGGGGGACACTTTGCTTGTGAATATCTCTTAAACCATAAAGGTTTGGGAGATAAGACTTATATCATTATTCATGTTTTTTTAATGCCTACAAAATAAAATAAAGTTAAAACGAAGTATTACTATCCCTTTAAATGGATAGTGATAATTAGATGAAGAGTATGTTACAACTTGTGTGCCTGATCTCTGGCACTCTTTTTTAAAAAAAACTGCATTTAGCCATTTATTGAATGTTTACTGTCCTCTCTCCCCCCTCTTTATGAGATGTCAGCCCCTTCTCCTGGGAGGTTCTGATCCAGAAGAATGACCACCGCAGTACCCAGTGATCTGCTGACTGAGATATTTCCCTGTGCTGAACACTAGCCCTGTAAAGGAGTCCTGAACACTAGTTGTATTTTAGCCGTACTGTATGCAGCTAGTGCTCAAGACTTATTTTCAAGACTCAAAAACAGTCTCTCCAATGGCAGATCACCTTATAGTGTTGCTATGGCAACCATAGCTCCATCAATCACTTTTCCAGATCAGACCCTTCCACGGAAAATGGGCTGATCTCAAATAAAGAGGAGAGAAGGAGAATGACAAAACCTCAATAACCTGCCAAACATAGGGGGAGATGTTTAAAAAGTCTTCATCATGAAAAACTTGTTGGCTCGTGAGTTGGTGGTAAAAGAAGGATGATATTTTCATAAGTAAATCCGTCACGTTTGAAAATTCGTCTAAAGAATTAAAAACAACGGTAAGAAGATTTAAAAAATTGTCTTTCAATTTGTCTTTGAAACGAACATTTTCAAAGAAACAAAAGACTTTTTTTTTCTTTTAACAAATTTTTCTTCTCCAAGTTTAGACCATTTTTATTATGTCGGGAAAAAAAATGTCAGACAAAAAATGCCGTCCAAACAAATATTTTTTTCTGAAAATACCTTACATTATGACGGAAGACTAAGCCACACCCACTTTTAAGACGGCTTTTTCCCTTTGACGGAGATGGCTGAATTGGATGCAAAAAATGACGGAAATATGTCTGAGAATTGACGGATCATGGTGTAAGAACTTTTTTATTCTGATTACAGACAATTTCAGTTACCACCACTTTCTGAACATCTCGCCCATAGTTGTTTTAATAATGTGTCAGAGATCAGTCACACACTTACACTGGCAGACTATTGAATTAAACAGTGCTTAATCCTTTAATGATCAGAACACTTTGCAATGCACTGCTTTGCAGTATGGTGCTCTAAGCATTACTATCTCTTTAAATACTGCTGTTAATTCTTTCCTGGCCATGGTTGACAGCAGCTTATTCCAAAGCAATCCAATGCATAAATGACCTTGGTCAATGTGTTTAGACAAAGTCTCAGCATAATCTGTAGATGTTTCAACAGCATACTTCGATTTTAGCCTGACATTTACCACCGGATCCCTTCCTTCCCTAGAAGAGAGAGTTGAAGCGCAGACTGCTTTCCTGTGCTCTTCCTGTTCCCAGACTGCACAGAATCCAGGCGACAGCCAGATCAGCTCACAGCTCATAAATCTGCAGCTAATCTGAAGCAATCAATAATTTTCATTAGGAACCTGTGAGAGGCACCATTAGAGGGACAAATCTGTTTAACCTGACACCTTGATGAAGTTATTTTGTGGTAGGGTTTAAGTCACTGAGAGGTAATAAAGAGCTAAGAAGGATGGGGGAGCCTCATGCTGAGGCCTCACTGGGAATATTTACTGATTCCTGCTTTGAGAGGGACTGATGAGACAAGGGCAGGAAAGAGGATTCTGGGTAGATTATGAAACAGTGAAGACAGATCCCTGTGTCTTCTGTCAGTTGTCAGAAAACAGGACTGTTAGGATATTGTTGTTTTTATTTGTTGTCAGTGTTCAAGGGAATCGTGTAAGATTTCTGACTTGTATACATATGTTTGGATAAGTATTAACCCTTTGTGAACCAGCAAGTAGGGTTGCCACCCAGCCGGTATTTTACCGGTCTGAAAAAATTGGCTTCTCTCTAATGTTAAGTCTATGGAGGGAATGCCATGGCCGGTATTTTTTTGAAGAAAAGGTGGCAACCCTACCAGCAAAGTGCCCATGTTCATAGATCATAACCGCTAATGAGTATCTCAGATGTCAAGAATATTTTACTTTTCAGAAAAAGTAGTGTTTTTCATGAACTGTGCATCAGCAGGAACACTTGTCATAGTTACAGAGTGTAAAAAAACACCACACGCATATAAATGGAGGAGAACAGATCATAGCTTTATTGATAAGCAATATACAATAAAACAGAAGTCCTTGTCAAATAATCATACCTGGGAACTTTTAAAATGAGCTGACCCTGAGACTGTTGATGTATTAAAGGGATAGTAATGTTTCACAAAAACAGCAGCTCCAATTAAAGCAAAGTGGTAGTACAAAAACTGAATGCAACAATCGTTGCTGCAGCATGTGGGATAATGATGATGATCCCTCTCCTTCCGGGGTGAATGCATACCTCCCAACATTTCAAATTGCCAAAGAGGGACACTGGTGTTTTAGGGGGTGTTGCTGGGGGTGTGGCCGGTGGGCGGGCCATTACCAAGAATTTTTAGGCTGTTTCATGACCTATTGACACCTCCTTGTGTAACCTAATAAATTACTTATAACAAGACCAAAGTATTTTATTTTACACAGACTAATTTATAAACACATATAGTGATGTTTAAACAAACAATAATGTGAGTTTTATTGCTGTAGAGCAGTATGATACACTTATATACACATCACACAATCTGATTTCCTAAAAAGAGGGACATCAGGGTGGGAAAGAGGGACAGAGGGATTTGGGTCTAAAAGAGAGACTGTCCCTCCTAAAGCGGGACACTTGGGAGGTATGTGAATGCAGTTTGTCAAGGTCCCACCAATCACACCACTCCAGTCCCCCACCACCACTACCATACACATCTGCCACATTGTGGGTTGTGCTGGGAAATATTGCACTATATTAAACAAAGAAAAAAAATTGTTGGAATAGGATAAAATGTGTTGGAATAGGAGAAAAATTGGTTAAAATAGGAGAAAAATTTGTTAGAATGTGTTAGAATAGGAGAAAAATGTGTTGAATAGGTGAAAATTGTGTTAGACTATGAGAAAAAGGTGTTAGAATAGAAGAATAATGTGTTGGAATAGGCGAAAAATTTGCTGGAATAACCAAAAAGGAGGAAAATTTAACACTGGAGAAAAAAGAGAAAACTTTCACGAAAAAAGCAAAAAATCTGCTGTTTATCACAAAAAGTCAAGCGGGAAATTTCTCACTTTTTACCCACCCCTACCAGTGGGTAAGAAACACTCACACCCTAGGTCCAAGGATAGCACACTTCCATAGGATTAACTCCCTAAATAATAAAGTGTAGAAAAGACAAAAAGGATACAAAAGCCCCCCCCACATCCGGTGTAGAATATTCCAGATCAGGGGAGGGCTGGCCTGGGGGGCAGGAGGGAAATTGCCCCCTGGTCCAGTCATATGTCCAGGTTGGTGGGCCACTGCCTCACTTAATCTCTTACCTTCTGCTGTAAATGGAGCTACAGTAGTGATACCATAGAGCTTACAACTGAAATGGAGCTACACTAATGATACCATAGAGCTACAATCCAAGTGGATATACACTAGTATCATAACCCATTTCCCTTGTGAGGGCTATGGTATCACAAGTGTAGCTTTTACTTCAAGTGTAATCTCTGTAGCTCCATTTCAACTGTAAGCTCTGTGGTATCATTTGCCTTACTTCACTATATTAGTGCCAGTTTTAAAATTAACAAAAGAGGTGGGCTGAGACAGTGGGCTTCAACAATAGTAGAAATGGGCCACTTGATTGTATGTGCCCCCCAGGCCACATGTTACCAGTCCTCCCCTGTTCCAGATACAAGATAGTTACCACCACCAATATGCACCTGAACGGTGTAAACTCACAAAATTAATAGCTGGGAGTTTACACACGCAAGGAACAACAATGAAAACCCTCTGTGTTATCATCACTGTCCCAGACGCAGTTCCAGCTCTCTCATTCAAGGCAACACCTTAAAGATACATTCTCTAAATTAAATAAAAGCGAGGGCAACAATAGTGTGATATTAACACAATAATATAAGAGGAGGGCAGCCTTTCATCGTCCACCTTCATCTGTTACCTTGTGATCCATGACTGTCTCGTGATTCTCCGAGCGGAGACGGGTTATATCCTCTGAAGGCTGGTTTAGTCAGTGGTATGGGAACATCATCTTCCCCCACATCATCAACAAGTGAGTGAATTTATTTATTTTTATTATTGTGTTAATATTATCATGCAGTATCACACTATTGGCAATCTTTTGTTTGTTTTTTGGACTAAAAAAAAATAAAGTAATTGCCATCCTTAAATATGACTTTACCCACCCCATTTTAAACAAGGCAAGGACAATCCACCCAGCTATGAAAAATAAACACGTAAGAAGGCAAGAGGGAGTCTGGGAGGGATTCTTCCTTGACTGGTATGTACACTGTGCCCCTACACAGAAGGCACCAGTAACTTCTCCCCATGACATGCTCCTTTCCTGCTATAGATGGCTACACCTCCAGAGGGGTAATGAAGGCTAAATCTGAGGGATGCACAAAATTAGCCACAAAAAATAGTCAGAAAACATCCTGTTTAGCCTCCCATGGGAATTGCTGCATGAAGGTAATTTCTGTCTACCACTTCCCGTGTTGATGCATCTGGCTTCTATGTATTTGTGTGCATGCACTGTTGAACTTGAGTGTATGTGTTTGTGCATATGTGTATGAGGTTGATGATGCATGTGTATAAGGGTGATGATGCATGCATGAGGGTGATGATGCATGTATGTGAGGGTAATGATGCATGTTTATGTGAGGCTGTTGATACATGTGTATGAGAGTGGTGATGCATCCATGTGAGAGTGATGATACATGTGCATCAGGATGATGATGCATGTCTGAGTGAGAGTGTTGATGCATGTTTGTGTGTGAGGGTGATGATGTGTGTGTGAGGGTGATGATGTGTGTGTGAGGGTGATGATATATGTTTTTGAGGGTGATGATTCATGAGTATGAAGGTGATGATGCATATTTTTGAGGGTGTTGATACATGCGTATGAAGATGATGATATATGCGTAAGAGGGTGATGATGAATGTGTGAGAGGGTGATGATGCATGCATGTATGAGGGTGATGATACATGAATATAGAGGTGATGACTAATGATAATGAAGGTGATGATGCATGTATCTGAGGGTGTTGATATATGGGTATGAGGATGATGATATATGCATATGAGGGTGAAGATGAATGTGTGTGAGGGTGATGATGCATGTTTGTGATGGTGATGATGCATGCATGTATGAAGTTGATGATGAATGCGATTGAGGGTGATGATGCATGCATGTATAAGGTTGATGATGAATGCGTTTCAGGGTGATAATATATGCGTATGAAGGTGATGATTAATGAGTATGAAGGTGACACTGCATATGTTTGAGGGTGTTGATACATGGGTATCAGGATGATGATATATTCGTATGGGGGTGATAATGAATGTGTGTGAGGGTGATGATACATATTTCTGAGGGTGATGATGAATGTGTGTGAGGGTGATGATGCATATTTCTGAGGTTGATAATACTTGAGTATGAGGGTGATGATATATGCATGTATGAGGGTAATGATGCATGTGTGTGAGGGAGATGATGCATGTGTGTGAGGGTGTTGATGCATGTGTGTGAGGGTGCTGATGCATGTTTCTGGGAGTGATGATGAATGTGTATGAGAGTGTGATGCATGTGTGTGATCTCTGTGCCAGAAGGTGAAGCCCACTAAAATAAATAGGTTTTACCCTCTCACATTGACAGAATTTAATTTTCAATCATATTTTCTTTCCCAGAGCAACTTCTGTGAAAAAAATAAAGACATCTCTCCTATTCCACAAAACTTCTCACAGGAAACAAAAGGAACTCTATTATCCTTAATGCTTTTGGTTGCCAGAGAGGGCGCCGGCTTTTTTTTTAACCCTGTGAGTGCCATAGAGGTATATAGCACATTGCTTTGCAATATGTTGGATACCTCTATGGGACGTAAAAGGTAAACTTAAGCAAGAAGGGGGCATGCCTTCTAACGCCCTCAAGGGCCAGTGGAGTGTGTAGCAGGATACAGAGTTTGTAACACTTTATAAGATTATTTCTCCATAAAATTACTGATTTGAGAAAAAAAATAAATAAGGATTCAAGCTGTATTTGGGGACAGAAAATAAAATAAGAATTGCTTTATCTGAGGTGAGAGTTCCCCCTTTACCCCAGTTGTATCATGCAATTATAACTACTGCTATGACAGAAACAAAGGCAGAGATTCTATACAGTAAGGTCAGTAAAGCTATGGAATTCTTTGCCTCGGGATATTGTACTTGCAGGTAATGCATCTGCTTACAAAAAGCAATGGATGCATATATAGCACAGAACAATTTGAAAATGATGACAGATGGCTTCAGTGTAGATAGGATGTTAATCCAGGGAACTCTCTGACTGCCATTTGGAGTCAGGAAGGAATTTTTTTACCCACTTGGGGCTAAATTGGAAATGGCTTCAGATGGCTTATTTTTGCCTTCCTCTGGATCAACAGGGGTGTTTTTGGCATGGGATGGACTTGACGGACGCATGTCTTTTTTCAGCCTCATCAACTATGTTACTATGTTAATGTAAAGTGCTGTGTACATGTATGACCCTATATAAAGATACATACATAAATGTGTGTGGTATTGGTAGTCATCTAGTTAAATGTAAACAATGTATTAAAATAAAATTAACAGGTTTCAGGGCAGCAATTAAAATGAACTCTCCCAAAATAAATACAGACAGAATTGACCATCTTGCAATAGGAGTTTGTAGTGGTTATTAAATGTCAAGTTGAATTTAGCAATGAAAATCATACTGTGCCAACAGCTGGTGCAAGGACAGATAAACAGAACACAAAAGCAATCTTGTGTATATTGGCCTTCGTTGCTGCCAGAGTACTGGGTACATCCAATCCAAAAAACATTGATGAAAATCTGAGATACCCTATTAAATGATTGATATGAAACCAGTAATCAAAAAATCTATGTGCAAAGTTTCCTGCTTGAATGCAAAGTGGTCTCTAACTCAGACGGATTAGATAGCTGCAAATGGCAACTGGGTTTCAGTTTGGATAACCCTGATCTAGATAGGACATAGCTCGAACTGCCATAAGAACTTTTATTAATATTGCAACTAACACCTTATAACAATGTAGGTATTTTGATAGAACTTTCAAAATCACCTGTATTTATCTTGCCATTTTTTATTTAAATATATATAATCCTATAACATAAAATGATAGAATGCGTTGCTCCCTGTGAGCGTAACCACACATGCACAGTAGAGACTGTGCATGTGTGGTTTCTCACACAAGGAGCTTCACTGTGAGGCATCCGGAGCTCCCAGTTGAGGATCAGCGCGTTCAGCTCCGGACGGCTCACCACCTGTCTCTGATCCGGGGCAGCAGCCGGGCCCGCTGGGTGCACTTTAGCCCGTGTATACGGGCTTTGATACTAGTATATATAATCAGGGCTCAAAATTTCCACTCGCCACTAGCCAATGGCGAGTGAAAATTTAGCCCTGGTGAGTAGAAATTCAGCCCTGGTGGGTATGTTATGGCTTGCAGTGGTGAGTAACTTTTCAGGTCTGGCTAGTAGCAAAGGACTTCAACTTATAAACCCTGTATATAATGTTAGTATATGGATGATAGGGAATGGTGGGTGGATGGGAGAGTGGTGAGGAATGTTTGTCTGGCTGGCATGGAGTGGCAGGTGGGAGGGAGAGTAGTGTATAAGGTTAGTATATAGATGATAGGGAATGGTAGGTGGGTAGGAGTGCAGCATGGAATGTTAGTGTCTGGATGGAATGCCAGCAAGTAATGGCTAATTTCTATCCAGACACTAACATTTCATTCACTCCTACCCACTTACCATTCCCCATCATCCCTAACATTATACACTACTCTCCCTCCCACCTGCCACTCCATGCCAGCCAGACATAAACATTCCTCACCGCTCTCCCAAACACCCACCATTCCTTGTCAGCCAAATACTAACATTATACACTACTCTCATGCCACTCCATGCCAGACAGACACTAACATTCCATACTGCTCTCCCATCCACTCACCATTCCCTATCATCCATAAACTAACATTATACACTACTCTCCCTCCCTCTTGCCACTCCATGCCAGCCGGACACTAACATTCCACGCTGTTTTCCCACCCACCACCACTCCATGTCAGACATATACTAACATCATACACTACTTTCCCTAATACCTGCCACTCTGTGCCAGACAGACAATAACATTCCACACTGGTCTCCCACTTACCATTTTTTTCCAAACAGTATTATCTATTTGCATAAACTAACAATAATGTAAATCCTGCCAACAGGGATGCTCCAACTAAAGTGTGAATATGGGTATGTGACAAGTCCACTTTAGGGTTGTGTTAGAGGGTTAGTAATGGCTCATATTACACATAGCTCAGAATGCTGAGCATGTGTAATAGTTGTTCTCCACGATGTACATTTGCTGCATAACTTTCTAGTTACTGTGTAATATAATGTTGAAGGTGCAGTAACGTTTTTATTATGAAAACCTATATGTTATAGAGTGTTTCCTGCCGAGTAAAACAAGGTCACTCCCACCACTGTCAGTTGTATTATTAAAAAAATTATAACAATTCAAATAATCAGGAAGTGAATTTACTGTGTTTACTTCCTGATAGTTCTAACTGACAGGAAGTGACTCAGCAGTTTCTATCACATTCTATGGAGAACGTAAGACACTGACTTTCCTCTCCATTTGAATGTAACGGAACAACTAATTGGAATTTGACCACTAGAGGGCACTGCTAATGTAAAAAAACAATGAGTTTAAATTTTAATAACTCTGGAAATATGCATCTCTCGGCAGTGTGAGTACTCTTATCCTACTCAACAGAAAAAGTCCTGCAATATATATTTTTTCATAAAAAAAAAGTTACTGCTCCTTTGGAGAGTATCCCTCCCGCCCCTTTCCCTGATGTGAAGCTGCCTCCCCTCAATTCTGAAGTCCAGTCACTTGACCGGACAGATCACAATGAGGGACAATCTTCCCTTGTTCAGTATAAGGAAAAACCAACACTCCTTGACGAAGAAGGGCAGGTTATTCCTAATACTTCATGAAGATTGTCCCTCGTTGTGATCCACCATCGGATCTGGGACAAACAACGTAGCGTCAGGGAAAGGGGCCGGAGGGATCCTTTTTATCATTATATTACACTGTACCTAGAAAGTTATGTGGCAAATGTACATAGTGCAGCACAACTATTACACATGCTCAACGTTCTGTGTGTAATATGAACCATTACTATCCCTTTAAATTGAAAACCTAATTAGTCAGTGGGATAAATGTATGAATACAAAAGTGCAGCTTCACTGCTGCTGCACTCCAGGGTATGCACTACTGAGAATGAGTACTGCAGTGTATTCCCTTGGTCAACTGATCTGTGCCATCATTAGGACAAGCCCTGTACAGCAGCATCATAGCTTGTGCAGGGAAATGGTGTACACACATGCCATTTCCTCTGCACCTTGTTTAATCCTTTGAGTTCTAGAGAGGTGTGTAACACACTGCGAAGGAATACATTGCACTCCCCCCCCGGTACTCAAATGGTTAGTGCATAGATATAAACACGTCATAGGAGAAATTTATGCCTCGAGATATCCACAGATATCTTATTGTCCTCCCTTGATTCAAATGGTATTAAAGGGATAGTAATACTTAAGTATCACTAATCCCTATAGTAAAGCCCTAGTAAAAAAAAACATATTACCCCCAGTGTCATCTCTCAAACCTTTATGGTTTGAGAGATGAATGCTTCTAAAGTTGCCCTCTCCCTCTCCCTTCCCCGAAGTCCGCTTTGTAGCTGACTGAAGGGAAATCAGGTCATAGATCATCAGGCGGCTCTGCAGCAGAGCCGTGATCGCGTTAACTAAAAAAAAAACTTTCACTAAAACGGTCTTCTACTTGTGCTTGCAAACCAAGCACACATAGAAGACCATTTCAGTGAAAGGTTTTTTTTTAGTTTTAGTTTTTTTAGTTAACGAGATCAGGCTGTGCTGGAGAGCCGCCTGAAAGTCGTACGGCTCTCTTCCCTACAGTCAGCTAGAATGCTGACTACTGGGAAGGGGGAGGGAGAGGGCAACTTTAGAAGCGTCCATAAAGGTTTGAGAGATGACACTGGGGGCAATACGTTTTTTTTTACTAGGGCTTTCCTATAGGGATTAGTAATACTTAAGTATTACTATCCCTTTAAGGAGAGGCATTATGGCAGGGCTTAAAAGTTGAAGTCCTTTGCTACTAGCCAGACCTGAAAAGTTACTCACCACTGCAAGCCATAACATACCAACCAGGGCTGAATTTCTACTCGCCAGGACTAAATTTTGACTCGCCACTGGCTAGTGGCGAGTAGAAATTTTGAGCCCTGCAATATGGCATAAGTAACTTAACCCTTTGAGTACCAGAGAGGTTGCTTACCTCTCTGGCACTCAAGGGGTTAATAAACCGGGGTTAGACAAGCAGAGGGACAAGAAGTCAACTTGAGTGCTCGAGTTCACTCTCCCCCAAACATTCAAACCAGTATGTCTTGCAATCTAAAACTGGGCCTTGGTAAATGCAGAAATATATCCAACCAACAAGGTAGAGAAGAATACAGCCTAGATTACATTGTAGATGATAACCTTTACATTGGTCTTATCTACAAATGTCCCCCTAGACTTCAATTGGAATCTGTAAGATAAAACCAGTGATTAAGTTTATAACATGCAATGGAATTGTATCCAAGAAAAGGACAGACAGACAGCTAGAAACAGTCTTTAGCCTTTCATTAAGACCAAAATTTAAAGGGATAGTAATTTTTCACAAAAAAGCAGCTCCAATTAATCTTCATAGTATTTATACCATGGAGAGTATTATTTCAATACTGTCAGAGTTGTAGTTCAAGAGCAATTGAAGGATAAACGATGCCCCTCCCGTCCCTTTTACTGAATTTAGTATTGTTAGTATTGGGATTAATATTTAGTTAGTGCTTGTTGATCCAAGGATAAATCTGATTGCCATTTGGAATCAAGAAGGAATTTTTCCCCCCATTCAAAGCAAAAAATTGAAATTGCTGTATTGAGGGTTTTTTTTTTTTGCCTTCTTTTGGATCAATGATGGTAAACAGGAATAGAAAAAGGGATGAACTTGATGGACGCAAGTCGTTTTTCAACCTAAATTACTATGTAACTATTTCAATATTGTCAGAGTTGTAGTTCAAGAGTAATTGAATGATAAAGTATACCCCTCCCACCCCCTTTTTCCTAGTGTAAGCCACTTCCGCTCAGATGTGGAATCTGGTCCTGGGACCTGATGGCTCCCAGCAAGAGACAATCTTCTTACTGTGAGAACAATGAAAGCCTTCCCCCTTGACAGGTTTTTCAGGTTTATCTTTATGCTCACTGAAGATTGTCCCTCTCTGCGATCCATCCAGACAGTCTTGTTGCTCTGAGGTGAGCATTGTTACATCAGTAAATGGGGTTGGGGGGGATACTTTATCATTCAATTACTCTTGAACTACAGCTCTGACAGTATTGAAGTAACACTCCCCATGGCCCAAATACTATGAAGATTAATTGGAGCCGCTTTTATTGTGAAACATTACTATCCCTTTAAGTCATGGTTTCAACTTGGAAGCTAGTAAGAGAACATGTTCAATTACTTCTTGTTAGCAAGTGTACCCTTTGTCTCTTCTGCATTACTTTCATAATCCCCTCCTTATAGAATTCCTTGGCCTGTTTTCCACTAAACCCAGAAGGAAAGGGTTACAAGCAACAACTGGTCTTAGAGCGAACATTTCATTGTTCTAGCTTCAGACCCCCAAACAGAAGCTGAGCTTTTTCTCTTCGAAGCCACGTCCTCATTGTGATGCAGCCGCTGCTCGCTTGGTTTCCATGGAAGCCGTTATATTGTACACCTCACTGTTTTTTTACTGCTGCTTTAGGAACAGTAACTTTGTTTTGTGTGTTTGAGGGGGAAGAAAGTGGAGCAGGTTCATTTTTTTTCCTCACCTGAGAATATTTTTGGGGGTTGCTATTGGCAACAGCAGGTGGGCATTGCATTCTCTCTGAAACAATAGCTTATTGTGTTTGTGATTTATTTTTCAGTTGATCTTTTAACCCTTTGAGTGCCAGAGAGGTGTGCGTTGCATGCCCCTCTGGCATTCAAAGGGTTATTGACCAGACCAATGAGCTGCACACTGTGGTCCTTCAAGGGATAGTAATGTTTCACAATAAAAGCAGCTCCAATTAATCTTCATAGTATTTGGGCCATGGAAAGTGTTATTTCAATACTGTCAGAGTTGTAGTTCAAGAGTAATTGAAGGATAAAGCATCTTCATCCCACCCCTTTTACTGATGTAACACTGCTCACCTCAGAGCAACAAGACTGTCTGGATGGACCACAGAGAGGGACAATCTTATATCATAGTAACATGGTAACATAGTAATTTAGGTTGAAAAAAGACTTGCGTCCATCTAGTTCAACCCTTTTCCTATTCCTGTTTACCATCGTTGATCCAAAAGAAGGCAAAAAAAAACACAACAATACAGCAATTTCAAATTCTGCCCCGAATGGGGTGGGGGGGGAGAATTCCCTCCTGATTCCAAATGGCAATCAGATTTCTCCCTGGATCAACAAGCCCAAAGTAAAATATTAATCCTAATACTAACGTACATAGCCCTCTATGTTATGTTCTTTTAAATAAGTATCCAGGCCCTTTTTAAAGGCGTCTAATGTATTCGATAGCACCACCTCCTCAGGCAGTGAATTCCATACCTTTATTGTTCTTACAGTAAAGAAATCTTCAGTGATCATAAAGAAAAACCTGAAAAACCTGTCAAGTGGGCTGGCTTTTCCTTATGTTCATAGTAAGAAGATTGTCCCTTGCTGCAAGCTGTCTGGTCAAGATAAGAGATTCCACATCTGAGAGGAGGTGGCTTACACTAGGTAAAAGGGGTGGGATACTTTGTCATTCAATTACTCTTGAACTACAACTCTGACAATATTAAAATAACACTCTCCATGGCCCAAATACTATTAAGATTAATTGCAGCTGCTTTTTTTGTGAAACATTACTATGCCTTTAAAGAGTTAACCTGTTTTAATTTGTCCATTATAATGGAGCAGATGTTTGCTCCCAGAATTAATTTCCTTCTTAGTATATTCGTCTGATTAAGGTTGAAACAGCTGTGTGTGTGATCAGAGTTTCTGCCTGTGCCTTCTTACACAGGATAGACTCCAAAAGCAGTGATGGCAGCATGGTTATATGTAATTAATCCATATATTAAAGGGTGAATAGAATTAACTGAATCTTATTTGCATTTCAATACCCAAAAATTCCAGCTGGAGATGAAGAACTGCACACTCTGCTGTTCAAAAAAGCAGTATTTCAGGGCATATAATCATGCATATTAGTGGATTTTATACTTTGCCATGCAGTGTAAAAGACGGGTTTTTTCAATCCACTGTATTTGACTGTGTCCCTCAGTGGCGGTCAGTGGCAACAAGAGGCCCTCCAGCCACATATCTGCCAACTGTCTCTGATTCCCAGGGACAGTCTGTGGTTTTTAATCCCTGGATCCGGCTGTCCCTGTTTTTTAAAAATGAATGTAAACTCCATTTTCTATGAGCTTGTCATTAAATGTTACCAGGTTATGAACTTCCCACTTATTAATATTGATAATTTATGTGATTAAATGTCGAGTTTAGATTCCACTGCAGTTTTTTTATTATTATTATTGCAAAATCAATGCCCTGTGGCCAGGGCAGGGCTGGCAACATGTGGCCCTGGGGGGTGCAAATACATTAAAGTGGCCCATTTCTACTATTGCTCGAGCCCATTGTACCAGCCTACTTGTGAAGGCAAGTGATACCACATAGCTTACAATTGAAACAGATCTACACCTCTGATACTGTAGAGCTGACAACCTAAGTTACGTTATACAAGTGATATTATAGAGCTTACAAGGTAAATGGGTTATGCTACTAGTTGAGCTCTGTGGTACTGTTTGTGTAGCTCAATTTCAGTGGTAAACTCTGTGGTATCACTAGTGTAGCTCCATTAACAGCAGCAATCAGGAGACTTAGTGAGGCAGTCACCCACCAGCCCAGACATATGACCAGCCCAGGGGGCAATTGCCCCCTGCCCTCCAGGCCAGACCTCCCCTGCCTGTGGCTATTTGCTGGTTGTAGGCAACCTCTGCCCCCTGCAGCCTGGGGAGAGGTAGACAGCAAACCATAAACAGATTTTTATATAGAGAGATAAATACATATATATAAGTTGTTTGGTGTTGGGCTGCACTCTGTACCAATGTTTAAACAACCTGGGTGCTCGACAAATGAAGAAAAGATACATACAGTTCTGTGGTTGGTCAAAACGGCACTCACAGGGTCTTGTGGGCAGATGTAGAAGTGGTTAAATTTTATTGAATCAATGTTTCAGACAGCAATTTCAGCCACATTGCTGGCCAAAACATTGATTCAATAAACTGTAACCACTTCTACATCTGCAAAAAAGATGATGTGAGTGCCATTTTGTCCAACTACAGAACTGTATATCCAATATAATAATTCGCAGAATGCTGGGAGTTCTGTGCTGGGAGCATTCTGTGCTTTCGAGCAGTCTCTACAGTGCATGACTGCATCGGCAACAGGACGCAGAGCAGGACCGGCCTCTTAACTCTTTGAGTGCCAGAGGGGTATGCAACACATTGCAAAGCAAAGCAATGCGTTGCGTACCCCTCTGGCACTAAAAGGGTTAACATCACTCCGACTTTGGCCCATGTACACAGGCTTTTACACTAGTTGATATATATATATATATATATATATATATATATATATATATATATATCAGTAAAAATGCCATTAAATAACTGCAACGCAACCAATTCTGACTAAAATAGCTAAGAAAAAAAATAAACTCCCATGTATTAGACAATACAATTTTTACTTTCGATGTGCATAATACCACATGTTTTCTGAATAGTAGCACAATGGGGGAGTTGCACTAAGGTTTTTCAAGTTGTTGTGATCTATGTGCATTATCTTCATAGAATAACATAACTGGAGAAGTGATATTAGTGGAGAAGTTATCTCCTCTTTATCACCTCTTTATCACACGTTAGTGCATAACCACCAATGACTCTGAGTGCCAAAGTGATATCCAACTCACTCTGAACTAACACATTAACCCTTTGAGTGCCAGAGGGGTACGCAGCTCATTGCTTTGCAATGCGTTGCGTACCCCTCTGGCACTCAAAGGGTTAAAAGAGAGGTTTTAGTCACTTAATATTAGCGGGGAATGCAAAGCCTGGCACCTGACCTTGTCAAGATATTTCTGTATAGGCAAGGGCTAGGCTTACCTTTTCCTTAGGGCCATATGTTCAAAAGAAAAATGGAGGCGTTCTGGCACAAACCATTTGTATTATAGAGGAGAACTAAAATTTCCAAAAATTCCCATTGAGTTAAATGGGAATTTTAACGCTTTGAGTGCCAGAGGAGTACGGAATGCATTGCAAAGCAGTGCATTCCGTACTCCCTTGGCACTCAGAAGGGTTAAACCCTTGAATGTTCGAGAGGTCTCCAACATATTGCATGGGAATGTTTAGTTCTTCCCTCTAAAGCAAATGGTTTGCCCCAGATCTCCTCCACTATTCATTTGAATGGATGTCCCTTTGTATTAGAAGCTAAAATTCTCTGATAGTCCCTTGAGTGTCCATTGTTCCACAATACGCTCCATAATCCACTCAAAGGGTTATTAAAAGTGATTGTGTATACTTCATGGAATAGTTATGATTTTTTTAATAAAATTACATATATTATAGTTTTCTTCAACATAAAGCAGTGGTGCTCCCACTGCTGGGGAATGCCTCAACCACAAGTTACTGCACCTCAAACTTGTTTGATTTTTATTTAGTTTTCAAAAAAATCAGTTTATGAAGAATCACCTCTAGGTGCTGTTGCTATTGCTTTTATGAAGAATTACAGTCAAGGACAGAGTTTTGCCAAAAACAGGGTAATAATTGGAAAAAAACATTTTTTAGTTTGAAAGAAGCATCTAAGTAGTGTGAGTACCATTGTTACCCTTGGTAGACAAAAACCCATACACACGCACGCATACACTTACATACACACATTTACATATAATTACACACCATACAAATATACACACAAACATCACACACTTACACATCACACACACAAACACACACACATAAACACACAAACACACACACTCACACACATCACACACACACATCACTCACAAACACACCATACAAATATGCACACAAACATCACACACTTACACATCACACACACAAACACACACACATAAACACACAAACACACACACATCACACACAAACACTCACACATCACACACACACACATCACACACACACACATCACACACACACATCACACACACACACACATCACACACAAACACACCTCACACACACACATCACACACACGCACTCACACATCACACACACACATCACACACAAATACTCACACATCACACACACACACACATCACACACACATACATCACACACACATACACACATCACACACAAACACATCACACAGACACATTCACACACACACACACACACACACATGCAATAATGTACTATTGCTTTAAAGACATCAGTGTAGGATGGACAGAGAAACAAAGCTGATGCACTGATAATATTCATTTGCATGTCAGTACCCAGATTCGGAGACTGTAGTGATGGTACCATGTTGTGTTTTTAATCCGCTATAAAGTAAATTTCAGGTTTACTCACACACTTTTTTGCATTCAGTTGCTTTTTCTTCTGCATTCACTGTTCAGCTTAATTTAAACCTTTGGGTTCGCTAGAGAGATCTCCGTTGCCTTGAGAAGTACCAGGGAGACCTTCTTAGCATCCAAGGGGTTAATGCCTTCTGAATACAGATACTTTGCTTTTTCTGAGTACTGTTTTTATTTTTCTTTTGTTTAATACATTTTGACAGTCTTTCTAGCTGAAGCGGTAAAGAGGTAAATAGCCTGCTTCCAGTTCAGTTTGCATGCAAGACAAGTATAAGGCACCAGCCAAATGGGGAAATGACACACCCCATGAGTAAGAAAAATGAGAAAATAAATATAGGATAAAAGAAAATCTTTAAGAGTAGAATCAGCCCTGTTGCTCTCTTGAGAGGCAAGACACTAAGGGCTCAATTCTCCTGGCACTGTTATGATAATAAAAGTACCGCCGGTAGCTTGAAGTCACAGTTAGGTGTTCTATTACCTACTTAGTGACACACTATCGAATGGTAAAAAAGCACAACGGGTGCTACATTTGCACCCATTGAGCTCAATGACAAAGGTGACAAATTTGTGTTTCAATTACATGCACTGGCTAGTAAAACGCATTAAAGGACTCACTTTTGTCATCCAAAATAGGAGTCGAGTCCACTAATGCGTGTTCCAAACCACTGACGTGTGAGTGTCCTGTGTAAGATAAATAATAGAAAACAAACAAACACGTATGTTCTACTAAGGATCCCTACACTAGTAACCTATGGATGTACTGTATTGATAAGGGGCCATAAGCCTAGGGTAGGGTTATTGTTTGGGAGGTGGGGAGGGGATGAATCTTGACAGATCACACTCCATGTTTGACACTGTGTCAAACACTGAGCCTTAGCTGGTTTCCTTTGATGTTCCCATTTTTCATGCTATTTAGTCTGTGTTGTAGGAACAAAAAGCTATGATGAACGTTGGACCGCAAGTGAGGTTCTGTTGGCCGATGCTCATTATGGTTCCTTTTGGTAGGGCAATTGAATGCTGACGGTACCACTGTGTGTGTATCATTCGGTAATCATTTTTGCCCTACTATGTGTTTTACTGGTGATAATTGAATCAAGCCCTAAAACTGAAGGATGCTGCTACTGGGAGTGGGTTAAAGTGTTAGTAATGTCTAAAAAAAGTTTTTTTTGCATTTAGAAGAGCTTAAAAAGCTGATCTAGATGAAAAAAAAAGTATCTCTCAAACCGCTATGGTTTAAGAGATACGGGCGTTTAAAGTTTGCTGTTTCCTACTGACAGCTGTAAAGCTGTCAGCAGGAGATTTGTGTCGGTCGACAAGGTGGCGCTTGAGAAGTGCCGCAATCTCGTTACTTACACAGAATCCTTTCATTGGAATGGTCTAAAACATGTGCCTGAAACCATTCCAGTGAAGGGATTCCATGTAAGTAACGAGATCGCGGCACTTCTCAAGCGCCACCGTGCTTGAGAGATACTTTTTTTGCATTTAGATCAGCTTTTTAAGCTCTTCTAATGCAAAAAACTTTTTTTTAGACATTACTAACACTTTAAGTGGAGCTGGGAGAGAGTCTCCTCCTCCAGAGAGCTTTAGTTTGCAGTCCTCTACTGTTCTATAGATTCATCGGGAGGCCAGGGCTAGATTTCTCAAGAGGCAGGGTAGGCAATTGCCTAGAGCTACAAATTTTGAAGGGAGCCGCAGCTGTAAATTGTAGGTGTGGCTAGAGCAATCTCGGTATCTCTGCACCAGTTTTATACTCATTTACAAGCTATTGCACTTGAGATGTCTCTAGCAATGAAGGGATTAAATCTGTGTTTTTGGTCCTTGACTGTTATAGGTTAAGGGTATTTTCTGTTCCAGGAAATAGTAGGTGGGGCCATGTGGGGGTCAAGGTTTGGCCATGGGTGGAGCTAAGGGCACATAGAATGCCTTGCCTAAGGGTGCCTGGGATGTAAATCCAGCCTTGAGGGTGGCAAATAATTACCAGGTGAAATACTGTTTTAAAGGCACATAGTGGCACTTCTTAAGTCATTTGCAGGTTACATGGATCGACATTTTTTCTATATTTTGATATATACACTTCCTAACATACAGAAGTCCTGTGTCTGTTATTTTTCACTTGGAGACTGGAGATGTTTCTAACACATTTTGGATTTTTAACAGTCCTGTTTACAGTCAGAAGACTTAGGCCCCATTCACAATGGACAGTGAAGATGCAGCAAGGGTGGCCTGTACAGAGGCCTATGGGGCTTCTAGCGGATCATTCACACAATACTTGTTAGAGGTTATGATGCACATACCTAGGCACTTTCATGATTGAGTCCAGAGACTCAGAGTATTGACAGATTTTCAGGGTGAAAGTCCATTGTTACCTACCATATGATCTGCACCAATTAACTGCTTATTTAGTCTTCAAATTAGTGCCATTTATACCAGGAGTACAAAGGGAGAAGACCTCCTTGCCTTGTGCGTGTTTAAGCAATGATATCTTCATGGTGTTGCCTGTCAAGGATCCCTCTGAGACTGACCGGAACATCTCTGGATTGGAGAAAGTTGGGACCTATCACTGGCAATCATTTGCCTAATGACACTTTTCAACCAAAGACCTCCTTGCCTTGTGTGTGTTTAAGTATTGACATCTTCAACATGCTGCCTGTTAATAATCACTCTGGGACTGACCAGAACACCTCTGGATTGGAGAAAGCTGGGACCTATCACTAGCAATCATTTGCCTATTGACACTTTTCAGTCTTAGTAGAAATTTTTCAGCAAGCAGTTCTGGATTCTGTGGTTCTTTGATGCTTTAGATGTATTCATTCTGAGGGAGAAGTTATGGGTCTTGGTAAGATCAAAGCAGATTTAAATATGCAAAGAGGTCAGATTTCTTAATTTGTTCTTTACAGAGTAAAAAAAATATTTGAAAGTGAAGTTAGTTGCCCTTGGCACTGGAATCTGTCCAATTAAGACTGCACTGCAACCCACTCTGATCCTTAACCCTTTGAGTGCCAGAGAGGTACGCAACACATTGCAAAGCAATGCGTTACGTACCCCTCTGACACTCAAAGGGTTAAATGGTAATATACAGATGAGATGTATACAGCTGAAGACTGCACTGAATTACTTCTGCTACAAAAGTAGCACGTCTGTGTTTTGATTATTTGAGTAGTCTGACAAATATTATATCTTTTATTAGGGAACTCTACGAATCTGCTCCTGTGTTTCAGATAGGCACTGGTAAAGTGGAACTAACAACTTATGACAACTTAGTTTCATTTGAAAGAGCTTGTATACAGTCATTTTGTTATTTAAAATACAAAACTGTTGCCTGGGATCCCTTCAACCACCTCCCAACAGGTATGGTGGGCGTATGGCACAAGAACATAGGGCAGAATGCTGGAAACATGAGTAATCGCTATTTCCAGTGTGAAAACCACAATGGAATAGGTTTGGGCATGATTATTTTGAATTGTACATGACAAATCAAGATTAGAGAACAGCTGCGCATTTTTTTTGTGGGCATGGTCAGAATTATCAAATCTGTCTTAGTGGAATAGCGAATGCGCCTCATGTAGTAAGTGCTTTTGTGAACGATTTTATACCTCTGTTTAGCTTTTCCATAAAAACTAATTTTTTATGCTCAATTTAAGAAGTGTTTGGTATATGGCTTCCTGCATTAGAACATGCATAATATCTATCTGCGCATGAAAATACCTTCAGCGCATGCACGTTTCTTGCATTCCATCCATATACTAACCTTAAAGGGATAGTAATACTTGCAAATTACTAATCCCCATATTGAAGCTTTGTTAAAAAGAAACTTATTGAGAGATGATAGCGCTTAAAGCTCCCCCCTCCCTCCCCCTTCCCTGACTGAACGCTGACTGCAGGAGAAGCTGACGTACAACAGTCTTATATGCATCAGGTCGGCTCTGCAGCTGAGCCGAGATTGTGTATAAAGAATTCTTTCACTGAACCGGTCTTCTACGTGTGCTTGGTTTGTGCTTGGTTTGCAAGCACACGTAGAAGACCATTTTAGTGAAAGATTTCTTTTTTATAAAAGCGATCTCGGCAATGCTGCAGAGCCACCTGATGCAAGTAATACCGGATATCCCTGCAGTCAGCGTTCAGTCAGGGAAGGGGGAGGGAGGGGGGAACTTGGACACTGGGGGCAATAAATTTCTTTTTAACAAAACTACAATATGGAGATTAGTAATTTGCAAGAGTTACTATCCATTTAATGCTAGAGGTCCTGTTGTTTCTGTGACACCCTAGTTCTCCACACAATTCAGCTAAAGAAAATAAAATTGGGTTGTCTTATAAAGCCAATCCCTTTTTACATTGTTTCCCATATTCCAATATGCTGTTTGAGTAATATCACTTGACACCCGATCTTAGAGGATAACGAGAGAGGGAAGCATGCTCTCCATTTGGCGTGCGGAAAGGGTCCCATATCACACACAGATGATCCCTTCCCCTCTCATCCATTAAGAGAGGTTCTGTTACTCCAGGGAGGATATGCACTACTCCTATGGAATAACATAAGAACTGGAGAAGCATAATCACTGGATATGTTGTCTCTGCGGTATCTCCTCTTTATCACACCTTAGTGCATATCCCCCAATGTGCCCTGGAGGGTTATGCACTAAGGTGTGATAGGAAGGTGACAAGGTGGAGATGACTTCTGCAGTGATGTCGCTTCTCCATTTCCTATGTTATTCTATAGAGCCTATTCATTAAGATCTCCAAAGTTGGAGAAATCTTAGTGCATTGGCTCCATAGAATAACATAGGAACTGGAGAAGTGATATCACTGGAGAAGTCATCTCCATTTGCAATACGTTCCGTACCCCTCTGGCACTCAAAGGGTTAAGCACAGACTGTTCCCTGACTGGTTATGACCACTCTGTGATCCCAACCGCTTACTGTCATGTTCTCCCACATCACACAACATTTTCCTACTAAATGACTCTGTCCCATCTATTATTAAGCAGTACCCTGCAATTATTATTATTATCCTTTATTTATATAGCACCAACTCATACTGCAGCACTGTACAATAGGGAATAGACATACAAACACATTAAACAGCAGATATTTAACATATAGTGTTGAGCGAGCACCCCGATGCTCGGGTGCTCGGGTGCTCTGACCGAGCACCGCCTGAGGCTCGAGTGCTCGGCCGAGCACCCGAGCCCCATTGACTTCAATGGGGCGACACGAGCATTACACCAGGCACCCCCTGCTCTGATGAGGGGAGGGTGCCTGGTCAATGCCCCCTTCATCTCTGCAATGTCCCCCTTCATCTCCGCTATGCCCCCTTCATCTCTGCAATGCCCCCTTCATCTCTGCAATGTCCCCCTTCATCTCTGCAATGCCCCCTTCATCTCTGCAATGCCCCCTTCATCTCCGCTATGCCCCCTTCATCTCTGCAATGCCCCCTTCATCTCTGCAATGTCCCCCTTCATCTCCGCTATGCCCCCTTCATCTCTGCAATGCCCCCTTCATCTCTGCAATGTCCCCCTTCATCTCCGCTATGCCCCCTTCATCTCTGCAATGCCCCCTTCATCTCTGCAATGTCCCCCTTCATCTCCGCTATGCCCCCTTCATCTCTGCAATGCCCCCTTCATCTCTGCAATGTCCCCCTTCATCTCCGCTATGCCCCCTTCATCTCTGCAATGTCCCCCTTCATCTCCGCTATGCCCCCTTCATCTCTGCAATGCCCCCTTCATCTCTGCAATGTCCCCCTTCATCTCCACAATGTCCCCCTTCATCTCCACACTGTCCCCCTTCATCTCCGCAATGCCCCCTTCATCTCCGCAATGCCCCCGTACCTCCAGTCCCTGGTGGTCCAGCGGAGCGTCTTCAGATCTGTGCCTCCTCCGGCACAGATCCCCGCCACCCGAACATGGCGGGCGAGCACATGGCGGTACTCGACGAGTACCGCCATGTGCCGAGCAGAGCGATGCTCGAGCCGATCCGAGCATCGGCCGAGCATGCTCGCTCAACACTATTAACATAGAAAACAAAAGGATCAGAGACCCCTGCTGGTGAGAGCTTACAATCTAGAGGAAGGTAGGTGGGACACAGAAGGGGTAAGTGCTATCGGGCGTAAGTGCGTCCTGCCACATGAACTACTGGTCAGTGGGTGAGAGAAAGGAGTTCTGTTGGGTGAAAGAAGTGCTAATGATTGTGAGTGCATCATTAACCCTTTAAATCCTTAATGACCAGCCACAAGCGCACTTGGCTGGCATCTTCTCTGATGCAGGGCTCCCAAAATGGCATGCAGCTGCGCAGGGAGCCCTGAAATCCATGCTGGTCCTGGCACGTCATGGGTCTTTATCACATTTTGGACACATGACATGTCAGGACCGTCATGGGTCCTTAAGGGGATAAGGATCATAGGGATGTGCAAGGCATTGTGTTGCATACCTCTCTTGTCCTTAAAGTGATAGTAATACTTAATTTTTGTTTATTTAGTATTGTAGGCATTAAAAAAAAATATTAAGAACTATGTAAATCTTATCTCTCAAACTTTTATGGTTTGAGAGATTTTCGCAACTAAAGTTTCCCCCTCCGTGACATCAGCGCTCTAGATGACAGATTTGGATTCTGGTCCGCAGACAGCCTGTTAGGCACACTTTGTAGACCGTTCCAAAGTGTGCCTGGTAGGCACACTTTTTAAACCATTCCAATGAAGTAGTTTTTTTAAAGATCGTGATCTCGGCTCTGCTGAAGAGCTGCCGGCCGGTCTGCAGACCAGAATCCAAATCTGTCAGCTACAGCGCTGATGTTACAGAGGGGGAAACTTTAGTTGTGAATATCTCTCAAACCATAAAGGTTTGAGAAATAAGACTTACATAGTTCTCTCTGCTGGAGAACCATCGGCCGGTCTGCGTACCAGAATCCAAGTCTGTCAGCTAGATGGCAGACTTGACCGAAACAGCAAGGAAGAGGGAACTTTAGTTGTGAATATCTCTCAAACATAAAGGTTTGAGATATAAGACTTACATAGTTCTTAATTTTTTTTAATGCCTACAATACTAAATAAACAAAAAATTAAGTATTACTATCACTTTAAAGGGTTCAAGCCTACTCACCCCAGTGTGTTGGACTCAGGCAATCGCTAAACCACCAATGTTCCTGTTCATGACAATTATTCAGTTAATCCAAGGCAATAGGTTACTGTCCACTCATTCAAGAAAGGGGTTAAGTGGAATTGAACAGGAAGGAGTTTTGAGTGGTGTTAGAGCTAATGTATTTCGTACCTCTCTGGCACTCAAAGGGTTAAAATTCTTTATCCACTTGGTTGCTAAAGATGTCTCCAATATATTCCTTCACAATGAGATGGTGATTTGTTTTAGCAACCAAGGGATTAAAGGCTGGATTCAAATGCAGGTGCTAATTTTCTCTCTGCTTTTATCTCCAGGTATCCCCATAGACTTCAATAGGAAAATATTTGATAAAACAAGAGGTCACATTTATCTCCTGCATTTGAATCCAGCCCCAAATCCTTCCAGTACCATAATCAACTACAAACATTGCGTGTGTGCATTTATATTTTTTCAGAACCATGGACAGAGGACACAGCTATTGTTGCTCCAATCACACCCATGGGAACACTAGCAGCCGTTAAAAGTCTATTGGTTGTTTTGTAAAAAGAAGTAAATTGCATCCTGGTTCATAATAGTGGATTCCTAAAAGATTTAAGGCGGGCAGCGATCAGTGTTCCTTCTAAGGTGAGCACAGATGAGTCACCCAGCACTGAAAGAGATAAAGTGGGATTTTTATGGTGGAGCAGTAAACTTTTATTGTGGAAAAAAATGATATGTCATAGGTCTTTTCCTGTTGTGTAAAACAAGTGTACACGCACTGCTGAGGGGAGGGTTCATTAAAAGTTATTATAGATCATATATTTTTTTAATCATCATTGCCAACCGGTATCCTAAGGATAATTATTATTTTATAAAATGTACTGTATGGGAGAGCTTGAGCCACTGACTAGGGCTCTCAACAGGAAGAAATGGGAACAATACCACCTGGTGGCCAAAATATCAAATTGCAGTTTAAGTTAAGAAAAAACAAAAACCCACATATTTATGCTTTAACCCCTTAACGACCCTTGACAGTCATAGTACGTCATGGGTCGATCTGAGTCAACGACCCATGATGTACTATGACCGTCATGGAATTTATGGTCCCGGGACCAGAGCTGTCCATAGGATCTTGTAGCAACAGTGCCACTGTACAATTTCAGGCCACTGTGATATTGCACCTAAAAAATTCAACTTTGAAAATGAATAACTTTTGAATGAAACACCTTTCAGCAGTGGGAGTACTCTTGTTTTACTCAGGGGGATAAACCCTACAACATATTTTTTTTTACATTTTAAGTATTACTATCCCTTTAATTCTTTACACGGGTTTTCAAATGTGAAGGATTTACTGAAAATATTGTCCTTCTTTTACCACCAACTACTGACCCAACAACTAACAACTTTTTAATAATGACGACTTTTTAAATGTCTCACCCTAAGGGCGAGATGGTCAGAAAGTGGTGGTAACTGAAATTGTCTGTAATCAGAATAACAAAGTTCTTTCTCTATGATCCTTCAATTCTCAGACATGTTTCCATCATTTTTTTCATACAGTTCTGCCATCTCCGTCAAAGGGAAAAAGCCGACTTAAAAGTGGGTGTGGTTTAATCTACCGTCATACTGTAAGGTATTTTCAGAAAAAAAATTTTTTCCACGTCACTTTTATTTCTGATTAATTTCATTTTTCCCGACATGAAGGCATTCAAGGGGTTAAAAGTCACTCTTAATCAATGGCATTTTCATTTTTATTTCTCCAGCTAAATCAGCTTCACAACGGGGGCGGGACAAATAAAAAATGTTAACTTATTTAAATGGAAATTTTAACCTCTCGAGTGCTAGAGAGTTCTCCAGTGCACTGCTTCACAATGCTATGGAGACCACCCTATAATTGAAGAGGTTTAAAAAAACTTTAGTTCAATATTAGCATTTTAAATGTCTACTCTGTGGCGTAATTGGTTGGAACAGATATAATGACATGTTTTTTTTTTTTTAACATCAGGCCCTATGGTCATACCTGTGAACTGTAATCTTTGGAGCACCTGGAGAGGACTCATTGGTTGGGAATTGGAGTGTCTAAATGATTTGAATCGTAAGATAAAGTGGGTGGGATTGTGAGAAGAAAGGGTGACTCTAGAATGGTTGGGAAGTGGGCGGAATGATGAGAAGTGGGAGGAGTTACACTGGAAGCTCACCAAAGACAGAGACTCAACCTCTGTCCCCGGAGACCCGATAATTAACTCTAAACTCCAGAGTCTCCGGGGAAGATCAAGAGAGTTCATACATATGCCTATGGGCCATATTAAAGTAATTTTAATGTTTCACAATAAAAAAGCAGCTACAATTAATCTTCATGGTTTTTGGGCCGTGAAGAGTGTTTTTTCAATACTGTCAGAGTTGTAGTTCAAGAGTAATTGAATGATAAAGTATCCCCCTCCTGCCCCTTTTACTGATGTAATACTGCTCACCTCAGAGCAGCAAGACTGTCCAGATGGATTGCAGAGAGGGACAATCTTCAGTGAGCATAAGGAAAAACCTGAAAAACCTGTCAAGGGGGCAGGGTTTTCCTTATGTTCACAGTAAGAAGATTGTCCCTTGCTGTGAGCTGTCTGGTCAAGAGACCAGATTCCACATCTGAGGGGAGGTGACTTACACTAGGTAAAAGGGGTGGGAGGGGGATACTTTATCATTCAATTACTCTTGACCTACAACTCTGACAGTATTGAAATAACACTCTCAATGCCCCAAATACTATGAAGATTAATTGGAGCTGCTTTTTTGTGAAACATTATTATCCCTTTAATGGAAGTATATAAGATAATAACAGTAAAAAAAATGTGACTAAAAAAATCTAGTTAGTGAATTTTCTCAGCAACATATTTATAAACATGCCTGTAATGCTTTATAAACATGACATGTTGATCCAAATTGTTGATACGATTTTTAAACACACGCTAAGAGTGTTTTTTATACATTCCAACCATTGTGTCCAAACATCAGACTCCACTCCAAACGCTCACAACATGCCACCACATTTCTTCTACTGCCAGAAATTCTGGGCACAGACACATAAATAAAACACCCACAATGTAATCGTTTTAAGGGAAAATTAGCCATGCATCTTTATGTTTATTTTGAATAAGCTTATGTCTGCTGGGAAATTCTCTGCATGATGTAATTTAGTTAATGTAGTAAAACATGTAACACAGCTTTCTACTTGATCCCCCTTCATTCTATGTATTAAAGGGGAACCAGAGGCTAATCCATAAAAATAACATAGAATAAAGATACCTGGGGGGAGATTCACTAAGCAATGATAAAGAGGTGATGAAGAGGTGATAAAGTAGAGATGACTTCTCCAGTGATACCACTTCTCCAGTTCCTATGTTATTCTATGGAGCCTATGCACTAAGATTTCTTCAATGTGGGAGACCTTACTGAATAGGGTCCACAGAATAACATAGGAACTGGAGAAGTGATAAACTGGAGAAGTCATCTCAACTTGATCACCTCTTTATCACCGCTTAGTGAATCTCCCCCCTAGAATTGATAGCTGTGCAAAAAGTAAATTAATAATTTAATACATAAGTAATAAATAAATGCATTGTAGTTGCCTGTGCATTGGTCAGGACGGAGGAACTTGCAGTTCTCCAGCTGTTGTTGGATTACAATTCCAATCATTCTCAGTCTCCCCCTCCCCCCGTATTTACATGTGCCCAAGAGGAACAAACTTTTATCTTTGCATCCCTCTAATATGAAAGGGTGAAAAGAACATAAGGAAGGGGGTACAACAGGTTTGGAACTATACCCCAAATACAAGTGTTTCTTAAAGGGATAGTAATACTTCGTTTTATCTTTATTTTATTTTGTAGGCATTAAAAAAACATGAAGAACGATATAAGTCTTATCTCTCAAACCTTTATGGTTTAAGAGATATTCACAAGCAAAGTATCCCCCCCCCCCCGTTCAGCCAAATCAGAAGGGAGGTGCCCAGGTAGAGTGCAGAGAGGGACAATCTTCAATTAAGATAAGGGAAAAAGCTGAAAAACTTGTCAAGGGGGGAAGGGCTTTCATTCTTTTCATACAAAGAAGATTGTCCCCTGCTGTTATCTGTCTGGTCTTACAACCTGATTCACATCTGAGAAGAGATGGCTTACACTAGGAAAAAGGGGCGGGAGGGGGAAACTTTGCTTGTGAATATCTCTTAAACCATAAAGGTTTGAGAGATAAGACTTATATCATTCTTCATGTTTTTTTAATGCCTACAAAATAAAATAAAGTTAAAACGAAGTATTACTATCCCTTTAGATTAAAGGGATAGTAATACTTTGTTTTATCTTTATTTTATTTTGTAGGCATTAAAAAAACATGAAGAACGATATAAGTCTTATCTCTCAAACCTTTATGGGTTAATCCTTAGGTACAATTCTCCTTTAAGTCAGACATGGAAGTCCATTTTGATGGACCAGGTGAATGCAAGTACAATGAGCCATCCATTTACCAGTCTGGAAGTCATTTGACGATTCATTATTTTACATGGAAGGAGGATCTTGATGATAAAATCAATCCATGATTGTGTCTCCACTTATGTAGCCTAGATTACATTGTAGCTGCTAAGTGTTTATCAACATATTAAACTGTAGGGGAGTTTAGAAGAATATAGAATGTTGCAGGGATGACATTTTATAACTCAGGAGAGCAAATGTATAAAGGCTGATGTACTAAGAAAAGTGCTACAATTTTGGGTCAAAACAGTTGCACCAAAGGGACCAAATACATTTCACAATGTTTTGAAATGGAGTTACACAATGGATACCACAGAACTTAGAATTGAAATGGAGCTACACTATGGATACCACAGAGCTTACAATGAAATGGAGCTACACTACAGATACCACAAAACTTACACATGAAATGGAGCACTAGGGATACCACAGAGCTTACAAATGAAATGGAGCACTAGGGATACCACAGAGCTTAGAATTGAAATGGAGTTACACTAGGGATACCACAGAACTTAGAATTGAAATGGAGTTACACTAAGGATACCACAGAGCTTACAATGAAATGGAGCTACACTAGAGATATCACAGACCTTACACATGAAATGGAGCACTAGGGATACCACAGAGCTTACAAATGAAATGGAGCACTAGGTATACCACAGAGCTTAGAATTGAAATTGAGCTACACTAGGGGTACGACAGAGCTTACAATGAAATGGAACGACACTAGAGATACCACAGACCTTACACATGAAATGGAGCACTAGGGATACTACAGAGCTTACAAATAAAATGCAGCTACATGAGGCATACCACAGAGTTTAAGATTGAATTGCAGCTACAGCAGTGATACCACAGAGCTAACAAATGAAATGGAGCTGCATTATTTAGAACCAATCTGAGGGGGTGGGGCAATTACCCCCACTCCCCAAGAAAGCCAGCCCCGTCTATCGGTCAGTTCATTTGCTGCAGAACTGCTCTAGTTTTATCTTGTACATATGATCCAAAATTGATTTGTGAACATGCTGCCTAGAGTCTCACCTCTCCTAGTGCTAAATTTGATTTTCTCCATTAAAACCCATATAACCAATCTTTTTCTTGATCTCCTCTAAAAGGAGGGGTAAACATATTTCTATTTTCTTTTACTACAGTAACAAAAAGGGAAGGAAAGTGAATTTCCTTATGCATTATCTTTGGTTATCTCTGGATGTCATATCTATGGAGGCAGACATGACAGTTGCTGGCAGGACCTCAGGACACAAACTCCATCCACTTCACATGGTAAAGTTATAACAGCTTACCTTATATCCAGTGCTGCCGATTCGGCTGATGCTGGGATTGTATAGCTCGAATTGACACTTCAGCATCATCCCACGCATTGCTTCGAGCATTAGGCCTGAGCGCGCTTGCCGTCCTTAGCGGCCGCCCATGTCCTCTGGCTAGGTGGTTCGGCGGGTCAAAGTGACACAGGATAGGTGCAGGCGTTGGATGCATCTCGGCAAGATGCATCAAATTACAGGCGCAAGGCTGCGTATTGACGAAGGCCTCAACTTTTTACAGGAGAGCCTGGACAGTCTCCTTCTACCTACTTCCTAGCTCTAGTATTTAAGGGAACTGGATCTCTATCCAGTTACCCTTACGTTGTTGTCCTGTGCAGTTGTATTGCTTGCATCCTGATATCCTGTGTATGACCCTGGCTTGTCTGACCATCCATCCTGGTGCTGACCTGTGCCTCTGCCTAACTCTCCTCTGTGCACTCCTTGTCTGTTTTGGACATCCTATCTGGTGCAGACCTGTGGCTCTGGCTGACTACCCACTCCGTGTATGACCTTGGCTTGTCTGACTATACAACCTGGTGCTCACCTGAGGCTCTGTCCAGCTACTCTCTCTGTGTTGCCTCCTGACTAGTGGACATCCTATCTGGTGCAGACCTGTGGCTCTGGCTGACTACCCATTCCGTGTATGACCCTGGCTTGTCTGACAACCCAGCCTGGTACTGACCTGTGGCTCTGTCTGATTATCCTACTGTGTTGCTCCTTGTACCACAGACATCCTCTCTGGTGCAGACCTGTGCAGACCTGTGACTCTGCAGGCGTGCGTCAGTAGTCTCCCTTGTCACCATCTTATTGGGAGACAGTAGGGTCGATTCGGTGTTCCCCTCGGGGCGATTGAGACTACCAGTTGGCTCCGGCCTAGTCTCTAGCAGTTGTGGTGGACCTGTTGGTGGCTCCTATTTCTGACAGAGTCTCTAGCCTCTCCAGTTGCCCTCTGCTTTTACCATATTTTATGACAGCATATTATTCTAATAAAGGTGATTTTAACTATACTGTCTGACTCTTGTCTTTGCTTGCAAACCGTGACAAAAGTTAACCATTTAAAGTGGAACTTTCACCTTAACTCAAGTTTGCATATTTGAAAACTGCACCAAAAACTGTGTATGTGTCATGTTAGCCAAAAAGATCAGTAAATGCACTTTTAAGGATCTCTTGCTGGTGAGATAGCTCAGTTGGTTAATGCACCACCTGTAGAATCTGTTCTAACCGCAAAGGTCTCAGGTTTTAGTCCTGGCAAAGTCAGCTCAGCCTTTTACCCATCTGTGGTAGATAAAATAAGTCCAGGACATACTTGCAAACCAGAGACAATCTCAACATATTTTTCCTGGTAAAATGCTTTCACGAAAAAAAAAAATATATATTCATGCTTGTTACCATACGCTAATTGCCATACTAGTGACATTTCATATGTTAATTAATCCTGTTGGTGATGAGCCATATGCTAATAAGGCCTTTTCAGTGATGTGTTATATGCTAATGTAGGTTTCAGTGATGTCTCATATGCTAATAGCACTTTTTGCTGTACCAGGCGATTTTCACTTTTACTTTTGCCCAGAAATAAAAGTTTGAATATCTCCTAAACTACACATGACATAAAGGCAGTTTCTAATGCAGTTTTCAAATATGCAAACTTGAATTAAACTGAAAGTCCTAATTTAAGGACCACTGCACACCCCTACAGTCCTTAAAGGATTAAGCAGGATCATGCATGCTGCCTGATTCAGCTTAAAAAAAATCCTGATGTTATCTCTTAAACAAAGGCACAAGGGAAAAAATCATAGGGGCCATTAGGATGTTTTGGGAAAACTAAGATAAGGATGTGAGGACCTATTATTAGGAGATCTACTTCTTCTTTAATTTGATGCCTGCAGTAATTCCAAAAAGACGTGTCTTTGCACACAGGAGACATTTCATCCTGTGTGAGACTATTTTTTAAGAAAGAGTACTAAAAAAACCAAAGCTTTTTTTGCCATTGATGAGAAGGCAAATGTAATTCTGGAACATCTGTCTGAGGATGGAATGCTTTGCTAGTCTTGTTCATGTTTCTTTACACCATGTGATAAGCCCTGATCTCACCTCTTATCTATTTCAGAACTTGCCTCTTAAGATATAAATGTCAATCTTGATGCTCTGTCTCTTAGGTGAAAGTATAAATGCATAAGGCATGTTTAGTCAATTGCTGGTCCTCTAGCTTTTGGAGACTACAACTCCCTTCATCCCCAGCCAGTGGATTACTGGACGTCCAGCAACTGACTAGATCTGGAGAGCAGAGACAGCAGTTTAAATCCTTGAACCCTTTTAGTGCCATAGACATTTTCATTGAACGCCTCTGTGGCACTGAATGAGTTACAACATTAATCCATTAAGGATAAGTGGTGTGCCAGGACTGTCACACCTGTCTGGACATTAAGGACCAGTGACGGTCCTGACACGTCATGGAAGTCTGTGATGGCAGAGCGGCTGCACATCGCACTGTGATCACAGAACACATAGGCAAAAAAGTGCTGTGGTCTTCTCGAGCTTCCCAGCCCCACTCCCAGACCACCCAGTCCTTAAGGGGTTAACAGACATTTCCAGAATTAACTTATCATTTAGAGAATGGCAGAGAAGCTGTGATATATTATAGCTTCTCTGCCAGTATCTCAATGATAAATTAGTATTAGCAATATATGTTAATATTGTAACCCCTTCAGTAGCACAGGATTGTGCAACGAACATCTCTAGTACACTGAACTGGTTAAAGGGATAGAAATGTTTCATAGTAAAAGCAGCTCTAATCAATCATCATAGTATTTGGACTTTGGAGAGTGTTATTTCAATTCTGCCAGAGCTGTAGTTCAAGAGTAATTCAATGACAAAGTATCCCCCTCCCGCCCCTTTTACTGATGTAACACTGCTCAGCCAGAGCAGAAGGGAGGTGCCCAGGTAGATTGCAGAGAGGGACAATCTTCAATTAAGATAAGGGAAAAACCTGAAAAACTTGTCAAGCGGGGCAGGGCTTTCATTGTTCTCATAGGAAGAAGATTGTCCCCTGCTGTTATCTGTCTGGTCTATGGACTACATTCCACATCTGAGAAGAGATGGCTTACACTAGGTAAAAGGTGCAGGAGGCAAAACTTTGCTTGTGAATATCTCTCAAACCATAAAGGTTTGAGAGATAAGACTTATATCGTTCTTCATGTTTTTTTAATGCCTACAAAATAAAATAAAGATAAAACAAAGTATTACTATCACTTTAAGGGAGTAATGCTGTTTGTGTTGCTTAAATCTGAGTGAATCCTCTCCGCTCCCACAGGGCAAGTGAGAGACGTCAGGGTTTTTGACCAGCTGGCTATGTGTAAGAGATGGCAACCCTTTGTCACGATCGGTGCTCTCACCTCCAATGGCTGCCATGTTCTGATGCACCTGAGAGCGTTGCGGACGCTTCCGGTTTCCGCCGTTGTCACACCGTATGACATCAGAAGCACTCGGGGACTACAAGACAGCTTTTCAGGCAGCCCTCGAGTGCTCTGATATCAGACTTTTTTTCCTACTTGCTATATTTTCAACGATTCTTTTCTGTGCTCTTCCGGTTTTTGACCTCAGCTTTGGCCCTCGTTTTTCTCTTGTTTGCCGCCCACCCTTGACCAGTTGGCTTCCACCTTGTTCTGCACCTTTTCTGCCGGCCCCGACCTTTTGCTATTCCTGACCTCTCTCACGTCTTTGCCCTTGTCGGTACCACACTTGTCCATTAGCCTTCAGTCCTTTTCGGCCTCCCTTGGAGTTCTTCTTCTCGCTTGATTCTGCCTCTCATCTTTATCACATTATATCAGCACACTGCTACCATCTGTACTAAAACATTGTACAGCATAAGTGTTCAGGCTGCTAACACCCTTCCACATCGTCAGCTGTAGAACAACTCTGCATGCTAATGAATATATTTTCCCCTTCCCCTTGCATCACTAATTCTTAGTGCATATGGAGATGTGTGTCTCCATCACCAAGGCAATGTACTCTCCACACATGGACAGACACACATCGCCATAACATCACCACTTTGTGCATCATAAGGGGCCAGTTTGCTGATCTTTTGTTGTATTTGTGTCGATAATATATCAACAATATGCACTAAGATGTCTTTGTCATCATATCCCTGTGACTACACCACAAATACGCCAACATTGTCATGAATCTGCCACGCCTTCAACAGCTTTACAATTTTGCACAGACTTCTTAGACAATGGCTCATTTGCATATGTAAATACAGTTAATGAGCCGATATCATATTCATGAGGGTGTGTTTATATGTTAAAATGGCACTTTGCCACATGCACTAAACTCCTATAGCTGCCTATGCTGTCGGAGTTCACAGTCCCAACATTGCTAACCTTAACCGTTTGAGTGCCAGTGCGTTTTATTGCTCATTATAGGAGATCAGAATGTGTAGTGTGTGTATATAATTGTATCACATTGCTCCATTGCAGTAAAACTCACACTAATGTCTGTAAAACTTCCGTATATGTACCTATAAATTCACCTGTGCAATTAAAACACTTTGGTCTTGTTCTAAATAATTTATTTAATTACATAAACAGCTTTCAATAGGTCCTTCCTTTTGCTCCATCACTATATTGTATACCGTTCCGGCTCGCATAGGGTAGAGTGAGGGCTACTGATGTTCTTGGTTCTGAAATAGTTCTGTATCCTCCCTGTTCTCCCCTACTCTTCCCAACTAGAGAAACCTTTAGGACATAATAATACTCTAATGTTCGCATTCTCTCCCTCTCCCCTTGTGTCCATAAATCTTAGTGTATATGGCGATATGTGTCTCTATCACCAGAGCGTTGTGCTCGCCACACATCAACAGACACACCGCCATAACATCAACTCTCAGTGCATCTCTACCATGGACCTTAACCATTAAGGACCCTTGACGTGCCAGGACCACCAGTGACAGTCCTGGCACATCATGGAATTCTGTGGTCCCCATGTGGCTGCATGCCGCTCAGGGACCCCAGAATCCAATACGCAGAGACTGAAACAGTCAGTTAATTTAAAGGGATAGTACTGGATCAATTATACAAAAATTAATATTGTAGCTGTTAAAAAAATAAATCAAACAATGCCAGTCCCATCTCTCAAAACTTTATAGACTGAAGTTGTTGGAAGCCTTCTGAGGAGACCATTATCCTGCAGTGGATTGACAACGGCTGAAGATGATGATAATCACATTCCATAACCTCAGCTTGCTGTAGAGACCTTCATCCTGCAATGGGCTGATAATGACTGCAGCTTTATATTTCTATCTATCTATCTATCTATCTAGCTATCTATCTATCTATCTATCTATCTATCTATATATATATATATATATATATATATAGTGGAGTGTATCATTCTGAGTAAAATAAGGTCACTCCCACTGCTGAGAGGTATTTTATTCAAAAGCTCAAGTCTGATTTTTTTTAGGTGCAGTATCTTAATGGCCTGAAATGTTACAGTAGCGCTGTTGCTACACCATCCTGTGGAAGTTTATGGTCAACTATCCAGAGCTGTCCTTATGATGGTGTAGCAACAGTGCCATTGTAAGATTTCAAGTCATTGAGATACTGCACCTAAAAAAATTCAAGTTTGTGCTGTGATAACTTTTGAATAAAATACCTCTCAGCAGTGGAAGTACCCTTGTTTTACTCAGGGTGGGGGGACAAACCCTACTATATATATATATATATATATATATATATTTTTTTATTTTTTTATTTTTTTTTTACATATTAAGTGTTACTATCCCTTTAAAATGGGAGGAGAGTGTCCAGAACTGGCAGTGAAGTGGATGGAGTTACAAGTGAACTCACTGAGCACTGAGAATCATATTGTTGCAAATGACCCAGTATTTATGTTTGTCCGATTCAATCATGCTCAGTAGAGACTGCCCAAACACACACTTGGTCATGCTCAGTACAGACTGCCTGAATGCGAATCCAGGCCCTTTCACTACAAATCACAGCACCCTGGGCCGGTTGGCAGTCCACTCCGCCCCAGGAGCCCATCAAGGGCCAATACAAGTAAGCCAGGCACTGTCCATCTGTCAATGGTGGGTCCCAGGACTTACCAAGCAGGCATAGACTCAGCTCCTCCAGCCGCACAGATGCAAGGCTCCAACATGAAGCACACGGCAGTCCAGCACCTCATCAAGTGAGTCCCCAAGAGCAGTGATCCACTGTGCGCAGTGGCGTAACTATAGGGCTCACACCTGCAAATGGGCCTATCCAGGAGCCCGGCCGCCCCCTGCGACCTCTCCGCCTGGTGCCCGCAGTCTCCCTTAGGCACTCCAGCTCTCTGCATTACTGAAGAGGACTGAGCTCAGCATGAGAAGAGGTCTCTCCTGCCACGCCACTGGACCACCAAGGATATAGGTGTTGGGGGCATTGTGGAGATTGAGGGGCATTGTAGAGATTGGGGAGCACTGTGGAGGGGGCCAGTGTGGTTTAGGGGGGACAATGTGGTCAGGAGGTCTCTCGTGGTATAGATGGGCAGTAGGAACAGGCCCAGTATCGAGCACACCCCGTGGCCAGCGGGCACACTACAGACCGGGGCTCACCAAACTGTGTAGGCCGCATGCCACAAGCCCTTCAATCCGGTCCCAGAGCTCCGAGTTTTAGCTTGCGTGGTGGGGCACAGTGCAGGGAACACAACAGGCCAGGGGTCAAATAAAAAGAAGAGTAAAAAGGGACAGAAGGGGATACATATTCTGGGATAGAGTGCTGGGAGGTGAGCTGTTGCCTGTACGCACTTTGGCCCATGTACACGGCTTTTACACTAGTTATTTATAAAAACCAGAATCTCTGAGTCAGATCCAGAGAGATTTCCCAGGTATGCTTTTCAGACTCTCATTCAGGTCTCCTGCTGAGCTGCCAGGATAACACAGCAGTCCTGCTTCCATGGCAAGACTACTCACACAAGCAGACCTGCAGAGAAGGCAACTATCTCATGACACCAGCCCTTTAATTAACCTTATAAATACATTTGTGACAGATTTAAATTCTGTTGGACAGGTCCACAATCCCGAAGGCATATTTTATTTATTTTATTATGAAAACATTTGAATTCCCCAAATTCTCACATATTTAGAAAGGGTATTTAAAGGGATAGTAACAAGTAATATTCAAATAAATATACATTGAAGGGACAATCCAAGTGCTGAGTGATGTTTTAGTCAAAAGTTATTGCAGCCCAAACTTGTTTTTTTTTTTTAATTTATTTTTTAGGTGCATTGTCCCAATGGCCTGAAATGGTACTGTGGCACTGTTCCTACACCATCCTATGGACAGCTCTGGTCAGCTGACCATAAAACTCCATAGGATGGTGTAGCAACAGCGCCACTGTACAATTTCAGGTCACTGTGATACTGCAACTAAAAAAATTCAAGTTTGAGCTGCAATAACTTTTGAATAAAACCCTTCTCAGCAGTGTGAATACCCTTATTTTACTCAGGGGGATAAACCCTACAATATATATATTTTTGCATATTAAGTGTTACTATCCAATTAACATACTGATTGCTAGAGAGGTTTCCAACGCATTGCATTCAACGGGGTTAAAATCCTCATTTAACCCTTTGAGTGCCAAAGTGGTACACAGTGCAATACGTTGTGTACCCCTCTGGCACTCAAAGGGTTAAATCCAATGTTTACTAGTTCCCTATGGTGCAGTTGGTTTGCGTCAGAGTTACACCACTATTACTTAGTACATGAGCCCCAGAAAGTCCTATTAGCCTCTTTCTAAGTGCCGTTTTGCAGAATTGACCCCCCCTAGTATTCAAGAGCAATGAGAGCATAGGAAAGCCAAGTGCGTGATTAATCATTGTGAAAGTAATATATTTAGACAGCAGCAGTGAATTCTAGCCTCTTTTTTATGTAACTTCAGCAAAATTCTAATCAAAACAAGATTATGTTTTCACGGACTGGGCTGAATGTCTGGCGAGAAAGGAGAATTGAAAATCTCACAAACCTACCAAACGATGTGTAATCCACACACGAAGATCTATATTTTACAACCTAAGTATCTAATTGCATAACCTGAAATGCATCCATCTGCTACTGCAAGTTAACATGTTTTAACCGGTTGGGTGACAGAGAGTTATCCAATGTGTAGCATACCCTTCTGGTGTTCAAAGGGTTAACAGAGCCCTAAAATTCAAATGCAAGTTATTCTTGGGTGAAAGAGTATGATGGAACATTCGCAAATACATTGGCGGTTGTTTCTATACCTTAAAGCGGAACTACCACGTGACTCAATCGTTACCTTCACTAAGTCCCCATGTGGCGACTAGCTGCTTAGTAGCACTAGTCGCCAGAATAATTATCTTATTTAATAGATTTCTCCTTTCTTCCCTGGCTGACAGGCAGGACGGAGCGCGGACATCTTCCCATTGTGATGTCCACGTGCCTGCACTGTCAGTCCCAGCCGGGTCTAGGAGGCGTTGCTAGGAGCCATTTGGCTCCGGCTGGGACTGACAGCGCAGGCACACAGACGTCACAATGGCAAGATGTCCGCTCTCCGTCCTGCCTGTCACCCATGGAAGAGAGGAGAAATCTATTAAATAAGGTAATTATTCTGGTGACTATCGCTACTAAGCAGCTACTCGCCAGATGAGGATTTAGTTAAGGTAAAGATTGCGTGGGGTGGTAGTTCCGCTTTAAAGCAGTTGTTCTCAATCTTTTTTTGTTCGGGGCACCCCTAACACATAATATAGAACATTAGTGGCACCCCTAACATACTTAAAGTACTTTATCAAGGGCATAATGAAGGTACAATGCATACATATACAGTTATTATTAGGTATTACAATCATAATAACAACATTAAACATAATGTGCATAACAATTTCTATAAATCTTTATTTAAAAGTCCATTTTTGTCAGTCTTCATAGAAAACATGGGGCACCCTAAGTTGATGTCCGTGGCACACCATGGCACCCTGGTTGAGAATCACTGCCTTAAAGGGATAGTAATGTCAGAAAAAAGTATTAACTATATGGTATATACAATTCAAAGAGAGTACTTGCACTTATTTGTATCTCTCAAACCGTTATGGTTTGAGAGATATAGGAAAATAAAGTTCTCCACTCCCTCCCCTTTCTGCTTGACGAGCTGTAAAGCTGTCAGAAGCAGATTCTGGTCACTTGACCAGATGTGGCTCTTCAGCAGCGCCGATATAACAATATCTAAAGATAAATACTTAATTTTGAAGTATTTATTTTTAAATAGCGTGATTTCAGCTCTGCTGAAGAGCCTCTGCCTGGTCAAATGACTGGAATCTGCAGCTGTCAGCTAGATGGCAGACTTGAGTAAAACAGCCAGGAAAACGTAACTTTAGCAACTTATATCTCTCAAACCATAAAGGTCTGAGAGATAAGACAGCTCTAAACAATAGAAGCCTTCGTTCTGACATCAATTGGAAGCTGCAGTACAATTATGTTGCAGTGTAATGCTAGTGTAAGACTGTGGGCTTGATGTACATTTTCTTGTAGCCCACCACTAGCTTTGCTTTCTGTCACTGCAGACAATGGGCAGTTCTCCCTTCAGTGGTTAGAACTATGTGGTGTGCTCTTGTCTCCACATTGTCCCTCAATGGCAGAAATTAAGTGTGGTCACCCTACTTTTGTTGCCTTCCACTGCTGGGAAGTATTTGAATCCAAATGTATTGCAGTTGAAGCTTCTGTTTTTAGATTAACCCCTTGAGGACCAGAACAGTGTGCAGCACTTTGCGTCATAATGCTCTGCATACCTCTCTTGTCCGCAAGAGGCAATATTTTAGAAACAGTAGAAATATTAGGTTATTGTTCTACAACGCTAGCAGCAAACACAAGGCACAGAAAGGTATCCAAAGGCAATGAGGCGTCTGGATAAAAGCAAAATACTTTATTCCAAAATTGGATAAAACCACATCAAGACATTAACGGATAATGGAGTAAAAGCGCATAAAACAGGTCTTCAATAGGTCTAAACAATTTTGCGCTGCACCCAGCACTTTCTCATAGGCGTAACAATAATGAACAATCACGAAGTATATATAAAAAAGTAAAAAAAATTCATAACACCTGTTAATGCACCTGATTGGGGAAGAAGCCTATCCAATCCAATAGGAAGGCTAAATTAAAGCGTTAGTAATAGTTTAAAATAATAACAAGTAGTATTGTAGATAAGGCAAATAGAAATCCATCGGTGCAAGTCCTATCTCTCAGACCTTTATGGTTTGAGAGATAGAATGTTTTAACCTTCTCCTCTCCCTCCCCTTTCCCTGACGTCAGAGTCTAGCTGACAGCAGAAGATCCTGGTCCGGGGACTGTCAGGCGGCTCTTCAGCAGAGCCGAGATACAAAAATCTAAAATGAACAACTTCATTGGAACGGTCTAAAAATGTGCTTGCAAACCAGGCACACTTTGTAGACCGTTCCAATGAAGTAGTTATTTTTAGATTTTGGTATCACGGCTCTGCTGAAGAACCGCTTCGGGTCGGCCGACTCGATTCTCCTGCTGTCAGCTTTACAGCTGACAGCAGGGAGGGGGGGACTTTAAAACTTTCTATCGCTCAATAGGACTTGCACCGATGGATTTCTTTTTTCCTTAGCTACAATACTACTTGTTATTATTTTAAAGCATTACTATCCCTTCAACCCCATACTCATACAAAATGTAATCAACAGAAAGAAAACCAGAAGAAGGATGAATAGTTAAGTGGTTAATGGAGCCGAACCCTGGCATTATATCAGTGGAATATCCCTTTGCCACATACTAATAAACCCAAGAACTGGTATTTGTAAAAAGAGACATGATAATATGAAACAGATTAATTAGACAATTTGACTGCTATCCCAATCCAGTACCTTCCAGATATTGTGTTTTTTTGTTGAAATATCCAGTAAGCTTCTCTCTTATTTCTAAGATCCAAAATGTCACCTCCCCTCCATGGCAACTTAACTCTTTCTATGCCCTGGAATGAGAAAAATTTTCGGTCCCCTCCATGTCTTTCGCATTTATGTTTTGCTATGGCTGAGGTCTGTTGTTCCTTAGAAATCCGATACACATGCCCCCTCACACTCATTTTTAAAGGGAATCGAACAGAACAAGCATGTAAACAAATATACAGTATGATGAAAATTGCAATTGATGTAAACTTTGATCCATCCACTGTGCACATGAATTCCTTTAAGACCTACATAATCTGGCAACAGTTACAAACCGCACTCTCACATCTAAAGTTACCAACAGTAGTCAACTAAAAAGACTTGTGACATCTGCTGGAGTAAAAGCCTGGAGATACAAAACTGCCAATAGTTGCACCCTGTCTGGCTCTAAAACCTCAACCATCTTTGAGAATTCTATCCAATAAAGTATCAGTGTGCAACATAGGCAATAGTGATTTAACCAATCCACACACTTGGGAATAATGTAAACTGAAAGTGGAAATAAATCTCATCTGATTTTCCAAATGTTTATATTTGACTTCGATACATGTACATTAATAAGATAATTTCTGGACTTGGATGCAGCAAAATGAAAAGCTCTACTACATACCCATGTGTCAGAAACCGTCTAAAAATCCACCAGAGGACAATTTAAATGCCTCCTCCATGGAGAAATTGCTGGACTATGGGGATATTCGCAACCAGATAACAAGGGGGGGGGGTGAGGATCGGGTGTGAAGGAGGCTATTGCCAGCTACAGCCTTTCTATAATTGGTTGTCCTGATCTTGCCAGCATCCAAATCTCCACTCTTGTATTGATATGTAAATCTCAAATTAATAGAATTGTCATTGTTAACACATAAAACAGACCATCTCCTCGCTGGATCCCACCCATACAAATAAGAGGTCGTCAATGTATCTTCCGTACAACAAAATCTTCTCCAAAGATGTGGGTAGATTCCCACCATCCCATACAGAGGTTGGCAAGATTGGGAGCAAACGTTGCCTCCATTGCTACTCCACATCTCTGGACATAGAAAATGCCATCAAAAGAGATGTGGTACAGAAGATACTCAACCATATCAATTGTAGGAAAATCTTTGTCTCTTCCCTTCCCCATGTAGCACCTGGTTCCAACCTCCTCCAATGATGGAGGATTCCTCTGTGTGGGCTGGAGCTCTCTCATTGAAAAGCGACTGCAATAGCTTACATGAAGGACTCTTCAGTCATTGGAGGAGGTTGGAACAAGGCACCACATGGGGAGGGGAAGAGATGAAGACTGACAGATTGTGGTACAGAGCTGACCCTCAGCCTGTCCTGAAGTGATGTCACCGGATTAACCTTAAAAACAAATATCTCGAAGAATACATCTTTATATATATATATATATATGTATATACATATATATATATATATATACATATATATATATATATACACACACACACACACACACTATAAAGGAGAAGCTAGTCAGGTGACCAGCAATTCTCTGGACATACCACACACACACCCCTAGCTGCTTAGGAGGAGGAGTTATGCCTCTCTCCACCATTCACATTGCAGCAAATATTCACAGGGGCCTGATTTTCACAGACCTCATGAGCACTCCTGTGAAAATCTCTGCAGGGTGTCACACACATCAAACTTCGGTCTTTCTTGCACTTTTCCTATTCCCTCGACTTTTCCCTTCCTCAACTACAACCCACCACCCTACTGTACTTATCCTTAAACCTGTGCTCTCCTTCTCACACTCCAGTCCAAATCATTACGTCACTCAGTCCAGCCCGAGCTGAGTCGCGTGGCTAGGCTAATCAGGCAATTCTTCGTACCTGGAGGCCACTCCCACACTAAGCAGGCACGTGCACACATAGACACCAAGGGGGGCTTGAGCACCTGCCATTTTTGTCCAAAGTGCCCTCATGCCCTTTTAACAAAAAAAAAAAAAAAAATGTAATTAGTCTGATTTTATCTTATCCCAGTCCGTTTTTCAATTTTGATTACCGGGGGTGGGGGTTGCTCTCCTCTCCTCTTATGTCCAGGTCGTTTTTAGGTCCCTTTAACATGCTTACGTACCGCCGGGTCTTCTCCTCATTTCATTTGAGCCCCTACCCCCGAAAATGTCTGTGGACGTCCCTGACACTCAGCGTTATGTTGTGTGGATTCTCAGCCCCAGTGCTAGACCACTGAACTCAGAAACTCGGAGTGCTTGCAACAGGGCTATCTGCTGGGGTCACATATCGGACATCATTGTGCAGAGGTACATCATAAACTGAGTGAAAGCGAGACTGCTTGGGACTCATTAAATCTCTTTATATTTTTCAAACAAACATGAACATATTACGAGTGGTTGTGAATAGTGTTGAGCGAGCATGCTCGGCCGATGCTCGGATCGGCTCGAGCATCGCTCTGCTCGGCACATGGCGGTACTCGTCGAGTACCGCCATGTGCTCGCCCGCCATGTTCGGGTGGCGGGGATCTGTGCCGGAGGAGGCACAGATCTGAAGACGCTCCGCTGGACCACCAGGGACTGGAGGTACGGGGGCATTGCGGAGATGAAGGGGGACAGTGTGGAGATGAAGGGGGACATTGTGGAAGAGGGGCATAGCGGAGATGAAGGGGGACATTGTGGAAGAGGGGCATAGCGGAGATGAAGGGGGACATTGTGGAAGAGGGGCATAGACTCTATGCCCCTCTTCCACAATGTCCCCCTTCATCTCCGCTATGCCCCTCTTCCACAATGTCCCCCTTCATCTCCTCTATGCCCCTCTTCCACAATGTCCCCCTTCATCTCCGCTATGCCCCTCTTCCACAATGTCCCCCTTCATCTCCTCTATGCCATAGAGGAGATGAAGGGGGACATTGTGGAAGAGGGGCATAGCGGAGATGAAGGGGGACATTGTGGAAGAGGGGCATAGAGGAGATGAAGGGGGACATTGCGGAGATGAAGGGGGACATTGCGGAGATGAAGGGGGGCATTGACCAGGCACCCTCCCCTCATCAGAGCAGGGGGTGCCTGGTGTAATGCTCGTGTCGCCCCATTCTATTCAATGGGGCTCGGGTGCTCGGCCGAGCACTCGAGCCTCAGGGGGTGCTCGGTCAGAGCACCCGAGCACCCGAGCATCGGGGTGCTCGCTCAACACTAGTTGTGAACGCTCAGGGTACATGCCAACCACGCAATATATAGCCTCCTGTTATACGCTTACTCTGTGTGGGAACAAAATTACTGTGTGCAGTGTACAGGCCTAGAGAGAGGGTGTGGGGGGAACAAGTGAGCCCCGGGGATGCCTCCCCACTATTTTGCATTTACCAACTGTGTATTCCCCCCCACACACTTGAGAACGATTCCTCACCTAAATTACAATTATTTCACTGATGTATCATGCTACCACAATGCTCAATATCCTCGGCGCTGCTCTGGCCTCTCTCCCCTTCTCTGTGTGCAAGATGACAGGGTGGAGCGGACCACGCAGAGAAGGGAGAGCGATAGGCCGGAGCAGCGCTCTGGATATTGAGCATTCTGGTCGCATGACACATCAGTAAAATAAATGTAATTTAGGTCAGGAATGGTTCTCAAGTTGGGGAAAATATATAATGTGGTTATTTGTCTGAGTGTGTGAGCTATGTGTGTGTGGCCCCATGTTTGCATAGATTGTCATATGACACTTTGCTATACGAATTGGAAGAAGGATCCTGGGTATTGTAGTACAGCGCAGTGCAAACCACAGCAAAAGCCGACTGGACAAATCATTCCCGGAATAGTTCTTTCTAAGAACATGACGTTAAACACATTCACCATCTCTTATCAAATTGCTGTGGACAAAACACGTTACTACTTTGCCAACACACTCTTATGGAGGGCCGAAGGGGCAGCATTGCCCCTGAAAGCCATTAAGCTGGCAGGCAGCCCCGTCGGCTTTCTTTGTTGTTGGGATGTGGGCTACCCTCCCACCCTCTCTCCTACGTGGTTTCCAGATGGAGGTGTTGGTGGTGGTGGGGGGGTCCAATGGCTCGGAAGCAAAGGGGCAGGCCTTGAGGGGGTGGAGGGGCGAGGGGAGTGGAGGTGAGGGTAGGGTATAAATGAATGTGTAAAATAAGAAACCTACATTACCTTTTTGTTTTTCCCTCTCTCCCAGCCCCTGAGATCTGCCCCGCTACAGCAGTCTGGAGCAGCGTAGCATCAGCTACATAAGAGGTCACGCTTAGGTCAAAAGAAGACCCGGGCATCAGGATTAGTCCACTATTAGGGCCGTCATGCGGGGCTCCCAGGCCAACTCAGTGCGGGTTATCCTCAGAAGGTACAGTTTCCAGAGGGCCTGACCGACTGCGGGCCGGGTCCCGCCCGCTGAAAGTTACAGTTGGGCTTGGGGGACTGGCTGTACGGCGGACCCCAAACACAGGGCGGGGTAACTCACAAGGCACTGAGGAGAGAGGAGGGGTTGTGGAGGTGGCGTGCAGACTGTACATCGCAACGCCTCACGGTGGCAGATCGAGGGGTCAAGGGTAGGCCAAAAGTGCCAGAGAGGCCCTTGCATACCCCCCGGGTGGTGGCAGTGGGCCAGTGTGTGGGTGCACAGACTGCCAGGGAGGCCTGGGATCCCGCATTATAAGGGGGGGGGGGGTCCTTCAAGGGAAAATAGGTCAATCCCAATGTTAATAAAGCTGTGACCTCTTTATTCCCACCATATACAGTTGTTGGGTGTTTATTTCAGGTGGGGGTTTGGTATTGCAGGGATGGTTTTGGGGAGAAAAAGGTGGAAGTGATGCAATGCCAGCTTATCAGTTTTGCATCCTTCAGAAAAAACACGCATGACTGTCCCCGCTCTGTCGCCCAAAAAAAACTAATTTCAACATTTTCCAGCTCCCTCACTTTACTCCTCAATATATACATACGTGTCGCAGTCACTGACATCGCCCTCACTTTACTCCTCAATATATACATACGTGTCGCAATCAATGACATCGCCCTCACTTTTATCCTCACAAACAAACACATACCCTGGGGTAAAGGTGGTAAGTATACAAAAAAGCTAAACTCTTCCCACTTCACTCTTCTACACTAACCTTTTGTGTGCCAGATGGATATGCAACGTATAACCCTCTGCCACTCAAACGGTTAACCCCAGACTACCGCCATATATTTTTTTTCTTTTTCAGCCTTCTCATAGGAATTCTTCCTTTGCTTTGCTTAGGCCTCTTCAATACCATGGAGGTATTTTTCCTTGGGTGCCTCATTACTCCTCCTCCTCCCTCCCCCTTTCTCTACACAGGACTGCTGCATCTGCACTTTGAGTGCCATGACATCACCAGTGTCCCCACTACAACTGCAACACAGGTAACATAAAAATTGCCATTCATTTCGAATACGGGTCTTCATGTCTTTAAAGGAATAATAATCCTTTTTTTATCTTTATTTTATTTTGTAGGCATTAAAAAAACCCACGAAGAACGATATAAGTCTTATCTCTCAAACCTTTATGGTTTGAGAGATATTCACAAGCAAAGTTTCCCCTCCTGCCCCTTTTACCTAGTGTAAGCCATCTCTTCTCAGATGTGGAATGCAGTCCATAGACTGGACAGATAACAGCAGGGACAATCTTCTTCCTATGAGAACAATAAAAGCCCTGCCCCCCTTGACAAACTTTTCAGGTTTTTCCCTTATCTTAATTGAAGATTGTCCCTCTCTGCAGTCTAGCTGGGTACCTCCCTTCTGATCTGGCTGAGCAGTGTTACATCAGTAAAAGGGGCAGGAGGGGGATACTTTGTCATTGAATTACTCTTGAACTACAACTTCTCCGTTTGAAGTGTAGTCACTCATGTTGGAGACTAACACTGGAGATTCCGGGCAGATAGTACATTAACTCCAAGGTGTCTGATACAGGTTAACCATTTGAGTGACATAGGGGTATCCAATGCAATGCTTTGCTTTGTGTCTGGTTTAAAAATCTGACAGAGAAAGCCTAAGGAAACTGTGATCACATCCCATGAATGCTGTGACTGAGGGCTACAGACTTCCAAGCTGTGTTCCAGCCAAGAGGGTCAGGTTCCTGACTAGGGATGGATAAAAACTCCAGTGAAAAGGGAAATTGTCCACTTCTTCCTTGTCCCACTGCACTTATAACCACAGAACCGTACATATTGCCCAGCTGCTTCATCCCATTGCACTGATAGCCACAGAACCACACAGCTTGACACCCAGCTTTATCCCATTGCACTGGCAGCCACAGAACCACACATATTAATCCCTAGCTTTGTCCTATTGCACTGGCAGCCAAAGAATCCCACATACTAACCCACAGTCTTGTACCACTGCACTGGTAGTCATAGAACCACACATACTGACCCCAATCTTGTTCAACTGCAATGTTATCCATAGAATTATACATACTGACCCCCAGCTTTGTCCAATTGCACTGGCAGCCATAAGAGCACAAATAATAACCCCAGCATTGTCTTGTGTAGCCACAGAACCAATCATTCTGACCCCTAGCCTTGTTCCACTGCAATAGTAGTCAAAGAACCACACATACTAATCTCCTCAGCCTTGTGCCATGGTAGCCATCAGACCACATATACTAAATCCTCCCAGCCATGTCCCACGCTAGCCATGGAACCACACATACTGGTGGGGCAGCCTTGTCCCACTGCCATAAAAACACATATTGTATTGATCTCTAAGCCTTGTCCCAATGCATTTGTATAGCTAGAACCACCGCTAATTTTAACAGCCCCCCACAGGACCAGGCACAATTTGCACAGGAAACTTCTTGAGGTTAGTGGAAAGGCAAACATTTTAGGGGGTTTCTGGTTAAGGAAGATTTCAGCAAAATTCCAGCAGGGAAAGAATTTAAAAGTTTTCACCCATCTCATTTTATGAGACTCGTAACTCCCACAGATGGTTAATAGGGGCACAGTGCAGCCACAGCTTCTTGGTAAAATATGATAATTAGTCTTTATGTCTGAGCAGTAATACCTTTTGAGTGAAGCATCTGACATCAGTGGGGGTATCCTTGTTGTACTCAACAGGAAAAACCCTATAATAATTATTTTTATAATGTTAGATGTAAGTATAATATTTTTTTCCACATTATCCAATACTGTCCCTTTAAATTCTGAAGATTCCGAAGGATATAGTTACCCTTTTATAATATCAATTCAATACAATTCAGATTGTACTAAAAAGACCCACCACCCCCACATCAGCACCACTGGACAATCGACTAGAAGACTAAATGAGTTTTGAATACCAAACACCATTGTTTCACACGGCCATCAATTACAGAGAGCAGGAAAAAACCTCAGAGTGGTTAAAAATGCTCTCCTTGAGGTATGAATTATGGATGTGCTTTAATGGGATGCAGATCGGTTTTGCAGGGAGGGTGGGGGAAGCAGGGGGTCGCTGAGTTTATGTGGTTGTAAAAGCTAGCAATTTGCTTGTCTTTTCATGATCATTTTCTTCAATACAGAACTTCTACAATCTGCAATAAATTTCAATACTAACAGCAGGGAAAAGCTCTGATGCAATTTGTGCAGAGCAGGTGAATTGTTTGGAGATTTTCACATCCCGAGGCTTAATGTGTTAGTCTCATGATTGGAATTCAAGAGTGTGACCTGAGTCTAGAGTAAAAGAAGGAAAAAAAAAGAGAAGAAAAAATTCTATGGAAGATGACATTTGTTTCTTAATCACTTATTTAACACTTTGAGTGCCAAAGTGGCACAATGTATTGTTCTACGATGACGTTTACACCCCTTTACTACCAGGGTAGGGCTGGCAACTTTTGGCCTGGGGGAAAATGCAAACAAGTGGTGTATTTCTACTATTGCTCCAGCCCAATGTCACAGCCTACACCCTTTTATTAATGTTATAGCTGGTTTTAATTTTAAAGGGATAGTAATACTTCGTTTTATCTTTATTTTATTTTGTAGGCATTAAAAAAAACATGAAGAACGATATAAGTCTTATCTCTCAAACCTTTATGGTTTGAGAGATATTCACAAGCAAAGTTTCCCCTCCTGCCCCTTTTACCTAGCGTAAGCCATCTCTTCTCAGATGTGGAATGCAGTCCATAGACCAGACAGATAACAGCAGGAGACAATCTTCTTCCTATGAGAACAATGAAAGCCCTGCCCCCCTTGACAGGTTTTTCAGGTTTTTATCTTATCTTAATTGAAGATTGTCCCTCTCTGCAGTCTACCTGGGCACCTCCCTTCTGCTTTGGCTGAGCAGTGTTACATCAGTAAAAGGGGCGGGAGGGGGACACTTTGTCATTGAATTACTCTTGAACTATAACTCTGACAGTATTGAAATAACACTCTCAAAAGTCCAAATACTATGATGATTAATTAGAGCTGCTTTTATTATGAAACATTGCTATCCCTTTAAGTAAGAGCTTATAATTAAAATGGTGGTACACTAATGACATCACGGAGCTTACAATTGAAATGGAGCTACACTAGTAATACTATAGTGCATACAATTGAAATGGAGCTACACTAGTAATATCATAGAGCTTACAATTGAAGTGGAGCTAAACTAGTGATACTACAGAGCTTACAGTTGAAATGGAAATACACTAGTGGTACCACAGAGATTACAATTGGCATGGTTCTGCAATACTCCATTTACAGCAATACTCCATTTACAGCAGCAAGCAGTAAACTAAATAAGGCAGTGGCCACCAGGCCCAGAATTATGACTGGCCTAGGTGACAATTGCCCCCCAGGCTACTACTCAAAAACAATAATATACTGATGAAAAACAACAACACCATAGGGGACAACCAAAAAAAAATAAAAATACCCCAAATCCTGTTGATTTATATGGGGATTTTAAACTTTTGAATCCTAGAGAGGTCTCCAAAGCAGACCTCTGTAGCATTTAAGAGGCTAAAAACCCTCATGAATAGCCTGAAAAAAACAGAAAATATTATTACCAATCCAACTGATAAGGTACGGGGAATAGTCATTATTGACATGGAAGTATAAAATAGAGTGGTGACAACTTAATGATTCTTTAGTACAGTAGTATTTAAAGAGGAATTAAATAGCTTATTAAATAAAGATTGGAGAAGGGTTTTCTGACACCTACAGAGAGTTTTTATTTGGGGAGCCAATCCCAGACTTCCTGTCTTTTAACATCTTCCTAAGATTCATCAGGGCCTGGAGAATAATCAAGGCCATCCGATTATGCCTGAGATAGGTACCATGTCTGCAAACATTTACAAATACTTAGACTCCTTTTTACAGGTCATGAAATCTCTCCCCTCTTATATAAATGATCTGGTGCATGTCATCAAAATGTTGTAGGAACCAATGATATGGAAGGATGGATACACAATAGGGATGTTAGATGTTGCATTTTTCTATACAAGCATTGATCGCGCTCAAGGTGAAGAGGACCCTAGTCTGATTTTGAAAAAGGCAGGTAGTATAGGAGATAACCAGATTAATTACACTGGGAAATCTGTGGATTAGGCACAACTATTTTTGAAGGGGATTTTTATTTACAACTCTAGGGTTCCGTAATTGGCACCATGTTTGCTCCAAGCAATGTGAGCCTCCACTTAGGAACATTATCATGTATGGAATAATAACCCAAATTTCTCAATCCTGGTGCTGTGACGAAGGTTTGTAGATTATATAATTTTAATTTGGAAGGAAGTGAAGGGTTTGCAATATTTTTTGGATATATTAATGACAATATTCATAATTTGAAAGTTACACCAGAATGGATTAAGAGAACTATGCACTTTTTGGATATGGATATATACATTAAATTAAGACCAAGGGGGAGATGCACTAAGGTGTGATAAGGAGGTGATAAAGTGGAGATGACTTCTCCAGTGTGATGAACTCTCCAAGTCCCTTGCTATTCTATGGAGCCTATGCACTAAGATTTCTCCAACTTGAGAAATCTTAGTGCATTGACTCCATAGAATAACATAGGAACTGGATAGTTTATCACACTGAAGATGGTATCTATACTTTATCACCCTTTTATTACACCTTACTGCATAACCCCAAGGCATTTATTTAAAGGGATAGTAATGTTTCACAATAAAAGCAGCTCTAATTAATCATCATAGTATTTGGACTTTGGAGAGTGTTATTTCAATTCTGTCAGAGTTGTAGTTCAAGATTGATTCAATGACAAAGTATCCCCCTCCCGCCCCTTTTACTGATGTAACACTGTTCAGCCAGACCAGAAGGGAGGTGCCCAGGTAGACTGCAGAGAGGGACAATCTTCAATTAAGATAAGGGAAAAACCTGAAAAACTTGTCAAGGGGGGCAGGGCTTTCATTGGTTTCATAGGAAGAAGATTGTCCCCTTCTGTTATCTGTCTGGTCTATGGACTGGATTCCACATCTGAGAAGAGATGGCTTACACTAGGTAAAAGGGGTGGGAGGGGAAACATTTCTTGTGAATATCTCTCAAACCATAAAGGTTTGAGAGATAAGACTTATATCGTTCTTCATGTTTTTTTAATGCCTACAAAATAAAATAAAGATCAAATGAAGTATTACTATCCCTTTATTTAAGGAGTTTGATTCCAGCAGTTACATAGGGATAGATAGCTTCCACTTTGAAAAGCAACTGCTGAACATCCCTAAGATTGAATTTTCAAGAGTAAGAAGGAATTGTACAGAGGCTGAAATATATAATTAGCAAGCAAGTATGATGGGAATGTTTTAGAAGTAGCTACTGAGGAACTGGAACAAATCCATAGGGAGAATGTAATGAAAGTGAAGAACACAACGGAATGGGAATACACCATAGTAACATCTTACCACAATATATTTAAACACCTAATTAAGGAACACTGGGGTGTACAGAAGGCTATAAGGTATTAGGTGGGCTATTAACCACGCGTTTACAAGTTGTATACCCTAGAACACAATAATTTCAAATAATGGAAAGTTTTATTTCAACCCTATGGTGCAATTGGTTTGGCCAAAACATTGTCCCAGTTCTTTCTCGTGCATCAGACTGAAAGAGTTAAAGGTCCAGGTAGGGGAGGGATGAGAAGAGAATCATATTCCCGATGGCAAGCGAAAAATCATACAAATTCATAAATGCTTACAGCTCTCTTCTGATTATTTCCTTTTACATCACCAACAGCAATTACCTGCATATAATCAATTTCTGTTATTGAATGAATCTGCTACCTAGTATAAACGGACAACTAGGATACAGATGAAACTGCATTAAAGGACCAGTGAAGTTTTATTATGAAAAAATATTATAAATATATATATATATACTAGTATGAAAGCCCGTATACAAGAGCTAAAGTACACCCAGCGGCCCCGGCTGTTGCCCCAGAGCCGGGAGCAGAGACAGGACATGAGCCGTGCAGAGCAGGGCAGCACATTCGGCGAGTCTCTACTGCGCATGACTGCAGTCATGCTCAGTAGAGACTCGCCGAACACGCTGCTCCTTAGCGGGGAGCTCCAGACGGCTCACAGAGAAGCTCCCTGTGTGCGAAACCACACATGCACAGTAGAGACTCTCTACTGCACATGTGCGGTTACGCTCATAGTGAGAGACGCATTCAACCACTTTATGTTATAGGATATATATACTAGTGACACTTTGTGGACACACTTGACCGCTGCAGCTGTGAGTCTCGCTGCATGATTTTCACAGTAGTGGGTATGGGGAGTCTCCTATGGAACTCACCACCTCTGTGAACCTTCCTGCAGTATTTTCACAGGAGTGGGCAGGGAGTCACCTCACCTGATTCTCTGCCTGCCACCGACCGCCACCCACCTCAGCCATGCGGTGGGACACACAGCAGATGGATACAATGGATACATTTACGAGAAAATTAGATACATTTCTTTCAAAATGTAACATACAGAGTTATACTGTTTTTTAGTAGCAGATCAGGAAGGTCTGATAAAGACTAACTTAATTGGTAGCAGGAAAGCTATAAAATTCTGAGTTACTGGGGTATGAGGAGAAGGTTGAACTTGATGGACCTGTGTCTTTATTCAACCTAATTTACTATGTTACAGCAAGCCAGAATTTTATATGTATATTAAAAAATACAAAATGTGGAGACCGCTACAATTGAATGTACTTAACAATATTATTTATTGCATCACAATAACATGTAAAAAACAAAAATTCATAAAATATTCAATATGACTAAAAAGTCCACATAGCGCTATAGATTAATCAAGTGGCAACTCCGGAGATCCTGATGTATTCTGTGCACAATATTAGTCCCACTTTCTTAAGGTTATAAATATTACCGTCAGTGGTTAGATCGGCAAATAAACTTAACCCTTTATGGGTATATCAGTTATTATTCAGCGCGCAGGTCTTCCATGCAGTTGTTATATGTGAGTTATATTATGTATCTCACTTACTGTCCTCTCCTGTCTCCGGACTTTAATCCCCAGCTTGTTAACCCTTTGAGTGCCAGAGGGGCACGGAATGCATTGCTTTGCAATGCATTCCGTACCCCTCTGGCACTCAAAGGGTTAACTTATTTGGTAACAAGCTGTCTGTGTTACCTCGGGTCTTTGTATGTCCGCTGTGTCTCTAGTTCTCTATGCAGGCAGAGGAATTCCCAGCTGTTTAGGACAAACCTCCATCTTCACTTTGTTTCGCACTGGTACACACTACTTCTTCAGAGCGCTTGCTCCCTTCAAGGGGTTAAAAGCCTGATTTAGAGGGATAGTAATGTTTCATATAAAAGGAGCTCCAATTAATCTTCCTAGTATTTGGGCCATGGAGAGTGCTATTTCAATAATGTCAGAGTTGTAGTTCAAGAGTAATTGAATGATAAAGTATCCCCCCTCCGCCCCTTTTACTGATATAATGTGTGATATATGTGTCCAAGTGGATTGCAGAGAGGGACAATATTCAATTAACATAAGGGAAAAACCTAAAAAAAACTGTCAACGGTGGCAGGGTTTTCATTGTTCTCACATTAAGAAAATTGTCCCTTGCTGTGAGCTGTCTGGTCTGTGGACCAGATTCCACATCTGAGGTGAGCAGTGTTACAGTAGGTAAAAGGGCTGGGAGGGGGATATTTTATCATTCAATTACTCTTGAACTACAACTCTGACAGTATTGAAATAACACTCTCTATGGCTCAAATACTATGAAGATTAATCGGAGCTGCTGTTTTTGTGAAACATTGCTATCCCTTTAAATAAGTGGGTATTTGGGAAATGATTTGTCCCCTTTGGTACAGTTGGTTTTCCCTAGATATACTCGAGTTCCATTTACTACATCAGTCGCTCCATCTTACAACACATCGGTCAAATAAAAAAGTATCATACTAACCATTTTATCTTTGCTTCATAGAACATTTATAGATTGTGGGCAAAGGTTTTAAAGCTGTTCTTAGTGGTTTGCAGACAGGAAATCTGATGTCTCTCTAGGATTTTCAGAATCTTTTAGTCACTTCTTGAAGTAGATATCTGCTGAATTCAAAATACAACAAACGTGGTATTCTAAAGCATTTTATTAGTCCAATAACATAATCCTGCACTGATTGATGCAGGGCCTTTAAAGAGAATTACCAATTTCTAAATGATCTCCCAGACTGCAATAACTTTCAAAACAGCAATGACCCAGTTAAATTTCTTTGGAAGTCTTTGGCTATCTCAATAGAAAATGTTATTCAGAAGCACCACACCATTCTAGAAAGAAATACTTCTTTAAGTTCCATTTGTAACTGCAAAGAAATATTAGCTCTCTGATATAAGCAGAGTAGACAGGCAATAACATAGTAGAATTTATAGAACTGCCTGCACTAGGCGAACAACAAAAAAATAGGAAAAAAAATAAATAAACACTAAGACTGCAGAATATATAGTCCTGAATATCATAAATATCCCTTTTACTTCCAGTTGGGCTGAATAATGCGCTGTGCTTTGATGCATTGCCGATACCGCTGGTATTTAGAGGAAACTCAACCCCACTGCATCAAATATGTAGCTACAGTCTATACAATGATAAGACAAGCTCAGTACAAAACTAGTATTCTTCCTGGGATCTACTCAGTGCTGCACACATTGATGTTGATGTACTAAGAAGTGGAGTCATTCTGGAGCAGACCAACTGCACCAAAGGGGAACAAATAAAAATTACCAAAATTCCCATTGATTTAAAGGGGTAGTAATGTTTCACAATAAAAGCAGTTCCAATTAATCTTCATAGTATCTGGGTCGTGAAGAGTGTATTTCAATACTGTCAGAGTTGTAGTTCAAGAGTAATTGAATGATAAAGTATCCCCCTCCCGCCCCTTTTACTGATGTAACACTGCTCACCTCAGAGCAGCAAGACTGTCCGCATGGATTGCAGAGAGGGACAATCTTCAGTGATCATAAGGTAAAACCTGAAAAACCTGTCAAGGGGGCATCGTTTTCCTTATGTTCACAGTAAGAAGATTGTCCCTTGTTGTGATCTGTCCAGTCAAGAGACCGGATTCCACATCTGAGGGGAGGTGGCTTATACTAGGTAAAAGGGGTGGGAGGGGGATACTTTATCATTCAATTACTCTTGAACTACAACTCTGACAGTACTGAAATAACACTCTACATGGTCCAAATAATATGAAGATTAATCAGAGCTGTTTTTTTTTTTTTTTTTTGTGAAACATTACTATCGCTTAAAAGGAGAAGTTTAACCCTTTGAATACTAGAGAGGTCTCCAACGCATTGCTTCGCAATGCGTTGGAGACCTCTCCAGCTTTCAAGGGGTTAAAAGACAAATAAATAAATGGGACTTTTAATTTGTCTTCTTATGCAGCATTAGGTTTGGACCATAATAATTTCACCAGTCCTGTTTAGTACATGAGCCTGACTGTCCCATAGAGCTTAGACACTGAGACTTCGGTCACTGGAAATCTAATCCTCTAAGGTCCTAAACAGGTTATTCATTTATTAACCCCCGTTTGATATTAAATATGTTATAATTTCTCTAACATTCTCAATACCTTGGAATTCTTCTGTGGATTCCTACAAAAACTGTGACTAACCTATTTTGGGGTAGTTAAAGTTGAACTGTCAACCTAAGATAAATTTAGTTCATTTTAAAGAGAATTAAATATTGGCTATATGTTGTGCTACCCATTTGTTTATAATATAAATAGTTCTTATGAGAATTATCCTTTATTTGTTTATGCTACAGCCTGGAAATTAATGCTAATTAGTTTCTGTTATGGACCAATATTACTATACAATGTGCTATGAGTCTGCACAGTGGAGTAATTTCTAATGCTATATCGAAAGTTACGTTTGTCCTCAAACACATCTAATTAGCATACTCTGCTGCAAATTTGCATAAAGTGCCCCACTGCACCACCAAAACAAAAAGAATAGTTTTGCAAAAATTATTTATTTTACAAAAAAAAATGTTTATAGGCAGATTTGAGTTACCTGTGTAGCAAACTAAATTTGTCTTAAAGGGATAGTAATGTTTCACAATAAAAGCAGCTCCAATTAATCTTCATGGTATTCGGGCCATGGAGAGTGTTATTTCAATACTGTTGTAGTTGTAGTTCAAGAGTAATTGAATGATAAAGTATCTCCCTCCCATCCCTTTTACTGATGTAACACTACTCACCTCAGAGCAGCAAGACTGTCCAGATGGATCGAACAGAGGGAAAATCTTCAGTGATCATAAGGAAAAACCTGTCCAAGGGCAGGGTTTTCCATATGCTCACAGTAAGAAGAGGCATAACTAGAAGCCACCGAGCCCTGGTGCAAAAATTGCCATGCCCCCCCAACCACATTACCCCCCACATCATTGGCCACTTCCACTGGCCATCTCCACATTGCCCCTCCCATTCGCCACCTCCACATTGCCCCCAGACTCCACATTGCCTCCACATTGCCACCAATCTCCACATTGCCTCCACATTGTCCCCAATCTCCATATTGCCACCAATCTCCACATTGCCTCTACGTTGCCCCCAATCTCCACATTGCCTCCAATCTCCACATTGCCTCCACATTACCCCCAGTCTCCACATTGCCTCCACATTGCCCCCAGTCTCCGCATTGCTCCCCCATTTCCCCCAGTCTCGACATTGCCTCCACATGGCCCCCAATCTCCACATTGCCCCTAATCTACATATTACCTCCACATTGCCCCAATCTCCACATTGCCCCCAATCTCTACATTCCCCACAATCTCCACATTGCCCCCAATCTCTACATTCCCCCCAATCTCCACATTGCCCCCAAATCTCCACATTGCCCCCAGTCTCCACATTGCCCCCAGTCTCCACCTTCACATTGCTCCTATTGACCCCCCAGTGTCCATCTCCTACCTCCCTGGTGGTCCAGTGGCATGGCAGGAGAGGTCTGTGCCTCCTTTTGCACAGACTTCAGCATTGCATTGCGTACCCCTCTGGCACTCAAAGAGTTAATTTTGTGTTGTGCACATAACCTTGGCATCTGCAACACCGCTCTTTGTCGGGCTGTGTAATGGAGGCAGTTTTATGCTGTCAGGTGGGATTCCAGTCTCTATTAGAGTGGAAGATCCTTCTTCCAGTTACTGACAGTGACTGTTCACCTCCCAAGCATTAGAGAAACACATCAGTGGGTGAATGCTTCACCGTGTAATTTGTGTCATTGTCACCACACAATGACAAATTGCTGTCTAATGCTAAACATCCTAGCATGGCTCGCTCACGCACTTACTGCAGGTAACTATTCCTGGCCTATTTCATGCATCACGAAAATTCAAACACCCTTCAGAGTTCTCACATAATCTGAGCTCAAAACACAAACAAAAGAAGAGTACGGTAATATCTGAGTGTAGTAGATTTATTTTTTAAGCTGTAAGTTTCTCCATCCGAAGCAGACTCCAGATGCGGCCATCCAATGCGGCACAGGAGGGAGGCAAAGACTTCCAATGTTGGGCAATGTGCCAGCGGGTCATAGCGCATATTCTATATATATAAGTTTATTAGCCAGCCGAGAGGAAGGGGGGGTGCAAGACGGTTTGTTTAGTAAAGCCATCCATGGGTCTGGGTGCAGCTCCACTCTCAGCGCCAAACCCAGAAACCGATAGACATATGTCCAGACATCAACCACCGAGGAACAGGACCACCACATGTGGAGATACGTACCCACCATCCCACATCCACGAAAGCAGAGCTGGGATGTCGAGGGAAACATGCAATGCAAACTGACAGGGCTATAATACCAGCGAGCCAACACCTTAAATGCATTCTCCTTAATCAGGGTGCACGGAGTTAAACTATTAACATTAACCAGAATAGAGTTCCATTCCTCGGGTTCCAAAGTCTCCTCCAGGTCTCTCTCCCACAGAGCTCTATAGGGCGGGGGTTTCGGCTTCAATGAGGATATAAGAAGGGACTAGAGTTTAGAAATAGCACCTTTACCCGTAGGGGAGGAAGAGCAAAGATGTTCAAAAGGAGACCAGTTGGGAAGAGGGTCCCGCCCCACTCCTTCCCTTTCTATGTGCCATTATCTTCTGCTCTCCTGCTCTAACACTCTCTCTCTCTGACACTCACTTCCTGCACTTTCTTGTGGCTCTCCCCTTCACTCTCCATATCCAATTCATTCCGCATCAATTTGAGCGGATCCAAGATTTCCTCCCAGTCCTCCAAATCGATTCTCAAAATAAATTGCTCATGTTTCGCTCATCGCTACCTACAAGTATAATCTGTAGACTAATGTTATTTATTTTTTCTTTATTTCAAGTCCAGTTGGCTTTTTACATTTTTTTCATACTACTAGATTTTGTCATAGTGCTGTGAGTTTTCCAGATAAATAAAGACATTTTATAGACCGTCTGTTAAAGCCAGCTGAAATGCAATCTCTCTCCTCTCTGGCCACCACTGTTTGCTGACTATATTGCTTTTATATAAGACAAGCGAGAGAAAAAAAAAAGAAATGGTCTTTTATTGCCTAACTCCCAGTACCTTGGAACTATGCCTGGGTATATTAATCAAACACAAATCTCTTTCTAGTTGTGGTCTCCTGTTGTTTTCCCTCTTTTATACTGTTCGCCTTAAAGGGATAGTAATACTTAAAATGTAAAAAAAATATGTTGTAGGGTTTATCCCCCTGAGTAAAACAAGAGTACTCCCACTGCTGAAAGGTGTTTCATTCAAAAGTTATTAATTTTCAAAGTTGAATTTTTTAGGTGCAATATCACAGTGGCCTGAAATTGTACAGTGGCGCTGTTGCTACACCATCCTATGGAGATTTATAGTCCCGGGACCAGAGCTGTCCATAGGATTGTGTAGCAACAGCGCCACTCTACAATTTCAGGCCACTGTGATATTGCACCTAAAAAATTCAGCTTTGAAAATTAATAACTTTTGAATGAAACACCTTTCAGCAGTGGGAGTACTCTTGTTTTACTCAGGGGGATAAACCCTACAACATATTTTTTTTTACATTTTAAGTATTACTATCCCTTTAAAGGGGAATCATATCCCAGGAAGCAACAGCTCCAATTAATAACCTCCACTCATGACTCATAACTTCAGGAGTGCACGGGGTATGGCTGTACCAGGCCCCATTTACCCCAGAGCACAATAGATTATAATTATGCCTCTGTGAAAATATTATTCTGATAGGGGAAACAAAAATTTTGCACCAGTACCCTCCAGTGACTATTTTTACCAATGACTCTGCCTTATTATGGCAAGTAAACCCCAATGGCTCCTATGAATTTTGTAATTGTTTCTTTGCTCCTGAGATAATCATGGTAATCTTAACACTTTAAAGAGATATTAACCCCTTAACGACCCTTGACGGTCATAGTACGTCATGGGTCGATTTGAGCTAACGACCCATGACATACTATGACCATCATGGAATTCCGGGCTCCCCCCGCGGCTGCACGCCGTTCGGGGAGTCCGGAACCGGAAGGCGCAAAAAAAAAATAAAAATGCTCAGTGGTCCTTAACTGACCACGCCGCACCGATCGGTCGGTCTTAAAGGGGTTAATGTTTTACAATAATAGCAGCTCCAATTAATCTTCATAGTATTTGGGCCAAGGAGAGTGTTATCTCAATACTGTCAGAGTTGTAGTTCAAGAGTAATTGAATGAAAAAGTATCCCCCTCCCGCCCCTTTTACTGATGTAACACTGCTCACCTCAGAGCAGCAAGACTGCCCGGATGGATCACAGAGAGGAACAGTCTTCAGTGATCATAAGGAATAATCTGAAAAAAACCTGTCTTGGGGGCAGGGTTTTCCTTATGCTCACAGTAAGAAGATTGTCCCTTGCTGTGAGCTGTCCGGTCAAGAGACCAGATTCCACATCTGAGGGGAGGTGACTTACACTTGGTAAAAGGGGCGGGAGGGGGATACTTTATCATTCAATTACTCTTGAACTACAACTCTGACAGTATTGAAATAACACTCTCGATTTCCCAAATACTGTGAAGGTTAAGGACCAAAAGGGCGTGCAACACTTTGGGGGTTATGCACTAAAGAGCGATAAAGAAGAGATAAAGTGGAGATAACATATCCAGTGATAACACTTCTCCAGTTCCTATGTTATTCAAAGGAGCCAATGCACTAAGATTTCTTCACCTTTGGAGATCTGAGTGGAAAGGTTCTATAGAATAACATAGGAACTGGAGAAATCATCTCTGCTTTATCACATATTTATCACGCCTTAGTGCACAGCCCCCATTTTATTGCAATGTGTTACACACCCCTCTGTTTCTTAAAGGGTTAAATAGGTTAATGCCCTATCTACTTCCGTTTAAAAAAACTGTCAGCAATGTTCATGTTTCCCTCTATTGACACAATACCTAGGACTGATTGCAGATGGTATGTCTTGAACAAAATAAAAAGGGCCATTAGGATTTTACATCGGAATATTATTAAGAAATGTTCATTCCCCATTAACAGAAGGGGGCTGATGGACTAATGAGAACTGGAACAAATCTAAGGCAATTCAAATTACCACAAGGGACCAATTATTCCCATTGATTTGAATGGGGCTTTAAAGGGATAGTAATGTCAGAAAAAAATATTAACTATATGGTATATACAATTAAAAGAGAGTACTTGCACTTATTCGTATCTCTCAAACCGTTATGGTTTGAGAGATATAGGAAAATAAAGTTCTCTGGTCCCTCCCCTTTCTGCTTGACGACCTGTAAAGCTGTCAGAAGCAGATTCTTGTCGTTGACCAGATGTGGCTCTTCAGCAGTGCCGATATAACGATATCTAAAGATAAATACTTAATTTGGAACAGTCTATAAAGTGTGCCTGGCTTGCAAGCACACTTTGTAGACCGTTCCAATTAAGTATTTATCTCTAAATAGCATGATTTCAGCTCTGCTGAAGACCCTCTGTCTGGTCAAATGACTGGAATCTGCAGCTGTCAGCTAGATGGCAGACTTGAGTAAAACAGCCAGGAAAGGGTAACTTTAGCAAGTTATATCTCTCAAACCATAAAGGTCTGGGAGATAAGACTTACATTGATGTTAGTCTTTTTTTAATGTCTACAATATTAAATCAACTTAAAATTAACCATTACTATCCCTTTAACCCTTTGAGTGCCAGAGGGGAATGGAACACATTGCTCTGCAATGCATTCCGTACCCTTATGGCACTCAAAGGGTTAATCTGTTGAATGCTAGTTAAGTCTCCAACTCATTACGAAGCAATGCACTGGAAACATCTATGGCATTCAAGGGGTTAAAGCTCTGCTGAAATTAGATCCTCCAGCAACTAAACTAAAATGCTCTAAAACTATTAAACTGATTTTAAAAAGTGCAAGGTTTAGGTCATATGAATCAATACACTTCAAGAGACTTAAATCTGTGCAGAAGTCTCTTCAGTGAGACAATCTTTCCAAATCCCTATGATTTCCATGGAGTTTATGCACCAAGATCTCTCCAGCTTGAACAAGGAGGACAATGTGGACACTGGAGTGATTCCTTTCACTGGGGAACATACCAGGGAATCTTCTTGCCCCAAGTTCCTAGAGAAACACTGTAGAGCTGAGGATGGGAGTCTCCAAATCATGTTTTTCATGTCATATTGTGGATAGGGTTTAATCAGGTGGTTAAAAAGAGGAGTTTGCCATGAAATGGGTGAGAAAGTTGGCAGAACTGGGCAGGAGGGGGCTGAATGGACTGGAAAGTGGGTGGGGTTATAGCTGAACTCAACAAGATGGAGAATCAGTCTCTGTCCCTGGTGTCAGACTTGGATTTGAGGTGGTTTCCCTGCCTGCCGGACTCCTCTGCATCAGTATGGTGGTATATACGTCATCACTTTGCCCTGTAATGAGCGTCGGCCTCTCCTCTGCTTATTTTATTGTTATCAGCTTAGCCGACATCATCCTGACGTTGTGACCTGGAGCATCGTGACATCACAACTCTCCTCTATAAAGCCTCTGAGCAGTGGCGGCTCAGTTCTCGGTCTATGCTCTCCTCTATAAAGCCTCTGAGCAGCGGCGGCCCAGTGCTCTGTCTATGTCTATGCTCTGTCTATGTGTGCTCTTCAAATATCTTAGTGAACTCTTATAGAGTGTTACATTGGTATTGGATTCTGGTTCCATTTTTGACCATTTTTGACCATTCTCCTTGCCTCCTACCCTGACCTTTGGCCTGTGTATCCATTCTTCCTCTGAAATGGCTTTGTTTGACCATCCACATATCTGCCTGCCCTGACCTCTTGCTAAGCCTGATCATCCACATATCTGCCTGCTCTGACTACTTACTACACTTGACCATCCACATTGCTGCCTTCCCTGACCTTTGGCTTGTCTGACCTTTCGTCTGGATTTCCCTCTTGCTCTGTTGCTTAGGGTAATTTTATTGCCTGTACTCCTTGGGGCTTGCATCATTGGGCCCCAACACTATTAATTACAAGCCATACTTTTAGGGTTCCTGTCCTCCATACCTGCCTCTCTGGTCCAGCTTGTGACAAGCCCTCACCTGTTAGGGTTGTGATACCCAGAGACCCAGTAATTCAATATGAAAACTGGAGTCTCTCGACCATATCTGAAGAGGTATTCTGGTGAGTTTATCTCATCCTTATCTCACATCACTGCATAACCCTCCAGATGTAGAATGACAAATAAGACTCCCACTTTCATAGTCAGTGCAATTAAGCAGAAAAAAAGTCAAGTTAACAACTCTACAACATCTGCAGGGTGCTGATTTCATTGCTGTTATTAGAATGTTTCCTTCGCTGGGTATCATTACGCCTCAGAGTGCCACCATTTATTTGTATTTATCTCTATCTCCCTTTATTGCTTTTTATGCAAATGTGGAATAAGGCAGAACATAATCTTTGTACAGACTGAGGGAAAAAAACCTCTTGATAAATCAGCTGTAAAATATTCATGGTATGAATGTACTATTAGGGACTTATGTATAAAACAAAAAAAATTTAGAGCAAACCAACTGCACCATGGGGGAGGGGGATACAATTCCCCAAATTCTCATTGATTTCAACTGGGCTTTTAATCCGTTGAATGCTATAGAGGGAGACCTAACATTCAAGGGGTTTAAAGTCCCTTGTGCAGCAAATGGAGATGATTATGTCCCCCCCCGGAGGGCAATTGGCATGCTCCAGTATTGGTTGTCTTGTGCTTTAGTTGTAAAATCCTCAATTGTTCCTCCACCCTGTGAACATTACACCCAGCAACATTCCCCATCAGTTAAACCCCTTAAAGACCAGCCAAGCGGCCATGCAGCCATCACTTGGTATTTTTTTCTTGAACAGCGTGCAGCCACATGGGAACCCCTGAATTCCATGATGTACATATATGTCATGGGTTGTTATCACACATTTTCCCCATGACATACATGTACATCATTAATCCTTAAGATGTTAAAGGGATAGTAATGTTTCACAAAAACAACAGCTCCAATTAATCGTCACAGTATTTGTTCCATGAAAGTGTTATTTCAGTACTGTCAGAGTTGTAGTTCAAGAGTAATTGACTGATAAACTTCCGCCCCTTTTACCTAGTGTAAGCCACCTCCCCTCAGATGTGGAATCTGGTCCACAGACCAGACAGCTCACAGCAGGGGACGATCTTCTTACTGTGAGAACAATGAAAGCCCTGCCCCCATTGACAGGTTTTTCAGATTTTTCCCTTATCTTATTTGAAGATTGTCCCTCTCTGCAATCCACTTTGATACCACCCTGCTGCTCTGAGCTGAGCAGTGTTACATCAGTTAAAGGGGCGGGAAGGGGATACTTTATCATTGAAATACTCTTGAACTACACACACAAATCTGATCCATGCAAAAATACTACTATGTGCCAAAATATAAGAAATAAAAATGAAGTAAGTATTATTACTCTAATATAGACAAATCACTTAAGATAACATATAAATCAGAAAAAAACAGAAGGAGACTAAAACAATTAAATCTCACACCTATAATTCCCCTATATGGTTGTCCTGGGAAAAACAACAGTCCAATGAAAAGTTATACAGTAAAAAATAATATTATAGAAAACGTGTAACTCCAGAGAAGTTTTGTGGGCACTGTCGTCTGTGAGGCTGCACAACGTTGGTGGTCTTGTCAGCCACCCCTTCTACTCAAAATCTTTGCAAAATTGCTTCAGCGCTCAGGACTCTTGAACTACAACTCTGACAGTATTGAAATAGCACCCTCCATGGTCCAAATACTATGAACATTAATTGGAGCTGCTTTTATTATGAGAAATTACTATCCCTTTAATTTACATACATTAACAGAAAAGGCACACATAATGGTAAAATGGCCACAGCCTTTTATATCCAATCCAAGAGGACCTTTCCAGTACTATACGTATAGAAGAGTATATTCCATAACCAGCATTCAATGAGCGTGCCCTAATATGCCCTGCTGTCCCCCCATTAAAAAGGTTTGCTGCTGCTGCCAGCATGTGAGGGCAGCACTGATAAGAGGGAATCAAAACATGCAGTAATCTAGAACGGGCAATATTATCATCTCTCTACCAATCATCATTCCTGGGAACTCCGAGGGTTTTACCCAAATCTCAGGGTCTCAGAGTGAATGGCCAAAATCTCAGGGTGAGAGAGTTCTGTGGTACCCGCTATGTGAGTTGCTCCAATTAAATGTATCTTTAGTATCTAAATTGGTGTAATTTGTACCAAAATACAAGGGAGATGTGCTGCTTGTCTTGTTTGTGTTTAGGCAGTGAGATCTCTACATTGTAAGGTTCCTTGCGGACCGACTGGGGCACCTCTGGGTTAGAGCAAGCAGGTCCATGTTGCATAAAATCTATATTATATGAAGCTATAGGGGTTAATATTTCAAAGATCTCAGAGTCAACTCATCTCGAAAGTTCCCAGGTATGCCAATCATTCCATTTTTATAAGAGGGATACCCTTTAGTCTTAACCCGTCACACTGATCTTACTAGCATTTCTTTGGCAAAGTCCTCCAACTGCTGTTACAATAAACATAAATTTATGAGACAAATTAGCCTTTCCTCTGGACTCACTATAAGTCTTCCTAATGCACTTATTTTATGGCAGTCCTGCTCATGTGTTGGAGACCTCATTGGAAGACTGATAGTGTTTGCCTATGAACTGAACCTGATTTATATGAATGCATAAGAGACTGACTGATGTACTCAGAAGTAATGGAAAAAAACAGTTCCCCATAAGACAGCGGTAGTAAACTGATGGACCTCCAGCTGCTGGGGACTGCAACTCCCATCTTTCTCAAGCAGCCAACGGCCATATTGGAATATGAAGAATATGAATACGTTCTCCTCACTATCAGCCCCTGGGGTGTTTCTAGAAAGAATCATGTGACTTTAATTTATATATATATATAAATACATATTTATAATAACACTTTTCTGCTCCTTTAAATGGATAGTAATGTTTCATAAAAACAGCAGCTTCAATTAATCTTCATAGTACTTGGGCCATGGAGAGTGTTGTGTCAATACTGTTAGAGTTGTAGTTCAAAAGTAACTGAATTATAAAGTATCCCCCTCCCGCCCCTTTTACCCAGTGTAAGCCGCCTCCCCTCAGATGTGGAATCCGGTCTCGTGACTGGACAGCTCACAGCAAGGGACAATCTTCTTACTGTGATCATAAGGAAAAAGATGCCCCCTTGACAGGTTTTTCAGGTTTTACCTTATGATCACTGAAGATTGTCCCTCTCTGCAATCCATCCGGACAGTCTTGCTGCTCTGAGGTGAGCAGTGTTACATCAGTAAAAGGGGCGGGAGGGGGATACTTTATCATTCAATTACTCTTGAACTACAACTCTGACAGTATTGAAAGAATAAAAGACCGTATTCAATAAATTGAAGAGCGGCAATTCTTCACAAATCCAACAGCACCATAGGGGTCAAGTAAACATTCTCATTGATATAAATGGGTCTCTTAACCCCTTAAATGCTAGAAAGGTCTCCAACACATTGCGCTGGGTTAAAATCCCCATTTAAATCAATGGGTATTTTGAGAATAGTTATTTATCCCCATTTGAGGTAGTTGGTTTGGCCCAGAACTGCAGCTCTCTAGTTTATTGAATAAGTCCCAAAGTGTTGCTGTTGGTAGACGCCACTGTCAATCTGATTCTGCACAAGTGACAGGCGCAGCAGTGAGTGAGCCCTTATGAAGGGAGGAGAGGAGGAGGCTGCCTCACTTTGCATATCAAACAGTCAGCTGTCTTGTATGGAATAACTGAAGACTCCCACATGGTTCATAAAGGCAGAGTTTGGAGGACACAGTACAGGATATATTACACACCTCTCAGCATTATGCCAGCCAACCTGGAAATCAAGCGCTTTTCCAGAGGCGAGTGAGTAAGATGAACAGATGCCTTTATTACAAGCATAGCAATTACAAGAGAATTTCACTGTTACGCTCTGGAAAACTAGTCAATTAACTGTTGCTTACACTGCTGAAGTGTGAAACTCTCCTAGTTCAGTATTCATGTCACGTTTAAAGGATTAGTAATTTTAAAATAGAAGTTATTTTTATATAAATGATCATGTAAGACACAGATACGCATGTTAAAGTTTCCTTTCTTAGATAGAGTGTAAAATAGATGTCTTGTGTGCTGCTTATAGAAGGGTAATGGAACAAGTTCTATTTCCATTCCTCACTTCGTTCTGTGTGCAGTAGAGGAAATGTGTACCTGGCCTGAAAAAACAAAGCGGCACAAAAAATTTGATATATTTTATGTTCCAACAAGGTGTGACCTCACACGCGTGTGTGTGTGTGGGGGGGGGGTAAATGTATGTGTGAGTCTGTGTGTGCATGTGTTTGTGTGTGTGTGTGTGTGTGTGTGTGTGTATGTATGTGCGTGCAGGGACGTGCACAGACATTTTGGGGGCAGGGGCTCAAATGAAAAAAGGGTACTTCTCATAATTATTTATTCAAAATATATATTTTAAAAAAAGAAAAGAATTTACATCTCAGGAGCCTGTAGGCACAGAAATCTGAAGCACCACGCCCCCCATTGGCCATCGCCACTGGACACCTCCTCAGTGCTCCTAATCTCCACATTGCCCCCCAAAATCTCCATATTGCCTTTACATTGTCCCCTGTCAGTTCCATATTGCCCCCATCAGCTTCACATTGCCCCCATCATCTCCATATTGCCCCATCAGCTCTCACCCTAACATTGCCCCCATCAACTCCATATTGCCCCATCAGCTCCAACTTACCCTCACATTGCCCCCATCAGCTCCATATTGCCCCATCAGCTCCATATTGCACTCACATTGCTCCCTTCATCTCCATATTGCCCCCCATCAGCTCCTTATTGCCATCAGCTCCAACTTGCCCCCATCAGATCCATATTGCCCCATCATTTCCACATTGCCCCCCAGTGACCACTTCTTACCTTTTCCCTGGTGGTCCAGTGACAGGAGAGGTCTATATGTGTCTCCTTTGGCACAGACCTGTAGCTGCTGGAGCTCCCGCGCGGTCTTCTCTTCATGCAGAGCGCTGGGAGATGATGTAATCTCCCAGCGCTCTGTAATACTAAAGAGCCAACGAGGGAGCGCAGCATCTGTCTGTCCTGAAGGAGGCACAGACCTGACTGGGCAGTGGGGGGGTTAGTGCGGGTGGCGAGTTAACTTTTTTTTTGTTAAAAGGGCACGAGGGCACTTTGGACAAAAAGGGCAGGTGCTCAAGCCCCCCCTTGGTGTCTATGTGTGCACGTGCCTGTGTGCGTGGTGTGTCTGTGTGTGAATTGGGCTTTGTGTATGGGTAATTTGTATTTTTGCATACATTTTCTTTTAAGTTTTGATAAGTCTTTTTTTAAAGGAACACTAATGGCCCATAAAAAATTCTTCTTGTTTCGTAGAGTTTAAAAAAATAAATGATGTGGCACAAAATCCTGTCTCTCAAACCTTTATGGTGTGAGAGATATTCACGTCTAAAGTTTCCTTTTTCCTGATGTCAGCTGTAAAGCAGGAGATTTGTGTCCGCCAGCTAAAGGTGGCTCTTCAGCAGAGTCCCAATTGCGTCATTTAAAAAGAACTACTTCATGGGAACGGTCTACAAAGTGTGCTTGCAAACCAGGCACACTTTGTAGACCCTTCTAATTAAGTAATTCTTTTTTAAATAACGTGATTTCGGCTCTGCTGCAGTACCGCCGGCTAGCCCCGGACCGGAGAAGGGGAGGGAGGGGAGAACTTTACAGGTGAAACCGTAAAGGTTTGAGAGAGAGGATTTTGCCACATTTTTTTAAACTCTACAAAACAAGAAGAATTTTTTATGGGACGTTCGTGTCCCTTTAACTTCCAAACAATTAATTCAATTATTTAAAGACCAAACATTTGTGCAACTCATTGCAAAGCAATGGGCTCCGCACCCCTCTTGTCCTTAAAGGACTAATGTGAAACAGATACCTAATAACATACGTATGCAAAATCATTTGTACATTTATGAAAATTAGAGAGTTTTGGCTGGAATGGCAGCCAGATACTAACATTCTCCATTACTCTCCCTCCCACCTACCACTCCCTGCCAACCAGATACAGACACTCTCCGTTACTCTCCCTCCCACCTGCTACTCCTGGCCAGCCAGATACAGACATTCTCCATTACTCTCCCTCCCACCTACCACTCCCTGCCAACCAGATACAGACACTCTCCGTTACTCTTCCTCCCACCTGCTACTCCTGGCCAGCCAGATACAGACATTCTCCATTACTCGCCCTCCCACCTGCCACTCCTTGCCAGCCAGATACAGGTATTCTCCGTTACTCTCTCTCCTACCTGCCAGTCCCTGCCAACCAGATACAGACACTCACCGTTACTCTCCCTCCTACCTGCCACTCCCTGCCAACCAGATACAGACACTCACCGTTACTCTCCCTCCCACATGCCACTCCCTGCCTGCTAGATACAAACAATCTCCATTACTCTCCCTCCCACCTGCCACATCCTGCCAACCAGATACATACATTCTCCATTACTCTCCCACCCACCTGCCACTCCCTGCCAGCCATATAACAGATAATCTCCATTACTCTCCCTCCCACCTACCACTCCCTGCCAGCCAGATACAGACATTCTCCGTTACTCTCCCTCCCGCCACTCCCTGCCAACCAGATACAGACATTCCCTGTTACTCTCCCTCCCACCTGCCACTCCCTGCCAGCCAGATACAGATATTCTCTGTTACTCTCCCTCCCACCTGCCACTCCCTGCCAGACAGATACAGACATTCTCCGTTACTCTCCCTGCCACTCCCTGCCAACCAAATACAGACAATCTCCATTACTCTCCCTCCCACCTACCACTCCCTGCCAGCCAGATACAGACATTCTCCGTTACTCTCCCTCCCGCCACTCCCTGCCAACCAGATACAGACATTCTCTGTTACTCTCCCTCCCACCTGCCACTCCCTGCCAGCCAGATACAGATATTCTCTGTTACTCTCCCTCCCACCTGCCACTCCCTGCCAGACAGATACAGACATTCTCCGTTACTCTCCCTGCCACTCCCTGCCAACCAAATACAGACAATCTCCATTACTCTCGCTCCCACCTGCCACTCCTTGCTCCACATTGCTCTCCCTTGCACCTGCCACGGTCTGCAAGTAGGGTGACCACACATCCCGGAATGCCCGGGACTGTCCCTTATTGGAGGTCTGTGTTCCACATCCCGGGTCACCCCCACCGGTGGGGAGCAACAAAGCTTGCACCCACAGTCTACCTACATAGCACAGCACACACCACCACCACAGCCAATGAAATGTATTTGCTATATGGTCCTCTTTGGCTGACTGAGCCAGCCAATGAGGACCTTATAGCAAATACATTTAATTGGCTGGCTGGTGCGTGTGAGACAGCTGGGATGGCACCGGTATGCTGGTGCTGTGAGTGAGACTGAGTCCCGCGGCTGAGGCTCCAGCCGGCTCTGACCATCTTTCTGAGGCTGACACAGAGTAAGAATTCCCACTAGGGTGACCACATGTCAGATTGAAAATGTGGTCACCCTATCTGCAAGCCCGTTGTATTCCGCAATGTTCTCCTTCCCAGCTGTCTCTGCCTCCCAGATGGACAATAACATTACACACTGTTCTCCTTCCCTTCTGTCACTCTCCTCCAGCCACACAATAACATTCCACACTGCTCTCCTTCTCTCCTGTCACTCCCCGCCAGCCACACAATAACATTCCACACTGCTCTCCTTCCCTCCTGTCATTCCCCGCCAGCCACACAATAACATTCCACACTGCTCTCCTTCCCTCATGCCTGTCAGCTATCAACCAACATTCCGCACTGCTCTTCCTCATACTGGCCATTCCCTACTGTCTGTGACACCTACTTTGCTTAGAATGACACTCTAACAATCATGCAAATCTTTTAAGATTGTTTGTTCCAATTGAGTTGATAATGCAATCGTGTCAGTTCCACATTAATGTTCTAGGTCAGTGGTTCTCTAACTTTTTGAAGTGATGAAACCCTTTATCTTGTAATTAAATCACTAACATGCAAACTAATTAAACCCTTGGGGGTTTATTTAATAGACTTGCACAATGGCAAGACTGTGCCAACTATTTTTTCACTGTATTTAATACTCCAGAAGCACTGGTTCTTACTACACTTCTCCCTATAGGTAAGCTTTACACAGAGAAGTTCTCTATGCCTCTCTTACATCAGGCCTGAACGGTGGCTTCTTCCTGAGTGAAACAATACAATGGTAGCTGCAGAGGCAGGAAGCAGCCACTATTCAGGCCTGGTGGGAAGAGACACACACAGAGAATGCCTCTGTACAAAGCACACACAGAGGAGGAAGTATAATAAGCACCAGCTCTTCCGAATCATTAAATACACTTTAAATACAGTTTGCACTGCTCTTTCATAAATCTAATAAGTAGACCATATCATTCCTTGACATGTAAGGTGACCACATGTCCCAGATTGCACGGGACAGTCCTGGATTTTATATGTGTGCTCCATGTCCCGGACAGACCCCCTTCTGGGACAATACAAAGTCCTGCAATGAAGACTACAGATCACAGAGTTTTAAACACTAGAAGCAGAACAGCACATTGATACTGTGAAAGAAAGTGATGTCTTTGCTAGGCTACAACAAAATGGCTTCCAGACAGAACTCTAAACACTAGACAGAGAACTGAGCCTTGATCCTGAAATCAGTCAGGAACTGTAATACAATTTTTTGCAGTGTAATGCTAGTCTAAGAATTTGGGCTTCATATACCTTTTTTATAGAGCACCACACACATCAATTTTTGTCTCAGCAGACAATGGGTAGTTCTCCCTCTAGTGTTTAGAACTCTGTGGTGCGCTCTTCTCTCCGCAGTGTCGCTGAATGGCAGAACTGAAATGTAGTCACCTTATTGACATGTCTTCAGCACAAGGAGCCTGATGTATTAAAAAGAACTGGAGTAATTCTGAGGCAAAAGTACTGAACTAAGGGAGAAAAATACAAATTCCTCAAATTCTCCTTGATTTAAATGGGACCTCTAACCCGTTGAATGCTATGGAGGTTTTTAATGCATTGTGAAAGACGATAGGTTATAGAGCTTATTACAAGTTAAATTTCACAACAACAATGCTGCTCTTCCTGCAGACCTGGGAATTTCCTTCCCTTGAGTTACTGGAGAAGGCTCATGTGCTGCCAGCCAGGTGGATGTAAAGTATGTGATTATTGTCATAAGAGGGGGTGGGGCTTAATCATATGGACAGGGCTTAGCTTCCTTGTGTCATAGAGTGGGTAGGAAGTGGGCAGAACAGGGTAGGAAGTAGGAGAAGCGGGCGGGAAGTCAGAGGCGTAACTAGAAGCTACGGGGCCCTGGTGCAAGAATTGCCATGGGCCCCCCTCTGACCTCAATGGCCCCCCTCAACCACAATGGCCACCTCTACATTGCCCCTCAATCTCCACAATGCCCCTTCCACAATGCCGCTCATTCTCCACATTGCCCCTTCATCTCCACAATGCCCCCTCCACATTGCCCCCATCACAATGCCCCTCATTCTCCACAATGCCCCTTCCATATTGCCCCTCATTCTCCACAATGCCCCTTCCACACTGCCCCTCATTCTCCACAATGCCCCTTCCACACTGCCCCTCATTCTCCACATTGCCCCTACTGACCACCCCATCCTCCTACCTCGAGTCCCTGGTTATCTAGCGGTGTGCCGAATGAGGCACAGACCTCTGGAACCAAACTCCCACGCGGTTGTTAGTAATGCAGAGCGCTGGGAGATTATGTCATCTCCCAGCACTCTGCATTATTAAAGCGCCGGCCGCCGGGAGATCAGCTGGTCTTGTGATTGCGTTGCAAGGAGGTCGCAGGGGGCGGCCGGGCCCCTGAGAGTGACGGGCCCGGTCGCAGGTGCGACCCCTGCGATCCCTATTGTTACGCCACTGCAGGAAGTAGGAGGAACAAGGTGGGAAGGAGAAAAAAAACTCACCTCTTCCGGAGAATCAACCTCTGTTCGTGGAGACCCAGTAATTAACTCAAAAAACCGGAGTCTCCTGGGGAGATCTGGAGAGTTGCCAGGTATGTCTTCTTGAAATGTTCCGTTCTTCCGCATGTCCACTAGAACCAGAGAACCACACATGCATTGAGACTGATGTACTAAGAAGGACAGGAACAAATCTGGGACTGACCAACGACACCATACGGGACAAACAAAATGCTCATTGATTTAAATAGGGTTTTTATTAAATGCCATATACGTCTCCAACGCATTCTTCATAAGCATAGTGGGGAAACTTATTTTCAGTAGTACCTTCATTAGAATCAGGTAGTTTCCTGCTCTGCTTGTTGGTAAATCCGGCCTTATTAGGATGCTCTTTGAGTACAATTACAACTACAAGGATACTGGTACCATTATATCTACCACATATAGCCATTAAGACAATCATATGTGCACAATTACTCAGTGGCGTAACAATAGGGGTCACAGGGGTCGTACATGCTCCCGGGCCCGTCACTCCAAGGGCACGACCATTCCCTGCAACCCCGCCCAGCGCCACAGACCTCTAGTGGCTCAGCTCTCCCTCATAGACACTCTAGTAATGCAGAGCACTGGGAGATCATCTCCCACTTCTCTGCATTACTGGAGAGAGGTCTGTGCAGGAGTGCCAGATCTTAATATCCTGCTACGCCGCTGGACCACCAGGGAGGTAGGAGATGGACACTGGGGGCAATGTGAAGATGTGGAGGGTTGGGGGCAATGTGGAGAGTTGGGGCAATGTGGAGAGGTGGATATTGGGGGCAATGTGGAGAGTTGTGGACAATGTGAAGAGGAGGTCATTGGGGGCAATGTGGAGAGTTGGGGCAATGTGAAGAATTGGGGGCAATGTAGAGAGGAGGACATTGGGGGCAATGTGGAGAGTTGGGGCAATGTGGAGAATTGGGGGCAATGTAGAGAGGAGGACATTGGGGGCAATGTGGAGAGTTGGGGCAATGTGGAGAGTTGGGGGCAATGTGGAGAGTTGGGGGCAATGTAGAGAGGAGGACATTGGCGGCAATGTGGAGAGTTGGGGCAATGTGTAGAGTTAGGGAAATGTGAAGAGGTAGATATTGTGGGCAATGTGGAGAGGAGGACATTGGGGGCAATGAGGAGAGGTGGACATTGGGGGCAATGTGGAGATATCCAGTGGGGGCAATGTGAGAGGTCCCATGGCAATTTTTGCACCAGGGCCTGGTGACTTCTAGTTACTCCACTGCAATTACATAGAATGGTGTAGCAACAGGGCCACTGTACAATTTTAGGCCACTGTGATACTGAACTTAAAAAAAATCAAGTTTGAGCTGTAATAACTTTTGAATAAAACACCTTTCAGCGATGGGAGAACCCATGATTTATTCCGGGGATAAACCTTACACACAGTTTGTTTGTTTTTTACATTTAAAGCATTACTATCCGTTCAAAAATGTGCATCGAAAAAGGAGACACTGCAAACCATTTTCCTGTACTTGTTATAAGGGTTTTGCTGGCATTAACCATTTGTGTGCTTTGCAATGCATTACGTACCTCCTGGCACACAAATGGTTAATGCCAGCAAAGCCCTTATAACACGTACAGGATAGTGGTTTGGCACTCAAAGGGTTAAAGTCAGAGTGTGTGCTCCATATGCAATACAGCGATCATACTCTGTGTACCCAGAAGTGCAGACACTGGGGTTCGAGGTTACAGCCAGGAGAACTTGGCTGTCCCATTCATACATTAACCCTACTGTTTAGCGGACTAATCTGAGATGCACTCATCAGGTAAGAATTAGGATAAGGAACTACATGAAATACAAGAATTATAAAGTATCATTTTTTCCCCTCTGTACCATTAAGAACCCTCTTGGGTGACTGAGAGATCTCTAAAGCACAGTGGCGTAACTAGAAGCCACCGGGCCCTGGTGCAGGAATTGCCGCCGGGCCCGGCCCCCCCCCCCATCTTCAAGTTGCCCCATGCGTACCTCCCACCTCCACCTCTCGCGCTGTTCTTAGTTATGCAGAGCGCTGGGAGATGATGTCATCTCCCAGCGCTCTGCATTACTAGAGCGCCGGGACAGCAGCTGAGCTGCTGCGGGCAGGGCTGTGGGCGAGTGGCGATGGGTTCGCAGGGGGCGGCCATGCCCTTTGGAGTGCCGGGCCCAGTTGCAGGTGCGACCCCTGCGACCCCTATTGTTACCCCACTGCTAAAGCATTGCAAAGCAATGTGTTGTGGTGCTCTCTAGCATTCAAGAGGTTAAGCAGAGATTGCAAATAATATCAAATCTCACGTATTCCCACACAGTGAAACAGAGTTGGGAGAGCTAAGGAAATCTATTGATTATAATATTCTGAATTATTAATGACTTTCCCAATTACAACACTGGTATTTTTAGCAGGAGCTTAGTCACAGGAACATAGCATGCACAATGAGGGCATCTTTTATCTACTCAATATGTTAGAGTTCAGTCATCGAAAGTAACAGGTCTCAGCTCTAAGTGCTGAGACGTTAATGTGCGTTGCACAGACACAGTATTATTCACCCTTAAACTAGAATTGCCATTTCATAACAAGTATGGGATTTTGAAAGAGCTTTCAAAATCCCATATATTTCTGTGCGCCTTTTTTTATGTAAAACAATAGTTTGAGACATTTCACGCTATTTATTTGTCATTTTCAGCAAATTAGTCAGCAAATTAGTCAGTACAGGCTGGCATGTCAGCTACATATGAGCATTCCACATTGCTCTCCTACCCAACTGTCACTCTCTGCTGGCCAATCCTAGCTTATTTTTCAGGATGCCTACTACCAATTTAAATTTTATGGGGTTTTTTAGGAACTATGAATAAATGAAACGGGTCCCCTCTACCTAAGATAAGTTTAGTTAATTTTAAAGATAATTACAAAACTACCTTAAAGGGATAGTAATACTTAAAATGTAAAAAAATATATGTTGTAGAGTTTATCCCCCTGAGTAAAACAAGGACACTCCCACTGCTGAAAGGTGTTTCATTCAAAAGTTATTCATTTTCAAAGTTTAACTTTTTAGGTGCCATATCAGTGTCCTGAAATTGTACAGTGGCACTGTTACTACACGATCCTATGGACAGCTCTGGTCAGTTGACCATAAATCTCCATAGGATGGTGTAGCAACAGCGCCACTGTACAATTTCAGGCCACTGTGATATTGCACCTAAAAAATTCAACTTTGAAAATTAATAACTTTTGAATGAAACACCTTTCAGCAGTGGGAGTACTTTTGTTTTACTCAGGGGGATAAACCCTACAACATATTGTTTTTTACATTTTAAGTATTACTATCCCTTTAATGTTGTACTGGTCATTTTTTATAATTTAAATAGTTTTTGATAAATTAAACCAGTGGCACTTTATGATAATGGGTTTATGTGCTGAGTGGATATTGCCAACCACTGTGTTATAAATGAATCTAGACAGGACTCAAGCACTTGGGTCATTTATAATAGCCCAGCAAGAGATCGGTATGAAATTAATACAGTGCCACAATGCTTAATTTCTCAAAAACTATATATGTTACAGAAAAATTACTAATGTAACATATAGGCAGATTTTAATTCTCTATAAAACAAGCTAAATTTATCTTAGGGGTCACAGATCCTCTTTAATGCTAGCATGGGCACCAGAAAAAAATTGTTTATATTTAATCCATATTAAATTATGCCCAGACCTTACACTAACTGACATGTTAGCTTTAGAGTTTTAATGTTATGTTTTGCTTTATTTTGATTCCTCGCACACTTTACCCCTTCAGAATGGCACTTTCTGTAAATAAGCTATTTTGCATACAGTGTCAGGCAGAAAGGAGGTGACATCATCATGACAGACATGGGTAAAATATTGAAAAATAATATCTGGAAAACTTAGCTTTTTTTTATAGAAGTTTGATTACCATACAGTAGAGACAACTTTCGAAGTAGGCTATAAATATGAAAATTTTTTTAGCAAATTATTATATAGGATAGCGCAATGTGTTATGTATATAATAGAGAAGACTCAGAGATCTGCTTTATTTTAGATATTACTATCCCTTTAATGTTTGTCCAGTTTCAAATGTACTCCTATAAACCATTCTAAATAGACGTGCCAAAAGTACCTTAACCCTTTGAGCGTAATGTGTTGCTTACCCCTCTGGCACTTAAAAGGTTAAAATGAACATTCATTCCATTAACTCTTAATGACAGAGTTTTTTTTTTCCATTATAGCGAATGACTTCCTGTACTTACCAGATAAGTCATCTGTCACTAAGGGGTTAAAAAACTGCTAAATAATTCCTTTAAATAAATGTATGTACCCAAATATAGGATGCTTATGGAGGACGGAAAAGACTTGAGCGGATCAGACACATATTGATAATGCACTTACACATGACATACAAAGTAATGTACTAACTGCGCTCCAAAGGATTTAAAGGGATAGTAATGTTTCACAAAAACAGCAGCAATCTTCATAGTATAGAGAGTGTTATTTCAATACTGTCAGAGTTGTACTTCAAGAGTAATTGAATGATAAAGTGTCCCCCTCCCTCCCCTTTTACCTAGTGTAAGCCACCTCCCCTCAGATGTGGAATCTGGTCTCTTGACAGCTCACAGCAAAGGACAATCTTCTTACTGTGAAAACAATGAAAACATGCCCCCACTGACAGGTTTTTCAGGTTTATCCCTTATCTTAATTGAAAATAGTCCATCTCTGCAATCTGTTTGACACCTCCCTGCTGTTCTGGGCTGAGCAGCGACATCAGTAAAAGGAGCGGGAGGGGGATACTTTATCATTCAATTACTCTTGAACTACAACTCTGACAGTATTGAAATAACGCTCTCCATGGCCCAAACACTATGAAGATTTATTAGAGCTGCTTTTATTATGAAACATTACTATCCCTTTAAAGAGAATCTATAACAAAAAAAACAGTTTGAGGCCTTTGTAAATGCAATGTAAAACACTATACGTTTAGTGGTGTCAGTTCTGTGCACAGCTCCTGCAAGTCCCCCACAGACACAATGACAAAAGGCTGAGAAGATATTATTTCAGTGTTTGATGTAATAGATAGAAGACAATGTAATAAGTCACTTCATAAACTGGTTCAGAAACACATTCCACACCAGTATTTGTCTGCTCCAGTTTTAAAGGAGTCCCAGCTGTGCTTGTTTTAGTGATATCTCTGCTGAGGACAGGAGCTTTAAAGGAGAACTATGTATCAATAAGTATATATAATGTGTTTAACCCATTGAGGACCAGAGGTACATACTTATTGTTTCTTTTTTGTTTCTGTTGTAGTTAAAGGGATAGTAATGTTTCGCCGAGTCTTCTTTATATTAAAAGTAACACATTGTGCTACGTGTAGAAGCTTACTTGTTTGTAGTTCAAAAGTTATGAAGTGGAGAAAGATCCCCCACACACCCCTTCTGTCCATGTCATGCTGAAGGTGCAGTCTGGTCTGGACGGATGCAGCAAGGGACAAACTTCAGTAAGCAAATGGAAATCCTGTCCTCCTTCATCAAGGGGCAGGATTTTCCTTATACTTACTAACTGAAGTTTGTCCCTCACTGCATCCTTCTGGTCCCACGACCGGATTCCAGATTCAGTGTGAGGCGACCAAAAGGGGCGGGCGGGGGATCTTTCTCCACTTAAATGGATAGTAATCTTTCAAAACAAAAGCAGCTCCAATTAATCTTCATAGTATTTTGGGCATGGAGAGTGTTATTTGAATACTGTCAGAGTTGTAGTTCAGGAGTAACTGAATGATAAAGTATCCCCCTCCTGCCCCTTTTACCTAGTGTAAGCCACCTCCCCTCAGATGTGGAATCTGGTCCCTTGACCAGACAGAACACAGCAAGGAACAGTCTTCTTACTGTGAGAATAATGAAAACCCTGCCCCCCCTTGACAGGTTTTTCAGGTTTTTTCCTTATGCTAATTGAAGATTGTCCCTCGCTGCGATCCATCTGGACAGTCTTGCTCTCTGATGTTAGGAGTGTTACATCAGTAAAAGGGGTGGGAGGAGGATACTTTATCATTCAATTACTCTTGAACTACAACTCTGACAGTACTGAAATAACACTATCCATGGCTAGGGTTGCCACCTTTTCTTCCAAAAAATACCGGCCATGGCATTCCGTCCATAGACTTAACATTGAACAGAAGCCAATTTTTTACCGGCCTGCCGGTAAAATACCAGTTGGGTGGTAACCCTATCCATGGCCCAAATACTATGAAGATTAATTGGAGCTGCTTTTATTTTGAAACATTACTTTCCCTTTAATAACTTTTGAACTACAAACAAGTAAGCTCCTACACATAGTTCATTGTGTTACTTTTAATATAAAGAAGACTTGATGAACAACTTTTATAACAGACATTACTACCCCTTTAATTATTGGTCACTTTTACCTTATGGTTTCCCACACAATGGGGGAGATGCACTGAGGCCTGATAAAGAGTTGATAAAGCAGAGATAACTTATCAAGTGATATCATGGGGGAGGTTCACTAAGTGGGGATAAAGAGGTGATAAAGTGGAGATGACTTCTCCAGTGATATCACTTCTCCATTTCCTATGTTATTCTATGGAGCCTATACACTATGATTTCTTCAACTTTGGAGATCTTAGTGCATAGGTTCAATTGAATAAAATAGGAACTGGAGAAGTGATATCACTGGAGAAGTCATCTCTACTTTATCACCTCTATATCATGCCTTAGTCATACCTCCCAACATTTCAAATTGCCAAAGAGGGACACTTGTGTTTTAGGGGGTGTGACTAGTGGGCGGGGCATTACCGAGAGCTATTTCATGACCTGTTGACAGCTCCTTGTATAACCGAATAAAAAATTTATAACAAGACCAAAGTATTTTATTTACAGAGACTAATTTATAAACACATATACGGATGTTTAAACAAACAATAATGTGAGTTTTATTGCTGTAGAGCAGTGTGATACATTTATATACACACCACACAATCTGATTTCCTAAAAAGAGGGACATTAAGATGGGAAAGAGGGACAGAGGGATTTGGGTCTAAAAGAGGGACTGTCCCTCCTAAAGAGGGACACTTGGGAGGTATGCTTTAGTGCATAACCTCCAAAGGGCCTGTTGGGGGGCTTTGTGAAAGCATTTTTCATCCAGAATGAAATATATGCTTTTAAAATGTTGCCACTTATGTGTTTTATATATTTTGTAAATAACAGAAGTTGCATTTTATATTTTTGCAATCTTTCACTTGACATCTGCAAAAGAACAATACTAAATGCGATTTTTTGTTATAAATCACGTGGGCTAAATAGGTTTTTTATTTCTCTTCCTTTTGTATAGTGTACGTTTACCTAGAGAACACTGTGTTCAAAAAGTAAAGGAATTAAATCAATGTAATCCTATAAAGAGTGGTTTGCTGTGTTCTGTTTCTCTCTCTAGACTTTTGAAGTCCATTGTTTCTTGCGAGGAAAGAACTAAAAGACTTTAACATGGGTCTTTATACATAAAGAACTGCATATACTGTGCAAAAATGTATAATGATAATAACAATAGTGGTACAACGTTGTCCGTGTGGTTTAACTGTGTGAGTGCCAGAGGGCTCTACCATACATTGCTTAAAGTGGATCTATCACCACTTGACAAGTTTTTATCAATATGTAGAAGAGTTAGAGAATAATAATAAAACTTTATTATTTAAAAAAAAAGAAGAAAACCTTATTTGCAAGAACATTACATGCCCAGCAGCCTACTTCCTGGTACACGGCTCTTGCCGCTCTTCCTCTGCTCCCGTCACTCTCCCCAGCATCCTCCGCTGATGGAGGTGTTCTGTTAGTAAGCTGGAGCGATCTCATTGACAGAGATTGATATGTAGCCAATGAGATTGCTCCAGCTTACTAACACTAACGTCATCGGAGGATGCTGGTGAAGTGACAGGAGCAGAGGCTGTGTGGCAAACTGCAGTAAGAGCAGTTTAGCCAGAAGTAGGCTGCTGGGCATACTTTAAAATGTAATTTTCTCGCAAAGAAGGGTTTAAAAAAAAAAAATAATAATAACGTTTTATTATTATTCGTTAACTCTTCTACATATTGATAAAAAAAACTTGTCATGTGGTGATAGATCTACTTTAAAGAAGCAGTAAACTTTTTTTTATGAAAAAAATATCTATTTTTGGGTGTTTCCTGTTGAGTAAAATAAGGATGCTCCCACTGTTGATAGATGCATATTTCTAGAGTTATTACTGTTTAAACGTGTGTTTTTTTTTACATAAACAGTACCCTCTAGTGGTGAAATTCCAATTAGTTATTCTGTTACATTCTAATGGAGAAGAAAGTCAGTGACATACAGTTCGCCATAGAATGTGATAGAAACTGCTGAGTCACTTCCTGTCAGTTAGAACTATCAGGAAGTAAACACAGTAAATTCACTTCCTGGTTATTTGAACTGTTATAACATTTGAATAACACAACTAACAGCAGTGGGAGTGGCCTTGTTTTACTCAGCAGGAAAAGCTCTATAATATATATGTTTTGATAAAAACATTTACTGCTCCTTTAACAAGTGATGAGTAATCCTCTAGCTAATACAGGAGGTGTCAGATAGAAAGAAGTGGGGGGGGGGAGGCCAAAACATTACGAGGGAGGAAATGATAGCTGAGGTTGGGCAAGAGTGGAAAGGGGTGGATAGATGTAAAAGCAAGGCAGCTGAAGCAAAAGGAGGGAGAATTAAGGTGGTAAAAGGGAAAGAAAGGAAGTCAAAGTGGCTAACAGGGAGGGAAGGGCAGTCTTATTGGTAGTCCTTGGAGTGACAGATCCTTGCAGTAAATTTGGCATGAGTAGCGAGGGGGGCTGTCCAATCATGCCAAAATCACTGCCCCCCCTTAAGTTCCTGGTGAGATTTTGACAGGGGGTCCTGTCAGAATCACTCCTTCATTTATCTCCTGTCCCTTCAACTCCTCGCTCCCTTGGCCACTCCTGTCAAAATCACTTCCCTGTACCACTCCACCTATTGGAGAGGCAATGTGGAGTAGATTACCGTATCTCCTTCTTATTGGCGCCCTGGGGTGTGTCAGGCACTGTCTGAGAATTGTAGTCACGGAACGTTCTTCTGTTTTAAGTACACCTACCTGAGAAAGTTTTTCTGTTAAACCAATTAACCTGTTGAGGACCGCAGGGTACAGGGGTGGGCTGCACTGGAAGATGAAGGCAATTTTGTGCGTGAATGTGTGTTTGGACACGTACCGGCTCTCAGCAGGAGAAGCTGAAACTGACGTTGGAGCAGTCAGTTTTATGGTCTCCCCGTGGCCACAGCACATCTTGTAGGCACACTGTGATCCAAAAAAGTCATCATCTGTCATTAACACAGGGACCTCTATATCGGTCCTGGCATGTCATTGGTCATTATGGAGTTAAGAGCCACTTATTCCTACTTGATGACTATGCCCCGTAGGTTAGGGTGGCCAGACTTCACCTTTAACTGGAGACACATATAAAATGCATACTGCAGGGCCTAGTTCCTATGTGTCTCCAGTTAAAGGGAAGGTCTGGTCAGCTACCTTAGGGCCTTATTCATCAAGCAAATGAGGTGGAATTCTAGAGTAAACTAACTGTAATAATGGAGGAGGGAATGAAACCGCCCACTGATTTAATTGCTGTTAAATGCATTCAAGAGGTTAAAAGTCCAATAGGAATTGACAAAATGTTAATTTCAGTGCTATGGTGCAGGTGGTTTGCTCCAGAATTGAACCTCATTAGCTCGATGAAAAAGGCCCTTAGCATTCAGCAACGACACCTTCCCTTCATGTGATTTCCAGGCTGACAGTGGCTGGTGGCAGCTTCTTTTGCACAGTCTCTTTCAGCTGATAAATATATTGGAAAGCGCTAATGACTCATCCGTTTTTCTGCTTCTGAAAGGAAACAAGCCAGGTAGGAGAAAGCAAGTGAAAAGGCTTTGATAGAATGCACTTGGAGATGACAAGTGTCACACACACATACATGTCTTATGTCCTATTTCTAGTGCGCTGTCAGTCCAGGCTCTGAGACCTTGATGTGACATTACAGGCATACTTGACTTAACTAGAGTTACAAAGAAAATGTCTGTAAAAGTGTCTCAAAGCGACATAAGTATACTTATAAACATTTAGCTACATGCTAAAGTTTTCTCTTTTGAAACGTGGTTTAGATATGGTCTTGGCCAAATAAGAATTATGTCCCAATGTATTTATAAAGAAATTATCTAATTGCTCCAAAAGTAAAGGCAGTTGTAGGGATTAAATCTTAACACCAGGTATAACCTGTTCTTAAAGGGATAGTAATACTTCGTTTTAACTTTATTGTATTTTGTAGGCATTAAAAAAATATGAAGAATGATATAAGTCTTATCTCTCAAACCTTTATGGTTTGAGAGATAGTCACAAGCAAAGTTTCCCCTCCTGCCCCTTTTACCTAGTGTAAGCCATCTCTTCTCAAATGTGGAATCTGGTTGCTAGACCAGACAGATAACAGCAGGGGACAATCTTATTCCTATGAAAACAATGAAAGCCCTTCCCCCCTTGACAAGCTTTTCAGGTTTTTCCCTTATCTTAATTGAAGATTGTCCCTCTCTGCAATCTACCTGGGCACTTCCCTTCTGATCTGGCTGAGCAGTGTTACATCAGTAAAAGGGGCGGGAGGGGGACACTTTGTCATTGAATTACTCCTGAACTACAACTCTGACAGAATTGAAATAACACTCTCCAAAGTCCAAATACTATGATGATTAATTAGAGTTGCTTTTATTATGAAACATTACTATCCCTTTAAAGGAAAGAAAAACAAAGAAAGAGGCGCTCCTAGTGTAATATCTTCAGGTCTAATAACCCTTTCCCAAATTTGTAATAATGGGTACTCACAATATAATATGTCCAGTGGAACACATATATGCACACTGGAAGATCAGGCAGGTGGGGTATTTACGACTGTCCCCAAGCAGTACACCAGGCTTCTTGATAAATAGAGTTATATTTGGCTGCTCCTCACGTCCATCCAGCAGTAGCTTGGAAATATATATAGAAGAAAGAGAAAACACAGAGGGTGCCCCAATAGTGCCTGTAAAGCTTATATGGAATAAACAATAGAACAACAGAAATGATACTCACATTTCTATGAGGCTGGTAAATGGCATATGTCAGAAACCAGCAAACTCACTTGCAGGGAAATTATGCCTGTCCCAGGTCAGGGCAGTATCATCCAGAAATCTGTAGGATAAATCCTCCAAAGGTGCCACAGGTAAACAAAACATAAAACAATCCACAAGCTGCTTCAAACTAAGTCTTCATAAAAATTTATTATGTAATATAAAATGTTTTAAAAAGAGAACAAGCCAATTATGAGGCTAAATAACGTTTCGTGGCACACAGGCCACTTTATCAAATCGATTGGCTAACAATGCAAAGGCAAAAAAAGGGATTAAAAAAAAAAAAGGGATAGTAATGTTTCACAATAAAAGCAGTTCCAATTAATCTTCATAGTGAGAGTGTTAGTTCAATACTGTCAGAGTGGTAGATCAAGAGTAATTGAATGATAAAATATCCCCCTCCCACCCCTTTTAGTGATGTAACACTGCTCACCTCAGAGCAACAAGACTGTCTGGATGGATCGCAGAGAGGGACAATCTTCAGTGAGCATAAGAAAAAAAACTGAATCATGTCAAGGGGGCAGGGTTTTCCTTATGATCACAGTAAGAAGATTGTCCCTTGCTGTGATCTGTCCAGTCAAAAGACCAGATTCCACATCTGACGGGAGGCGGCTTACACTAGGTAAAAGGGGCGGGAGGGGATACTTTATCATTCAGTTACTCTTGAACTACAACGCTGACAGTATTGAAATAACACTCTCCATGGCCCAAATGCTATGAAGATTAATGGAAGTATACAGTGACAGCTATGAAAACTATTCGCAATTAGTGTTGAGCGAGCACCCCGATGCTCGGGTGCTTGGGTGCTCTGACCGAGCACCCCCTGAGGCTCGAGTGCTCGGCCGAGCACCCGAGCCCCATTGGAATGAATGGGGCGACACCAGGCACCCCCTGCTCTGATGAGGGGAGGGTGCCTGGTCAATGCCCCCTTCATCTCCGCTATGCCCCCTTCAGCTCCGCAATGTCCCCCTTCAGATGAAGGGGGCATTGCGGAGATGAAGGGGCACATTGTGGAAGACGGGCATAGCGGAGATGAAGGGGGACATTGTGGAAGAGGGGCATAGAGTCTATGCCCCTCTTCCACAATGTCCCCCTTCATCTCCGCAATGCCCCCTTCATCTCCGCAATGCCCCCGTACCTCCAGTCCCTGGTGGTCCAGCGGAGCTTCTTCGGATCTGTGCCTCTTCCGGCACAGATCCCCGCCACCCGAACATGTCGGGCGAGCACATGGCGGTACTCGACGAGTACCGCCATGTGCCGAGCAGAGCGATGCTCGAGCCGATCCGAGCATCGGCCGAGCACGCTCGCTCATCACTATTCGCAATGCGTTGGATACCTCTCAAAGGGTTAGTGCTATTGGGATTTTCAATGCATTCCAAAGGACTTTAAAAATCAATGGAGTTTTTTTTTTAATCTATGAAGATTTGGGGAATTTTTATTTGTCCCCTATGGTGCTGTTGGTATGCCCCCAAATTGCTAAATTTTTTGCTATCTGCAAAAATGTTTACTGTTTAGGTCATGGGAGAGTAACATGTGGTTCCCCAGCTGTTGTTGGAGCTTCAGTTATCCTCACCCAGCCACGCCCCTCAGACTCAAAAACTCAGAGAGCAAAAACACTGGCTTATTGCTGAATGCTCTAGTGACCAATCCTTTTTTTTTTGGGGGGGGGGTCCCTATTTTATTTTCAAATGGTGAGCACATTTAACCCCTTAAGGACCGGCTGCACTCACACGCAGCCGGCACTTAAGGGCCATGGAGCATTTTTTTTTCTTATCCAATGCAGGGCACCCCGAATGGCATGCAGCCACACAGAGAGCCCTGAAATCCATGACAGTTCTGGCACGTCATGGGTCCTTATCGTATGTGGGACCCAAGACATGCCAGGACCATCATGGTTCCTTAAGGGGTTAAAGGAGCAGTAACCTTTTGGTTGCCAGATCATCATACCTGGGAACTCTGTGGATCTTCCCTGGAGACTCCAGTTTTCAGACTGAATTACCGGGTCTCCGGGGGCAGAGGCTGACTCTCCGTAAGTGGTGAGTTTCTTCTCCTTCTCACCCTGTCCCTCCCACTTCCCTCCCACGTCTTCTCCTTCCCACCCACTTCCCACCCACTTTATGACACATGGCGAGTAAGCTCCACCCACACAATTAAGCCCTGCTCTTTTTTGATTAGAATAGCTTCATTGACATCCCCTGCCCGGCTCAAAGACAAGACGTTCCCAGGTATGCAGATCATCCCTTTAAAAGAGGACACGTATGAAATATGCCTCCTGCACCGATACATGGGAACCATTACAACCTAATAATTAAGCAGCAGCAGCAGACATTTTTCATATGTGTCCTCTTTTAAAGGGATTATCTGGCACTCCTAGTAAACTTTTTCCTGAAAAAAAAAATACCTCTTACCACTCCTCTCATTTAGTTGAGCTGTAATAAAGACTCTTCCAGCAGTGAGTGTACTCGAGTGTTACTTACAGCTGTTAAGTCCTAAAACGTACTGTATATTTTTTCGTTATGAAAAGTTTATTGTTCCTTTAACCTCCATTGATTAGCATTGCATTGTACACCCATCGGATCCTCGAAGGGTTACAAAAATCACTTCCTCATAATAACCCCCACTAACCTTATCATGGCCAGAAAATCATCATGGCCTCTTTGTGTTTTCCCTTGCCTTTCGTTCAAGACGTATCATCACCTTGTACCTGCTGCTGTGTCAGAAGGACCGGATCAGGAGATGTGGGGGGCCATACTGGTACCTCCCCTAGGGCTCTATGGAACCTTCATTCGTCTCTGAATTGAAAATACCATTTGAATCTTCTTTTAACTAGGGGGCTGTGCAGGCCATACATGTCAGTTAAACTATACATATTTGGTATTTTGTATTCAGGGGTTTCAAGGCATTTAAAAATAACATTAATTTTCAATCAATTCAATTTTAAGCACCAGAGCAGTGTTCCCCACATTACTTTGCAATGCACTGCACACCTCTCTTGTCCTTAAACGGACATGCACTTTGCCTGCCTCAGTTTGATAAAAACTGTAAACAACCATCATGTCCGCCTCCATAGACATGACATCCAGGACAGATTGAAGATTATATTTCTTGAAGAAATGCACCAGGACGAAATTCATAGGGACCTGTTTTTCTGGCCATAACAAGTGACAAAAATAAGCTGGGGGTTATTATTAGGAGGTATAAGTTCTCCATTAACCCTTTGAGTGACAGACAATGTTCACAAAGCATTGCTTTTGCGATGCTTTGCGAATGCCTCTGACACTCTAAGTGTTAAGGGCTTTATTCTGTCCTTTGTTGCTACCCACATGGAATGAGTTCTCCCCAATGCACCAAGACAGAGCTCTGATTTTCACAATAACAAGGTCAGGCTGAAGGGTTTTCCCAAGCTAATCACAGCATTATTGTGTTTCACAGTTCAGATAGATCGATAATTCCCCACCTCCTGCATCCTGAGGCACTTAGCCTGGATCAGACCACTGTGTGCAAGCTGCAGCTTACTCTGTACACAAATCAGTGGTTCTAGCAAACAATGTACCTATGTCAAATTTCTACATTTTAATAATATGTACTAAATTGACTAATAATTCTCCTGTTTGGGGGGCTGTTTATGTTTTTTTCAAGGTGTTTAATTTAATCCCTGAAGCTTTCTCTATTACGTATTGGAATGTTCTGTGCTTCACAGCTCATGCTGACAAACTGCCCTTAACTACACAGGAGCTGTAACATAATTGGTCGCATGGGGTCAATCTGACTTCAGTGTGTTTTGTGTGATTGTCAGGAACAAACTAAAATAATGTTTTTTGTGTTTTTGAAGTAGAATAAAACTATGTTATTGGTATTATTCAGAAATAGAAAGAATTTAACATCATTTCAGTTAAGAAGCATCCTATGGCTGCAAAACTTTGTAATGGGTTATAGTGACTCAGCATAAGTAATACAGAATTAAAGTGATGGTAATGTTTCAGGAAAAAAGCAGCTCCAATTAATCTTCATAGTATTTTGGTCGTATTTCAATACTTTCAGAGCTGTAGCTCAAGAGTAATTGAATGATGAAGTATTCCCCTCCCGCCCCTTTTACCTAGTGTAAGCCGCCTCCCCTCAGATATGGAATCTAGTCAATTGACTGAACAGCTCACAGCAAGGGACAATCTTACTGTGAGCATAAAGAAAACCCTGCCCTTCTTAACAGGTTTTTCAGGTTTTTCCTTATGCTCACTGAAGATTGTCCTTCTCTGTGATCCATCTGGACAGTCTTGCTGCTCTGAGTTGAGCAGTGTTACATCAGTAAAAGGGGCGGGAGGGGGATACTTTATCATTCAATGAATCTTGAATTACAACTCTGAAAGTACTAAAATAGCACTCACCATGGTCCAAATACTATGAAGATTAGTCAAAGCTACTTTTTATGTCAAACATTACTATCCCTTTAAAGAAAAAATAATGTTTTATTGTGAAAACCTATTTTGTAGGATCTTACCTGTTTCATTGGAAAGCTGTTGTATTTCATAACTAATTTTTGTAATCTTACTGTCAGCAGCTTGACAGCTGGTATGCAGAAGGCAAATTATCCTATATAATAATTCACTATGATGTTTGTCACAATGCAGTCATGCACAGTAGAGACTTCCCACATTCGGGCAGTCTCTACTGCGCATGGTTGCATCGTGTGAGTGAGGCGACACAAGACAGCATCACATGGAACAGTGAGGTAGCGGCCTCTTAACAAACCTTGGCCCTTGTACACGGGCTTTTACACTAGTTTTTTATAATGTACTCTATAGAGGAGTTTGCTTGTTAGACTATGGGGGGGTGTACTGAGATTAGATAAATGTAAAATAATCCATTTAGGTAAACTCTGGACTCTGTGTAATTCATTATGTAGCTTTGTCCTTCGGTATAACTACAGTACCCATCATTATGTTTAAAGAATCCCCTTCACCTTTCTTGCCTAGTTTATAACCACTTCTGTAGAAAACTAACAGACTACCTGAGCAGTATGCTCACTCCAGCTCCCCATACTAATGAAAACCTCTGCTCCACTGCTAACACCTCACTGAGTATTCCACACAACAAGAAAGAAGCTATTCTGCCTTCTCCTACATAGCTCAAAAAAGTCTGGAATAACCTACCTAGAAAAATCAAATATTTTCCCAGTCTAAAATCACTACAAAATAACAGCTTCTTTGTATCAAAAACAATACGCAACTGTGTGTGTATATAATAAATATATATTCATATATAATGAATGCGTATTGCAGTATGTAATGATACTTTTCTATTGGACTAACATTAATTATATAGACAAGCTTTCAAAAGAGATGCTCATTTTTTAAGTCAAAAGCATACTCTTTTTGACTTATGAATTTGGACTTGAAAAATGCTAGGAAGCATTTCTATTTAATTGAATGTTAGTCCAATAAAAAAAGTATTATTACATACTGCAATACTCATTCATTTGGCCTACTATATATCTATATATATATAAAAGAAGACTTCTGTGTGCCTGGCAAACATACCCAGGGGCAGCAGTAAGGAGGAGTTATTCAAATCTTCTCTAAACTGTCTGTCCTATTGATCCAACCACGGGGGTGTGGTTTCAATGCATGGAGATGCAGGGGCTACAATGCACACACGCACACACACACACAAAATATATACATGCACACACAATATACATACACACAATTTATACACACATACACACAATACACTCAAAATGCTATAAGCACAACGCAATCTGCACACCTCTATACACACAAAGCTATACGCAAAATGCTACAAGCAAAACCTTAATGCAATACGCACAATGATGTATCCACAACGCTATACGCAAAATGCTACGCACAATACAGACATCGCTATACTATACTCCAAATGCTATGCTTACAACAAATAACTATGTACACAATTCATCAAACAGTATATGCCAAACGCTATCCGCCAAAAGCAATACTCCAAATGCTATACACAATCTGCCAAACACCATACGCAATTTTCCAAATGCAATTCTCCTGCTGGTCTCACTGATTCAGAATCCCAACTTTCCCACGGGGATGCTTAGGTCAGCTTTTTTAGGTTGGGGTCCGGGTTAAGACCTAGTGGTTGCAGATGTGTTATTAGATGGTGGGGTGGCCCCCTTTGAACATATATTGGAAACTTGGGATCTACACTCCAATGATTACTGGAAATACATGCAGATCTGTCACTATATTTCTATGCATGGGGGAGACCTAATTTGGTGCGTGTTCTCACCCCGTTTGAATTGTTGTGTCATCCTCCTATGGCCACTGATGGTTCACGAGCCCCACAGCTCAAAAGTACTATCACTAAATTATATAAATGGCTCGCGGAACCCCCGAAGCACTGTCATTCTTTTTGAATGGCATGGGAAGCTGATCTTTAAATTGTTATTCCAGTGGAGCTCTGGGAACAGGCTTTTCGCAGATCTCTTTTTTCCTTTTGGAATGTAACAGCAATGGAGACCAACTATAAGTTGGTTTCATCACTGATACAGAGCCCCTTCTCTTCTCCATTGGTTTTATCCCCAGCTGTCGCCAATGTGCTGAAGATGTGGACAGGCGGAGGGCACTCTGGGCCACATCTGGTGGTCATGCCCTCTGATTGTCCCGTTCTGGCGTCAAGTGGTTACAGCTCTATCTACTACACTATTGGTCAGCATACCTCTGGATCCATCCCTTCTTCTCTTCTCAGTGGGACTGACTGGGATCAACAGATTCAGGCCTCTGTGCATACTACTCAATACCCTCCTCACTGCTGTAAGGATGTGCATCCCGCTGTGTTGGAAGTCTCCCTCTCCACCATCACTGGATATGTGAAGGAGATGGATTAGTGACATTGCCCTTTATGAGAAACTAACACACCTGCCCTCCAGAGGTAATCCTCCTTTTTCGTCAATTTGGTCCCTTTGGCTTAACTATTGCCCTCATCCCGTTTAGTGTCTCCTTTGGTTCACATCTGTCTTCTGAGAACACACTGTACTATAGCTTGCCTTTATGTGCAAAGGGAGTTGGATGTCCTCACCATCTGATTGGCAATGTGTGGATCGTTGTGCCCTCTGGGGTAGTTCTGGAGCGTTTTTCCTCATTATAAAAGTATTCCTTAGGGACTTTTTTTGGGGAAAAAACTGTATTCATGATCCTATGCTAACACACAATCAAAATGTGATTGCAGAACTGATGAGCTTAAAGGGATAGTAATACTTCGTTTTTTTCTTTATTTTATTTTGTAGGCATTAAAAAAACATGAAGAACGATATACGTCTTATCTCTCAAACCTTTATGGATTAAGAGATATTCACAAGCAAAGTATCCCCCCCCCCCCCGTTCAACCAGATCAGAAGGGAGGTACCCAGGTAGACTGCAGAGAGGGACAATCTTCAATTAAGATAAGGGAAAAACCTGAAAAACTTGTCAAGGGGGGAAGGGCTTTCATTCTTTTCATACAAAGAAGATTGTCCCCTTCTGTTATCAGTCTGGTCTTACAACCAGATTCACATATGAGAAGAGATGGCTTACACTAGGAAAAAGGGGCGGGGAGGGGAACTTTGCTTGTGAATATCTCTTAAACCATAAAGGTTTGAGAGATAAGACTTATATCATTCTTCATGTTTTTTTAATGCCTACAAAATAAAATAAAGTTAAAACGAAGTATAACTATCCGTTTAAGTATCTGCAAAATAGGACAATAGCCATTGAGCAAATATTACTGGCTGGAATTAAATCTCAGCTTTAAATGGGTTTTAATTACAGCAACCAGCTATAGCTAATGTGACCAGGTATCCATTTCACTGCTAGAAGTTTATAAAAAGACAAACTTCCGGGCGTCCCTGCTTCTTCTGCTGTCATGTTAAAGGACATTTTCATAAGAATCTGCATTTAAATGGAGATCTCCTTACTTTAAGTATATCTGGATACTTTATTTGTTTATTGATTAGTAGTCTGTAGCTGGACAGGACAATTCAGTGGCTGAAAATGTTTACAAGCTTCTAAAGGGCCACAGGTGAGGCTTTCTTCCATCATTTATCTAATATCAAATGTTTACATTTACTTACAAATGACAAAAATGTTAAATTATACATGTACCTTAACCGTTTGAATGCCAGAAGGTTGCAGAACGCATTGCTAACAGATTTGCATGGATATTAGGGGTGCCTAATGAAACAAAAGCAAATTAAGAACACGTGTTATCCTGGAAATTGTTCTTGTATTGTGGTGCCGTTAGTAATTTTCCGGATATCACTATTTATTACTTTGCTGCTGTTTCATTAGGCAGAGGTGCTAGCTATGGTTGCCCAGACAGTGCGTGCACTAAGAGGAGATCTTGTTACACTGTATAAATATGCAAGGTCAATACAAGGATCTATTTTCATTCCAAGGCCTGATCAAATAACTAGGGGCCAACCCTTAAGATTAGAGGAAAGGATGTTCCAACTTCAGAAGAGGAAGGGTTTTGTTGCAATGAAGTCTCTTAAATTGTGGAATTCCTTGTCCATCATGTGGTAACGGCAGATACAATGGATACATGTTAGAGAAGGTTAGATGCACTTCTAACAAAAGAGAACATACAGGGTTGTAATGTATATTAGTAGGTAAAACAAGAAGTTCTGGTAAACAGAGTAATGCCAATTTTGGAGTCAGGAAGGCTCATTTTCTTAGTTGTACTGTGGCAAAGGTTGAATTTGATGGACTTGTATCTTTTTTCAACCTAATTTACTGTGTAAAATATAACTATACTAGTTTTAAAGCCCGTGTACACGGGCCAACACTCAAGGCGATGCAGTCATGCGCAGTACTGACTGCCCAAACGCACAGTGGCTGATATGGAGCGGGGTGCTCCGAATTCAGACCGTGGTCCTCTCTGCGCACCTTCCTGGGTCCAAGCGGTCACAGGAAGGTGCGCAGGCAGGACTCCAGTCTGGATTTGGAGCGCCCCGCTCCATATCAGCTGCGGTGCGGGCAGTCTCTACTGCACATGAGTGAAGCGAGCACAGCCATCTCTACTGAGCATGACGGCTTCTGACAAACCATATAGGCACATAAAACTCTAGCATAATATATATACACACACATGAATCCTAGTACGCACACATGAATCCTATGGGATTTCAAAGAGATTGACCCTTAGAGTGCCAGAGAGGTGTCCAACCTGGGGTAAGGTATGTGGGTAACACCTCAAACACACATGTACCTTAAACACTCGGCGAGCTCATAAAATGAAATAACATAAGAATAAATAAGAAAAAAAGACACGCAATATGTTAACCCTACACAGAACAAATTGGTGTAGAGTGCATTGTCTTACAATGCATTGCACACTCCTCTGCGTCTTTTAGAGTTAAAATCAAAAAGAACCACAAAACACGTATGTATACAGAACACATAAAATTACTTACAAAAACTGTTCCAATTCCTGTATTTATATCCTGTTTAGAACAGTGGACCTGCAGTGTGAAGAGTGTGCGGAGATGGCAGCTGAGCTCTCTGGTAACCCCTAGTGGACAAGATGGGTCTGCAACACATTACTATAAAATACTCTGTTTATGCCTTCCTCAAGGTTAATTGAGAATCACGGAACATAGATGTATGGGTGAGTGCATGTATAAGACCATAGCTAGGAACTCTCCAGATCTGGCCTGGGGACCTGATAATTCACTGCAAAAAATGGAAAAAGACTGATTGTCAGGTGGTACTGAGTTACGAAACTCTGCCCACTTCTGCTACTTCCCGGCCTGTTTCTCCCACTTTTCCTCCTTCCCCACCCTGTTCTGCCCACTTCTCACCCACTTTCCTCCATCTTTATTAGACAGCCCATTGAGCTCCGCCCCACCTGCAATTAACCCCCACCCCTTTGTTACGCGAATGGAGTCATTTATATCCTCCCACCGGCACCACGTGAGACCCTTCTGGGAAAGGTAGATGAAAAAGTATCCAAGTATGGTATAAGACTGTGCACATGTTTAAAACGTGTGTATGTATATGGGTATAAGCGTATGCACATATTTGAGTGTGTATGTATTTTTAAAAATCTGTAATGCCTCCTAATTAGTGTTGAGCGAGCATGCTCGGCCGATGCTCGGATCGGCTCGAGCATCGCTATGCTCGGCACATGGCGGTACTCGTACGAGTACCGCATGTGCTCGCCCGCCATGTTCGGGTCTCCTCCCCGCACGTTTTGCGGCTGCTGCGCAGCCAATAAACGTGCAGGGAGGCTCTGACATCGGTGTAATGCCAGCAGCCATGTTGGCTGCTGGCATTACACTGATTGGCTGGCCAGAACCCGTGGTCAGGTGCTGTATAGCACCTGACCAGCGAGTTCGGCTCAGTCTGAGCCAGGGAGAGCTGAGGATAGGAAGGGAAAGGCAGTGTAGGGAGGAAAAAAACAAAAATTGTGAAAAAAAAAGAACCAAAAGTCCTTTTTAGGACTACTGTGTGTGGGGGCAGCAGGTTATTTGGTGTGGGGGGAAAAAAACAAAAAAAAAAAAAAAATATATATATTCTGTTTAGTGTGCAAAGTTGCAGATTAGAGCACATTCTGTTTAGTGTGCACAGTTGCAGATTAGAGCACATTCTGTTTAGTGTGCAAAGTTGCAGATTAGAGCACATTCTGTTTAGTGTGCAAAGTTGCAGATTAGAGCACATTCTGTTTAGTGTGCAAAGTTGCAGATTAGAGCACATTCTGTTAAGTCTTCAAACTAAAATATCAAAGTCACGTATTCCATTCAGTGTGCGTCGCCGCAGTTTAGCAGCACATTCTGAGTACTGTGCAGAGTTGCAGAATAGGAAGAAATACTGTTAAGTCTTCAAACTAAAATATCAAAGTCACATATTCCATTCAGTGTGCTTCGCCGCAGTTTAGCAGCACATTCTGTGTACTGTGCAGAGTTGCAGAATAGGAAGAAATACTGTTAAGTCTTCAAACTCAAATATCAAAGTCACATATTCCATTCAGTGTGCTTCGCCGCAGTTTAGCAGCACATTCTGTGTACTGTGCAGAGTTGCAGAATAGGAAGAAATACTGTTAAGTCTTCAAACTAAAATATCAAAGTCACATATTCCATTCAGTGTGCTTCGCCGCAGTGTAGCAGCACATTCTGTGTACTGTGCAGAGTTGCAGAATAGGAAGAAATACTGTTAAGTCTTCAAACTCAAATATCAAAGTCACATATTCCATTCAGTGTGCTTCGCCGCAGTTTAGCAGCACATTCTGTGTACTGTGCAGAGTTGCAGAATAGGAAGAAATACTGTTAAGTCTTCAAACTAAAATATCAAAGTCACATATTCCATTCAGTGTCTTTCACCGCCGTTTAACAGCCTATTCTGTGTACTCTGCAGAGTTGCAGAATTATAAGAAATACTGTTAAGTTTTCAAACTCAAATATTAAAGTCACATATTCCATTCAGTGTCTTTCACCGCCGTTTAACAGCCTATTCTGTGTACTCTGTACAGTTCCAGAATTATAAGAAATACTGTTAAGTTTTCAAACTCAAATATTAAAGTCACATATTCCATTCAGTGTCTTTCACCGCCGTTTAACAGCCTATTCTGTGTACTCTGTACAGTTGCAGAATTATAAGAAATACTGTTAAGTTTTCAAACTCAAATATTAAAGTCACATATTCCATTCAGTGTCTTTCACCGCCGTTTAACAGCCTATTCTGTGTACTCTGTACAGTTCCAGAATTATAAGAAATACTGTTAAGTTTTCAAACTCAAATATTAAAGTCACATATTCCATTCAGTGTCTTTCACCGCCATTTAACAGCCTATTCTGTGTACTCTGTACAGTTCCAGAATTATAAGAAATACTGTTAAGTTTTCAAACTCAAATATTAAAGTCACATATTCCATTCAGTGTGTTTCAACGCCGTTTAACAGCCTATTCTGTGTACTCTGCAGAGTTGCAGAATAGTAAGAAATACTGTTAATTTTTCAAACTCAAATATTAAAGTCACATATTCCATTCAGTGTCTTTCACCGCCGTTTAACAGCCTATTCTGTGTACTCTGTACAGTTCCAGAATTATAAGAAATACTGTTAAGTTTTCAAACTCAAATATTAAAGTCACATATTCCATTCAGTGTCTTTCACCGCCGTTTAACAGCCTATTCTGTGTACTCTGTACAGTTGCAGAGAAATACTGTTAAGTTTTCAAACTCAAATATTAAAGTCACATATTCCATTCAGTGTCTTTCACCGCCGTTTAACAGCCTATTCTGTGTACTCTGTACAGTTCCAGAATTATAAGAAATACTGTTAAGTTTTCAAACTCAAATATTAAAGTCACATATTCCATTCAGTGTCTTTCACCGCCGTTTAACAGCCTATTCTGTGTACTCTGTACAGTTCCAGAATTATAAGAAATACTGTTAAGTTTTCAAACTCAAATATTAAAGTCACATATTCCATTCAGTGTGTTTCAACGCCGTTTAACAGCCTATTCTGTGTACTCTGCAGAGTTGCAGAATAGTAAGAAATACTGTTAATTTTTCAAACTCAAATATTAAAGTCACATATTCCATTCAGTGTCTTTCACCGCCGTTTAACAGCCTATTCTGTGTACTCTGTACAGTTCCAGAATTATAAGAAATACTGTTAAGTTTTCAAACTCAAATATTAAAGTCACTTATTCCATTCAGTGTGTGTCACCGCAGTTTAGCAGCCTATTCTGTGTACTCTGCAGAGTTGCAGAATAGTAAGAAATACTGTTAATTTTTCAAACTCAAATATTAAAGTCACTTATTCCATTCAGTGTGTGTCACCGCAGTTTAGCAGCCTATTCTGTGTACTCTGCAGAGTTGCAGAATAGTAAGAAATACTGTTAATTTTTCAAACTCAAATATTAAAGTCACTTATTCCATTCAGTGTGTGTCACCGCAGTTTAGCAGCCTATTCTGTGTACTCTGCAGAGTTGCAGAATAGTAAGAAATACTGTTAATTTTTCAAACTCAAATATTAAAGTCACTTATTCCATTCAGTGTGTGTCACCGCAGTTTAGCAGCCTATTCTGTGTACTCTGCAGAGTTGCAGAATAGTAAGAAATACTGTTAATTTTTCAAACTCAAATATTAAAGTCACTTATTCCATTCAGTGTGTGTCACCGCAGTTTAGCAGCCTATTCTGTGTACTCTGCAGAGTTGCAGAATAGTAAGAAATACTGTTAAGTTTTCAAACTCATATATATTAAAGTCATATATATCGTGTAAGATGAAGAAGGCGGGTAAAAAGGGACGGGGAAGTGGACGTGATCCTGAAAGTTCAGGGCGCGGGTCAGGACGCGGAGAAACTGTGCCTGGTGCCAGAGCACAAGAAAGAAAGACATCCACCATACCTAGCTTCATGTCTGATTTCACAGGGCGTCGCAGGACATCACTCTCGAGGTCCGACCAGTGCGAACAGGTGGTCGGTTGGATGACAGCTGATACTGCTTCCAGTCGGTTAAGCACCACCCTGTCTTCCACCAAGTCCACTCTCAGTAGCCAAGAGTCTGGTCAACATAATCCTCACTCTGATCATCCTTCCTCCCACCATACACGGTCTGGTCAAAGAAGTGATCCCACACTGGGATATAGTGATGAGCTCGTCTCATCACCAATCCTTCATTTGACCCTCTCTCCAAGCACGCTTGCAGAGGAACATGACATCTTGTGCCCTGATTCACAACCTCTAGAGGCTACCCAATCACAAGAAGATGACAGATGTGAACGGCATTTAAGGTCAAAGGAAGTAGTGGATGATGATGATGATGATGAGACACAGTTGCCATTAAATCAACCACTATTTCCTTCTCAAGACCTTGTTGAGGAGAATGTTATACAGTTGTCAATGACTGAGTATGTGGTGGGATCAAGACATGAGGAGGATGATCAGAGTGAGGAAGTGGAGGAGGACTTGGTGGACGATGAGGTGACTGACCCCACCTGGGAAGGTGTAGAGCCGAGCGATGACAGCAGTCCTGAGGGTGAGCCATCTGCAGCACCGCAACAGGCTGGAAGAGGCAGTGGTGTGGCTACAGAAAGAAGGCGGACCGCACCAAACCGGCCCGCAAATGTTCCACGGAGCACCCCCTTGCGTAAATCTACCTTGCCAAGGGGTAGGTGTTCCGCGGTATGGCGTTTTTTTTTAAGGAAAGTGCGGACGACAAAAGATTTGTAGTTTGCAACCTGTGCCACACCAGAATGAGCCGAGGCATGAACACTAGAAACCTCACCACCACCAGCATGATCCGACACATGGCATCCAAGCACCGTAGTAAGTGGGAGGAACGCCTGGATCGCCCATCTGTGTCTGCAGGCCACACCACTGCCTCCTCTTCCCCTGTTTTCGGTGCCGGCCAATCGCCTGTCGAAGGCGCAGGCCCGCATACCTCCCGCCCTGCACCTGTAGCATCTGAAGCACCATCAGCGACCACATCCACTTCCCTGTCCCAGCACAGCGTCCAAATGTCGTTACCCCAGGCATTTGAGCGCAAGAGAAAATACCCAGCCACCCACCCACAGGCCATAGCACTAACCTCACACCTTTCCAAATTACTGGCCATCGAAATGCTGCCATTTAGGCTTGTGGACACTGAGTCCTTCCGCAGCCTGATGGCAGCAGCTGTCCCTCGGTACGCGGTCCCCAGCCGCCACTACTTTTCCCGGTGTGCCATCCCCGCATTACACCACCATGTGTCCCGTAACATCACCCGTGCCCTGACCAACGCAGTTACTGGGAAGGTCCACTTAACGACTGACACATGGACAAGTGCTTGTGGCCAGGGACGCTACATTTCCCTGACGGCACACTGGGTGAATGTCGTGGAGGCTGGGAGCGACTCGGACCCTGGGATGGCACGGGTGCTACCCACGCCGAGGATTGCGGGCCCTACCTCCATCAGGGTTTCCACCAGCACCTACGTTATTGGCTCCTCCTCCTCCGTTTCCACCTCCGAATTCTCTACACACACCGCCACTCCCCCATCAGCCAGTAGCTGGAAGCAGTGTAGCACTGCAGTGGGGAAGCGTCAACAGGCCGTGCTGAAGCTGATCTGCCTTGGGGACAAACAGCACACGGCCTCAGAGCTGTTGCAGGGGATTAGTCACCAGACCGAGCAGTGGCTCTCGCCACTCAACCTGCAAGCAGGCATGGTTGTGTGTGATAATGGGCGTAACTTGGTGGCGGCTTTGGAGCTCGGCAAGCTCACACACGTACCATGCCTAGCGCATGTATTTAATTTAGTGGTGCAGCGATTTCTAAAAACCTACCCCAATGTGCATGATCTCTTGACCAAGGTGCGCCGCGTGTGTGCACATTTCCGTAAGTCATCTACAGCTTCGGCCGGCCTGTTGAAGCTGCAGCAGCGCTTACAATTGCCAGCTCACCGGCTGCTGTGTGACGTGAGCACGCGCTGGAACTCCACCTTCCACATGTTGGCCCGGCTTTGTGAGCGGCCACATGTGGCAGAGTGGAGTACCAGCTGTTACACGGTCGTCGCCTCTCCGTTCAACTTCCTGTAATCAGAAGTGAGGAGTGGGAATGGATGTCAGACCTCTGCGAGGTTTTACGCAATTTTGAGGAATCGACACAGATGGTGAGCGGCGATAACGCTATTATCAGTGTAACCATCCCACTTCTGTGTCTACTGAAACGCTCGCTGCTCACAATTAAAACCGACGCTTTGCATGTGGAAGAGGTGGAAATGGGGGAGGAAGAGCTTACACAAGGTGATAGCCAGAGCACCCTCACTTCGTCTTCTCAGCGACAATTGGAGGAGGCGGAGGAGGAGGAGGAGGAGGAGGAGGAGGAGGAAGACACGGTTGCCTCCGCTACAGAGGGTAGCCATGGAACTTTAGTTCCATCTCTTCAGCGTGGGTGGGCAGAAGAGGAGGAAGAGGATGAGGATATTGAGAGTCAGCCTCCTGGTGAGGACAGCGAAATCTTGACTGTTGGTACTCTGGCACACATGGCTGACTTTATGTTAGGCTGCCTTTCCCGTGACCCACGCGTTGTACGCATTTTAGACAACACGGATTACTGGGTGTTCACCCTTCTGGACCCCCGCTACAAAGAGAATTTCTCATCTCTCATTCCTCCGGTGGAGAGGACAAGCAAAATGGTGCAATACCAGAAGGTTCTTGTTGAAAAATTGCTCCAAAATTTTCCATCTGACAACGCTGGCGGCAGAGTACGTGCTACCTTGGCCAACCGAGAAGGGGAGAAAAGGGGAGCACACAGCAGTTCCGAGAAAGGCAGGGCAACACTCTCCAAGGCGTGGGACACCTTCATGACACCCCGCCAGCACCCTCACCCTGATGCGCAGCCTAGTGTCACAAGGAGGGAAAAGTTTTGGAAGATGGTGAAGGAGTACGTAGCAGACCGTGTCAGCGTCCTCAATGATCCCTCTGTGCCTTACAACTACTGGGTGTCCAAGCTGGACACGTGGTATGAACTGGCACTCTACGCCTTGGAGGTGCTGGCCTGCCCTGCCGCCAGCGTTCTGTCTGAGCGGGTATTTAGTGCTGCTGGTGGCATCATAACAGATAAGCGTATCCGCCTTTCCACCGACAATGCTGATAGGTTGACACTTATAAAAATGAACAAGGCCTGGATTTCCCCTGACTTCTCCACTCCACTGGAGGAAAGCCCCGGGGGAACATAAACTCACTTTATATATGTTATTTACAATGATGGGAATACTCTGTATTCCCATTCACCCCTTCCACCCCAAAAACGGGTATATGGTTGACTCTTAATGTTCTCATCCTCCTCCTCCTCTTCCATATGCCCTGGGATATAATTTTTATATAGGGCCAGCTCACCAGCGTGCCCTGGGATATAATTTTTATATAGGGCCAGCTCACCAGCGGGCCCTGTGATATAATTTTTATATAGGGCCAGCTCACCAGCGGGCCCTGTTTGCCAATTTTTATATAGGTCAGCTCACCAGCGGGCCTTCTCATATAATGTTTTATTGGGTCAGCTCTCTAGCGGGCCCTCTCATATAATGTTTTATAGCGTCAGCTCACTAGCGGGCCTTCGCATATAATGTTTAGGATGGTCAGCTCTGCAGCAGACCCTCACCCATAATGTTTTAGATGGTCAGCTCAGCGCACGTTTCCCTCTTAATCATGGCCTCAGTTCTGAAAATCAAGGAAATTTTTGGGAGAATTTGCCTCTGCGCACGTTTCCCTCTTAATCATGGCCTCAGTTCTGAAAATCAAGGAAATGTTTGGGATAATTTGCCTCTGCGCACGTTTCCTCTTAATCATGGCCTCACTTCAGAAAATCGATGAAATTTTTGGGAGAATTTGCAGATGATATACAAGTAAATATACAGCAAATACTGTTTGGTAACAATTTTTCGCCTAAAGTCGTTTTTTATTTTCCTTTTTGTGTGTTTTACGGTCAGTCTGTAAAAATGGCGTACTACGGGCGAAAGATCGTTCCAGCAGCGATGTTGGAGTCCAAGGTGCATCCAGACATCCTCCCTATGCTGTCCCTGAACCATTTCTGTAGTGTTTCCATCTTTTTCTGCCCTTTTCCTATGGACCAGGCACCCTCCCCTCATCAGAGCAGGGGGTGCCTGGTGTAATGCTCGAGTCCTCCCATTGACTTCAATGGGGCTCGGGTGCTCGGCCGAGCACTCGAGCCTCAGGGGGTGCTCGGTCAGAGCACCCGAACATCCGAGCATTGGGGTGCTCGCTCATCACTACTCCTAATCAGCCAATCAGCAAATACACTATGTCCTCAGCCACATCCCATTGGACACACAAAGGGGAGATTTGCATAACTCCACCTTTGCAGTGCACCAAGACATGGCTGCTAGCAAACCAAAAACCACTTACATTTTTATATGTATAAAAATACTGAAGTTTAACCAAACATTAATGTGAGTTTATTTCTGTGGAGCAATTTGATACACTTATACACACACACCACACAGTCTGATCTCCTAAAAAGAGGGACACCAGTGGGGGACAGACAGATTTTGGTCTCAAAGAGGTACTGTCCCTCCTAAAGAGAGACACTTGTGAGATATGGGTAAAGCATAGGCTGACCATACCTCACCTTTAAAAAGGGACACATAGGAAATAGGCTCCAAAATCAAAGCAACCCTGTAGTATGCATTTTTCATGTGTGTCCCGTTTTAAAGGGATAGTAATACTTTATTATTACTATCTTCCATATTGTACATTTGTAAAATAATTTAATAGCCCCAGGTTCATTTCACAAACCTTTATGGTTTGAGAGATAACCGAAGGCAAAGTTCACTCGCCCTTCCCAGATGTCAGCATTGTACTGACTGCAGGGGAAGTCTGTCGTACGACAGGCTTGCAGCTCTGCAGCTGAGCCGAGATCCCGTTAGTGAAAAAGACTTATTTCACTGAAACGGTCTTCTACATGTGCTTGGTTTGCAAGCACATGGAGAAGACCGTTTCAGTGAAATAATTCTTTTTCACTAACGCGATCACGGCTCTGCTGTAGAGCCGCATGATGAAAGTCAGACCGGATATCCCTGCAGTCAGCACAACGCTGACTTCAGGGAAGGGGGAGGGAGGGGGGAACTTTGCCTTCGGTTATCTCTCAAACCATAAAGGTTTGAGAGATGAACCTGGGGGTTATTAAATTATTTTACAAATATGTACAATATGGGGGATAGCAATAATAAAGTAGTACTATCCCTTTAAAGGTGAGGTATGGTCAGCCTAGTAAAGCATCGACCAGTGTTAGCCACAAACAAAGCAGGTGGCAGGAGACTAGTAGAGTACAAATTACACCTTTATTGGCTGAGTGGCTCTAGGATATAAGCTTTGACGACAGCTTAGGTCTCTTCTTCAGGCATAATAAGAATGAAGGCTGTTTATACAATACATGACAGGTTATGCACTCATGCAAATTATTTTAGCATTTAAATTCCGCTGGCAGTGAATATTCCTATCAGTATTTATAATTCAGTCCCTAGGCTCCAGTAGAGTCTCTTTGTAGTTGACTAGAAAATCCCAGCAAACTGTATTACCTCTTTGATGCTCCAGTGGATTTTAGTGTTTAGCCAGAGATGGCTAAGTCTATAGAATGTATGGGTTAACCCTCCAAGTACCAGAGTGGTGCAAAACCCTTTGCTTTAAATGAGCTGTGCAGCCTCCTGGCACCCAGAGGGGCAAGAATATGTTTATTGTGTGGGATAATGTGACATATATTCCTTGTCATGGATTAAGCCACAGTTCAGAATGTTAAACATGTTTAACCCCTTCACGACCAGCAGACCAGGGAAGTGACCTTCCCTTAGGTACCACTTTGATCATTGTCTTCACTCCAGCACCCGTGACCAGCAGCATGTAACGTAGCACCAAATGGAGTCTGGAAAAGACCACTCCGGTCTTGGAGAGGTCAATTGCAGACCTCATTTGTGCTTACAGCGCTCCCGCAGGAGCTCTGTAAATATAAAACACTTGACCTGCCAGGACCATCATTGGTCCTTAACCCCTTAACGACCGGCTGCGCAGGCATGTTGCAGTCACTAAAGGACCACGGAGCATTTATTTTTTTTTCCAATTCAGATTCCAGACTCCACGAACGGCGTGCAGCCGCGGGGGAGCCCGGAATTCCGTGACGGTCATAGCACGTCATGGGACGTTAAGTCAAAACAACCCATGACTTGCTATGACCATCAAGGGCTGTTAAGGGGTTAAAGGAAAAAAAAATGGTGACAGTCCTGACACATCACTGGTCGTTAAAGGGTTAAACTTTGTTTATCAATTTATACTCCCAGATCTGTCACTCTCTGTGCTCTAAAGTTTCCGAGAAACAACGAGTGTGTACCGGCTCTATGGAGACTATCCTGGATAAAAGACCGAGTGAATGCAAGAGGATACTCAAATAATATATATTGATATATAAACAAAACCCTAAAGGTCGCATAAAAAGAGTTCAATACAATAAACCAGAAAAAACAGGAGGGGCGCTCCTAGTATAACACAGTAGGGTAAAGATAAGCTTCACCACATCACCACCGTACTTACAATGTAGATAACCACTACAAGTGGTCAATAGGACAGGTGAGGGATTCAAAACTGCCCTCACTCAGTCAATCCAAATAGATCAGGATGCAGCTCTCCAGCAGAAAAGATCTCTCATACGATTCTTAAACAGAACAAAAGACAACAACCAGCAGGGGCGCAATCCTCCAATGATATTAAAAAAAAAAAAAAAAACATATAGAAATAATACTCATTTATTAGTCCCAACCGGCCTATAGTAATAGAACCGGTCAGTATAGCATGCAGGGAGTAAACTATCCTCCCTGCTCGGAGTTCCACCTTCATTTCAATGATATAGATCCACAACTCGTGCTTGCTCTGACACAGGAGTTCAGCTTTGTAATGCTAAGTGAGTTGGAACACATCTTGAGTTGGAAAGCACAATGAGTTGCGGATCTATTTTATTGAACTGAAGGTGGAACTCCGAGCAGGGAGGATAGTTTACTCCCTGCATGCTATACTGACCAGTTCTATTACTATTACTATTTATTGTTACAATGCAATAAACGGCCAGGTCACCCCACTAACATCTCATCAGGTCTGTTGGTGCAGCTGTATCCCTGAAATGCCACCGATACAAATGACGCAAATATGGAAAAGAAGAAAGGAAGTGGAGGCGCAAACAAAAAGTACCCTCTGAGTGTAGTAGTAGAGGTAATAAAACTGAAAACATACAATAGGCTGAAATCAGTAAATACTACGTGAATTAACCCTTTGAGTGCCAGAGGGATACGCAATGCATTGCAGAGCAATGCATTGCGTACCCCTCTGGCACTCAAAGGGTTAAATATAAGGAAAAATTCCACTGGATAACAATTATCCTAAAAATGAAATCAGTACAAAGAAAAAATATATATTTATTGGCGATAATACCAAAAAACAAATATAAAAGTAAAATGATACAAAAAGGATATACAGTATCTCACATAAGTGAGTACACCCTTTATATTTTTTGTAAATATTTTTATTTTATCTTTCATGTTACAACACTGAAGAAATGACAATCTGCTACAATGTAAAGTAGTGAGTCTACAGCCTGTATAACAGTGTAAATGTGCTGTCCCCCTCAAAATAACTCAACACACAGCCATTAATGTCTAAACCTTGGCAACAAAAGTGAGTACACCCCTAAGTGTAAATGTCCAAATTGGGCCCGATTAGCCATTTTCCCTCCCCGGTGTCATGTGACTCGTTAGTGTTACAAGGTCTCAGGTGTGAATGGGGAGCAGGTGTGTTAAATTTGGTGTTATCGCTCTCACACTCTCACACTGGTCACTGGAAGTTTAAAATGGTACCTCATGGCAAAGAACTCTCTGAGGATCTGAAAAAATGGCTAGTACAATGTAGAGGCAGATTTTAATTGTCTGTAAAACAAATGAAACTTGTCTTAAAGGGGATATTTCATCAAAAATTGTTTTATGCTTAAAAGGTAGTGTAATTAAAACTATTTACATCCTCTCTTTAAAGGGATAGTAATACTTTGTTTTAACTTTATTTTATTTTGTAGCATTAAAAAAAACATGAAGAACGATATGTCTTATCTCTCAAACCTTTATGGTTTAAGAGATATTCACAAGCAAAGTTTCCCATCCCACCCCTTTTACCTAGTGTAAGCCATCTCTTCTCAGATGTGGAATGCAGTCCATAGACCAGACAGATAAGAGCAGGGGACAATCTTCTTCCTATGAGAACAATGAAAGCCCTGCCCACCTTGACAAGCTTTTCAGGTTTTTCCCTTATCTTAACTGAAGATTGTCCCTCTCTGCAGTCTAACTGGGCACCTCCCTTCTGATCTGGCTGAGCAGTGTTACATCAGTAAAAGGGGTGGGAGGGGGATACTTTGTCACTGAATTACTCCTGAACTACAACTCTGACAGAACTGAAATAACACTCTCCAAAGTCCAAATACTATGATGATTAATTAGAGCTGTTTTTATTATGAAACATTACTATCCCTTTAAAAAAAACAAAAAAAAAAGATTTGTTATTTATAGAAATCGCTATTCCAAATTGTACCTGTTGACGTCACTGTGGTCCGCATTCAAACAGAAATACTTCCCATTCTCTTGTAAGTTCACGCCCAATCTCCCTCCAACTTTCCCTTTAAACAGGCGTGCTCCCAGCGAGATGCATACTGTCAGTGGAAAGGGCCGGGCCAAATACGATACATCAGCAGGACTGCAAAGAATCTTGGGACAAGAGGGCACCGTTCGTCCAAGGCAACAAAGCCAACTTATACAGTAGGTTTTAAAGGGATAGTACTGTTTCATAATAAAAGCAGCTCTAATTAATCATCACAGTATTTGGACTTTGGAGAGTGTTATTTCAGTTCTGTCAGAGTTGTCGTTCAAGAGTAATACAATGACAAAGTATCTCCCTCCCTCCCCTTTTACTGATGTAACACTGCTCAGCCAGATCATAAGGGAGGTGCCCAGGTAGACTGTAGAGAGGGACAATCTTCAATTAAGATAAGGGAAAAACCTGAAAACTTGTCAAGGGGGGCAGGGCTATCATTGTTCTCATAGGAAGAAGATTGTCCCCTTCTGTTATCTGCCTGGTCTATGGACTGCATTCCACATCTGAGAAGAGATGGCTTGCACTAGGTAAAAGGGGCGGGGGGGGAAACTTTGCTTGTGAATATCTCTCAAACCATAAAGGTTTGAGAGATAAGACTTATATCATTCTTCATGTTTTTTAAAGTGGAACTAACACCCCTGCAAGATGTAGCCTCAATTAGAGGGCTACAATCCATGATAACTCGCTGTGTAATTATTTTTTTTTTAAAAAAACGTGTTATTAAAGAGTATTCCTTAATTCCAAAAAGTACCTGGTGACGTCTTCCCCCCGGAAAAGCGCATTGCGCATGTCAGCACGGAGCCGATCGACTCTCTTGTAACTCCTCCCGGCTACACGAAAACACCTTCATCATCAGCTTTAGAGTCTCCTGCTGGTTGGAGAATCTAAAGCTGATGATGTAGGTGTTTTCGTGTAGCCAGGGGGAGTTACAAGAGAGCCGATCGGCTCCGTGCTGACATGCGAAATGCGCTTTTCCGGGGGGAAGACGTCACCAGGTACTTTTTGGAATTAAGGAATACTCTTTAATAACACGTTTTAAAAAAAAAAAAAATTACACAGCGAGTTATCACGGATTGTAGCCCTCTAATTGAGGCTACATCTTGCAGGGGTGTTAGTTCCGCTTTAATGCCTACAAAATAAAATAAAGATAAAACGAAGTATTACTATCCCTTTAACCGATGTTACACTTTGGAAGCAATTTAACATAAACTACTCAGTACCTTAGGGGGTGATTGATCTAAAGAGGGATAGTTGTGAAATTGGTAAACATCCACTTTAAGATGACTGTTGCGCTGTAACCCCTTGAGTGCCAGAGGGGCACTCAAAGGGTTAAGGTCATCCTAACAATTAACCCTTTGAGTGCCAGAGGGGTACGGAACACATTGCTTTGCAATGCATTGAGTACTCCTCTGGCACTCAAAGGGTTAAGTGGAACATTCTCAATGTCGTTCTGCTAATTCCATATACATTGTGCACTCATATTAGTATTCAACACGGTCTCCTGAGTTGTATAAAATGATTATATTTTCATTTATTTTACACGGGATGACTGGATTCAATTGATTTGCTTTTTCCAGATTCCCCTGGTGTTGTGTTTGTTGCAGGCTTGGAAATCATTTACCCAGTCATATTATTGCAATCCAAAACGTCACTATCAAATTGGTCCTGATCCCCTAATTGTGGTCAACGTGTTTAGCTGTTTATTTGTGATGTGGAATATGATTGTGGTGCAGTCGAGAGGGGCTGTTATTTCCTGGCTCTGTCACTTATTGTCTCTCTCACTCGTTTTTTAAAGGTCAGAATGGACAGCTTCATTTCATGATGAAAATTCATAAAGGATCATGCTCTTTACAAGAGGATAAATCGACTGACACGCAGGAACCTTTCTTTCAATATGTCTGATTTTATTGAATGCACATTTGTATTTGCATTGTATATATTACACACATCATTGATGATATCATAGTGTTTGTAAGGGCCATATGTTCAAGAGAAAAGTGGAGTAGTTCTAAGCAGGGCCTGATATACATCCCAGGTGTCCCTCATCAAGGCCCTGTAAGCACCCTTAGCTCCACCCATGGCCACACCCTCATTCCTCACAGGACTCCGCCCCCAGCCCCATCTGCTGTATCCTGGCACAGAAAAAACCCTTGTCATATAACAAGAAAAGTTATTAGATAACTCTCAAGCATCTAAGGAGTTAAATAATAGTCTAATAAAAGATATAGAACTATTTCAGGGACATTGAGTTGTTCTGGCCACACCCACACCCAGAATGTGGGTGTGGCCTACACCCCTGAGGCACTGCACCTCAAAATTTGGAACTCTAGGCCTGCTCTGCCTAGTGGGAAATCGGGACCTGGTTCTAGGGCAAACCAACTACATTATAGAGGGCAAATATAAATACTAATTGATTTGAATGGGAATTTTAACTGCTTGAATGCTAGAGAGGTCTCCAAAGCATTGCTTAACAATGGGGTTAGAGGGGTTAATATCCCCTTTTAATTCAACAGGAATTTGGGAAATAATTAATTTTCCCCTATGAAGCAATCAGTTTTGCCCCAGAATTCTTCCATTTTTCTTTAGAACATACAGACCTCTAAATCTAACAGGAATTCTGGCTATTTCCGTGAGGCTGCTAAGCAGGGGCGTAACTACATGGGGTGCTGTTGGATGAAGGCCCAGCATCCAAAACAGCCCCATGGACAATGAGATTATAATTATTCTATTGTGGAAATATATTTTTAATAGGGGGCCCAAACAAATTTAGCACCAGGGCCCTCCAATGACTAGTTATGTCACCGCTAATAAAGATGAGCAAAAAAATGGCAGGACCGGATTTCCATCCCAGGTGCACCTAGGCAAGGCATTCTAGGCACCCTTAACTCCACCCACAGCCACACCTCCATTATTCACATGACCCAGCCCCACCCCTAGTCCCATCCTGGCACAATAAATGTCCTTGCCCTAAAACAAACAAGGAAAAAAAAATGTTTTAACCCCTTGCCTGCTAGAAAGATGCCCAACACCTTGTGTCACGATCTCTCCAGCATTAAAAGGGTTAAATAACAATCTGTAAAGGGTTATAAAATTGGTGCACGGACATTGAGATTGCTTTGGCCACACCCACAATTGTGAATATGGGTGTGGCCAGCACAGCTGAGGTGCCCATCAAAATTTGAAGCTCCAGGCAGCTGGAAATTTTGGGAGATGGAGAAAAGGGGCTGAAAATGGGCTGATTTGCCGCTGGTGGGAATACCAACGCAATGCGTGGAAGAACTCTCAGGCATTCAAAGCAGTTAAAAAGGGTTTAAAGTAATACGTTTCAGATAGTTTGTTCCAAAATTACATCTACTTAGCTTATTGAATACGGCGTAGATTTCTTGCACCGCTGTGTGTGAGATTACATGGCTCTGTACGCAATATTTGACATGAGGAAGGGCGTGTCATCCCTGTAGCATTGTGCATATGGCACACAACAAATATGCAATTCCCTTTGCAAAGACGTCTCCTGAGTGCTGTCTCCTGCTAGTTCGTAACAGAGACGTTGCCAGTGTGATTCACTTTGTAACAGCCAATTTCAGTGTGGGAGCACAGGACATAAGCCAATCAAATGTAGCTGACATCATCAGTGCCCCCTCAGGCGATCACATCGACCATTTCAAAGGCTACTCAAGCTCATTAAAGTAACTACAACAGTTGCAAAATCCCAAGGGTCAATAACCAAGCTGCAGAAATCACCCTTGTATCTATAGTCTTAAAAGGACAGTAATACTGTGAAACAAATGCATCTCCAATAAATCCTCCTATAAAGAGGATCATGAAACGCTTTATTTTCAATATGTTCTATGTTGTAGTTCAAAAGGAATTCAATGCTAAAGGATCCCCCTCCTTGTCCTTTTACATTCTGTAAGCCGCCTCCCCTTAGATGTGGAATCCGGTCTTGGGACCGGACAGTGCGCAGTGACGGACAATCTTCATACACTGAGTATATGGAAAACCCTTGATGAAGGAGGGCAGGATTTTCCATATGCTCAGTGAAGTTTGTCCCTTGCTGCGTTCCATCCGGCCAGGAGAAAGAGGCAGCGTGACGTGGGTAAAAGGGGAGGGAAGGGGAATCCTTTAGCACTGAATTCCTTTTGAATTACAACACGGAACATATTGAAATAAAGCGTTACATGATCCTCTTTATAGGAGGATCAGTCGGAGCTGCATTTGTTTTCAGGTATTACTATCCCTTTAAAGAATGTTATTACTAAAAATGTGAATGCTTTATTTAAAGGGATAGTAAACCCCCAAAAAACTGTAAGCCAAATGATAGGAATAATAAAAACATACTTAACGCCCTCATTCCCATGTCTCAAACCGTTATGGTTTGAGAGATATAAGAAAATGAAGACCTCTCCGTTCCCTCCCCTTTCTGCCTGACGAGCTGTAAAGCTGTCAAAGGCAGAATCCGGTCGCCCGACTGTAGTCGGCTCTTCAGGAGTGTTGACATCGGGATATCTAACTATAATTACTTCATCGGTATGGTCTACAACGTGTACCTGGCTTGCAAGCACACATTGTAAAACGTTCCGATTAAATAATTATAGTTAGATATCTAGATGACAGCACTCCTGAAGAGCCGCGGTCTGGTCCCGGAAGCAGGATCTCATAACGTCCGCTATACAGCGGATGCAAGAGAAGGGGGATGGAGCAGAGGTCTTTATTTTATTACATCTCACAAACCATAACGGTTTGAGAGATAGGAATGAGGGCTTTAAAGTGGAACTATCCCCTTAATTCAAGTTTGCATATTTGAAAACTACATTAAAAACCATCTATATGTCATGTTAACCAAAAGGCCAGCAAATGTACAGTTCAAGAGATATTCAAACTTCTTTCATATGCTAATGTATGCTAATTGTGGCACTTTGCGGCATCAACAATGTTTTCATATGCTAATTAAGTTAGTCAATGACGTGTTACATGCTAATTAAGCCTTTCAGTGATGTGTTACATGCTAATAAAGGTTTCAAGGACTATTTATATGATAACGCATCTCTGTGCTGTTTCAGGAAGTGTTCACTTTACTTTGCCCAGAAATAAAAGTACAAATATCTCCTAAACTAGACATTTCCTGAAATTTTGGTTAACATGACATATAGGCAGTTTTTAATCCAGTTTTCAAATATGCAAACTTGAATTGAGGTGAAAGTTCCACTTTAAGTATGTTTTTATTAATCCTATCATTTGGCTCACAGTTTTTTTGGAGGGTTACTATCCCTTTAACCATTTGAGTGCCAGAGGGATGTGCAAGACATTGCAGAGAAACAGCTAGCAAATATACATCAGTTTGTTCATTGTTGCAGCCAATCGAATTGCAGAGAAATGAGCAGGTTTATACAGTTACAGGTGAAATACACCCATAGATCATAAAAGGGTTATTTACTTGCCGGTATCATGTAGCTTTTGAAACAAAATACTTTTCTCACCAGAAATTGCCTCTCCAGTTTTCATAACTTCATCTAGTGATAAAGAAAGAAAAATCACTTTCTGAAGGAAAAATATCTTTCAAAGACCACATAATATTGTCACATAAATACTCCTTTCTTGATTTGAAAATATATTTTTTCCTTTAATAAGAAATGTGCCTTGACAGCCTTTGTGCAGTTCTGTGTGGTTTTTCTTGTGTTTAAGGCTAACCTGCAAAAACACAAGAAAACCACAAAGAACTGCAAAAACTCTGTCAAGCCACATTTCTTATTAAAGGGATAGTATTGCCAAGTTTTAAATAAAGCGAATCTTGTAGGCATTAAAAAAATTAACCCTTTGAGTCCCAGAGGGGTACGCAATGCATTGCAAAGCAATGCATTGCGTACCCCTCTGGCACTCAAAGGGTTAAACTAAATCAGAGCCGGATCATCCATTAGAGCACCCTAGGCTACTGCCTAGGGCCCAGGGCAATATGAGGGGGCCCTGGTTGCAAGAGAGGAATCACAGACAGAGACCCTGCTGTTGTTGCCACAAACATCTTTTGTCTGATGCCCTTTTAGGTCAAAGAAACCAGCACCATCCAGTTGCTCCCAATTCTGTTATAGCCAAAAAAACAGTACCTGCTAACAGCACTCTGTGTCAGGAGCACCAGATCAAAAGATGTGGGGCCCCAAAATGCTACCTTGCCTAGGGCCCTATGGAGCCTTAATCCATCTCTGAACTAAATGTCCCCAGTCCCATCTCTCAAACCTTTATGGTTTGAGAGATATTCTTCACTAAAGTTCCTCCCTCCCCTTTCCCTGATGTCATCGCTCAAGCTGACTGCAGGGGAATCTGGTCCCAGGACAAGCGGAGGCTCTTCAGCAGAGCCGAGATCGCGTTATTGAAAAAGAAATCCTTCACTGGAACAGTTTACAAATTGTGCTTGCAAACCAAGCACACTTTGTAGACCGTTCCAGTGAAGGATTTATTTCTCAATAACGCGATCTCGGCTCTGCTGAAGACCAGATTCCCCTGCAGTCAACTTGAGTGCTGATGTCAGGGAAAGGGAAGGGAGGGGGGAACTTTAGTGAAGAATATCTCTCAAACCATAAAGGTTTGAGAGATGGGACTGGGGACATTTAGTTTAATTTTTTTAATGCCTACAAGATTCACCTTTTTTAAAACTTGTCAATACTATCCCTTTAAAGGGAAAAATATATTTTCAAATTAAGAAAGCTGCCATTAGTGAGCAAAAACGGTAACCATTGAGGGTGAGCGATGTTCAAACATCGTTATAATGAAAAACATTGTAGACTGTAAGCTCTACGGGGTAGGGACCTTTTATCCTAATGTTTACTCACCTGGTGCTCCCATTATGATTGTCTATATAAGCACTTATGGCGTGATGCAGGAAACGTGCACAAACGTTATTTCCTGTGTGAAAACCACTAGGGAATAGGTTTGGGCATGATTTTCTTGAATTGCGCACAAAAATTCAAGATTAGCGAATAGCTGCGTATATTTCTTTTTTTGTGGGAGTGGCTAAGTTTAACGAATCTGTGTGAGTGGAATAGCGAATGCGCCTAATGCAGGAAGTGCTATTGGGAATGAATTTATACGTCTGTGTACATTGTCGTAAAATGGAATTTCTTATGCGCAATTCAAGAAGAGTTCGGTATTTAGCTTTCTGGATTAGAACACGCGCAAAATATATCTGCGCACAAAAATGCCTTTATCCGATGCGAACATTTCTTGCATCGCACCATTAATCTTTACTAATATACATAAATGCATAAAATGAAAAAAATGCAGGATTGCGAGTTGCTGGAAAAAGGAGGACAGTATTTTCAGAAGTAAATCCGTTATATTTGAAAATGTGTAAAGAATTGAAAATGGCAGTAAGATTATCTTATTACTATTGCCCTTAAAACTTCTGACATTAAAAGTGTATTTAAAGGGATAGTAAAGTTTCAAAATAAAAGCCGCTTCAATTAATCTTCATAGTATTTGGGCCATGGAGAGTGTTATTTCAATACTGACAGAGCTGTAGTTCAAGAGTAATTGAATGTTTTCCCCTCCCGCCCCTTTTACCTAGGGTAAGCCGCCTCCCCTCAGATGTGGAATCTGGTCTTAAGACCAGATGGTTCACAGCAAGGGACAATCTTCTTATTGTGAGAACAATGAAAGCCATGCCCCATTGACAGGTTTTTTCGTATGCTCACAGAAGATTATCCCTCTCTGTGATCCATCCAGACAGTCTTGCTGCTCTGAGGTGAGCAGTGTTACATCAGAAAAAGGGGAGGGAGTGGGGATACTTTATCATTCAATTACTCTTGAACTACAACTCTGACAGTATTGAAATAACACTCTCCATGGCCCAAATACTATGAAGATTAATTGGACCTGCTGTTTTTATGAAACACTACTATCCCTTTAATTTGTCTTAAAAACAAACAATTTGTCTTAAAACAAATAAAGACTTTTTTTTTACCAGTTAACACCATACTCCCACACTCCTATTTGCCCATAAAACTTTAACCCTTTCAATGCCAGAGGGATACACAAAGCATTCAGAGCATTCAGGGTTTCACTTTCTGGAAAGGACTCAAGCTGCCATCTTCAAGTCAGAATTTGTTTTTTTTTCACTTTTCTGGCATCCTTGTCTTTTTAACCTTAAAAACTAAATCCAATTAAAACAGCTTTATAAACAATATAATTGTTTCCCTTTTCCCACATTCTAAAGGAGGTCGAACCAGAGTAAACCAATTTGATGGTTGACTGAAGGTGCTGTAGTAAGTCACTGTACAAGTGACTAGACTAGATTAGATTAGAACTGGGCAACCGGAAGCCCTCCAGTTATTGAGGACTATAATTCCCATTATCCTCTTTGGTTCTACATATGTTGTTGGACTACAAATACCATCAGTTGGAACTGGTCTATCATTGCATTTCAGCAACTTCTGGAAAACCAAACAGGATGATGGGAGTTGTAGTTCAACAACAGCCAGAGACACACAGAAGATGATAGACGTTCTAGTTTAAAATGTCTGGTAATATGGAAAATTTACATTTTGTAGGGTTTTAACTGTTGAGTACATGAAGGCCACTCCTGATGGAGGATGCTTAAAGGGACAGTAATACCTAATTATTACTAATCCCTATATTAACGTCATATTAAAAATAAATGTATTGCCCCCAGTGTCATCTCTCAAACCTTTATGATTTGAAAGATTATCGCTCCTAAAGTTGCCCTCCCCCTTCCCCGAAGTCAGTGTTGTAGCTGACTGAAGGGAAATCCGGTCTTACAATCATCAGGCGGCTCTGCAGCAGAGCCGCGATCACATTAATTAAAAAAAAATCTTTCATTAAAATGGTCTTCTACGTGTGGTTGCAAACCAAGCACAAACCAAGCACACACAGAAGACCATTTCAGCTAAAGATTTCTTTTTTATTAACGCAATCACAGCTCTGCTGCAGAGCCGCCTGAAAGTCGTACGACAGCTTCCCTGCAGTCAGCTAGAACGCTGACTATGGGGAAGGGGGAGGGAGAGGGCAATGTTAGGAGCGATTATCTCTCAAACCATAAAGGTTTGAGAAATGACACTGGGGGCAATACATTTATTTTTAATATGTCTTTAATATAGGGATTACTAATAATTAAGTATTACTATCCCTTTAATTTAAAAGTTATTATAGCTAAAATTTACATTGTTTGGTGTGTTGTGCTCCAATGGCCTGGTGGGTGTTGCTGTTGCTACACTAGTCCATTGAAGGTTGTTATGGCAACAGCACCAGCATAAAAAAAATCAGGTCATGGAAATACAAGTTTTAGCTTTAACAACTTTTGAATACAGCATATTTTATCAGCAGGAGTACCCTTGCAGTATTCAGCAGGAAGAACTATACAAATATATTTTTCCACACTATTCAATACTTCCCCTTTAACCCTTTGAGTGCCAGAGTGCCCCTGGCACTCAAAGGGTTAACAGCACTTGAAGAGCCAAAGAGGATGATGGGAGTTGTAGTTCATCAATAATTGTAGAGCTACATGCTTCCTTTTCCTGCACCATAATGTTGTACTTGGGAAAATTCCAAGGCGGATTTGCTTGGTAGACATGGCAGCTGTTGCTCAAGCAGCGTAGTATCGACAGATGGAAAGACGTGCAGTCTATTCAGTAACGGATTCCTTTCTTTGTGCTAAGAGGTAAAGCTGAAGATATTGTGACTGTCATCTGAGATATTTCCCATCTTTCATTTCCAGCAGGACTGCAACAGCAAAACAAGATGAAAGACAGTGAAAATGAGCCAGCTTTTCTTTTATTCAAGCTTAGTGAACAGTTGCTGCTTTTTCTGGGGGTGCACAAGGTAATCTCAGGGGAGAGCAGCACAATCTCACTGTAATGATATAGCAACAGATGTTCCTCTCATTCCCAACCTTATACCTCTGTGCTGTCAATAAACTGGTGACAAGCAACCATATTCATTAATTCCAAAGGCTGAAATGGTGGCCCTCAAGTACACCAAAGGGCTGCAAAAGACCAGGGCCGGATTTACATCTCAGGAGCCTGTAGGCACAGATATCTGAAGCGCCCCCCCCCCCCCCCCCGGCCATCTCCACAATGCTCCAAATCTCCATATTGCGCTCACATTGCCCCCCAACACCTTCACATTGCACCCCATCAGCTCCACTTTGCCCTCATATTGCCCCATCATCTCAACATTGCCCCATTCAACTCCATATTGCCCTCACATTGCCCCCCATCAGCTCCACATTGACCCCATCAGCTCCACATTGCCCTCATATTGCCCCATCATCTCAACATTGCCCCATTCAACTCCACATTGCCCCCATCAGCTCCACATTGACCCCATCAGCTCCACATTGCCCTCATATTGCCCCATCATCCGAGCATTGCCCTATTCAACTTCATATTGCCTTCATATTGCCCCCCATCAGCTCCACATTGACCCCATCAGCTCCACATTGCCCTCACAATGCCCCCCTTCGGCTCCAACTTGCCCCCACCATCTCCATGTTGCCCTCACATTGCCTCCCTCCCATTGTCTGTTTGCTACCTCCCTGGCAGATCTGTCGTCTGTGCCTCCTTTGGCACAGTCCTGTAGCTGCTGAAGCTACCGCGCGGTCTCCTATTCAGGAATGCAGAGCGCTGGGAGATGATGTCATCTCCCAGCACTCTGCATTCCTACAGAGCCAAAGAGAGAGCTCAGCACTTACAGGACTGTGCCAAAGGAGGCACAAACCTGTCCTGCCAGGGAGGTAGGAAATAGACAACGATGGGGTGCAATGTGAGGGCAACATGGAGTGAGCGCCGGCGCAGCCAGCGAGGTGGCTATTTTTATTTATTTATTTTTTTAAAGAATGAAAAAAAAAAATACCATTGGCAGGCGCCCCTCGGTGGCGTGCGCCTGTAGGCAGGTGCCTACTTTGCCTTATGGCAAATCCGGCCCTGCAAAAGACAAGCAGTTCTGTACCAATCCAGCGTCGCCATTAGGGACAAATGTAACTCCCTATTTATTTAAATGGGGCTTTTAATCCCTCAATTGATACCAGTCACCAGCGCATTACTGGGTTAAAAACACCATTTAAATCAGCTGGACTTTAAGAATTAATTATAGTTTCCCAATAGTGCAGTTAGTTTGCTCCAGAACTGCTCCTCTTTTCTTTTGTGCATATGGCCTATTATGGTTAAAGGGATAGTTATAATTCATTATTACTATTCCCCGTGTTGTAGCCCTTAAAATTCTGAATTCAACGATACCAGCGGCATCTCTCAAACCTTTATGGTTTGAGAGATATCCACTTTCAAAGTTCCCTCTTTTTGTCTTTCCACTGATGTCAGCGTTCTAGCTGAGAGAAGGGGAATCCGGTTCCGGGACCGGTGGCGGCTCTGCAGCAGTGCTGAGATCTTGTTATAGAAACAGAAATCCTTCACTAAAGTGGTCTTCCACGTGTGCAAACCAAGCACACATAGAAGACCATTTAGTGAAGGATTTCTGTTTCTATAACGCGATCTCAGGACTCCTGCAGAGCCGCCGCTTGCTCTCTGAGAGGATTCCCCGTCTCTCAGCTAGAACGCTGACGTCAGGGTAAAGGCAAAAAGAGGGAACTTTGAAAGCGGATATCTCTCAAACCATAAAGGTTTGAGGGATACCGCTGGTATCGTTGTATTCAGAAATTTAAGGGCTACAACATGGCGGATAGTAATAATGAAGAATGTCATCTTCATCAAAAGGGTGAAATCAGAATGCTGTCTGGATCAAAAGGATGGCATCAGAATGTCACCCGCTTAAGATGCATGTCATCCACTTAAGATATGGCAACATCAGAATGTCGCCCGCTTAAAGGTTGCCATGTGGGCACTGCCGAGAGATGCATCATTTGCTCCAGTCACACGTGAACCCTTTGACTGCCTTGTTTAACCACTTAAAGGGATAGTAATACTTCAGTATTACAAATCCCTATATTAAAGCCCTAGTAAAAAAAAAACTTATTGCCCCCAGTGTCATCTCTCAGACCTTTATGGTTTGAGAGATGAATGCTTCTAAAGTTGCCCTCCCCCTTCTCCGTAGTCAGCATTTTAGCTGACTGCAGGGAACAGAGTCGTACGACTTTCAGGCGGCTCTCCAGCACAGCCTGATCACGTTAACTACAAAAAAAACTTTCACTGAAATGGTCTTCGATGTGTGTTTGGCTTGCAAGCACACGTAGAAGACCACTTTAGTGAAAGTTTTTTTTTTTAGTTAACGAGATTTCGGCTCTGCTGCAGAGCCACCTGATGATCTCTGAGCGGATTTCCCTGAGTCAGCTAAAATGCTGACTACGGTGAAGGGGGAGGGAGAGGGCAACTTTAGAAGTGTTCATCTCTCAAACCATAAAGGTCTGAGAGATGACACTGGGGGCAAAACGTTTTTTTTCACTAGGGATTTGTAATACTGAAGTATTACTATCCCTTTAAGGACCAAGAGGTCGCAATGCTTTGCACATACCCTTGATCTTTACCTCCGTGTAGCTATTAGTGGTGCATACTGACACTCTGGAGCATATATCCAGGCGCACCACAATTAGTAATGAGGGAGTTATATTTTATAACTGCGGGAATGTGCTAGGGCAATGACTGCTCATAAATTGTAACAAAAGAAAAAGAAAACCCTATGAACAGCACCAGACCCCCCCCTCCTGAAGAGAGATAGCAAGTAACACCGCCTAGATGAGATCTGTGATAGTTAGTTTCACTTAGTGTATTTGTTACAAATTAAAATATCATCTTTACTGATTTGTTATTAAAATAAAACTACACTTAAACATAAGTGATTGTTTATTATTAAAAAAGTGGCGAATTTCAATTATTGGTAAAACTAGAAAGTATGTCTAGTTCACTGAGAGCTTGGTATGTAACCTAGGAGATTATACCAGATATCCTATATAATAATTCACTAGGATGTTTGTCAGAAGCCGTCATACTCAGTAGAGAATGCCCGCATTTGGGCAGTCTCTACTGTGTAAGACTGCATTGTGTGGAGCAGTGAGGTAGCGGCCACTTAACCTTTTGAGTGCCAGAGGGGTGTGCAACGCATTGCAAAGCTACGCGTTGCGTATCCCTCTGGCACTCAAAGGATTAACATTACCTAGACCTTGGCCCTTGTACACGGACTTTTACACTAGTCATCAATAACTGTATATCACAGTTGTGAATAATTTCATCTGCGCTAGGTGTTTTGACAGAATAACTTTGTGTTATCATGAACACCTCTGGGTTGATTGTGTTTCTTACTCAGCGTATATTACGGCCATCTAATGTGATTTGATAATCCGAAAGTACAGCTTTAGATTGTGAATCTTATCTGATGTATTTAAAGCTGAACTACCATGTCACAAAATGTTTAGCTTAACTAAGTCCCCTTCTGGCGACTAGCTGCTTAGTAGCGCTAGTCGCCAGAATTATTACCTGATTTAATAGATATATGCTTTATTCCCCAGCTGTCAGTAGCACGAAGCGCGGACATCTTGCCAGAATGACGTCCGCGTGCCTGTGCTGTCAGTCCCAGCCAGAGCCGGCCGGCTCCTAGCAACGCCTTCTAGACCCGGCTGGGACTGACAGCGCAGGCGAGCAGACGTCATTCTGGCAAGATGTCCGCACTCCGTGCTACTGACAGCTGGGGAATAAAGCATATATCTATTAAATCAGGTAATAATTCTGGCGATTAGCGCTACTAAGCAGCTAGTTGCCAGAAGGGGACTCAGTTAAGCTAAACATTTTGTGACATGGTAGTTCCGCTTTAAAGGGATAGTAATACTTAGAATATAAAAAAAAATATGTTATAGGGTTTATCCCCCTGAGTAAAACAAGAGTACTCCCACTGTTGAAAGGTGTTTCATTCAAAAGTTATTAATTTTCAAAGTTGAATTTTTTAGGTGCAATATCACAGTGGCCTGAGGTTGTACAGTGGTGCTGTTGCTACACGATCCTGTGGACAGTTCTGGTCCCGGGACCATAAATCTCCATAGGATGGTGTAGCAACAGTGCCACTGTACAATTTCAGGCCAATGTGATATTGCACCTAAACAATTCATCTTTGAACTGTAATAACTTTTGAATAGAACACCTTTCAACAGTGGGAGTACCCTTGTTTTACTCAGGGGGATAAACCCTACAACATAGTTTTTTTTACATTTTAAGTATTACTATCCCTTTAATGTGACACACTTGATACTGTAGATCACCTTAAGACTACCGTACTTATTTTTGTTTCCCCATGTTCATTTCCTGTCCTAAAGGGCGATCCGTTACTATTAGCTCACTCCATATATATTTTGAAAATACTACAGGGTGGATTGCTAGTATTTTAAATAGTAATTTGCATTAAGAAGGTACATTTGTTTATTATAACTTCCCAAAGTGCTATGCTTTTATAACTTCCTCTCAGTATCTCTATTTTTCTGGCTGTGCAATGCTATGGAGTACCACTGTGCAATGCTACGGAGTACCGCTTTGCAATGCTACGGAGTCCTGCTGTGCAATGCTACGGAGTCCCGCTGTGCAATGCTACGGAGTCCTGCTGTGCAATGCTATGGAGTCCCGCTGTGCAATGCTATGGAGTCCTGCTGTGCAATGCTACGGAGTCCTGCTGTTCAATGCTACGGAGTCCCACTGTGCAATGCTACTGAGTCCCGCTGTTCAATGCTATGGAGTCCCACTGTGCAATGCTACAGAGTCACGTTTTGTATTTATCACCCGTAGTACCTCAAGTGATTAATAATATTTTAATTTGTAACACATACACTAAGTGAAACTAACTATCACAGCCTATCAAAAAATCTAATCTAGGCGATGTTACTTGCTATCTCTCTTCAGGAGGGAGGGTCTGGTGCTGTTCATAGAGTTTTCTTTTCCTTTCTCTTTTGTTACAATGTATAATGACACTCAACTGCCCTTAAAGGGATAGTAATACTTAAAATGTAAAAAAAATATATGTTGTAGGGTTTATCCCCCTGAGTAAAACAAGGGTACTCCCACTGCTGACAGATATTTTATTAAAAAACTAGTGTATAAGCCCGTGTACACCGGCCAAGGTCCGGGTAATGTTAACCCTTTGAGTGCCAGAAGGGTACGCAACACATTGCTTTGCAATGCGTTGCGTAACCCTCTGGCACTCAAAGGGTTAAGCGGCCTCTACCTCACTGCTCCACGCGATGCAGTCTTACGTCTCCTCACTAACATCATGCAATCATGCGCAGTAGAAACTGTTCGAACACAGGCAGTCTCTACTGCGCATGACTGCATCGTGACAAACATCCTTGCGAATTATTATAAAACAGCTCAAACTTGAATTTTTTAGGTGCAATATCACAGTGGCCTGAAAATTCATAGTGGCGCTGTTGCTGCACCATCCTATGCACTGCTCTGGTCTGTAGACCATAAATCTCCATAGGATGGTGAGGCAACAGCGCCACTGTAAATTTTCAGGCCACTGTGATATTGCACCTAAAAAATGCAAGTTTGAGCTGTTATAATATTTTAATAAAATATCTCTCAGCGGTGGGAGTACCCTTGTTTTATTCGGGGACATAAACCGCACAACATATATTTTTTTACATATTAAGCACTACTATCCCTTTATGAGATACTCAGAGCAATGTATGAACCTGCCACACAACCTATCTGCCGTGCTCATTCATAAGCTATTAATCTTACATACCTGTAACTATGCTTGTTTACACATTTTTCATTATACACCACACATAGCTACACAGAGGTAAAGTTAAAGGGGATATGCAATGCATTGCAACTCTTGGTGAGGAAAAGGGGGTGTGGATATGGGCATAGCTGCAAACTCTCAGGATTTACCCAGGAGACTCCTATTTTTGTAGCTGATTACACTACTACTAAGCCCCGCCCATTATTGACACAGTTCCCAAGTATGGTTATGGGTGGAGCTAAATCCGGCTCTGGGGAGAAGTCCTAATTGTCTTATGTGTGATTGGGACAGTTCATGTAAAAGGTAACAATGGACTCTCTCTCTCCCTGAGAATAAGGCCCTTCACCCTGATACACTGTGAATTAGATCAAAACCCACAGGCTCATGGTCAAACCCTAAGAGTTCTCATGTATGTACATAGATTTAACTCATTCATGGCAAGAGTGGTGTGCCATGCACTGCACATCCCTCTGGTCTCTAAGGACCAGAGTGGTATGTACCTCATTGCTTTGCAATGCCTTATGCAACCCTCTGTTACATGGTTAACCCTTAGAATACCCTTGGAATGCCAGGGGGGTACACGACATGTCCGTTTGCAATGTGGTGCACACCCTTCCGGCACTCAAAGGGTTAATGTCCTCAGAAGTACTTTATGAGATACCAGATATTCTCAGTAGAACTTTTCCAGACATTTACCACCTTTATAATTGGATCTGCGAACCAAGACGCAGGTATTGATAAATGGTTAGTTCATTTAAACTCACAAAAAAAACAGTTTCATTAAATCTGCCTGGATAGAAGTGTCATAGGTGAGAACCACTTGTGTTAACCCTTTGAAGCATTTAAATGAATGGGGATTTCGGGGAGAATTATTTGTTCCCTGTGGCTCAATTGGTTTGCCCCAAAATGTCTGACTTTTGGAGGAGCATGCATGGGAAACTTTTCAGTCCTGTATAGGTCATAAGCTGTACAGGGAAGATTGTACCATACCACACCTCCCAAGTGTCCCTCTTTAGGAGGGACAGTGACTCTTTCAGAGCCAAATCCCTCTGTCCCTCTTTCCCACCCTGGTGTCCCTGTGTTTAGGAGACCAGACTGTGTGGTGTGTATATAAGTGTATCACCCTGGTGTCCCTGTGTTTATGTATATAAGTTTATCACATTGTTCCACAACAATACAACTCACAAACCAAGCACACTTTGTAGACTGTTCCAGTGAAGTATTTGTTGTTCAATAACGCAATCTCGGCTCTGCTGAAGAGCCACCGCTTGTCCAGGGACCGGATTCCCCTGCACTCAGCTAGAGCGCTGACTTCAGGGAAAGGGGAGGGAGGGGGGAACTTTGGTCCCAAGTATCTCTCAAACCATAATGCCTACAAAATTAATGTTTATGAAAACATGGCAATACTATCCCTTTAAAGTTCCTGAGAACACAGATTCTAAGCGATATGGCCCTACTTGCTATATCCCAATGGTGTCCAGTCAGACCACAAGGAAGCCTTATCATACTACAACACAAATATATAACTGCCTGCACACTGCCTGGAGCGCCACATTTTGAAGGGCTCCTCAGCCTTTCCCCCTCCTGATGAAAAACAGTATGTGAAATAACTTAAATTTTATTCAGGCATAGGGGGCCATATATTCAAAGAAATTTGAGCAATCCTGGACAAACTAACTACTCTATATGGGATGAATTAATATTTCAGTTGATATTAATGGGTGTTGAATGCTGCAGAGTTCTCTAATTGCCTCTCATGCATACTTGGGAACTTCTTCCCCTTGAACCCCCAGAAGTGGGCTCATGTCCTCCTGATCAGGGAATATCAATGACACGTCACATCAAAGGGGGTTGGTAGGTGGGGCTTACTCATCTATGTGTCATAAAGTGTCAGTAAGTGGGCAGAATAAGGTGGGAAGGAGGAGAAGGGGGCGGGACAGGTTGGGAAGGAGGAGAAGTGGGTGGAACAGGGTGGAAAGGAGGAGACGTGGGTGGGAAGTAGGAGGAACAGGGTGGGAAGTGGGAGGAACAGGGTGGGAAGGAGAAGAAGAGGGTGGGAAGAAGGAGGAATAGGGTGGGATGTGGGAGGAACAGGGTAGGAAGGAGAAGAAGAGGGAGTGAAGTAGGAGGAAAAGGTGGGAAGGAGAAGAAGAGGGTGGGAAGTGGGAGGAACAGGGTGAGAAGGAGAAGAAGTGGGTGAACAAAATGAACAACAAAAAAAAATTTGGAATTACATACAGGCAACTTAGGTTGATAAAGCAGTGTAAGCGCTGTGAAACGCGTACCCTTGAGTGCCTTTTTAATAAATATTTTGTACATTATGGAACACCTTCTTTTATTTTATTTTGTTTTTTGGGATTTACTATTTTCATTCGCTATTCATTGTGGATCATACCTGGCAAATCCAATTACAACAGATTGTATCCGGAGGTGGAGGACGTTGTAGTGCAACTTACGCATACGGAAGCAGGGACGGGTAAAGTACCCCGCATGTTTGTTGTGTTGGTGACAGGTATATACCTGATTATCAACAATAATGAAATGTGAGTTGATCCATCATATGCCTATTTGTCACATATTCACTGGTTTGGTATAACATTATACATTATTACATTAGGAGCGACCTGGAAATACTGCTAGAGGGGGCGGTACCAATCATATCCCAGAAGCAAGAACAGCTGAGCAAAACATATGTGTTAGTTTCAGCCACTATTTTTGTGAGAGCACTACTACAGGTGGTGGCTGGTGAATCACATTTTTTTGTTACATTAATACACTAGGCGCACCTCTTGTTTTTTTTCTTTTCTTGCTATGGGCCAGTTAGTTTGCACAAATGTATCTGCTTCTGCACCAGAAGCTTTAATGCTGGACACTGTAAAGCAATCATGTGTAGCACCCAAGGTTGTTAAATATGACCTAACGCCTATTAACATGAAAGCTGCTGGAAGTATTTTCAAACTGAAGCAAAGCAGGCAAAGTGCATGAACTCGCTTAACCCTCTACAGTCCAGGGTCATAGTATTATTATTATTATTCTTTATTTATATAGCACCAACTTAATCCGCAGTGCTGTACAATAGGGAATAGACGTACAGAGATAAATAGTAAATCATACATGAAGAACAGAAGGTTGGACACAGAAGGTGTAAGTACTATTGGGTGTAACTGCCTCCTGCCACATGAGCTGCCAGTCAGTGGGTGGGAGAGAGAAGTGCTGTTGAGTGCAGTGGTCCAGTGAAGGGGTGATTCTTGGTGATAATGTTTATGGAGGTAGTTGATATGCTTCCCTGAAGGGGTGAGTTTTCAGGGAGGGTCTGAAGATCTGAAGGCTGGGGGAGAGTCTGATGGGGTGGGGGAGGGAATTCCAGAGCTCGGGTGCAGCATGGGAGAAGTCCTGTAGGCGGGAGTGGGAGGATGTGATAAGAGATGTGGAGAGGAGAAGGTCGTGTGCAGAGCGAGGATGGCGGGTGGGAGTGTATTTGGAAATGAGAGATGAAATATAAGGGGGTGCGGTGTTAGTGAGCACCAGAATTTTGAATTTAATTCTATGTGCTAATGGGAGCCAGTGTAGGGATTGGCAGAGGGGACTGGTGTTAGAGAAGCGATGGGTGAGGTAGATTAGTCGTGCAGCGGAGTTAATTATGGACTGTATTGGGGTTAGTCGGGTGAGAGGAAGGCCAATTAGTAATGAGTTACAGTAGTCAAGATGGTACATGATGAGTGGATTAGAATTTTAATAGTGTCTTGGTTGAGGAAGGGTCGGATTCTAGAGATGTTGCGGAGGTGGAGGCGGCATGATTTGGAGATTTAGTGGATGTGGGGAATAAAGGATAGGGCAGAGTCAAATGTGACTCCCAGGCAGCGTGCTATAGGGTTGGTGTGATGGTGGTGTTGTTGACAGTGAGGGTAATGTCTGGGGTAAGGCTGGTAGGAGAGGGAGGGAAGATAATTAGTTTGGTTTTGCCAAGGTTAAGTTTGAGTTGACGGGAGGACATCCAGGAAGACACAGCAGACAGACAGTCAGACACCTGGGACAGAAGGGAAGGGGGGAGAGGTCTGGGGAGGAAAGATAGATTTGGGTGTCATCAGCATAGAGATGATGGTGAAACCCAAAGGAGTTTATTAGTTTGCCAAGGAACGCAGTGTAGACTGAGAAGAGCAAGAGGCACAGGACTGAGCCCTGAGGCACTCCGATAGACAGTGTGAGGGGTGGGGAAGTGGAGCCAGAGTAAGAAACACTTTAGGAGCGGTTGCAGAGATAGGATGAAAACCAAGAGAGGGCAGTGTCACAGAGACCTAGAGAGTGGAGGACTTGGAGGAGGAGTGCGTGATCTACTGTGTCAAAGGCAGCTGACAGGTCCAGGAGAATGAGAAGGGAGTAGTGGCCTTTTGACTTGTGCGTTGCAACACATTGTGAAGCAACGCATTTCACACTCCTTTGTTCCTTAAAGGGTTAGTATTACGATGTGCAGTGAGCACAGTTTGAAGTCCAGTGGTCCTGAGAGTGACTGTCATGTCTGACTCCATGGAAATAACATCCATGATTAGTAGAAAATTTTATCTCTTGAACAAAGGCACAAGGGCAACATTTGTAAGGGTTATTAGGATTTTCTGGCCATAGTAAGAGGAGTGGGATGGTTATTATTAGGAGCCGCTGGGAAAGTGAGGTAAAAAGGAGCAGCCCGTTCTAGCTGATTTTGGGACAGCTTATTTTCCCAATAAGTGCAAAGGCTGTTTTACCACATACGTGGTTGGCAGCAATTGTTTATGTGAGTATAACTCACAGAGGTGATCTGGTGGAGGGGGCCATTTTCAAGAAGGTTCAGCACTAGGGGCACCCCCGTTTTTTCTCCACTTTTTTTTCTCTGTATTATTAGGAGGTGTTAACTGTCATTTAACCCTTTGAGTTCCAGAGAGGTACAGCACTCAAAGGGTGAACAAATTGCTATGTTTTGCAATCCTGGCTTACGTGGCTAAGAATAAGTTTTTACTAATGTAAAGTATTCATTTTAATATCATTTATTTTAAAACTCTGATTGACAGAGGGGTAAACGATAGCTCCAGCATTCAACGGGTTAATACTTGATTCCCTTTAGAACCTATTATTCTATTGCCTGGGAGCCTGGGATTGTCCTGTTCTTTTCACACTGTTAATTGCCTGAATACCGATTTCTGGGTCACTAATTATCAGCAGAAACACTCTGCTCAGGGACACAATTACAGAAGGAACCCTAATTAATCAAGGGTAATTAACAAACTTTATATTACTGGGAGAGATTAATGAATGTAGCACTGCAGTAGCAATCAATGGAAAGCGAGACTGTGGGGCGCACATACTGTACACGGCTCAAGTAAAAACACACACAATACAGGAATGCACACTGCCCACCCACACACACAGGTACATGTACACACACTACACACCTATATATCTATACAGGTATGTATACACATACATACAAACACATATATACACATTAACACACACATACATACTGCTTGACCACACAGAGTACACTGCATATATACAAAAGCATACACAAACACATATATATCCATACATGCATACACACTATTCACACACATATGCAGATTCACATACAAACAATATGTATGCGCAAGACACAAACATACACACACACAAATATTTATAAAGATGTACATAAATGCACATGAAGTTTAAACAGTACAGCTCAAGTGTGCAGCTCCCCAGTGTAAATGAAGGGAAGAGAAGAGAAGCTTCCCTTCTCCCCCCCCCCATACTTAGAAGCTGTGATTTTTCATTTATCACAGTGTAGAGCCCTCCGTACCACCCTCCTGCCTGAGTCCTAGGACACACAATACAGTTGGCTCAATGTATGAAATCAGGTGTAAATCAGATTCATCATTACATGTAGATAGGAGTGAAAACTCATTATTTTCACAGTCTATAGAGGTGTAAGCACTTAGTATTGGTTGAACCCAGGCATCATCTCAACATTCTATGAAGTTGATTTAATTAAGTTCTTATACACCTGAATGCTCAGTTTTAGCAGAACTGGAAACCAGGTTTAGTTATTGCTTAACCCCTTAATGACTGGCCAATCAGTGCGTCACGGTCACTTAAGGACCACGGAGCATTTTTTTTTTTTTAATTCCGGTTCCGGACTCCACGAATGGCGCGCAGCCGCGGGGGGGAGCCCGGAATTCCATGACGGTCATAGTACATCATGGGTCATTAACTCAGATCGACCCATGGTGTACTATGGCCGTCAAAGGTCGTTAAGGGGTTAAGCCCTTGGATGCTGAAGGGGTCTCCAAGGTATTACTTAAATCGGCCACACACACAAATCAACACAAATATACACACACATGCACATACAAACAGACATATACATACATATACACATGCACACACATACACACGTGAGCATTCACACTTTTACACACACTGTACAGTTACATGTACACTGCACATACACAGATTAGATAGACAGACCGGCAGACAGACATATATACACACACACACACACAAAGACTGAGCACAGAAACATACACAAGACATACACGAGAGATAAAGGAGTGTTCATGTTAAACTACAAATTGCTCTTTTAGCACACACACACATGCTCCACAAACACAAACACACACTACACACACACACACACACATAAGCGATATAGGAATATGAATGTGAAAATACAAACTGCTCTTTAAAGGGATAGTAATACCTAAAATGTAAAAAAAAATATGTTGTAGGGTTTATCCCCATGAGTAAAACAAGAGTACTCCCACTGCTGTAAGGTGTTTCATTCAAAAGTTATTAATTTTCAAAGTTGAATTTTTTAGGTGCAATATCACAGTGGCCTGAAATTGTACAGTGGCGCTGTTGCTACACGATCCTATGGACAGGTCTGGTCTCAGGACCATAAATCTCCATAGGATGGTGTAGCAACAGCGCCACTGTAAAATTTCAGGCCACTGTGATATTGCACCTAAAAAATTCAACTTTGAAAATTAATAACTTTTGAATGAAACATCTTTCAGCAGTGGGAGTACTCTTGTTTTACTCAGGGGGGTAAACCCTACAACATATTTTTTTTTACATTTTAGGTATTACTATCCCTTTAACACACACAAATGCATGCTCATGCACACAGATACACACACTCTGCATGCACGCACATGCACGCTCTACATACACACACACACACAGGCAGATACACAGAAAATACACATGATTTTAACCCTTAGATTGCCAGATTGTTATCCAAAGCGTTGCTTTGCAATGTACTGGATACCCCTCTGGCGCTCTATTGGTTAAGCTCTCTTGGAGGATATATATATATAGATATATATATATTATAGACAAATCTGGAGCAATTTTGTGGCGAGCCAAGTGCACAAAAAGTGACAAATAAACATTTCTCACACTCCCATTGATTTAAGAGGGGCTTTTAACTAAAGATGGGTGGAAATTCCTTTATTTCATCGCCATTTTTGCAGAAAAAAAAAACACAATTTGTGGGGCGGGGTTTTCATAGAAATTCCCACGCCTAGAAAATACAGCTGCCGGCAATTATTTTTTTGTTAGAATGAAAATGCTCGCTGCAATATAACTGCGCCTACCTGCTGATATGGAGAAATACACAGCTTAATGTTAGATTTGTTAGCAGCCGGAGCCCTACTGCAACATTAGCCTTGGAAGAAAATTGTTGCAGTAGTACTAGTAGTGTGTGCCTGTGGCGTAACTAGAATCCATCGGGCGAAAATTGCCAGGGGCCCCCCGACCCCACCATGCAACTCCGTCCCAGAAATGTCACTTGGGGCCCTAGGCAGGATCCAAATTGCCCTCCCCACACCTGCCACAATGTTTTCTGGATTTGCCCACATTGTCGCCCTCCACTTTGCCCACCTCCGCATTGTTCACCTCCACATTGTCTCCATTGACTACTTCCACATTGGCCTCCACTGTCCATCTCTACATTGCCCCCACTGGCCACCTCCACATTGGCCACCTCCATATTGGGCTTCTCAGTGGGCTCCCAAGCAAACATGATGCACAACACAAAAAGGACACGCACTCCCACACACAATTTCAGATCAAATCCATATGTAAAACATCAAAACATCTTTATTGTGCATAAGTAGAATAAAAATACCTTCAATATCTTCTGGCCCAAATAGTGGTCAAATGGAGAGACTTAACCCTTTGAGTGCCAGAGGGGTATGCAACGCATTGCTTTGCAATGCGTTGCGTGCCCCTCTGGAACTCAAAGGGTTAAAGGTTCGGTACAAATATGTAGAAGCAGCTAGGTGCCATCATACAAATATCATGACCGTTGTTTGATGGCACCTGGCTGCTTCTACATGTTTGTAACCAACCTTTAACTATTGAGTGCCAGAGGGTTACGTAACACATTGTATTGCAATGCGTTTGCCTACCCCTCTAGCACTGAAAGGGTTAAGTCTCTCCATTTGACCAATATTTGGGCTAGAAGATATTGAAGGTATTTTTATTCTACTTATGTACAATAAAGATGTTTGTTTGGGTTGTGGATATTGACCTGTGTTGCTCCTGAGTCAATAATAGAGAGTGTGACGGGATGGAGATTGGACTTGGAAGGGGTAACGGTAGTGATGATTCTTACTGTAAACTACATAGAAGAGCTGTTAGCATGTGGATTGATGATTTGTCTGTCTAAAAATAATGTATAATCTATGTCACTGTCACTCTGTCTCTGCTCAAGTGTAGGAACGGGATCTCCTGACTGCCTCATAAATCAGTCAAAAGTTATACCTGTCTGCTCGTTTTAAATAGATAGTGCATTTATGTCTGTTTAGTATCTAGGTATAAGGTGGTACTATATCAGTTGTAGAAAAAGCAGGAGACTGGTAGAGTTAAAATGATACCTCTATTGGCGAGTAGCTTTAGAATGCCTGATGAAGAGACCTAATCAGTCTTTAAAGCTTGTATTCTAAAGCTACTCAGTTAGCCAATTAAAAAGGTATCACTTTTACCCTACTAATCTCCTGTGTAGTATCTGTCAGTAGAGTCTTACATTCAGTTTGGCAGCTCAGGTATGAAGGATTACTTTGCCTGCCTGTTTAACTGTATCAGTTAATAGTCAAAAAGCTTTTGTTTTATTTTTTAACTCTTTCTCCCTTCACACACACCCACAACTGGTTGTGGTTATAACCAATACTACTATCAAGTAGCTGCACTTCCGTCTCTGCCTGGCCTCCTACACTGGCTAGCATCAAACACTCAGCTGCTCCCTCCCAAGCACAGAGTGACAACATGCGGTAAATGGGCACTCCTTGTTGTACCGTATTTTCTCGAATATAAGGCTATATTGTTTTCATACATTTTATCATGAAAAAACGACCTTGCCTTATATTTGAGGTCGCACTATAGTCAGGATGCCCGCTGGATCAGTGGAAGATCCAATCCAGTGAACAGCCCAGTATAACTTTCTTTCTCTCTTCCTCCCTGTACCTTATACCTTATATTATAATACTCCATTCGGCAGCTTTGTAGAAATGTAGTGTGGCAGGCAACACAACTAAATTTGCTGCCTGCCTCCTTACTAATATCCACATCATTTTCGGGTCCTTTCAGGGAGGGATGGAGATGAGATGATGAAGTGCTGTTTTTTGCATGTTTTGCTTTTGAAGTGAAAAGTGTTGCCGATCCCAATCTTTTATCCCCTTGGACGTTGCATCTCCAGTAGATTACAAAGCTATTCTTTGGAGACCTCCCACACATTCAAGCACTTAACCCTTTGAGTGCCAGAGGGGTAGGCAATGCATTGCTTTTAGCCCCATTTAAATTAATGAGATTTATATTGATCTCTATGGGGCATCTGGTTTCTCCCAAAATTTATCCACTTAGGCTTTGTATATGTAGGTATATATGTATGTATATCTTTATTTATATGGCGTCTGACAGTGTGCACAGCACTTTACAATAGATGTTACAATAAATACAAAAGGATTCATTGTTACATTCATAGAAACAATAGGTGAGAGGTCCCTGCTACAAGGAGCTTACAGTCTAAATGTGTAATGGGAGACAGACAACAGGGTATGAGGGTGTCAAGTGCTGAGATTACAAGTGCTGAGTTTAACAAAAAGTAATGCATGGTCCTGGTGCTCCAGAAGATAGGAATTCACGGTAGACTTAAAGACAGAGGGGGATTGTACAAGATGTAGGGAGAGGGGTATGGAGTTCCATAGGTAGGGAGCAGAAAGTAAAAAAGATTTGAGATGGCAGAGGGCAGAGGGTGTGGATGGTGCAACAGGGAGGACATTGTGTGCTGAGTGAAGGAGGCAGCCAGGAATATAAGAGGAGATGAGGGAAGAGCGGTAGCAGTGTGGAGAGCATTAAAGGTGAGAAGAATGACTTTGTAAGTGATGCTTTGCTGAATATACGCCATCTATGCATGAAATGTCTTGTGATAACTAGCTGTGATTAGTACAGGAATCAGTGATTACCATAATTATCATTTGTTTTCACACAACTGAATCACATATCACCAAGCTGATTTGCATGATATGTTTCTTCTCTTGAGAAACAGAATGTTTTGGACAAAAAACTAATCAACCAAATTATGTTCAAATCCCATATCTCACCTTTGGGCATGCCCAATAGTAATACAGTCTTAGCAGTGAGGAAGACTCTGTATTATTATCCAGTCTGGGAGAGGATAGAGCCTTCATCAGAACCTGCAGGAATAGGAGCAGCATCAATTGTGCAACTTTTTAAAGGGATAGTAATGTTTCATAATAAAAGCAGCTCAAATTAATCATCATAGTGTTTGGACCTTGGAGAGTGTTATTTCAATTCTGTCAGAGTTGTAGTTCAAGACTAATTCAATGACAAAGTATCCCCCTCCCGCCCCTTTTACTGATGTAACACTGCTCAGTCAGATCAGAAGGGAGGTGTCCAGGTAGACTGCAGAGAGGGACAATCTTCAATTAAGATAAGGGAAAAACCTGAAAAACTTGTCAAGGGGGGAAGGGCTTTCATTGTTTTCATACAAAGAAGATTGTCCCCTGCTGTTATCTGTCTGGTCTTACAACCAGATTCACATCTGAGAAGAGATGGCTTACACTAGGTAAAAGGGGCGGGAGGGGAAACTTTGCTTGTGAATATCTCTCAAACCATAACAGTTTGAGAGATAACACGTATATGGTTCTTCATGTTTTTATAATGTCTACAAAATAAAATAAAGATAAAACGAAGTATTACTATCCCTTTGAGTACTGAATTTACAACTGTTAGAGTAGTATTACTATAGTCAAGGCCCTTTAGATCAGTATTTCTCAAACGTTTCAAGAACGAGTACCTCTGAAGTATTCAAAAATGCATAGGTACCCCAACACTCAATTACTACTGAAGAGGTTAAATGTTATACTTGAAACCTAACACAAACACATCATTGGAACAGAAAAAAACAGAGAGAAACTGGTTTTAGGGTTATCTGCACTATTGAGAAAACAATTCTGTATCTCATAGAGACACATACACGTACCTACTATCAGACCCCCATAACCCACTCATAGACACTTGCTTTTTATTTTAACATTTGTTTGTTTTTTCAAACAGTTGTTCTTGATGGTATTATTTGTTTCTTTTCATTAGATTTAATGAAATGTAGGAATATTCATTTTTCTAGAAGATGGAATGGACGATAGTAGTGGAAAGGGGGGTAGCTTCACTTGTGTGATTAATTAAAGTGATGGTCAGCCTTCTTTCTGACTTTTCATATTCTACAAATGTGGAATATGTAAAGTCAAATTCCCTATACTTTTATTCATTTTCACCTATTGTTTTTTTTTTTTTTACTTTTGTATTCCTCTACAGGGAACTCTCTGAATTTATTTTCAGAAAGCTTTCAGTGTGGGACAGTGAAATCAGAGAGGTACAACAATATAAGAAAAGATACAATGTAAAAAAGACAATGAAACAAGGTAGAAAAGCTGCCACTACAGCATGTAGATCAATCGTTCTGTTACATTTTTATCAATAGCTCTGCAGTCACAGCCCATGACTGGCAAGTTGTCTGGAGAAACACTGAGGATTCAATCTCAGGGACATAAAAGTTAGGAAAAAAGATGAAGATGGAAACAATTAATACAAAATATAACCATTGTAGAATATATAGTCAAAGATGACTTTGACTGTCTCTTTAAATTATTTTACACTCTCTCAGACTGTCATTCACACTCACACTCCCATCTGGGTAGTTGCTCAAATTTTATTAAAGAGAAAATAAAACCTCCTAATAATAGCCACCCGTTTACCTTACTATGGCCAGAAAAGCCTATGTCCCCTATGAATTGTGCCCATTTTCAAGAGGCAACATCTTCCATCTGTCCTTGATGTCATGGTCATGGAGGTGAACATGACAATTGCTGACGGTTTTTCATACCAGAGCAGGCAGAGTACATGAGACTTCTATAACCTGTAAGGACAAGAGGGAAAGTGTAACACATTGCAAGGCACACACCTCTAGTCCTTAAACGGTTAAGATTGCCATGTGCCATGGGTAGAGTTTGCGTCCTGTAGTTTTGCTACTGTCATGTCTGCCTCCGTGATCATAACATACAGGACTGATAGAAGTTTTGAAATATGCAAATAAATTCAAGGTTGCAGGTCCAAATGAAAGTGAACACATCACCCTAATATACATTTAGTTCATTTAAAAATAATTAAAAACAGCCTTTACGTTGTGCTAGCCAATTATTTGTAATATACATTTTTAATAAAATAAACTTTGTTTGTGGTACATAATGGCACTTTATGCTAATTAATACCTATGCAAGGCTAATATTACCATACACTGTGTACAAATAAATCTAATTTGAGCCTGTAGACTTTCTAACAGCACAAAGAGAGAGAGAGAGAGATAAGGGTTATTCGAATACAACTAATTAGCATGCTATGCCGGGAATTAGCATAAAGTGCCGCTAAAAGAAAAAGCTTAAGTATTCAAAAATGATTTATTTTACAAATCATTGGCTAGTACAACATACAGAAGTCCTATCTAATACAGTACATTTTACCATATCGAATGCCTCACACACTCATTTATATTTAAAGCTCTCACTAATGTTTTTATGGCTTACACTGACACCTGCAGTGAGTAGGTGGTCACCTCTAATCCTAGGGTGTGTCCACCTTCTTAGCCCATTGAGTGCCACGCCTCACATTGCTCTGCAATGAGTGTCATCATCATTTCATTTATATAGAAATAGACTATGATTCAACGGGTTTTGAAGCTCCCACACTCTCACTGCAGGTGTTCATTGTAAGACATAAAGGCATTAGTTAGAGCTTTTATAGAAATCTGTTTGCTTTTCTCCAGTATTGAAGCTCTCGTTAACTTATTGAGTATGTCCCTTTGTTCTTTGGGAGAACTGACAGCATAACTGCATATCCCTGCAGAGCATTCATATTGTTTTGAATGCTGAAAAGAGGGTGGGGCAACTGTGTGCCAGTTCAGACAAGCCTGATGTCACACCTGCACTACCTGGTCACATAAGCCACACCCTCTCCAGATCTCTCTCATCAGGGAACACGGAGGTCACAGCTCTCTAAGTGCCAGTGACTATTTGGTTTTATCTGGAATTTTCCTCCATGTTCCCCTGAGCAGTAAAGTTACTGGAGAGCTCACTTCATGGAAGACCCTCTGGGCTCCAAAGGGTGTAGACAGACACAAATACCAGGAAAATTGGAAAGGAAAAAAAGGAGGGGTGGGGGTGAAAAACCAGCACTGAAAGGGTACATAGCAAAAATGATCTGTATATTAGCAAAATATTAACCCTTGAATGACCAGAGGGGTATGCGTTGCACATACCATCTGGTTCTTAACCACATGAGTGCCAGAGGGGTATCCAACCTATTGCTTTGCAAAGGGTTGGAGACCACTCTGGCATTCAAAGGGTTAAAGAGTTAAACACGGTGACTCATGTCTAAAAGTAAAGTGGAAGAATTCTGGAGCAAATCAATAGGAGAAATACAAATCTATACATTTCCATTGGTTCCAAAGGGGCTTCACCTCACTAGGATTCAACAGGATAAAAGTCCAGTTTGCATGCTTATGTGTAAGAACATGATATTTAAAGGGATAGTAATGTTTCAAAATAAAAGCAGCTCCAATTAATCATTATAGTATTTGGGCCATGGAGACTGTTATTTCACTACTGTCAGAGTTGTAGTTCAAGAGTAATTGAATGATAAAGTTCCCCCTCCTTCCCCTTTTACCTAGTGTAAGCCGCCTCCCCTCAGGTGTGGAATCTGGTCTCTTGACTGGACAGATCACAGCGAGGGACAATCTTCTTACTGTGAGCATACGGAAAACCCTGCCCCCTTTGACAGGTTTTTCAGGTTTATCTTTATGCTCACTGAAGATTGTCCCTCTCTGTGATCCATCCAGACAGTCTTGCTGCTCTGAGGTGAGCAGTCTTACATCAGTAAAAGGGATGGGAGGGGGATACTTTATCATTCAATTACTCTTGAACTACATCTCTGACAGTACTGAAATAACACTCTTCATGGCCCAAATACTATGAAGATTAAAGCGGAGCTATTATGGTAAACATATTGCACCCCAATATATTACTAAAGTAGCGATATGCAAAGTCTTACTTTCCTTAAACTCCATGAGTATGCATTATTCCAGTAAAAAAAACATCTTTGGCAGCAACCAGAGGATAGATGGCACAGACATCTTTAGAGGAAACGTACCTCTGTGCCTGCGTTGTTTGTTCCGTTCACTGCCAGCACTGGTGGTGACGTAAGTTTGTTACCTTAAGGCACCAGAAGTTCCTGACCACGCAGGCGCACAAAGCTTCTCTTGTAAGCTCTGTGCAGCCTGATGACTGCCGAAGATGAGTTTTTACTGGAATAACATGGACTTATGGAGCTTAAGGATAGCAAGACTTTGCATATCTCTACTTTAGTAATATATTGGGGGGGTAATGTAATTAAAGTGATAGTAATGTTTCACAAAAACTGCAGCTCCAATTAATCTTCATAGTATTTGAGCCATAGAGAGTGTTATTTCAATACTGTGAAAGTTGTAGTACAAGAGTAAAGTTTCCTCCCTCACGCCCCTTTTACCTAGTGTAAGCCCCCACCCCTCAGATGTGGAATCCAGTCCGTAGACCAGACAGCTCACATCAAGGGTCAATATTCTACTGTGACAACAATGAAAACCCTGCCCCCCTTGACAGGTTTTTCAGCTTTTTTTCCCTTATCTTAATTGAAGATTGTCCGTCTCTGCAATCTACCTGGATACACCCTGCTGCACTGAGGTGAGCAGTGTTACATCAGTACAAGGGGTGGGAGGGGGATACTTTATCATTCAATTACTCTTGAACTACAACTCTGACAGAATTGAAATAACACTCTCCATGGGCCAAATACTATGATGATTGATTAGAGCTGCTTTTATGATGAAAAATTACTATCCCTTTAACATAATAGTTCCGCTTTAACTGGTGCTGCTTTTATTTTGGAACATTACTATCCCTTTAAAATAATAGTTCCGCTTTAATTGGTGCTGCTTTTATTTTGAAACATTACTATCCCTTTAACCTTTTGAGGGCCAGAGGGGTGTGCAATTAATTCCTTTCTAAATCCTATGTTGTACTTTGTAGCCATAAGATCTCTCAAGTTGGAGAACTCTTGGTGCATTGGCTTCATAGAATAACATAGGTATTGGAGAGATTGTCACACTGGAGAAGTTATCTCCAATTACAAAATCACACTAATAAAATTATCCAAATACTGTTGAACCCTTTCAGTGCAAGAGGGGTAAGCAACACATTGCAAAGCAATGTACTAGTCTGGCACTGAAAGGGTTCAATAGCACAGTGTGCACACTTATAAAAAGCAGGTTTATGATTATATTTTTGGAATCTAACTTAACATGAATTTTTTTTTTACATATGCTAGCTGTAAATACATGATATTTAAAGCTATGCCAACCAGTTTATATTTTAGGTGTTAGTGTTCCTTTAATTTGCACCTGTCTGCTTTTAACTCCCTAGGGATCCATGACATGCCAGGACCGTCATGGGTAAACTTGCGTTAAGGACCCATGAAGGTCCTGGCACGTCATGAAATTCAGGGGTCCCTGCACTGCTGCACGCCGCTCGGGGACTCCTGAATCCATTCTGAGGAAAAAATAAAAGCTCCGTTGTCCTTTACTGCCAGCCGCACGGTCGTTAAAGGGATAGTAATACTTCGTTTTTTCTTTATTTTATTTTGTAGGCATTAAAAAAAAACATGAAGAACGATATAAGTCGTATCTCTCAAACCCTTATGGTTTGAGAGATATTCACAAGCAAAGTTTCCCCTCCCGCCCCTTTTACCTAGTGTAAGCCATCTCTTCTCAGATGTGGAATCCAGTCCATAGACCAGACAGATAACAGCAGGGGACAATCTTCTTCCTATGAGAACAATGAAAGCTCTGCCCCCCCTGGACAAGTTTTTCAGGTTTTTCCCTTATCTTAATTGAAGATTATCCCTCTCTGCAGTTTACCTGGGCACCTCCCTTCTGATCTGGCTGAGCAGTGTTACGTCAGTAAAAGGGGCGGGAGGGGGATACTTTGTCATTGAATTACTCTTGAACTACAACTCTGACAGAATTGAAATAACACTCTCCAAAGTCCAGATACTATGATGATTAATTAGAGCTGCTTTTATTATGAAACATTACTATCCCTTTAAGGGGTTAAGATCCAACTCATTAGGAACCTAATTTCTTTATTCTTCTGCTGTTGATTGTAACACACATATTTGGGTTTTTTTGGTGTAACTACTTTATTCTTAATTCATTCACTTCTGCTATCATATTCTTTACCTGCCAGATGGGATCTGTAGATTCCACACATCTTTATAATCTTTATGCATTATTTGTTCTATATAACTAGGATTGCTGTTATTTTCACAGGCTTCCAAACAACTGAAGATTGCCTGGCTTACGTGACTAGGTAGTGCGTCTGTGACACAAAGCTTATCTGCACCTGCACGGTTATTATTCTGCACTAAAACAGGTTCTGAAGCATGTTCTATAGCCCAAATCTGCCTAGTGCTGATTTACTAAGCTGCTCATGCCTAAAAGTCTCCCCTTATAATGATGCTTGCTCCAAAGGGAGGGCAGTGTGGGACGGTATAGGATTTTCAGGGCATTCCTTTCTTCTGCACCTTGTTGTACATTATACAATAACAAGGCACAGAGGTTATTGGTGTAACATCATGCCATTTTCCTGTGCATGGCACAGAAGTAAGGGTCTTGCTGGCATTAAAGTCTTAATGGGATAGTAATACTTAAAATGTAAAAAAAAATATATATATATGTTGTAGGGTTTATCCCCCTGAGTAAAACAAGGGTACTGCCACTGCTGAAAGGTGTTTTATACAAAAGTTATTACAGCTCAAAGTTGAATTTTCTAGGTGCAATATCACAGTGGCCTGAAATTGTACAGTGGCACGGTTGCTACACCATCCTATGGACAGCTCTGGTCCCGGGACCATAAATCTCCATAGGATGGTGTAGCAACAGTGCCACTGTACAATTTCAGGACACTGTGATATCGCACCTAAAAAATTCAACTTTGAGTTGTAATAACTTTTGTACAAAACACATTTCAGCAGTGGGAGTACCCTTGTTTTACTCAGGGAGATAAACCCTACAACATATATTTTTTTACCTTTTAAGTATTACTATCCCTTTAACATATATGCAGTGTGTCTGCTGTGCGCTATAGTGAACATATGCTGTAGTGCATACCCTGCCACTGGCATTAGAAGCCATTTCCACTGTACCTGTGCAGGTAGATTCATTCACCCCACTGCCACTCAGACTCTGTGTCAGCATTGAAAGTGTTTTGAATGCTGCCCAGGGATATTCTTAGGGAGGTCTCTCCCAGCAGATGTTGTGACAATCCTGTTCCCTATAAAAAAAATTAGGTTTTCAGATCGTAGAATCCATGCTACTCTGTTTCGTAACAGGTGCTTAGATCAGTGGTTCCCAAACTTTTTCACATGCGTCCCCCATTTTGGTTTCCACCAAAACTTAGCACCCCCCTTTTAATTAAAATAAATTAAATCCTTTGCAGATGTAGTCATATTTTTATTAATTTGAATTGTATACTTTTTGCTATATTTTGTGAAGAAACACACACATACACATATATAAATAATACATATATATATATATATATATATATATATATATATATATATATATATATACACACACACACATACTCATGAATGGTGTATGACATTGCCCATATGATTGGGGGCACTGTGCACTTCTGAGACCCTCTGGACTACTGTAGCGGTGAGTCTCGCTGCAGGTATTTTAACAGTAGTGGGGAGGGAGGTCTCCAAACCCGTGCCCACTCCTGTGAAGATTGTCGCCCCTGATTCTCTGCCTGCTGCCAATCTCCATCCCCCTGCCAGGGCGGGGCCGACAGCGAACCAGAAACAGATGGAATTTTATATATATATATATATATATATATATATATATATATATATATATATATATACACACACACACCTCTGAAGTGTCCCTATTTAGGCGGGACAGTTCCTAATTGATGCCCAAATTCCTCGGTTCCTCTTTCACATCCTGTTGTCCCTCTTTAGGAGAGAAGACTGTGTGGTGTGTATATGTGTATCACATTAATCCGTAGCAATAAAACATTAATGTAAACATACACACTCAATCTGTGCAGCTAATAATAAGTATGGTGATCTTATAGAGAACTAGATGAATAAAGGTCAAAATAGGAAAATACTAATTTTCTGGGGTGCTGTGTGCAATCCCAACCATAAACTGTGTTTATAATGTCCTTTGGTATAGCACAAACAGTCACTAATAATTAGCAGTCAGTACGAGATGAGATGAATAATCAGATGGATACTAAAATTAAGTTAACATGAAAAAGTACATGAGGATGAATCAGTCTTATTAGTGGATAAAGTCTCCTTCAACGTTCCCAGTCAATCCTGGTGCAGCTCTTAGTAAAAGGTGTCCTTGTACACCCCCAAAGGTTAATGGAATCTGCAGAAATAGGAGCGCAACAGCAGGATGAAAGACAAAGAAGAAGCGCCCTAAGTGTAGTATTTTATTAGTTAAAACTTCAAAAGACAATCAGAATAAAGACCCCCCCCCTTCTCCCATTGTACTTATATGATGTCCATCTTGGGCTAGGTCCTTACCCCTGGTGTTCCTTCCAATGTCCGTGCTTTGGTGGAGTTGTAGTCTTATGATAAATGCTGGTAACTTTGTATCTGGAAATAATCCAGTCTATGGGACATGATCACATGATTTACATGGTGTAAAACAGCCATAAGCCCCCTTACCTTCACACCAAACAAGCTCTTCTTAGCCACTCCTAGGAACATGGAGTTTGTGTGGTATTTCCATGTCACAGTTTGCTGGTTGTTGAACCAGCCCACAATGTTCTCTGGTTGTAAGAAGATCAGATGATAAAACAGTGAGGATCAGAAAAATGACTGAAGTGTGAGATAACATGTTCCTCTTATCCAGTGGATGGTCATCATCACAAGAATATTGATATAATCAGTGTTTGTGCTGAAAAACACAGAAACGCTGAAGTAAAGGGTCTTATGCACAAGGATAATAGTGAAGTATTTCTTGTGCAAACCAGCCGTACCATAGAAGACAAATAAGGTTTCCCCTTCCCACTAATTTAAATGGAGCTTTTAATCCCTTGCATGTTAGAGACCTCCTCAGTGCATTGATTTGATATGCACTGGAGGCCTGTCAACATTAAAGGGATAGTAATGTTTTATAATAAAAGCATCTCTAATTAATCATCATAGTATTTGGACTTTGGAGAGTGTTATTTCAATTCTGTCAGAGTTGTAGTTCCAGAGTAATTCAATGACAAAATATCCCCCTCCCGCCCCTTTTACTGATGTAACACTGCTCAGCCAGAGCAGAAGGGAGGTGCCCAGGTAGACTGCAGAGAGGGACAATCTTCAATTAAGATAAGGGAAAAACCTGAAAAACTTGTCAAGGGGGCAGGGCTTTCATTGTTTTTATAGGAAGAAGATTGTCCCCTGCTGTTATCTGTCTGGTCTATGGATTGGATTCCACATCTGAGAAGAGATTGCTTACACTAGGTAAAAGCGGCGGGAGGGGAAACTTTGCTTGTGAACATCTCATAAATCATAAAGGTTTGAGAGGTAAGACTTATATCATTCTTCATGTTTTTTTAATGCCTACAAAGTAAAAGAAAGTTAAAACGAAGTATTACTATCCCTTTAAGAGATTTAAGAAAAAAAAAAAAAAGCCCATTCAGATCACTAATTTAGCCACCATGGTGCAGTTGGTTTCCCCAGCAGGGCTGGATTTACCTCTCTGGTGCCCCTAGGATGGGGACTTTAGGCTGCATTAGCTCCACCCATGGCCACACATATTCCTCACATAGCCCCGCCCCACTGCAATCCACTATTTCCTGGTACAGATGATACCCTTGGCCTATAGCCAGCAAGGACAAAAAAAAAAAGCTTTTGCCTATTCTGTCTATTGGGAAATTCGACCCTGTTCCTCAACCTTGCTCCATTTTAGTTGTTGTGTATATGGCCTTACTTGTATATGAAATTTTCTAGACTTCACCAAACAGACTGAAGAGGACCAGGGAACTTTAAACATTAGGAAATGGCAGAAAAAGATTTGTATTTAAATTGTAAGACCATCTTTATTTGCCTGAAGCAAAATCCTGAAACAAATCTCCATAGCTGTCCAGTTAGTAGGAATGGCATCTGCACTGTTGGCTGCTGAACATGCACACTTCCCTCGGTATTTGATTAATGGCAACATAAACAATCTCCATATTTCTCCCCTGAACTTCTGATGTGTTAGTAGTCATTTTGCAAGGTGAGAGAGGGGAATCGTTGTCCCGTCCTCTCTTCCATCTTCTTTCTGGAATCAAGCCAGATGTCTGGATGAGATCCGCTCTCTTCCTTTAAGGAAAACACTACAGATGTGGATAAAGAAGAGACATGAATGGATAAGGCTATTTGAGTATCAATATTTGTTTGTAGAATAATCAAGAGAGATAACCCAGACTGTTACTGTCTCTTATTCCAGAAAATGTTATGTTTTTGTACAACATTTACCTGAAATCGCAAACAGTGAGCAGTAGAAAGAAGACAAACCATAGAAAAGGTGCACCAGTCAGATAGCTGCAGATTCAAAAACTTGTACAACCATCTTACATTGATAAGTTTATCTACCAAAAAGTATCAGTCTTCATGTGACTATGTGGGTAATTTAAAGGGGAACTATCACCCCAAATAAAGTCCCACCCTAATATTTGCCATCTATTGATAAGCTTGCCAATGGTACTGTTATCCAGAATAATTACCGCGTTACTCAGAAATCCTATTTGTGCAGAGACTGACGGCCAGGCAACAGCACAGGCATCCTTGCTGACAGACGTCAGTATGTCTGCGTTGCATGGTACCTTTAGGTACTAGAAGGGACTGACGCCACAGGCGCACAGATTCCTCTAATAGCGCTGTTGCCTGGAGAAATACAAATGTTTTATTAATTTACTAGTATGAAAGCCCATACACACGTGCTAAAATGCCACCCAGCGGCCTGTGCTGCGGCCCTGGAGCTTGGAGCAAAGACAGGCAGTGAGCCATCTGGAGCTCCCCACTCCAGATCAGCTCATTCGGCCAGTCTCTACTGAGCATGTCTGCATCGTTCCAGCAGTCTGTACTGCGCATGTGCGGTTATGCACACACAGAGCTTCGCAGGCTAGAGCTTTATATACATTGATTTATTTACAGTACTGCTAAATGGGGTTTTATTATTTATTAGGGCCAGTTGCCACCAAGAGTGAGTGATATAGGGTTCAGCTCAATTCAGGAGATGTGTGTCTACAACAGGGATAAGACTCCATCAGTCTTCCATTTTTGTTGTGAGGACTACAAGTCCCATCATTCTCAGATGTCCAATAACCAACTGAGGAAAATGGAAGTTGTAATGCGCCAACAGCAGAAAGCGTACAGTCTGCACACCCCTGATCTACAACCTGATCCTAGTTTAGAATAGATTTGCCCAGAAACAACTTTAAATGAAGTATGCGTGACTGGACCTTTTCAGATTTGGCTACCTAAATTTTTAACCTTTAGCGGAGTCCAAATCTTACAAACAGCAAAACCCCTTAGCAGGGCCGGCCCTGACATGGGTCCGGGTGGGTCTGTGGACCCAGGCAGCCCTTTGACTGGGGAGGCAATTTGCAGCCCACTCTATGTCATTTTTGCGCCAGCCAGCCGCCAGTTCTGTGTCCACACAGCACAGGACAAAGTTTTGATTCCCTCCTGCGATCGGCGAACCTGTTGTGACAGTAATTAGTGTGGTTCAGCCTCAGTCTGTCAGCCTTACAGAGGCTGAGCCAGACTAATCACTGTCACAGCAGGCGCACTTGGCAGGGTGTCACTACTCTTTGTGTCCAGCCGGCAGTCACTTGTCACTGAGCTGGCAGCCCAGCTCTGACAGTGTCTGCCGGCTGGAGACAAAGAGTAGTGTGCTGGGGTAAGTCCTGGGTCAGCAATATGGGTGCTGGGGCATGTTTTATGGGCATCTGGCAGTGGCATATTTAATGGGCAAACTGGTTGTGGCATATGGAGGGAGAAGAGAGACAGAGGTTGGAAGAGGAGAGAGACAGAAAGAGACATGGTTGGCATGGAGAGAGAGAGAGAAAGAGACATGGGTGGCATGGAGGAAGAGAGAGAGACAGAAAGACATGGGTGGCATGGAGGGAGAGAGAGACATGGGTGGCATGGAGGGAGAGAGAGACATGGATGGTATTTTATAACTGTCCATTTTTTTACATCTGCAGCAGAGTTAGATAGCAATCTTTCACACAGGAAACCACTTTAACTCTTTCATATCAAGGGATGTCTGTTCCTGTATGGTTAGATTTTATAACCCTTTGAGTACAGGAACAGAAAATTCTAACCCTTTGAGTACAGGAGCAGACATCCCCGGTTATGAAAGGGTTAAAGTGGTGTCCTATGTGAAAGATTGCTATCTAACACTGCTGCAATTGTAAAAAAAAAAAAAAAAAGGACAGTTTTAAAATATCATCTAAAATGTGCAGTTCTTCCATTTGTCTTCACATTATACTAACTGTACAGGGAATGTAACCAGGGGAGTTGGTTGGCTTTGAAAGAACTGGGGCTTAACCCTTAGTGTGCCAGAGGGGTATGCAGCACATTGCACTGCATACCCCTCTGGCACTCAAAGGGTTAAATTTGCTTAGAGCAGCCATATGGGCGTGTTTTGGTGGGTGTAGTTTTTTTGGGGGGCAGCATTTCATCCTTGGACCCAAGCATCACAATGTGTTGGGCTGCCCCTTAAAGTTACCCTGGCAATGTGCACTATCATTGCTTGTTTTATTGAACCCGTTTCCTGATAAGAGGGCCTGCGTCATAACTTGATTTTTATATTTTTCTTAAAGCATACCTCCCAACATTTCAAATTGCCAAAGAGGGACACTTGTGTTTTAGGGGGTGGCTGGTGGGCGGGGCATTACCAAGAATTTTTAAACTATTACATGACCTGTTGAGGATTTAGAACAAGAACAAAAGTATTTTATTTACACAGACTAATTTATAAACGCATGTACTGAAGTTTAAACAAAACATTAATGTGAGTTTTATTGCTGTAGAGCAATGTGATACACTTATATACACACAACACAGTCTGGTCTACTAAAAAGAGGGAGATCAGGGTGGGAAACAGGGACAGAGGGACTGTCCCTCCTAAAGAGGGACACTTGGGTGGTATGCTTAACGTATATAAAGCAATGTGTTGTGTGCTCCTTGGGCATTAAAAGGGTTAAATACACACTTACACATGAACACCCATACACACTTTTTAAAACATACCACACTATTTTACTCAATGCTACATAAGGTATACAGGCACACAACTGTGTGTTTGCTTTGTTATAACTAATATTTTTTTAATAAAAAAATATATGCTATAGGGATTTTCTGCTGAGTAAAAAAATGGCGCTTCCACAACTGTAAGATTTCTCATTCAAGAGTTATTATATCTGAAACTTGTTTTCAATTAAACTGTTGTGGTCAGTGATTGGAGATGTTGCCATGGAGAGCTGTAGTCAAGATCTCCCATAGCGGAAAAAAATAGTCTTTTGGACACCTGCTGATGCTGTTGCTAACAGTTTGATAAAATAAAATACTTTTGAGCTGTGATAGCTTTTGAATGAAAAATCTCCCATCAGTAGAAGTACCGTTGTTTTATACAGCAGGTAACAAAAAATATATTTTCCATTAAAAAAGTTTTCTGCTTTACAGCTGACATCAGGAGAAGGGGAGGGAGGGGGAAACTTTGAATACCTATATCTCTCAAACCATAGCAGTTTGAGAGATAGGGTTTGTTGCATTTAGTTTATTATTTTCAGATCTACAAAATATTAAATACTTTTTTGGGACATTACTGTCCCTTTAAAAATGATGCAATTATGAGGAACAAATAAACTTTAGTCAAAGCCCCACTGATTAACCCCTTAAGGACCGGCGGTCCTGGGACATTTCCGTCCCATAATGCCCGCATAGGAGCAGTTGGACGCGCCAGTACACGTGACCTGTTGCGTGTATCGGTGCGTCATTATGGGTCCTGATAGAGATCGCTCCGATCTTGGAGCGGTCAATTTCAGGCCCTATTTTAACTTACAGTGCTCCCGGTAGAGCGCTGTAAGTAAAAAGTATGAGATGTACTATGACCGTCATCGGTCCTTGAGTATTTCAAGGACCGTGACGGTCCTGGTACGTCAAGGGTCCTTAAGGGGTTAAAATTAGGTTAGGTAGGGTTAGGATAGGTTACAGAGTGGTTAGGGTGAGACGAAATTTTAAACAGCAACAATTTTAGGGCACCATTTTGATGCTTGTTATATTTTGAAGTCACCATTTTGACACTTGAGATTACTACCACAACATTTTCATAGCAAATCATTGGGTTGCTGTAGCGGCAAGTAAAATGGCATGTCTCAGTGTAGGCGTAAACTAAGGATGCAATGAGGTCCAGCCTCAAAAAAGTATGGTGTGAGTAGTAGGGGATAATTTTACAGGGAAGGGAAGCATAGCTGTATTAGCTGTTAGCTATCAAGGAGGTTATGAGGATGTTATCTAATAGGCTTCCCTGTAGAGTGAGGTTGTGAGGGACTGTGTAAAAGTCTGCAGGCTATTAGAGTCTTATGGAGCAGGACATAGAATTGCCTAGGGTGAGAGTGGCCCTAGAAAAGTCTTGTAGATAGGAGTGAGAGGTTGTAATTAGAGGAAAAAGCGTAGGTCATGGTCAGAGTGTAGGTAACAATTGGAGATATATCCTGGTAAAAGGGTAGAAATAACAAGAAAGGAAATGTTGTTGAGAGCTTTGTACATTAGAACAAGGATTTTTAATTTGATTCTAGATGGAACAGGCAGCAAGTGCAGGAAATGACACATGGGGGCTGTGTTAGTACAATGACTGTGAAGATAATTATCTTGGCAGGTGCATTCTAAACTGAATAGAGGAGGGACAGCAGGGTAAGAGGAATGCCAGGTACAAGAGGGCTGCAATAATTGAGATGGGGGATGCCATATGCACTAAGACCAAAACTGGTCAATTTTCTGGGGGAAACCAACAGCACTTTCTATAGCAAATAAAGAATCACCAAATTTCCACTGATTCAAGCGGGTCTTTTACAGTGGAACTGTCCGTTTGTGACAAATAGGTGATTTTTTAAAGATCTTTCAAAACCATCTATATTTATGTTAACCATTTTTATTTACAACTATAATTTATGAGATTTTTAACTTTATTTATGTCAGCGTATGCAAATTAGACAGTACCTGTTGGCATGCAGGACAGATACTAACCTTCCACACTGGTCTTCCTCCTGTCTGCCACTCCCTGCCAGCCAGATATTAACATTCCACACTGGTCTCCTCCTGCCTGCCACTCCCTGCCAGCCAGATATTAACATTCCACACAGGTCTCCCTCCTGCCCGCCACTCCCTGCCAGCCAGATACTAACATTCCACACTGGTCTCCCTCCTGCCTGCCACTCCCTGCCAGCCAGATACTAACATTCCACACTGGTCTCCCTCCTGCCTGCCACTCCCTGCCAGCCAGATACTAACATTCCACACTGGTCACCTTCCTGCCCGCCTCTCCCTGCCAGCCAGATACTAACATTCCACACTGGTCTCCCTCCTGCCTGCCACTCCCTGCCAGCCAGATACTAACATTCCACACTGGTCACCTCCCTGCCCGCCTCTCCCTGCCAGCCAGATACTGACATTCCACACTGGTCTCCCTCCTGTCTGCCATTCCCTGCCAGCCAGATACTAACATTCCACACTGGTCTCCCTCCTGCCTGCCACTCCCTGCCAGCCAGATACTAACATTCCACACTGGTCACCTCCCTGCCCGCCTCTCCCTGCCAGCCAGATACTGACATTCCACACTGGTCTCCCTCCTGTCTGCCATTCCCTGCCAGCCAGATACTAACATTTCACACTGGTCTCCATCCTGTCCGCCACTCCCTGCCAGCCAGATACTAACATTCCACACTGGTCTCCTCCTGCCTGCCACTCCCTGCCAACCAGATACTAACATTCCACACTGGTCTCTCTCCTGCCTAGCACTCCCTGCCAGCCAGTTATTAACATTCCACACTGGTCTCCCTCCTGCCTGCCACTCCCTGCCAGCCAGATACTAACATTCCACACTGGTCTCCCTCCTGCCTGCCACTCCCTGCCAGCCAGATACTAACATTCCACACTGGTCACCTTCCTGCCCGCCTCTCCCTGCCAGCCAGATACTAACATTCCACACTGGTCTCCCTCCTGCCTGCCACTCCCTGCCAGCCAGATACTAACATTCCACACTGGTCACCTCCCTGCCCGCCTCTCCCTGCCAGCCAGATACTGACATTCCACACTGGTCTCCCTCCTGTCTGCCATTCCCTGCCAGCCAGATACTAACATTCCACACTGGTCTCCCTCCTGCCTGCCACTCCCTGCCAGCCAGATACTAACATTCCACACTGGTCACCTCCCTGCCCGCCTCTCCCTGCCAGCCAGATACTGACATTCCACACTGGTCTCCCTCCTGTCTGCCATTCCCTGCCAGCCAGATACTAACATTTCACACTGGTCTCCATCCTGTCCGCCACTCCCTGCCAGCCAGATACTAACATTCCACACTGGTCTCCTCCTGCCTGCCACTCCCTGCCAACCAGATACTAACATTCCACACTGGTCTCTCTCCTGCCTAGCACTCCCTGCCAGCCAGTTATTAACATTCCACACTGGTCTCCCTCCTGCCTGCCACTCCCTGCCAGCCAGATACTAACATTCCACACTGGTCTCCCTCCTGCCTGCCACTCCCTGCCAGCCAGATACTAACATTCCACACTGGTCACCTTCCTGCCCGCCTCTCCCTGCCAGCCAGATACTAACATTCCACACTGGTCTCCCTCCTGCCTGCCACTCCCTGCCAGCCAGATACTAACATTCCACACTGGTCACCTCCCTGCCCGCCTCTCCCTGCCAGCCAGATACTGACATTCCACACTGGTCTCCCTCCTGTCTGCCATTCCCTGCCAGCCAGATACTAACATTTCACACTGGTCTCCATCCTGTCCGCCACTCCCTGCCAGCCAGATACTAACATTCCACACTGGTCTCCTCCTGCCTGCCACTCCCTGCCAACCAGATACTAACATTCCACACTGGTCTCTCTCCTGCCTAGCACTCCCTGCCAGCCAGTTATTAACATTCCACACTGGTCTCCCTCCTGCCTGCCACTCCCTGCCAGCCAGATACTAACATTCCACACTGGTCTCCCTCCTGCCTGCCACTCCCTGCCAGCCAGATACTAACATTCCACACTGGTCACCTTCCTGCCCGCCTCTCCCTGCCAGCCAGATACTAACATTCCACACTGGTCTCCCTCCTGCCTGCCACTCCCTGCCAGCCAGATACTAACATTCCACACTGGTCACCTCCCTGCCCGCCTCTCCCTGCCAGCCAGATACTGACATTCCACACTGGTCTCCCTCCTGTCTGCCATTCCCTGCCAGCCAGATACTAACATTCCACACTGGTCTCCCTCCTGCCTGCCACTCCCTGCCAGCCAGATACTAACATTCCACACTGGTCACCTCCCTGCCCGCCTCTCCCTGCCAGCCAGATACTGACATTCCACACTGGTCTCCCTCCTGTCTGCCATTCCCTGCCAGCCAGATACTAACATTTCACACTGGTCTCCATCCTGTCCGCCACTCCCTGCCAGCCAGATACTAACATTCCACACTGGTCTCCTCCTGCCTGCCACTCCCTGCCAACCAGATACTAACATTCCACACTGGTCTCTCTCCTGCCTAGCACTCCCTGCCAGCCAGTTATTAACATTCCACACTGGTCTCCCTCCTGCCTGCCACTCCCTGCCAGCCAGATACTAACATTCCACACTGGTCTCCCTCCTGCCTGCCACTCCCTGCCAGCCAGATACTAACATTCCACACTGGTCACCTTCCTGCCCGCCTCTCCCTGCCAGCCAGATACTAACATTCCACACTGGTCTCCCTCCTGCCTGCCACTCCCTGCCAGCCAGATACTAACATTCCACACTGGTCACCTCCCTGCCCGCCTCTCCCTGCCAGCCAGATACTGACATTCCACACTGGTCTCCCTCCTGTCTGCCATTCCCTGCCAGCCAGATACTAACATTTCACACTGGTCTACATCCTGTCCGCCACTCCCTGCCAGCCAGATACTAACATTCCACACTGGTCACCTCCCTGCCCGCCTCTCCCTGCCAGCCAGATACTGACATTCCACACTGGTCTCCCTCCTGTCTGCCATTCCCTGCCAGCCAGATACTAACATTCCACACTGGTCTCCATCCTGTCCGCCACTCCCTGCCAACCAGATACTAACATTCCACACTGGTCTCCTCCTGCCTGCCACTCCCTGCCAACCAGATACTAACATTCCACACTGGTCTCTCTCCTGCCTAGCACTCCCTGCCAGCCAGTTATTAACATTCCACACTGTTCTCCCTCCTGCCTGCCACTCCCTGCCAGCCAGATACTAACATTCCACAGTTCTCCCTCCTGACTGTCACTCCCTTCCAGCAAATTCTAGCTCATCTGCATTCACTCAAATATAAATTAATCTAAATAGATTATAAAATATTGTTTGAAATAAAAATGATAATATGAATATATGTGATTTTGAAAGTTCTTTCAAAATCATCTATTTGTTACAAATAGACAGTTCCACTGAACTATGTAAATGGTAGAGAGGCCACCCAGTGAACTGTTTTGCAATGGATTGGAGACCTCTCTAATATTCAGGGGATTTAAATTTGGTTTTGCCCCAGAATTTCTACTCGTTTTCCTTTATACCTTTGTCCCAGTCCTCCATCCATCAGCACACTTTTAACCCTTTGAATGTATACCTCCAAAGTATCCCTCTTTAAGAGGGACAGTCCCTCTTTTAGGTACAAATCCCTCTGTCCCTCTTTCCCACCCTGATGTCCTTCTTTTTAGGAAATCACACTATGTGGTGTGTATATAAGTGTATCTTATTGCTCTACAGCAATAAAACTCACATTAATGTTTGTTTAAATGTCAGTATATGTGTTTATAAATTAGTCTGTTTAAATAAAATACATTGGTCTTGTTATAAGTCATTTATTAGGTTACACAAGGAGGTGTCAATAAGTAATGAAATAGCCTAAAAATTATCAGTAATGCCCCACCCACTGGCCACGCCCCCAACAACACTCCCTAAAACACAAGTGTCCCTCTTTGGCAATTTGAAATGTTGGGAGGTATGTGAATGCCAGCAGGGTGTGTAAGGCATTGCATACCCCTCTGACACTCAAAGCGTTAATTCCAGTGAGTTCTTAATAGTTATTAAGTATGCAAGGAAAGAAAGTTAAAAAGGAAGAATAGAAATAAAATCTAGAGGTTTATGCATAAGAATGAATAGGGGGTTATGTTCTAATAAGAGAATGGGCAGAAAAGATAGAGGTTTATGCATAAGAATGAATAGGGAGTTATGTTCTAATAAGAAAATGGGCAGAAAACATAGAGGTTTATGCATAAGAATGAATAGAACGTTATGTTCTAATAAGACAATGGACAGAAAAGCTGGAGGTTTATGCATAAGAATGAATAGAACGTTATGTTCTAATAAGATAATGGGCAGATTGTCCCCTGCTGTTATCTGTCTGGTCTATGGACTGGATTCCACATCTGAGAAGAGATGGCTTGCACTAGGTAAAAGGGGCGGGAGGGGAAACTTTGCTTGTGAAAATCTCTCAAACCATAAAGGTTTGAGAGATAAGACTTATATCGTTCTTCATGTTTTTTTAATGCCTACAAAATAAAATAAAGATAAAACGAAGTATTACTATCCCTTTAACAGTATCAGCTCTGCAAAAAATGTAACCCTTTGAGTGCCAGAGGGGTGTGTATATAGGATAGTCTACCCTTGCACTAAAATGCTAATTTAGGATTACATTTTTGGAATTTACATAACATAAAAACATTTTTCAGATGCTACCTGGAGTTACATGATAGTGAAAATTATATAACCTAATTTCATTTTTTTGGTGTTAGTGTCCCTTTAAGAAGCCTAGCAGTTATTAAGAATGTACAGATAGTTTTGAATATTTTCATTAATTTTTATCCCCTATGCGTTTTATCCTTGTGCTTTTATTCATGTGATAACAACTTCCGTCAGTCCTGGATGCTGTGTTCATAGAGTCAGACTTAAAGTGGAATTTACACCTTCAAAATATAGTAATGTTTCACAATAAAAGCAGCTCCAACTAATCTTCATAGTATTTGGACTTTGGAGAGTGTTATTTCAATACGGTCAGAGTTGTAGTTCAGGAGTAATTGAATGATAAAGTATCCCCCTCCTGCCCCTTTTACTGATGTAACACTGCTCAGCTCAGAGCAGCAAGACTGTTTGGATGGATCACAGAGAGGGACAATCTTCAGTGAGCAAAAGGAAAAGCCTGAAAAACCTGTCAAGGGGGGCAGGGTTTTCCTTATACTCACAGTAAGAAGACTGTCCCTTGCTGTGAGCTGTCCACTCAAGAGAACAGATTCCACATCTGAGGGGAGATGGCTTACATTAGGTAAAAGGGGCGAGAGGAGGACACTTTATCAAGTTTACATAGCTGAACAGTCCAGCACATGTAGTTTAGTGGATATTCACACTTATTTCTGGGGAAAGTGAAAGTGAAAATTTCCTGGTACAGCACAGAGCTAAATTAGCATATGAAATATCACTGAGACGTTCATTAGCATATGACAGATATCTGAAAATGCTTCATTAGCATATGAAACATCACTGAAAAGCTTAACCTTTCAGTGCCAAAAGTGCATACCTCACTGGGATTCAAAGGGGTAATTAGCATATGAAACGTCACTAGTATGCACAAGTACCACTATTAGCATACAGTAAAAAGTATGAGTATCTCATTAACTATAAAGTTGCTGGTCTCGTAGTTAGTAGTTACCATGGCATATAGACAATTTTAATGCAGTTTTCAAACACACAAATGTGAATCAAAGTGAAAGGTCCATTTTAAGGACCAGAGGGATGTTCAAATATGTTTCATACCCCCTCCAGTCTTTTAAAGGGTTAAGATGAAGATTTGCAGTGGGTAGAGTGGTCATGCTAGCAACTGTCACATAAACCTCCATGGATATGGCATCCAGGTCTGATTGAAGATGTTGTCTCTAAAACAAAAGCACAAGGGCCATAATAAAGTAAGTGGGAGTTATTATTAGGATGCTGTACTTATCCTTTAACCCTCTGAGTGTCAGAGTGGTATCCAAAGCATTGTAAAGCAATGTTAGATACCTCTCTGGCACTTAAAAGGTTAAACTACCACTGATCAAACGCTGACCCCAGTGATGGACATTTGTTGGTACATCATGTGTGAGGAAGGCTGAGTGGGATTTGCATACCTCCCAACATTTCAAATTGTCAAAGAGGGACAATTGTGTTTTAGGGGGGGTGGTTGAGGGTATGGCTGGTGGGCGGGGCATTAACAAGAATTTTTCAGCTATTTCATGACCTATTGACACCTCCTTGTGTTACCTAATAAATGACTTATAAAAAGACCAAATTATTTTATTTACACAGACTATTTTCTAAACACATAGAGTGACACTTAAACAAACAATAATGTGGGTTTTATAGCTATCGACAATGTGATACACATATATACACCCCACACAGTCTGATCTCCTAAACACAGGGACACCAGGGTGATACACTTATATACACACCACACAGTCTGATCTCCTAAACACAGGGACACCAGGGTGATACACTTATATACACACCGCAAAGTGTGATCTCCTAAACACAGGGACACCAGGGTGATACACTTATATACACACCACACAGTCTGATCTCCTAAACACAGGGACACCAGGTTGATACACTTACATACACACCACACAGTCTGATCTCCTAAACACAGGGACACCAGAGTGATACACTTCTATACACACCACACAGTCTTATCTCCTAAACACAGGGACACCAGGATGATACACGTATATACACACCACACAGTCTGATCTCCTAAACACAGGGACACCAGGGTGATACACTTATATACACACCACACAGTCTGGTCTCCTAAACACAGGGACACCAGGGTGATACACTTATATATATACACCACACAGTCTGATCTCCTAAACACAGGGACACCAGGGTGATACACTTATATATACACACCACACAGTCTGATCTCCTAAACACAGGGACACCAGGGTGATACACTTATATACACGCCACACAGTCTGATCTCCTAAACACAGGGACACCAGGGTGATACACTTATATACACACCACACAGTCTGATCTCCTAAATACAGGGACACCAGGGTGATACACTTATATACACACACCACACAGTCTGTTCTCCTAAACACAGGGACACCAGGGTGATACACTTATATACACACCACACAGTCTGATCTCCCAGACACAGGCACACCAAGGTGATACACTTATATACACACCACACAGTCTGATCTCCTAAACACAGGGACACCAGGGTGATACACTTATATACACACCACACAGTCTGATCTCCTAAACACAGGGACATCAGGTTGATACACTTATTTACACACCACACAGTCTGATCTCCTAAACACAGGGACACCAGGTTGATACACTTACATACACACCACACAGTCTGATCTCCTAAACACAGAGACACCAGGGTGATACACTTATATACACACCACACAGTCTGATCTCCTAAACACAGGGACACCAGGTGATACACTTATATACACACCACACAGTCTGATCTCCTAAACACAGGGACATCAGGTTGATACACTTATTTACACACCACACAGTCTGATCTCCTAAACACAGGGACACCAGGGTGATACAGTTCTATACACACCACACAGTCTGATCTCCTAAAAAGAGGGACATTAAGGTGGGAAAGAGGGACAGTAGGATTTGGGTCTATAAGAGGGACAATTGAGAGGTATGGATTTGAGCAGCAGAAATCACCAGAGTAAGAGAAATTGAGAGCAAAGCCGTTTAATGTTGCCATAGCAACAGAAGAAGCTGGTTAAACATTTGTTAGTATTATTTTTTAGTATGTTGTGTATAGTTATGCAAAAGGGTTAAACCAATCATAGCAACACAGATCTGCTATATTTTCTCCCTTTAACTAGCTACCATACTTCTTAATTTCGTCCAGAGAGACGCTGAAGCTTTAAAGCATCTTAGATTTAAGAATAAGAAAAAATACAGTTGTCTCATGATTGAATCACCACGTTGAACTGGCATTAGGTTGTGTAACCTTCTGAGTGCCTGTGGGAGCAGGACATTGTAATTAATGTTAAAGTCAGATCCCATTCCCTGGCATGTTGTTGAACGTTCCGGAATGGCGTTTGCATGGTACTGGATGCCAGGCAGTGTTAAGCACTGGAGAGGCATGTACTGAGCTTTATATCAGGTTGTTTCACACATCTAGAGCTATGTAATAAACCCATGCGATGCACGGTTTACTATATTGCTTTGGCATTAGATGGGTTAACGGTTAATAAACTGACATCAGTTGGACAGATTGGGTGTTTTCTGAGAGCCCTCAACTCCTTATTTAAAGTAGGAACCCTTTGAGTGCCCGGACGTTTAACGCGTTGCTCTCCCGGGACTTAAAGGGTTAACCCAAACAAATGCCAGAGCATCATGGTTAACCACTGCATTTCTAGAGCTGGGAGCATATGAGCCATCTCAGGCTGTTCCAGTCATCTTGATCTATGTAATATAACTGAGAGTTGTCTTTAGCAGTACAGGAATACAGCGACCGCCTGGTTTAGGAGGCATCTTAGTCCATGGAGGACACGGGTACATGGGTTAACCCTTTGAGTGCCAGAGGGGTACGCAACGCATTCTAAAGCAATGCGTTGCGTACCCCTCTGGCACTCAAAGGGTTAAAAGTACACAGCTCTGTTTTCGGGCAACACTTTCAGCACCCAGCTCCAGCAATGTAGTTGTTACCCATTATTTTTTGACATCACGTTAACCATTTGAGGTCACCTGGAAATGATAAGTAATTAATTGGATCCCCACATCATTTCTAAAATGACTCTAAGAAGTGCCAGTCAGAGACACTGGCACTCAAAGGGTTGGGTTATAAAAGCGGGTGGGGCCCCAGGTTAGCCCTTCCCCTCCCCAGCTGATCTCAGAACAGGAGGTGTGCCAGGCAGCCGGGCTTTCTGTGCAGCTTCACCTGGGACAGTCACACATGCAGGAGACTGGAGGGGTCACAATGTGGCCCCTGCGCATGGAAGCATGGCACCCAGACTGAGCCCCCGAAGGGCCCGGAGATACCTCTTCCTCTGCACTCTTTGCCTATCTTGTACCCTGCTGTGCTACAACCTCATCCTCCGCAGCCACACCAGCATGCACAGCCGGGAGTACCAGCAGCTTAGCTGCCCTGTGCCCCCGCTTTTAGGGGGCAAGAAGCTATTGCAGAAGATGCCCCCTTGCCCCAACTCTGGAGCCACCCTCCCCCCCAGCAGCACCGATCTGCCCTCCACAGTAGTGGACTGGAAAGGCAAGAACCACACTGAAACCCCGCAAGTAAAACGGACCCCCCAAACCACCACAGAACAGCAGACTCACTCTACTGGGAACTACACTGCGACCCCAAGATACGGACACAAGAGGCTTCCCCAGGCGATCATTGTGGGGGTTAAAAAGGGGGGTACGAGGGCTGTGCTGGAATTTATTAGGGTGCACCCCGAAGTTCGAGCCATGGGGACTGAACCCCACTTTTTTGATAGGAACTATGAGAGGGGTCTGGATTGGTACAGGTAAGTGAACCTGCCTGGATATGCCAATGTGAAAACAAAATGGAGGACCATATGTATAAAATCACCAGTGGTGCTATTGTGGGGCAAACCAACTGCACCACTGAAAATAAATTAAACTCAGCACTAATTGCTTTTGGAGACGTCTCTAGCATTTAAAGTGTTAAAACCCCCATTTAAATCAGAAGTAGTTTAGATCTATTCCCTATAGTGTGGTTGCACCTGAATTCCTCCACTTCTGATCTTGTGCAAATGCTCCAGTCTCTCTCCCCTTCCTAAATTCAGCGTGGTAATTTGGACATCACTACAACTGATGTACCCAGTAGACCTGAGGGTTATGCACTAAGCAGGGGTGATAAGGCAGATAACTTACTTCTCTAGTGATATCACTTCTACAGTCCCCTGTATTGCTTGAACAAGAGAGAGTTGAGCTATCAAAAGCTTGTCTTAAAATATAAACTGTCAGTCTTAATAAAAAAGGTGTCCCCAAATCCCAAAATATTCATGTCTTTGTATTACCAAAACGGTGCTAATACGGCTGCTACAAATTAATTCATGTTATTCTATGAACCAATATCTCTTAGTATATAGGAACTGGAGAACTGATCTCACTGGAGAAGTTATCTCCTCTTTATCATACCTCAGTGCATCTCCATCTGGAGTAATTCTGGAATGTGGGACAAACTAACTACGCCGTATGGGGAAAAATCCCAAACACTTTCAGTGCCAGAGGGGTATGTGTTAGATACCTCTTTGGCGCTGAAAGAGTGAAGTGTGGCTTGTAACCCAATTCATGCCTGATAAGTCCCCAGAGCATTGCTTTGCAATGTATTTGAGACCTCTCTAGCATTCTATGGCTTTAAAACACAATTTAAATCAGTGGGGATTTGTATTTGACCCCTGTGGTCCAGTTGGTGTGCCCCAATATTACTCCAGGGGGTTCCACACTAAGGTATGACAATAAGGAGACAAACTGTAGTCTGTGATAAACCCTCCAGTTCCAATGTTATTCTATGACGCCTATGCAATAACATCGGTCCAATCTGAGATCTTAGTGCACAGGCTCCATAGAACAGTGGTTCTCAACCCGTGCTCTCAGTGGCTATTAACAGGCCAGGATTTTAGAATTTCCTTTTAAGAGCACAGGTGAGTTAATCAATACGACTGAGCCTCTGATCAACACATTTGTGTTCTAGCAGGGAAATTCCTAAGTCCTGGCCTGTTAGTGGCCACTGAGGGCACGGGTTGAGAACCTCTGTCATAGAACATAACATAGGAACTGGAGAGTTTATCTTCCCGAGAAGTCATCTCCTCTTTATCGCACCTTAGTACGTCTTCCCCCGCTTCCTCTTAGTACATCAGCCTCCTTATGCTGTGATGTGCAACACTTCTCCAGGCCGGAGGGGAAGGGGGGTTGAGCAAGAATTGCACAGCTACAAAGGGGTTAAATTGCAATGGATTTGGAGAGTTCTAGTCTTTGCCTTGATGTCACAGTGAAAGAGTTAAAATGCTTGGCAGCAGTCTTAATAGGGATCAAATCCATTTTTTTCCATATAATTCTAACCCTTTTGTATGGCAAGCAATGCACTGGACACATCTGACACTCAAGGGATTAACCCTTTGAGTGCCAGAGAGGTATCCACGCATTGGGGTGCAATGAGTTGGCACTCAAAGGGTTAAAGTATAATGTAACGTGAAGCAGTTCTGGAACAAAACAGCACTCTGGCGGGCAAAACAGTCTCCACATTTCCAATGAATTAAATCGGGGCTTTTAACTACTTGGCTCCTAGAAAGGTCTGTAATGCAATGGATCGTTCTGCAGCATTCACAGAGTTAAAAGCCCCATGTATGGTAATTATTTCTGTCCCATGGTGTTGGTTTACCCCAGAGTTCCTCCACTTCACCCTAAAACAGGCACTAGGATCTATTTACTAACGCTGCAGGCTATTACCAATTTACATCAGTCTCCCCATAATGTTAATTGCACCAAGGGGAGGGCAGCGGGGAAGTGCATAAGCTGTTCAGGGTGTTCTGTTCCTTTAAGGTTTTTTATTTTTTTGTATTTATTTGGGGTGGGGGTTACACCTTGTACTGAACAAGAGGCAGAGCAAATTACCGTAACTGTAAACCATTTTACCGGGCATGCTGTAGTGGAGGTATTCAGGAGTTGCTGGTATGGAAGTCATAGGGACAGCAGAGTGTGAGCACCTGGACTAAAGCATCATGGCCTCTGGTCTAGTACATACCTGGAACTGTAGTGTTTGTGCTGTTATGTACTAGAGCCATCATACGCTGTAGTCTAATACATACCTGGAACTGTAGTGTTTGTGCTGGTATGTACTAAAGCCATCATACGCTCTAGTCTAGTACATACCTGGAACTATAGTGTTTGGGCTGGTATGTACTAAAGCCATCATACGCTCTAGTCTAGTACATACCTGGGACCGTAGTGTTTGTGCTGTTATGTACTAAAGCCATCATACGCTCCAGTCTAGTACATACCTAGAACTGTAGTGTGTGTGCTGTTATGTACTAAAGCCATCATACGCTGTAGTCTAATACATACCTGGAACTGTAGTGTTTGTGCTATTATGTACTAAAGCCATCATACGCTCTAGTCTAGTACATACCTGGAACTGTAGTGTGTGTTCTGTTATGTACTAAAGCCATCATACGCTCCAGTCTAGTACATACCTGGAACTGTAGTGTGTGTGCTGTTATGTACTAAAGCCATCATACACTCTAGTCTAGTACATACCTGGAACTGTAGTGTTTGTGCTATTATGTACTAAAGCCATCATACACTCTAGTCTAGTACATACCTGGAACTGTAGTGTTTGTGCTATTATATACTAAAGCCATCATACGCTCTAGTCTAGTACATACCTAGAACTGTAGTGTGTGTTCTGTTATATACTAAAGCCATCATACGCTCTAGTCTAGTACATACCTGGAACTGTAGTGTGTGTGCTATTATGTACTAGAGCCATCATACGCTCTAGTCTAGTACATACCTGGAACTGTAGTTGTGGTTAACATCTTAATTCAGAACATGAGCTGGGCTGGCAGATTTAAATGGGACTTTTAACCCCTTGAATGCTAGAGCATTGCTTTGAATTCAAGACGTTAAAAGCCCCATTTAAATCAATGACAATGTTTCATTTCTCTCCAGGTGCTGGATTCTATTGCAGGTGCTGATTTTATCACTGCTTTTATCTCCAGGTTTCCCCGTAGACTTCCATACGAAGACGTTTGATAAAATGGGTGGTAACATTTATCACCTGCAATAGAATCCAGCCCCATAGTGCAGCGGGTCGGCTGTAGAATTACTCCACTTTTCTCTTGTGCGTATATCCCTTCTTTTTGGGACTATAACTACAACATAGGGGAGGAATACAAATTCCAAACATTCTCAGTAAATTACACGGGGCTTTTAACTCTTTGAATGCTATTGAGGTCTCCAAATCATGTACTGGAGATCTTTCTGGTATTCAAGGGGTTAAAAGCCCCGTTTTAAATTAATGGAAATGTGTTTTTGTACCCTGCATTGCAGTTGGTTCACCCCAATATGACACTTTGCCTTGATGCATAAAGTTAGACGCCTCTTAACCCTTTGACTGTCAGAAGTATCCAACACATTCAAACATTAAAGAGACAGTAATACTTAAAATTAAAAAAAACATATGTTGTAGGGTTTATCTCCCTGAGTAAAACAAGGGGACTTCAACAGCTGAGAGATGTTTTAGTCAAAAGTTATTACAGCTCAAACCTGATATTTTTAGACGCAATATCACAGTGGCCTGAAATTGTACAGTGGCGCTGCTGCTACACCATCCTATGGAGATTCATAGTGAACTGACCAGAGCTGTCCATAGGATGGTGCAGCTACAGTGCCACTGTATAACTTCAGGCCATTTTGATAGTGCTTCTAAGTTTGAGCTGTAATGACTTCTGAATAAACACCTCTCAGCACTGAAAGTACCCTTGTTTTACTCAAAGGGGTAAACACTAAAATATATTTTTACATATTAAGTATTATCTCTTTAAAGTACCACTTTGCATCCAGTGAGGTATACAGATTTTAGGTCTCATTAAGATGCTAATGTGAGACATTTTTAAATTCCTCTGTGAAACACTAATTATTTAGCATGATGGAGAGCTATTGCCTAGAAGCAATGCAAAAGGTCTCACAATTGGTGCCAGCAGTGGGACTTTGACAGATGTGCTGCAATAATCTTAACCCACTGAAGAGCTGTTCAGTAGTTGCATAACCCCAGATTCCATTAGAACCTTGTATCATTGGTCTCTTTAGCTCCGAGCTATTAAGAAGGATCAGTCTTGTTTTATTCAAGGATAATTTGAAAAACAACCCAACAACATAGAAGAAAATTAGATTAAAAGAGAGCGAGAAGGAATGAGATGTGCAGAGGGAAGACAGGAGTCTTAATCACCCCTTTAGGCAAATTTCTACATTATTTTCATGGTAAGGGCTCACTTGTAGGTTAATCCTTTAACCCTTTGAGTGCCAGAAGGGTTAAAGACCAGATGCATATTAAAAATTCAAAATCAAGAATCTATGACTAAGGGTAGTAATCGGCAAGCTGAAAAGGAGCAATTCTGCAGCATACTACCTGTACTGTAGGGGACAAAGGAAAATTCCCAATGTTTTAAATGGGACTTTTAACCCATTAACTGCTATGGTGTTCTTGAACACATTGCTTGCATCCAAGACATTAAAAGCTCATTTTAAATGAATGGCGATTTGGGAAATATTTTTGTTGCCTCCTGTGGTTCATTTGGCTTAACCCCAAAATTGTTCTTCTTTATGTTCGTGAATATGGTCCTAGTGTTCAGGGGTTAAGGGGGGAACTGTACTCTAAAATTGTGAGGCTTAAAGGGACAGTAATGGCCAAAAATTTTTTTTACAGTTATGTAGAGTTTCAAATATTAATCAAATTGCTTCAAACCTTCACTTGAGTCATAAGAATCTATGGTAATCAATGTGTACAGTAAACACAGTAAAACCACTAGTGTGAGTGATGAAGAGAGGAAGTTCCGATTTTCTTTATCTCATGAGAAATAAACAAGTCACGTTAAGTTTTATACAAAAAATTAAAAACTATATATGTTATATTAAAAAAACAGAACAAAATTGACATTTTTATTAAAAAGATGGGACAGTGTGGAAATATGAAAAAAAACCCGGTAATGTCCCATTTAAAACAGTACATAGCTGGACTTGATGGACGCATGTCTTTTTTTCAGCCTCATCAACTATGTTTGCTCTTGAAACTCAGGGTTTTGACCCAAATCTCAGGGTGCAGGGCCGTATTCTCATGGCGTGAAAGCTCAGTGTTAACTGCTATCTCTTCTGTGCCAAATAACTGCTTATTTAGTCCCTAAATTGCTGCCATTTCTACCAGAAAGACAGAGATAAATCATGCGTCTCTCTTGTAAGTTCAGCAGTGAAAACTCTTGTACCCCTCTGGCACTCAAAGGGTTAACAACCAGTCAGCGTGTCTCGCGGCTTCGTGTTAAGGACTTTTTTTTTTTTTTTTTGCTACAATCGCTTGGCGACCCCTGAATTCCATGACGTGCCAGAACCTTCTCCAGGTTGGTGCTGAACCAGGCGTGTTGGTCCTGGCACGTCAGGAGTCGTTAAGGGGTTAAGTTACATCATGTTAAAGTGGAAGTACCACCTATTTTAAACTTTATGTAAAATAATTACCCATCTGACGACTAGATGCTCAGTAGCCCTAGTCGCCAGAATTATTACTTGGTTAATGAGAATTATACCCTGCTCCGGGGCTGGCAGGCAGTAAACAATGCAGACATCTTTCCATAGTGACGTATGCGCACCTGCGCTGTCAGTCCCTTTTGGAGCTGAACTGCTCCTAGCAACACCTCCCAGAGCAGGCTGGGACTGACAGCGCAGGTGCGAAGACGTCACTATGGAAAGATGTCTGCACTGTTTCCTACCTGTCAGTCCAGGTGCAGTGTATAATTCACATTAACGCGGTAATAATTCTGGTGACTAGCGCTACTGAGCAGCTAGTCACCAGATGGGGAATTATTTGACATAAACTTTAAAATAGGTGGTAGTTCTGCTTTAAGGGTTCATTGAGGACCGATAAGAATACCTTCCGGTTAGAGCAAGCAGGAACATATATCACCTGAAATCTACATTATGGAGAACTTATCGTGTTAATATTCCAAAGAGCTCAGGGGGGGCTCATTCTGAAAGCTCCTGGGTATGGGAAAGCAATGCATTGGGTAACTCTCCAGCATTCTAGAGGTTCAAAATAACGTTTAACCCCTTAAGAACTCATGGCATGCCAGGACCATCACAGCAGTTTTGCACTTAAAGCGGAGCTATCACCACATTATACTGAGCCCTAAATACTAATAATAATAGCGATATGCATCTACGTTCCTGTTCTTGTAATTTCAATAATTGTGGCATTAGTGAAAAATAGACCTTTATAGGCAGACAGGTATTGGCAGGGATCTTGCTGTAGGCGATCTCTGCGCCTGCACTGTCAGTTCCTTCCGGTGCCTTAAGGTAAGCAGGCATTGAACTCTCCAATCGTGGAGTTGAAGGGGACGGAGAGCGAAGACACAGAGATGCCTTCTGTGCAAGATGTCTGCTCTGTTTTCCGATGCCTGTCTGCGTATACAGATCTATTTTCACTAATGCTGCAAGAACGTAGATGCATATTGCTATTGTTATTAGTATTTGGGGCTCAATATAATGTGGATGATGGTTCCGCTTTAACGCTTCAGTGATGGTCCTGGCAGGTCATGTAATTCAGGGGGCTGCACAACGATCGGGCACCCCTCAATCCAAATTGCAAAAAAAAAAAAAAAAAAAAAAAGCTCCAATGTCCTTAACCCTTCAAAGGGATAGTAATACTTCATTTTATCTTTATTTTATTTTGTAGGCATTAAAAAAACATGAACGATATAAGTCTTATCTCTCAAACCTTTATGGTCTGAGAGATATCGACAAGCAAAGTTCCCCCTCCTGCCCCTTTTACCTAGTGTAAGCCATCTCTTCTCAGATATGGAATGCAGTCCATAGACCACACAGATAACAGCAGGGGACAATCTTCTTCCTATGAGACCAATGAAAGTCCTGCCCCCCTTGACAAGTTTTTCAGGTTTTTCCCTTATCTTAATTGAAGATTGTCCCTCTCTGCAGTCTAACTGGGCACCTCCCTTCTGATCTGGCTGAGCAGTGTTACATCAGTAAAAGGGGCAGGAGGGAGATACTTTGTCATTGAATTACTCTTGAACTACAACTCTGACAGAATTGAAATAACACTCTCCAAAGTCCAAATACTATGATGATTAATTAGAGATGCTTTTATTATGAAACATTACTATTCCTTTAAGTGCCAGAGGCGTACGGAATGCATTGCAAATCAATGCATTCCGTACCCCTCTGTCTCTCAAAGGGTTAACTGAAGGATGTGTTTGTTAAGGGTTTAATCAATTTGATTTTTGGTTTTATCCATATAGTGCAGTTAGTTTGCCCTAGAATTGTTGCACTTTATTAATACACTAGTTGAAGAGCACATTACACGGGCCACAGTGCCACTGCCAGCCGGTCGTGGGGCAGTCATTTACAGTAGAGACTGCCCGCGCCGTGGCTGGTACAGAGCTGGACGCGGGCAGTCTCTACTAAGCATGACTGCAGCATGCGCAGCAGTTTCTACTGCCCATGATTTCTTCCTTACACATGTTTTAGCAAATTATTATATAGGATATGGCCCATAGGCTTTCTTGCTTGTTCTTTTTGATGTGCTCTACATGGAAATCCAGATTTTTATTAGAAAACTCCCCAAAATAAGACTCTAGGGATGCAACCATTTTATTTACAGCTGAAGCCCCGGCTGGTTACTACATCTCTTATATCTCAGTATATAAAAGTCATAAATCTGTCGATCACAACATCATTGAGTAAGACATATGAAACATTTGTCTGAATCTCCAAAACATTACGAGAAATCTTTAAGTGGGCCTGTTTCACAAAAAAAGTGTCTCCTATTAATCTTCATAGTATTTGGGCCTGTGTCTGTTTGGGGGGGCAGGTCCCCTTGCTTTGCCAGGCCCAATACACCAGTACTGCCTGTTCACTCTGATGCATCCCTGGTTTTCTGATCAATAGACCATCAAAGCTGGATGTAATACAACGTTTGTCTCCCTGCAGCCCTGTGTTCCCTGTGCTTTCTGTTTTATATTTATTTCTTTACTTTTTATCTCTGAAGCTGCTTTAAGGTTTCCTGTCAGAAAGCTTGCTGTATACAGATCCAGGTAGCCCTCTGTCAAGGACCTAAAAAAAAAATACATATAGGCAGTTTCACTGTACATGTTGTATACTTGAAGATTCTGCAAAGTCAACATAAAGAGTTACTATGCCTTTAAAAAGATAATTTGCCTATGTTCACATCGGCGATTTTTCTTCTGCGTTTTCTGCGTAGCTGTGCCTAGTTGCCTCTGATTCCTGCATTTCTCCCAGCAGTTCTCTGGGGGTGAGGTGGCAGGTGGGCATCACAAGATTGGCACACGTGGGCTTCGGTCATATATTAGTGACCATTGCCCACGTGAGTCAACAAGTTACTAACTAGAGGATGCATTGCCTCGCATCCTCCTAAATAATCCATGTGAATGGTCTGCAGAGGCGTAACTAGAAGGAACCGGGCCCTGGTGCAAGAATTGCCATGGGCCCCCCCGACCACATTGGCCCCCTTCATCTCCACATTGCCCCTACCACAATGCCCCCTTCATCTCCACAATGCCCCCCCTTCATCTCCACAATGCCTCTTCCACAATGCCCCCCCTTCATCTCCACAATGCCCCTTCCATAATGCCCCCTTCATCTCCACAATGCCCCTTCCACAATGCCCCCATCAGCTCCACAATGCCCCTTCCACAATGCCCCCATCAGCTCCACAATGCCCCTTTCACAATGCCCCCATCTCCACAATGCCCCTTCCACAATGCCCCCATCAGCTCCACAATGCCCCCATCTCCACATTTCCCCTTCCACAATGCCCCCATCTTCACATTGCCCCTTCATCTCCACATTTCCCCTTTATCTCCACATTGCCCCTACCTCCAGTCCCTGGTGGTCTAGCGGTGTGGCTTGACAGATATGTGCCTCCTTTGGCACAGATCTCTACAACTAAAGCTCCCGCGCGCCGCTCTAGTAATGCAGAGGCTGGGAGACGATGTCATCTCCCAGCGCTCTGTATTACTAGAGTGGTGCGCCGAATGGGAGATCTGCTGATGCGGACGAAGGGGTCACAGGGGGAGGCCGGACCCCTGGAGTGACGGGCCCGGTCGCAGGTGCGACCGCTGCGACCCCTATTGTTACGCCACTGATGGTCTGCATAGCGGCCTGAAAGGCAGCTGTTCAGAGCAGCATGCTTAACCCTCTGAGTGCCAGAGAGGTACGCAACGCATTGCTTTTCAGTGCGTTGCGTACCTCTCTGGCACTCAAAGGGTTAAACCTGGATGTGCCACACATGGGCGCATCCAGGTTGCAATGTATGCTTACTTGGAGGAAGAAATAGCCGTGTGAAGACAATCACAAGAAGCAAACTGTTTTTACTTTTTATCTCTAAAGCTGCTTTAATGTTTCCTGTCAGAAAGCTTTGCAATGCGTTGCGTACTCCTCTGGCACTCAAAGGGTTAAACCTGGATGTGCCACACATGGGTGCATCCAGGTTGCAATGTATGCTTACTTGGAGGAAGAAATAGCCGTGTGAAGGCAATCACAAGAAGCAAACTGTTTCACAAATTTAGCACAGTCTTATTAAAAGAAAAACAAGCAATAATTCCTACAACATCTGCATTTCTCATAAGGCCCATAGTCAGTGAGGTTGAAGAGATACAAACACATCATTACATTTTAGATTTCCATTATTCACAGTAAGGTTAATTCACTGTAGTGCCATTCAGTAGTTTTACATGTTTTATCTTCAGTTGCCCTTGGGCATATGTTTGTGCTTAGTGACACATGCACGTACACACGCACTTTCTCTAACAGACACACACACAAATACATATATATATATAACATATATATACACACACACATTTTCTTTTTTAGTCCATACATTTTTTTAGTTTTAGAAGTGAATTCAGCGGGTCCCCTACATCCCAAACTGGCTTCTCTATTCACCATTGTCCCATCATGTCCTCAGCAGGATTTGCTGGATACAATGGCATCATCTTGTCATGCTGATTCTGATGAGGTCACAAAGAGACAATGGTGAACAGAGAAGCTAGGTTGAGATGCATGGATGCTATCGGCATCTAGAAGTCAAAAATAGAATTGTGTGTGTAGTTCTCCAGGCAGTGGCATGACTAGTCAAAACTTTTTGGACCCACTAAATGAAAAAATATTCTCAAATTATCTTTTTAAAGCAATAGTAACTCTTTATGCTCATGACTGCATCGTGACCATTACTGGGAACTTTTGAATCAGGGCTACCCGGAGGGCAAACCTGTCAGTGCCGACCGGGGAGGAAAATGACGCGATTTGCTCCATAAAAGGGGTGGGGCTTAGTCACGAGGGCGGGACAAAAAAAACCCTGCAAAATGGAGGTAAGAGGGTGGGGAGTAGGAGGAACCGGGTAGGATGGAGCACAAGTGGGCACAGTTTCTACTTAAACTCTGCCCACCCGGTGATTCACACATTGTCCAGGAGACCCGGTAATTCAGTTTGAAATCCGGAGTCTCCGGGGCAAAACCGGAGAGTTCCCAGGTATGATCGTGACAAACATCTTAGCGAATTACTATATAGGATATATATATTACCTGGAAAATATCAGGTATAATACATAGGACTAAATTAAACAAAACAAAAAAACAAAAGTGCCTATGTATAATGCGCACCCTTCTTTTCCCTCCCTCTACCCACCAAAAAAAATTAGTTTCTTGTCTGCTTCCTTCCCTCCTCCAACCTCAATATGTGCCCACCTTCCCCTCCCTCTACTTGCCTCCAGAGGAGGCATCTGGAATATGTGCACAATGGGCAGCATGCTTGCATTTGGCGCTCTCTTCCTGCACATCCCTGTAAGGACCTGTGTTAATTCAAGATAAGGGTAGTTCTCTTTTGCACTGAAACTACAGTACTGCCCTGCGAGGACCTTCAGGTCCTCAAAGGGCACTACTGTTATCTTGAATTAACACAGGTCCTCACAGGGGGATGCGGGAAGCGAGCAGTAAAGGCAGCAAGCATGCCGTCCACTGCTCAGATATCCCAGATGCTTCCGGAGGGGGTGAGTAGAGTGATTGGAAGGTGGAAGCATATTGAGGTGGGAGGGAGGAGGGGAGAAGACATGAGGATATATATATATATATATATATATAATTTTTTTTTCTTTTTCTTTTTTTTTTTTTTCTTTCGTGTATAATACGCACCCACCGACTTCTCGTATGGTGAAAAAGGACAAAATTGTGAATATTATATGTGAGATTTTACAGTACATTCCATTTGAATTATTTGCACTATATATATATGTTATATTTATTGTTGCCTGTTTAGGAGTCTGTGAACTCAGTAAAGACTAAGGGTACCTCTATAGCATTCAATCAGTTAAAAAGGCCCCATTCTATTTGGCCCCTCTGTTGCAGTTGTCTTGCAATAGAAATGTTTGGGGGGTTTTTAGGTTCTTGAATACATCTCAATGTATCCACACTTAATTTCCCCAATTTATCTTAACCCTATATTTAACAAAGTGCTTATGTCGAATCTCCTCTGTTCCCATGAGGGCTGAATGCCAGTCTGATTTGGAGCTGGGCTGTCCTCTGTCAATGTCAAGGTGACCAGATCGCCATTTTAATGCAGGGTGCGTTTTAAATTGTCATTTTGCACAACTGGACAGGAAAAAGGGCAACCCTGCAGTGTTTGTTGTTCAGGAGCGTCCTGTATTATAAAGTCAATCTAGTCCTATTAGTCAAAGCAAAGACAGATGTCTGCATTCAGGTCTAGTCTGAAGTTGGATAGAAACGTCTCCAGCTATAAGAAGAGTGCTTCAGGCAGGTTAATTCTGCAGTTGGATAGCAATGTCTGTCTGGCTATCAGAAGGGTGCTGCAGGCAGATCTAATTAAGAGTAAGACTGTCCTCTGTCAGGATAATGGAAGAGTGCTGCAGACAGGTATAACTTAGTGTAGTGTATGTCTGCATAAAGCAAGGGAAAGCAACTTTTGGCTTTCCAGCTTGTCCATGTTCCCCCATACCTCCCAACATTTCAAATGGCCAAAGAGGGACACTTGTGTTGTAGGTGGTGTTGACAGGGGCGTGGCTGATGAGCTGGGCATTACTGAGGAATTGTAGGTTATTTCATGAACTATTTACTCATTTTTGTGTAACTTAATAAATGATTTAGAGCAAGCCCAAAGTATTTTATTTACACTGACTAAATTATAAACACAGATACTGACATTTAACCCCTTAAGGACCGGCGCACGCACGCGCGACCGGCACTTGTAGACCACAGGGCTTTTTTTTTTTTTTTCCACTTCCGGTTCAGGGCTTCCGGAGCAGCGTGCAGCCGCGCCGGGAGCCCTGAACTCCATGCCGTGCCAGGACTGTCACTGGTCCTTAAGTGACGGACCCCCGTGACGGTCATGGCACAGCAATGGTCCTTAAGGTATTAAACAAACATTAAAGCAGAACTATCACCTCAACTAAAGTCACCCTGCAATACTTAGGCAGGCGGCGACTAGCTTAATAATCATTATTTTACCTCTCAAAAGTGCCCCTGAATAAAGTTATCCTTAAGCTTGTGAGACTGACGGCCAGGTTACTGCAGCCTGTGCGCCTGCGCCGTCAGTCTATTCCGGAGCCGTTTAGGCCAGTGCAATGTCTGTGAAGGGTGATGGGGACTGACAGCGCAGGCGCGCATTCAAGATGTCCGCTGTGATGCCTGGCTTCCGGTCCCAGAAACTTAAGGATTACTTTATTCAGGGGCACTTTTGAGAGGTAAAATAATGATTATTAAGCTAGTCGCCACCTGACTAAGTATTGCAGGGCGACTTTAGTTGAGGTGGTAGTTCCACTTGAATGTGAGTTTTATTGCTGTGGAGCAATGTGATAAACTTATATACACACCATACAGTGTGATCTCCTAAACACAGGGACACCAGGGTGATACACTTATATACACACCACACAGTGTGATCTCCTAAACACAGGGACACCAGGGTGATACACTTATATACACACCACACAGTCTGATCTCCTAAACACAGGGACACCAGGGTGATACACTTATATACACACCGCACAGTCTGATCTCCTAAACACAGGGACACCAGGGTGATACACTTATATACACACCACACAGTCTGATCTCCTAAACACAGGGACACCAGGGTGATACACTTATATACACACCGCACAGTCTGATCTCCTAAACACAGGGACACCAGGGTGATACACTTATATACACACCACACAGTCTGATCTCCTAAACACAGGGACACTAGGGTGATACACTTATACACACCACACAGTCTGATCTCCTAAACACAGGGACACCAGGATGATACACGTATATACGCACCACACAGCCTGATCTCCTAAACACAGGGACACTAGGGTGATACACTTATATACACACCACACAGTCTGATCTCCTATACACAGGGACACTAGGGTGATACACTTATATACACACACCGCACAGTCTGATCTCCTAAACACAGGGACACCAGGGTGATACACTTATATACACACCACACAGTCTGGTCTCCTAAACACAGAGACACCAGGGTGATACACTTATATACACACCACACAGTGTGATCTCCTAAACACAGGGACACCAGGGTGATACACTTATATACACACCACACAGTCTGATCTCCTAAACACAGGGACACCAGGGTGATACACTTACATACACACCACACAGTCTGATCTCCTAAACACAGGGACACCGGGGTGATACACTTATATACACACCACACAGTCTGATCTCCTAAACACAGGGACACCAGGGTGATACACTTCTATACGCACCACACAGCCTGATCTCCTAAACACAGGGACACTAGGGTGATACACTTATATACACACCACACAGTCTGATCTCCTATACACAGGGACACTAGGGTGATACACTTATATACGCACCACACAGTCTGATCTCCTAAACACAGGGACACCAGGGTGATACACTTATATACACACCACACAGTCTGGTCTCCTAAACACAGAGACACCAGGGTGATACACTTATATACACACCACACAGTCTGATCTCCTAAACACAGGGACACCAGGGTGATACACTTACATACACACCACACAGTCTGATCTCCTAAACACAGGGACACCGGGGTGATACACTTATATACACACCACACAGTCTGATCTCCTAAACACAGGGACACCAGGGTGATACACTTCTATACGCACCACACAGCCTGATCTCCTAAACACAGGGACACTAGGGTGATACACTTATATACACACCACACAGTCTGATCTCCTATACACAGGGACACTAGGGTGATACACTTATATACGCACCACACAGTCTGATCTCCTATACACAGGGACACCAGGGTGATACACTTATATACGCACCACACAGTCTGATCTCCTAAACACAGGGACACCAGGGTGATAAACTTATATACGCACCACACAGTCTGATCTCCTAAACACAGGGACACCAGGGTGATATACTTCTATACACACCACACAGTGTGATCTCCTAAACACAGGGACACCAGGGTGATACACTTATATACGCACCACACAGTCTGATCTCCTAAACACAGGGACGCCAGGGTGATACACTTCTATACGCACCACACAGCCTGATCTCCTAAACACAGGGACACTAGGGTGATACACTTATATACACACCACACAGTCTGATCTCCTATACACAGGGACACTAGGGTGATACACTTATATACGCACCACACAGTCTGATCTCCTATACACAGGGACACCAGGGTGATACACTTATATACGCACCACACAGTCTGATCTCCTAAACACAGGGACACCAGGGTGATAAACTTATATACGCACCACACAGTCTGATCTCCTAAACACAGGGACACCAGGGTGATACACTTCTATACGCACCACACAGCCTGATCTCCTAAACACAGGGACACTAGGGTGATACACTTATATACGCACCACACAGTCTGATCTCCTAAACACAGGGACACCAGGGTGATACACTTATATACGCACCACACAGTCTGATCTCCTAAACACAGGGACACCAGGGTGATACACTTATATACGCACCACACAGTCTGATCTCCTAAACACAGGGACACCAGGGTGATACACTTATAAACGCACCACACAGTCTGATCTCCTAAACACAGGGACACCAGGGTGATACACTTATATGCACACCAACACAGTCTGATAGCCTAAACACAGGGACACCAGGGTGATACACTTCTATACACACCGCACAGTCTGATCTCCTAAACACAGGGACACCAGGGTGATACACTTATATGCACACCACACAGTCTGATCTCCTAAACACAGGGACACCAGGGTGATACACTTATATATACACCACACAATCTGATCTCCTAAACACAGGGACACCAGGGTGATACACTTATATGCACACCACACAGTCTGATCTCCTAAAAAGAAGGATATCGGGGTGGGAAAGAGGGACAGAGGGATTTGGGTCTCAAAGCGACCAGCCATTAGCTGGTTGGGGACGATGGGAGTTGTAGTCTTCAACAGCTGGAAAGCCAAAGGTTTCCTGCCGGCAAGTTAAAAAGAGTGCTGTAGACTGGTCTGATCAATAGAAAGGATGCGCTCAAGTCATGGAAAAGGAAGCGTGCTTCAGGTAGATGTAAGCTGGAGTCAAGCAGAGGGGTCTGTCTTCCTAAAAGGAAATGTATGAAGAGGCTGATCTATTAGGATTTGACCTATGAAAAAGAGGGACATTTACAGGGGAAAATAAGTGACTCCTAAAGTGTTTAACATAAGTACTTATCTTTATGTGTATGCTTAATACCGCAGCCAGATATATCCTATATAATAAAAGGCCAGATGTATGTTTGTCAGATGCAGTCATGCGCATTGGAGACTGCCTGAACGCATAGAAGCGAAAACTGATTAGCAACAGAGTGAATGAGGTAACTAGGGATGTGCCATCCAGATGCTAGGAGCTCAAGGACAGCCCCATGTCCGGGTGGGCTGAAGCTGGCACAAACCGGGCACACAAGGGTGTGCTTGAGCAAGCAAAGAGCTGACACCACAACAGCACAGGCGAACCATCCAGGGAAACCCGTCAACCACCAAGAGCTGCGGGCAGGCACGGGGACCTCAGGGATTGTCTGCAATGGCTGGCAGGTGGTGACATCACGTAGCATGAGGAAACTAGGGACACTCGTGAGGAGGAAGTGTGACAGGAAGAGACAGCATGAAGTGCAGAAAGACTGGTATGGGGAGAGTGTGAGAGACAGCTGGAGAGGTATCACTATGGGGACAGTGTGAGAGACAGCTGGAGAGACACCACCATGGGGAGAGTGTAAGAGACAACTAGAGAGAGGAGATACACCAGTAAAGGGAGAGAGAACTGGAGAGACATTAGCAAGGGCATAGTGTGAGAGGGAACTGAAGAGAGGAAAGACACCAGCAAGGGGAGAGTGTAAGAGAGAAGAGAAACACCAGCAAGGGAAGATTGTAAGAGAGAAGAGAAACACCAGCAAGGGGGGAGTGTAAGAGAGAGGAGAAACACCAGCAAGGAGAGAGTGTAAGAGAGAGGAGAAACACCAGCAAGGGGAGAGTGTAAGAGAGAGGAGAACCACCAGCAAGGGGAGAGTGTAAGAGAGAGAGGAGAAACACCAGCAAGGGGAGAGTGTAAGAGAGAAGAGAAACACCAGCAAGGGGAGAGTGTAAGAGAGAGGAGAAACACCAGCAAGGGGAGAGTGTAAGAGAGAGGAGAAACACCAGCAAGGAGAGAGTGTAAGAGAGAGGAGAACCACCAGCAAGGGGAGAGTGTAAGAGAGAAGAGAAACACTAGCAAGGGGAGAGTGTAAGAGAGAGGAGAAACAGCAGCAAGGGGAGAGTGTAAGAGAGAGGAGAACCACCAGCAAGGGGAGAGTGTAAGAGAAAGGAGAAACACCAGCAAGGGGAGAGTGTAAGAGAGAGGAGAAACACCAGCAATGGGAGAGTGTAAGAGAGAGGAGAAACACCAGCAATGGGAGAGTGTAAGAGAGAGGAGAAACAGCAGCAAGGGGAGAGTGTAAGAGAGAGGAGAACCACCAGCAAGGGGAGAGTGTAAGAGAGAGATCTGAGAGACAGCTGGAGAAATGAGAGACACCAGTAAAGGCAGACTGCCAGAATGGCAGTCTCTACTGCGCATTACTGATTCTGGGCTTTCGGACAGTATCTACTGCACATGACTGCATCGGACAAACATACATCTGGCTTTTTATCACACACTTTGGCCCGTGTACACGGGCTTTTACACTAGTCTGTTCATATTTGAATGCATAGTAACTATAGTTTCATGTTTTAGCTGTGCATCATGTTTTAAAGGGATAGTAATGTCTGTGTGCACTAAAATATAATATTGTGGCTATTCCAAAAATAAACTAACTGATGTAAGTCCCATCTCTCAAACCTTTATGGTTTGAGAGATATACAAAGATAAAGTTTTCCCTTCCATTCCCTTTCCCTGATGCGAGCTGTAAAGCTGACAGCAGGATATCCTGGGTCTGGCTGGCTGCTCTTCAGCAGAGCCAAATAGCATGTTCTAGAAACATATACTTCATTGGAATGGTCTACAAAGTGTGCCTGCAAACCAGGCACACTTTGCAGACCGTTCCAATGAAGTATTTCTTTTTTTGATCTCACTATTTTGGCTCTGCTGAAGAGCCTCCATCTGGTTGTGCAACCAGAATCTTCTGCTGTCAACTTTACAGATCACATCAGGGAAAACAGAGGGAGGGGAGACCTTTATCTTCATATATCTCTCAAACCATAAATGTTTGAGAGATGGGACTTACATAATTTAGTTTATTTTTGGAATAGCTACAATATTATATTTTAGTGCACACAGACATTGCTATCCCTTTAAGTCCTTAGTTTTAACCGCCTCTCAAAAAATAGCAGACTTAGGGGGTTATACACTAAGGAGTGATAAAGCAGAGATGACTTCTCCAGTGAAATCACTTCTTCAGTTTCTATGTTATTCTACAGAGCCTATGCGTTAAGATCTCCAAAGTTGGAGTAATCTTAGTGCATTGGCTCCATAGAGTAACATAGGAATTGGAGAAGTGATATCACTGGAGAAGGGATCTACACTTTATCACCGCTTTCTCACTCCTTGGTGCATCTTCCCCCTTATCTGTATTTATGGGACTATTCATGGAGAGTGCCTCACCCTTTACCATTATAGTGAGAGCTGGTTGGAGCCACGAAGAGTCCCACCCATAAATGAGCCATGAAACCTTTCCCAAGGTAGTTAAATGTCCATGATCAGTTGCACACTACAGCAGACCTCAAATGCCCAAAACAGTAAATAGATATACAATACTATGCAAAAGTTTTAGGCAAGTGTGAAAAAAATGCTGTAAAGTAAGTATGCTTTCAAAAATGGACACGTTAATAGTTTATTTTTTATCAATTAACAACATGATAGTTAGTGAACTGAAGAAAAATCCAAATCAAATCAATATTTGGTGTGACCACCCTTTGCATTCAAAACAGCACCAATTCTTCTAGGTACAATTGCTCACAGTTTTGTAAGGAACTTAGCAGGTAGGTTGTTCCAAACATCTTGGAGAACTAACCACAGTTCTGTGGATTTAGGCAGCCTCAGTTGCTTCTCTCTCTTCATTTAATCCCAGAAGGACTCAATAATGTTGAGATCAGGGCTCTGTAGGGGTCATGCAATCACTTCCAGGACTCCTTCTTCTTCTTTACACTGAAGATAGTTCTTAATGGCTTTGGCTATATGTTTGGGGTCATTGATATGCTGCAGAATAAACTTGGGGCCAGATGCCTCCCTGATGGTATTGCATGATGGATAAGTATCTGCCTGTACTTCTTAGCATTGAGGAGACCATTCATTCTGACCAAATCCCCAACTCCATTTGCAGAAATGCAGCCCAAAACTTGCAAGGAACCTCCACCGTGCTTCACTGTTGCCTGCAGACACTCATTCTTTTACTGCTCTCCAGCCCTTCGGCGAACAAACTGCCTTCTGCTATAGCCAAATATTTAACATTATGACTCAGCAGTCCAGAGCGCCTGCTGCCATTTTTCTGCACCCCAGTCCCTGTGATTTAGTGCATAGTTGAGTAGCTGAGCATTGTTTCCATATCTGAGGTATAGCTTTTTAGCCGCAAGTCTTCCATGATGATCACTTCTGACCAGACTCCTCCAGACAGTAGGTGGGTATACCAGGGTCTCACTGTTTTCTGCCAATTCTGAGCTGATGGTACTGCTGGACATCTTCCGATTGCAAAAAGAAGTAAGCATTATGTCTTTCATCTCCTGCACTAAATTTCCTTTGCCGACCACTACGACTACAGTCCTCATCATTGTCCATTTCATTGTGTTTCTTCAAAAGAGCTTGGACAGCACATCTGGAAACCCGTCTGCCTTGAAATTTCTGTCTGGGAGAGACCTTGCTGAATCAGCATGACTATGTTATGTCTTTTTGCTGTGCTCAGTCTTGCCATGGTGTATGACGTTTGACATTAAACTGTCTTCAGCAACCTCAGCTTGTTAGCTGAGTTTGTCTGTTCCTCACCCAGTTTTATTCCTCCTACACAGCTGTTTCAGTTAATGATTGTTTCAACCTACATATTAAATTGATGATCATTAGCACCTGTTTGGTATAAATGTTTAATCATACACCTGACTATATCCCTACAATATCCCTGAGTTTCTACAATTGTCCCTAGAAGAATTTATGCTGTTTTGAAGGCAAAGGGTGGTCACACCAAATATTGATTTGATTTAGATGTTTCTTCTCTTCATGTAGTATCATTTTGTTAATTGATAAAAATAAAATATTAACAACTGTTTTTTAAAGCATTCTTACTTTACAGCATTTTGCACACCTGCCTAAGACTTTTGCACAGTAGTGTACCTGATCGAAGTATGAAGATCAAATTCCTAAGTAGGTTCTTCTAGTAACTTATGAGAGACTAACCCCAAATACTGGGTACTGTAAAATCTTAGGTATAATAAGCACCTGTGTATAATATGCAGGTATAAATTATACCCAAGATTTTAGGGTAAAACAAAAGTGCCTATGTGTAACACACAGCAAAAAAAAAATACCCAAGCAAAAAAATAAATAAATATATTGTCTGCTTCCCTCCCTCCACCTACCTCAATATGCTCCAACCTTCCGGAGGCATCTGGGATATCTGTGCAGCTTCCTGCATCTCCCTATGAGGACCTATGTTAATTCAAAATAATTGGAGTGCCCTTTGAGGACCTGAAGGTCCTTGCAGGGCACTACCTTAGATCCAATGCATAGACCTCTGTGCACTGAAACTACAATAATACACTGCGAGGACCTTCAGGTCCTCAAAGAGCACTACCATTATCTTTAATTAACACAGTTTCTCACAGAGGGATGTGGGAAATAGAAGGTAAATGCAAGCATACTGTCCGCTGAACAAATGTCCCAGATGCCTCCTGAGGGGTTGAGTAGAGGAAGGGAGCATATTGAGGTGGAGGGAGGGAACGGGGGAGCAGACTTGAAGATATCATTTTTTTTATCTCGTGTATAACAAGCACCCTCTACTTCACATCAGGTGAAAAGGGGCAAAATTGTGAGTATTATACATGAGATTTTACAGTTCTCCTTCTTAATTAGGGTTCTCATTAACATTTTGAAGAGGATGCTTATTAATGCATAATGAAGAATGTCCAAACGAAGGCCTAGGGCCATCTGTGGACAATATCAATGTGCGAATTCTATTAAATAATAAAAATGTGACATGGTACAAAATATAATAATCCTTCTATGATCTTTGCAGTCAGGCAGATGCTGAATGCCAAGTATGTAATCTTATTTTCAAACCTCAAGGTTGCAGGTTGTAGTCCCATCAGGGCAGGCTCAGATTTTCATCTGTGCAAGGCTGATACAATGACAACTATTGAGTTGGGTAATAATAACAACTGTTTATTGGATGCCTCCACTTGGTTAATTCAAAGGCCGTGCCGCAAGTACTTTTAGTTCCCATGGGGAGAAAATGTCTATATTAAATAGCTTATAAATATTATTATTAGTTTAGTTATGGAATGCATACACAAATTGGTATAATATCTCATTTTGTACACATTTGTCATTAAGTAGAATATGACCTTTGAGTCGCTGTTTTTCTCATTAGGGTTGCACCGATACCGATACTGGTATCGGTATCGGTGCCGATACCAGCATTTGCGCGAATACTTGTACTCGCTCAAATGCGGCCGATGCCAGCACTGATACCCTGTGTCAGGGTCGGTGCTGCAGTGAGGGAGCCCAGGGAGCTGCTCACAATGCTCCCTGGTCACCTCTCTCCCTCCTGTAGCGTCAGAGCGTTGCCACGGGTTACCATGGCAACCTGCCAGGGGGGTCACAAGAGAACAGCGAGCACCCGGCAGAGGAGGGTAAGGAGAAAGATGGGACATTGAACGGGTGGTGAAAGAGGCAGAGAGGAGGGCCAAGAGGGAGAAAGAGGCAAAAGGGACTAAGAGAAAGAAAAGAAAAAAAAAAAAAAAAAGAGGCAAAAGGAGGGGGGCCAAAAGAGGCAAAAGGAGAGGGGATCAGGAGGGAGAGAGAGGCAAAAGAGTGGGATCAAGAGTCAAGGAGGGGGACAAAGGGGGATCAAAAGGAGAGAAAAAGCCAAGGCAAAAGGAGGGAGCTCAGGAGGGGGAGAATGAAGTAAAAGGTGGGAATCAAGAGGGGGAGAAAGAGGCAAAAGGGGACAGTCAAGAGGTGGTGTGTATGTGTGTGTATGTATTTATATATATATATATATATATATATATATATATATATATATATATTTCAAGTACTCACCAATACCTAAAACATATATTATATATGCGCTTTAAGTACTTGGAAAACTGACTGCAAAAAAAAAAGTATCGGTAATTGGTATCGGTGAGTACTTGAAAAAAGTATCGGTACTCATACTCGGTCCTTAAAAAAAGTGGTATCGGTGCATCTCTACTTCTCATGGGCAAAAAGAGGGGTATGCAAACCCTACAATGTCTCTAATGCAATGCATTTGATACCCCTCTAAATTTCATAGAGTAAAAATCCCCATTTAAATCAATGTCCATTTTAATTTGTCTATTATGGTGCAGTTGGTTTGCTACAGAATTGCTCCTCTTTGGCTCTCTGAATGAAGTCCTTAACCATTTAAATTTAAATACAACTCTGGGCCAGATTTCCCAAAAGGCACAGTAGGCAACTGCCTAGAGTGCCAAATTTTGAGTGGTGTCCCATCTTTGCTGGCCACACCCACATTCTGAGTTGTGGGTGTGGCCAGTAAATCTTTGTTTCTGAACCGGTTTAAGTACCTTTTTACTATTATTTAACTCCCTGGATGCTAATCAATTATTTGAAGAGCTCTCTAGCAACCAAGGGGTTACAAGCTTTTTTTGGTGATTGTATATTATAGGCTAAGGGTGTTTTCTGTGCAAGGGAACAGTGGATGGGGCTGTAGGCGGAGTCATCTGAGGAGTGAGGGTGTAGACATGGGCAGAGCTTATAGAGATAGTAATGTTTCATAATAAAAGCAGCTCTAATTAATCATCATAGTATTTGGACTTTGGAGAGTGTTATTTCAATTCTGTCAGAGTTGTAGTTCAAGAGTAATTCAATGACAAAGTATCCCCCCTCCTGCCCCTTTTACTGATGTAACATTGTTCAGCCAGATCAGAAGGGAGGTGCCCAGGTAGACTGCAGAGAGGGACAATCTTCAATTAAGATAAGGGAAAAACCTGAAAAACTTGTCAAGGGGGGCAGGGCTTTCATTGTTCTCATAGGAAGAAGATTGTCCCCTGCTGTTATCTGTCTGGTCTATGGACTGCATTCCACATCTGAGAAGAGATGGCTTACACTAGGTAAAAGGGGCGGGAGGGGAAACTTTGCTTGTGAATATCTAGCAAACCATAAAGGTTTGAGAGAAAAGACATATCTTACTTCATGTTTTTTAATGCCCACAAAATAAAATAAAGATAAAATGAAGTATTACTATCCCTTTAAAGGTGCCTTGCCTAGGGATGGCTGAAATGTAAATCTGTCCCGGGTGCAATGCCTTGCTCCACAATGCATTGCACACTTCATTGGCATTCAGCCGGTTAAGCTGTGCCTAGGGGGAATGGCATGTAACTTAATATAGTGCAATCTACTTACACACCAAAAGGAACAACTCCAAAAATACACACAACTGATAAATTAATCAGGTTAACCCTTTGAGTGCTATTGGTGTTGATCTGAGGAGCTTGCGATCTAATACATTCTCTTGAATGGATCAGTGCATTTCATCTGCAGTCTGCACCCGTCCACAAGCCAAACCGATCACAGTAGCAAAATTAAAGCAAAAGAAACAGATCCATCTGGATTGTAATTAATAGACTGTCCTCCAAAAGAGATCAATAATTCGGATCAGAGACGTAATGAGAAAATCTATGGAGGCCTGTGATTAGATTCTGGCAGTGACTGGGCTGCTCTCACTCACAAGTTTTGTCCTTTGATTTACATCCTCTCCATAGCAGCTAGGTATGCGGAATACTTTTCAAGCTGTATGTGACAGGTCAGCTGGGAGCAGTGTCTGACAGTGACAGCCCTTTATAGAGCGTCAAAAGGCTTTAGTCCTCACGGGGGATCTGAAGGCTATACAGAGCAACTTAAAGGGGACAGGGACTTATACCCTAAGAATAAGTGGCTCTTACCTTATTTAACAGATTAATTTACATACATAGAGGTCCTTCATACATACCTCCCAAGTGTCCCTCTTTAGGAGGGACAGTCCCTCTTTTTGACCCAAATCCCTCTGTCCCTCTTTCCCACCCTGATGTCCCTCTTTTTAGGAAACCAGATTGTGTGGTGTGTAAATAAGGGTATCACATTGCTCTACAGCAATAAAACTCACATTATTGTTTGTTTAAACATCAGTATATGTATTTATAAATTAGTCTGTGTAAATAAAATACTTTGGTCTTGTTAGAAGTAATTTATTAGGTTACACAAGGAGCTGTCAATAGGTCATGAAATAACCTAAAAATTCACGTTAATGCCCCGCCCACAGGCCACACCTCCAGACACTCCCCATAAACACAAGTGTCCCTCTTTGGCAATTTGAAATGTTGGGAGGTATGTTCATATAGCAGTCGGGTATGAGATATATGTATAGAGAGAGAGAGAGAGAGACATCGCGCACACACATTCACACATGTACACCTGTGAACTTTTGGTTGTGGACTTCCCAGAGAGGGGAGTCCTGTGGTGCCCTGAAAGAGATAAATTATGTAATTTGCATAGAAAAAGGGTTGGAGCTTAATCATAAGCAGGACAGGACTTACAAAACATATAATGAATGAGTAATAGGCTGGGTGAAAGAGGAGAAGTGGGTGGGGGGGTGGGAGGAACAGACTGGGAATGCACATATGTGGGCAGAGTTTCATTAGAAATCCGGACAATCAACCTCTGCCCCGGAGACCCGGTAATTAGCTGCAGACACTGGAGTGTCCAGGGCCAATCTGGAGAGTTCCCAGCTGTGTGTGTGTGTATGTATGTGTATATAATATATATATACTTTTTTTTTTTGCCTTTTATATGTAGATTCCTGTTCACGGTGATCTATATTTAAACCCGCCTCTTCATCAGGACACCATGCAATAGTCCGCCATAGACCTGGAACGATCATAAGAGACACAACATTTTATTACTCTTTATCAGACTGACAGACACAGCTAGCAGTGCGCTGCAGGAGAGATCAAAAGCTCAAAAAAAAATCTCTCTTGTATATGATATACAGTGCCTTGCAAAAGTATTCACCCCTCTTGGTATTTTTCCTATTTTGTTGCATTACAACCTGGAATTAAAATGGATTATTTGGGGGTTTGTATCATTTGATTTACACAACATGCCTACCACTTTTAAGATGCACAATATTTTTTATTGTGAAACAAACAAGAAATAAGACAAAAACACAGAAAACCTGAGCGTGCGTAACTATTCATCCCCCCAAAGTCAATACTTTGTAGAGCCACCTTTTGCAGCAATTACAGCTGCAAGTCTCTTGGGATACGTCTCTATAAGCTTGGCACATCTAACCGCTGGGATTTTTGCTGGAGCGGTCTCATTGGCTAGATATCGATATCTGCCAATAAGATCGCTCCAGCTTAGAGACAGAAAGCCTCCGTCATCGGAGGATGCTGGGTAGAGGGACGGGAGCAGAGGCAGTGTGGCAAGAGCAGTCAGCCCAGAAGTAGGCTGCAGGGGACTTTATAAACATTCATTTTTGCGCAAATAACGTTTTTTTTTTTTTTTAAATAATAGTTTTAAACATATTCTCTAAATATTTTAACTAATGAGCAAAAGCTGTAAAGAGGTGACAGGTCCTCTTTAAGGATCAATGGAGTATGCATCCCTTTGAGAAGCAATGATTTACACCCCTCTTTTTGTCTTTAAAGGGTGAAATGAATAATAGTAAACCTTATCTTTATCTGGAGAAATAACCTTATTGACCACTTAATCAATTCTGCGTGGATCAATTCCCCAAAATTTTACTTTAATTAGAACTGGATAGTATGTCCATGGAAGCAAACACGGTTCTGAATTACAGAACTCCTAGATCCCAAATTTCTCCTACTTAAAGGGATAGTAATATTTCACAAAAACAGCAGCTCCTATTAATCTTCATAGTATTTGGGCCATGCAAAGGTATTTCAGTACTGTCAGAGTTGTAGTTCAAGAGTAACTGAATGATAAAGTATCCCCCTCTTGCCCCTTTTACCTAGGGTAAGCTGCCTCCCCTCAGATGTAGAATCTGTCTTGAGACCAGACAACGCACAGCGAGGGACAATCTTCTTACTGTGAGAACAATGAAAACTCTGCCACCCTGACAGGTTTTTCCCTTATTCTAATTGAAGATTGTCCCTCACATCTCTTCCCACCTCCCTGGTTTGCAAGCACACTTTGTAGACCATTCCATTGAAGTAGTTCTTTTTAAATAATGCAATTTCGGCTCTGCTGAAGAGCCGACGGCTGGTCCCCGGACCAGGATCTCCTGCTGTCAGCTAGATGCTGACGTCAGGAGAAGGGGAGAGAGGGGCGAAATTTCAAAGCATATATCTCTCAAACCATAGAGGTTCAAGAGATGCGGTTTGCTGCAAATAATTTATTTTTAGTTACAATACAAGATAAAATAATTTTGGGACAACTATCACTTTAATTAGTTACTAATATAGAGGTCTTTTAAATTGGTCGCAAGAGATTCTCTCAAGATTATTGCACTGAACCATCCTCTGCATTTACGTTCTATTTCAGGTAATGCTTTTGTTACTGGCCACGGAATATGTTCATTTTGATAGTTCCATCTACCCGCTTTGTATGCTTACACTGTACATGTGAGAGCAAGGTTTGGGTTAGCGGTGCTCTCCATAGAGTGCATTCGTGGTCATACACAATGGAGACAAATGGGAACGCTGAATGTTATCAGAGATATATTACAACCTACTATGTTGCAAGTTTCTAAATAATTGACTATCAGGTAAATACTATTTAAAGCATTTATACTAGTCTTGCGATAATTTCCCTGATGACGTGAGTGTCTCACGAAACATAGAAAACAAGCACAAAAGATGGAAGGGCGCCCAATAGCGTGTTAACGTTTCTAGGAATATTTGGATCAGGTCTAAGGTAAAGATGGATACTCACAATTTGTGATGGTCAGTCTCACAATAACTGACTTGCTAGCCTTTGGAGAAATCCCCGTCTCCAATCGGGAAACATTAAATAATGGATAATCTGCACGGCTCCAATAATGTATACGAGATAATTTAATAAAAAGTAAATATAAAATATACAATGGCACTCTCTAAAAAGATATATATATATATATATATATACATATATATAAACAATGGTACTAATCAACGCGTTTCGTGGCTCTAAACGCCACTTTTTCAAAGATATATTTAAAGGGATAGTAATACTTCGTTTTATCTTTATTTTATTTTGTAGGCATTAAAAAAACATGAAGAACGATATAAGTCTTATCTCTCAAACCTTTATGGTTTAAGAGATATTCACAAGCGAAGTATCCCCCCCCCCCCCCCCGTTCAGCCAAATCAGAAGGAAGGTGCCCAGGTAGACTGCAGAGAGGGACAATCTTCAATTAAGATAAGGGAAAAAGCTGAAAAACTTGTCAAGGGGGGAAGGGCTTTCATTGTTCTCATAGGAAGAAGATTGTCCCCTGCTGTTATCTGTCTAGTCTTACAACCAGATTCACATCTGAGAAGAGATGGCTTACACTAGGAAAAAGGGGCGGGAGGGGGAAACTTTGCTTGTGAATATCTCATAAACCATAAAGGATTTAGAGATAAGACTTATATCATTCTTCATGTTTTTTAATGCCTACAAAATAAAATAAAGTTAAAATGAAGTATTACTATCCCTTTAAGACCTGAAAATATATAAGAAAACATGTAGAATATTTACACATTTGTTACATTTTATTTGATCTCCGTTTTCATAAACATTTTACAAGTGGTTTCCATTGTGCTTGTCTGTGGCTAGACGTCTACATCCAGACCTGTTCCATCAAGGCTTTTATTTTACCGGCTTCTGGTCAGTGGAATATTATCTGCGTGCGGGTTGATGGAGATTTCTGATGGTACTACCCTCCCCTCTTCATCCTCCCTCCCCTTCCCTCAGGGCAACCTCACTTCCTCTTAACCCTCCCATTTTGTATGACACTGGTCCTTAAAGGCTTAAAGAGATAGTAATACTTTGTTTTATCTTTATTTTATTTTGTAGGCATTAAAAAAACATGAAGAACGATATAAGTCTTATCTCTCAAACCTTTATGGTTTGAGAGATATTCACAAGCAAAGTCCCCCCCCGCCCATTTTACCTAGCGTAAGCCATCTCTTCTCAGATGTGGAATGCAGTCCATAGACCAGACAGATAACAGCAGTGGACAATCTTCTTCCTATGAGAACAATGAAATCCCTGCCCCCCTTAACAAGTTTTTCAGGTTTTTCCCTTATCTTAATTGAAGATTGTCCCTCTCTGCACCTCCCTTCTGATCTGGCTGAGCAGTGTTACATCAGTAAAAGGGGCAGGAGGGGGATACTTTGTCATTGAATTACTCTTGAACTACAACTCTGACAGAACTGAAATAACACTCTCCAAAGTCGAAATACTATGATGATTAATTAGAGCTGCTTTTATTATGAAACATTACTATCCCTTTAAAGGGATAGGTATGCTTCAAAGTTAAACCAAAGCACAGTGGCTTACCTTACTTAAATGGACAGTAATGTCCTATAAAAAAACTTCTACTTTTATAGAGTTTAAAAAAATAAATTATGTCCCACAAATCCTGTCTCTCAAGCCGCTACGGTTTGAGAGATATTCGCACTGAAAGTTCCCCCTCCCTCCCCTTCTCTTGATATCAGCTGTAAAGCTGACCGCAGGAGATTCAAGTCGTGAGACTCGAGGAGGCTCTTCAGCAGAGCCAAAATTGCGTTATTTAAAAATAATTACTTCATTGGAAAGGTCTACAAAGTGTGCTTGCAAACCAGGCACACTTTGTAGACCTTTCCAATTAAGTAATTATTTTTAAATAACGAGATTTCGGCTCTGCTGCAGAGCCGCCGACTGGCCCCCAGACCAGGATATCCTGCTGTCAGCTAGACGCTGACGTCATGAGAAGGGGAGGGAGGGGGGAACTTTCAGTGTGAATATCTCTCAAACTATAGCGGTCTGAGATATAGGATTTGTGGGACATAGTTTATTTTTTTAAGCTCTATAAAAGTAGAAGTTTTTTAATGGGACATTAGTGTCCCTTATATAGGGGTGGTAGATCCCCTTTAAAGTTAGCCTTAATAGTTACAGTATATAGCAAATAAGTGTAAAACTGTATTAATTTTGTTTTTAAAATCTGTTTGGCCGAAATTGAAGGAATAAATATTGCCCTGCACCTGCTTCCAGACAGACTGTGGTTACCTGCTCTGTACTGCAGTCTGTCACTCTGCCTCTGCTCACCTCCCTCTATCTAGCCTCCTCCAGTGACTGAGGCTTCCTGCCTGTAAGCTGGAGCAATCTCATTGGCTAGAGATCACTCCAGCTTACACGCAGAAAGCCTCAGTCACTGGAGGAGGCTGGATCAAGGGAGGGAAGCAGAGGCAGAGTGACAGACTGTGGTACAGAGCAGGTAACTACAGTCTGTCCAGAAGTAGGTGCAGGGCAGATATTTATTCCTTCAATTTCGGCCAAACAGATTTTAAAAACAAAATTAATACAGTTTTACACTTATTTGTTATATACTGTAACTATTAAGGCTAACTTGTATAGGGGTGATGGATCAGATTACACAGATTATGTTTCAGATTACACATAGCCCAGTACTGTGACAATTACCTAGTTCCAGCAACGCTGCCGACAAGGATGCAGTACTTGTCGATATGTCACGGTTGCTTCCTCCCAGATGTTGCTGACTATGCCTGGTTTGAGCACGCCTGGCGGCGTCATTGGCCGCCCATGTCCTCTTGCCAGCTGGATTTGGCGCTCGTGTTGATGCAGGTGTGGGATGCTGGTTTGACGCATTGCGGCGGGATGCATCATTTACGGGCTCAAAGTGTCAGAATGACGCAGACCCCTGTTTTGTACTGCTTGGCTGTGTCTCCTCCACTTCCTGGGCTGGGATTTAAGAGGGAACTGAGCCAATTTCTCAGTTGCCCTTGCGTTGTTGTTCTACACAGTTGGATTTCCTTGGGCTCTGTGTATACTTGCTGACTAACTACCCTGTGAATGACCCAGCTTGTCTGACCATCCATCCTGGTGCTGACCTGTGGCTCTGTCTGACTGTTCTCCTGTCTACTCCTTGTGTATAGCGGACACCCAATCTTGTGCAGACCTGTGGCTCTGGCTGACTAACTAGAATAGAAATAATGTGATGCACCAGATACCTAATATACAGTACAAGGGATGTCTCTAATAAGACCGGATAATGTGCCTAATGTAGAATATGGATATTAAAAAAGAAAAAGAAATACATATAATGGCACCAATATCCCCTTCCCCCACGCTCATCCGGACAAGAACAAACAGAGGATAAGGGAGGAGCAAAACGAGCTAAAAATTAACTTTTATTATATACATATTAAAAAGATATATATATCAAAACTCTTAAAAAAAACATGCGAATTAATAGAGTATATCACTACATGAATCCAAGGTTAGGAATAGTAATAATAAGAAGCAACCCCAACAAACACAATAATAAGAGACTGGATACAATGTATCCTCTCTCAAGATGATATAAAGTATCGTGTAGGCACTGAAGTAACATACATGGGAAAGCTAACTTAAGGAGACACGGCGGTTAGAAAACACTGGGCTGTCATAAAAAATCGTAACCATAAGTTATTATGACAGTATAATACCCAGGTTTCCATACCAGAAAAACTTAACCATGCCTCCTACACTAACCAAACTATCTAGTCGGGTGAAAGTAGTAAGTAACAAAAGTTAGCTGGCTAAAAGAGACACGGTGGTTGGAAGGCACTGGACTGTCAACAAAAATCGCAACATCAAGTTACTATAACAGTATATGACCCAGGCTTCCAAACCAAAAAATCCTAACCATGCCTCTTGCACTAACCGCCCTGTCTAGTACGATAAGGATACTCAAATAAAACTATAACCTAACCAATGTACATATTTAGTTGGAATAGCAAGAGTTACTATAAGTGTACTCCATATAGCTATCTCTAGGAGCTACTATCAGTGTGCTCCTCATGTCCTCTCCTGACGTACGTTTCGCATATAATAAGCTTTATCAAAGGATACCGGCCGCCTTGATCCGGACGGTTATATAGTGTACAACTCCTCCCACACAAGAGAAAAAAATGGCCATAAAGGCCGCCAATCCAATATTAGAGCCAATCACCATGTTGAGTGAAACATTTGAAAAGGTTAACCCTTACCTCGGGGTTTATATGAAGACGCATCTCAACAGTAAAGGAGCAAACAATAAAAACTCCGAGGAATTTAAAAATAATTAACCCCTTCCTTGATAGCAGCCTTCAAAACCACGTATCGGCACTAATGAGACAGATATAAAAACCTCCTCATACAATGCTAGATATCAAAATATTAAATGTATCCACCTAATAGTATAAACTATAAGTGAGCCGACAAGCGCATCCCCTCATTAAGTCCATCGGGTGAAATTGCCTTTAACAGAAAAATCCACCAATTCTCTGATTTTAGGAGATGGTTCTCATAATCTCCTTTTCTAATACCCAATGAGATTTTATTGAGTACAAATACTTGTAAATTGCTTATATCGGTGTTATGGACTGAAAAGAAGTGCCTACTCACACTTGTGGAATTCTTACAACAGTGCTGTTCCCTTTTTAGCCTGAATATATGATTAAGATGTTCTCTAATTCTATCCTTCAGTTTGCGTGTGGTCATACCCACATAATATTTCTCACATGAGCATCTCAAAGCATATACTACATTCGTAGTTTCACAGTTGGCAAAGTGATTCAGTTTATGTATATGACCAAATCTGTCAGTAATGGATTGCTGATTATATATATAAGGACATATACTGCAGTTGCCACAGCGATATGTGCCAACAGTAGTAATAGGCTTCATTTTCTTGTTCGTAAAATGACTTTTAACTAGCATGTCACCTAAATTTGATGATCTTCTGCTAGTCATTTGAATACGATCGCCCAAGATTTTAGTCAAATCATGATCTGCTTTAAGTAATGGCCAGTGTTTATTCATAATCTTCCTCACTGTCTCCCATTGGTTATTAAAAGTGCCTATAAACCTAATCGTTTCTGTTTCTGTATTGTTCACCTTTGGTTGCTTTTCAGAGATCAGAAGGTGTCTTGGAGTACTGTCTGCTCTTTTGGCCGCTCTCTTAATTACTTCATTACCATAACCTCTTTGTTTGAATCTGTTCTTAAGTTCAACTGAACGTGTCTGATATAATCTGTCATCGGAACAATTTCTGCGCAACCGCAGGAATTCCCCAGTAGGGATCGCATCAAGTACAGATCTAGGATGAAAACTCATTATATGTAGTAGACTGTTAGTAGCAGTAGGTTTCCTATATAAATCTGTAGACAAATAGCCTCGGTCATTCTTAGATATCGTAATATCCAAGAAGTTGACTGTGGATAAACTCTTCTCCACAGTCAATCTTAAGTTATTTTGATTTTGATTTAAACATGAGACAAATTGTTGTATACTTTCCTCACTATCATCCCACAATATCAACAAATCATCAATATATCGAAACCAAATTAAGGCATGTTTACTAAAGTCCGATAGTTTGTCTCCAAAAACCACCTCATGTTCCCAGAACCCTAAATACAGATTAGCATATGTGGGGGCACAGGCTGCCCCCATAGCTGTACCCCTAATCTGTAAGTAATAACGGTCATTAAACACAAAATAGTTATGATACAAAATACATTTCAACAGTCTCAAAAGAAATATTCTGTATTCCTCTGACACAGTATGGTCTTTCAACAAGAAGAAATTTACCGCCTCTATACCCTGTTCATGACCAATAGAGGTATACAGTGATTCCACGTCACATGTTACTAATAACGTGGTGTCTTCCACTGGTAAATCTTCTAATTTGCGCAAGATATCACATGTGTCTTTAACATATGAGGGAAGCTCAACCACATATTTTCGAAGTTTTAGGTCAAGAAACTGAGAAGCCTTCTCACATATGCTCCCTATCCCTGATACAATTGGTCTACCAGGTGGATTGCTAGAATTCTTATGTACTTTAGGGAGCATATAAAAAGTTGGAATAATGGGATTAGTAACCGTGAGAAATGTTTTCTCACGTGGACCAATTATACCCAGGTCACATGCATCTGATATAATTTTAAGATAAATTCTCAAGTAATCCTGTGTAGGATCACAGAGTAATCTCTTATAACATGTCATATCCGAAAGCTGTTTGAACGCTTCACTGAGATACAGATTCTTGGGCCACAAGACCACATTTCCACCTTTATCTGATGGTTTTACGATCGTGTCAGTCCAACTCTGAATCTCTTTAAGAGCTTTGTGTTGGTTCACAGTAAGATTATATGGACCTTTCTTGTCAGATAGTGCAATAACATCTTTCATTACCATTTCGGCATACAGTCTAACTGGCTGACTAACTACCCTGTGTATGATCTGGCTTGTCTGACCATCCATCCTGGTGCTGACTTGTGGCTGTGTCTGACTGTTCTCCTGTCTTCTCCTTGCTCATAGTAGACACCCAATCTGGTGCGGACCTGTGGCTCTGGTTAACACTAACGTTCCATTTCATGCTCCTTGGAAATGACGGCAGACGTGCGTCAGTGTTCCTTCCTATCTCTGTCCTTTGGAAGATCTCGCTGCCTTCACTCCGACTGCAGCCATGAGTCAGGTTGACTCTAGCAGTGCTTCCTGTGTACCTTCCCGTATCCATAGACTACAGGGGCACGTGCCGGTCTCTGGTAGATGTTCCCTCGCTTAGGCAAACTTCTATTTCTGATAGAGCTGCTGACCTCTAGTGGGACCTCTACTGTTCCTTGTGCCTTTGCTTGTGATTACTCCTATTATTGTTATATTTTGTTTGTATTGTATAATAAATAGATTGTCATTTTAACTATACCGGTCTCCTGAATTATTCATGGGACACAGTGACAAGTACGTTGAGCATGTGTAACAGTACTGCTCCGCAATGTTCATAGGCTGCAAAATGTTCTAGTTACAGTGAAATAATATGTTGAAGATGATACCTCCTGCCCTTTTCCCCGTTCAGAAGCCGCCTCCCCTCAGATATGAAGGACAATCTTCCCTCGTTCAGTATAAGGAAAAATCTTCCCTCCTTGACAAAGGACAGTAGGTTTTTCCTAATACTGTGAAAAGATTGTCCTTCGTGATCCACTGACGGATCTGGGACAAAAGTCATTAGGTCAGGGAAAGGGGCGGGAGGGATCATTTTAACATGTTATACTGTAGCTATCACACTTTGCAGTATACGAACACTGCAGGGCAGTTCTATTACACATGCTCAACGTTCTGAGCTATATGTAATATGAAACATTACTATCCCTTTAAAGTGGAATTACCACGTTAAAGGGATAGTAATACTTAAAGGGATAGTATTACTTCAAAATTACTATCCCTCATATTGTAGCTCTTAATAAACTGAGTTAAATGACACCAGCGGCATCTCTAAAACCTTTATGGTTTAAGAGATAGCCGCTTTCAAAGTTTCCTCTCCCCTGCTGGCAGCAGAACGCTGACAGCAGGGGAGAGGAAACTTTGAAAGCGGCTATCTCTTAAACCATAAAGGTCTGAGAGATGCCGCTGGTGTCATTTAACTCAGCTTATTAAGGGCTACAGTATGAGGGATAGTAATTTTGAAGTAATACTATCCCTTTTAGTATTACTAATCCCTATAGCAAAGTACTACTTATAAAAAACGTATTGCCCCCAGTGTCATCTCTCAAACCTTTATGGTTTGAGAGATGAACGCTTCTAAAGTTGCCCTCTCCCTCCCCCTTCCCCGTAGTCAGCATTCTAGCTGACTCAGGGAAATCAGGTTAGAGATCATCAGGCGGCTCTGCAGCAGAGCCGCGATCACGTTAACTAAGAAAAACATTTTCACTAAAACGGTCTTCTACGTGTGCTTGCAAGTCAAGCACACGTAGAAGACCATTTCAGTGAAAGTTTTCTTTTTTAGTAACGTGATCAGGCTGTGCTGCAGAGCCGTCTGATGATCTCTGACCGGATTTCCCTGAGTCAGCTAGAATGCTGACTACGGGGAAGGGGGAGGGGGAGGGCAACTTTAGAAGCGTTCATCTCTCAAACCATAAAGGTTTGAGAGATGACACTGGGGGCAATACTTTTTTTTTAAGTAGTACTTTGCTATAGGGATTAGTAATACTTAAGTATTACTATCCCTTTAAGTAAAATCACCCTGCAATACTTAGGCAAGTGGTGACTAGCTTAATAATAGTTATTTTACCTCTCAGAAGTAGCCACTTGTACAGTAATCCTTAATCTTCCGAGACTGATGGGCAGGTTAGTGCAGCCTGCGCCATCAGACCCTTCCGGTGCCGTTCGGGCCAGTGCAATGCTTCTGAAGGGAGACCGGGACTGACAGCACAGGTGCGCAGACAAGATGTCCGATGTGATGCCTGGCTTCCTGTCTCAGAAGATTTAAGGATTACTTTACAAGGGGGCACTTTTGAGAGGCAAAATAACTATTATTAAGCTAGTCGCTACCTGCCTAAGTATTGCAGGGCGACTTTACTTAACGTGGTAGTTCCGCTTTAAGTAAACTCATGCACTGCTTTGGTTTAACCCTTTGAGTGCCAGAGGGGTAAGTTACGCACGCCTCTGGCACTCAAAGGGTTACTAAAACTGCCCGCAAACTTCATATCCATCTCATGGACTGATTGAAGTTATCATTTGAACTAAGATGATAGAACATTTCACAGGGGACATTGGGATTTTCTGGCCATAGTACGTTCACTGGGGAGGGGGGAGGTTTATTAGGAGATGTGTGTTCTCCTTTAAGGAGATACATTTTTTTTTATTTAAAAAGGTTGCTAAATCGGCGATCTGCAGGCACAGCACTAGTGAATTGATTCCAATGCTTGTGTTAGTACTGAATTGTATCGGTGCATCTCCCCTACTGTGTGTAGCATCTTAGGGCCAGATTCTATTACAGATGCTAAATGTTAAAGGGATAGTAATACTTAAAATGTAAAAAAAAATATGTTGTAGGGCTTATCCCCCTGAGTAAAACAAGAGTACTCCCACTGCTGAAAGGTGTTTCATTCAAAAGTTATTAATTTTCAAAGTTGAATTTTTTAGGTGCAATATTACAGTGGCCTGAAATTGTACAGTGGCACTGTAGCTACACCATCCTATGGAGATTTATGGTCCCGGGACCAGAGCTGTCCATAGGATGGTGTAGCAACAGCGCCACTGTACAATTTCAGGCCACTGTGATATTGCACCTAAAAAAATCAACTTTGAAAATGAATAACTTTTGAATGAAACACCTTTCAGCAGTGGGAGTACTCTTGTTTTACTCGGGGGGGATAAACCCTACAACATATTTTTTTTTACAATTTAAGTATTACTATCCCTTTAACATTTAACATCTGTAATAGAATCTGGCCCTAAGACGCTACACACAGTAGGGGAGACGCACCGATACAATTCTGTACTAAAACAAGCATGGGAATCAATTCACTAGTGCTGTGCATGCAGATCGCCCTTTAACACCCGTTTTCGCAAACATTTTCCTTTTGAAGTCTACGGGAAAAACTGGAGATAAAAGCAGTGATAAAATTAGCACCTGTAATAGAATCCAACCCTTAGAGAGCTAAGAGCAATCATACAGACAGAACACACTTGTTATCTTATGTGTGTGTGCTGCGCCTGGCAGCCTAGAACAAGCTGTTAGCCTACAGAATTCTCTGAGCTGTTTCTGCCAGACGACACATTGCTGTGTGCTGTGCCTGCCAGTCTAAACAGATCCGCAATCCATGGATCTTAAGGTCTTGAGCATTATATATATATATATATATATATATATATATATATACCGGTAAAAAAGACAGATCTCATAAATGATTAAGGAAAAGGTCTAGGTGGTTCATGGAAAAATATAAAAACGTTTGTGCTCAATGATGATTATTCACTCTTTGGCATTTGCTTTTGGGGTATACAGGAACGGTGAATTCTGCAGAAGAATATAAAATGAAATTGCATTTTTTTTTTTGTGCGAAAAGGCAAGTAACAAAGTTGTCGGAACCGCAGGCAATGTACCAGTTCTGTAACAAGAAGTAAATCTTTTTTAGCAAATGAGAAGGAACATTGTTTCATGTTGTTTAACCCCGTTTTATGGTTGTTTCACAACCTATGGGAGTATCAAAATGGTCTCCTCCCCTATGTAGGGAAGAATGTTTCATTAGGCTAATAAGGCAGGCACGTAGTGTACCAAATAGTGAGTGGACATGATGATTATGCCTTAGGCTTATGGGTTAAGTGAGCTCAATCTCTCTCTAATTGCCTATGGAGACCAGTTTTTCTAAACTACCTTATAATGTGCTGTGTTGTCCATTTTATATACTAATTTAGGCAAATTATTTACCAGTTTATATACTCCTCCAGAGAGATGGGGGTCTCATGGTCTTCAGTACATAATAGAGCCATGCAGTGCATTGCAGAGCTCCCTGGCGGCATCGGACACATCACAGCAAAACAGAACAGAGGACCCTTCTTTAAAGGGATAGTAATGTTTCATAATAAAATCAGCTCTAATTAATCATCATAGTATTTGGACTTTGGAGAGTGTTATTTCAATTCTGTCAGTTGTAGTTCAAGAGTAATTCAATGACAAAGTATCCCCCTCCCGCCCCTTTTACTGATGTAACACTGTTCAGCCAGAGCAGAAGGGAGGTGCCCAGGTAGATTGCAGAGAGGGACAATCTTCAGTTAAGATAAGGGGAAAAACCTGAAAACTTGTCAAGGGGGGCAGGGCTTTCATTGTTCTCCTATAAAGAAGATTGTCCCCTGCTGTTATCTGTCTGGTCTATGGACTGGATTCCACATCTGAGAAGAGATGGCTTACACTAGGTAAAAGGGGCGGGAGGGGAAACTTTGCTTGTGAATATCTCTCAAACCATAAAGGTTTGAGAGATAAGACTTATATCGTTCTTCATGTTTTTTTAATGCCTACAAAATAAAATAAAGATAAAACAAAGTATTACTATCCCTTTAAGTGCATTTTTTTCTTCTGGAGCAGACAGTTGCCCAGAAGACTGAAGAATATCCTTTATGACCAGTCCCATATATTGAGGAGGAACTGCAATGAAATGAGTGATTTGAGGATACATTTACCCTTTGAGTGCCAGAGGAGTCCACAGAGCATTGCAAAGCAATGCGTTGTGGACCCCTCTGGCACTCAAAGGGTTAAGGCACAGAGACCTATGGTTTCTTATTGAAATGTCGCCCTATATTTGGCGACCTTTAAGCATGCAACATCAGAATGTCGCTCCTTTGATTCAGGCGACATTCTGATCGATTCAGACAACATTTTTAACACTCCATTTTTATGGTCACCAAATAGATGTTTGGATGCTAGCAAGGTCTCTGAAGGATCCAAGGGGTTAAGAATATATTTGTGTTTGTATGTTATATACTAAGGACTGGTGAGTCTAATGGTCCCTAGGGTGTCTTGCCTGGGGAGCCTGAGATGTAAGTCCAGCCCTGTGTTTGATGCTTTACCCATTTGAATGCCAGGGGGTATGCTACTCATTGCTTTGATTAATTTGTTCTTAATTCCAACTTCTCTGGTGACGCCAGATACAGAAATCCAAGCAGCCCTGCCATCTTATGCCGCCCCTTTACATTTCCATCAGTGGGAGCGTCTGTAATGTCATCGGTGGAAGAACGGAGCAAGAGGAGACTAGCTTGATTTTCCACACCCTAAGAAAGGTTGAATATCTAACATTAAGTATGTTTAAATTGGGAAGGGGGGAAATTAGGAACATCAGGGATAAAATCCCCAGGGCTGTATTTATTAAGGAAATGTTTTGGAATTTTGTTTCTGAGACATTACTCCTTTAATAGGCCCAGTAATCCAATGGATAAAATGAGCAGGACCTTAAACATGATACAGGTCTGTATGGGTAGCCAGCCTTCCTCCTGGCAACAAAAAAGCCCTGTTCTAACTGGTACACCTCCAGTCAAGGTTCATTTTCACTTCAGTGCCAACGGTAAAGGTGCCCATACACAGGGTGATTTTGGATGGAACAGACCAGTTATCTGATCACTGAGATATCCGATTACAGCAAAGAGCCCCGGAATGGAGCAACACGCACCAGTCCAGCCAGCCAATGAAATGTATTTGCTATATGGTCCTCATTGGCTGGCTGAGCCAGCCATTGAGGACCGTATAGCAAATACATTTCATTGGCTGGCTGGACTGGTGCATGCAAGACAGCTGGGATGGAGCAGGTATGCTGGCGCTGCAAGTGAGACCCGCAGCTGAGGCTCCCGCCGGTGCTGACCATCTTTCCGAGGCTGTTCCCACTGGGAACTCTTACTGTGTCAGCCTCAGAAAGATGGTCAGCGACGGCGGGAGCCTCAGCCACGGGACTAGGGTGACCACATGTCCCGGAGTTGCAGAATGTAAATGTGGTCACCCTAGTCGAGCAGCATTACATTAGATCCAATTGAGGGAAACAACTCTTGCTGTAAACATCCCTTTTTACAGGAGGAGTTGCCAGGCTGCGTCTTTCTCAATGCAGAGGCACAATACATGGATAAATCTTCATCCAGACAGGCTTTTGATTACCAAATAATTGCAGCAGCTGTGGCTTATTATGAGATTTTTAATGAATGTAGTTTCTCTATCTAGGTTGGAATTTCACCTTAGATTAATTACTGCAAAATAAATTACTGTACTTAAAAGGCCGCCTTGGTATTGCAGGAACTAAATCTATAGCCCAGAGGTGGTCAGTCTACGATGTTGGACTGCTCCCATCATCCTTTGCCATCAGTTCGTCTGAGAATGATAGAAATTGTAATTCAGTAACTACTGGAGGGCTGCAAATTGCCCACTCCTACTGTTGATTTAACTTTTGTATTTAGGTATATATTTGAAACTGCATAGTGGAAGCTGATTATACGTGTACTCTTTCTAGTGCAGGTAGGATAATGAAGGCCTTATGTTAAAGGGATAGTAATGTTTCACAAAAACAGTAGCTCTGATTAATCTTTATAGTATTTGGTCCATGGAGAGTTATTTCAATACTGTCAGAGTTGTAGTTCAATAGTAATTGAATGATAAAGTTTCCCCCTCCCGCCCCTTTTACCTACTGTAAGCCGCCTCCCCTCAGATGTGGAATCTGGTCTCTTGACCGGACAGGTCACAACCCCTGATCTACTGGAGATTGTTAACAGTAGTCAGGGTCACATTGCCAGCAACTTAGTTAGTTTAGTATATATTAGGGTTTACAGTTCCTTTGATGTCTCTAGCATTCATGGGGTTAAAAATCATGTTGTGTTTTTTTTGTTTTTTTTTTTAATTGATTGTCCACTATAGGGCAGTTGGTTTACTCCATAATTCCTGTTTCTAAACACTTGGCCTATGGAAGACTTCCCAGGCCACAAACAAGACAAATATTCAGAGCAGGTGTAGGCTCTCCTGCTGTTGGAGACTACTACTCCCATCATACATCTGCTTTCTGGGGATGATGGGAGTTGTGGTCCCCAAAGGTTGCAAACCATTAGATACCTCTCTACCACTCAAAGAGTTAAATCATTGGACACTTTGGGAATGTTATTTGACCCCAGTTCAGTCTTTGGGAAGCTCTTTACTCAAAATATTTGGTAAAAAAAAAAGGGGGACTTCCATTAACCCTTTGAGCACCAATGATTTATCAAATGTATTGATACTTCTCTGGAAATCAAAGGTTAAAGACTTGAGGAAAGGAGCTTTCAACTAAAACAAAGGCAGGGATTTTTTTTTAAAGGGCGTCTCTCAACTTTATAAAAGTTATCCTCCTAGTAATTTTCCTTTAGAGTTAACCTGTCCTGTAGTCACATCACGGCTCGTTTTTAAAATCTTAAATCTTGGCATATCCTGCTTTAAATTAAAAAAACTGAGTACAGGTTAACTCTAAAGGAACATTACGACGAGAAGAACTTATAGAGGTGAGAGTTCCCCTTTAAGTACGGGCACTAAGGATATGCATTTCTTTTTCTCAGGAGACTGTGATCTGTAGATACTTTATGGTATTGGATACCTTTAGTGAATTATGGCCGTTTGTTTCATTGCAGGTAGGGTGTAGATCCTTTTGGAGTCAGGAAAGATTTAATTTTTTTAATTTTATTTATTTGAGGCAAAATTGTAAATTTCATCAACTGGGTCTTTGTTTGCCTTCCTTTGGATCAGTAAAGAAGATATGGCAAGGGTTGAACTTAATGGGTATTTTTTTTTTAATTTAACCTCATCAACCATGTTACTGTGGTGCAATTGCTTTGCTCCAGATCTGTCTTATTTCTGATTAAAGGGATAGTAATACTTAAAATGTAAAAAAAAATATGTTGTAGGGTTTATCCCCCTGAGTAAAACAAGAGTACTCCCACTGCTGAAAGGTGTTTAATTCAAAAGTTATTCATTTTCAAAGTTTAACTTTTTAGGTGCCATATCAGTGTCCTGAAATTGTACAGTGGCACTGTTACTACACGATCCTATGGACAGCTCTGGTCAGTTGACCATAAATCTCCATAGGATGGTGTAGAAACAGTGCCACTGTACAATTTCAGGCCACTGTGATATTGCACCTAAAAAATTCAACTTTGAAAATTAATAACTTTTGAATGAAACACCTTTCAGCAGTGGGAGTACTCTTGTTTTACTCAGGAAGATAAACCATACAACATATTTTTTTTACACTTTAAGTATTACTATCCCTTTAAACATCTAGGGCTGGATTCAAATGCAAGTGCTAGTTTTATCTCCAGGTTTCCCCATAGACTTCAATAAGAACATTTTTGAAAAGACGTGAGGTAACATTTATCTCCTGCATTTGAATCCAGCCCATAGTGTGTATCCTATACAATACTTACACTTGCTCTCTCCATACACAGAAATTTGATGCCTCGATCGCTGGACCGACAGATCACAGTGGAGAAAACTCCAAGCTACTTTGTGACCAGAGATGCCCCCCGCAGGATCTCGCATATGTCACCTCGTGTCAAGCTGATTGTAGTGGTCCGTAACCCAGTGACCCGTGCAATTTCAGACTACACACAGACCCTGTCCAAAAAACCTGACATCCCTAGCTTCAGTGAACTGGCCTTCCGCAACAGGACCAGTGGCGAGGTGGACACAGCCTGGAATGCAATTCGGATTGGTCTTTATGCTTTGCATCTACAGCCTTGGCTTAACCACTTTCCTATATCCCAAATGCACTTTGTGAGTGGAGAGCGCCTCATCACTGACCCAGCCGGAGAAATGGCACGAGTGCAGGACTTCCTTGGCCTCAAGCGCCTTGTCACTGATAAACACTTCTACTTCAACAAAACCAAGGGATTCCCCTGCCTCAAGAAACCTGGTGGAGGAGGAGCACCTCGCTGCTTGGGTAAATCTAAGGGCCGGACTCATGTGCAGATTAACCCTGAGGATATAGAACAACTGAGGGACTTCTATAGGCCCCACAACATAAAGTTCTATGAGACTGTGGGGCAAGACTTTCATTGGGAGTAGAGTGAGCAGGTGCAATGAGCAAAGGGGACCGAGCAGCACAAATGATGCTCAGACGGAAACAGTGTGAGTTGTGTAGGAGACAATTGATAGAAGAGGGAGCAAGCAATGAGAATGTGGGACAGAGAGGATGTAAAGAGCAATGCAGATGGCTGAACCAAACAGAGATCAGTCCATGTGATAAGATAACAAAGAGAAGATTAGTTCGGAGGGAGAGAGACAGGAAAGAGATGAAGAGAAGGAAAAGTGAATCTAGCAGGGAACAGAAACAGCAAAAAGGTAGAACACACAAAGTCAATTTATGTGGAGGCACAATTAATTAAATACAGAAAATAAGACAAGAGTTACAAGAAAAATGTACCTTCAAATTAAGAAATGGTTTTTACTTAAAGGCATAGAACTACATAATATGGAATATATATTAACTTTTATATATATATATATATATATATATATATATATATATATATATATATATATGAGTGGCTTTTTCGTGCTTAGTAAAAAGTGGAACACTCCCACTGCGGGGAGATAATTTATTCAAAAGTTACTGCATCTCAAACCTCCATGGCCTGCCATTTGAAGGTGGCGCTATGGTAAAATATAGAACAATTGCATCTCCACGAAAAAATGCAAACTTGTGTTGTAATAACTTTTTAGTAAACAATCTTCCAGCAGCTGGAATATCTTTGTTTTACTCAGCAGGAAAAGCAGTTTTATTTATTTTTATATATATATATATATATATAATATAATAGAAATAATTTTTCATCAAATATTTAACCTTTTAAAAAAAAAATCCGCTAAACTTGTGAAAGCTGTAGCGCTGGGGCATCTCATTTTTTCCAGTGAGGCCACTATGAAGGCTGTAAGTTGGACATCATTTTGAATGTCACATTAGAGTGGTCCAGGAAAACAGCAGGCAGAGACATCACTTAGAGCATCTGTGGTTGAATGTGTGCATGAAGGCATAGCTAGTTGCACTCCAAGCCATACCTGGGAATATTGGGTTCCCATGCCCCTAGAGAACGAGTATAGGCAAGATGTTATAGTGCTTTTTTTTCTGAGCAAAATAACAGCTACTCATACTGTTGGGAGATTATTCATTCAAAGTAATTACATGACTCAAGTATCAATGCTTTTAACCCTTTTTCGATTCCAGAGAAGTATCCAACGTATTGCAATGCATTGGATACCGGTTAAGCCTTTGAGTGCTGGAGAGGTATCCTGTGCTGAGCAACAACTCTAACTGGTGTCTAAAATAACATTAATATTATATATTTTTTTTTAAATATGCACTTTATGGGACAGCTTGACAGTGACTAAATATTTCAGTATAGTAAGTGATAAGAAGGGCCCCACCTAGTGAGCACCACAGAAAATTGCAGCTTAAACTTCAGAGTGCCAGATGGGTGCAAAGCACACTCAATGCATTCAAATGATTAACAAAAACAGTTTCAGCTGTAATGACTTTTGAATGAAAAATCTCCAAGCAACAGTACCCTTGTTTTATTCAGCAGGGAAATAATTACAATAAATATTGTTTCATTAAAAAAAAAATAACTTCCTTTTTTAGGTATAATGGAGAGGACAAATAGGGGGAGTGAGTGGTGTCTGAAAGAAGAGTAGATGGAACAGGGAGTGGAGTTGTCCATGCCACGCCAGAATGCTCCAAGCTGCTGTAGAGCAGTGGACAACTAAGAGCGTTATGGTTAAAAGAAAAGCGCAGGAGTTCCGGGGCAAACCATTTACTCTGTAGGGGAGAACTAAAATGTCCCATTGAGGTCTCCAGCGTTTTGCAAAGCAATGCATTGGAGACTTTTCTAGCATTCAAGGGGTTAAAATCCCCATTTAAATCAATGAGATTTTTTTTGATCGCCCCTATAAAACAAATGGTTTGCTCCATTTTTGCACATAAGGCCTTAAAACCAGATTATCATGGATGGATCCGCATACCTGGGGATTTCTGGAATCTGCTCACCCTGAGATCTCTGAAATATAAACCCTTAACGCTCCAGAGAAAGTAGAGTCTAGGTGCTATGTCAGTGTTTGCTGTAACCCATAAATGATCAATTTCTTAAGGAACCTTTAACATGCTACCGTTCTGATATCACTTCTTATACCCTATAACATTCTACAGTTCTGTGATATCACTTCTTATACCCTATAACATGCTACAGTTCTGAGATATCACTTCTTATACACTATAACATTCTAGTTCTGATATCACTTCTTATACACTATAACATTCTACAGTTCTGAGATATCACTTCTTATACACTATAACATTCTAGTTCTGATATCACTTCTTATACACTATAACATTCTACAGTTCTGAGATATCACTTCTTATACACTATAACATTCTAGTTCTGATATCACTTCTTATACACTATAACATTCTACAGTTCTGTGATATCACTTCTTATTCACTATAACATTCTACAGTTCTGATATCACTTCTTATACACTATAACATTCTACAGTTCTGAGATATCACTTCTTATATACTATAACATTCTACAGTTCTGATATCACTTCTTATACACTATAACATTCTACAGTTCTGTGATATCACTTCTTATACACTATAACATTCTACAGTTCTGTGATATCACTTCTTATTCGCTATAACATTATACAGTTCTGTGATATCACTTCTTATACACTATAACATTCTACAGTTCTGATATCACTTCTTATACACTATAACATTCTACAGTTCTGTGATATCACTTCTTATACACTATAACATTCTACAGTTCTGTGATATCACTTCTTATTCACTATAACATTCTACAGTTCTGATATCACTTCTTATACACTATAACATTCTACAGTTCTGATATCATTTCTTATACACTATAACATTCTACAGTTCTGAGATATCACTTCTTATATACTATAACATTCTACAGTTCTGATATCACTTCTTATACACTATAACATTCTACAGGTCTGTGATATCACTTCTTATACCCTATAACATTCTACAGTTCTGATATCACCTTATACACTATAACATTCTACAGTTCTGTGATATCACTTCTTATACACTATAACATTCTAGTTCTGATATCACTTTATACACTATAACATTCTACAGTTCTGTGATATCACTTCTTATACACTATAACATTCTACAGTTATGTGATATCACTTCTTATACACTATAACATTCTAGTTCTGATATCACTTTATACACTATAACATTCTACAGTTCTGTGATATCGCTTCTTATACACTATGACATTCTACAGTTCTGTGATATCACTTTTTATACACTATAACATTCTACAGTTCTGATATCACTTCTTATATACTATAACATTCTACAGTTCTGATATCACTTCTTATACACTATAACATTCTACAGTTCTGTGATATCACTTCTTATTCACTATAACATTCTACAGTTCTGATATCACTTCTTATACATTATAACATTCTACAGTTCTGATATCTCTTCTTATACACTATAACATTCTATAGTTCTGAGATATCTCTTCTTATACACTATAACATTCTACAGTTCTGTGATATCACTTCTTATACACTATAACATTCTACAGTTCTGAGATATCCCTTCTTATACACTATAACATTCTACAGTTCTGTGATATCACTTCTTATACACTATAACATTCTACAGTTCTGAGATATCACTTCTTATACACTATAACATTCTACAGTTCTGTGATATCACTTCTTATTCACTATAACATTCTACAGTTCTGTGATATCACTTCTTATACAGTTCTGATATCACTTCTTATACACTATACCATTCTACAGTTCTGATATATTACTTCTTATACATTATAACATTCTACAGTTCTGATATCACTTCTTATACATTATAACATTCTACAGTTCTGTGATATCACTTCTTATACACTATAACATTCTACAGTTCTCTGATATCACTTCTTATACATTATAACATTCTACAGTTCTGATATCACTTCTTTAACACTATAACATGATACAGTTCTGTGATATCACATCTTATACACTATAACATTCTACAGTTCTGTGATATCACTTCTTATACACTATAACATTCTACAGTTCTGAGATATCACTTCTTATACACTATAACATTCTACAGTTCTGATATCACTTCTTATACATTATAACATTCTGCAGTTCTGATATATCACTTCTTATACACTATAACATTCTACAGTTCTGATATAACTTTATACACTATATAACATTCTACAGTTCTGATATCACTTCTTATACACTATAACATTCTACAGTTCTGATATCACTTCTTATTCACTAAAACATTCTACAGTTCTGTGATATCACTTCTTATACACTATAACATTCTACAGTTCTGATATCACTTCTTATACACTATAACATTCTACAGTTCTGATATGTCTTCTTATACACTATAACATGATACAGTTCTGATATCACTTCTTATACACTATAACATTCTACAGTACTGATATCGCTTCTTATACACTATGACATCCTACAGTTCTGATATCGCTTCTTATACACTATAACATTCTACAGTTCTGATATCACTTATACACTATAACATTCTACAGTTCTGATATCACTTCTTATTCACTAATACATTCTACGGTTCTGTGATATCACTTGTTATTCCCTATAACATTCTACAGTACTGATATCACTGCTTATACACTAGAACATTCTACAGTTCTGTGATATCACTTCTTATTCACTAGAATATTCTACAGTTCTCTGATATCACTTCTTATACACTATAACATCCTACAGTTCTGATGTATCACTTCTTATACCCTATAACATTCTACAGTTCTGATATATCACTTCTTATACACTATAACATCCTACAGTTCTGATATCACTTCTTATACACTATAACATTCTATAGTTCTGTGATATCACTTCTTTTACACGAGAACCTTCTGCAGTTCTGAGATATCACTTCTTATTCACTATAACATTCTACAGTTCTGTGATATCACTTCTTTTACACTAGAACCTTCTGCAGTTCTGATATCACTTCTTTTACACTATAACATTCTGCAGTTCTGAGATATCACTTCTTATACACTATAACATTCTACAGTTCTGATGTATCACTTCTTATACACTATAACATTCTACAGTTCTGTGATATCACTTCTTATACACTATAACATTCTACAGTTCTGTGATATCACTTCTTATACCCTATAACATTCTACAGTTCTGATATATCACTTCTTATACACTATAACATTCTACAGTTCTGTGATATCACTTCTTATACACTATAACATCCTACAGTTCTGATGTATCACTTCTTATACCCTATAACATTCTACAGTTCTGATATATCACTTCTTATACACTATAACATCCTACAGTTCTGATATCACTTCTTTTACACTAGAACCTTCTGCAGTTCTGAGATATCACTTCTTATTCACTATAACATTCTACAGTTCTGTGATATCACTTCTTTTACACTAGAACCTTCTGCAGTTCTGATATCACTTCTTTTACACTATAACATTCTGCAGTTCTGAGATATCACTTCTTATACACTATAACATTCTACAGTTCTGATGTATCACTTCTTATACACTATAACATTCTACAGTTCTGTGATATCACTTCTTATACACTATAACATTCTACAGTTCTGTGATATCACTTCTTATACCCTATAACATTCTACAGTTCTGATATATCACTTCTTATACACTATAACATTCTACAGTTCTGTGATATCACTTCTTATACACTATAACATCCTACAGTTCTGATGTATCACTTCTTATACCCTATAACATTCTACAGTTCTGATATATCACTTCTTATACACTATAACATCCTACAGTTCTGATATCACTTCTTTTACACTAGAACCTTCTGCAGTTCTGAGATATCACTTCTTATTCACTATAACATTCTACAGTTCTGTGATATCACTTCTTTTACACTAGAACCTTCTGCAGTTCTGATATCACTTCTTTTACACTATAACATTCTGCAGTTCTGAGATATCACTTCTTATACACTATAACATTCTACAGTTCTGATGTATCACTTCTTATACACTATAACATTCTACAGTTCTGATGTATCACTTCTTATACACTATAACATTCTACAGTTCTGTGATATCACTTCTTATACACTATAACATTCTACAGTTCTGAGATATCACTTCTTATACACTATAACATTCTACAGTTCTGTGATATCACTTCTTTTACACTAGAACATTCTGCAGTTCTGAGATATCACTTCTTATACACTGACAAGACAAGCAGGAGTACTCCCTCTGCCTTTCTGATAGAAATGACACAATTTTAGACAGTAAATAAGCAGTAAATTGGTGTAAATCACATAGTAGGAAACACTGGACTCCACTCAACCTGAGGTGTCAGGGTCAAACCTAGAGTGTTCCCAGGAATGTAGGTCTGGGGTATTCTTAGGTATGCTCACAGCTGTCTTGTTGGATAAAATGGATGCCCCCTGCAGTGCATCTTCTCTTGTTGGATAAAATGGATGCCCCCTGCACTGTAGCTTTCACATCTTCAAATGGTAATTTGCAAAAGAAAAAGCTGCTGCTTTCAGAGATTACACCATATTAGCACTTAGCAGGTCTAATGTTTTGGTACATTTAGGCTATATTTTCTCTTTAATAATAATAGGTGAATGAAACCATTCCTTCAAGAGCACATTACCATAATCTACACAGCCCTCAACTTATGACTCAGTATACAGTCTAAGCCACTGAGGGTCCGGTGAGCACAGCCTGCACTTCTGATTGCACTTTCATTATAAGGCATATACTGTATTATGGATCTATAGAGACAGCTCTAAGCAACACAGCAGGAAACAGTCTGATAGGTGCAAGGGAATGTCGACAACACGGCAACATACAAGAATGCACTTCAGAACAAAGAAAGGGTTAAAAACAATCCTCCACATCAAAGCAGTTCTAATTAAAAACAAAACAATGTCTCAAGAGAAGACTATCTAATCCCAGTTGAGGACTCCACTTGGCTGAGAGACCAATATATGTCAGTCATTGTACAGAATGATGATGACATTAAGACAGCACTCCAAATGAACTTCTGACAGTTGTATTGTGCAGCTGAGAGGTTGAGTCAATTACTGTATATTCATTATGCACTTTAGCAGCATCTGCATCATTGTCATTTACTTGAGCCATTCCTTGTCCATAATGAGTGGTAATGTATTGCTGAAGAAGTTCCACTACTGATGGACAATAGATGACAGATAATTACCATGAGTCACTCCCCCTGTACATCAAAAGTAGGCAACAGTTGGTACTCCAGCTGGAGGAGACTACAATTCCCATCATCACCAACCAGTCAGCTTCTCATTGGTGATGGTGGGAGATGTAGGGGAAGATTCACTAAAAAAAGTGGAGATGACTTCTCCAGTGATATCACTTCTCCAGTTCTTATTTTATTCCATGGAGCCTATTCACTAAGACTTCTTCAACTTTGGAGATCTTAGTGTATAGGCTCCATAGAATAACATAGGAACTGGAGAAGTGAGAAACTGGAGAAGTCATCTCCACTATATCAACGCTTAGTGAATCTCCCCCCGTAGTCCCCCAACCACTAAAGGAGGTGAGCTAAGGTGTGATAAAGAGGAGGTAACTTCTCCAATGTGATAAACCCTCCAATTTCTATTTTATTCTATGGAGCCGATGCACTAAGCTGTCTCAGACTGGAGAGATGTTAGTTTGGGGTGGGCAAATCTTTCGGTCCAAGGGCCTCCTTTCTATCTCCCTGCATAATTTATCTCTTTATCACACCTTATTGCATCCCCACCCCACCCCTAGGATTGCCAAGGGTTGCCTGCTCATGCTATGTATATAAAACAAAGGTTGTGACCCCATTGTACTATGAAAGTATCCCATTAATACAGTGCTTTCCAAACTGTGTGTCGCGACACGTTAGTGTGTCGGCTGCAGTGTGTAGGTTTGTCACAGGCAAAGGTGCCGTTTACACAGCGCGCAATTGTCATTCAACGCAAGCACGAGCTACACTGGGAGCTGAGAAAAAACACTACTACTTAATGGTCGCATTTACACAGCTTGAGATTGCCTCCATGTGCTGCATACAGCTGGAGCACCACAAAAGATTTGTAACAACTGGAGTGCCTCCGTGTGCTGCATACATAATATGTATGCAGCACACAGGCACTCCAGCTGTTACAAATCTTTTGAGATGCCACCTCCTTTATACCTCTGCCCTCTCTTTGGGCTGCCAGGCTGGAGTGTCTCTGTGTGCTGAGGCTGCCTGTCACATGACTGCTGCTTCTCCTCGTGGTGCCGATGAGACAGGAAAGATGGACAGTACTTCTAAAATCAGTTATGCACTTTCTATTTAATAATGCAACATGAGAATCTTGCTCTTATATGTAGAGCAACATTCTCATGTTGCCCTGTTAAAAACCACACGACATGCTTAATGCCTTCCTCAGTATGAATGAAAGGTTTTTATGAGATATGTTGTGTCCCCATACATCTTCTTATTACAGTTTATGTATGTGTCCGTATCTCTTATAAGGGATTATTAGTTTAAAGGGATAGTAATACTTAAAGTGTAAAAAAAAAATATGTTGTAGGGTTTATCCCCCTGAGTAAAACAAGGGTACTCCCACTGCTGAAAGGTGTTTTATTCAAAAGTTATTAATTTTCAAAGTTTAATTTTTTAGGTGCAATATCACAGTGGCCTGAAATTGTACAGTGGCGCTGTTGCTACACCATCCTATGGACAGCTCTGGTCCCGGGACCATAAATCTCCATAGGATGGTGTAGCAACAGCGCCACTGTACAATTTCAGGCCACTGATATTGCACCTAAAAAATTCAAATTTGAAAATTAATAACTTTTGAATGAAACACCTTTCAGCAGTGGGAGTACTCTTGTTTTACTCAGGGGGATAAACCCTACAACATATTTTTTTTGCTTTTTAAGTATTACTATCCCTTTAACTTCTGATTTGCTAGGAAAACTGAATTACTGTGTCACAAAATGATGCATGTCTAAAAAGGGTGTCACCAACATGAAGAGTTTGGAAAGCTCTGCATTAATATCTGCATTCAGCTGTCAGTTTACATGTTCATCGGTTCTGACAACTGAGATTTTAACCCCACTGGATGCTAGGGTGATCACCAAGATATTGTTCTGCAATACACTGGAGATCTGGCATACATCAATGAGGTGAAGGTACACTAATGCAGATATACAAATTGTTCTTGTATGAAAGAGCATGTCCGAACATTCACAAATATATAGTTAAATATTTGAATGGCCTGAGCGATTAAAAGTTGTACAGTATGTTATTGCATGTATTTTGTTTTCAAGCAGGCTTGGGGAAGCCGTTTTGTGTTGCACTCCTCATTTCCCACTCGGTAGGCTGTGCTCTAAGGATAAGTCACAGCAGAAATGAAGAAATTCTCAAGGGAGCTTTTCATTCCAAGGCTGGAGCAAATAACTGGGGGACATACATTAACTCTATAAGGACCAGAGTGGCATGCACTTAAGGGGTTAATATTGAAGAAAATGAGATTTGTTTTGTAAGGGATATGTAGTTGTGAATTCAACTATTTAGATATGTGGTGGTAGCAGATTCCGTAGATAGATTTAAAGAGGAGTTTGATGCATTTCTAGCAGAGGATGACAATAATCCTATATAATAATTCGCTAAGTTGTGTGTAACGCCCGACATGCGCAGTACAGACTGCTCGCGCCGCGGCTGATACAGAGCTGGGAGCTCCGAAGGAGCGTCCAGCTCTGTATCAGCAGTGGCGCGGGCAGTCTCTGCTGCGCGTGACTGCCCCGCGACCGGCTGCCAGAGGCACTGTGGCCCGTGTAACGGGCTGTTCAACTAGCTGTCAATAAATTAATAGGAGGTTGATCTGGAAATTAATCAGACTACCATCTTTGAGTCGGGAAGGGTCGCATTTTGTTTTTTTGCTATTCCTGTGATATACTGTATCAAAGGTTTAATTTCATAGGCTTTAAAGGGAATAATAACCTAAATATGAACAGGTTTTGTTTATTTTTTATGAATCTCCCTGCTGCATGAAACAAGATATTTTAAGATGCTTTATTCAGAAGTTATTACAAATTGTGGTAGGGTTTGTTTGTTTTTAAATAAACCTGATTCTATTGAAAGTAAAATCAATAACTTGGCAAAACAAAGCCAATTCATATGATGCATAGGAAGCACACACACGTGTTTACAGTTTATAGTGAAATGAATTGAAGTGTTAGTAATGTCCAAGAAAAAATATTTTGCATTGTGTAGAGCTTAAAAATTTGACTTTAATTAAAAAAACATACCTCTCAAACCACTATGGTTTGAGAGATATATGCATTTAACCTTTCGATGTTTCCTGCTGTAAGCAGGAGATCCGTGTCGGCTGACGTGGAGGTTCTGCAGCAGAGCCGCAATTGCGTTATTTAAAACAAATTACTTCATTGGAATGGTCTAAAGTGTGCCTGGTTTGCAAGGACACTTTTTAGACCATTCCAGTGAAGTCATACATTTTAAATAACGCAATTTCGGCTCTGCCGCAGAGCCTCCGTGTCTTCCGACACAGATCTCCTTCTGACATCTTTCCAGATGACAGCAGGAGACATCAAACTTTGAATGCATATATCTCTCAAACCATAGCGGTTTGAGAGATACGTTTTTGTGCATTCAACTTTTTAAGCTCTACACAATGCAAAATATTTTTACTGGGACATTACTAACCCTTTAATGAGGTGCCTACATATATCCTGTCCTTGCTTATTTATTTTTCCAGGCATTGAAAAGGCAGTTTGATGATGGGTATCTGTCGAAGAGACGTATCATTCGTTTACATGGAAGAAAGTTAGGCACATCCAGATCCAGTGGAAATTAGTTAGCTGTTTACTGTGATTATTTTGCTGAGGATAACATAGGAAGCACTTGCAAAAACAGAGATGGCACTGTAGAAGGAGATACAATTTTTTTTTTTGTTTTGTTTTTTTTAATCAGGTTTATGCAAAATAACCAGTAGATGGCACTGTTGCTATGGCTGTTTCTGGAGAGGTTTGGTTAGGAAACAAAAGCTTTCCATAGATGGCTATAGCCAGAGCTCTACCTGCTGGAGACTTTTCATATGATTGTATTGTGATTTGAAAAACAAAATGGAGGTGTAAAATATAAACTGTTTACATATATCTGTGAATGTTACAAACTGCTCTCTTGTAAAAACTGTCTGTACTTTATTATTCATGCCCCTGTTACTTGGATATTTTGCACTGGTTCCCATCCTCCTCTAGATCATCTTGTGACCCCAGGAGCTCATGTTGAGGTCTGCTGGAACATTCTCAGTGCCTGGGATTAGTATTAGTATTATGCCAAGCTCAGATCAATGTGATTCTTCAAGATTATTTACAACAATCCTCTGGTATTTTTGCAACATATCTGGAATCCATGTTGTTTTGCTTCTGAGAAATGGAATATTGAAGTAAACCAGCTTGACAGTCAGAGTTCCAGGATTCTAGGGGCCCAACAGATTCAATAAAGAAGTAAAACCATCTACTGAATGATGTTCTGTGGTACAGAATGGGTTTCTTGTGCAGCATTGACTTACTCCACCTGGTAACCTTTGCAAGACGTCAATTGAAAGGTGGAAATCAGTGCACAATTGTTTTGTTTTAATGAGTTGGGATTTGCAGCAAAGTTGGTTTTCTCACATGTAAAATTGATTTTTTTTTTCCTTCAAAACTTTAACCTCTTAACTTTTAAAGGGGACCTTTGACCTAGGAGTGATTGAGGCTGATGTACTCAGGAGAACAGGGGGAAAGGTGCATGAAGATGTGACAAGTTCTACCAACAGTACATGTTTTTAAAATATCCCAGCTGGAGCACAGATAGACCAATTAAAGTCTGAGTCACCAATTAGTCTGTCTGTGTTCCAGATGGGATATCCTGGAATCATCCTGCACTGTTGGTATCTCTTGAGGATCAGGGTTGTCTACCCTTGTCACAGAGCATTGGTTCCACAGCATTAAGAGATGAACTGGAGAAGATATCTCCTTTATATCACATCTTAGTGAATTTACACCTGGAGTAATTGTGGACCAGATCAACTGCAACATAAGGTCAAATAAGAAAAATCTTAATTCTCTTTGATTGAAATGGTGCATTTAACCCGGTGAATACTAAAGTTCTTCAATGCATTGCAAAACAATGGGGGGATTCACTAAGGTGATAAAGTGGAGATGACTTCTCCAGTTCCTATGTTATTCTTTGGAACCTATTCACTAACATCTCCAAAGTTGAAACTATCTTAGTGAATGGGCTCCATAGAATAACATAGGAATTGGAGAAGTGATATCGCTGGAGAAGTCCTCTCCACTTTATCACCGCTTAGTGACTCTCCCCCTATGTGTTGGAGACCTCTGCAGCCAGTGTTCTCTCACCGTTCATCCTCAGTGTATATCCCTGCCTCAGCAATCAGAGGGTAATCAGTGGATCAGTCATTTTAATTACACTACCTGTAGTTAATTAGTGGTATCCTTAATACCTGGCTTTTTCGTGTGTGTTTTGGGGTTTGGAGGTGAGAATCACTGCTGTATGTTGAGCAAAGGGGAGCAGCCCAGCACTGAAATAATTAAGAGTAATTAAATCCTGGATAAGGCTGAGTGATTCATCTGCTATTCCAGTGCAGTCCTGCAGCAACAGGCCTCTTTAACTCTTTCACTGCTGCATTGTTTACCTTAAAGGGAACAATGTCTCTAGCATTCAATAGGTTAACAAAAAAAAAACACATTGAAATCAATGTGAATTTTTATTTTCCCCCTGTTGGGCAGTTACTATGCCCCAGAATTGCTTATCTAGTCTTTTTGTGCTCAAACCCCAGTGGTTAATAATTTAACTAATTGACTACCAAAGAGGTGTCCAACACATTGTTCTGCACACTCTGGGGGTTTACAGGCTAACTGATGTAGGAGTCCTTCATGCAGCAGTCTGGTACCTTACCTGTATATACAAGGACAGATTTAAATCCAAGGCAAAGCACTCTAGGTGTCCTTAGCTCCGCCTATGGCCACACCTCCTCTCATATGACCTCACCCCCCCCCCAGACCCACCCACTGTTTCCTGGCACAAAAACTTTTGGCCTATAGCAAGCAAGAATTAAAAAAGTTTTAACCCCTTGGTTGCTAGAGAGATCTCCAACGCATTGCAATACGTTGGAGATCTCTCTAGCATCCAAGGGGTTAAAGGGATAGTAATGTTTCAAAATAAAAGCAGTTCCAATTAATCTTCATAGTATTTCGGCCATAGAGAGTGTTATTTCAATACTGTCAGAGTTGTAGTTCAAGACTAATTGAATGATAAACTATCCACTCCCACCCTTTTACCTAGCCGCCTCCCCATAGATGTGGAATCTGGTCCTGGGACCAGACAGATCACCGCAAGGGACAATCTTCTTACTGTGAGCATTAGGAAAACCCTTCCCTCCTTGACAGATTTTTCAGGTTTTACCTTATGATCGCTGAAGATTGTCCCTCTCTGCGATCCATCTGGACAGTCTTGCTGCTCTGAGGTGAGCAGTGTTACATCAGTAAAAGGGGCGGGAGGGGGATAATTTATCATTCAATTACTCTTGAACTACATCTCTGACAGTATTGAAATAACGCTCTCCATGGCCCAAATACTATGAAGATTAATTGAAGCTGCTTTTATTTTGATATATTACTATCCTTTTAAGTAAAAGACACCACAGCAAATAGTAATAGAAAATAATATGTCTTATATCAGAGGTGGTCATTTACTGACTCTTACTGATCTCCAACAGCTGGAGGTCCAAAAACTGAGTACATTTCCTTTATACAGAGAAAGTGGATTGCAGAGAAAGCTGTAATTATCCAGTACCTGGCTACCAGAAGACCGGGGCAAAGTACTAAACCACAATCCACTGAGCAGAACAATAAACGAGATCGGTAAGAGAATGTGTGGTCAGCACACTCTAGAGTCCATGTAATGAGATCAAAATCAATAATATCAATGCCAGAATGAGGCATCCACAGAGTCTAGCAAGACTGCAAAGGACAGAAGAGAATAAAATCCTTTTTTTCTAACTCTTTGAGTGCCTAAGGGGTAAGCAACACATTGCAATGTGTTGTGTATCCCTCTAGCACTCAACGAGTTAAAATACTTATATTCCTTTAGGTACAGAATATGGAGATATATCGAACATAGCGGTTGATTACATCACTGCCAAATCAGTCATCAGTAAGAAAACTCTACGAAAAACACTTATGGGATTTTATTGGGAGTATTTATTTGTTTCTCCAACCAAGCAATTATATTAGAGCAGTTTATCATCTTTGGGAGTTCACAATAGGGCTGATCCTCTCCTAATGAAGCAAACTTAGAACATCTGAGAATCAGCAAGTTAAACAATAATATTGCAGCCAATCAGGATTGGGATGACACTTTGGTTCCTGATTGGATGCCTTCTGCCTCAACAATTATTGGTTGTCAAAGGGACTAGATTTAATGCTCAAGAGATGAGTTTGTCATTTTTGCCTGCTTGAAATCATGGATGAAGTGTGCAATACAAACACATGCCACGCTCTTCTGCAGAGAACATTAACCTTTTAAAGGAATAGTAACATTTAGTATTTAAATATATACGTATTGTTTGGTTTATCCTCCTGAGTAAAACAAAGAAACTCCCCCTGCTGTGAAGTGTTTTATTCAAAAGTTATGGCAACTTAAATGTGTATTTTTTTTCAGTGCAGTATATCAATGGCCTGAAATTTTTACAGTGGCGCTGTTGCTACACCAGCCTATAGACAGCTCTGGTCAACTGAGCGTAAACCTCCATAGTATCTTGTAGCAACAGCGCCACCGTAACATTTCAGGCCATTGAGATATTGCACCTTGCAGATTCAAGTTTGTGCTGCAAAAACTTTTGAATAAAACACTTCTCAGTAGTGGGAATACCCTTGTTTTCCTCAGGAGGATAAACCGTACAATATATATTTTTACATATTAAGTGTTACTATCCCTTTAACCCCTTAAGGACCATTGCCGTGCCAGGACCGTCACGGCGGTCAGGCACTTAAGGACCAATGACGGTCCTAGCATGGCATGGAGTTCAGGACTCCCGTCGCAGCTGCACGCCGCTCCGGAAGTCCTGAACCGGAAGCACTAATTTAAAAAAATGCCCCGCGGTCCGCACGCGCGGCCGGTCCTTAAGGGGTTAAGGATCAGTTCTATTACAATTATTTTTAATAGACACATCTCCCCTCCTAAGGGAAGCCTATAAATACAATGAAAATGTCTTTGAATCATGTGTTTGGAGGTTCCCTAACAATTTCCAAGTCTGAAGTTCAAGCCATTCAGGATTTTGCTGTCGAGCCCTTTCCAGAGTTTGTTTTTGGGTCTCTATATTCTTATCCAGATGTTCAGAAGGTAAAGATAAAAATATAACCTGTCACTTTAAGACAATTTTAATTTGTTTTATGGAGAACTGAAATCTGCCTGTATATTACACTAGCCATTTTTCTGTACACTAAATTGTTTCTGAGATGCTAACCCTTTGAGTGCAAGAGGGGTACGCAATACGTTGGCACACACTGGGTTAACCTTTATGCACAGGCGTAACTAGAAGCCACCGAGCCCTTGTGAAAAAATTGCCATGGGGCCCCTGACCACATTGCCCCCCAATGTCCTTTCTCCACATTGCCCCCAATGACCCCCAGTGTCCATCTCCTACCTTCCTGGTGGTCCAGCGGCGTGGCAGGAGAGGTCTGTGCCTCCTTCTGCACAGACCTCTATTAGCAGCTCGGAGCTCCCGCACGGTCCTCTATCTAGTAAAGCAGAGTTGGGAGATAATGTCATCTCCCAGCGCTCTGCATTACTAGACAGCTGGGGACACTTCATTTTATCTTTATTTTATTTTGTAGGCGTTAAAAAAAACATGAAGAACGATATAAGTCTTATCTCTCAAACCTTTATGGTTTATGAGATATTCACAAGTAAAGTTTCCCCTCCCGCCCCTTTTTCCTAGTATAAGCCATCTCTTCTCAGATGTGGAATGCAGTCCATGGACCAGACAGATAACAGCAGGGGACAATCTTCTTCCTATGAGAACAATGAAAGCCATGCCCCCCTTGACAAGTTTTTCAGGTTTTTCCCTTATCTTAATTGAAGATTGTCCCTCTCTGCAGTCTACCTGGGCACCTCCCTTCTGATCTGGCTGAGCAGTGTTACATCAGTAAAAGGGGCAGGAGGGGGATACTTTATCATTCAATTACTCTTGAACTACAACTCTGACAGAATTGAAATAACACTCTCCAAAGTCCAAATACTATGATGATTAATTAGAGCTGCTTTTATTATGAAACATTACTATCCCTTTAAATATGTGTGTGAACTAGGGTGACCACTAGTGTTGAGCGAGCACCCCGATGCTCGGGTGCTCTGACCGAGCACCCCCTGAGGCTCGAGTGCTCGGCCGAGCACCCGAGCCCCATTGAAATGCATGGGGCGACACGAGCATTACACCAGGCACCCCCTGCTCTGATGAGGGGAGGGTGCCTGGTCAATGCCCCCCTTCATCTCCGCTATGCCCCCTTCATCTCTGAATGCCCCCTTCATCTCCGCAATGTCCCCCTTCATCTCCGCTATGCCCCTCTTCCACAATGTCCCCCTTCATCTCCTCTATGCCATAGAGGAGATGAAGGGGGACATTGTGGAAGAGGGGCATAGAGGAGATGAAGGGGGACATTGTGGAAGAGGGGCATAGCGGAGATGAAGGGGGACATTGTGGAAGAGGGGCATAGAGTCTATGCCCCTCTTCCACAATGTCCCCCTTCATCTCCGCAATGCCCCCGTACCTCCAGTCCCTGGTGGTCCAGCGGAGCATCTTCAGATCTGTGCCTCTTCCGGCACAGATCCCCGCCACCCGAACATGGCGGGCGAGCACATGGCGGTACTCGACGAGTACCGCCATGTGCCGAGCAGAGCGATGCTCGAGCCGATCCGAGCATCGGCCGAGCACGCTCCCTCAACACTAGTGACCACATTTCCATTCTGCCATTCAGGGACACTGTGTAGAAAAGTGCAGCAGTGTCCTCAGCTCTAGTGCAGCTATGCAGGAAGGGCTACTGGTCATCACTGGGCATCAGTGTGCAAACTGCCCTTTAAGTGGGGCACCACAGAGTTCTAAACTGCTCATTGGTTGCTGTGACAGAAAGTGATGCTTTTGGTGGGCTACAGGATAATGTACCTTTCACCCAAAGACTCAGTCTAACATAACACTGCAGATCCTGTTTGATTTTAGGATCAGGGCTCAATTCTCTAGTGTTTAGAGTTCTGCCTAAAAGCCATTTTCTTGTAGCCCAGCAGAGGCATCACTTTCTGTCACAGTTGACAATGGACAATTATTTTTCTAGTGTTTAGAACTCTGTGTGGGACATGGGACACAGATAAAATCCAGGACTGTCCTTGGCAATCCAAGACATGTGCTGGGCCGGATTTACACCTCAGGAGCCTGTAGGCACAGAAATCTGAAGCACCCCCCCCCCCCTTGGCCATCTCCACAATGCTCTAAATCTCCATATTGCCCACCATCACACTGCCCCCCATCACCTCCACATTGACCCCCATCATCTCCACATTGCAACCCATCAGCTCCACATTGCCCCATCATCTCAACATTGCCCCCCATCACCTTCACATTGCCACCATCACCTCCACATTGCACCCCATCAGCTCCACATTGCCCTCATATTGCCCCATCATCTCAACATTGCCCTCACATTGACCCCATCAGCTCCACATTGTCCTCATATTGACCCATCATCTCAACATTGCCCCATTCAACTCCATATTGCCCTCACATTGCCCCCCCATCAGCTCCGCATCGCTTTCCCCCCCATCATCCCCATTTTGACCTCACATTGTCCCCATTATCTCCAAATTAAGCCTCATTCTCTCCCTCACATCCATTTCCTACCTCCCTGGTGGTACAGCGGCTGGAGAGATCTGTGCTTCTGCACAGACCTGCAGCTGCTGGAGCTCCCGCTCGGTCTTGCCTTTAGTAATGCAGAGCACTGGGAGATTTCATCTCCCAGTGCTCTGCATTAATATAGAGCCTGGAGAGCTCAGCAGCTAAAGGCACAGCTTACAATCGGGCGGCACGGCAAGCCGCACCATGTAAAAAAAAAAAATATCAATTGCAGTGGCAGGCTCCCCTCTGTAGGGTGCGCCTGTAGGCAGATGCCTACTCTGCCTTACGGAAAATCCGGCCGTGGACACCCTAGTGTGAATGGACATAACCTTCAAGGGTATACACTATTTGATTTTCACCAACATTTTCCTTCCTGAGGAAACTTCCATGAAATGGAGAAACCTCACTTCTTTTCCGTGTAAATTCCCACAGGAAGAAAATTAAACATTTCACTTAAATAAGAAAATGGCATTCCTGTTTCTTAGTAAATCAAATGTCAAGACTTAGGCATTGTATTGCCAACTTTTCTAGAATCCAGTGTGGTTAAGGTATTTTAGTGGAAAAAGGTTGATAAGTGCCACTATGTATTACCTGCTTCCTATATTTGTTAGATATCACATGGTCAGTATAAGGCTGACAGGGCAGAGGTTAAGCCAGGAGCAGACCACCTTTTACTCGCCAGCTGTTAACCGATTGAGTGCCAGAGATATATCAAATGCATTACAATGCTATGTTTTCAATACCTTTCTGCCACTCAAAGGGTTAAGGACTACAAATCCCATAATTCCCAATCAGCATTTGTAGTATTCCACATTTGTAGAGCCAAAGGTGGCCTAGCCCTGAAATAAAAGGTTTACATTCAAAGAGAAGCATGTTGGAATCACATAATCCCTATCACACGGGTCATCTGAAGTCGTCTTCTCTTCAGAACATGTGTAACAGCTGCACAAGAGGCTCAGCTTAGCCTGTCTGACTCACATATGGACGTCTGATTCCAAAGACTACAGCAATTGTCTGCAGATCTAAACCCAATGAGCGCTAGAAAGGGCTCCATTCTGAAACAATGTACTGGAGTCTTCTCTAGCAGCCAAAGGGTCAAAAAGAACAGTGTTCCACATTAACAGGAAGGGTTGGCGATGTTTCACTCATAGATCAAACCATCAGCAGTCCTTACATGTCCTATGTATATACAAGAAGGATTGAAAAATTGGCTTGTGGAAATAAATGATCTCAGCTTCAGCAGAACCTCTTGGGAAGCAGATCTGTCAATCAAAATTCTGTCTCGATTAAAAGAATAATTAAAAGGGAATTGTATCTGTATGCATACGAGGCACTGTATTGATTTAATATAAGTAGTCGTGTAGCTGTGTGACCTTCATAGTGCAGTCTAGTAATGCTATAACAGGCAGAGTCTGATTAAAAAGGAACTAATGGCACTACAGATTCAGGTCCCAGTGAAACAATACGACTATTTTCATCAGTGGTGAGGAATCCACATGGGCCACTGTTCAGCTCACAAGGCAATACAATACTCCCTCATCCGGTAACAGAAAAAGTCTTCTTCTCTTGGGGACCTTCAAGGCCAACGTCTGATATGACTTCCTTCAACATTGTAAGGGATGTTTTTTTGGTGATCTCCTCACGGTTAGTCGGGGGTTAATGCTCTGCAGTCATGTAGCTAGCAACAACAGAGAGGCAGGCAATGCCAGCTTACGTAGTGTTTATGAGAGGCAGGTAGTGCTATCTCCAATTGTGCAACATTCAGTGTTATATAACCAAGCAAATACGCATGCGTAGTGTTAGACATACCTTTAAGGGTGTAGTCTATATTTATCCTATAATCAACACTGTTTTGCTTAGAGCCATTGGAGACCAGGGAGAGTGTACCTGGTCTCAAGTCTGAGAGATAGAGCGTGTACCTCATCTCCGTGTTTCTATACACTGGTATGTGCTTCTGTTCATTTGTTTCTATATCGGAAACATCAGGTAAATGGCAAAAACCTTACAAAAGTCACAATGTTCAAATATATATTGTTTAGTATCGAAGTAGTTAAAGTGATAGTAATACTTAAAATGTAAAAAAAAATATGTTGTAGGGTTTATCCCCCTGAGTAAAACAAGAGTACTCCCACTGCTGAAAGGTGTTTCATTCAAATGTTATTAATTTTCAAAGTTTAATTTTTTAGGTGCAATATCACAGTAGCCTGAAATTGTACAGTGGCGCTGTTGCTACACCATCCTATGGAGAGTTATGGTCCCGGGACCAGAACTTTGAAAATTAATAACTTTTGAATGAAACACCTTTCAGCAGTGGGAGTACTCTTGTTTTACTCAGGGGGATAAACCCTACAACATATTTTTTTACATTTTAAGTATTACTATCCCTTTAAGCCATGTGACTGATGTATTATGCAACAATCTACATTGTATCTACGTTGTATACCGTTCCATCAAAAAGGAACTGTCCAAACTTTCAGCTCTGGGACCATTAGGCCCTTAATCTGGCTATAAATACAGATTTTTCTATTTTGCTATATCAGTAGTTGCCTGTGTGTGTCTGCCTTTAGTTCAGGCCTCTTTATATTAAACAATAGGGTTCAATAGTAGTCTGAGATATCCTATAAAGCCCAATCCATGATTCTTTAGAACACTAAACATTATCAGATGGTGAAATGCTACTGTCCAGCTGTAGAAAAAGTCCATACATGTTGCATCACATTGCTGAATTCTGGGCTGTTCACAATGGCACTTTTCCCCGGCAGCTCTAAACTTACTGTATTCAGAGTAGAATACAATAAAGTTTCAGCAGTTTAGATCTGCATGGTGGTCTATGGAATCATTAAAATGAAGCATTGGATCATTGCATTGCTCACCACAACTCTCCAGTCAATGGCGAACACAACTGGGTGTCAGCCAAAAATGTTTGGCTGATGCTCACATTGGCCTGCCATTAGTCAGGCTTGTGCTTTGCCTGCAGTGGCAGGATTGGCAAGGAACTCAGGTACAGTATAGCGGAGTGAAAGCAGGTCCCTTGAGCAGCGGTGCAACGCAGTTCAAAATGTGAACTTAACCTTTAACTACAACAGCATACCTCCCAATTGTCCCTCTTTAGGAGATATTAGGGCTCCATATCTCCCAAGTGTCCCTCTTTAGGAGATATTAGGGCTCCATACCTGCCAAGTGTCCCTCTTTAGGAGATATTAGGGCTCCATACCTACCAAGTGTCCCTCTTTAGGAAATACTAGGGCTCCATACCTCCCAAGTGTCCCTCTTTATGAAATATTAGGGCTCCATACCTCCCAAGTGTCCCTCTTTAGGAGATATTAGGGTCCATACCTCCCAAGTGTCCCTCTTTAGGAGATATTAGGGCTCCATACCTACCAAGTGTCCCTCTTTAGGAAATACTAGGGCTCCATACCTCCCAAGTGTCCCTCTTTATGAGATATTAGGGCTCCATACCTCCCAAGTGTCCCTCTTTAGGAGATATTAGGGTCCATACCTCCCAAGTGTCCCTCTTTAGGAGATATTAGGGCTCCAAGCCTACCAAGTGTCCCTCTTTAGGAAATACTAGGGCTCCATACCTCCCAAGTGTCCCTCTTTAAGCGATATTAGGGCTCCAAACCTATCAAGTATCCCTCTTTAGGAGATATTAGGGCTCCAAACCTATCAAGTATCCCTCTTTAGGAGATATTAGGGCTCCAAACCTATCAAGTATCCCTCTTTAGGAGATATTAGGGCTCCAAACCTATCAAGTATCCCTCTTTAGGAGATATTAGGGCTCCAAACCTATCAAGTATCCCTCTTTAGGAGATATTAGGGGTCCATTCCTCCCAAGTATTCCTCTTTAGGAGATATTAGGGCTCCAAACCTATCAAGTATCCCTCTTTAGGAGATATTAGGGCTCCATACCTCTCAAGTATTCCTCTTTAGGAGATATTAGGGCTCCAAACCTATCAAGTATCCCTCTTTAGGCGATATTAGGGCTCCATACCTCCCAAGTATTCCTCTTTAAGAGATATTAGGGCTCCAAACCTATCAAGTATCCCTCTTTAGGAGATATTAGGGCTCCATACCTCTCAAGTATTCCTCTTTAGGAGATATTAGGGCTCCAAACCTATCAAGTATCCCTCTTTAGGCGATATTAGGGGTCCATTCCTCCCAAGTGTTCCTCTTTAGGAGATATTAGGGCTCCATACCTCCCAAGTGTCCCTCTATAGGAAATATTAGGGGTCCATACCTTCCAAGTGTCCCTCTTTGGGAGGGACAATCCCTCTTTGAGATCCAATTACCTCTTTCCCAGGTGTCCCTCTGGTTAGGAGATCAGACTCTGTTGTCAGTATATAAGTGTATCACATTGCTACACAGCAATATAAAACACATTAATGATTATTTAAACTACAGTATATGCGTTTAAACATTAGTCTGTGAAAATAAAATACTTTGGTCTTGTTCTAAATCATTTATTCAGTTACATAAATAGCTGTCAAAGGTCATGAAGTATTCTAAAAATTCCGGGTAATGCCCCGCTCACCATCCACTCCCCCCAACAATACCCCCTAAAACACAAGTGCCCGTCTTCGGCCATTTGAAATGTTGGAACTTGTGCAACAGGGTACCAATGTAAATAGCAGTATAGTGATATACCAGACCACTGTATGAAGAATGCATACCTAATATAAACGTTCTGTTCAACAAATTAAAAAACACTTATTCCAGTATCTATAATTCCTCTTTAATATACTTGAATATCTACTATTTGCATGCCTGAAGCAGGGATGATGGCACCAATCTCCACTGACACCTTGACTCTCATTATGATTTCCTCATTCATGGGGGGTGGGGTTGTCATCCTGACCTCTTCTCAAGCAGAGATTGAAGCCGTTTCCCAGTTGTATAGTTTCTGGATATAAAAGGATTACGTCAATCCTGTTGAATTTATAACTTGTACCCCAGGTCATGCACTTGTTAGCACACTGGAGATTTACAAATGGAAAGAAACACAAGGATTGACAGCGGTGGTTATACCTGACCTTAAAGGGATAGTAATACTTTAATATTACTAATCCCCATAGTGTAGCTATTTAAAAAATAATTCAATTGCCCCCAGTGACATTTCTCAAACCTTTATGGTTTGAGAGATAACGGTAAGCAAAGTTATCCCCTTCCTCCCCCTTCTCTGAAGTCAGCGTTGTACTGACTGCAGGGGAAGTCTGTCGTATGACCGGCTTGTGGCTCTGCAGCTGAGCCGAGATCATGTTAGTAAAAAAAAGAATTATTTCACTGAGACAGTCTTCTACATGTGCTTCATTTGCAAGCACGTGTAGAAGACTGTTTCAGTGAAATAATTTTTTTTTACTAACGCGATCTCGGCTTTGCTGCAGAGCCGTCTGATGAAAATAAAACCGAATATCCCTGCAGTCAGTACAACGCTGACTTCAGGGAAGGGAGAGTGAGGGGGGAACTTTGCCTTCAGTTATCTCTCAAATCATAAAGGTTTGAGAGATGACACTGGGGGCAATTGAATTCTTTTTTAAATACCTACACTATGGGGATTAGTAATATTAAAGTATTACTATACCCTTAAAGGGATAGTAATGTTTCACAAAAACAGCAGCTCCAATTAATCTCCTTAGTATTTGGACCATAGAGAGCGTTATTTCAGTACTGTCAGAGTTGTAGTTCAATAGTCATTGAATGATAAAGTGTACCCTCCTGCCCATTTTACCTAGTGTAAGCTGCCTCCCCTAAGATGTGGAATCTGGTCTGTAGACCAGACAGCTCACAGCAAGGGACAATCTTCTTACTGTGAGAACAATGAAAACCCTGCCCCCTTGACAGGCTTTTCAAGTTTTTCCCTTATGTTAATCGAAGATTGTCCCTTTCTGCAATCCACTTGAACACCACCCTGCTGCTCTGAGGTGAGCAGTGTTACATCAGTAAAAGGGGCAGGAGGGGGATACTTTATCATTCAATTACTCTTGAATTACAACTCTGACAGTACTGAAATAACACTTTCCATGGCCCAAATACTATGATGATTGATTGGAGCTGGTTTTATTATGAAACATTACTATCCCTTCCATGAAACATTACTATCCCTTCAACCACTTGGATACTAGTAACATATCCAGTGCATTGCATCTTTTGCCTTCAGGGGGTTAAAGGAACAGTAACGGTTTAACATCTGTTATTTTACTAGTATACCTTAATACATTTTACATGGTGGCTTTCTTTTACTTTAACCCTTTGAGAGTCAGAGGGGTTGCCAACGCATTGCTATGGTGCTTCAATCCAATAACCTCAGCATTCAGTTTAGGCTAGCTCTTGAGAAAGCAGTTTGATAACTGGGAAACTTTAAATTTGCTTGCCTGTATATTGTTTTAAGGTAATTTTAAAAGGGTATGACCCTATTTTTTATTTATTAAATACATTTTTTGAGATTATAGCAGTTTTTTGAGATCCTTACAAGAATTTGAAATTTGAACGCTGAGATTATTGGATTGAAGCACCATCCCTATTCCAAGGACCTGAGCAGGGACAGGTTTAAAGGGATAGTAAAGTCCCAAAAAAGTATGTTCTAAATGGTAGCTGCACTAAAAAAACACTTAATGTGCTTAATCCTCTCTCACAAACTGTTCCGGGACCAGCCGCCGTCTGGTCCCGGAAGCAGGATCTCATGACGCCCTCTGTACAGCGGACGCATAAGCAGGGAGAGGGAGCGGAGGTCTTTATTTTATTACATCTCTCAAACCATAACGGTTTGAGAGAGAGGATTAAGCACATTAAGTGTTTTTTTAGTGCAGCTACCATTTAGAACATACTTTTTATGGGACTATACTATCCCTTTAAAATTCCTTGCATGCCTGATTTGTTGTAACTGTACATAAGTCCATTCACAACCACCACTCCTGTGAGTATTATAATTATCATTTTAAGAAATAAGTGTCAATAGCAATAATAGGAACTATTGGGCTCCCTTTTCTTGTCTGTTATTTGTATATGTACTAGTACTGAGCAGTTGTATAAGGAGCGGCCCAAAGGAAATCTAGGGACACAGGAGAAGTGTTACTGTTTGAGGGACAGTTGCAAAGAAACCCTCTGGTGCATATTTCAGTGAAAATATATGTGTTACACTGAACATCTTCATTGTGAGTGAATTTCTTAAAGTGGAGAAGGGAGGAATTCTGTATGACCTAAACGTTATTACACTAGGAGCGCCTTCTTGTTTCGTTTTCTTTCCACAATATACATTACATTCCTCTTTACATACAAACAGTTTGTTATAACCCTTTGTATGCCAGAGCGGCACGCAACGTACTTTGCAATTTGTTGCGTACCCCTCTGGTACATAAAGGGTTAAACATGCATGGGAGACCTCCCCAAGGGGTTCAGTCTAGACTCCTAGAAGCTCTAAGGACTAGCATATGAATGCCACCGAGATACAGATTTGATATTTAATATGGCTGGTTGGGCACAGCTACAATATGGGAAGATCTCTGCAGGCAGAATTGCTCTGACACTCAGTGGGCACCGGAGGGTAGAAATCATTTTCCTGGAAGTCTCAAGCTGCTCTCTGCACTGTCTATACACTGGTATGTCATACTTAAATATATGCCAAGGGAATCAAGAGGCAGGTGTGATAATCACTGAAGCTTTTTCCCCTAGGCAGATCTCTCCCCAGTCAAAAAAAGACAGATAACAATCTATTGCAATCCACATGAAAAATCATATTAACTTATAATGCCAATCAATCTGACAAGGATAGGGCTAACAATTTCTATCCATTCAGAAATGAATTAATGAGATGTGTACATTTTCATGATATTTGCAAGGAAGTAATTAAATGGATAGTAATGTCTATATTAAAGAGCAGCTCTGAGTCATCTATATGGTTTTTATAACACCTAGAGTTATGTATAATTACTTACGTTCTGTAGTTCAAAAGCTATTCAAGCTGAAAGGATCCCCCTCCCTCCCCTTCCGCCTGCCTTCCTTTAGATCTGCAATCCAGTCGTGGGATCAGATGGATTCAGTGAGGGACAATCTTCACACAGTAAGTATAAGCCCTGCCCCCCTTGATGAAGGAGGGCGGGATTTTCCTTTTGCTTACTGAAGATTGTCCCTCTCCGCTCTCCATCTGGACCACACTTAGAGCCAGTGTGATGCAGGGAAAGGGACGGGAGGGGGCAATGATTATAAAAAACATGTACAAGACTCGGAGCTGCACTTTAAAGGGATAGTAATACTTAAAATGTAAAATATATTTAATAAAAGATATTTTATTAAAAAATGATAACAGCTCAAACTTGATTTTTTTTAGGAGCAGTATCACAGTGGCCTGAAAATGTACAGTGGCGCTGTTGCTACACCATCCTATGGACTGCTCTGCTCTATAGACCATAAATCTCCATAGGATGGTGTAGAAACCGCGCCACTGTAAATTTTCAGGCCACTGTGATATTGCATCTAAAAAATTCACGTTTGAGCTGCTATAATTTTTCAATAAAATATCTCTCAGTAATGGGAGTACCCTTGTTTTATTCAGGGACACAAACCCTACAACATATTTTTTTTTACATCTTATTACTATCCCTTTAACCCTTTGTGTGCCAGAGGGGTACGCAACGCATTGCTTTGCAATGCGTTGCGTACCCCTCTGGCATACAAAGGGTTAACATAGACATTTTCCCTTTTAATCAGGAAAATATTATAAACGTACAACCAGATCCAAGCAACATTCTAACAATACAGCAAATGTATAGACATCGATCTCCTAACAAACAACGTCTGATGAAAGCGGTCATCTCCAATCTTTGTACAAACCAATCTAATCAGATATTTTACCATATAATCTCTATATACAGTAGGCCATGGCAACGCAGGAAATGCAGCCATTACTGTAATTATAAAGTTTGGCCACTTCACTGACCGGAGCTGCTGATAAGAATACATACAGCCAAATGTACCAAGTAAAACTGGAGCAATTCTGGTGCAAACAAACTGCACCATACAGTACACATTAAAAATTAATCCCCACATTCTGAAATAACCATTTAAACCTCTGAGGTCCAGAAAGGAATCCAACTCATTGTGCTGCAATGCACTGGATAACTCCTTAGAGTTAAATAGGGAGAAATTTACCTTGAGATAATTCCTTTTCTTCTGTGTCCCCCCACGGCCATAGACTTCTATGGGTAATGTCTCCTCCCACTAGCTGGTGTAGGACCAATGAAAAAACTACTTAAGGAATCCCCTTGCCTCCTCTCGTCAGTCATCTTTTGTCAGAGCTGGAAATATATAAAGGAGATAGGTTAAAGGGCAGGGGTGCCGTGGGGGGGACACAGAAGAAAAGGAAATATCTCAAGGTAAATTTCTCCCTTTCTTCTGTGTCCCCTTCCACGGCCATAGACTTCTATGGGACATACCAAAGAAAAAACGTCTATAGGGTGGGAAAATTACTTCCATATACAAAAAATTCTGAAACAACAACTTGAATAATATTCTAATTATATATGGAAAGATCTTACCCCGCAGGGATGGCTGCAGCTTTCAAGACTCTCCTGCCGAATTTTGCTGCTGCAGATGCTTGAACATCTAAACGATAGTGTTTTATAAAGGTAGAAATGGAAGACCACGTGGCCGCCTTGCATATTTCTTCTGCCGTTGCTGCCTCCTTTGCTGCCCAGGATGTCGCCATAGCTCTTGTTGAATGAGCCCTTATGGTTCTGGGCGGCTCCTTCCCTGCAGTAATGTATGCTTCTTTAATGCATTCTGTTATCCATCTTGCAATTGAGGGTTTTGAAGCAGATGACCCCTTAAACTTTCCTTGATAATGTACAAATAGAGAATCTGATTTTCTTATTTCTGATGTTCTTTTCAAGTATTCCAGAATACACCTTTTTAAATCCAAGTTGTGCAATCTTTCTTCTTTTCTGTTCTTGGGATCAGGAAAGAATGTTGGAAGGACTATGTCTTGGTTCAAATGAAAGGCAGACACTACTTTAGATCTAAATTCACTCTTAGTTCTAAGTACTACTTTGTCGTGATGGAAAACCATATAAGGTTCTTTAGAAGATAACGCCTGTAATTCACTTACTCTTCTTGCTGATGTAACAGCTACTAAGAAAGCAGTCTTTAAAGTTAGGAATTTTATAGAAGTTTCCTGTATAGGTTCAAACTTGTCTGATGATGCCAACTGGTTCAATACAGTGTTAAGGTCCCAAGGCAGAACGATGCTTCTGACTCTGGGCCTTGATTTATCTATTGCCCGCAGATATTTCTTGACTAGGTCATCTTCAGCAAACTGTTTTGCCAAACAAGCAGAAATAGCAGAAACTTGAACCTTTAGGGATGCTGGGCGAAGTCCAGCCTCATAACCCTTTTGCAAGAAACTCAGCAATTTTGGAGTAGAAATTGCCATCCTATTCACATTATTCTTCATACACCATGTAGAGAATATTGTCCATACTCTATTATAAACCTTTGCTGTGGATGATTTTCTTCCAGCAATAATAGTACTGATTACTGAATCAGTCAGGCCTTTGTCTCAAGGAATTCCTCTCAGCCTCCAGGCCACTAGTTTCAAAAACTCTGGTGCTGGATGAAACACAGGGCCTTGATGTAAAAGGTCTGGCCTGGCAGACAGGGGCCAAGGTTTCCTTACCGACATGTTTACTAGACTGGAATACCATATTCTTCTTGGCCAGTCCGGTGCTATTAGAATGACATCCATCCTTTCTCGTCTGATCTTCCTTATTACTCTCTGGATCATAGGAATTGGGGGGGGGGGGGGGGGGGAATTGCGTCATTGCATCCACAGCTTCTGCTTGCGGATGGTAACTTCTGGAGAAGAATCTCTGACATTTCGCATTCTGACTTGTGGCCATCAGATCTATCAATGGGTGACCCCACTTTTCCTTGATCTGATTGAAGACCTCCTGATTTAAGGACCACTCCCCTGGATCCAATTGTACACGACTCAGAAAATCTGCCTGTATGTTTTGATTTCCTGGTATGTGTATTGCTGATAGAACCGCCAGATTCCTTTCTCCCCATACTAAGATTCTTCTCACCTCTGAGTTTAAGAATCGGCTTCTTGTTCCTCCTTGATTCTTGATGTACTGTACTGCTACCATGCTGTCCGATATTATCAGCACTGGTTTCCTCTTCAGCTCTTTCCTGAGAGCTCTCAGACAATAATATATTGCTCTTAATTCCAGTATGTTTATATGTAGCAGTCTTTCCTTTGCACTCCACATTCCTTGTATGGATTTTTTGAGCCAATGTCCCCCCTATCCTATGAGACTGGCATCCGTTGTGATCTTTTGCCATACTGGCTCTGCCAATAGTTTTCCTCTGTTCAGGTTTTTCTTGCAAATCCACCATTTTAGTTCTTCTTTTACTTGAGTTCCCAGTGGAATTACTTGAGCTGAGTCTGTTGGACTCTTGTTCCAATGATTTAGGAACCACCTTTGCAATGGTCTGAAGTGTAACTTGGCCCATGGAACAATCTGTACTGTTGATACCATGACTCCTAGGATGGTCATGTATTCCAGTGATGTATGTCTCTTTTGTCTCCTGAATCTCTTGATCTTGTTGACTAAGGAGTTTATTCTGTTGTGAGAAAGAAATACCTTGCCTATCACTGAATTCAATATTAGACCCAAGAACTGCAACTTTTGGGCTGGAACCAACTGGCTCTTTTCCATATTGATTTTCCATCCCAGGTACTGAAGGTGGTTTATAGTGGTCTCGGTCTGTGTTACTGCTGCATTGAAGGAACTTGCTATCAGTAATAGATCGTCCAGGTATGGCACTATTATTATTCCCTTTCTCCTCAAGGGTTCTAAGGCTACTGCTAGTACCTTGGAAAATATTCTGGGGGCTGATGTAAGCCCAAATGGCAGCGCTTTGAACTGCCAATGCCGCCCCTTGAATGCAAATCTGAGGAATTTCCTGCAATTCTGAGCCACTGGAATGTGATGGTAGGCGTCCTGTAGATCTATAGTTGTCATGTAGGCATTGGGCAGCACCGCTTGAATGACTGATGTTACAGTCTCCATCTTGAACCTTTCTTTCTTGATGAAGGAGTTGAGTATCTTCAAGTCCAGAATAGGCCTGAACCCTCCTGATGTTTTTGGAACCACAAACATTGTGGAATACCAACCCATCCTTTTGAATGCTGATGGAACTTCTTCTATGACTTGTTTTTCTGCTAATTCCTGGATTGCTCTTGATAGTTCTGCGGCTTTTATCGCATTCTGCGGAATCCTGGAACTGCTGTAATGATCTTTGTGGGGACTGCATTCGAATTTTAGCGGGCATCCTGCTTCTAAAAGGTGATGAGTCCAAGAATCCAGATTCGTCTTTTGTTCCCAATTCTTGATAAATTTTCCCAGACGACCCCCGACTGGGGCTAGAAGCAGGTTCCGCTGATCTTCAGGAAAAATCTTTTTTGAATTGATTACCACGAAACCCATCCTTCCTGAATGACCCTTTCTTGGCTTGTGAAGGCTGATGTTTTCGTGTTTCATACTGTCTTGAGTTCTGAAAGCGTCTCTGTTCCCTGAATGGCTGTCTCTTCCGAAAGGACGTGTGCGTAGGCGATGTTCTGCGTTTCCTATCCTGGGGAAGAAAGGAACTCTTTCCTCCTGTTACTTTCTTCACAATTTCCTCTAGTTGTTCACCAAACAGCAATGATCCTGTGAAAGGTAAGGACACTAACTTGCTTTTTGAAGATGCATCAGCGCCCCAAGATCTGAGCCATAATGATCTTCTGGCCGTAACAGATAATGATGATGACCTGGCTGTAGTTCTAATAGAATCCAGAGAGGCGTCACAGACAAAACTGACAGCTTCTTTAATAGATGCAACCTCTTTTATCAATTTAGATCTGGATACAGATGAATCAATATGGTCTTCTAATTCTGAAATCCAAATCTTCGCAGTTCTGGAGACACAAGCCAATGCAGTGGCAATCTTCATGTTTTGCCCCAACAAAGAAAACTGTTTTTTTAAAGAGCTCTCCATCCTTCTATCCATTGAATCTTTCAGTGAGGAACCATCCTCCATTGGAATTGTCGTCCTCTTAGCGATTTGAGAGATAGCAGCATCAATCTTTGGTGGAGATACCCATGCAGCAATTTCTTCCTCTTTGAATGGATACATTTTATGCATTCTTCTTGATGTCGACATTCTTTTATCTCCTTTGTTCCATTCTGTCTTTACTATATCTGCAATGGAATAATGCACAGGAAAAACAGGACCCTCCTTTTTTGAGCCTGTAAATGCCATATCAATAATTCCTTGCTGTTTCTGTTCTTCTGTTAAGCCCAATGTCTTGCGCATTAACTTAAGAAATGGCTCCATCTTGTCTAAATTAAATGTTCCATCCTCCTCATCAATAATTTCTCCATCTTCTTCAGATGAATATTGGGACATAATATCTATCATACTGTCTTTTGTCTCCTCTCTTCTAGCTGAAGTGCCTTCATCTGGGTCATCTACCCTCTGTTTCTTTCTGGGTTGATTCTGAAGAGCTGAAAAGGTTTCTTGCATTGATGTCTTCATCCAAGAAAGAAAGTCTTGGAACTGGTTAGGTACTTCCACTCCTGCTGCCTTTTTAATGCAATCCATGCAAAGCTTGGCATTATCTTCTGCAGGAATCTTATTATCACAAGCATTGCATAGTTTGGTTTTTGAACTGGCTTTGTCCTCTTTATTTTCTGCAGGATTCTTATCCTTCATGGCTCCAGACTTGGGAGTAGAAGCCATAAATAAGGGGATAGCTAATAATGTTCTAAAACATAACTTTTAATAATTGTTATCATAAAACAAAATTTTCTAGCATTTAAAACATAATAACCTGCAACTCCATATCTTGCTGCACATGTCCTCCCATGGTTTATATAGAGGATGGCTAGCGTGCGTTCCAGGCTGGAACGCATAAAGGAAGTACATTGAAAAAGCATAAATATACCTTCCTACCTTATCCTCCGTCACAGATTACTGCCCCCAGACTGCCACACTTGCTGCCAGGACGCTGCACCTCCCCTGATGCTGAATCAGGGAGCTCCGGTTGGGATCCTGATGCGGTGAACTCCGGTGTGTTGGACTTCCGGTTCGGGTACTTCCTGTGAGCGCGTCACTTCCAGCTCACACGTGGCTATTCTGGGCTTCCTCCGGAGGATAAGGGCATGATACACAGGCCGGCACAAAGCGGAGCCTGGTCTCCGGGTACACCTCCCCGGTCTGGGACAGCTTGTAGCGGCCGCTGTAAGTACGATCACTGCTTGCTTAAAAAATAATAAAAAAATAAAAAGGAACTGGGCTGGAAAAACCAGCCAACCTACTCCAGCTGGTGTAGGACCAAAAAGACTGACGAGAGGAGGCAAGGGGATTCCTTAAGTAGTTTTTTCATTGGTCCTACACCAGCTAGTGGGAGGAGACATTACCCATAGAAGTCTATGGCCGTGGAAGGGGACACAGAAGAAAAAGGGTATTTTCTGTGTCAAGGAAACAGTGGATGGGACAGAGGATGGGGCCATGTACAGATTGGGTGTATGACCATGGGCCTAGGTACACCTGGGATGTAAATTTTGCCCTGGTTCTGAATCAATGCCGCTATCCGGGGGCGGGGGCATTTCTAATAGCGCAATGAGTGATAAGTTTGGTCTCAACCAGAAGTAATTAGCATACAGTGTAAGGTATTAGCATAAAGTGCCATACACACTGTGCAACCACAACATAAAGGTTAATTTCTCAAAAGCTATTTATTTTACAAAAATGGCTAATACAACATAAAGGCAAATTTTTAAAGGGGATGTATCACCTTCTAAAAAGAAGTTCCCATATGCTTTGTTAATACAAGTTATACTATGAGTGCTGTTTTTTTTTAATTTTATTTAACTACTTTGAAATATATTTTATCTTCAATTGAAGAAGAGCTGTGCCAAAGAATCAGCGTGTTCCATTATGCTGACCGGCACAGTTCTTCCACACCTCCTATTTCTCCTCCCAGCTGCCCCAGGGAGCACGTGCATGCTTTCCTTCGGTGTGCTGTGAATGGCTCATAACGTTACAGCAAACTGCAATTAGCATTATACTGCAACCTCAGTATAATTCTTACCGGAGCTTGCTGTAACTCTATGAGCTGTTCACAGCACACTGAAGGGAAGCATGAACGCGGTCCCTGGGGCAGCTGGGAGGGAGGTGGGAGGAGAAATAGGACGGACTGAAGATCTGTGCTGTGCTCATAATGCAGAAGTGCGCAGCACAGAAGAAAAAATATCTTTTAAAGTAGTTACATTTAAAAAAAAACAGCTTTTATAGTATAACTTGTATTAACAAAGCATATGGGAACGTCTTTTTAGAAGGGGATACATCCCCTTTAATTCTCAAAAAGAAAATACAATAATAATAAAAAAAGCAGACTAAACATTTTTGAGGCAGAAGGTACATTTGTTAGCAAGAAGTCCACATTTAGATTTCCCTATTACCCTTAGGAGACCAAACTCAAGGGTAATTTGCATATACAAAGCAGTGATTGAAGATGTTCAACTAAGAATAAGCCTGATAAATATTAGACTGTGTCCCAACTTGGACCTATTCAAAAAATTCCATAAAGGGGCCTGAAGCATAATACTTTTTACTTCTCTTTACATTTAACTAAACTTGTCTTAAAGGGACAGTAATGTCCCCAAAAACTTTTTTACAGTTATGTAGAGCTTGAAATATTAATCAGATCACTCCAAACCCTATCTCTCAAACTGCTATGGTTTGAGAGATACAGGGTCCGGGGACCAGCAGGCGGCTCTGCAGCAGAGCCGAAATTGCGTTACTTGAAAATAATTCATTCACTGGAAAGGTCTACAAAGTGTGCTTGCAAACCAGGCACACTTTGTAGATCTTTCCAATGAATGAATTATTTAGCAATAACGCGATTCCGGCTCTGCTGCAGAGCCTCCTCCAGTCGTTCGACTGGATTCTCCTGCTATCAGCTTTAAAGATGACATCAGGAGAAGGGGAGGGAGGGGGAAAATTTGAATCCCTATATCTCTCAAACCATAGCGGTTTGAGAGATAGGGATTGGAGCGATTTGATTAATATTTTAAGCTCTACATAACTGTAAAAACATTTTTTGGGACATTACTGTCCCTTTAAAGGGATAGTAATGACTCATTTTAACATTGTTTAATATTGTAGATATTACAAAAAGAAATCAGTTGATGTAAGTCCGGTCTCTCAAACCTTAATAGATTGAGATATATAACCTGCTAAAGTTCCCCCCTCCTGCCCCTTTCACAGATATCAGCGCTTTAGCTGACAGCAGGAGATTCGGGTCATGCGATCTGACAACGGCTCTTCAGCAGAGCCGAAATAACGCTATCTAGAAATAAATACTTCATTGGAACGGTCTACAAAGTGCACTTGCAATTCAGGCACACTTTGTAGACCATTCCAATGAAGTATTTCTTTCTTTCGGCTCTGCTGAAGAGCCACCGGCCATACAAATGACCGGAATCTCCTGCTTTTAGCTAGAGGCTGATGTCTGTGAATGGGACAGGAGGGGGGAACTTTAGCAGGTTATATCTCTCAAACTATAAAGGTTTGAGAGACCGGACTTACATCAAATGACTTACATCAAATGATGATTTTGTTTTTAATATCTACAATATTAAATGATGTTAAAATCAACCATTACTATCCCTTCAAGGCGGCAAGTCCGCTTTAATAATAATACACCATTGGATAAATAATTTCTATTGAATGTTTGCCTAAGAAGAACATCTACTAAAATTACATCACAGTGCCCTTGAGCATTTATTTTACGATTCATGATACATTAGGGGTTTCAAAACTTTCTTCGATGGGAGCTGCTTTTATTCAATGAAATATGTACTTAGCTACTTTAAAATATAAATTGAAAATATATGAATTTATAACTGTACATACTAAACCATCTCCAAAGCTGCTCTTACCAACTGTTCGATCCTTCCTACACATTCTAATAACAAAGCGCAGTACAGGCAACAAGTGACCTCCATGACAGCTCAAGGTGATACAATTGTGTTACAAGACATTGAATTTTTAGCAGAAGAAAGCCGCATTCACTATAGAAAACAGAACCTGCGGCTCTCCAGTGAGCCCCAGGTTTTCTGATTGATAGTGCCTTCCCATTCTTAACAACACTATGCCATATAACTATGCATATTTAGAGTTATTAAAGTGGCTTATTAAAATGAATAATGTATATAACAAAGCCTGCAACTTTGTTGCGCTGTGGCCCCCATATTCTCTCACCCACTCTGACACCACATAATGGCCAAAACACTTATTATGAAAACAGTGGTGTAGCTAGTCATCGGTACACCTGGGAACCATCTCATCCATGACCCCCAGAGAAACACACAGGACTGGGGATCGGAGTGTCCAAATGATGCTGTTTTCATTATAATGTGGGAGGGGCTTCAATGGGGTGAGATGGAAGTGTCCAAATGACACTGCTTCACATCATCATGTGGGAGGGGCTTGATAGGATGACACACAGTTTGAGGGTTGCAGGGTGGGATTTACACTTAAATGGGTGGGGAAGTGGGAGGAACAGGGTGGGAGTGGGCAGAACAGGGGGTAAAGTAGGCAGGGTTACCCCTGACCTCACAAAACCAGAAAATGATCCTCTGTCCCGGGAGTCCCGGTAACTCATTCTGAGTCTCCAGGAAATATCCAGAGAGTTCCCAGGTTTGGTTATTGGAGGGCCTTGGTGCAAGGATATTTTGGACCCACAAACACATTTTCACAGAGGAATAACTGGGATCTATTGTATCCTGGGGCAGATGGAGCCCCCTTGGATCCTTGACCATAGTATAACTGTACCCGCTGCACCCCCTGTAGTTACACTCCTGTATAAAAATAGTCTTGACAAAGCACGCAGATTAATCTGTAATTAAGTGTTTATCAAGGGCTATTACAGCAGCTTGGGGCAGTAAAAACATAAAAGTGTTGTGAGGTCTCTACCTGCATTACTATCAGCTCCCTGATTGGCTACTGCTGGATACCATGGATGAAAGCTGTGCCCAGATTGTCTGCAGCCTATCAGAAAGCAGATTTAAACCATTGGACCTGTCTCTGGCAGGCCACATAGTCTGATACCTGATTGTAGTGAAAAGAGCTACTCAGTGCTAGCAGAAGAGCTACTAGTAGTTCACAAGCTACCACTTGGAGACTCATGCCTTACATCAGTGGTTCTCAAGCTTTTTTTGCTCAAGGCACACCTAACACTCAGTCTCGTATTTTCGGGGCACCCCTATAATTTTATGTAATTTGTCTACGTTGTAATGAAGGTTACAAATACATAATTATAGAGTTATTGTTAGACCTCATAACTAAAATAAACATACTGTGCATAGTAATAGCCTTAAATGTACAACTAGAAGTCTACATTAACATTTTTGTCAATGCATATAGATACAATGGGGCACCCTAAGTGGATGTCCATGGCACACCAAAGTGCCACGGCACCCTGGTTGAGAATCACTGCCTTACATCATTAGTGGGAAGCCTGAGGCTCTTCAGCTGTTAAGAACTACTGTTCCCATGATCCCCAGCCAGCCAGCAGCTGACTTGGGATGATGGAAATTCTTACAGGCTGGGCAATATTTTGTGTACTTGTCAGGGCCAGATTTCACAATAGGCAGAGTAGGAAACTGCCTAGAGTACCAGACATTGAGTGGTGCCTCAGCTGTTCTGGCCTCACCAACATTCTTAATTGTGGATTTTGCCAGAGTAATGTCAGTGCCCCTGCACCAGATATATATGCATGTACAGGCTATTATTTAACCCTCTGGGTTTAGGGTTGCCACCTTTTCCTCAAAAAAAATCCGTCCATGTTTGTGGGTTGGTGAGGGCAGAGCCACAAAAGGGAGGAGTCACAAAGGCGCTGAACCACTCAATGTTGCATGACCCTACAACATTGAGCTTCAAACTCCTCATTACAGGTACCAGAAGTTCAGTTCTTGTCTGCCATACCAGGGGCGGACTGACCATACGGGCATTCGGTCACAGACCGAGGGCCCGTGACCGAAGGGGGCCCGCCGCCGCTTCCAGAGCTGCTCAGCAGCTCTCCTACAATGGCCGCCGGCGCACAGTTCTAGTAATACAGAGTGCTGGGAGGTGGCATCATCTCCCAGCCTCTGCATTACTAGAGGCGCGCAGGACATCGCAGTGTTAAGCCACGCCGCTAGACCACCAGGGACTGCAGGTAGGGGCAATGTGGAGATGAGGGGGGCATTGTGGAGATGAAGGAGCAATGTGGAGATGGGGGCATTGTGGAAGGGGCATTGTGGAGATGAAGGGGGCATTGAGGAAGGGGCAATGTGGAGATGGGGGCATTTTGGAGATGAAGGGGGCATTGTGGAAGGGGCAATGTGGAGATAGGGGCATTGTGGAGATGAAGGGGCATTGTGGACATGAAGGGAGCATTGTGGAGATGAAGGGGGCAATGTGGAGATGAAGGGGGCATTGTGGAGATGAAGGGGCAATGTGGAGATGAGGGCAATGTGGAGATGAAGGGGGCATTGTGGAGATGAAGGGGGCATTGTGGAAGGGGCAACGTGGAGATGAAGTGGGCAATGTGGAGATTTCTGCAGGGGGCCCAGACCTCTTTTTGGACCAGGGGCCCTGGGTCCTGTCAGTCCGCCCCTGTGCCATACTCTTGTTTACTTAGTAATATCACTTCCCACTGTACTTCCACACATTCTGATCACAATGCACAGCTCATCGACTGTCACACTCACTTCACATGGAACGCTCACAGTGTCACACACACTTCCATAGTATTCCTACACTTATGGTACACTGTTGGCATTCATACTGTGAAACACTATGTGGTACGTACAGTGCTATACTAACACAGCCTAATACTCTATCACCACGCTACACATCCACATTCCATGACAGCCCCTTCCAATGTCGTACACACTCTGCCCCTATCTGGGTAAGTTACCTGAGTCTGGGGCAATAAAGCAGCCATGCTGCTTCCTGCCCGATCCGCCCATCATGCACTAAGAGGGTTGGGAGGGGAGCGTATGAGAGAAGAGGGAGGGGAATGGGGGAGGAGGGCAGAGAGATGTGAAGCAGGGGGCAGACAGAGTGGGAGTAGTCAGGAAAGTACGAGAGGAGGGCGGGGAGAATGCAGACATGGGCGTAGGACAAGCCTCACCTAGATTCCAATGGACTAGGCAGGCTAGTCTCACTTTTTAATATTTTGTTTAATATACTCACTGCACGTGTGCGAGGACTCCTTATTAGTTAGTGCAAGGACATGCGCAGTAATACCGGCTTTTCAATTGCCGGTATAGAAGTTATACCGGCTCCAGTGCGTTAATTATCAGCTGTGCCGTTAAAATACCAGCAGGGTGGCAACCCTTTCTGGGTGCTATAGATATCTACAAAACAATGCAGAGCAATGATGGGACTGGGGAGCAGGGTCATATAAGGAGTAGGGGTGTGACCATGGGCAGTGACATAACTAGTTATTAGAGGACTCTGGCACAAACACTTTTGGGGCCCCTATCACAAAATATTTTCAAAGGCCTGATTAGAATCTAGAGAACTGTGTGGCAGATGGAGCCCTCCTGGATGTTGGGCCCCAGTGTAACGACACTCTCTGCACCCCCTGTTCTTCCCATGGCACATACAGTGCCTTGCCTAGGGGCACCTCAGATGTAAATGGTGCGTATGTCAGGTAAGTTTTGAAGTTTATCCAGTGCTGCCTGACAGCTTAGGGGATATTTTTCTTCTTGAGTACTCACGAGGTTCGCCTGGGGGATAAAAATAGTGAGATATGTGTCACAAAGGGGCAGGGCTTAATTTCAGGTGTGGGCGGGGCTTAACAGACTGACAAAGTGGGTGAGAAATTTGGAGAGCAGGGTAGGATGGAGGAGAAATGGACAGAAAGTGGGAGAAACAGGGTGGAAAGGAGGAGAAGTGGGTAGAAAGATGAAAAAAGAGTGGAAAGAGGAGAAGTGGTAAAACATGGGAGAAACAGAGAAGGAAGGAGGAGACGTGGTAGGAGAGTGGAAAGAACAGGGTGGGAAGGAGGAGAAGATAGTGGAAGGAACAGGGTGGGCAGGAGGAAAAATGGGCAGGAAATGGGAGGAACAGGGTGGGAAGGAGGAGAAGTGGGCAGGAAGTGGAAAGAACAGGTGGGAAGGAGGAGAAGTGGGCAGGAAGGAGGAGAAGAGGGTGGAAAGTAGGACAAACAAGGTGGGAAGGAGGAGAAGTAGGTGGAAAGAGGGACAAACACGGTGGGAAGGAGGAGAAGTGGATGGAAAGTGGGACAAACAGGGTGGGAAGGAGAAGTGGGTAGAAAGTGGGTGGAAAGTTGGAGGAACAGAATGGAAAGGAGGAGAAGTGGTGAAACATGGGAGAAATGGGGTGCAAAGGAGGAGAAGTGGTTGGAGAGTGGAAGGAACGGGGTGCAAAGGAGGAGAAGTGGTTGGAGAGTGGAAGGAACAGGGTGGGAAGGAGGAGAAGTGGGTGGAGAGTGGAAGGAACAGGGTGGGAAGGAGGAGAAGTGGGTGGAGAGTGGAAGGAACAGGGTGGGAAGGAGGAGAAGTGGGTGGAGAGTGGAAGGAATAGGGTGGAAAGGAGGAGAAGTGGGTGGAGAGTGGAAGGAACAGGGTAGGAAGGAGGAGAAGTGGGTGGAGAGTGGAAGGAACAGGGTAGGAAGGAGGAGAAGTGGGTGGAGAGTGGAAGGAACAGGGTAGGAAGGAGGAGAAGTGGGTGGAGAGTGGAAGGAACAGGGTAGGAAGGAGAAGTGGGTAGGAAGTGGGAGGAACAGGGTGGGAGGGAGGAGCAGAGGGTGGAAAGTAGGACGAACAGAGTGGGAAGGAGAAGTGGGTAGAAAGAGGGACAAACAGGGTGGGAAGGAGGAGAAGTGGGTGGAAAGAGGGACAAACAGGGTGGGAAGGAGAATTGGGTAAAAAGTGGGACAAACAGGGTGGAACGGAGGAGAAATGGGTGTAAAGTGGGACAAACAGGGTAGGAAGGGGGAGAAGTGGTTGGAAAGTTGGAGGAACATAGTGGAAAGGAGGAGAAGTGGTAAAACGTGGGAGAAACAGGTGAGGAGGAGGAGCAGAAGTGGTTGGAGAGTGGAAGGAATAGGGTGGGAAGGAGGAGAAGTGGGTGGAGAGTGGACAGAAAAGGATGGGAAGGAGGAAAAATGGGCAGGAAGTGGGAGGAAGAGGTGGGAAGGAGGAGAAGAGGGTGGAAAGTAGGACAAACAGGGTGAGAAAGAGGAGAAGTGGGTGGAAAGAGGGACAAACAGGGTGGGAAGGGGGAGAAGTGGGTAGAAAGTGGGACAAACAGGGTGGGGAGGAGAAGTGGGCAGAGTTTCAAAAGAAACTTACCACCACCAAAAAATCAGCTTCTGTCACCAGAAACCCAGTAATTCACTGTAAAAACAGAAGTCTCTGGGGCAGCTCAAGAGTGTTTCTAATCATTTAGATCCCAGCTCATACTCATGAGCAGATTCTTTGAAAGCAGACCTCTTTTCATTTGGTTCACTATGAAGTAGTTCATGTTTTGAAGTGTCTCCTTTCTTACCAAACTCCTCTCTTCTAGCCTTTAAATCAAATGTTTTTCACAACCTCTAAACGAGATTATTAAACACGCTCCCCGGGTCCTCTGCAAAATCAATTATTATTGATCCATCTCTGGAGTTTCCAGAAGCCTCGGGACAGTGCAGGTGGAAGAATCTAGTGAAACATTCCACCCAATCTATCAAAAAGTGTAGGCCTCATAAAGACAGATGTGTAAATTATCTGTGTGATAAATATTTCATAGCTCATCAGGACAGTATGACCGTAAGCAGAACTTCCTCTGCATTGTCTTGTTTCATGCAACATCTTGCATGCGAGTTAATTGCTTCGCTGTGAGTTGGTGAACTCTCCAGCATACAGGGGGTTAATTGCATTATACAAGGAAAAATGTCAAAGTGTCACAGAGGCTTACAGGAGCAGATTTAGAAACAAACATTAAACACTTTGAGTGCCAGAGGGGTACACAACGCATTACACTCAAAGGGTTAAAGGAATAGTAGTGTTTTATTTTGGCTTTACATATTTTGAAATTGCATAATATGTACAGTAAGAATGAATTTTTTTTTTTTTTTTTTTTTTTTGCATCTTAAAGGGATAGTAATGTTTCAAAATAATATCAGCTCCAATGAATCTTCATAGTATTTGGGCCATGGAGAGTGTTATTTCAATACTGTCAGAGTTGAACTTCAAGAGTAATTGAATGATAAAATATCCCCCTCCCGCCCCTTTTACTGATGTAACACTGCTCACCTCAGAACAGAAAGACTGTCCGGATGGATCTTCAATGAGCTTAAGGACAAACCTGTCAAAGGGACAGGGTTTTCCTTATCGCACAGTAAGAAGATTGACCCTTGCTGTGATCTGTCTGGTCAGGAGACCAGATTCCACATCTGAGGGGAGGTGGCTTACACTAGGGAAAAGGAACTACAACTCTGACAGTATTCAAATAACACTTTCCATGGCCCAAATACGATGATTAATTGGAGATGCTGCTTTTGTGAAACATTACTATCCTTTAAAAAAAATAAATAAATAAACTAACACTTTGATGTGCCTTACAGTAAACTACCCTGGATCACTGTTTCCTGGTCGATAAACCATCAAAGCAGAAAGTGATACCATTTTGATAGCTGGACACTATCATAATGAGCTGATCCTGGTATATTTATAATAATATCTCTCAAAGTTAGTGGGAATGTAAATTCTATGCTTTATGTCCCTACTTGTGCTAACACAGAGGTTTGGAAATCAGTCCTCATGGAACCCTTAAAGTGATAGTAATACTGCCTGGTTTGCAAGCACACGTTGTAGACCATTCAAATTAAGTAGTTCTTTGTAACTACCTTGATCACGGCTCTGCTGAAGAGCCACAGGACAGTCTATGGACTGCAATCTCCATCTCTGAGTTTGAAAGCTGACGTCAGCACAAGGGGAGGGAAGGGGGAACTTTGTAGACTTATATCTCCCAAACCATAAAGGTTTGGGAGATTGAAAATGGCACAATTAATGTATTTTTAAAATATCTATTGAATTAAATTTAAAAGTCTTCAAGTATTACGATCACTTAAATATCAGTGCTTCAAAAAGAAACAGTGAATTGGTGCAGATCAGATGGTAGGAAAAAAGAACACTCTCACCCTGAGAAACTAGCCCTTCAGTCTGAGATTTGGGTCAAACCCCTAAGTCTCAGGATCAAATACTGATAGTTCTGAGGTATGAACGCGTTGCAGTCTGGCTGCTGCACTGAATGTTCTGTTTGATGTACTACAATTACTGTGTCCATGTAGCATGGAATGCTCTTTGTGATGTAATATAATGTTACAGTATCTCTGCAGTACTGAATGCTCTGTGTGATGTAATACAATGTTACACTCTCCATGCAGCACTGAATGTTCTGTGTGATGTAATACAATGTTACAGCCTCCCTGCAGCACTGAATGCTTTGTGTGATGTAATACAATGTTACAGTCTCCCTGCAGTACTGAATGCTCTGTGTGATGTAATACAATGTTACAGTCTCCCTGCAGCACTGAATGCTCAGTGTGATGTAATACAATGTTATTCTCTCCCTGCAGCACTGAATGTTCTGTGTGATGTAATATGATGTTACTGTGTCCATGCAGCATTGAATACTCTGTGATCTAATACATTGTTACAGTCTCTCTGCAGTACTGAATGTTCTGTGTGATAGAATACAATGTTACAGCAGTGAATGTTGCATGTGCTATCTTGTTTACATTGTTTCTTTTTAACATTATCATTCTCCCTGCTTTCATGTTGTGTGTTAGAGAGCTCTTTGCAAACAGATCCAGTTAGCTCATTATCAAGGACAAAATAGGTAAAAACAGGTGAAGATGGAAATAAAGGTATAGCCATTTTGAATGTACACTTTATCTACTTACAGAATTTGTAAAGTCAAAGTAATGAAAAATGAAATATATATGTTATGGGGCTTTTTCTACTGAGTCTTATAATGCACTCTTACTGCTGAGAGATATTTCAATAAATTGTTATTTCAATTAAGCTGCAGTTTTCCATTCTGTTCACCAGGTGGTGGTGTTTCGATTGCTTAGTATAGAGAGCCAGAGTCATTGGGTCAAATTCTCCCATAGAGTGTATTAGAAAAATTAATCAATTCAGAAACTAGTTAGTGTTGTTAATTAAAAAGAAAGTTTGAGCTGTAATTATTATTATATAATTAAAACAGCAATGGGACTACAAGGAGTAAAAAAGAAACAAAGAATGGACTCTATGAGGCACTCAACCATATATCCACCAAAGCCTAAAAAGCAGCCCCAATATTAAAAAGAGGAACAGAAGCTGGATCCAGTCATCATTCTCAAGCCTAATACAAAATATGTATAAAAACTGTCTAGATCTTCCTATAGCCAGGGCCATGAAAAACATTTATCATGTAAGTGCACTGAAAAACAAAAATTCAAGCAAAAATCCTCAAAATAAAATAAATTGAAATGAAATTCTTCAGTGAAGTCACTTGAGTTAGATAGATCATACATCCAATAGGCATATATATTCTCAATATGATGAAATGGAGATGAATGAAAGAGTTAATGGAGATGAAATTATGTTATAATATGAAAATAAGTAATTCCATGACACCCACTTAGCAACCGCCCCTGGCCCTTCAGTAGGTTAGTGTGGTAGGCTTGAACACATATCGAGGGAACATTCTTACCCATCTTCAACAACTTTTGGAGTGTTTGGAGGTAGAAATACAGTGAATACCTGTGAGATGGGGGAAGATGGGTGAGAATGTTCCCTCTATTAGCTACGCAAGGCATTAGACACCCCTCTGGCACTCAAAGGTTTAAGCCACAAACTTCACTAAGTACACAACCATTCCCATAGGCAGCACATAGTGTCTATTATTACTCGACTAGTTGAAGAGCCGGTGTACACACTACACAGGCCACAGTGCCATCCAGCAACGGCCATGCTGCAATCATGCATAGCAGAGACTGCGCGTGCCACGGCTGATAAGGAGTGGGGCGCTCCAAATTCAGACCGTAGTCCTCTCTGCACCCCTTCGGTGCACAGAGAGGACTACGGTATGAATTTGGAATCCCGCTCCGTTATCAGCTGCGGAGTGGGCAGTCTATAGTGCGCATGACTGCAGCCCGAGCAGCCATCTCTACTGAGCATGACGGCTTCTGACAAACATACATTTAGCAAATTATTTTATAGGATATTTGCATAGTAGATAGACCTCCCTAGAATCCAGTGTGTTAAATCGCACAGGGCTGGATTTCCCAATAGGAAGTGTAGGCAACTGCCTAACGCACCACATTTTCAGGGGATCCACAGCTGTGCTGGCCACACCTACATTCTAAAGTAGTTGTGGCCAGATAAATCTCAATCTCTCTGCACCAGTTTTTTACCCCTTCACAGGCTATAATATAACCATCTGAGTGCCAGAGGGGTAGTCAACACATTGCAAAGCAATGCAATCTGTACCCCTCTGGCACGCAAAGGGTTAACCCCTTGGATGCTAGAGAGGTCTCCAACGCATTGCATAGTGGATTGCCTAGAGGTGCTTGGAATGTAAATCCTTATGAGTGTAGTGCTCTGCTAAATGTGCCCCACTGAGTGATCACTGTATAAATGCTACCTATATTGCTGTTATTTATAGGTGTGTTAGCTAAACTCCATCTCTACCAGTCCCCTGCTTGTGCCGCCCATTAATGTAACTTTGGATGTATTAGCGGATGATGAAGCGGATGTGAGCATAATGAGAAACCTTGCTGGATTAGTACTTACTTATCTCTCTGTGTGTGATAAATCTGCATCTGTTCTCATAGCATGTCGGAGAACATTAGCTGTAAATACATTCATTACAGTTCTCTGGGGCCAGATACTCAAATCCATTCTGTGTGCTGACTTGGGGTTTATTTATTTATTTATTTATCTCCCCCCACCATCCTGTTTTGCATTTATTAAGATAAAGTGCATACTAAAGTGACATCCATGTAGTTTATTAAACAACACTAATGGATTCTCTGATTTATTAACCCCTTGGATACTAGATATTTCCTCAGCACAGGCCTAGATTACATTACATCTGATAAGCAATATCACTGGTTTTATCAAACTGAATCCTCTTAGAGTCTATAGAGAAATTTGCAGATAACACCCTTGATAAAGTTATCAACATACCTGGGAATGTTTTGGTCTGGGCTTCCTGGAGGGGAGTCCTGTGGTGCCGCTGAGGGGCAGAGAAGTGATGCAATTCATGTCATAAAAGGGGCGAGGCTTAATTGTGAGTGGGGGTGGGGGCAATATGAAGAGGAGGACATTAGGGGCAATGTGGAGAGTTGGAGGCAATGTGAAGAGGAGGACAATGGGGGCAATGTGGAGAGTTGGGGGCAATATGAAGAGGAGGATATTGGGGGCAATATGAAGAGGAGGACATTGGGGGCAATGTGGAGAGTTGGGGGCAATATGAAGAGGAGGACATTGGGGGCAATGTGGAGAGTTGGGGCAATGTAGAGTGGAGGACATTGGGGGCAATGCAGAGCATTGGGGGAATGCGGAGATACCCAATGGAGGCAATGTGGTCGGGGGGCATGGCAATTTTTGCACCAGGGCCTGGTGACTTCAAGTTACACCTCTGGTTATAAACTTGAATGCAATGCAAGTCACAATAAGAATAAATGCATTGAACACATCTCTGGCATCCAAGAGATTAAGGTAGCATGTTACAAAATTTGGCTTAAAGGGCCACTATCATTGTTTTTTAGTATTTAGGGCCATATACACAAAAACCTACATGGAACAATTCTGGGGTACACCAAATGCAGTAAAGGGAGAAAATAAAACTTCTCCAAATTTCCATTGGTTTAAATAGGGCTTTTATTCAAATCCTGCAATGCATTGGTGATCTCTCTAGCATTCAGTGGGTTAAAAGCCCCATTTAAATCAACAGGAAATTTTATTCGTCAATTGGACATCCACAGCTGAGTCAGCGACCGTGATTTCTCACATTTCCAGCATAATCAAATGTCCACAGAAAGGCAATATTTAGACTCCCCAAATGACTGCAATTTAACTCTTTGGCTGCCATGTGCACAATCAGAGGCATAACTAGAAGACTCGGGCCCTGGTGCAAGAAGGGCCATGGGGCCCCCCCGACCACATTGGCCCACCTTGACCACGCTGGCCCCCCTCCACATCGCCCCCAATCTCCACAATGCCCCTCAATCTCCACAATGCCCCCATCTCCTACCTCCCTGGTGGTCCAGTGGCGTGGCAGGAGAGACCTCTACTCAAGCTGAGTTCCCGCGCGGTCCTCTTCAGTAATGCATCCATCTTCCACTGCCCTGCATTACTAGAGTGCCGGAGGGAGATATCGATGATGATATTGTGGGCGCCATGCGGAGGGTCGCAGGGGACGGCCGGGCCCCTGAAGTGACAGGCCAGGTCACAGATAATCGGTTGGTGCTCTGTGCAAATGGCCACAACGTAACAGAATGCAACAACACAGCTAATACCAAAACGAATCGTGTTATGTAAAAACCAGTGTTTCCTTTACTGCATATATATAAAATATAAAATGTACCTTGATGCATGCTGTGACTTGTGTCTTCGAAGGAGAGACTTGAGGAGTGAGATACAATCATACAGAGGTTGCAATCAATGGAGATCAACGCGTTTCACATCTGACACACCTGATTAAAAAAAATATGATCATGAGTCTTACACATTAAAAGTGTTGGTCCCCATGGATAGCAACCTCTGTGTGATTGTATCCCACGCCACAATCTCTCCTTCTAACGCACAAGTCCCAGCATCTACCAAGGTTCATTTTATACTTCTGTGTAAAATAAAGGAAACATTTTTACATAAGCTGCATTTGTTTTGGCATTAGCTGTGTTGGTGCGACCTGTTACAGAATTGGCCTTATTTCTTTTGTGACTAAGGTTCTAAAAGATTTTCTATGCAGCCCAGTATGAACAGAGCCAACACACACAAAAGATGGCTTTTTACAAACACAGTTTATTTGTCTAAACTCTGATACACTTGTATAATTTAGAATTCATATCTTGTTAGGAGAACTCTACGTGGCTCTTTCTGTGGGGAGAGAGACAAAATCCCTCACTGGATGACTTTGTGATTCATTAAAGGGTTAGTAATGGCTTAAAAGAATAAAAAGTAATATCCTATATAATAATTTGATAAAACGTTTGTCATGACGCAGACATGCGCAGTAGAGACTGCCCACATTGCAGTCATGCGCAGTACTGACTGCCCGAATGCGCCACAACACGTTTGGGCAGTCAGTACTGTGCATGACTGCAGAGCCGCCAGTAAGAAGGCAGGATCCGGCCAGCAGAGAAGGTTACTGAGTGGCGAGGTGGCCCGTGTACATGGGCTTTTCAACTAGTTTAGATAATGCAAAAAGAAATCGATCAGTGCAAGTCCTATCTCTCAAACCTTCATGGTTTGAGAGATAGAACATTTTAAAGTTCTATCTCTCAGACCTTTATGGTTTGAGAGACAGAACATTTTAAAGTTCTCCACTCCCTCCCCTTTCTCTGACGTCAGCGTCTAGCTGACAGCTGATCTGGGGACCGTCAGGCGGCTCTTCAGCAGAGCCCAGACACCAAAATCTAAAAAAAATACTTAATTGGAACTGTTTACAAAGTGTGCTTGCAAACCAGGCACACTTTGTAGACTGTTCCAATGAAGTAATTATTTTTAGATTTCAGTATCTCGGCTCTGCTGAAGAGACACTTCGAGTCGACCAACTCGAATCTCCTGCTGTCAGCTTTACATCTGACAGCAGGGAGAGGGGAATCTTTAAAACATTCCCTCTCTCAAACCATAAAGGTTTGAAAGATAGGACTTGCACCAGTCAATTTCTTCTTGCATTATCTACAATATTACTTTTTATTCTTTTAAGCCATTACTATCCCTTTAAGTAGAATTTGTGTTCAGATATTTCTCTGCCCACTAAGTTTTAAAGTGGATCTGTCACCTTAAAGGGATAGTAATACTTGAAAATAAGTTTATTTTATATTGTAGCCCTTAAAAAAACATGAAAAATGATATAAGTCTTATCTCCCAAACCTTTATGGTTTGGGAGATATTCAGAAGTAAAGTTTCCCCTGGAGTGACACCATTGCTCCACCCTTCAGATTTGGAATCCATCCCCGGACCTGCTGTGCCTCTCCAGAAGTGCTGAGATCACCATCTTTAAAAATAATTTCTTAATTGGAATGGTCTACAAAGTGTGCTTTCAAGCCAGGCACACTTTATAGATAGTTCCAATTAAGTAGTTCTTTTCAAAGATCTTGATCTCGGCACTGCTAAAGAGCTGCCGGTTGCTCTGTGGACCAAATTCCAAATCTGTCCACTAGATGGCAGACTTGTCTGAAACAGCCAGGAAAAGAGAATTTTAACTATATTTTACATGTGAATATCTCCCAAACCATAAAGGTTTGGGAGATAAGACTTATATCATTTTTCGTGTTTTTTTAAGGGCTACAATATAAAATACAATTATTTTCAAGTATTACTATCCCTTTAAAGTAGAGCTACCACTTTAAAATGAATTGGCTGATTTTGAAAGAGTTTTCAAAATGATAGATAGATAGATAGATAGATAGATAGATAGATAGATAGATAGATAAGCCATTCCTTATTTTAATCTATAGTTTAACCCTTTGAGCGCCAAAGTGGTATGCAAGGCATTGCAGTGCAATGAGTTGCGTACTCCTCTGGCTCTCAAAGAGTTAAGAGATATTTAATTTTACTTATTTGTCAGCAGATGCACAATAGTCAGTAATGGCTGGTACAGTCTGGTTTGTCAGATATTAACGTTCCACTCTCCCTGCCAACTGTCTAATTTGTGTAAAGTGACAAATAAATAAAACAGGATCTACTTGATAATGAGAGAAATCTCAATGTATTCTATCTGGTAAAAAGCTTTCTAAATAAATATCTCAGCAACCATAGTTTTAAATAAAGAATGGCTAATATAAATATATGGTAGGTGAATTGAAATGCCCTTTAAAAATCATCCGACATTTTACAACGTCAGTTCCACATTAAGATAAGTTTAGTTCATTTTAAAGATAATTTAAAACTGCTGCCTATGTTTTGTCATAGCCATTTGTTTGTAATATACATAACCTGGGATAAATTCATCTTTATTTCTTGGAGGCACAGAGTGGCTTTTTATGCTAATTAGTTTATGCTGGGCCAGTATTACAGCACCATGGGGTGATTGTATGAATTCACCTCTGTTTCAGGGTATGCACCATACCCAGGAACTTCCTGCTTTTGAGACCCCAAAGAGGGATCATGTGTTGCAACCAGGGGTAGTAAATGATGCAATTTGTGTAACAAAGGGGGTGGTGATTAGTAGGGTGGGTAGGGCCTCTCATCATCATTGTGTTTTAAAGTGGGTGGGCAGAACATGGTGGGAAGCAGGAGAAGTGGGTGGGAAGTGGAAGAACAGGAAAGGAAGGATGAGACAAGGGTGAGAAGTAGACAGAACAGGGTGGGAAGGAGAAGTGGGCAAGAAGTGGGAGGAACAGCGTGGGAAGGAGGTGAAGTGGAGGGAAGTGAGAGACGCAGGGTGGGGAGGAGGAAAAGTGGTCAGGAATTGGGAGGAACAGGATGGGAAGGAGGAGTAGTGGGCGGGGAGTGAAAAGAACAGGGTGGGAAAGTGGGAGGAACAGGGTGGGAAGGAGGAGTAGTGGGCGGGGAGTGAAAAGAACAGGGTGGGAATGAAGAAAAGTGGGAGGGAATTGGGAGGAACAGGGTGGGAAGGAGGAGTAGTGGGCGAGGAGTGGAAGGAACAGGGTGGGAAGGAGGAGAAGTGGTCAGGAATTGGGAGGAACAGGGTGGGAAGGAGGAGTAGTGGGCGGAGAGTGGAAGGAACAGGGTGGGAGTGAAGAAAAGTAGGAGGCAATTGGGAGGAACAGGGTGGGCAGGAGGATAAGTGGGCGGAAAGTGGGCAGAAAAGGGTGAGAAGGAGGAGGAGTGGGTGGGAAGAACAGGGTGGGAAGGACAAGAAGCGGGTGAGAAGCTAGCAGAACAGGGTGGGAAGGAGGAGAAGTGGGCAGAAAGTGGGAGGAACAGGGTGGGAAGGAGAAGAACTGGGAAGAACAGGGTGGGAAGGAGGAGAAGTAGGTGGGAAGTGGGAAGAACAGGGTGGGAAGGAGGAGAAGTGGGTGGGAAGTGGGAAGAACAGGGTGGGAAGGAGGAGAAGTGGGCAGACTTTCACAGGACACTCACCACCGCTGGAGAATCAGCCTCTGTCCCTGGAGACCCAGTAATTAACTCAAAAAAACAGAGTCTCTGGGGCAGATCAGGGGAGTTCCCTGGTATGGGTATGTATAATCACTGTAGTGCATACCAGTGTACAATTTCCACCATCGTCAAGACTTTAGTACCAGCAAACCTCCGTATACCTGTCCCATAGCATACACGGGGAATGCCGTAACATAAAGCAATTTCCTCTACTCCTGGTTAATACATTGTGTTAAACAAGGCATAGAGAATAGGAACACAGCAAAATGCCACCCCAGGCTTCACCACTGTCCTTCCCTTAGTAAAAGAGACATTAAGGGGAGACATTCAGAGCTTAACACATTGGCATTACATCTATTCCAGTGACGGATTTACCATAGAATTGCCATGGTACATTCACCCCACATTGCTATGAATGAATCTACAGGAAAAGAATAAGCGGTATCATCCGCACACGAAATGAAGTTTAAGCTCTACAGAGCATTTTTTATTGAATCACTGCAATATACAAACCAGAACGTTTTGGGGGACATACCCCTTCGCCACACGTAAGTTAACTCTTCAAAAGTCTGTCCCTTATACAGAGAGTGGCACCAAGGTGTCAATCAATTACAATTAAAGGGTTAGTAATGTCTGTGTTCATTAAAATGTAATATTGTAACTATTACAAAAATAAACTATCCGATGTAAGTTCCATCTCTTAAACCTTTATAGTTTGAGAGATAAACAATGTTAAAATCCCCCCCTTCCTCCCCTTTTACTGACATCCGTGCTCTAGCTGACAGCAGGATATCCTGGTCCCAGGACCAGCCAGCGGCTCTTCAGCAGAGCCGAAAGAGTGCGATCTAGAAACAAATACTTAATTGGAACGGTCTATAAAGTTTGCTTGCAAACCAGGCACACTTTGTAGACCATTCCAATGAAGTAATTTTTTTAGATCTTGCTATTGCTCTGCTGAAGAGCCGCCTCAAGTCAGCTGACACGAATCTCCTGCTGTCAGCATTACAGCTGACTTCAGGGGAGGGGGGAAGTTTATCTTTGTATATCTCTGAAACCATAAAGGTTTGAGAGATAGGTCTTACATTGTTTAGTTTATTGTTGTAATAGCTACAATATTACATTTTAATTAACACGGACATTACTATCCCTTTAACAAACAAAACTGATACAATCAGTGAATAATACAACACATTGGTGTATGTTAACCTTCTGCAGACAGTGTCACTTATAATCCCCTTAGCCGTACCTACCTTAAATTTTATTTTTTAAAGGGATAGTAATGTTTCATGATAAAAGCAGCTCTAATTAATCATCATAGTATTTGGACTTTGGAGAGTGTTATTTCAATACTGTCAGAATTGTAATTCAAGAGTAATTCAATGACAAAGTATCCCCATCCCGCCCCTTTTACTGATGTAACACTGTTCAGCCAGATCAGAAGGGAGGTGCCCAGGTAGACTGCAGAGAGGGACAATCTTCAATTAAGATAAGGGAAAAACCTGAAAAACTTGTCAAGGGGGAAGGACTTTCATTGTTCTCATAGGAAGAAGATTGTCCCCTTCTGTTATCTGTCTGGTCTGTGGACCAGATTCCACATCTGAAGGGAGGTGGCTTACACAAAGTAAAAGGGCCAGGAGGGGCATACTTTATCATTCAATTACTCTTGAACCACAACTCTGACAATACTGAAATAACACTCTCCATGGCCCAAATACTATGAAGATTAATTGGAGCTGCTCTTTTTGTGAAACATTATTATCCCTTTAACCACAGTTACATAGACATCACTAATGACTAAAAGAACAAAGAATTTTGTGAAAGATGAATTGAAAACACAAAATTGATCAATAAATAAATTGCTCAAGCTTGGAAAATTACTAGAAGCATAAAATAATTATGTACTTTGAAAACCAGAGACAACGTCTGTTTAGGGGCAACATGTATTCAGAGACATTTTGGATAAATGACAGGCTTTTGAACTTATACCTGACAAACGGGGCATGTCCCCAGAAACGATGCATTTTGTATATTGCAGTGATTCAGTAAAAATGTTCTGCAAAGCTTAAAGGAGCAGTAAACTTTTTTTTTTATGAAAAAATATATATTGTAGGGATTTTCCCATTGAGTAAAATAAGGGTACTCCCACTGCTGAGAGATTGATACTTCCAGAGTTATTACGGTTTAAACCCATGTTTTTTTACATTAGCAGTGCCCTCTAGTGGTCAAATTCTAATTATTTTTTCCTGTTAAATTCTAATGGAGAGGAAAGTCAGAAAAGTCAGAGACATACAGTTCTCCATAGAATGTGATAGAAACTGCCTGTCACTTCCTGTCAGTTAGAACTATCAGGAAGTAAACACAGTAAATTCACTTCCTGATAGCAGTGGGTGTGACTGTTTTATTCAGCAGGAAAAGCTCTATAAAATACATGTTTTCATAAAAATAAGTTTACTGCTCCTTTAAACTTTATTTCATGTGCAGATACCAATTAATTTTTTCCTGTTATGCCTCTCACCATCATTGGAACTGGTCTCCGGTTTCCTGCACCGAACTTGCCTGGCGTGCTACTGTAAATTACAAAATACATATGAATTAATCTAGACAGAGTCCACGCACCGGGGGCATTTCTGATGTCACAGAGAGAAATAAGATTGGTCTCAAACAGATCATATGGGGTCTCATGTATAGTATCCAATTAGAGCAATTCTGGGGCAAACCAAACTTCACTATAGGGAAAAAAATAAATATTCCCGAAATCACAGTTGAATCAAATGGGAGTTTTAACCCCCTGAATGCAGGAAAAGTCTCCATCTGTAGCATTCACAATGTTAAAAGCCCAATTTAAACCAGTGGAAATGTTCTGTTGTTCCCGATGGTTCATTGTGTACTGTGTAGGGAATTAGAATACAGTGCCGCGATGTGCCATCAAAGTATAAAGGTTAAAGTCTCAAAAAAAAAAATTATTTTACAAAAAAAAAATGGCAAATTCAACAATAGCAATATAGGCTGTTACTCGTTCAACTTGGCTTAAGGTGACAAGTCCACTTTAACCTTTTGAGTGCCAGAGGGGCACGCAAAGCATTGCTTTGCAATGCAGTGCATACCCCTCTGGAACTCAAAGGGTTAAGCAATACGCAGACAAATTAACCTTTTTTGTGTCAGAGAGGAAAGCATGGCTGCCCTGAAAAAGTTAACCTCTTGGATGCTAGAGACATCTGCAATGTGTTGCTAAGCAATCCAAGGAGTTAAAGAAGTTTACTGCTCTATAAACTCAATTTTCCCTTCTTTCTGATTATTTCTGTGCATTTTACACCCAGTTAGGTAGCCAATAATTGCTTTAATTCCAAGTGATTTAGCTCCTGGCTGTGTACGTTCTAGACATGCTTTAATTCAAGGGTCAGTGATTTTTATTCCTGTTACAATCCCAAGTTTCTTGGTTATTACATCTCCTTAATTTATGGATTTCACAGCAAGCCAACAGATGGTTCAACCAACAATTAGCCAAGCGTATCATCTCAGAGAATTCATTCTGAGTACATTGTCAGTGCAGGGCTGAAGATGTATGATTGTTTGGGATATTAGGTAGTGTTGCATTGGGATGCATTCTCTTAAAGGGGAGAAATCACTATGTAGTTCCCATTATGTAAATCTGATCCTGTGGGAGATCATATCTTACCTGGGACTGAATTTTCATACCTAAGAACCTTCTTGTATCAAGTTCCCAGAGAAACACTGTAGAGCTGAGGATGGGCATGTACAAAATGATGCATTTTGTACCATAGTGTGGGTCGTGCTTAATTAGGCAGTTGAAAGAAGGAGTTTGCCATGAAATGGGTGTGAACATGGGCGGAACGGAGCAGGAGTGGGCTGGATATATTGGGAAGTGGGTGCAGTTAATGCTGAATGCACCAAGCTGGACAATCGGCCTCTGTCTCCAGAGACCCAGAAAATCAATCTGAAAATCAGTCTCTGGGGAGCTATTCATTCCAAGGCCTGATCAAATGACCAGGGGACACCCCTTGAGATTAGAGGAAAGGAGGCTTAGACTGCAGCAGAGGAAGGGTTTTTTTACAGTAAGGTCTGTTAAATTATGGAATTCCTTGCCCAAGAATGTGGTTATGGCAGATACAATGGATACAGTTAAGAGAAGATTTAATTTATTTCCATCAAAAAGGAACATACAAGGATATACTGTGTATTAGCAGGCAAATCAGGATGGTCTGAAAAAGACATATTTGATAGCAGGAAAGCTATAGAATTGTCATTTCTCTGGGTTAAGAGGCAAGGGTTGAACATGATGGACATGTTTCTTTTTTCAACCTAATTTACTATATGTTACACAGCCAGAGACCTCCCAGATATGAGCATTTTGTAGGAAGGCTGATCAGCTACTCTAGTGGTAGGAAACCTTCGGACCTACAGCAGTTGGACCTCCAACTAGCTGTTGACTTGAACTCCTGGAGAACCAATGGTTTCTTACTCCTGAGCTGGGACATGGATATACCTAAGAACTTTCCAGATCTGGTGCAGAGGCACATGTTTCCAGTGGTAAGGCTCTATCACTTGCTTGGTGCATTCCCTGGTTCCCTATTACATTCCCCACACTGCTGTGTCCACTGCCTGCCCACGTAAGGCTCAAACTCTGTCCAATCACCTCCCTAATCCCACCAATATTATGAGACAAATTGCATAATTTGGATGCTTCCACATAGCCCTTCCTAGTACTCTGGGTACTGGGCTCAAAGATGCTCCCAAATATGGCCATAAACAGGTGCGAAACTACAGGGGTGCAGAGTGTGCAATTTTGACAGGGACCCATCATCCAAGGTGGCCCATCGGCTCTGCACTATCCTGAGACCCCTGACACCGCAACCCAATAAGATCAGAATAACTTTAGTGAGGCCCCTTGATTCTCCTTGATTAACCCTGTGTGTGCATTTCATCAGCATCCCACATTAAAATGCCAATCTGGACAAATATTGCTTTATAAATTTCTAATCTTCAGAGTACAGGCTTCTCCTTCAGAGAGACAACGGTTTATTCTCATTGGCTGCTGTGATGTTACACGCACCTGAACAGCCAATAGGAATGAGTCAGCCACTGCATCTTCAGTTGTAACAGGTAATGAAATGAGAAACTAGGAACAGAAATTCAGGAATGGTTCACACAGGTAACACAAGTTTAGCCTTTCTAATGCTGCGCTAAGCAAGCAAAAATACATCATATCGCTGCTGTTCACACAGGTGAGTATTGCATATCACATATCAGAGTCCCAAATCAGCATGTTGTATATTTACCACATTCCCTCACTGACTGCAGTGAATATGCGACAATGCTGATCTGAGTGTTGGCCAGTGGAGCTGCCCTGCAGATCATTCATGCAGGTGAGATGCCAGGGTATTGATTGAATACATTAGATGCCTTTAAAAAGGGCCTGGATACTTTTTTAAAGGAGCAGAATATAGAGGGCTATGTTTGTTAGTATTGGGATTAAATATGTAGTAATGTTCAAAAAAAAGTTTTTTGCATTTAGAAGATCTTAAAAAGCTGAGCTAAATGCAAAAAAAAAAAAATCTCTCTCAAACCACTATGGTTTGAGAAATACAGGCATTTAAAGTTCGATGTCTCCTACTGACAGCTGTAAAGCTGTCAGCAAGAGATCCGTGTCAATCGACACGGAGAAGCTTGAGCAGTGCTGCAATCTTACAACGAATCCCTTCATTGGAATGGTCTAAAACGTGTGCCTGGTTTGCAAGCACACATTTTAGACCATTCCAAGGAAGGGATTCGTTGTAAGTAACAAGATTGTAGCACTGCTCAAGTGCCTCTGTGTCGGTCAACACGGATCTCTTGATGACAGCTTTACATCTTTCAGTAGGAGACATCGAACTTTAAATGCCTGTATCTCTCAAACCATAGTGGTTTGAGAGATACGTGTTTTTGCATTTAGCTCAGCTTTTTAAGCTCTTCTAAATGCAAAATACTTTTTTTTTGGACATTACTAACCCTTTAATATTTAGTGCTTGTTGATCCAAGTTGAAATCGGATTGCCATTTGGAGTCAAGTAGGAATGTTTTCCTCCGCTCAAGGCAGAATTTGAAATTGCTGAAATAAGTGTTTTTTGCCTTCTTTTTGGATCAACAACGGTAAACAAGAATAGGAAAAGGGTTGAACTTAACCCCTTAACAACCACTGCCGTGCCAGGACCGTCACGGCTGGCCAGCACTTAAGGACCAGTGATGGTACTGGCACGTCATGAAGTTCAGGGCACGCCGCTTGGGGAGCCCTGAACCAGAACTAGAAAGAAAAAAAAATTCCCAGTGGGTCTCAAGTGCCAGACGCGCGTGCCAGTCCTTAAGGCGTTAATGGATGCAAGTCTTTTTTCAACCTAAACAATTATGATCCAATCAATAGATGCAAGTGTCTCACCTAACAGACTCACATCCAGAAGCCCTTTCCCTGAAGGATTCAAGGGTGAAAGCAAGAATATCTGGGGGGAGTTGACACAGGCGGTATGAACAGCGCTACAAAGCAGAGCTGTCTAGTCTCCAGTGTGAAACTAGCTTTAGGGCTGTAATGTTATAATCTTGCCATTTCCAGAGATGGGAGTAGGAGCAATTAACTAGTAAGATAGTGAGATATTATTTGTTTTTTTCAGTGTTTATTTCCCTTTACACCACAGAATTCATTTCAGATCTGGATTTCCCAAAAGGCAGAGTAGGTACCTGACTAGAGGGGGCTTCATCTATGCCTAGGAGAGCTTCAGCTGTGCAGCTACAACCACATTCTGAGTTCTCAGTGTCCCTGCACCAATTTTATACCCCTTTACGCATTGCTACGCAGTGTGTTGAGAGCTCTTTTCAGTGCCAGATTTACAATAAGGCAGAGTAGGCATCTGCCTACAGGTGCACCTCACAGAGGGGCGCCTGTCATTGGGATAGTTTTTTATTTTTTAATTTGCAGCTGCAATCTTCACTACCACTTGCTGCCAGCAGGGGGATGGCTTCCATCCCAGCAACTAGAGAGCAGTGGGCTGCTTCCTGGCACCTGCTGCTCTGACAGCGGAAGGTGTGCTGGGCCGGCCCAACAGTCAGTGAGTGGCAGGCCCAGCAGTGACTGACAGGCCCAACAGGCTTGATGATACAAGCAGTGGGAGGAGTGCGGATACATCACTGGCCCAGCACTGAGAAACAGATCTGTTCTAATGTGAAGGTCAGTGGTCACAGGAGATGGAACAGTTTGTTATTCAGTTCAACACCAGTAATGTGCTTCAGCTATGATAACAGCAAACAGTTTTTATACTCAAACATAGTGGACGGGGGGGTACAAATTTTTAAGATCTGCTTGTTTTCAGTGTTTATATATTGGTATAAACATTATTTGCATTCTGATGCACACACCTTACCAGCAAACCCCCAAAGGCCTTCTCTATAACATCAGTAGGAAAAGCAGTAATTTTAAAGCCATTTTCCGGTGCTGATTGATAGTACACAAGGTGCAATGGAACACCCAGAAATGTCCATACACTTCCCCACTGCTCCCCTTGGCACAAGTGGAGTAAAGATGATGACATTCAATGTGGACAGCTTAGTGCAGGAACAGCAAACAGAAATCATTTCCAGCACCTATTGTACAATGGAATCGTATTATTAGTACAGCCCACATTTCTCTGCCCCTAGTCATCACGCGTATTCTACATAATAACATAAGAGGAAAGCCATTTTGTTTAAAATAATAAATACTTGTAAGAAGTCATTACACAACATAGCAGCCAGATTATATATATAAAATTGTAGTGGTGAAATTCTACAGCAAACCAACTTCTCCAAAGGGAACAAATACAAATTAACAGATTTAAATGCTGCTATTAACCCCCTGAATGTTAGAGAGGTCTTCAACACACCGTGACGCAATGCCATGGTGACCTTTCTAGTATTGAAGGATTTGCACTGCGTTGGAGACCTTCATCTTTCAAGGGGTTGAAAGTCCCAATAAAGAGGGATTTGGGTCTCAAAAGGGGGTGGGGGTGCTTCAGATTTCTGAGCCTACAGGCTCATGAGATGTAAATCTGGCCCTGGATCTTTCAAGCAACCAAAGGGATACACTGTACCTTTTTTGTCTCTGTTTGTACAGGCCAAAGGCATTTTCTGTGGCAGTAAACAGTGGAAGGTTCTAAGGGTGGGGCATGTGAGGAACAGGGGTGTGACCATGGGTGGAGATAATGGCACCTAGAATGCCTTGCCTAGGGACTCATGGGATATCAGTCAAGTCCTGATTCAGTTATGTGAAGCTCAACACCGTGGGGATTCACTGCCTGAAGCCTCCTCTTAATTAGGGACAGTTAAAGTTGAATTTTCAGCACTTAGCCCAATCAGCTCCAAAAAGGTGTGCACACATTGCAAGGCATTACATTACACAGTTCTCCATAAGTGAGGATGTGTGTGCTTGGCTTGAAAGTGTATTTGTTGTATCACGTAGAGGGTTTTGCGTACTGTGTGTGTTCGTTGTAGCCCCTGCATCTCCTTGCAGAGATTTTGATAGGAATGGCCAGAGGTTGCTATGCCTCCCTGACCACTCCTTTCAAAGTCATACTCCCATGCTTACACCAATGGGAGTCAGTATAGATTAGATTAGCATAACTCCTCCTTATAATGCTTCTTTCTAAGGTTATTTCAGTTTAACCTTTTGAAGGCCAAAGGAGAGTGCCACACATTTCTTTGCAAGGCATTGTGCACCCCTGGTCCTTTTAAGAATTTTTAGGTTTTTTTTTTTATTACAATCACTGTGCCACTTGGGGTCCAGACATTTATTTTATTGCAGTATATGGGGAAGGCAAGTTATAGTCTACAGCTCGCACAGAATGCAATAGTAACAGCTCTGTCACATTATGACAACCTAAACTGCTAGGACTTTTGAATAAAGTTCTTCCCAAACACAAAAGGTCCTAAAATTTTACTTTTTTAAATAAAACTTTACAGATAGGTTAAACCAATGCAAAAGTCCATTTGTTACTAATGGGGCAGTTGGCTTGCTCCAGAATTTAACCTCTTTAGTGTTGATTAAAGCCCTTGTTCCACCTTGGAGTTCCAGAAAGGTATCCAAAGCATTGTGTTGTATATCTCTCTGGCACTCAAAGGAGTTAAGCTGGCAAGCCATAATTCCTAGTTATAGTATCTTCGCGTGTGATAGTGGTACGCTGATAAACTGGTGTGCCTTTGCCAATCTATGCAGTCCTATTTCATAACATTGATTTACCATCTCTGGATGAACTGTGAGTGTATTGCCCTCTCTGTATTGTTTCGGACTCTGTGGATCCTAGTACTCCCTTACTCCAGAGCAGCTAGAGCTTTGTCACAAGTAATTCATGCTTGCAGCTGTTAATCAGATTGGTGTTCACAGGACAGTAATTCCTATCTCTGGAGATTATCTGTCTGATCGGCTGCGGCTCGAAGGGGCGGCTCAGAGCAGCTGAGAGATTTGTGGTTTTCTAATTTCCTTTAACGTGTTATGTTTATGGGGAGTAGGATGCTTAACCCTGTGAGTGCCAGAGAGTATTGCTTTGCAATACGTTGCATACCCCTCTGGCACTCACAAGGTGTTTCCCTACTTGTGCCCAAGTGAATTCATTAAATGACTGATGTTCTCACTAACTCACCTGTACACAAGCGGGTGGATAGCGAGCGGAACTGGCCATGAACTGGGTTGACTACATTAATGGCCGTATGGTCTAATGGAACGTGGTGGAGTTCTGTTTAGAACTAAAAGTTGCCACTGATTTAAATTGGGGATTTTTAACACCTTGAATATTATAGACTAGCATTCAATGAGTAACATTCCCCTTTTTTTTTTTTTTTTTTTTTTTTTTTTTTTTTTTTTTAAATCAATGGGAATTTGTATTGCCCTACCCACAGAACTCTGCCACTTTCCTTTTGAACATATAGCCCTAAATGTGCAGTCAAACAAGAAAACAGCTCCTTCTAGAGGCAAGAAGTGAATACGGATACAGAAGATCAGTTCCTAAACTGCCACATAACAGAAAACTTCATACACAACACCAAGTAGTACAGAAAAGTTATGGACAGACATCCATTAGCCCAGTAAAAGCTAGGTACATCTGTAACACATTACTTTGCAATGTGTTTGAGTCCTCAAGGAGTTAAAGCCATATTCAAATCAATGTAACTTGCATTAGAAATGTCAGATCATCACTTTAAAGGGACAGTAACACTGAGGACAAAAACACAAACATATTTTAGGATTTAACACCATAAGTTAAAACTGGGGTACTCCTACTGCTGAGGAGGTTTTTTTTTTTTTTAAATATTACAGCTGAAACTTGGATTTTTTTGATGCAATATTTCAGCAACCTGACATTTTACAGTGGCGCTGTTGCTACACCATCCTATGGACAGCTCTGGTTTAGTCGACCATAAATCTCCAATGAGACGCAACAGCTCCACTTCACAATTTCTGGCTCCTGTGGTATGGCACCTAAAATATTCAAGTTTGAGCTGCAATAACTTTAATAAAACACCTTTCAGCAGTGTTTCATTAAGGGGGATAAACCCTACGACTTTTTTTTATTTTTTACATTTTAGTTATTACTATCCCTTTAAAGGGATAGTAATAACTGAAAATAAGTTTATTTTATATTGTAGCCCTTAAAAAACCATGAAAGATGATATAAGTCTTATCTCCCAAACCTTTATGGTTTGGGAGATATTCATATGTAAAATATAGTATAGTTCACTTTTCCTTGCTGTTTCAGCCAAGTCTGCCATCTAGTGGACAGATTTGGAATTCGGTCCACATAGCAACCGGCAGCTCTTTAGCAGTGCCTAGATCACGATCTTTGAAAAGAACTACTTCATTGGAACTGTGTACAAAGTGTGCCTGGCTTGAAAGCACACTTTGTAGACCATTCCAATTAAGGAATTCTTTTTAAAGATCATGATCTCAGCACTTCTGGAGAGGCACAGCCGGTCCCGGGACCAGATTCCAAATCTGAAGGGTGGAGCAATGACATCACTCCAGGGGAAACTTTACTTCTGAATATCTCCCAAACACATAAAGGTTTGGGAGATAAGACTTATATCATTTTTCATGGTTTTTTTAAGGGCTACAATATAAAATAAACTTATTTTCAGGTATTACTATCCCTTTAAGCACCAGATGCAAGTGCAATGCCAGGGGTATAGCTAGTCACTGGAAGGCCCTGGTGCAAACTTTCGGGGGAGTTTGTTGGGTCCTCTCACAAAATTATTTCAGCAGTGTAACTAAAACCAGTTGGGTCCAAGTGCTGCCGGGTCACCTTAGATGACAGGTTCAGTCACCCCCCCCCCATCTGAACCCCCTGTAGTTTATGCCTTTGAACAACAATAACAAAGGGAAGCAGGTGGGTAAAATAATAATCTGGCATGGATGGAAAGAGAAGCTGGAGTGAGGAAGGAAGAAAGAAGATGGGGAAGCTGAAATAAAGGATGAGGGGAAAGTGCAGAAGTAGATTTTAATTTATAGATTTTTTTTTTAATAAACTTACTGAAATTGGAGGATTCATTACCTGCTGCAGTTTTTCTAGTAACTTATCCCCGTTGCCTGCACTACATGGTACTCTATGACCCCGATTTCACACGTGAAAGGGACATTAACGTCCCATAAAATAGGATTTCAGTCTTACCTGTTAAATCCTTTTCTCTTAGTCCATACAGGTTACTGGTAACTTTGGGTAGGCTATCCACCCCTTTAAGTAGGCAGGAACATTTCCGAGGAGTGCAGGGGTGGAGCCTACCCTCTAACCTTAGCTGCAGCTTCCTGTTAGCTTCAGTAAGTTTTGGAATAAACTACAATAAGTAGTCCGCGAGGAAACAGAAGACTCCTGGGGGCATGAACCCAAAAGTGGCCCCCCCACCTTCTGTCTCAGGAGAGCCAAGCAAGGTCCCTTTACAGGGTGGGAGGCCAGTAACCTGTATGGATTAAGAGAAAAGGATTTAACAGGTAAGACTAAAATCCTATTTTCTCTGTTGTCCAATACAGGTGACTGGTAACTTTGGGATGTCCAACCATTAAGTTCCCCAGGGCAGGAAGAAAGGCAAGGACGAGGCCCAAGCCCCCAAAGTCACCAGAGCACCACTGAACCTACAGATCATGAATAGCTCAACACTAACTGCAAAGGTCAACAGACACTGAACAGGGGTAAAACAAACCCCATGAACTGTTGCACAGGACACTGAACTAGAGACAACAGGGCTCAAAAGTGAAAGAGTACAGAGAGACTAAAGAGATCCTAGACAGGCAAGGCTGCCTCCAGGATCTTCCTTCCAAAACTGGCATCAGCCGATGCAAACACATCCACACAATAGTGTTTAGAAAAAACGTGCACAGACGACCAAGTGGCCGCCTTGCACAACTGATCAGCTGAGGCATAGTTCTTGTAGGCCCAAGAAGCCCCAATAGACCTCGCAGAATAAGCCAATACCCTGAATGGAACAGGCTTCTTCCAAAGTTTGTAAGCCTTAAGAATCGTGGACTTGATCCAAGAAGCGATTGCAATATTGGAAGCAGGCTTCTCTGCCCTAGGACCCTCAGGAATGACAAAAAGAGTGTCAGACTGCATCAAGGACTCAGTACGATGCACCCAGAACTTGAGACAATGCACAATATCCAACAGATGAAGATCCCTCTCTGTCAGAAGTAGGGTTAGGACAGAAGGAAGGGGCCACAATCTCCTGCTTGATGTGGAACTAAGATACCACCTTCTGGAGAAACTCTTGTGAGGTGTGAAGCACCACCTTGTCCTTGAGAAAGACCAAAAAGGGCAGACTACAAGATAGGGCATGCAGCTCCATGACTCGGCGAACAGAAACAATCGCCTGGAGAAAGCCCATCTTCCACGTCAGCATACGTTTAGGAATGGTAGCCAAAGACTCGAAAGGAGGAAGTTGAAGTACTCCCAAGACCAGGTTAAGATCCCACTGAGGAGCAGGGGACTTAAACACCGGATGGGTATGAGCAACACCCTGGAAGAAAACCTTGGCATCAGGAATGATAGCAAGACGCCTCTGAAAGAAGATAGAGCGCAGAAATCTGACTCTTAAGAGAACTCAGACTGAGACCCTTATCCACACCATCCTGGAGGAAGGAAAGAACTGTAGGAAGGTCAAAATCCTGACACAGGTCTTTGTCAGCACACCAAGACAGAAAAGTAGACCAAACTCGATGGTAGGCCTTAGAGGAAACAGGCTTACAGACACTAAGCATAATAGCCACCACACAGAAGAGAATCCTTTCTTCTTCAAAATTGAGGATCCAGTCTCCATGCCATCAAAGCCAGACGAACATCTTCCTTCCAGAGGTAACCCTGTAGAAGAAGGTCTGGACGGGGGGGGGGCGGGTTGAAGAGGTTGCGCCACAGATCCAGAAGCTCCGGAAACGAAGCCTGTCGGGGCCATTACGGAGCAATCAGAATGACTGGGCAGCGCCCCAGTCTCATCTTCCGAGGTACCCCGTGCAACAGGAGGAAAGCTGCATGCCAGAGGAAATATCCACAGGATCGACAAGGTATCACTGCCAGAGCCAGGGGACCTGCCCAGCGAGAGCAGAACATTGGAACCTTCCTGTTGTGCCTGGTTGCCCATCAGGTTGATGCAAGGAAAACCCCACTGCTGGATGATGAGGATGAACACCTCTGGATGTAGCTCCCACTCTCTGCTGTCCACTGTGTGCCGACTGAGGAAGTCTGCCAGCACGTTGTCTATGCCAGGAATATGAACTGCGGAAATGGCAGGGACATGCTCCTCTGCCCATGATAAAATAGCCTTGACCTCTAGCTAAGCTGCGAGACTTCTAGTGCCACCCGCTGTGGCGTTATCCGACTGTACCCTGACCCGGCAATCCTCCAGTTGCCGTGTCCAGAGATGTAGGGCATGAAATATCGCCAGAAGTCCCAAGACATTGATGGGAAGGAAAGATTCCTCCTGAGACCACCGGCCTTGAACACTCAAGTGCCCCAGCACAGCTCCCCATCTGGAGAGGCTAGCATCTTCACTGTGGTCCAGAAGGGCACCAGGAAGGGTCTGCCGTTCAGGAGATTTCCATGGCTCAACCTGAACAATGAACTTCCCCACCAACTGCTTGGCTGGAACTGGATCCAGAGACAGGATAGCCTGGACCTTCAGTGCTATCTGATGAGCCACTTTGTCTAAGAGAAACACCATCCACTTCTGAGCGTCGAAGAGGAGGCCCAGAAAGACCCTCCTCTGGGAAGGAACAAGGTCTAACATGTCCAAGTTGATGATCCACCTGTGATGGGAGACAGCATGAATGCAGTCCTGCATCTGCTGGTGAAGGAGTTCGAGACGAGGCCTTCAGAAGGAGATTGCCCATGTATGGAGTCACCCTGATGCCGTTCTGATGTAAGACAGAGATCAATGCCCCTAGGACTCTGTTGAAGACTTGAGGAGCCGTGGTTAGGCCAAAGGGGAGGGCAGAGAACTGAAAATGCCCTCGGTCGCAGGCAAAGCGGAGATACTGCACACTCACTGGATGGTGATGTGCAGATAGGCATCTTGAAGATCCAGAGAGGCCAGAAATTCCCCAGGAGACATGGCTGCTGTCACTGTGTGCAGAGACTCCTGGCGGTACTGGGACCTAACCACAAAGGAGTTGAGATCCTTCAGATTCAATATGGGATGACAGCCCCCATCCTTCTTGGAAACCACAAATAGGTTGGAGTAGAATCCCAAGCCCCTCTGCTGAGAGGGAACTGGCTCAGGGACCGCCTTGTTCAGAAGGGCCTGTATAGCTTCCTCGAAAAGGCGTCTTTCTGCTCCTGGGGGAGAACGAGAAACAAAGGTCCTTGCATGAGGAAGAGATGTGAAGGGAATCATTATGGCCACCTACCTGCGGGTGGGGACCCGGGTTCGGTGATTCATGCAGGAGGTTTGGAAGCCTTGGGCGTCATGGAGAACTTGGATCTCCATTGCTGCCTATGCTTGGATGAGGAGCCCAGAGCCTGAGGGACCGTTTGGGTTGCTGGCACGAGTCTGCCTGAAAGGGACGAAAAAGTAGATTTCTTTTGACAGGCGCCTTCTTCCTCAGGACCACTGGTAGGTGAGTATTCTTCCCTCCAGTAGCCTTGTTGATGAGATCCTTGAGTGCAGGCCCAAACAGGGAGGATCGCTGAAAAGGCAGAGACAGGAAAGCCTTCTTGGAGGCCGTGTCAGCAGACCACATCTTGAGCCAAAGAGAACGTATGGCTACCACAGACATGGTAGAAGCCCTGGCTACCATACGCACAGCATCAAACAGAGCAGCAGAGACATAATGCTGAGCCTTAGCAATGTTAGCGAGAAGTCGCAACATGTCAAAAGTAGGGGCCCCCTGATGGACAGCAGAATTGAGCTGTTCAGTCCAAACAGCCACAGTCCAATTTACCCATGCAACAGCAAAGGTAGGGGGAAGGGCAGAGCCCACCATCGCAAAAATGGCCTTTAGAGAAGTCTCAAGCTTCTTATCAGTCCAGACTTTGAGAGCAGAGGTATTAGCCACTGGCAAGGCAGTGCATTTAGAAAGCCTGGAAACTGGGGCATCCACTTTGGGGGGGGATGAACCCACTGAGTGAGGGCAGTTTCATAAAAACGGGTAAAGTTTAGCAAACTTCCTAGACACAGATGGTTTCTTTGTCTGGAAATTTCCACTCCTCTGACACCAAGCGGTCAAGGGTGGGGTTAGGTGGAAAGCAAGCATGGGACCTAACAGGCTCCTGAAAAACATCAGAGGGGTCAGAAGACGCCTCCTGCACCAAGGGAATGTTCAGGATGGACAACACAGCCCTGATCAGGACCTCAGCCGAGGGGATGAGGTCCGCCTCAAAGGGGTCCCCAAAAAACTGAGATGAAGGAACAGCAGAACAATAATCATCATCAGAGTCCACCAACAACTCCTCCTCAGAGGAGTCAGACACATCAGATACCCCCGGTGGTTTAGGCAGGGAAAATCTGATAGGGGTAGGGGTCTGCCACGAGCAGAAGACTCCCTATAAAATCGATGGAAGGTGGACCGGAGGTCCCTGGTAGTAGCTTTAAACTCTTGCATCCATACTGGCTATAGTACATGGATAGAGGTCCCTGCAGGAGACTCAGGAACATCAGAAAATGCTGGGCATAAATGACCTAAGAATTCTTTAGGTAACCCTGAATGACATGAGGAGCAATGCGCAATAGGGGACACAGAGACCCCAGCGTCCTTGGCCTGGCCCAAAGCTCTAATGGATTAGGACATTCTCACAGTGTCAAAATACAGTGTGTAAGATTAAAATTTCACCCCAGAAATTGTTAAAATGCACTTATCTGGCAGGCAAAGGGCTAATCTGCAGAGAGGAGTCCAAGCCCTGCATAGGATACTCATTCAAGAAAGCACAAAATGGCTGCCACGACGGAAGCCAATCAGAAACGTGCACGCGAAGCAAGCTCTGATGGGAAATGTAGTTTTCCAAGAAAAATACCCCAACAGTGCCCAAAGCCACCTGAGTCCCCCAACACACACAAAACATTGACCTGATAATAGCCCAAGGTCAGACAAACAAAATGAGCCATCTCTGAAGTCGCTACGATGAGTAGTTGCAGAGATATGTCCCAAACTGTACAGTTCCATAGAAGTGAATGGAGCAATGACATCTATGCGGTAAAAGTGCGCCAAACACTAATTTTGCAAAGTTGTAACTGATAAGTGAATGTGCACTAGACATTACTAAAAACGTGTCACTAGACGCAACACTGAACCCAGGAGGGGAAGTGCCAACAACCCCCCCCAAAAGATGCTAAACCAGCAGCTAAAGGATTAAGTTACCACAGAAACTTGTTCCAAACCACCCAAAAGACATATAGATAAACCCAATGAGTGCAGGAGTGTGCAATACGAACTCCAAAAGAAAACCTCTGTGTGGAGGGGCACTGTGGGACATGTGGACCTGCAGCACTCAAAGGGTTGCTCACCTTTCCTGCTGATCTGTCTTCAGATCACCATGTATTAAGAAGCCTCAGTGGGCAACTCCTGGGGAAAGAACTTAAACCCAAGATTTTTCCCCCAGGGCTTAAGGTCCACAAAAGCACCTGGTCACTGAGCTAGCCACATCTAAGGGCATTGTCAGTTATGGAAATCCGCCTAATGGTGGTATTCCATTTCTAACAGAAAAATAATAAATTAGCTAAAACTATAGCAGAACTGTTCTCTTGCCTTATCTTCATCCAAGGAACAAATCTTACTGGGGCTGATTGGCTAGCTGCAAAAAAGGAGGGAAGGTAGGCTCCACACTTGCATTCTCTTCTAGAATTGTTCCTGGCTACTTAAAGGGGCTGATCCCCTATCCAAATTTACCATTAACCTGTACCGGATGACAGAGAAAAAAAGTATTAACTATATGGTAGATACAATTAAGCTCATACATCAGCTGTATAGGTGACTGCATGAGATTCTGGTTCCTGGATCAGACGGCGGCTCTTCAGTGGTGCCAACATAGCGATACCTAAAAATAAATACTTCATCGGAACGGTCTACAACGTGTGCCTGGTTTGCAAGCACACGTTAGACCATTCTGATGAAGTATTTATCTTTAGGTATTGTTATATCGGCGCTGCTGAAGAGCCGCGTATGGTCAAGCGACCAGAATCTGCTTCTGACAGCTTTACAGCTCGCCAAGGAGAAAGGGGAGGGAGTGGAGAACTTTATTTTCCTATATCTCTCTAACCATAACGGTTTGAGAGATATGAATAAATGCAAGTACTCTTTTAATTGTATCTACCATATAGTTAATACGTTTGACATTACTATCTCTTTAAGTGTTTTTTTCATGAAACGCGTTAGGTGTTTAGTGCATGCTCTTCTTTATACATCCATGTTTATCCTCCGCGTTGATTTCTCTTTTTTATTTGCTAAGAATAAAGTTTACACTTTAAGTCAGGCTGGTACGATTTCCTAAATTCCCATGCACTTGAATAGAGCTTTTTAACCCCTTGAACGCTAGAGAGGTCTCCAATGCCTCTCTAGCAATCAAGCAGTTAAAAGCAGACTAATTTAACAGGAGTTTTTATTTGCCATTTCTCCAGAACAATTCCAGTTTGCTTTATAAATATGGGCCTCTGAGACGAGTCGATTGCAGGGCACACAAGAATCAGAGCAATACCTACTTCAGATTAACCCTTTAAGTACCAGAGAGGTATTCAAACTGCGATGCATTCCTCTTTGGCACTTAAATGGTTAAACATCTCATGAAGGAACAAGTGTAGCGGATTCACTTCAACAAGTCTGCAAAAAATAGAAAACACACAGGATTCAATCTGTTTGTCTTAAGTCCATTTTATCGCATTTATTTTTGAATCGTAATATTTTCAACTACAGGTTATCAAACGTGTCTCCAACAAAGAAGCATTCTTGAACGTAAAAAATATAAATTCTGCATATTAAAAGTGCATACACCTGGAATAATAAAACATAGAAATAAATATTAAAAAGGCAGTTACACAGTCATGCACCAGGCGAGACATTTAAAATGCACCCGTCACATTAAGACAAGTTTAGTTTGCTTTACAGAAAATAAAACTACCTATATGTTATTCTAACCATAATGAACCTTTGTGTGTTGATGGCACCGTATGCCAATTACTCACTGTGCTATTATGTCCACCTAGATTAATTCATGAGGCAAATCTAGTCTTTAATACCTTTATTGGCTAACTAAGCAGATTTAAAATGCAAGCTTTCAAGACCTTAGGTCTCTTCCTCAGGCATGTTATACAGATAAATATGAAAACATCTCTCTTAAATACAAGTACACATTGCATTGTTTAGAATGGAAACCAGATAAGAGAACACAACCCAGATCCAGGCACGATCAGTCAATGGTAAATTGCACTCTTCCTCTGAGGCTTTAGAGGTATTTACAATGTGGGCCTGTTGGAAATGTTAATCCACTAAGCGATAATGTGAGAGGAATTCCCTGTCATTAAAGGGATAGTAATGTTTCATAATAAAAGCAGCTCTAATTAATCATCATAGTATTTGGACTTTGGAGAGTGTTATTTCAGTTCTGTCAGAGTTGTAGTTCAAGAGTAATTCAATGACAAAGTATCCCCCTCCCGCCCCTTTTACTGATGTAACACTGCTCAGCCAGAGCAGAAGGGAGGTGCCCAGATAGACTGCAGAGAGGGACAATCTTAAATTAAGATAAGGGAAAAACCTGAAAAACTTGTCAAGGAGGGCAGGACTTTCATTGCTCTAGTAGGAAGAATATTGTCCCTTGCCGTTATCTGTCTGGTCTATGGACTGCATTCCACATCTGAGAAGAGATGGCTTACACTAGGTAAAAGGGGCGGGAGGGGAAACTTTGCTTGTGAATATCTCTCAAACCATAAAAGTTTGAGAGATAAGACTTATATAGTTCTTTATGTTTTTTTAATGCCTACAAAATAAAATAAAGATAAAACAAAGTATTACTATCCCTTCAATACAGTTAACTTAATGTCCCTGACACGGTGTCCGTTTTTGGCAAAAATGTTCTCCCACTGGTGTCTGTCTTTTTGTTGTTAACACTGAATCTGTGGGAATTACATTTTTTATGTAATGGCTGTCCAGTTTCTCACACACAAAGAGCTGTTGGGCATTTTGCACACATGATGAAGTATATTACATTGTATGATTTACAAGTGAAGGTACCACTGATCTTATAGTGTAACTGGGTGTTTGGTATGGGCACCTTGTCTGTGGTATAAATGTGTGCACAGGTTTCACACCTCTTTTGTAGACAGGGAGATGTGCCACTTTTTGTATTTTTATTCAGGGCACTCCTTACCATCAGTTGTTTTAAGTTTGGAGGCTGTCTGAAGGAGAGTAAGGGAGGCTGTGGGAATATATTCTTAAGTATTTCATCCGTATGTAATGTTGTTTGAAGTTCTTGATATTTTGCATAGAACTTCAACCTGGGGGTCGTAAGTGACCACTAGTGGCACCCGGTTTCCCTTATGTTGTTCTTTGTACTTCAACAGATTTTTTTCTTGGTATTTGGGTAGCCTTCTGTATCAGACTGTCAATAATACTTGCACTGTAACCGTGTTTTATAAATTATCCTCAGTTTCTGGATGTGCTTGTCATGGTCCGTCATGTCAGAACAGATGCGGTGGTATCTGAAGGCCTGGCTGTATATGATGGAGTTCTTTGTGTGTTTTGGGTGGAATCAATTGTTTTTCAGATAGGTTGGTCTGTCTGTTGGTTTGCAGTACAGGGATGTGTTGATGGAGTGGTTCTGTATACTGATAGTTGTGTCAAGGAAGTTAATGCTTGTGCGTGAGTGACCGAGTGTTAGGTTGATATTGGGGTGGAATGTATTGTAGTTCTCCTGGAATTTGATCAGTTCCTCTTCACTGGCGGTCCAGATGATACTCATACAGTTTATACTTACTCACAATTACTTTAAGTTTGGACAGGACCTTTACCTGCAGAAAATGGGGACTGCAATTGGTACCCGAATGGCACCACAATATGCCAACCTGTTTATCGCAAAATTGGAAGAGGACTTCCTGTCCACCTGCCAGATAAAACCCCTGGTCTATCTCCGTTACATAGATATTCTTATCATCTGGACCGCCAGTGAAGAGGAACTGATCAAATTCCAGGAGAACTACAATACACTCCACCCCAATATCAACCTAACACTCAGTCACTCACAAACATTAACTTCCTTGACACAACTATCAGTATTCAGAACAACTCCATCCACACATCCTTGTACCGCAAACCAACAGACAGACCAACCTACCTGAAAAACAATAACTTCCACCCAAAACACACAAAGAACTCCATCATATACAGCCAGGCCTTCAGATACCACCGCATCTGTTCTGACATGACGGACCGTGACAAGCACCTCCAGAAACTCAGAGGAGACTTAATAAAACATTGTTATAGTGCAAGTATTATTGACAGTCTGATACAGAAGGCTACCCAAATACCAAGAAAAAAATCTGTTGCTCTACAAAGAACAACATAAGGGAAACCGGGTGCCACTGGAGGTCACTTACCACCCCCAGGTTGAAGTTCTACGCAAAATATCAAGAAAACTTTAAACAAAATTACATATGGATGAAATACTTAAAGGGATAGTAATACTTGAAAATAAGTTTCTTTTATATTGTAGCCCTTTAAAAAACATGAAAAATGATACAAGTCTTATCTTCCAAACCTTTATGGTTTGGGAGATATTCAGAAGTAAAGTTTCCCCTGGAGTGATGTCATTGCTCCACCCTTCAGATCTGGGATCCGGTCGCTTGACCAGCAGTGCCTCTACTGAAGTGCTGAGATCACCAACTTTAAAAAGAATTTCCTAATTGGAATGGTCTACAAAGTGTGCTTTCAAGCCAGGCACACTTTGTAGATAGTTCCAATTAAGTAGTTCTTTTCAAAAGATCGTGATCTCGGCACTGCTAAAGAGCTGCCGGTTGCTCTGTGGACCAAATTCCAAATCTGTCCACTAGATGGCAGACTTGGCTGAAACAGCCAGGAAAACAGCATTTTACTATATTTTACGTGTGAATATCTTCCAAACCATAAAGGTTTGGGAGATAAGACTTATATCATTTTTCATGTTTTTTAAAGGGCTACAATATAAAATAAACTTATTTTCAAGTATTAGTATTCCTTTAAGAACATATTCCCACAGCGTGCCTTACTCTCCTTCAGACAGCCTCCCAATGTAAAACAACTGATGGTAAGGAGTGCCCTGAATAAAAATACAAAAAATGGCACATCTCCCTGTCTACAAAAGAGGTGTGAAACCTGTGCACACATTTACATCACAGACAAGGTACTCATACCAAACACCCAGTTACACTATAAGATCAATAGTACCTTCACTTGTAAATCAACCAATGTAATATACCTCATGTGTGCAGAATATCCAACAGCTCTTTATGTGGGAGAAACTGGACAGCCATTACATAAAATATTTAATTTCCACAGATCCAGTGTTAATAACAAAAAGAGACACCAGTGGGAGAACATTTTTGTCAAAAACAGACAGTGTCAGGGACATTAAGTTAATTGTATTAATGGGACTATTCCGCACTCAGAGGGAAAGAAAAGTATGGGAGGTTAAGTTAATGTTAAAGTTTAATACTATTCATAATGGGTTGAATAAAGACAGGGAATTCCTCTCACATTATCACTTAGTGGATTAACGTTTCCAACAGGCCCATATTGTAAATACCTCTAAAGCCTCAGAGGAAGACTGCAATTTACCACTGAGTGATCAATGTGTCTGGATCTGGGTTGTGTTCTCTTATCTGGATTCCATTCTAAACAATGCAATGTGTACTTGTATATAAAAGAGTTAAGAGATGTTTTCATATTTATCTGTATAACATGACTGAGGAAGAGAGCTAAGGTCTTGAAAGCTTGCATTCTAAATCTGCTTAGTCAGCCAATAAAAGGCATCAACAACTATATTTGCCTCCTGTATTTCTACAGCTAACGCTGTACCAACTCTCAGATTCATTCATAGCACAGAAACTAAATTAGCACAAAATGCCACACCGTGCCTCAAAGGATAAACTCTCAAAATGTACTACAATTATAAATTGTTACTACAAAATACAGGCAGGTTTTAATTCTCTTTAAAAATAACTAAGGTTATCTTAGAAGGACAGGTCCACTTTAACATTTATTTGCAGGGATGGGCAATCTGAGGCCCTCCAGCCAATGAGGACTAAGATACCCATTATCTCCAGACAATGAAAGGCTGATGAATATGGGAGATTTAGTCCTTAAAAACTGGTGGTCCTAATTGCCCATCACTACCTTTGAGTGTCAGAAGGGTGTAAATACCCCATCCAACAATCAAAGCTCTAAGAATCAGTGTTCTCAAAGATCAGAGGTGGTGACTTGCATTTATCTTCTCTCCAAAAATTGTATCTACACTATATCACATTCCGAAACCTGCAAGTAGCAATTTGTAGATGGTTTAATGCCACCAATACTGCAAATGATCAGCACTAAAAAGTCAAGAGACAGATACCTCCAATAGCAGGAAGAAGGGAGGGAGACAGCAGGCATAAGAGCAAGTTACAATTCCAGTGTAAGTGGAAAGTTCAAGAGGTATCAAAACAAAAGAACGGCACTTTTTTCCTGGTTGGCTAGGTAAAGGCATACAGTACACAGCATTGTCCTGAAGAAGCAGATATGAAAACACTGGAATATTGTTGTTTAAAATATTGTGGCAAATAAACAGATATTCACAACCTCTTGTTTAAACATACAAAAGGGCATGTTTATTATACCATCAGAAAACGGGCAATACTTCAATAACCTTCTCTCTCTATGGAAATCTGTCAAGGTCGACAATGTTCCTTAACCTCTTGAAGGCCAAAGGTGTCTGCAAAGCACTGCATTGCAATGTGAAACTGAATGGAAGATTGAATACCCAGAGGGGGTACTCAAGGGTAGGGATGATCAAACCAGTACTCAGTCTTCCATTCAGTTTGAAGGATAGGACCATGTTAAGGACATTCACTTTTATTTGAGGAGATCCTGAAAACATGCACTGCTTGGGGGTGCAGTTTGAGGACAGGTTTGAGCTTCCCTGCTCAAGGGGATACAGAATTAAACATTGCTAAAGAACTGTCTTTCATAAGGGTATAACAAACATGTCAGCTTATACTGTTAAACTAGACTTTATGGAAATGGTTATTGGTATGCAAAATTGGAGCATGTCGGAGGATGTACCCACAAGATGTCAGAGTAACAGGAAGGCCTTTCTGCCAAATGAGAAGTGCAAGAGGGGTTGGTGCTGTTCAATTGAATTAACAAATGGATAACTACTAATTGGCACAGTACCTGAAAGAAAGGAAGCTGCAACTGAATCTTCAGGAAATATGTCAAAGCACAATATTATTCTAGCTAAGAGTAAAAAGCACAACTATACTTTTCCTAATGCATGTTTGTGGGCCAAGTGCTCATGCAAAACCTTGTATGTGGGCTCAGGTCTAACATAAAACATGTTTATCCTATACAGGTATCAACAGATCAGTCCAGTACTGTCTATTATCAAGATTATAAAAGATCCACATGAGACTGAAATGTTGATACTTGTATAGAATTATCCATATTAACATTTCAGTCTGGTGTAAATGTTCCTCATCTTGATAAAAATTCTGCATCAGACAAGTGAGGACACTTTCATAGAACAAACAGGATTGCTTGCCTACTTTTGTATATGTGTACATATACAAAAACACACACCATATAAAGCCTATTTGCCTCATCTTAGATTAAACTTAACCTTTGTGGCTTTTTTATTTTACCACTTTTTCATTTTTGTTCCTGTAACAAGGACACCTAAAATTAAATGCAGTTTTATATATTATGGTTAATACACAGGATTTGAGTAGCGGAAGCTTGTCCCTGAATAGAACCTGTATTTCCTGGTCATCAACATGAAATAAGATTTGCCATCACTCAACCCCTCAAGAACAAGAAGAGCGATCAGGTGATCTGTGAAGTACCTATATGTACACCAATATCATATGGTACTTGGTGCAGGGCAGCATGACCCTTTAGGTAAATACTTTATTATATTTTACTGTCCTTTCAATGTAAATATATTTATTATACATCTAGCTTTCGTACATAACATTTAAACAGGTATGCATTTCATTTTTGGGTGTCTGTGTTACTTTAATGAAAGGTTAAGTTTACACACACACTTCCCACCATTTGTTTGGCTTCTGTTCCCTTCTTTGATCTACCTAATCATTTCTATACAGGTGGGGAAGGATATAGGGTTTTTTACTTCCCTTCTCCAGTGTGTTTATTCAGCATAGCCCACTAGCACATATCTAAAGAGGTGTTGTATAGGACATGATAGGTCATCACATTTCCCTGGAGCAGGAGCAGTCTATATTTGGCACTCCACATTTCCAATCATGCCCAACTTGCCTCCATCTTATTGGTGATGATGGGAGTGTTCTAGTATCCATTACACAGGAGATCTAAAAATTGAAGCCCGCTGGTCTAGACATGGCCAAGGTGCAGAACCATGTTTTGATGTTTTACTAGGTCCAGAGAAACCAAATTCTGGTGCATTTCAGTAAGGCCCGTAGTCTTGAAGCTTTTCTGCAGCATTAGTGAAAGTTAACACATCAATACACACAGATGCACTTTGCACAAACATTCATTAGATGCCATCCACCCAAAATCATTGTGGCACATGAGGCAGCTCACATGAATTATTTAGCAGCACAATGTTTGTCAGGCCAGAGCAGCCATAGCAACATGCAGGTAGTGTAAATAAAAAAAAAAAAAAATGTACGTCAACCTGCAGGATGCTACAGAGATATCCAACACATTGCTTCTTGACGTGTTGGGAGCTCTCTAGCATTCAAATTGGTTGCAAAAGGAAGTTTTCATAATGCAAAACAATTCCACAAGAATCTATAACTTTTTAAAAGCCTGTTACAAGCCTACATGCAGTCATTTTAGGGGTGGGAGAGGATATAGCAGCTGGGTTACATAGCTAGGCCCTGTATTTATAAAAGAAAAAAGCAGTAAAGTTTTATTAGGAGACACTAGATTATATACAATATATGAATCAATCCATTTTCCCAGGTACCCAGGATCTTGTTTATATCACGTCAGTGCTGGCATTCTTTACACACACATATTCATATGTTACTTCGGTCTAAACACTTTTCCTTAAAGGGATAGTATTACTTCAAAATTACTATCCCTCATATTGTAGCCCTTAATAAACTGAGTTAAATGACACCAGCGGCATCTCTCAAACCTTTATGGTTTAAGAGATGGCCGCTTTCAAAGTTTCCTCTCCCCTGCTGTCAGCGTTCTGCTGGCAGCAGGAGAATCCGGTCTCTGAATCAAGAGGAGGCTCTTCAGCAGAGCCGATATCTCGTTATGGAAGGAAAAATGATTCATTGAAACAGTCTTCTATGTGTGCTTTGTAACCAAGCACACGCAGGAGACTGTTTCAATGAATCATTTTTCCTTCCATAATGAGAGATCGGCTCTGCTGAAGAGCCTCCTCTTGATTCAGAGACCGGATTCTCCTGCTGGCAGCAGAACGCTGACAGCGGGGGAGAGGAAACTTTGAAAGCGGCTATCTCTTAAACCATAAAGGTTTGAGAAATACCGCTGGTGTCATTTAACTCAGTTTATTAAGGGCTAGAATATAAGGGATAGTAATTTTGAAGTAATACTATCCCTTTAAAGGAGCAGTAAACTTTTTTTTTTTTTTTTTTTTAATGAAAACCTATATATGTTGTAGAACTTTTCCTGCTGAGAAAAAACAAGGGCATTCCGTCTGCTGTCAGTTTTATTAAAAATTGGCAAAAGTTCAAATAACCAGGAAGTGAATTTACTGTGTTACTTCCTGATAGTTCTGACAGGAAGTGACCTGGTAGTTTCTATCACAGTCTATAGAGAACTGTATGTCAATGACTTTCCTCTCCATTAGACTGACAGAATACGAATTGGGATTAGACCACTAGAAGGCAGTGCAAATGTAAACAAAAACAGGTTTAAACTGTAATAACTCCAAATATGCATCTCACAGCAATGTGAGTACCCTTATTTTACTCAACAGTAAACGCACTACAATATACATTTTTTTCATTAAAAAAGTTTACTGTTCCTTTAAGGGTGAAACTGAGAAAAAGGACAGTGAATTGAGGGCCCAGGTGATGCAAATTAATGTGATCGCGTTAAAGGAAAACATGCAAAATAAGAGTTTATGCCAGCTTTTAAATGCAATCATAGTTAGGCTAATAACCTACCTTACAATTTACTATGTACACTTAAATATACAGCATTATATATTCTTAAAGATCAAGTAAAGATTACATTTTGCAGCAGTTCACATTTTATCTAGCAGAATTTCCATGAAATGCCAGAATGGCCATAACTTAAGGCCGCAAAAAGCCCCCGGCCTAACATTTTGAAAAGAAAATAGGGGGAAAATTATATTATATACATTATACTATATATAATGCGTGTATGTGTGTTTCAGCAGTAACAACTTTTGAACAAAGCACCTCTCACTAGTTGCGATACCTTTATATAATTTTCCCCCTCCGTAATAAAACTTTACTGCTTTGAGAAGAAACATATGGGGTCATATTAGTGTAAACCTACATACAATGGAAGATTTATATCTGAAAATCAAAGTATAAAAAAAACAAATATTTAAAAATATAGGTTTCTGACAATTAAAATATTTATATACAACACAAGGCAGAGAACAAAGTGGAACTTTATGTACAATAGTTGATATGTCATCAGTGAAAGATGTAGTGTCATTTTAGTAAACTATAAAATAGCCAGATACTGAAATTACTATATTAAAAAAAAACAACAAAAAAAAAAAACTGACAATCCTACACATTATGCTTTTAGCCGTGTCATCATGCAGTTTGTATTATTAAAACTTTACAAACCAGTGAGCAACACATTTTGAAGCAATGCACTGCACACTCTGGTCCTTAATGGGACAGTAATACTTAAATGTTATCATCCCCCAGCTTGTAGCCCTTAAAAAACTGAATTAAATGAGTCCAGCGACATCTCTCAAACCTTTATGGTTTGAGATATCCTCTTTCAAAGTTTCCCCTACCCGGACGTTAGCGTTCTAGCTGACAGCAGGGGCATCCGGTTCCTGTGCAAGCAGAGGCTCTTCAGCACAGCAGAGATCGTGTTATGGAAAAAGAAATCCTTCACTGAAATGGTCTTGGTTTGCAAGCACACGTAGAAGACCATTTCAGTGAAGGAATTCTTCTTCCGTAATGCGATCTCAGCTCTGCTGAAGAGCCTCTGCTTGCTCAGGGACCGGATGCTCATGCTGTCACAGCTAGAACGCCAACATCAGGAGAGAGGGGGAAAAAAGCAAAACTTTGAAAGCGGATATCTCAAACCATAAAGATTTGAGAGATGCGGCTGCGCTCATTTAATTCAGGTTTTTAAAGGCTACAAGATGGGGGATAGTAAAATTTAAGTATTACTATCCCTTTAACCCTTTCAGTGCCAGAGGGGTGCACAACGCATCACTTTGCGAAGCAAAGGGCACTCTCTGCCACTGAAAGGGTTAAGAGTCTGGATTAAATGTGCTGGAAAGCCAACAAGCTCTTACACTGGGCCCTACATGCAAAAGAAAAGCAAAACCAAGACTCTGGGACAAACCAACTGCATCACGGGGGCAAATTAAAATTCCTTTTGGTTTGAATGAGACATTTAACCCTCTATAATGCTGGAGATATCTCCAAAGTACTGCTTCAAAATGACCCAGTATTGAATGGGCTTTTAACCCCTTGAAATCAGAGGTGATATGAATGTTGCAGATGGTTTGCCCTAGAATGACTTCACTTTAAAGCAATAATAAAGTATATATTTCCCACTGCAGAGAGATTGTTTATTCAAGAGATAAAACAGCTCAAGGCAATGCCTCTATTTTTTGGAGCGCTTTACAGTAGATCAACAGAAATTCTCCATAGAGACTAATGAAACACCACCACTTAGTGGTTCACTTGTTTGTTTTTTTCCGATTAACTCTTAACAACCAGCGATGTGTCTGGACCGTCACAGTTTTTTTCCCCTGATGGACCGGTGATGGTCCTGGCACGTCACGTATTTTGTGCTTACAGTGCTCCTGTAGGAAGTCTACAACCACTAGCGGGGTCTGAAATTGACTGCTCCAAGACCGGAGCGGTCTCTCTCAGACGGTATCCTTTTAGAATGGCACATGTGAAATATCGTGGGGCTATCAGCCTAGGCTGACCAGACCTCACCTTTAACCGGGGACGCATAGGAAAAATGCATACTGCAGGACTACACTGATTTCACTGAAGTACTGAAATATGCCTATTTCCTATGTGTCCCCGGTTAAAGGTGAGATCTGGTCAGCCTATATCAGCCGCATTAACCATGTCGCCGTGTTGACAATGGAGACATGATTATCTCATCCTGCCCGGTCGTTAAGTGGTTGAAGGAAAAAAAAAAAAAAAAAATGTTCTAGCTCAGAAAAACAGAAAAATAACCAGTTCAGTGTATAAAGACGTTGCTCCTGGAAGACCTCAAATTGCCTTTTGGAGCATAACTGGAATTTGCTGCAATAGGTTTCCCCCCCTCCCCTTTCCTTCTCCAGAATCAAAAAGGTAACAAGGCAAAGGCTGCGTGTGATGAATGCATGTCTTTCACCCACATTGACTTTTACGATGTCAGGCAAGAAAGCAAGACAACTTGGAGCTTTAGCACTAGAATGAATGCACTCCCAGCAGAGGGTGTGTCCGTGGTTTACATTGAAACGTTGACACAAAGTAAAATCCATTTTTTCAAAGACCTGAGAATGCCGACTTATCTTTTTGTTGTTTGTACCTATTCCTGCTAAGTACAGCACCCGGGCAGTCAGATTTTGGTGAGAGTGCTTCCATATGGACAGTGTATCATTATATATTTTATATACACACTTTATTATAAAAGCATTACTGCAATGTTAACATAGGGCCCTTGGAGCAATGTGAATGATCGTTACATACAGTCCGAGGTCCAAAACGGACCTCCCGAGGCTACAGGTACAGATTCCCTTTAAGCTTAGTCTTCCGCTAACATTAACCCACTGGCTGCTAAAGAGGTCAGCAATACATTGCAATGTCTGTCTGTAGTACATAACATATCTTTCTGGAAGAAACATTAACCCTTTGAGTGCCAGGGGGATACATAACACATTGCATTGTGTTAGGTACCTCTCTGGCACATAAAGGATTAAAAACCAAAGGGATGTGAAGAACAAAGCTCTGCTCATGCCCGTGGCATACAACAGGTCAGCTCAAGGCAAACTTTTTTTAACCCTATGAGTGCCAGAGGTGTATCCAATAACTGGCACTCAAAGAGTTACAGACAGAGGGGTGTGCAATGCATTGCAATGCAATGCACACTTCTTGTTCTTAAAGGGTTAAGGTATCAAGTGGACTTTGTAATTCATAGACACTAACATTTTATCATTAGACTGAAATAGCTTGCACGGATTTCTCATTGTGTTCTACCGAATATGTAAATGTGGTCTAACCCCCCCCCCCCCCCCAAACATTATAAATACTGACAATAACCTTGAGGTATTTGGAGTAATTGTAGTGATCATAACCTGAGAAACTCTGAAACTTGAAATATAATCAGACACAAGCCCAGATGTGTAAAGTATCGTAATCCAAAAGGCTCCAAACAGGGATAGTAATGTCTCTATTAAATTGCAGTTCTGATTTTTCTTTAAAGGGATAGTAATGTTTCATAATAAAAGCAGCTCCAATTAATCTTCATAGTATTTGGGCCATGGAGAGTGTTATTTCAATACTGTCAGAGTTGTAGTACAAGAGTAATTGAATGATAAAGTATCCCCCTCCCACCCCTTGTACTGATGTAACACTGCTTACCTCAGAGTAGCAAGACTGTCCGGATGGATCACAGAGAGGGACAATCTTCAATTAAGGTAAGGGGAAAAACCTGTGTGTGTGTGTGGGGGGGGGGCAGGGTTTTCATTATTCTCACAGTAGGTCTATGGACTGGATTCCACATCTGAGGAATGATTGTTTACACTAGGTAAAAGGGGCGGGAGGGGGATACTTTATCATTGAATTACTCTTGAACTACAACTCTGACAGTAATGAAATAACACTCTCCATGGTCCAAATACTATGAAGATTAACTGGAGCTGCTGTTTTTGTGAAACATTACTATCCCTTTAAGCTTTTTAGAACACGTACTGCTATGTGTTTAATTACTTACAGTTCTGTAGTGCAAAAGATATTCAAGCTAAACAAACTGCCCTCCCGCCCCTTTTCCTGCATCACACTGCCTCTGTCTGGTCTGGATGGAGAGCGGTGAAGGACAATCTTCAGTAAGCAAAAGGAAAATCCTGATCTCCTTCATCTAGGGGGTCAGGATTTTCCTTATACTTACTGAGTGAAGATTGTCCCTCGCTGCATCCGTCCAGTCCCACAACTGGATTGCAGATCTAAAGGGGAGGTGGCCAGAAGGGGAGGGTGCGGGTGGGCAATTCTTTCAGCTTGAATATCTTTTGAACTACAGTAAGTAGTTCACATAGCGCTAGGTTTAATAAAGGGATAGTAACACTTCGTTTTAACTTTATTTTATTTTGTAGGCATTAAAAAAACATGAAGAATGATATAAGTCTTACCTCTCAAACCTTTATGGTTTATGAGATATTCACAAGCAAAGTTCCCCTCCCCGCCCCTTTTACCTAGTGTAAGCCATCTCATCTCAGATGTGAGTCTCGTTGTATGACAGTACAGATAACAGAAGGGGACAATTTTCATTGTATGAAAACAATGAAATCCCTTCCCCCCTTGACAAGTTTTTCAGCTTTTTCCATTATCTTAATTGAAGATTGTCCCTCTCTGCAGTCTACCTGGGCATCTCCCTTCTGATCTGGTTGAACAGGGGGGGGATATTTTGTTTGTGAATATCTCTTAAACCATAAAGGTTTCAGAGATAAGACTTATATCATTCTTCATGTTTTTTTAATGCCTACAAAATAAAATAAAGTTAAAATGAAGTATTACTATCCCTTTAAACAAGAATCAGAACTGCAATTTAATAGAGTAATTACTACCACTTTAAGGATATTCCTGATCTGAGGCAGGTGGGGTATACAAAACAACAGACTCTGATCAACACACCTGTAATCATGCAGGGCTGGTTGGGGGATGAGGTGAGTTGTAGTGCCCAATGGCTGCAAACCACTAAATGTAGGATTACGTGGTTCTTATCCCTTTGAGTGCCACAGAGGTACAGAGCGCAAGCAATGCGTTCTGTACCCCTCTGGCACTCAAAGGGTTAAAGGCAAAGTAGCACTATAGGAATAAATGTTTTTAAGCCCTTGAATGCTAGATGTCTTTGATTCAGTGGTCCAGGTTTATAAAAAGCAAACTAGTTATTCTGGAGTAAACCAACTGCAACATAGGGGGACAAATCAAAATTCCTATTAAATTGGGCTTTTAACCCACTTGAACACTAGAGGTCTCCAATGTTTTGTGCAAAGCAATGTACTGGAAGCCTCTCTAGCATTCAACTGGTTAAACAGCTCTATTCAAGTGCATGGGCATTAAAGGAATTTCTATGTGTCCCCTATAGTGCAGTTGGTTTACTCCAACATAACCCCAGTTGGCTTTTATAAATCTGAGCCAATGATAGTCAATAGTATAATGAGATATCTTGCAGATGCTCCAGCCACTGCTGTGTAGAACTACCTATATCACCACACAGTGTTATCAGATTGTAAACTTAAAGGGATAGTAACACTACATCTATATAGTAAGGTTATTATTCCTGAGTAAAACATGGGTACTCCCACCACTGAGGGGTGTTTTATTCAAAAACTTGGCGTTTAATTATTTTTAGGTTCAATATCTCAATGACCTGAAATTGTACAGTGGAGCTGTTGCACCGCCATCCTATAGAGTTATGTTCGACTGACCAGAGCTGTCCATAGGATGTGTAGCAACAGTGCCACTAACATTTCCAGTCCATAGAGATACTGCACCTTAACGACCCATGACGTACATGTACGTCATGGGGTGTATGTCCCTAAAGGACCAAGGACGTACATCTACGTCATGGAATTCAGGGCTCCCTGCGTGGCTGCGCACTGTTCGGGGAGCCCTGAATCGGATCACACAAAAAGAAAAAAAAGAAAAAAAAAAGGTTTGAGCTGCAATAAGTTTTGAATAAAAGACCTCGTAGCAGTGGGGGGGTCTATTGTTTTACACAGGAGGATAAAACCTACAATATATATATTTTTACATATTACTATCATTTTAAGGTAACCATATGCACTCTCTAAGAGATCCCTTGAGAAGAGAAAAAGCAGTATATATCTACAGAACGAGAGGTGAACCTTTTTTCTCTATAGGTTTTCTCATTCATTGTGTTTAAGCCTATTGTGGGGGCCTGCATACTTCAATGGAAGAAATACGTACATAAACATACAATATACTCCGTCTGCTGGACTGCCCAAGTAAAGCATTCCAGTTAACCCTTTGAGTGCCAGGTGGATGCAACACATTGCTAAACAATTCGTTGTGTACCCCTCTGGCACTCAAAGGATTAAAGGACATATGCACAAAAAAGTGGAGCAATTCTGAAGCAAACCGGATGCACGTTAGGAGATAAGAAGAACCTTTTCAGAATGGTCTAAATGGAACTTTTAACTCCTTGAATGCAGGGTCTCCAACACATAGCTTCGAAATGCAATGAAGAACACAATCATTCAAGGGGTTAAAAAGTCCCAATTAAATCAGACTTATTATTTTATCCCTATGATGTCATCAGTTTGCTACAGCTTTATTCGACTTATTTTAAAGCACATGGCCCCCCAAAGTCAGTTATTCCTATAGATGTAATTTCCCTTTAAATCCCTGCCTCTTAGGATCCCTTGAGAACCAGAGTTCAACATCACTGGGCTTGCACATAGCAATGCAATTCAAACAAAAAAAATGTAATTCTCAGTATTGAAACATCAGCTTAATCCTTAGTGCCAGAAATGGTCAAAGATCATTCAGAAATCTAGTAACCAACAAGAATATTGGAGAGAATGAGCACAAGCTGACAAGCGGTGTATAATGCAGAACGACTTCTGAAAAGTAAGATTGCTTATGTCGATCTTTGACGTTTCCATTCTACAGGAAGACTGAAACTCCAGCTCTACATTTGCTGTCCTTGTGTCAGTTCTAGTTTTGAAGCCTAGGATGAGATGTTTAAAAAAATATATTGAAAAGACATATTGGAGACTTTAACACTCTGATATGGGAGGATAGTGGCATTGTGTAGATCACGCTGGGGGATTAAGAGATTCTATTTCAGTAAAAGTCCCAAGGGCTTTATTATCTAGACCAGTGATTCTCACCCTTAGGGACTGCTAATAGGCCAGAACTTGAGAATTTCACGGCTTAAGCACAGGCGAGTTCGTTATTGTAAAGTTTTAATATGAAAAACGAATGTAGTTCTTTTCCTGCTGTGTAAACACAAGGGTGTTCCCGCTGTTGGGAGAAAACACTATGAAAGTGACCAGTAGGGTGAGCTCTCCAAACACTGAAACAGAGGCAATACTTTAAAGGGGAACTATCGCCCCAAATAAAGCCCCCCCTCCATAATTATCCATCTATCAATAAGCGTACCAATGGTACGGTTATCCAGAAAAATTACCACTTGACTCAAAAATCCTACTTGTGCAGAGACTGACGGCCACGCAACAGCGCAGTCATCTTTACTTACAGACATCTGCACGCCTGCACTGTCAGTCCAGTCTCCTCTAGGAGGCGTTGCATGGTATCATTAGGTACCAGAAGGGACTGACGGTACAGGTGAGCATATGCCTCTAAAGCACTGTTGCCTGGCCGTCAGTCTCTGCACAATTAGTATTTCTCAGCAACGTGGTACTTATTCTGGATAACAGTACCATTGGTAAACTTATCACTAGATGGCCAATTACGGGGGAGGGGACTTTATTTGGGGTGATAGTTCCCCTTTAAATATTTTGGCACTCAAAGAGTTAAGATGTTGCCTTTTGAATAATCACTCTCTTGGCAGTGGGAATAACCTTGTTTTTCTCAACATAAGATCTACGATATACATTTTCATGAAAAAAAACAAAAAAACAAAACCTTTGAGCGATTGAGGGGTGCGCAGTGCAGAGTACTGCAAAGCAATAATTCACTCGTCTGTGCTCAAGCTGGGAAATCCTAAAGACAAGGCCTGTCAGTGGGACCAGACAGCGGGGGCTGAGAAGCCAGTGATTATACCTGGGAACTTTCCAGATCTCCTAGGGAGACGCCAGTTTTTAGAGTTAATTACTGGTCTCCTGGGACAGAGGCGTATTTGCTGGCTTTGGAGAGTTTTTCAGGTGAACTCCATGATTCCAAAATGGCTCCACAATTGTTTTACACACGTCCCATAGTGTTAGTCAGTATTCATCTCTGACCTCTACACATATGAACTACCACTAATTACACAGTCATCACACAAGGTTAGCTACAGGTGAAAGTACCAAACATGATTACCATTTGTTTCTTGCATAGTTTACAAGTGCGTGCACATTATGTTATACTTTACCATGCAAAAGTGCCTGAGGGATGCCAAGCAGGTGGGGTCTTTAAACTAGTCAAATTAAAGTCCAGCCATGCATCTTTAGCTCTTCCAGCAATTGAAAGAGTAAGAGCGAGTAGATGAATTTTATTTGCATACCTGCCAATAGTGTTACTTTATAACCTGTCGGGCACCAGTTAGAACCGCTCCGGTGCACAACAAGGTTATCCCCTTGGGTGACAGAGGAGTGAATAATGTGCTGAACATTATCCTGGCACTCAAATTGTTAATATATTGTAAAATGAATAAAACACCTCTCGGCAGTGGGAGTTCTCTTGTACTCAGGAAGATAAACCTTACAATAGACATGTTACTATATATTGAAGGGATAGTAATGTTTCATAATAAAAACAGCTCCGATTAATCTTCATAGTATTCGGGACTTGGAGAGTGTTATTTCAGTACTGTAAGAGTTGTAGTTCAAGAGTAACTGAATGATAAAGTATCCCTCTCCCGCCCCTTTTACCTAGTGTAAGCCGCCTCCCCTCAGATGTGGAATCTGGTCTTAAGACCAGACATCTCACAGCAAGGGACAATCTTCTTACTGTGAGCATAAGGAAAACCCTGCCCCCCTTGACAGGTTTTTCCCTTATTCTAATTGATGATTGTCCCCCTCTGCAAGCCATCTGGACACCACCTTTCTGTTCTGAGGTGAGCAGTGTTACATCAGTAAAAGGGGCAGGAGGGAGATACTTTATTATTCAATTACTCTTTAACTACAACTCGGACAGTATTGAAATGACACTCTCCATGGCACAAATACTATGAAGATTAATTGGAGCTGCTTTTATTGTGAAACATTACTAATCCTTTAAGTGCTGATATCCCTTTAATGGAGGGCCTTTCCTAGGAGGTACATCATAGCGAGAGGAGAACGACTGAGGTCAAACACAATTGCTTGGAAACTGAACAAACAAGAGATGAAATAGAATGATTTTTCCCATGCTTAGGGTCTGCAAACAACCAGATTTTCTTGGGATATGTTCAAGTGGAATATTAGTGAACTAATAAAACCTTCACACTCACTTTAACCATTTGAGTGCCAGACACAAAGGATTAACTTGGACCTGTTTCCTTAAATTTAAGTTTGCATCACTGAAAAACAAACATTCAGAACTGCCTATAGCGTTGTTAGGCAAAAGACCAGCAGATGCATAAATTTAAAACAAAAATGTATTTCTGGAAAAGTTAACCGTTTGAGTGCCAGAGGGGTACGCAACACATTGCAATGTGCTGTGCACCCCTCTGGAACTCAAAGGGTTAAAAAGACTCTGTGCAGTTTCATGTGCTAATTAAGCCATGAAGCACTAAGCACTTCTTCAGCATAAATGATCATATGGTGCAGCAGTCCGAGAGCGCACCATACACAAATAAGTGTCTGAGCATCTCCAAATTAAAGTTACCCCAAATAATTATGCAAATAATGAAAGAGCCCAGTGTTCAACGACAACTGGAATATTTTTGGGGCAACCCAACTGCATCCATACTATATTATCCGGAATAAGTCCAACTTTATTTACAAATCCAACTCGTTCTGATACAGTCAGGAAGGCACCAGCGCAGACATCTTGCCAAAGAGACATCTGTGTGCCTGCGCTGTCCATCCCAGTCTCCTATAGGGGGAGCTGTATTGTACCTTAAGGTACAGGAAGGGACTGATGGCGCAGGGGAGCAGAAGCCTCTACAGCAAGATGCCTGCCTGTGTCTGGGAAAGAGTTGGATTTGTCAGTAATGCTGGACTTATTCCAGATAATACTAGTATGGATATGCTTTTCATTATGTGCACAATTATTTGGAGGTAACTAATTTGGGTGACAGTTCCGCTTTAATCATGGCCCTTAAGTACCCCTAACAATACAGGTTATTGGCAGGTTTTTCCTGCTTGAGCACAGAACAAATAAGACAAAGTAACAAATTACACACTACACATGTGCTCAGGAAGACAAATCCAGAACTCCTGCACTGTTATGGGATACACAAGGACCACAGCTGAGAACCTCTGCCCTAACTCTGCATCTACTGGTCTGTAGTCTAACATGTTACATAGGGCCCTATGTTCAAAAAGGCAACTGGAGAAATTTGGGGGCAAGTAAATGGCACCATAGTGGAAAAATAAATCATATTGGCTGAAATGGTACCATTAACCCCTTGAATGCTGCAGTGTCTCCAACTGCATTGCTTTACCATGCATTTGAAGCGTCTCTACCATTCAAATGGTTAAAAACATTTCAACTTGATGGGAATTTTGATTTGTCCCATGTGATGCAGTTGGTTTGCCCCCAAAATACTCCAGTTGTCTTTGAACACTGGGCTCTATATAGTTGGTTCATTTAAGTTCTCAAATACGCCAACTTGAACTCAAGGAGACAGGCCCACTTTAATGGAACACCCACACATTAATACCCACCACTTGCAACAATCTGGGTGGAAAATGCTAACGGTCACTAAGAATTAATACTCTGTTGACTGGTATTATTGTATACAAGTGGACAGGAATCTTTGCTGCAAGACTGAAGGACTCAAATCTCTTCACACTGAAATTTTCCTTTCTAAAAAGTCTTTTAGTGGGAGGGGTTTCAGGTCCAGGCATCAAGCAAAAGCGCTTTCACATCTGTAAAAATTAAATATTAATTTTGGGGTCCTAGTCCATACAGAACAGAGTCCTAGTGGTCAACAGGATTTTATATCCAGACAAAGGATACTCGGGGGTTATTATGAGGAGCTGTTCATTTCCCTTTAACCCTTTGAGTGCCAGAGGTGTATGCAACACATTGCAAAGCAATGCGTTGCGTAGCTCTCTGGCACTCTCAAAGGGTAATCATGGGGAGGACAAAATCCACTGTATAATAATAAAGTCACTGAGCAAGAGAACGACATGTTTGAAGCACCTGTTATCAGAAAAGCAAACAAAGCCTCGCCTGATTGGAGAGTTTTCAGTGTTTTGCAATGGAAGAGTCATAGGCATTCTAGATGCAGATTTTCTCAGGCATGTTAACCCTTTAAGGAGCAGAGGTGTCCATGTTTCAGGTTCTAAACCCTTTGAGTGCCAGAGGGGTGTGCAATGCATTGCGCACTCCTCTGGCACGCAAAGGGTTAACTGGGCTAAAACTGCATTTGCACCGAACCTCCAGTTTCAAGTAATATATGACAAGATATGAGATATTAAAAACCGCCCTTGAATCTTGGCCCCTAAAATGCTTGATCTCTTTCCAGAGGTAAACTGTTACTCACTGGAAATACGGTGACACTGGTGAAGACCAGAGACCATAGCAGTACAGCAGGGAGCAGTAATACAGAATCAGTTCATTAGTTGGGTATATATGCCACACAGCCATGTTATGATATACATAAATAATAGTTCTCTTATTACCCCAATCTGCAGTAATATGGAAAAGACTCATATTCTAGGATATGTACTGTTAGTGGTCTACACAATCCTAGTTTGAGCTCTTTAAAGTATGGGACTGGTTAATACATGGAGAAGCAGCTACTACAAAGATGGTAAGGCAGATCAAATTCCCAATGGCATGGCAGTATATGAACGCCCATATTACACAGCTGCAGTGCTGGCGGAATCAGAATTAGATTACAAGGGACATTTCTATGGCTAGGAAAGTGACAGAAATGAAACAGAACTAGGCCAGCCACCACAAGGGAGAAGATTACAAGATACGGATGCATTAACCCTGTAAGAGCTAGAAGGGCGAGCAACACTGTCTCAAAATGAATTTCTCACCATCTGGCACTTAGAAGGTTAAGAAGAACTACAGCAATCCAGGGCAAACCAGCCATATTGTAGGGAACAAATGCAAATTCCCATAAATTTAAATGGAGTAAAACACTGGGCACCTCGCTAGATTTTAAGGAATGAAAAGCTACATTTAAACCAAAGGACGTTTTGTGAATTCTTATTAGTCTCCTCTGGTTTGCTACTGAATTGATCCAGTTCTTCATAGGAAATCAGACTCATCGGGTTAAGGACTCAGAGTTACAATGCCTGCCACCCCAGTGGTCAACAGGATAGGGAAATAAAGCCTGTATTGTTGGTATGCAAAGTATAGTAAGAGGACTGCAATGCCTGTTTCCTTATAACGCTAATCCGAGAGGGTCAGCTCTGCAATTAGTTGGTAAGAGTATGTACAACAATAAAGACCTTCAGGTCACACAGCTAAGAAGTCCTAATGTATTACCAGATCAGCCTAGCATAGACAAGCCCAGCCCAGCTCTGCTTTTACCTCAACATTCCACACAAAGTATGACGTGAGGCTGTAATGGAAGGTGATTGCCATGGCCCAAAAGATATGACGTACGGGTGAACAAATATTGAAAATGTTCTGGTCGGCATGCAGACTTCAAGGCTTAATAGAAGCTCGTTTTAACCACTTACACATGAAAGGGATATCTCTGCATGTCTCCTCCACTTGACCCAAGGAAAGCAATCCAACCCTCATTCTACCTTTCTGTGCCAGTTTCATGGGTGAGCTTTGGTAAGGAAGAAAGAAGCAGCATTATGGACTGTAGGGGGAAAAAAAAAATATTCCCCCTTCGCCCTTGAGGATTAGAACAAGAAGGAGAGTTTCAGTAGGGCCGGCTGAATGACCGTATTCAACTGCTGCAGTGTCCTGCTCAGCACACACTCATCAGCAGATTGTTTTTTAATGCAAGTAGAGTCAACTTTCATGCGACAAGCATAGGTGGAAAACAACAAGGAAACCCCCTCCTCAACAGGTACAAAGGGTTGGAATCAATAAGCTAAATAAGTGCAATTCTGGAGCAAACTAACTGCACCACAGAAAGGAAATTAAAACCCCCAGTGAGATAAATGGGGCTTTAAACCTTTGAGTGCCAGAGGGGTAACAACGCATTGCTTTTCAATAATGCGTTGTGTACCCCTCTGGCACTCAAAAGATTACATACATTGACTGCTAGTGAGGACTACCATGCATTGTGTTCAACAGGTTAAAAGCCCAGTATAAATGAAAATGAGTATGAGGGATATTTATCCATTATGGTACAGTTGGTATGTGAAAAATTGCACCTCTCCAGCATACTGACTACAGTCCAAAACACTGAGATGTAAGAGTACATTCCCAGCAGCTGCTGTTAGCAGGGGCAGCTCTTGCGTTCTTCTCTTTCGAAAGAACCTTGTAGATGCCCCTGCACCCTTGGTCACTGAGCTTTGGGAGATGGCTTTGTTGTCGAGGGGAACCTCTTTAGATACTTCTCAGAAGTCTTTTTACCAGTGGGAGACGGCTGGACTGGTCTTTCATCTAAGGAAGACTTAGCTTTGTGTGCAGGTAAGGCAGAATGTTTTTTTGGGCTTGGAGCCACATCAGTGGCCTCTGAGGAAGAACCAGTCTCTGGTTTCTCTTGGACTGAGCTTTTTGTTCCTGTGGGTTTCTTGGACAATAAGCTGGTCTTCCCCAGATCTGCTGAACGTCTGCTCTCTTTTTGTCTCAAAGCAGACTTAAAGAAGCTGAGCCCTTTCTCCTCAGACTTGCTGTCCCGTTTTAAATTCGATCGAGTTGCAGTTTGGGGGGCTCTGAGACTGGCCATAGAGGAACTTCTAACTGTCCGACTCTCTGCTATACCAGTACCTTCACTTGTCGTCTTGGGCTGTGACACCCGGGGAGTGCTGCTAACTTTTGATGAGGTGGCTTTGTCAGAGCCCAAACTTATCTTAGACCCTTCTCTGCTGAGAGTCTTTTCAGGGGCACGGTGTTTACTGGAAGAGGAGGATGACAAGGATGAAGGTTTAGTTGACTGGGTTGGTTTCTTGGGGGCTGGGGATGGAGTGTTGCTAGTTGCAGTACTTGCCGATTTCTGCTTCTGCTGAGAGACAGGTGCAGGAACATCCTGAGATTTCCCTGGTTCCTTCTTGTGTTGTGTTGATGAACGACGTGCTGGGGTTTTCACTTCACTCCTTTTGCTTTTCGACACATGCTTCCCATTACTGGCAGATGCCAAAGAAGTGGCAGCTGAAGGTACCTTTTCAGTTTCTCGTGTTGCCTTCTCCTGCTCCACAACTACCTTACTAACCAATGGCTTCTTTCCCACCATGTCCTCACTCTGCGGGCTCTCCTTGACAGGGGAGGAATTGACAGAGTCACTCTGATCCACAAAAGCAATATGATTATTGTTATCTAGAGGATCCAGAAGTGGATTCCTACCCACAAGCTCTGCTGCACTCTTCCCAGTGCTTTCTGTGGGAGCAGGTTTTTTGGCCACTGTCTCTCTCTGAACAACACCTTCTGCTACCGCCAATGGGGCTCGACCTGCTGCTCGATGCTCTCGTCTCACACCCTCAATGTGTTCATGGAGACTGTCAGACAGATTCTTCAGACTCCCAAAGCAAGAAGTTGTCACCCGGTCATCTGCCTCTCCAATCTTGGTAAGGGATGACCCATGGATGGGAGAGTCTGAGGGGTGACGACAGGAGGTGGCTGACCTGAGGTGAAGTTTTGCTGATAAGGACCAAGATGGGCGGAATCCATTCTCATTGCCAACAAGAGGGCTAGTAACAGAGGAGCGCCCAGATATGCTCTGCCGATGGACACTGCGAACAAAGGGACGAGAGGAAAATCCACCTGTAGAAGAACATACAGTAAGAGAACAGAAAAAAAACACCATCAAAACATATACAAATTATCAAAAATAAAAGATGCGACATGGCAAATGATCGGCAATGTATGGGATATGTTATTTTCCCCATAGGCACAGCTGGGGGTTTTTTCCATAAATTGCTCATCTTTTGCTTTCTGCATAATGGCCATCAACCCTTTGAATGCCATGACGGCGTCCAACACATTGCTTCATGTTGGGCACCCCTCTGGCACTCAAACGGTTATGTTATTCCTTTCACTGTCGCGTCAATATTCTGTCACACACTCCAAAATTCCACCTCCTCTAAGTGGAATAAAAAAAGTCTATTCCAACTGCTAAAAAAGAAGTGTCATGCAAATGTTATTACAGCAGGAACTGCATTCCTTCTACATTTCTAGGGGACATTCCATTTTACATGGGCACAGTTACTCTTGCAGTCAGTCTTGTCCCATCGGTGGAAATACCCTGGTTTTACTTGGCTGAAAAAGCTCTACAGCATATATTTTTCATAAACATTTAAAAGTAGCTTATTTGGAGGCAGAACTGAACAGCTGTTACCCTGCAAGGCATGGAAGTGAGTGCGACTGCCCTATAGGCATATTAGCAAGTATCAACATGACCTGCTTTAAATAATATAACAAAGCAGTATTCTTTTCTGCAGTCACATGCAATTAGACACCTCGTCCACTGGATGTTACCAGTGCAATGGATACTCTAACATAACTCCCACTAGTGAGTAATATGCACAAAAAAGTAGCCCTGGGACAAACTAACCACACACCATAGGGGACCAACAAATTAATCAAATGGTCATTAATTTAAATGAGATTTTTAACCCCTTGAATGCTAGAGGCTCTAGCATTAAAGGGAGAGTAATGTTTCTATTAACCCGTTGAGTGCCAGAGGGGTACAGAATGCATTGCTTTAAAATGCGTTCCGTACCCCTCTGACACTCAAATGGTTAAAATTTATCTGAGAGTCTTCTTTATGCTCTGTTTAATGACTTACAGTTCTGTAGTTCAAAAGATAGTCAAGCTAAAAGGACCCCCCCACCCCTTTCCCTGCTTCACGCTGCCTGTGAGTATGGTCTGGATGGAGCGTGGGCAAGGGACAATCTTCATTAAGCAAAAGGAAAATCCTGCCCTCCTTCATCAAGGGGGAGGGCTTTTCCTTATACTTACTGAGTGAAGATTGTCCCTTGCTGCATCCGTCCGGTCCCACAACTGTATTCCATATTCAATGGGAGGCACCCAGAAGGGGCAGGTGGGGGAACCTTTCTGCTTGAATAACGCTTGAACTAAAGAACGGAGTCATTAAGCAAAGCGCTACAGGTTATAAAAAGCATTAAGACGACATTACTGTCCCAAAATAAAAAGTGTTAAATTGCATATTGTTTGCCTCAGAATTGCGCTACTTGTTTTCTGTACATTCACCCTTTGTTTATTTATATGAAATTGTGTTCTCTCTCTCTCAACTATTCACTCGATAATATAGATAGTCTAGTCAACTTCCAAGATTATATTTATGAAAGGTATTTCCAGATTGACAAAACAACATGCATTCACCATCATCCTCGCTTCTCTCCCCTGTCAATTCTACAGACTCCGCTAAAGATGCTAGGGATGTCCGTCTGGATGAGGCTGCTGACGCGATGCTGGGCTGCTTGCTTCCTGGGAGCCGGGAAATCCAGTGATCACACAGAGAGGAGCTGGTGGAACCTGCAAAATACACAGGTCAAAAACGTTCATGTGGCCACGGAAACAATCTGCTCCCTTAAATAAGAGTAGATGTTCATTATGAAAGCAATATATATGTGGAAGAGCTCCTATTACAGTGATAGTAACATTGTCACCTAGTGACAACAAAAATTTGCAGCTGATTCTGAGGAAAAAATTGCGTTACAACAACTTTTAAATGAAACCCCTAATAGTGTGACTATATTTGATATATGGCTCACTGGCAGAGAACACTTACACCTCTCTTTACTATCTGCTGTGACATAAAATTGTTACACAGCAGAATTCAGAAAATGTACGCCTGCCACACACCCATCATTCTGAGCAGACAAAGAAACTTGCAGTAGTGAAGTTCTAGAAGACCTATATGCAGCACCTGTGTGTTTAAATGCTCACTGCTAACTTCAATTAACATTCCACTCAAGTGGGAGCCAATCATGTATAGCTGCTGATGTTGTGGTACAGCCATCCGCCATTTCCCCCCATCCCCCAAGATGAGATTGCTTGGAGAACACAGAGAAAAGCAGGCACACACATTGGGTGGACTGAACAGCACAACATCAGTCATGAACTTTAAATTGTTCTGGACGGTATTTCCACGGAGGCTGATATTCTTTGTTGTAAGACTCCATGCTCCCCAAATGCCTTCCAGTGGATTCTTCCTTCTTAAAAAGACTTCAGTGGGAGGAGTTTGGGGTTCTTGAGTCCTGCAACAAAATCATATCCACCACCGTCGACATGATGTGAGCCTAAGTTCAAGGGCCATTAACGTCCAATAAAAAAAGCTTAGAGTTTTTTTGTAGAGGTTCAAAAAATAAACTATGTCACAAATCCTCTCTCTCAAACTGCTATGGTTTGAGAGATATAGGCATTCAAAGATTCCCCCCTTCCTCCCCTTCTCCTGACAGAGCTGTGCTGATAGCAGGAGATCCTGGTCCGCAGAGCAGCCGGCGGTTCTGCAGCAGAGCAGAAATCACATTACTGGAAAAGAATTACTTCATTGGAAAGATCTACAAAGTGTGCCTGGTTTGCAAGCAGACTTTGTAGACCATTCCAACGAAGTAATTATTTTTAAATAAAACGATTTCGGCTCTGCCGCAGAGCCTCCTCGAGTCGGCCGACTTAAGCTGACAGCAGGAGAAGGGGAGGGAGGGGGGAACTTTGAATGCTTATATCTCTCAAACCATAGCAGTTTGATAGGGTTTTTGGCATATAGTTTATTTTTTGAACCTCTACAAAACTCTAAGCATTTTTTATGGGATATTACTGTCCCTTTAAAGTGTTAGTAATGGCTTAAATTAAGTATATCGGCGAGTCTCCTTTATTGTAAATGTAACAGTTTGCACTATATTTAGTAACTTACTTTTACATAGTTCTCAAGATATTACATGTAGAAGGATCCCCCTCCCGCCCCTTCTGGCCACATCACTGCTGCAGCTCCGTGTGGTGTGGACGGATGCAGAGAGGGACAAACTTTAGTATGCAAAAGGGAAATCCTGTCCTCCTTCATCAAGGGGGGGGTAGGGTTTTCCGTATACTTACTGAAGTTTGTTCCTCTCTGCATCTATTCCACCTCTAAGGGGAAGTGTTCAGAATGGGCGGGAGGGGGATCCTTCTACATCTAATATCTTGAAAACTACGTAAAAGTGACTAAATATAGAGCAAACTGTTATTTTTACAATAAAGAAGACTCTGCAATCTACTTAATTTAAACCATTACCATCCCTTTAAAGGTACAGCAAGGTTCCAAAAAAACATCAGCTCCAATTAATCTTCATAGTATTTGGGCCATGGAGAGTGTTATATCAATACTGTCAGAGCTGTAGTTCAAGAGTAATTGACTGATAAAGTATCCTCATCCCGCCCCTTTTACCTAGTGTAAGCCACCTCCGCTCAGATGTGGAATCTGCTATGTTGACCAGACAGCTTGCAGCAAGGGACAATCTTCTTACTGTGAGAACAATGAAAACCCTGCCCCCATTGACAGATTTTTTCCCTTATGCTAATTGAAAATTGTCCCTCTCTGTGATCCACCTGGACACCACCCTGCTGCTCTGAGGTGAGCTGTGTTACTTCAGTAAAAGTGCTTGAGGGGGATACTTTATCACTCAATTACTCAAACTACAATTCTGACCGTAATGAAATAATTCTCTCCATGGCACAAATACTATGAAGATTAATTGGCACTGCTTTTATTGTGAAACATTACTATCCCTTTAAAGATTCTTTTAGTGAACCAGTCCATGCAGAACTGTAAGGCAAAGAAGCACAGAGATATATATGTTACACTAGTTCACCTTCTGGAGTTTCTCCCCTGTGTCTCTATAGAAGAAGGAATTTGCTCATTACACAGAGCACCTCCAAATGTTTCCACGAGCTTATGCAATTTAACAAAGACTCAATGTGTAAAAGGCAGACAAGAAGTTCTGCAGTCATGCTGGCAAAAAAAAATTGCACCATAACAGATGTGGATGCAGCTCCAGAGAGCGCATGTTGATTATTACATTTAAAAGGGATAATAATGCGTGTATATTAATGGAAGGTCGATTACTCAATATACTTTTTTATAACAAAGCATACATTTCTAAGAGTCTATAATGTTGTAGTCCTCGTGTTATTTTATTTTAACATATCCCCCACCCGCCCCCTTTTACGTCACGCAGGGTCTCCTAAGAGCAGAAAGCCACTTCAAACGTATCGCGACAAAGGACAATCTTTTTGTTAGCAGAAAGAAAAACCTGGCCTCCTTCATCTGGGGACAGCGCATTCCTTATGCCGACAGACACAATATTGTCCCTCAATGCGAATTGTCTGGTCAAGTGACTGGTTTCCAAATACGAGGGAATGCAGCGTGATGTAGGGAAAAGGGGCGGGAGAGGGACACTTTAAAATAAAATAACACAGACTACAATGTTATGGACACTTAGAAAAGTACACTTAATTATAAAAAAAAAAAAAAAAAAGTATATTGAATAATCAACATTACCTTAATATGCACACAATACTATATCTTTGCAAGTAAACAAAAAGTTGCAGCAACATGCAGTGTGCATGCTTGTATGCATGGACATGTATGTGTGGCATGCAAATGTGTGCATGTTCTTAATTTTTCATAGATTCATTTGTGAGACCCTAGGGATGTGTACCAAATTCCAAGCCGGCCCTCTGTTTACTGGTATTAAACATCCCTCAAAAAGAATGTTGACAATTAAAAAAAATAAAATAAAAAAAAATAAATCATATTTGTACATTTCACACAGATACGGCAAACGGTCCTTCAGGAAGTGTGGTACCTGCCACAGAACTGTTTGCAGACCAGGAAGGGACAGCTGCTCTGCGCTGATAGAAGAGGATATAAGCAGTTTGCTTGCACACGTCTTCCTCTGCCAATGGCTGCACTTCACTATCGTCAAAGCAATACCACATCCCGTCCACAGAGTTCTTACAGTACGCTGTACACAAAGATATGTTGGTTACCGAGAAAATACACATATTGTACTAGAACCACTCCTAAGTTCAGTGTTTAAACAGCTACCAACGTACAAAAATTCTAATGGCCCCTATGAATTTTGCCCCTGCTACTTACTTCAATACACAACATATTTAAATTAGTCCTGGGTGTCGTGTCCATGGAGGAAGACATGACAGTTGCTGGCAGGACAACAGGATTTCAGACTCTGATCACTGCACATGGCAATCTCAACCCGTTAATAACCAGTAGGGATGTGTAATGCATTGCTTTACAATATGCTGAAAACCCCTCGTTTCCTTAAAGCATCAAGTTCTCTCAGACTGCCTGCACCAGTTTGAAAAATAAAAAACTGCCAGCACCCTTTCATGCCCACCTCTGTGTACAGGGCATCTCAACTCAAGATGCTGCTTAAGTGCCGGCATGAATTGGAATCATAACATCGTATGCAACTTACATTGGTGGGACAGCGCAGACATGTTGCCGAAAAGTGATCTGTTCACCTGCGCGGTCCGTCTCTGCCTGTACCTTAAGGTACAGTGTAAGTCCCCCTTTGACAAATAACCCATCAGCGATGAGACAGGGATGGACAGCGCAGGCGCACAGATCACTCTACGGCAAGATGTCTGCGCTGTCCCACTGATGTATGTTGCATACAATGTTCTGATGCCAACTCACGTCGGCATGTACGCAGCGTTATTATGCAATTACCATGATTAAAAAGCTACTAACAATTAACTGGGGATAACTTATCTAAGCATGATAGTTCCGCTTTAATGCTTGTTTACAGGCAACTGGACAATTAATGCTAACCCCACCATTATATTTATGGAGCCACATACTGTCCATCTCTTCCCTTTTCCTGATGTGTCAATAATGAACCCATCTAATTGACTATATTTACATTTTATTTAGGGTGTGTTCCTTCACTGTATACCTGTATAGTGACCTCCTTGCATTGTCCCATGGTGATTGCAGACAGCATAAAGGTCATAGATGAAATCCTCGGGGTCACGGCCCATTCCATAGGGCCGTCTCCAAGGTGACCAATGTGAGGGGAGGCTCCAGGAGCTCTGACTGCGCTTCACCACGTGTGGTGTCATATCCAATCCGGTTAGTGGGAAACGGACCATGTTCTGAAGCTTAACCCTCCGATCTCCATCCTGACAAGAAGGAAGCAAATAACCCACTAGCATGTAGTTCAGACTGTCCATACAATATATGGGAGTCCAACATGCGACCTCTAGCATTCAAGGGGTTAATAAGCCCAATTTAATCCAATAACAATTTTGGGATATTTGTCTCTCACAGTGCAGTTTATTTGCACCATTTTGCTTTTATACATTTGGGTCACGACTGCTTATACTTTTGCTCATACAGATATGTATGTAAATGTAACATAACAAAAAGAACCGTAACAGGCCAGGTCCTTAGGATTTCCCTGCTTGTGCACAGGAGAGTTAATCATAGGCTCAATCATTGACTAACTCACTTGTGTACAAGCAGGGAAATCCTATAAACACAGCCTGTTCGTGGTCTTTGACAGAAGGGTTGGGAACTACTGTCTTATTGCAACACTGAAGATACAGAAGAGGATCAGTCCAAAGCCAGCATGTTTTCCATTAGGAAGCTAATAAAGCAACATCACATTCACTTGTTAATAGAGAGCTGTGTGTGAGTAAGTGGTGCAGGGAAGTGGGGAATTTACTGGTGCCAGACTGTGCAGGAACCCCCTGGCAGCAGAATGTTAGCGGTGCAGTGATCTGCAATCTCTTACCTGTCGGAATCTCTTCAGATGCAGGATAAGTACGTCAGGCAGGGTCCACAGACTGAGTTTAATGCTGCCCTGCTGAAGCTGTTTGCAGTGAGGGCAGCGCCAGGCATTGCCGGGAGCCAGCTGCAAACAGGTGGCACAAGCAGTCAGGCACACACATTTACTAGCGCAACACAGCACAGGCAGCGAGTGTTATACAAGAACACATAGATGAGGGCAAAACAGACACTGAAGTGCAATTAAAATATAAGATGCAAGTCAACAGAATAGAAGTCTAGTACAGTTTATTTAAAGGGATAGTAATACTTAAAATGTAAAAAAAAATATGTTGTAGGGTTTATCCCCCTGAGTAAAACACGGCTACTCCCACTGCTGAAAGGTGTTTAATTCAAATGTTATTAATTTTCAAAGATGAATTTTTTAGGTGCAATATCACAGCGGCCTGAAACTGTACAGTGGAGCTGTTGCTACACGATCCTATGGACAGCTCTGGTCCCGGTACCATAAATCTCCATAGGATGGTGTAGCAACCAGTGGGAGTACTCTTGTTTTACTCAGGGGGATAAACCCTACAACATATTTTATTTTACATTTTAAGTATTGCTATCCCTTTAATGGGACCCTACCAGTTAAAAACTTTGGTTGTAAAGTTTTTTTTTTTTTTTACCTTTTAGGCAACTTATTTTTGAGTTTAGTTTTATAGATGCCAGTTAACCCTTAGAGTGCCAGAGGGGTAAACAATGCATTGCTTCACTATGCGTTGCATCCCCCTCTGGCACTCAAAGGGTTAATAAAGCATGCTGTGCAGGCACTTCATGCCTCAGCCCTTGATTACCTCCTCCAATCTCTGACACAACACTTAGCTGTAGGGAAGGTGGGCAGTGCATTACCGAGCAATAGCACTAAGTCACAGAGGTAAAGAAGGGCTGAGACAGGAAGTGTCTGCATGACACACCTGAATTTGCATCATTTGTATATCTAAATGACTCAAACTAGTTCTCTAAATCACAAACTGCTAATAAATCATGTAGGTGACTTTGAACACTCATGCAAAATCAGAGTTTGTTTTCATTTTATTTTTTTAAGTGATATGGATCCTTTAAGATATAATTCCAACATCTAATGATCACCATGTATAGCGCACCGTTTTTGAGGGAATTAGTCTTCATCTGGTGGTGAACCTTTTGAGGGCCAGAGAGGGATGAACTGCATTGCCTTGAAATGCGTTGGACACCTCTCTGGAAATCAAAAGGGTTAAGCACCAGATAGAGCGAGAGAGAATGTCCCCCAAAACACTGAGTTTTCATGGTAATCAACATGCTATAGTTGTAGGGGGACAAGCAAACACCCTCTGCCAACGTGTGCAGATTACTCCTTTTCTATTGATAGGTGACTGATCCAAACCCAGATTTCCAAATAGGCAGAGGAGGAAACTGCTTAGAGCGCCAAGTTTTGATAGTCGCATCAGCTATGGCTAATTTACCAGTTTGCTTACCTACTTTTACATGTAATTTAACCCTTGGATGCTAGTGAGGTCTCCAGCACTTAGCAAATCACTTTGTCGGAGGCCGCGTCACTTACCAAGGGATTAGGAACCTTATTGTTCTTGTAGATAATACTCTAATGGCATTTTCTGTGCCATGTAACTGTGGACTGTATTCCCGGAGACAAGTATTTTAAAAGACACCTATGTCCCAAGGAGTCTTGACCCTTTGAGTGCCAGAGGGCTATTCAATGCATTGCAGAGTAATGGGGTTAAAATATCAATGCCCCCACCCCTTAAGTAAAGACAGGGTTGAGAGATTTTTCATTCAAAACTTATCACAACGCCATATTTTCTTTTCTGTCGTCCAGTACAGCTTACAGGTACCATGGGGAGGAGACAGCTCCTCCTAGTAGGCTGGAACAATTCTTTAAGAAGTGCAGGGTGGAGCCTCCCCCTCTTCCATAGCATGCTACCTATTGACTCCCCTCCAGATAAGATTTGTTCCAACATCCTGGTAGGAAGGCTGTGAACAGTTCTGCTTAGGTTTTTTTTAGTAATTGTTATTATTTTCTATTAAATATGGGGTGTCAAAATTCCCCCATTAGGTGGATTATAATTACTGGCTTCCCCTGGTGGATTGCCCAGTTATCAGGTGCTGTTGTGGACTCCTCCAGCCCTGACAGACAACCATGCTCTCCATCTCTCTCTCTCTCTCCATCTCTCTCTCTCTCTCTCTCTCTCTCTCTCTCTCTCTCCATCTCTCTCTCCATCTCTCTCTCCATCTCTCTCTCCATCTCTCTCTCCATCTCTCTCTCCATCTCTCTCTCCATCTCTCTCTCCATCTCTCTCTCTCTCTCTCTCTCTCTCTCTCTCTCTCTCTCTCTCTCTCTCTCTCTCTCTCTCTCTCTCTCTCTCTCCCCATTCAATGGTAATCTGAAGTAAGAAGACCTGCAAAAAAAGGTGAACAACCCAATGAGTGCCATGGTCCACTTGTCCCACAGTTCCCCTCCGCACAGGAGTCTTTCTGGAGTTTCCTCATAACGCCTGCACTCATGTTGGGTATATTCTGTGTTGTCTGTTCTGAGTCTCTGGAGCATTTGGGCTGTTTGATAGCGTTTAACCCATTCCATGCCTTATTCTGAGCATGGGGCTTATTTCCACACTTTCCCCTTGGATTTGTGTGTTCATTATGCTTTATTTTGGGTTCTAATACCTAATAGTGAAACACTTTTTGGATATTTTTGTTTTAGACATTTTATTTGAATTTTGCGCCTTTAATGGTGTTTTACCGCATAGCCACAATGCTCCATTGATCTCTATGGGACAGACTGTTTGGGACATCTCTGCAGGCGCTCTATCTACCGAGCTGAGAGACTGCTCTCTTCTTGACTCCCCTTAACTAACATTCCAGTGAACATCCATGGTGTCTTGGGGGGGATTCGGTTCTGTCTTTGGTACTCTGTATAGGGAAAATTACATTTCCCATAAATGCTCGTTTCGAGGTCTGTTTGTTAATTGGCTCCCTATTCAGTCGCCATTTTCTTTTACCCTTTACATGAGTATCATACAAAGGGCTTAGTCTCCTCTACTCCCCTCCTCAGGTTAACTCTTCACATGCCGGATAAGTATATTTTAGGCTTTCTGGGGTGAATTCTTTAATCTGGGTGACATCCAGCAAGGATGTCAGATCCGTTAGGACATGGGGCTAGGCCTAAGGGTAAGGACTCCCTTACTTACTGTTCCTCATGCCAAATGGGGCTTCCCAGAGAGTATTCAAGTCACTTATGCCTCCTTATGCCAGGGCCCTCCAGCCATGAACAAGAGTCACATTGGGTCAAGGACTTAAAGCCCTCTATGGCACAGTTTCCGCTCTCTTCAGGGGGCTCTACAGTTCTGGAGGCCCCCCACTTCTCAGGTATGTGGCTGCTAAGGTCCCTGTAATTCCTGATCTATCCGATTCCTCTGTGGAGGGTTCAGATGAAGATTCTCAAGATGGTGTGTGTTCAGAAGGGGCTTCTTCCCAATTTTATGGCGACCCCTTTGAAGCTGGCCCTGAACCCCGGGTCTCATTAAGGCAGTTTTGAATACTTTAAACATTCCTCCTACTCCTGTAGAGCCTCAGTCTACTTCTGATGTCTTTCAAAGATGCAAGAAGTCCTGTACGGTCTTTCCGCCTACTTCCACTCTGGATCAGATTATACTGGATGACTCCAGACAAACGTCTCAATCTTTCTAAGAGATTCTCTTAACTGTATCCCTTTTCTGCAGAAGCTTTAACTCAGTGGGCTACACCTCCTCAGGTTGATTCCCCTACTGCCAGGCTTTCAAAAGCCACTGCCTTGCCTGTTGGGGACGCTTCAGCACTTAAGGATTTAACAGATCGGAAGCTTGAGGCCATCTTGAAAGCTAATTTCACTGCCATAGGTGTGTCCCTGAGACCTGCCTTGGCATCTGCTTTGGTCAATAGGGCCATTGCTGTTTGGACTGAACAGCTATGACTCAGTCCATAAGGGTGCCCCTAAGGCAGACCTTTTGACCCTTTTGGCCAATATCTCTGAGGCTCAGCACTATGTTACTGATGCTCTCTTTGATGCTATTAGGCTAGAAGCTAAGGCCTCTGCCTTCTCGTGGCTGCTAGGCATATGTTGTGGCTTAAAATCTGGGTTGGCTGACTCAATTTTTAAGAAATTGCTGATTTCTCTTCCTTTTCAGGGTCTCTCTCTTTTTGGCCCAGAACTGAAGAACCTCATCAGTGAGCCACTGGGGCAAGAGCACCTTGTTGCCTCAGGTTCCTAAGCGCAACCCTCAGGTGAAGAGGTACCGCCTTTTCCATCCCCGCCAAAGCAAAGCGCATAGGGTGAACCCGATGGCGCCTCAGGCCCCGCGCTCCACCCCCAAGCCCAAACAGCAGTGGAGGTCTAAATGCACCACCTCCACCAAACCAAAGCCCTCAAAACCTTCTTCGGCATGACTTGACAAACCCTGGTCCGCACACACCGGTGGAGGGAGCAGTTGTCTGCATCACTTTTCAAGTACTTGGACAGGCTCTGTTGTGGATCAGTGGGTATTACAGGTGGTTTCCAAAGGTTACAGGATTCCATTTACCTCCCTGCCTCCCTTCAGGTTCTTTCCTTCTCGCTCCCCTCAGGGACAGGAAAAGCTCAGACTTTTCAATGGGGCAGTTCAGGTTCTCTTGGACAAGGGAGTCCTGACCATGGTCCCCCAACTGGAGAGAGGTTCTGGCTTTTATTCCAACCTTTTTGTCGTTCCCATGAAGGATGGCAGTTGCCGTCCTATCCTGGACTTGAAGGATCTCAATTCATTTGTGGTCTAAACTCATTACAAAATGAAGTCCTTGCGCTCTGTCAGCTTAGCGATGTGTCCAGGGAAATATCTGGCCTCTCTGGATCTGCAAGATGCTTACCTACACATCCCAATTCACAGTCAGAAGTACCTTAAGTTCTCTTGTGGCCTAGGACACTTTCAGTTCACCGCCCTACCCTTTGGGCTCCCCACAGCTCCTCAGGTGTTCACCCGGGTCTTGGGGGCACAGATTGCTTTCCTGCACACCAAGGGGATTCAAGTAACTCCATACATGGATGACCTTCTCTTGAAGGCTCCCTCCCAGGATCTTCTGGACCGCCAGGTTCAGGAATGTGCTCAGATCCTCCTTCAACACAGATGGACCATGAATATGGACAAGTCTACACCAGTTCCTTCTCAGAACTTGATCTTCCACGGCCATCAGTTTGACACTCTACAGAGTATGGTCTATCTGATGGAGGATTCAGTTCAGCAGCTCACCTTCAAGGGGTCTTCAGCTTTGATGTGGACATCAGCTCCAGCAAGGAAGTTCTCCTCTCTGGAGGGAAGAGGATATCCACCATGGAAGCAGTGCCATATGATATGGCCCATGCCAGAGAGCTTCAAAGGTTTGTGATCAGATTTTGAAGGGGCAATCCAGACCTTCTAGATCATCCTGTCTCCCTCCCTGCGCATGTGAGACTGAGTCTCCACAGATGGTTGGACCTCTCCAACCTGGAAAAGGGGAGGCCATTCGTGATTCCATACTGGACCATAGTGACGGACGCCAGCCGATCGGGTGGGGTACAGTCTTGGGTCACCAGAGTGTTCAGGGTCGTTGGTCATTGGAGGAGACTCTTCTTCCAATTAACATCTTGGAGCTCAGGGCAATAATTCATGCTCTGAGGTATTGGTCTTCTCTCTTGGAATGCCCGGTTCGAGTCCAGTCTGACAACGCTATGGCCGTAGTTAATGTCAAAAAGCAAGGAGGGTCCAGAAGCTCCGCCGCTTGGTTCAAGGTCAAGGCTATTTTGGCTTGGGCAGAAGAACATGTACCTGCCATTTCTGCCGTGCACTTCCCAGGTGTAGAAAATGCCCTAGCAGACTTCCTCAGTTGCCACACAGAGGATCCTGAGGAATGGGAATTCCACTCGGAAGTTTTCAACCTAGTGCAGAAGTGGGGTCTTCCTTGGATAAACTTGATGGCCACCATGGACAACTGGAAAGTTCAGATCTTTGAAAGTTCAGATCTTTTGCTCGTGCTCGAGGGATCCCCTGGGGATTTCATCTGGCCTACATCTTTCTGCCACTTCCTTACCTGCCCAGGGTGCTGCAGAAGATTCGGATGGATGGGGCATCTGTCATCCTGATTTCGCTTCCTTCAGCTGAAGCCAGCACATCCACACAGTAGTGTTTGGCAAAGGTGTGCACGGAAGACCAAGGGTCCACCTTGCACAGCTGATCAGCAGAGGCCCAATACTTGTAGGCCCAGGAGGCCCCAACAGACCTGGTGAAATATGCTGTAATACGGAAGGGAACATGTTTACCTTTGAGCTCATAAGCCTTGAGGATGGTAGATTTCGTCCAAGATGCAACAGTTACATTTGACACCGCTTTACCAGCCCTGGGACCCTCAGGGATGATAAGCAATGCATCAGTCTGATGCACATAAAACTTAAGGCACCGCACCACATCCAACAAGTGGAGATCCCTCTCCTTGTCAGATTTAGGGTCAGGACAAAAGGAAGGCACAACAATCTCCTGATTGATGTGGAACCCACAGACCACCTTAGAAAGAAATTCCTGTGAGGTACAGAGAACAGCCTTATCCTTGTGAAACACCAAGAAAGGCGGTTTGCAGGACAAAGCCTGCAATTCAGCCACTCTGCTGACAGAGACCACGGCCAATAGAAAAGCAATCTTCCATGCCAGAAAGTGTAAAGGAACGGTAGCCAAAGACTCAAAAGGATCCCGTTGCAAGACTCCCAAAACCAGATTAAGGTCCTACTGAGAAGGAGCCTTATAGGCAAGGAAAGCATGAGTGACCTCCCAAAAGAAGACCTTGACATTCGGCAAGATGGCAGTGCATCTCTGAAAGAAGACAGAGAGCTGAGGTCTGACCCTTAAAGGCGCTAATGCTAAGACCCTTGTTCACACCATCCTGCAAAAATGAAAGGATAGCCAAGAGGTCAAACTCCTGAAAAGACAGATCCCTGTCCACACACCAAGTACGGAAAATGGACCAAACCCTGTGGCAAGCCTTAGAGGAGACTGGTTTCTAGCCTGGATCATAGTGGAGACCACCTCCGAAGAATAGCCCTTCTCCCTCAAGATAGAGGCTTCAACTGCCATGCTGTCAAAGCTAGATGGGCCACATCTTCCTTCCATAGGAAACCCTGAAGGAGAAGATCTGGTCTGTGTGGCAGAGGAAACTATTCCTGAGCAGACAGTGACAGCCGTTCTGGGAGCCAAGGAAGTGGAGGAAAGATGTGGGCCAGATGACATTGCCAGGGCATCCACCGCAAAACCCCAGGGGATACTTCTAGCGCAAGCAAAAGAATTGAACTTTCCTGGTTGTCCCTGGTGGCCATCAAGTCTATCCAAGGAAGACCCCACTTCTGCACTAGTTGGTCAAAAACTTCGGGATATAGTTCCCATTTCCCTGGGTCCACAGTGTTTCGACTGAGGAAGTCTGCTAGGACATTTTCTAGGCCTGGGACATGAACGGCGGAAATGGCAGGTACATGATCTTCTGCCCAAGCCAAAATAGCCTTGACCTCAAACCAAGCAGTGTAGCTTCTGGTGCCTCCTTGCTTGTTGATGTAAGTTACGACTGTAGTGTTATTGGACTGGACTTGGACCGGGCATCCCATGAGATGAGAGGACCAATACCTCAGAGAACGAAATATCACACTGAGCTCAAAGATGTTGATTGGAAGAAAAGTCCTTCGATGACCAATGTCCCTGAACACTCATGTGACCCAAGACTGCACCCCACCCGAACAGGCTGGCGTCCATAGTCACTATGGTCCAGTATGGAATCACAAACTGGTCTCCTTTTTCCAGGTTGGAGAGGTCCAAACACCAGTGGAGACCCAGTCTCACGACCACAGAGAGGGAGACAGGATGATCCAGAAGCTCCCTGCAAACTCTGATCACAAACCTCTGAAGGTCTCTGACATGGGCAATTCATAAGGCACCGCTTCTATGGTGGAGATTATCTTCCGCACTAGAGAAGAGAACTTCCTTGCTGGAGTTGATGTCCACGTCAGAACTGAGGACACCTTTGAGGTGAGCTGCTGAACTGAATCCTGTGTCAGATAGGCCATACGCCACAGTGTGTCATACCGAAGGCCGAGGAAGATCCAGTTCTGAGAAGGAACTGGCGCAAACTTGTCCATATTCAGGATCCAAACGTGTTGATGGAGCATCTGAGCACATTCCTGAACCTGGTGATCCAGAAGATTCTGAAGGGAGCCTTCAAGAGAAGGTCATCCATGTATAGAGTTACTTGAATCCCTTTGGCATGCAGGAAGGAAATCCATGCCTCCAAGACCCGTGTGAACACCCGAGGAGCCATGGTGAGCACAAAGGGTAGGGAGGTAAACTGGAAGTGCCCCAGCCCGCAAGAGAACCTGAGGTACTTCTGACTGTCTGAGTGAATTGGGATGTGTAGGTAAGAATCAGGCAGATCCAGACACACCAGAAATTCCCCTGGACACATTGCAGCGATGACAGAGCGGAAGGACTCCATTCTGTAGTGATTTTTGACCACAAACAAATTGAGATCCTTCAAGACTAGGATAGAACAGCAGTCGCCATCCTTCTTGGGAACGACAAAGAGGTTGGCATAAAATCCAGAACCGCTCTCCAGTTGAGGGACCGGAGCCAGAACTCCCTTGTTCAAGACAGCCTGAAAAGCCCCATTGAAAAGTCTGAGCTTTTACTGTCCCTGAGGGGAGCAAGAAGGAAAGAACCTGAAGGGAGGCAGGGATGTAAATGGAATCCTGTAACCTTCAGAAACCACCTGTAATAACCAGTGATCCGCAACAGAGCCTGTCCAAGTACTTGAAATTTGATGCAGGCGACACCCCACAGGTGTGTCCGGACCAGGGTTCGGAGAGTCGTGATGAAGGTGGTTTGGGTTTGGCATAGGTGTGTTTAGACCTCCACTGTGGTTTGGGCTGGGGGGGGGGGCCTGAGAAGCCACCAGGTTCGCCCTATGCGCTTCGATTTGGTGGGGACAAAAAAGGGGATGCCTCTTGGCCTAAGGGTTGCGCTTAGGAACCTGAGGCCACAAGGTGATCTTGTCTCCAGTGGATTCACTAATGAGGGCCTTCAGTTCAGGGCCAAAAAGGGAGGTACTCTGAAAAGGAAGCGAAATCAGTGATTTCTTAGAAATAAATTCAGCTGACCAGATCTTGAGCACATGTTTAACAGCCACAGAGAAAGCAGAAACCTTACCTCCAAGCATAATAGCATCAAAGAGAGAATCAGTCACATAGGGCTGTACCTCAGAAATATTGGCCAAAAGGGACAAAAAGGTCAGCCTTAGGAGCCCCTTATGAACCGCGTCAGTTAGCTGTTCAGTCCAAACAGCAATTGCCTTAATGACCCAAGAAGAAGCCAAGGTGGGCCTCAGAGGCACACCAATGGCAGTGAAAGTAGCATTCAAGATGGCCTCAAGATTCCATCTGTGAAAGCCTGAAGCATCCACAACAGGCAAGGCAGTGGATTTAGAAAGCCTGGAAATAGGGGAATCAAACTGAGGAAGTATAGCCCACTGAGCCAATGCTGCGTCAGAAAAGGTATACAGCTTAGAAAATCTCTAGGAAAGATTAAGACGCTTGTCTGGAGTCTTCTACTCATCCAGTATAATTTGATCCAGAATGGGATTAGACAGAAAGACAGTACAGGACCTCTTGCGCCTTTGAAAGAAGTCAGAAGTAAACTGAGGCTCTATGGGAGTAGAAGGAATGTTTAAAGTATTCAAACCCGCCTTAATGGGACCCTCAGTGGAGGGTTCAGGGTCAGCCTCAAAAGGGGACACCATAAAATTAGGAAGAAGCCCTCTTCTGAACACACACGATCCTCAGACTCTACATCTGAAGCCTCCACAGAGGAATAAGATAGATTAGGAATGCCAAGGGCCTTAGGGGACACATGCCTCAAACAAGTGGGGGGCTTCCAGGACTGAAGAACCCCCTGAAGTGAGAGAGGAAACTCTGCCATAGAGGACTTTAAGTCCTTGACCCAATGTGGCTCTTGTTCATGGCTGGAGAAGCAGGGGCCACAGAACATAAAGGGCATAAGTGACCTGGGTACTCTCTGGGAAGCCCCGATTGGCATGAGGAACAATAAGCAAGTTGTTACACTTAGGTCTAGCCCCATGTCCTAATGGATCTGACATCCTTACAGGAGAACAAGTGTCTTACATTAGAGGACAAAAACAATACTGTTGCCCAGATTAAAAGAATTCACCCCAGAAAGCCTAAAGTATACTTAAATGGCAAGCGAAGAGTTAACTTGAGAAGGAGAATAGAGAAGACCAAGCCCTGCCTATGATACTCGTGTAAAGGGAAAAAGAAAATGGCAACCGAATAGGGAGCCAATCAGTGAACAGCCCGCAAAACAGGCGTTTATGAGAAATGTAGTTTTCCCAATACAGAGTACCAAAGACAGAACCGAATCCCCCCCAAGACACTAAGGATGTTCACTGGAATGTTAGTTAAGGGGAATCAAGAAGAGAGAAGTCTCTCAACTCGAACTTTTGCAGAGATGTCCCAACGTGGTTAAGCACCCACTTAAATGCACGGAATTCAAATAAACATCTAAAAACTAAAACATCCAAAAAGTGCCAAAAAACATTAGAACCCAAAATAAAGCATAGGGAACACAAACCCAAAGGGAAAGTGTGTAAAAAGGTCCCAGCTCAATGTAATAAAGCATGGAAGGGGTTAAATAATACCGAACAGCCAATATGCTCCAGAGACTCAGAACAGATAACATAGAATATATCCAACATGAGTGCAGGTGTTATGAGGAAACTCCAGAAAGGCCCATGTGTGGAGGGGAACTGTGGGACAAGTGGACCATGGCATGAGAAACAAAAGAAAGAGAGTGTGCGCAAGAGAGCGCGGGCAAGAGAACGCAAGCGCAAGAGAACGCAAGCGCGAGCAAGAGAACGCAAGCGCGAGCAAGAGAACGCAAGCGCGAGCAAGAGAACGCAAGCGCGAGCAAGAGAACGCAAGCGCGAGCAAGAGAGCGGGAGGGAAAGAAAGAAAGAAAAAAAGAAAGACAGAGAGAGACATGGATTGCATGGTTCTCTCCCAGGGCTGGAGGGGTCCACAAACAGCACCTGTTAACTGGGCAATCCACCAGGGGAAGTAATGGTAATCCACCTGTGGGGGAATTTTGACACCCCATATCTAAAGAAAAATAAAATAACTAAAAACTAAGCAGAACTGTTAATAGCCTTACTACCAGGATGATGAAACAAATCTTATCTGGAGGGGAGTAGTTAGGTAGCCTGCTATGGAGGAGGCGGAGGCTCCATCCCTGCACTTGTTTGAAGAATTGTTCCAGCCTACTAGGAGGAGCTGTTACCTCCCCATGGTACCTGTAAGCTATATTGGACGATAGAGAAGAGAGAATTTTAGTCTTACCTGTTAAATCCTTTTCTCTTAGTCCATATAGCTTACAGGTCTCCCACCCAGTAAAGGGACCATATGCTTGGTGTCCTGTGGCTAAACGTGGGAGTCCTATTGGGTTCATGCTCCCAGGAGTTTTCCTCACTTTCTAATTGTTATCTAGTTCAGTAGGTATATTGTCTCAAATCTGTTGCCTCCCCATGGTACCTGTAAGCTATATGGACTAAGAGAACAGCATTTAACAGGTAAGACTAAAATCCTCTTTTTTTTTTTTTTTTTTGGTTTAAAACTGAGAAGAATCTTCCACTGTGGTCACCAGGTGGGGCTATTCCAATCACTTACTATGAAGGGCCACAGACAGGGCCGGCGCCACCTATAGGCGAGGTAGGTGCCAGCCTAGGGCGCGGGCATGCAGCAGAGAAGAGCTGCTCCCGCACGCACCACACCAGGAGCCGCAACACAGGTCTGTGTCGCTACTGCGCTCCCTCATTGCAGTCAGCTCTTTAGTAATGCAGAGCGCGCTGGGAGTCATGATCTCCCGGCTCTCTCTGCATTACTGAAGAGAAGACTGCGCGGGAGCTACAGGTATGTGATGGGGGCAAGTTGGAGCTGCTGGGGGCAAGTTGGAGCTGCTGGGGGAAAGTTGGACCAGATGGGGGCAAAGTGGAGCTGATGGAGGCAAGTTGGGGCAAAGTGGAGCTGATGGAGGCAAGTTGGGGCAAAGTGGAGCTGATGGAGGCAAGTTGGGGCAAAGTGGAGCCGGTGGGGGGCAAAGTGGAGCCGGTGGGGGGCATCTCTTATAGGCATCTCCAAGACCAGGAGAAGACTGGCCCAGGGGGCAGAGAGAGGACAATCATGAAAAGAGGTGGGGTATAAGTAGGTGGGGTATAAAGGGGTGGGACACAAGGGGCAGAGCCAAATGGGTGGCAAAATTAGGTTTTGCCTAGGGTGACAAAAATCCTTGCACCAGCCCTGGCCACAGACTGACTCATGCTTTCCTTGAGACAATAAATAAAATATAAAATTAAATAAACAAATCACCATTTGGTGACAGCTGGTGCCGTTGAAACTAGTTTGATTTTAAAACAAACAAGTCTTAGTAACATTTGAACAGAAGATCTCCCAGTAATGGGAATACTGATTTAATCTGCAGGTCGCCAGGGAAATCCTTTGCATGTGGAGGAGGAAGGAAAAAAATATAAAAAAAAAATAAAAAAGGTCCAATGTGAGGACGAAATGTTGATAAAATAAACTGCATATTTTTCCCATCTCCAAGAAATTCTGTGAGTACGGTTCATTCAACTACAAATATATGTATACTGCTTTGGTACGTTACACCCGGGCCATTTTATCCATTTGAAAAGGGAGAGTGCAGAGCTTTTGGCTTTTCCTATCTATCAAGATATCTATAAACACCATATACAATTTATTATAAAGTAGTGTAATAGCCGTGTACACGGGCCTAGGTCCGGGTAATGTTAACCCTTTGCGTGCCAGAGGGGTATACAACCCATTGCTTTGGGATGCATACCCCCTCTGGGACTCAAAGGGTTAAGAGGCCGCTACATCACTGCTCCACACGATGAAGTCTTGCATCGCCTCACTCACGTGATGCAATCTTGCACAGTAGGGACTGTCCCAACGTGGGCAGTTTCTACTGCGCATGACTGCATCGTAACAAACATCCTAGCGAATTATTATTATAGAGGATGACTAATTGAAAAGCCCGTGTACATGGGCCACAGTTAGGGCTGCAACAACTAATCATAATCGATTAGTTGCAGCTCCAGACGGTTTTCAAAGACATGCAATTGCATTTAGCAATCGCGTGTCTTTAACCGCTTCAGTGCAGGGGCGGACTGACCAGTCGGACATTCGGTCACGGACCGAGGGCCCATGACCGAGGGGGCCCGCTACCACCACCAGAAATTATAATTTTATTGTCCCGTCACCCATGTCCGCTTGACTGCCTGCCATTTAGGGGCCCCTGCAGTACATATTTTCTTCCCCCGCCGGCGAGTGGCAGCTATGCCGCGCCAGTGTGCCTACTCCTGAACTGTCTACCAAAGGCAGGAAGTGAAGAAAGGCAGGCTACGCAGCCACACGCTACGCTGGCCTCAAGTAGCTGCGTGGGCTGCTTAAATGAGCAAACACCAGCAGTGCACTTGTGTTTGCTGTGTGCAGCTGGTGTTGTACTGTCCAGTGTTGTGAACAGATGCCATCTTGAAGCAGTCTACGCAAAAGGACCAGCAGAGAGGTAAATCGTGGATCGCTGCAGGCCATAACAGAGTGGCCAGATCCTTCTGTACATTAACTGAGTGCCAGAGGGGTACGCAATTCATTGCTTTGCGTACCCCTCTGGCACTCAAAGGGTTAAGAGGCTCATTTTTTCTTATTTGAAAGTAAGGGTACATTTGTGCCAGCACTTTTACCTGCTAATATTAACTACATGCTGTACTTGTTATTTCAAAGATCCCTTGATTTAATACTTGCTTGCTTCTGCTTTATACAAGTAGGAGTTCATCTGTATTAGCTTTGTTTTACTGGGGGGGCGGTCTGCGGATATCATTCCCCCACCTCCCATAGCTGCCCAAACGCACGCTTCATGGAGCTCCTCCTCCTTCCAGGATCATGTCCCACGATTGGAGGTTAGGCTCTTGCATGGGTGTGAGGTCTGCATGTTTTACTGGGTGTGGTTTTGGTGTGGGGGAGCATTTCATCCTTGGACCCAGGCAGAACAATGTCTTGGGCCGGCGCTGACTGAGGCCTCACATTATAGCCTAAAAATGGTATTTCATTTTTTTCTATTTTTATCCGATTAATCGAAAAATTAATTGGCCAATTCTAGTCGATTATGAAAATAATTGTTAGTTGCAGCCCTAGCCACAGTGCCACCCAGCAACTTTGTCTGGTGACCAGATCCTATTGGCCGCACTGCAGTCATGGGTAGTACTGACTGCCCGAACGTGCCGTGGCTGATAACGGAGCGGGGAGCTCCGAATTCAGACCGTAGTCCTCTCTGCGCACCTTCCTGGAACCCTTGGAAGGTGTGCAGAGAGAACTACGGTCTGAATGTGCCACGAAGGGTCCTCAGAATGTGCGCACAGAGAACTACGGTCTGAATTCGGAGTGTCCCGCTCTGTTATCAGCCGCGGTGCGAGCAATCTCTGCTGAGCATGATGGCTTCTGACAAACATCCTTAGCGAATTATTATATAGGATCACACACACACACACACACACACACACACACACACACTTACTGCAACCCTCTGGTCTTGTTCCTTAACCCTTTGAGCACTTTGCAAAGTGTCGGATACCCGGTTGGCACTCAAAGCTTTAGATAGCAAAAAATAAATAAATAAATAAAAAAAAATTAAGGAATAAGCAAGAAAAAAAAAAAAAAAACAACGGAGGGCCTTGGCGTGTCTGTTCTTGAGTGCGTGCACGTTACAACAAACTATAAAAGCACTTCGAATTTTAAAACTAACATTGATTAGAAAGAAAATGTTGGCATGTCCTCAAAAGATTGGTATAATGAACATGAAAACTGTCCAACTTTTTTTTTTTTTTTATAAAGTATTTTGCCAGGAAGGATACACTGAGATTGTCTCTCGTTTTTTCCAGTATGTCCTTGGTACCCATTTTGTTACCTCAGAAAGGAGAAAGGATGAGCTGACCTTGCTGGGACTAGAACCTGCAGCCCTGTGGTTTGAACAGATTCTACAGCTGGCGCGTTAAAGGGATAGTAATGTTTCACAAAAACAGCAGCTTCTATTAATCTTCATAGTATTTGGGACATGGAGGGTGTTATTTCAATAATGCCAGAGTTGTAGTTCAAGAGTAATTGAATGATAAATTATCCCTCTCCCGCCCCTTTTATCTAGCGTAAGCCGCCTCCCCTCAGATGTGGAATCTGGTTCCTTGACCGGACAGGTCACAGCAATGGATAATCTTCTTACTGTGAGCATAAGGAAAACCCTGCCCCATTGACAGGATTTTCAGGTTTATCCTTATGATCACCGAAAATTGTCCTCTGTGCGATCCACCCGGACAATCTTGCTGCTCTGAGGTGAGCAGCGTTACTTCAGTAAATGGTACAGGAGGGGGGATATTTTATCAATTACTCTTGAACTACAGCTCTGACAGTATTGAAATAACTCTCTCCATGGCCCAAATACGATGAAGATTAATTGAAGCTGCTTTTATTGTGAAACATTACTATCCCTTTAACCATATCATTCGCTGTAGAAAAAAATCTAAGGGACCAAAATGATCTGGAGGTGAAGACAGGCTATCCCTTTAAGTGGAAGAGGAGTAAATGCATTGCTCACCACTCTGTCACTTATAGGCTTAAAGTGGTAAGAGAAAGAAGTGCTGTACTGCAACTCTACAATTTTCAGGCACTAGGAGGAAAAGCTGACATCACACCATTGCCTATTCACAAAGCTTCTCAGTCATCTCTCCAGTCTCACGAACATGGTACGAATCACCTAACCTGAACATCTACGGATCAGTCATTAGCGCCGTGTATTTGTCAAAATGACTGAGCCACAGATTAAACTACCTGCAGTCACAATATGATATCCATAAAGCGGACACTAAATGCAAGCTGAAGGACAGAAAACCAGTGATTTGGGGATTTTGACTCTGTGTAGCAGCTTGATGAATTGCGGTCAATGGTCTTTTAATAGATTTAGTAGATGTTCCTGTGTTTACACTTCATGCTTTCTTTAAATGTATCTGGAGTAAAGTGGAGTAGCGTTATTTACAAAGAAATTCTTCATTAGAACGTCCTACAAACTGTGATGGATGCACGCACACTTTTGTAGACCATAGTAATGAAGAATGTCTTTGTAGATAACGGTACTTCGGCTCTGTTGAAGAGCCATCCGGTCCCAGGACCAGGACCTCAATCTGTCAGCTACATCGTGGACATCTGGAAAAGAGGTAGGAGGGGGGAACTTTAGAAGATCATCTCTCAAACTAGCAAAGTTTAAGAGATGGGGTTAAAATCTTTAAATTGTTTTTTTTTTTGTTTTTTTTTTTCTTAATATGCACAATTTTAAACTTCATTAAAATGATGGAATACGATCCCTTTAAATCCTTTGTTCCTCAAGTTGCTAAAAAGGTAACTATCATATATACAGAATTCTCTAAGAGCAGACCTGTTGAAGAAGCCTGAGCTGCATTTGTGCAGCTCAGCAAATCAGAGGATTACTCTAACAGGGGCCTGAAAATTGACCCCAGTACCACTCTCTCTGATCCTGCAAGAGAATGAAGAGATTGGATGATTCTCTGTTCAATCTCTTCGGGGCTGCAAAAGTAAAGTAAAAAGTAAAGGGTATTTCAAGCACAATTCTCAAACTATAGGGTTAGGGGAGCAGCCAGCAAAACATTCGACTGCAAATTATAGACTTTCTGGTTGTGTCCATCTGGCCTCCAGCCAAGAAAGTCTCCGACCCCCAAACAGATGAAAGGATCAGTGTTACGGGTGCAGAGCAGAACCTGTTACCAAGTGGGCTCATGCAAGCGTAGGCTTAGGGTGCTATGTTCAAAAGAAAAAATTAAGAGTAATTCAGAGACAAACCAACTGCACCATAGGGGACAAATTCTAAAAATTCCAGTTTAATTCTTCCAATGCCAGAGAGATTACCAATATATTGCTTCTGTAGCTTTCGAGAGGTTAAAGAGACTCCTTTAACTCAATGGGAATTTTCAGGATTTGTCCCATGAAATGCAATGCTTGAGGTGTATAGAAAATACAAGCTGCAGGGTTGTACAGATTCTTAGTACTGCAGAATCAACTTTTTCAAAAGATTCCTACCCAAGAGGGATGCAGTCACCTTAAAATCTGGAGCATGTCCTTCACAACTTTTGGTACATGTAGGTTGAAGTATGCATCAGGCCAATGTACTATTTATTTTATATATATATATATATATATATATATATATATATATATATATATATATATATATATATATATATATATATATGATATTTTATTATATGGCATGTAAATTTTAAAGGGGGGACTATCACCTCCTTCTTTAAAGTTCTTATCTTAATGTTCCATCTGAATAAATCTTCAGTACGTTTTTTTTTGTTTTTTTAAATTTCATGAAGTATAGCCAGGAGATATAAGCTTTTGTAATTAAGCCCATGACATCCATTCAGGACAGGCTGCAGTACTGCTTTGTACCGCAGCTTGTCAATTTTCGTTTCTCCCCCTCCCCAGTTATCACCTCCTCCCCTGACAGAGGAATGCAGCGCGAGTCAGAGCGCTCTCACATGCTGGTATAGGGGAAAAACTGGGGAGGGGAAGACGTGAAGACTGACAGGCTTATTTATCTCTGGCTAGACTGCATGAAATATTAAAAAAATAAAAAATAAAAAAAATAATTAAGATGGAACATAAAGATAAGAAGAACTTTAATAGAGACGAGAGTTCCCCTTTAAGAAAAGAAAAGAAAAGAAAAAAAAAACAGACCACTCCTGACTCAAGCCAAAAAACACTTTTCTGCCCCATTTAGCCAAGCTCTTCCCCACCCACCCTATCCCTACAACCCTCAATCCTATCTCCATGACATACACGTTATTGATTAAAGGGGCAGTATAGGGTAAATAAAAGACCCCTTTACATAAATGACAGGCCATTACAGAGCTCACAACTCAACCAGTCTCATTTGGTTCCCCTGCAGATCACGGATATCTGCAGCTCTGGGTGATGTCAGTGGCATATAGGGCACTCATGGAAATGTTCTTCTCTCTACAAAAGCAAACTTACAGCAGATTCACCAACACAAGGCTTGTATGGAGAGTATAGCCGTCTTTCACTCCCATGACCTCCAATAGCAGATCTGACATCACCCACAGCTGCAGATATCAGTGATCTGCACGGGGAACCAAAAGAGAACAGGCGAGTTAGAAGCTAAGGAAATTCCATAACTGTGGCTCTGAGGACACTGCAAGTAGTTTAAAGGGGGTCTGTACTGCCCCTTTAAACAGGACCTGTCTTTTTTTCAAGTCCTCATCACAGTGCGAGCATCGACATTGAAAGGATTTGCATTGTTACTCCTTTCCTTTAATTTGTTCCACCTCTTTGAAAGCAGATATGTACTGGCTCAATCAGAAGGAGGGACAGACCCCTGTTATTATATATTTGTCAAGCACAGGATTAGTGGATGTGTGTGCATTGCAATGGAGAGAGTAGGAAGGGGTCCAGTTGTGAGGAGACTGGCACTCACCTGCTCCTCTTTGGTATACAGCTGGAAACACTGAGAAAGACTACAGCACTGGGGCTGGTGATGTAGCTCCCTCTGCAGGCGCACACTCTCAGAGTCTGGGACGTATTCCTCCTCTGTGTTACCAAAAAGGCTGCAAAGAAAAGGCACATTAACACTAAGGCAACAGGAGCCTTGTCATGTTTTTAATAATGTCCTTTGACTATGGTTATCAGACTTCTTTTTATGTAAAAAAAAAAAAATATATATATATGTTATACGGTTTATCCCCAGAGTAAAACAAGGATACTCCCACTGCTGAAAGGTGTTTTATTCAAAAGTTATTACAGATCAAAGTTGAATTTTTTAGATGCAATATCACAGTGGCCTGAAATTTTACAGTGGTGCTGTTGCTACACCATCCTAGGGATATTTACGGTCCCTGGACCAGAGCGGTCCATAGGATCGTGTATCAACAGCGCCACTGTACAGTTTCAGACCACTGATATTGCACCTAAAAAAAAATTCACCTTTGAGTTGTAATAACTTTTGAATGAAACACCTTTCAGCAGTGGGAGTACTCTTGTATTACTCAGGAGGGATAAACTCTACATTTTTTTTTCCTTTTTAAATTAACATTTTAAGTATTACTATCCCTTTAACAGTCCTCTAATTCTTTCCATGCTGGGCTGCTCACCCATATTCATTTTAGGGGGAACACTGGTTTCTGGGCCAAAGGATTGGAAAGTGAACCCAAGAAACTCTTGATGTTTTCCACGTGTAGGCATATGATAAGCATCCACTATTTCCTGAGATGCTAGGAACTTGTCTGGGCCCACCTCTGCTATTGACTGATCTAATGGAAACCCATCTGAATGTGGGAATCATGTGGTGGGCAGAGAAAGGGGGGGGGGGCCTGCTACAAAGGCTTTTTCTTAAAGTGCCGTTTCCCCTAAGGCCAAGTTCATACCAAAGATTTAATTGCAGTAATGACATTGTATTAAATCACAATTGAAAAGGTGTGCATTTTGTTCCATATTTAGAACATTTTGTATGCATTTTTATTGTGAACGGATTGATTTTCAAACTGAATCAAAGTCATCCAAGCAGCTCTTTTACAATGTGCTAAAACTGAATTAACCCTTTGAGTGCTGGAGGAGTACGAAGCACGTTGCATAGCAATGCATTGCTTACCCCTCTCTGGCACTAAAAGGGTTAAAATGGTAAGGTAATGTGCATTTATACCAGCTCCATTGGAGTGAATGTTAACATTTTAACAGTATGATAATGCAGAGATGAACTTTAATTGCTGAGAACAGCAATCATGAGTTACATGCACTGCGCAAATCGACAGCCTGAACAGACACATACGACACCCTTGTAACCAACTCGTGGATGTTTTTAATGCATTCAAAACACGAGTGTGAATGTGCCATAAGAGGAGCAATGTTAACACCATGGTTCCTGTGTTCCCCATACAGATCGATATCTAGCCAATGTGATCACTTCACCTTAGTGAGAGACAGCCTCCGTCATTGGAGGATGATGGGTAGTGGGACGGGAGCCGCTTCTGGTCGGCAAGGTTCGGCAAGCCAGAAGCAGGCTGCCGGACACTTTTTAAACTTTAATTTTTGCGCATATAACTTTTTTTTAAAACAATTTATGTTTTCAATTTTTTTGATAGATGCTCTAACTAATGAGCATTACATATAAGTAGGTGAGAGATCCCCTTTAAAGTGGGACTATCATGTACTTATAAGTTCATACCTCCCAACATTTCAAATTGCCAAAGAGGGACACATGAGTTTTAAAGGGGAGTTGCTGTGGGTGGGGCATTACCAATAATTTTAGGCTACCTCCTGGTCTAATCTAATAAATAACTTCTAACAAGACCAAAGGTTTTCTATTTACAAAGACTAATGTATAAACCCATGTAATTAAGATTAATGCGAGTTGTATTTCTGTGGAGCAATGTGGTAACACTTCTATACACACCACACAGTCTGATCTCCTAAACACAGGGACACCAGGGTGGGACAGAGGGATTTGGGTCTAAAAGAGGGACTGCCCCTCCTAAAGAGGGATGCCTGGGAGGTATGCAAGTTATCCCCAATTAATTATGAGTATCTTGATAAACATGGAAATAGAGTATTAAAGTTTCCTAAGTGCTGGCATGATCTGCAATCATACCTTTGTTTGGGACCCACAGCAACACAACAGCACAAACATCTTGGCAAAGTGGGATCCGTGCACCTGCGCTGTGCGACCCTGTCTGTATTGTATGGTACAATGCAACTCCCCCTTTGGCAAACAACCTATCAGTGAAGAGACAGGGATGGAGAGCGCAGGCGCACTGATCCCACTTCACCAAGATTTCGGCGCTGTCCTATTGCTGAAAGTATCATATGAAGTTATGATTGCAAATCATGCCGGCACTTAAAGTTTAATACGATATTTCCACGAATACCAAGATACTAACAATTAAAGGGATAGTAATACTTAATTACTAACCCCTATATTAAAGTCCTTTATAATTTGAGAGATAAATCGCTCCTAAAGTTGCCCTCCCCCTTCTCCATAGTCACCATTCTAGCTGACTGCAGGGAAGCCTGTCGTACGACCATCAGGCGGCTTTGCAGCACAGCCAAGATTGCGTTAATAAAAAAGGAATCTTTCACGGAAACAGTCTTCTACGTGTGCTTGCTTTGCAACCACACATAGAAGACCGTTTTAGTGAAAGATCTTTTTTATTAACACGATCTCAGCTCTGCTGCAGAGCCGCCTGATGATCATAAGACCGGATTTCCCTTCAGTTAGCTACAACGCTGACTTCAGGGAAGGGGGAGGGAGGGGGAACGTTAGGAGCGATTATCTCTCAAGCTATAAAGGTTTGAGAGATGACACTGGGTGCAATACTAATTCTTTTTAATATGACTTTAATATAGGGCAGCGGTTCTCAACCTGTGGGTCGCGACCCCTTCAGGGGTCGAATGACGATTTGCCAGGGGTCACCTAAAACCTTCAGAAAATTGTTTTTTTGTCTATTTAATCTGTAAAACTTGTAGTTGTCTGAGACCGGGACTGACAGCGCAGGCACGCAGATAAGATGTCTGCGCTGGTGCCTGGCTTCTGGCCTCGGAACAGTAATGATTTCTTTATAACGGAGTAATTCAGTAATTATAGCGATGAAGGAGCAACGAAAATAATTTTACTGTTAGGGGTCACCACAACTTGGGAAATTTTGTCAAAGGGTTGTGGCACTAGAAAGGTTGAGATATAGGGATTAGTAATTATTAAGTATTACTATCCCTTTAATTGGGGGTAACATATGTGCATGCAAAAACACTACATCAAGATTAGGCCCTCCAGCTGTTCAGGACTACATTTCCCATCACATCCAGCTATTTAAATGGGGCTTTTAATCTCTTGAATGTTAGAAAGGTCACCAAACAAAGCTACAAGCTGAAGACCACTCAATCATTCAGCGGGTAAAAGGCCCATTTAAATGAATGGAAAGTTTTCCTACCCATGGTGCATTGGGTTTGCGCCAGAATTCCACCCCTTTAAATCACTTTATATGGCCTACACATTTCCAGAATACACAAAAAGTGTTCAGCTTGTTCTGAATAAAAATCATTCGATATCAATATCCAAGGAAACTGAACTTAACGTGCAAAGTGCCCGCTTTTAAAGGGGAAGTATCACCTGCAATAAAGTTGGCTTTATTTGAACGCTCATTTGCGATGCATCTTTAATGCTGGTTTTGTTTGTTTTGTTTTTTTTAAACATAATTCAGTATTCAACAAGATACTTGCTTTTAAACTTCAGCCCATTACATCACATCAGGACAGGCTGCAGGTACCGCAGTCTTAATCTTTGTATGTCCCCTTCCCAAGTATTGCCTCGTTCCAACCTCCTCCGATAACAGAGGATTTCTACATGTAAGCTGGAGTGCTTTCATTGGCTAGAAAGCACTCCAGCTTACATGGAGAAATCCTCTGTCATTGGAGGAGGTTGGGACAAGACACTGCGTGGGGAGGGGAGCAGACAAAGATTGACAGGCTGCGGGGCAGAATGACCCACAGCCTGTCCTGAAGTGACGCAACGGGCTGAAGTTTAAAAGTAAGTATGTCCATGAATAACAATTAAATTTAAAAAAAATACAAGGATTAGAGATGTATTGCAAATAAGCATTCAAATAAAGCCAACTTTAATTCAGGCGATATTTCCTTTAAAAAAAAAAAAAAAAAAGTAATAACCATTAACCCTCTGAGTGCCAGAGGGGTACGCAACCCTTGGCATCCAAAGGGTCAACATTCTAGCCCATAATTAGCACAGAGAGGCAGACAGAAATGAATAGACAACCTTGGTAAAACAGAATATTCTGTCACATGTAACCTCTTAAAAAGCTGATTAAAGCCTCAAGATTGCCGTCACAGTGAGAGATAAAAATCAAAATTGGTTCTCAGGGTAAAGTAGCAGAATATATAAAATGTGATTTCCCACAAGCCTGTCATTACACTGTGTAATCCAGTAAATGAGCAGGAAAGCGTAGGAAGTGGTAAACTCATTCCTACTTTAAGCTGTCAAGCAGCACTTTAAATTGGGGGGGGGGGCAACCTGCAGCCATCCAGCTGTTAACTACAATTCCCATCATTCTCATCCAGCCAACATATGGCCACAAACTGGACAACCCTGAGTTAAAGGGATAATAATGTTTCACAATAAAAGCAGTATTTGGTCCATGGAGAGTGTTATTTCAATAATGTCCGAACTGTAGTTCAAGTGTAATTGAATAATAAAGCATCACCTCCTGCCCCTTATACTGACGTAACACTGCTCACCTCAGAGCAGAAAGACTCTCCTGATGCATTGCAGTGAGGGACAATCTTCAGTGAGCATAAGGAAAAACCTGAAAAAACCTGTCAAGGGGGGGGGGGGCATGGTTTTCCTTATGCTCACAGTAAGAAGACTGTCCCTTTCTGTGAGCTGTCTGGTCTGAAGACCAGATTCCACATTTGATGGGAGGAGGCTTACATTAGGTATAGGGGGCAGGAGGAGGAAACTTTATCATTCAATTACTCTTGAACTACAGCTCTGACAGAACTGAAATAACACTCTCCATGGTCCAAATACTATGAAGATTACTTGGAGCGGCTTCTTTTGTGAAACATTACTATCCCTTTAAAGGTTTTCTTCTCATTAAACAGTCAGGTCAGTGAAAGGGAGTCTTGGACACATGCATTTTCAAGAAAACCCAAACCAAGCATTTCATATAACACAACAAATCTAGGTAAATATGTTAATAAGAGGTCATGCCACTTTATAATCAAGAACCCCAACACCATATTCAAGCGATTCACATTCCAGTCACTGAGGCAAGTTTTCCAAGATTTTCAGAATATGCCCAGTGACTGAGCCATTGATCACTATGATTAATCCCTTAGTGACAGCCGCGTGCGTATGGTGCCGTCACCTTAACGCCCGGCTAAATTTTTTTTTTTTTTTTTTTTGTGTTACTAAAGGATTCCGGAGTCCACGAACGGCGTGCAGCCGCACAGAGACCCGGACTTCCAGGACTTACTAGGTACGTCCTCTGTCACTAATTGACAGTTTTTGCGGGACGTACCTGGTAAGTCCCTTGTCGGGAAGGGGTTAAGCAATGGATATCTTCAAAAGCAGACCCATTTTTGTGCCTTGAGGACCAATGTTGAGAAATCCAAACCTACTCATTTACAAGTTACACTGTGTCCATATACTCACTATTCCTTAGTCTCTCTGTCCCATTCCACCACCATCTTCACATGGGCTGCTCCACCAAAGCCACAGGATTTCAGAGCCCTAAATGAAAAGGCAAACATATTAAGATGGATATTATCATCAGACTGAAGGGAACTAAAACAAATTGCAGGAGATAAGAGTGGTGAAGACATATCTTTTTCTAGTTGCACATAAAAAAAATGGTTGCGCTTATGTAATAGTGTGTGCGTTTTTGCACACACCCTTGTTTACACCATGAGCATCAAAACAAGAGTGGTAACAGAATTATATTAGTGTATAAAAATTGACACATTTTGCCCCCGTTTTTTAGCCACGTGTTCACCACCACCTTGGTATAACCACCGAATTGTCAGACTATGTAAAAGATATGTAGAAAATGTGAAAGAAAAGAAAAATCTCAGAAAAGTTGCATTCAGAATGATTCTTGAGCTTCGTAGGCATGTATATAACTCTTGAAAACGTATACACCTATAATCGAGAGCAAACAGCACAATGAACCAATTATTGCTTTTGGCTTAGATCATTTTTTTTTTTATTTATTTTTTTTTAATACATCTCCCTGACTGAGCCTAATGTATAGAGAGCAGTTAAGTGGCAAACCAGCTGCAAAATGGGGAACAAATACACATTCAGTTTGAGTTAAATGAGGGTTTTAACCCTTTGAATGCTAGAGGTCTCCAAAACACTGATACCTCTTTGGGATTCAAGGGGGGTTATGCACCAAGGTGTGATAAGGTGCTGATAAAGTGGAGATGACTTCTCCAGTGATATCACTTCTCCAGTTCCTGTGTTATTCTATAGAGCCTATGCACTAAGATCTCCAAAGCTGGAGACATTTTAGTGCACTGGCTCCATAGAATAACATAGGAACTAGGGAGGGAGGGAACCGCCTGGTTAGCCAGACGTGTCTCATTCTGAAAGGAACGGAAAATACCAGTTACGCTTAAGCGAGGTTTTCTTCCTAGGAACTAAGAGTAGAAGTGTACCCTTAGCCCCTGTAGCCTCACTGATCAGATCCTTGAGATCTGGCCCAAACAAAGAAGTGCCTTGAAAAGGCAAGGAGAGCAATGCTTTCTTAGAAGCAGTATCAGCAGACCAGATCTTGAGCCAAAGAGTCCGTCTGGCAACCACAGACATGGTGGAAACCCTAACCACCAAATTGATGGCATCAAATAGGGTAGCAGAAACATAGTGCTGTGCCTCAGAAATGCTGGCAAGGAGGCGCAACTTATCTGAAGTAGGAGCATCCTGACGGACAGCAAGAGTGAGCTGTTCAGTCCAGACCGCAATGGCCTGGTTCACCCATGCTGCTGCGAATGCTGGACGCATGGCAGAACCAGCAGTGGCAAAGATGGATTTGAGGGAGACCTGAAGTTTGTCAGTTCAGTCCTATAGAGCAGACGCATCAGACACTGGCAAAGCAGTAGACTTGGATAGCCTGGAGATAGAAGCATTCACTTTAGGAGGGTGAACCCACTAAGCAGCCTCAGAAAAGGGATAAAGCTTAACAAATTTCTTGGAGACAGTCCAGAGACTTCCACTCTTCAGAAACAAGGCTGTCATGAGTGGAGTTAGGTGGAAAGCAAGTAAGGGGCTTTTTAGGCTCCTGAAAGACATCAGAAGGAACCGCCTGCACTAAGGAAATGTTTAAGGTATTTAAAACAGCCCCGATCAGGCCCTCAGCCGAGGGCTCAGGATCAGCCTCAAAAGGGTCCCCGAAAAACAGAGGAGCCCACAGCAGAACATTCCTCAAAATCTGAATCCACCAGCAGTTCCTCCTCAGAGGAATCTGACACGTCAGGTACACCGTGAGGCTTTGGCAGGGAAGACTTGACGAAGAAGGGGGACTGCCAAGAATTAAAGACCCCCTGTAACTGGGATGGAAAGAGTTGCAATATGGACCTAAGGTCCCTAGTAGCAGCCTTGAACTCATGCACCCAAACTGGCTCTAATGCATTGCTGGAGGTCCCTGGGAGACTCCAAACATGCTGGGCATAAAGGACCTGAGAATTTTCTAGGTAACCGTGAATGACAGGAAGAGCAATGCACAACAGGTGATACAGAGACCCCAGCATCCTTTGTCTTAGTCTGGCCCCAAGCTCCAACGGTATAGACATTCTCAAAATGGCTGCCGAGGTGAAAGCCAATCAGAAATGAGTGCACGAAACGAGCGCTCATGGGAAATGTAGTTTTCCCAGAAAAGTACCCAAACAGTGCCCGAAGTCCCCTGAGCCCCCCAACACACTAGAAACATGAACCAGATGATATGGCAAGGGCAGACAAGTAAAATGAGCCATCTCTGAAGTCGCTAGGTTAAACAGTTGCAGAGGTATGTCCCAAAATGTACAGTCCAATAGGAGTGAATGGGCGGTAAAGCACGCCGGAACTCAAATTTTACAAAATTGAAGGTGTAATATTAAAAAAGACATGAATCACTAAAACATGTTAGGATACCCAAAAAACACTGAGCCAGTAGGAAAAGGATAAGAACCCCCCCCCAATGCATGCCAAACCAGCAGCTAAAGGGTTAAATACCACATAAACCTGCTCCAAACACCCAACAGACATACAGACAGACCCAATGAGTGCAGGAGTGTGCAATAGGAACTCCAAATGAAAAACCCCTGTGCGGAGGGGCACTGTGGGACATGTGGACCTGCAGCACTCCAAGGGTTGCTCACCTTTCCTGCAGAATTTCTGTCTTCAGATTACCATGTTTAAAAGAAGAAGCCTCGGTGGGCAACTCCTGGGGAAAGAACTTGTAGCCAATATTTTCCCCCCAGGGCTTAAGGTCCACAAAAAGCACCTGGTCACTGAGCTAGCCACATCTAAGGGCATTGTCAGTTATGGTAATCCGTCTAATGGTGATATTTCATTTCTAACAGAAAAATAAAAAACTTCTAAAGCTATAGCAGAACTGTTCTCTTGCCTGTGTTATCTTCAGCAAGGAACAAATCTTTCTTGAGCTGGTTGGCTAGCTGCAGCCAAGGAGGGTAGGTAGGCTCCACCCCTGCAAACAATTCTAGAATTGTTCCTGCCTACTTAAAAGGGGCGGATCGCCTACCCAGAGTTACCAGTAACCTGTATTGGACGACAGAGAAATATTATCTCTCCCCTATGGTGCAAGTAGTTTCCTAGAGATTTGTTACTCTTCTGTGAATAAGGCTCCACTGTGTGTTTACAAAATACCAAAGCAAATTAAGGAAGCTGTTGCGTACACAGTTATGTTGTATTATGTGGATGACGTGCACGTGTATTTACCTTTCCACAGTGGGGTGACACAGAGGCTTCTCTTCCTGAGGCAAGAGGTAAGTGATCCCTACAGCCGTAACCACACGTAAGCTAAAAGGACACACCTGCAAGAAAGGACCATGAACAGTGGAGTAGCTAGTCAATGGAGGGTCAGTTGCAAACATTTTTTTGGGCACCAACACATAAAAATTCCCTCAGGAGAATAATTAGAATCTGTGGCTGACAGACCTCCCCCCCTTGGATGTCACACCCCATCAGAACTGCAGCCTTTGGACACCCTGTAGTTACACCACTGACCATTACTTGCAGATCCTCCAGAAACATAACAGGCTTTGTCTAACCAGAAGTGCTAAATCACTAGAAGGCTTTAGGATTATTATACTGTAACCGACAAATCCATAAGGGTTAGTGGAACATGACGGCAACTTGTTGCACCTACCTGTACACATATGGAGGGACGCAGGGAATACTGCATCTTTTCCAGGATCTCCTTCTGCAGTATGTCCCATGTGATGTTCCTCTCCAAGTGCAGAACAAAAGGCTGCCCAAATCTAGAAAAAAGGTACAAGGCAATGAGGGCCATATACAGAACACTAAAGAGCTGCAATTCTGGGGCAAACCAACTGCACCACAGTAGAAATTTGAAATTTCCAAGCATTCTGACTGATTGGTGCCATTAACCCCTTCGTGTCCGGCTGCGCGCACACACGGCCAGCACTTAACGCCCATGGTACATTTTTTTTTTTTTTTTTAAATTTCTTAATTGATTCCAGACTCCCCAAACGGCGTGCAGCAGCGCTGGGATCCGGAATTCCATGACGTACATGTACGTCCTTTGGGGACATCACCTTAGGACGTACATTTACGTCACAGGGCGTTAAGGGGTTAATCACTTGAATGTTGGGGGAGGTAAAAAGCCCTATTGAAACCACTGAGAATTGAGAGACTTTGTATTTGACCCATTCTGATGCAATGAATACGCTCCAGCATTAGCTTCATGAATACTGCACTTAGAACCTAGAGACCTCTATGGAATCTTCATTTGAGATTCCTCTGTAAACAGGAAAGAAACTGAATATGAAACCTTGAGAAACAGCGGAATGCATTTAGAAGCAGTACACTTCACACCCCTCTGGTAATGAAACCATTAAAAAAAAGAACACCTAATAACCCCACACTTGCCTTGATATGGCAAGAAAATGCCCTTGTGCCTTGGTTCAAGAGATACAACCTTCAATCAATTCCTGGATGTCACTTCCATGGAAGCAGACATGACAGCAGGGCCATAAAATCTCAAACTATTCAGTGAATGTTTAAATTTTAAAAGGACCACATGGGTGTGCAAAGCATTGTTTCACAATGAGTTGCACAACGGCTGGTAGAAGAGAGTTAAGACGACTTATGCAGTCTGTAAAAGCTGAATAAATGGCCACCAACTGTCATACCATGGCAACCAGAGCAGACTGAAGAGGTTCTCTCTTGAAAAAGTCCCAAGGATCCACAGAGGTCATAGTAAAGTGGAACTACCACCACAAGTAAAGTCGCTCTGCAATAATTAGGCAGGTGGCGACTAGCTTAATAGTTATATTATCTCTCAGAATGACAAGATTCTACAGAAATCCTTAATCTTCAGAGACCAGAAGGCAGGCATCAGCACAAACATCTTGCCTGTGTGCCGTCAGTCCCGGTCTCCCTATCAGAAGCATTGCACTGGCCCGAAAGGCACCGGAAGGGACTGACGGCGCAGGAGCACAGACTGCACTAACCTGGCCGTCAGTCTCGTAAGGGTAAGGATATCTATAGAATCTTGTTGTTCTGAGGGGTAATATAGTTATTAACCCCTTTGCGACCACTGACATGCCAGGACCGTCACAGCGGTCAGGCACTTAAGGACCAGTGACTGTCCTGGCACGTCATGGAGTTCAAGGCTCTCGGCGTGGCTGCACGCCGCTCCAGAAGCCCTGAACCGTAAGTTAAAAATAAAAAAAAGCCCCATGGACGCCAAGTGCCGGCTGCGCGTGCCGGTCCTTAAGGGGTTAAGCTAGTCGCCACCTGCCTAATTATTGCAGAGTGACTTTACCTGTGGTGGTAGTTCCGCTTTAAGGCAAACGAGGAATTATTATTAAAAGTTGGGCGTTCTTTAAAAAAAAAATAAATAAATAAAAAATTATGGGAAAAAAAGGTATCTCCACCCTTGGTAACTCAAAATGAGCACGTAAGTGCAACTCTTACCTTTTGCCGTGCTGCCCGCTGTAGGCTCTGTTGCACACCAGCAGCACAATGCGGTCATTGGCGGAAGATCTATTAATCGGAAGCCGAGCTGAGCCAGACGAGTACAGGGAAGATCTGTGTTGGTCCGACCCATGCCTAACATAGTTCTGGTTGTTATTTACACAGATTCCTGCAGATCAGGAGAAGTCTGATGTTTACTTCATACGATCAATACAGGCCAAGGTTTCAGTTTTTGAGTGACAGACGTATCCAATCCATTGCGTCACATAACACAAACATTTTGTGGGCTTCCACTGCCTCTGCTAAGTTTAGAACAGGTTTTATCTACAGCCTTCCGCACAAACAATTGGAATTACTGAATTGAACCATTAGAGTGCCAGAGTGGTATCAAACGCATTGCAACGCAACACTTTGACTACCTCTCTGGCACTCAGAGTTAAATACATATTGCAATGACACAGCCTTTGAGGGTATTATAACAGCGCAAAGTTGGGAGTAGGCTATGGGACCACACAAACATACACCGATCAGACTGCAGTGTTAAAGGGATAGTAATGTTTCATAATAAAAGCAGCTCTAATTAATCATCATAGTATTTGGACTTTGGAGAGTGTTATTTCAATTCTGTCAGAGTTGTAGTTCAAGAGTAATTCAATGACAAAGTATCCCCCTCCCGCCCCTTTTACTGATGTAACACTGCTCAGCCAGAGCAGAAGGGAGGTGCCCAGGTAGATTGCAGAGAGGGACAATCTTCAATTAAGATAAGGGAAAAACCTGAAAAACTTGTCAAGGGGGGCAGGACTTTCATTGTTCTCATAGGAAGAAGATTGTCCCCTTCTGTTATCTGTCTGGTCTATGGACTGCATTCCACATCTGAGAAGAGATGGCTTACACTAGGTAAAAGGGACAGGAGGGGAAACTTTACTTGTGAATATCTCATAAACCATAAAGGTTTGAGAGATAAGACTTATATCATTCTTCATGTTTTTTAATGCCTACAAAATAAAATAAAGTTAAAACGAAGTATTACTATCCATTTAAACATGCACATACTATAGAAAGTATCACCTGCAAAGAAGTCTTTTTTTTCTTTTTTTTTTAAGCCGTTAACGTGTCATATGTTGCCAAGAATACTAATGCAGTATAGCGCAGCAAGTGATGTCTTCCCAGGCAGCCACAGCACGCTGCGCTAGAAGCAAGACCAGGAGGATGAGTGATCCTCCTCCCCACGAGCACTGACCCAAACAGCCAAAGCCTTGACCTTTCTCAAACCCAGTGGAAATCTGACACAGAGAATGAAGTGTTTATTCTGCCTGCCCTTATCTGTAATACTTTCTCTCTGATTTCACTCGGGAGCATGGCAGCCGAAGGTGTGTGGAGTAATTGTTTTTTTTTTTTATTTCTGTGTCAGGAAGGGAAATCAGAATGTAGACTGGGTTACCCCCTTAAGGACCAGCGGCCGGCACTTAAAGGGATAGTAACGGTTCATAATAAAAGCAGTTCAAATTAATCATCATAGTATTTGGACTTTGGAGAGTGTTATTTCAATTCTGTCAGAGTTGTAGTACAAGAGTAATTCAATGACAAAGTATCCCCCTCCTGCCCCTTTTACTGATGTAACACTGCTCAGCCAGAGCAGAAGGGAGGTGCCCAGAGACTGCAGAGAGGGACAATCTTCAATTAAGATAAGCGAAAAACCTGAAAAACTTGTCAAGGGGGGCAGGGCTTTCATTGTTCTCATAGGAAGATTGTCCCCTTCTGTTATCTGTCTGGTCTGTGGACTGGATTCCACATCTGAGAAGAGATGGCTTACACTAGGTAAAAGGGACGGGGGGGGGGGGGACTTTGCTTGTGAATATCTCTCAAACCATAAAAAAAAGTTTGAGAGATAAGACTTATATCGTTCATGTTTTTTTAATGCCTACAAAATAAAATAAAGATAAAATGAAGTATTACTATCCCTTTAAGGACCACAGGGACCCCTGAATTCCATGATGTACATATACGTTGTGGATCCTTAACGCAAGTTGTCCCTCCTGGATGTTGTGGACTCTTAATCCGTTGCTGAGCAATGCGTTGCATATCCCTCTGGCTCTCAAAGGGTTAAGGGGTTAAAGAAAATGCACAGGTTCATGTCACTGTGCCCTGGCTAAGTATGGAAGAAACATATTGTGGCACTAGTATAGGAACAAATGTTGGCTTTGCGTCATGCAAACAGCGCCACTCTTACAGTAAAATTCCTACTCTCTTATTGAATGACTAGTACTGAAGGCCAGTGTACACGGGCCAAAGTGCCACTCACCCAGCTGCTGCCCCGGAGCAGAGACAGGCAGTGGGCTGTTCGGACTGCCTAGCTCGGGATCAGCCGTGCCTCGGACTGGAGGCCGGCACTTTCGGGCAGTCCCTACTGCGCATGACTGCATTGTTCCGGCAGTCCCTACTGCGCATGACTGCATTGTTCCGGCAGTCCCTACTGCGCATGACTGCATTGTTCGGGCAGTCCCTACTGTGCATGACTGCATTGTTCGGGCAGTCCCTACTGTGCATGACTGCATTGTTCTGGGCAGTCCCTACTGTGCATGACTGCATTGTTCTGGGCAGTCCCTACTGTGCATGACTGCATTGTTCTGGGCAGTCCCTACTGTGCATGACTGCATTGTTCTGGGTAGTCCCTACTGTACATGACTGCATTGTTCCGGCAGTCCCTACTGTGCATGACTGCATTGTTCGGGCAGTCCCTACTGTGCATGACTGCATTGTTCCGGCAGTCCCTACTGTGCATGACTGCATTGTTCGGGCAGTCCCTACTGTGCATGACTGCATTGTTCTGGGCAGTCCCTACTGTGCATGACTGCATTGTTCGGGCAGTCCCTACTGTACATGACTGCATTGTTCCGGCAGTCCCTACTGTGCATGGCTGCATTGTTCCGGCAGTCCCTACTGTGCATGACTGCATTGTCCGGGCAGTCCCTACTGTGCATGACTGCATTGTTCTGGGCAGTCCCTACTGTGCATGACTGCATTGTTCTGGGCAGTCCCTACTGTGCATGACTGCATTGTTCCGGCAGTCCCTACTGTGCATGACTGCATTGTTCTGGGCAGTCCCTACTGTGCATGACTGCATTGTTCGGGCAGTCCCTACTGCGCATGACTGCATTGTTCTGGGCAGTCCCTACTGTGCATGACTGCATTGTTCCGGCAGTCCCTACTGCGCATGGCTGCATTGTTCCGGCAGTCCCTACTGCGCATGACTGCATTGTTCGGGCAGTCCCTACTGCGCATGACTGCATTGTTCTGGGCAGTCCCTACTGTGCATGACTGCATTGTTCCGGCAGTCCCTACTGTGCATGACTGTATTGTTCGGGCAGTCCCTACTGTGCATGGCTGCATTGTTCTGGGCAGTCCCTACTGTGCATGGCTGCATTGTTCTGGGCAGTCCCTACTGTGCATGACTGCATTGTTCGGGCAGTCCCTACTGTGCATGACTGCATTGTTCTGGGCAGTCCCTACTGTGCATGACTGCATTGTTCCGGCAGTCCCTACTGTGCATGACTGTATTGTTCTGGGCAGTCCCTACTGTGCATGACTGCATTGTTCGGGCAGTCCCTACTGTGCATGACTGCATTGTTCTGGGCAGTCCCTACTGTGCATGACTGCATTGTTCTGGGCAGTCCCTACTGTGCATGACTGCATTGTTCCGGCAGTCCCTACTGTGCATGACTGCATTGTTCCGGCAGTCCCTACTGTGCATGACTGCATTGTTCCGGCAGTCCCTACTGCGCATGACTGCATTGTTCGGGCAGTCCCTACTGCGCATGACTGCATTGTTCGGGCAGTCCCTACTGTGCATGACTGCATTGTTCGGGCAGTCCCTACTGTGCATGACTGCATTGTTCGGGCAGTCCCTACTGTGCATGACTGCATTGTTCGGGCAGTCCCTACTGTGCATGACTGCATTGTTCGGGCAGTCCCTACTGTGCATGACTGCATTGTTCTGGGCAGTCCCTACTGTGCATGACTGCATTGTTCTGGGCAGTCCCTACTGTGCATGACTGCATTGTTCTGGGCAGTCCCTACTGTGCATGACTGCATTGTTCCGGCAGTCCCTACTGTGCATGGCTGCATTGTTCTGGGCAGTCCCTACTGTGCATGACTGCATTGTTCGGGCAGTCCCTACTGTACATGACTGCATTGTTCTGGGCAGTCCCTACTGTGCATGGCTGCATTGTTCTGGGCAGTCCCTACTGTGCATGACTGCATTGTTCTGGGCAGTCCCTACTGTGCATGACTGCATTGTTCTGGGCAGTCCCTACTGTGCATGGCTGCATTGTTCTGGGCAGTCCCTACTGTGCATGACTGCATTGTTCGGGCAGTCCCTACTGTGCATGGCTGCATTGTTCTGGGCAGTCCCTACTGTGCATGACTGCATTGTTCGGGCAGTCCCTACTGTGCATGACTGCATTGTTCTGGGCAGTCCCTACTGTGCATGGCTGCATTGTTCGGGCAGTCCCTACTGTGCATGACTGCATTGTTCTGGGCAGTCCCTACTGTGCATGGCTGCATTGTTCTGGGCAGTCCCTACTGTGCATGACTGCATTGTTCTGGGCAGTCCCTACTGTGCATGACTGCATTGTTCTGGGCAGTCCCTACTGTGCATGACTGCATTGTTCTGGGCAGTCCCTACTGTGCATGACTGCATTGTTCGGGCAGTCCCTACTGTGCATGACTGCATTGTTCTGGGCAGTCCCTACTGTGCATGACTGCATTGTTCTGGGCAGTCCCTACTGTGCATGACTGCATTGTTCCGGCAGTCCCTACTGTGCATGACTGCATTGTTCCGGCAGTCCCTACTGTGCATGACTGCATTGTTCCGGCAGTCCCTACTGTGCATGACTGCATTGTTCCGGCAGTCCCTACTGCGCATGACTGCATTGTTCGGGCAGTCCCTACTGTGCATGACTGCATTGTTCGGGCAGTCCCTACTGTGCATGACTGCATTGTTCGGGCAGTCCCTACTGTACATGACTGCATTGTTCTGGGCAGTCCCTACTGTGCATGGCTGCATTGTTCTGGGCAGTCCCTACTGTGCATGACTGCATTGTTCTGGGCAGTCCCTACTGTGCATGACTGCATTGTTCTGGGCAGTCCCTACTGTGCATGGCTGCATTGTTCTGGGCAGTCCCTACTGTGCATGACTGCATTGTTCGGGCAGTCCCTACTGTGCATGGCTGCATTGTTCTGGGCAGTCCCTACTGTGCATGACTGCATTGTTCGGGCAGTCCCTACTGTGCATGGCTGCATTGTTCTGGGCAGTCCCTACTGTGCATGACTGCATTGTTCGGGCAGTCCCTACTGTGCATGGCTGCATTGTTCTGGGCAGTCCCTACTGTGCATGACTGCATTGTTCTGGGCAGTCCCTACTGTGCAGGTGCGTGTTAAGCACACAGGAAGATGCGCATTCTAGCAAGTTTATGTTATACTAGTGTAAAAGCCCATGTGCACGGGCCAAGGTCTGGGTGATGTTAACCCTTTGAGTGCCAAAGGGGAATGCATACCCCTCCGGCACTCAAAGGGTTAAAAGGCCAGTTCTGCTCTGCCTCCTGCTGCCACGCAGTCATGCGCTGTAGAGACTGCCCATGAATGCTTCTGACAAACATCCTAGAGAATTATTACATAGGACAGGATTATATACACCAGACATTGGAGGTATACTAAGTCTTGAGTGTTTTGAAACAAAATGATATTATGGACCATACTGCACTAGTGTTTCATGGTATCTTAGGGCATTTAACCCCACAAACAACAATGGAGGAGAGGTCTACATACCTTCGCAAAAGCAGTTTAAATGTTGGGGTAAAAAAACCTTGAGTGGTGTAAGAGATTATCATTAGAGCTTTCCCAAAATATTTGTACCACCTGCACCAAATGCTGTGTCTGTAAACTGTTCTATATTACTATGTACCTGCTTGAACTTTCAATAAAGAAAAAAAAAAAAGAAAACCAAGCACAAACTCTATACGAACTTTCATTTGCCACATTTCTAGAACTCATTTTCCACAAAGGTAGTATAACATGTAGATTTACTGCCTTTTCTGATAAATATTGCCAATAACCCCCAATTTTTTTGTCCTGCCACAAAAGTGTTGATGCTCCATTACAAACAAAACAAGAACTGAAAATAGAATTACCTCTCTGGCTTAAGATTCCATCAGGTGGAAATACTTCGGGAGTCTCGAAGGCGAAGATGCAGTCGCTTTCATGGATGGTGTCTAAATCATCTGTGTCAGAGAAGGAGCGATGGAACCCATCAAAATACATTTCAGTGATTACTATCTGGAGAGAGAAAGAAAGACAAAGAAAAGGAGAGGAGATGCAAAGCTTTAAAGAGATCCCCAGCAATCAGAGAAAGATGCCCCCCCCCCCCAGTGGAAACACTCAAACCCAGTGTGTACATTATCTGAACTAATGAAAGTGCATTGTTAAACCCTTTGAGATCCAATGCATTGTGTTCGAGTACCAGAGAGGTATCCAAGGGTTAAGGCTCTGGATGCAACAGATGTCTTCAACGCATTGCAGAGCAATACACTGGACACCTTTCTACCATCAAAGAGATGAAACACAGACACTGGAAACCTCCGTCATCTAGTTGTTGGGGACTACAATTCCCATCATCCTTGGCAAGCCTACAGCTAGATGGGGATGATGGGAGCTTTAGTCCTGAACAGCTAGAGGGCCTCAGGTTGTCCTCCCTGGATTGGTTATACAGGGTAGCCATGCTCACATTTACCTGGTCAGTGGGAATCTTTGTCTCCAATGATATGGCTTCCCTCAGCCGTGCCACATTGCCAGACAGGGGAACAGCAACCCCAATGCGCATACAATGAGAGCATTTTCCCTGGTAAACCACAGTCACGTATAGAGGCCTGTACAGCAGGGAGAAGAGAGTGGCACCACGGTAAAGACAAGAAACTGCACTCTAATGTCAGACCTAAATGGAGCTTGGTAGCTACTGAATGTAAACATGAGATAGAACTACAGAATATATATACCCAATTTATGTATGAAGAACTTATACACTACACAAGTAAACCCCTCTGTTAAAGGGATAGTAATGTTTCACAATAAAAGCAGCTCCAATTAATCATCATAGTATTTGGGCCATGGAGAGTGTTATTTCAATACTGTCAGAGTTGTAGTTCAAGAGTAATTGAATGATAAAGTATCCCCCCTCCTGCCCCTATTACTGATGTAACACTGCTCACCTCAGAACAGCAAGAGGGAGGCAGTGTTTTCCTTATGCTCACAGTAAGAAGATTGTCCCTTGCTGTGAGCCATCTGGTTCCAAGACCAGATTCCACATCTGAGGGGAGGTGGCTTACACTAGGTAAAAGGGGTGGGAGGGAGATACTTTATCATTCAATTACTCTTGAACTACAACTCTGACAGGTATTGAAACAACACTCTGCATGACCTAAATACTATGAAGATTTGGAGTTGCCGTTTTTCTGAAACATTACTATCCCTTTAAATTAAGGGTCGTTTATTCATTCTAGAAGCCCAATAACTTTACCATAATTTTGGATTGCAACAGCAAAAATTTAATTTTGAATTCCAGGCTGCACTGGCAAATTTCCTATAAATTGCATATGTGGTTTCAGAGTACCAAAATACTTGAAAATAACTTTTTCCATTGGGAGTGATGAGAAATGTTATTCAAACTGACTGTCCAAATTAGCCTATGCATTTTTTTTGTAAAGAAGATCAGTTGAACCTGAGATATTCAAGTTTAAATTAAAAAATAAAACAAACAGAATGTATGTTTATAGTGCCATTTGTGCACATGTTCAGTAGAGTGCTTGTTACTATAGAAATATTTAAGTTATGGTATGCTGCCATCTGCTGATGACTGATGGAATTGATCAATCAGGTGTTAATGATTTCATCCCTCACAAATTACATTTGCAACACATAGCAGTATATGTTGGGGTCAGAGAGAAAAACTTGCATGCAAACACTGTTTCACTACTCAATGACCGCAGCATACACTGTCCCACTGTGATATTTCCCTAGCATTCATTGGATTAAATGCCCCATTTGTAGCAACAGGACTTGTAAAAATCAATAACTGGTTCAGCTGACTTGCTCCAGAATTGTTGTAATTGGGGAGATACCAATTGCACCAATTTGAACATTTTTCCTTTAAGGGGATAGTAATGGATCTTTCAAACTTGTTATTTTTTTTTTTTTAATAGCTACAATATTAACCCCTTAGTGACAGCCGTGTCCGCAGGCAGCTGTCACCTTAACGCCCATCACACACAAAAAAAAAAAAAAAAAAAAAAAAATGTGCCAAATGATTCTGGAGTCCCCGAAAGGCGCCCGGACTTCCGGTACTACTTCCGGGACTTACCAGGTACGTCCTCTGTCACTAAGTGACAGTTTTTGCTGGACGTACCTGGTAAGTCCATTGTCGGGAAGGGTTAAATTAACGGAGGAAAGTTTTACCTCTCAAACCTTTATAGTTTGAGGGATATATGATTACAAAGTTCCCCTCTCCAACCCTTTCACAGACATCAGGCTCCTGATCGGCAGACTGGCCGGCGGCTCTTTGGCAGAGCCGAAATAACACAATCTAAAAAACAAATACTTCATTGGAACGGTCTACAAAGTGTGCATGGTTTGCAAGCGCACTTTGTAGACAGTTCCAATTAAGTACTTGTGTTTAGATTGCCCTATTTAAGATCTGCTAAAAAGTTGCCAGTTGGTCTGCTGACCAGGATCTCCTTCTGTAAAGATGGATCCTGACATCGGTGAAAGGGTTGGGAGAGGTGAACTTTGTAATCTTATATCTCTCAAAACTATAAAGGTTTGACAGGTAAAACTGGCCTCAATTAATTTAATATTGTAGCTATTAAAATAATAAACTGACCCACTACTATCCCTTAAAAAGAATAGTAATGTTTACTTAAAAGTATTTGATCTAGTATTCTTTATATTAAAACCAAGATATTTCACTACATTTAAGGGTTTACTTTTGTGTGGTTCAAAAGTTATGCAGAGGTAAAGATCTACCGCCCGCCCCTTTCCTGCACGTCACAGATGCAGCTCTCTCTGGTCCGGATGGGTGCAGCAAGGGACAATCTTCAGCACGCAAAGGTAAATCCTGCCCACCTTCGTCAAGAGGGCAGGATTTCCCTTATACTTACTGACTGAAGTTTGCCCCTCACTGCAGCCGTCGAGTTGCACAACATGAATAGGGAATCCACGGGGGGCGGCCAGAAACGGGCGGGCATCTTTATCTTTGCATAACTTTTGAACTACACAACAGTAAGCACTTAAATATAGCACAATATGTTAGTTTTAATATAAAGACTCGACCAAATAAATAGTTTTGAGTAGACATTACTATCACTTTAAGATACACTAATTAACTTAGGTTCTAGTAAAGGGATAGTAATGTTTCACAACAGCAGCTCCAATTAACCTTCATAGTATTTGGGCTATGGAGAGTATTATTTCAATACTGTCAGAGTTGTAGTTCAAGAGTAATTGAATGATAAAGTATCCCCCTCCCGCCCCTTTTACTGATGTAACACTGCTCACCTCAGAGCAGCAAGACTGTCCGGATGGATTGCAGAGAGGGTCAATCTTCAGTGAGCATAAGGAAAAACCTGTCAAGGGGGCAGGGTTTCCCTTATGCTCACAGTAAGAAGATTTTCCTTTCCTGCGATCTATCCTGTCAAGTGACCAGATTCCACATCTGAGGGGAGGCGGCTTACACTAGGTAAAAGGGGCGGGAGGGGAATACTTTATCATTCAATTACCCTTGGACTACAACTCTGACAGTATTGAAATAACACTCTCCATGTTCCAAATACTATGAATATTAATTGGAGATGCTTTTTTGCGAAACATAACCATCACTTTAAGCCCCATAAAATTAGGTGCATTTTAATATAATATGGGTTTTGCTGCAAGGCTCGTCATTTGCCCAGTGAACACAGATTCTTAGTCTTGAAGTGCAGCTCAACAATTCACAAGGAAACAGTAAGCCTGCAGTTCGTACTCCGTAAAGTGATCAGTCTGAAACCAGATGTTTGGCCTCAGACTGGGCTATTATCAATAGAGGTGTGAAAAGCACCTCAGGTTATTTACAGGGAAGGATTACCAATTCAGACATTTGTCAGTCCCAATATGCATTAAGAGAGAGGGGTAATACTGCCTTTGCTTTTGAGAAATTCAACTGAAGAACAAATTATTTTGAAGGCTCAGCACTTTTAGAAGCAATGGCATTCAATGAAGAGTATAGTGATGTCCCAGAACACTCACTTAACCCTTTGCGTGCCAACGGGGAACGCAACACAGTAGAGCAATGCATTGCATACTCCTCTGGCACTCAAAGGGTTAAGTGTCGATTGTCATCCAGTCATGCAGGCTGATGATCGAGATCTGCAGGAAGGTTTGGGTAGGGGCTGCAAGTTTGCAGTTATAGGAAAGATTCCCATGGTTTGTTAGTAATAACAATTTTAAAACCGCTTTCTATCACCCATTACTGCCACTTTAACAAATGACACCATGTAATTACAATGAAAGTGCATTAACAACATCAGTGAATTACAGTGTATATCTGCAGATCTCCAAACAAATGATCCATGTGAATCACACAACTTTATCCGTAACTTACACAGAAAAGACTGTGCAGTTATGCAAAAGTCCACTGTTATTTACATTCTGATAACAACCTTTCTGGTGAGGAATTCTTGTAATGCTGTGTGCAATCTCTTTGCAACTAATGTTTTATTTTCAGTTCTCAAGATACAGACTATGCTCTAGGTAAGTATGTAAATTGTAACCACCAATTGCACTCCGAAGTCTAGTAGCAAGGCAACTCCAGCATTGTCGCCAAGCATATCTTTCTCAAAACATATTCCACTATTAAGGCTACACAACATCTCAAAAATAATCGGATGAGAGGAGGATTTCATTGTACAATACGGCATAAAAGAGGAGGAGAAAAAAAAAAAAAAAAAAAAAAAAAAAAGAGACTTGCATAGAATAATCACAGCAATCCATTCCTTACTCGTTTCTGTGACACACAGGCCTCCTTCATCAGAGGATAAGACCGCCCATTCTTAAAGGGATAGTAATACTTAAGTATTACTAATCCCTAGATTAAAGTCTTATTAAAAATAATGTATTGCCCCAGTGTCATCTCGCAAACCTTTATGGTTTGAGAGATAATCACTCCTAAAGTTGCCCTCTCCCACCCCCTTCCTCGAAGTCAGCGTTGTAGCCGACTGAAGGGAAATCCGGTCTTAGATCATCAGGAGGCTCTGCAGCAGAGCCGCAATCGCGTTAATTAAAAAAAAAAAATATATATTATATATATATATATATATATATATATATATTTATTTATTTCACTAAAACGGTCTTCTAATTGTGCTTGGTTTGCAAGAAGACCATTTCAGTGAAAGTTTTCTTTTTTATTAACCCGATCGCGGCTCTGCTGCAGAGCCACCTGAAAGTCGTATGACAGGCTTCGCTACAGTCAGCTAGAACACTGACTATGGGGAAGGGGGAGGGAGAGGGGAACTTTAGGAGTGATTATCTCTCAAACCATAAAGGTTTGAGAGATAACACTGGGGATAATACATTTATTTATATAGTACTTTAATATAGGGATTAGTAATACTTAAGTATTACTAACCTTTAAACAAACTTTATGTAGACAATGCACAAGACACAACTGATATCACACGAAAGGAGGGGAGGAAAGTATTAACTCAAAGTGCTGGAAAGACATCCAACACCCCCCACCACCACCACCTCAATGCACTAGATGCCTTCCTGTCACCCAAGCAGCAAATAAAATCCCATAGGGTATAAATTAATAATAATAATAAATAAAAAACAAACAATACGTACCCCTAAATGTACAAATAATATAATACGAATACAAATCAAAATAAAAATCAAGAATATGTAAATGGGGCACACACAGGCCATTCCTCTTGCTGAGCACGCAATGTTCTCTGTATTTACATATTCATGCTTTTTATTTTGATTTGTATTGGTATTCTAGTATTGGTACATTTAGGAGTGCGTGTTTATGTTTTTTTAATTAATTTATACCCTATGGGATTTGATTTGCCTCTTGGGTGCTGGAGAGGCATCTAGTGCATTGTAGTGGGGTGTGTTGGATGCCTTTCCTGCACTTAATGGGTTAATCCTTTCCTTCCCTCCTTTCGCGTGATGTCAGTTGTGCATTGAGCATTGTCTGTATAAAGTTTTTGTAAGAATGGAAGGTCTTATCCTCTGATGATGGAGGCCTGCAAGTCTCTGAAACGCATAAGGAATGGACTGCTGTGATTATCGTGTGTAAGTCCTTTTTTGCTCTTTTATGCCGCGTCATACAATAAAGAAACATTTTTATGGATACCTTCTCATCCGATTACTTTTATGAGATGTTGAGCAGCTGAGTAGCCTTAATATTGGCATATGTTTTGAAAAGAAAAAACTAATGTCCTCTGCAAGTAATGGGTCATATTAATGAAGTAAATGATTAGGTTTTATCAAATATTGCTTGAAAATAGTTTAAAAAATTTCACATTTGAGCAATATGTAACTTGCTTGAAGTAACCCTAACAGTGCTGATGTAAAGGATGCCCTGTCTGTGCACAGGTGTGTATTTAGTGGCTCATTCGACAAGATTAGTTCCCGTGTACACGGGTAGGGACACTGCACTGTTATGGATACTTGAGGAGAATGGTTGAGAAACTCTGGTTTAGATAATTCAAGGATTTGCCACAGATGAGGCAGACAGGTGCATACACAGACACCTTAAAGATAGTAATACTTGAAAATAAGTTTATTTTATATTGTAGCCCTTAAAAAAAACATGAACAACGATATAAGTCTCATCTCCCAAACCTTTATGGTTTGGGAGATATTCAGAAGTAAAGTTTCCCCTGGAGTGACGTCATTGCTCCACCCTTCAGATTTGGAATCCGGTCCCGGGACCGGCTGTGCCTCTCCAGAAGTGCTGAGATCACCATCTTTAAAAAGAATTTCTTAATTGGAATGGTCTACAAAGTGTGCTTTCAAGCCAGGCACACTTTGTAGATAGTTCCAGTTAAGTAGTTCTTTTCAAAGATCGTGATCTCGGCACTCCTAAAGAGCTGCCGGTTGCTCTGTGGACCGAATTCCAAATCTGTCCACTAGATGGCAGACTTGGCTGAAACAGCCAGGAAAAGAGAATTTTACTATATTTTACAAGTGAATATCTTCCAAACCATAAAGGTTTGGGAGATAAGGCTTATATCATTTTTCATGTTTTTTTAAGGGCTACAATATAAAATAAACTTATTTTCAATTATTACTATCCCTTTAAGCCTCACCAAAAAATTGTAACATAACCATTTCTTTCATAAGAAAAACAAGATGCAAGAATTGTTAACAGAGGGTGGATTAAGTAAAGTCTTCATTCTTACCGTGTGTGAGGCAAGGGGATGGGCAGGGAGATGCAAAGGAAAGGGTCAAAGGTGTTACTCTGTTTTTGACAATGAGGACACGTCAGGGAGGACCTAAGAGGGAATAAGGATACCAAGAGACCAAAATTAGTAGCTAGATTCACAAAGGTTTAGGTACAGATCATTAAAGGAATAGTAAAACTTAAAATTAAAAAAAAACCAAAAAAAAAAACCTCAGTCTTAAAGGGATAGTAGTGGTTTAAAATAATTTTATTTTATATTGTAGCCCTAAAAAAAAAAAAAAAAAAAAAAAAAACATTAAAAACGATGTGAGTCTTATCTCCCAAACCTTTATGGTTTGGGATATATTAGCAAGTAAAGTTAAGTAAAGTTCCCTTTTCCTGGCTGTTTTAGCCAAGTCTGCCATCTAGTGGACAGATCTGGAATCTGGTCCACATATCAGCCGGCCGTTCTTTAATCTTTAAAAAGAACTACTTCATTGGAATGGTCTACAAAGTGTGCCTGGCTTGCAAGCAGACTTTGTAGAACATTCAATGAAGAAAATTCTTTAAAGATTGTGATCTCAGCACTGCTGAAGAGCCGCACCCGGTCTGCGGACCGGATTACAAATCTGAAGGCTTGAGCAGTGACGTCACTCCAGGGGAAACTTTACTTGCTAATATCTCCCAAACCATAAAGGTTTGGGAGATAAAAAAAAAAAAACATTAAAAATGATATGTCTTAAGGGCTACAATATAAAATAAAATCATTTTCAAGCAATACTATCCCTTTAAGGAACAATTACCTGAGCACAGTGTTGCACACAGTAAATTTTAAAATGCTATATTTAACATGCAACTCATTCAATCCTTCCTCAAATTCAGAATAACCAGGGGAAGCTCTACTCTCTTCCAGCTTGATCGGCAACCATACTTATAGTGTCTGACCTAAGGCAATATTCCCCATAGCTCGGACATGTAATACTACTTGTCACATGCAGTCTTCTCCCAACCCTTCAGAATTCAGAATGGGATTGGGAATGCAATTCTGTAAGTATCACATTGTAAAATTTAGTGTGCATCGCTTTCCTCAGAGCAACATTCCTTTAGACTGAAAAGGTTTTTATGGACTTTATTAACTTGTTGGAGGTTAGAGTAGTCTCCAACACACTGCTAAGCAATGAGTTGAAGACATTTATATATTGCCAAAAAATTGTCCTGGTTAGGAGGGAGAGATATTAATGCTGAAACAAAGGATGGGGGGGGAGACCCAGAAGACAAGCGGAGAGGAGACTCCAGTGGAGATCTGCGGATGACTGACATGGCTACCTGTACTGAGCTTGGAAGAGCTCCTGCACGAAGGTTCCGCTGGTTGGGAAAGTTGGTCCTTCACCTGTCAGATCCTCTTCCAATAACGGCGGCTAAAAATGAACACACAGAGAAATAAATCAGCAAGCTATTGCCCATTACAAAAAACAATATCCCACAACAGACCATGGATGCAACACGCCAAAACACAGAAACAATAAAATAAGATTTACCAGAGTCTGTACTATACTTGGGGTAGGATAAGCATATATATATATATATATATATATATATATATATATATATATATATATATATATATATATATATATATATATATATATATATATATATATAAAAGCAGAAGTAGACATATTCTTAGGCAAACCAACTGTACCTTACTGGACAAAAAATAGCTCCCAAACCCCCATTCAATTAAAGGAGAACTGTAACCCCCTGAATACTAGGGAGACTTCAAACAAACTATCAAGCATTAAGTGGAAATAAAGTCCCCATTTAAAATAATGGGAGGGGGGTTTATTTGACCTCCATGGTGCAGTTATTTTGCCCTAGAACTACTTGTTTGTCTTCATACCCTACTGGCCTGCCCAGGCTGGTCATTTGCTGATTTACTAAAAGGTTCCATCCTGCATAATCCTCAGAGTTGACCAATCCCAGGCATTCCAATATTCCTCTTACTGTCTCAGCCCCTGCTACTTATAGTGAGATGCAATCATCAATATGTCAATCTTTCGGTAAGAGTATTTATGCATATTGTGTTAACTTCAAATTGTATTCATTCTGTTCTAGCATTCATGTACCAACTTGCATTAGTATTGTGTAAAATGATTGTAAACTATTACAGACATACTTACTTGCAGATCATATGATCCCTTATATGTCAGCTACTTCCTGTTCTCTACAACCAAAAAAAGACTGGGTCAGAGCAGGCACCAACTTACTCCCTGCTCACACCCTATGTTACAAAGGTGGTTTGAAAATGCTTAACTGTAATACAGGATGTGAGCAGGGAAGAGGTTTGTCTCTGCCTAGAACCTGTATTCTCTGACTGAAGAGAATATGAAGTAGGAACTGACATCCCTTGACCACTACAGACCTTGCAAAGGGATCAGTTGATCTAAAAAAAAAGTTAAAATTCCTGGCTGTAAAATGTCAGTACGGGTTGAGCAGATGCAAGATAGCATAAACATCAGGTTAAATACATAAAACAGCATTTACAGAACCTTTAAAAACAATTTGTTCTTTTGAAAGGGAAGACTATAAACAGAGGCATCCAACACTAATCAGCATGAGCATCCAACAGTACATATGTTTTCAAGATCTCCCTTCTTGCTTTTTAGGGAGCTCAGTCACTAACTGCTCTACCTTTGCAAAAAAGAAATATCCATACAACATGCACTTGGGGCAGCTCTTTATGACCAGGGCTGATTGCATGTGTGCTATAACATTAATAGAAGGATTTATAAGGCTCTGTTCACACAGTTGACAAACGAAATGCAGAGTTATTTGGACATACGAGTAACACCGAAATGTCTATGGGCATGTCCTCACAGGTTAGAAATGCAAAACTGGTAGAGTGCATGTCGGGAACTGCTGCACCATTGATGTGGTCATCACAAAATAAATCCAGGTTGCAGAATGCCTGATCTGAACGAGTCTATGGCAGGGCTGTCCAAGTACAGTCCTCAAGGGCCAACAACAGGCCGGGATTTAAAGATTTCCCCGATTAAGCACAGGTGAGATAATCAGTGGCTCACACATTCTGACTGACTCACCTGTGCTTCAGCAGGAAGAATCCTTAAAACCTGGCCTGTTGGTGGCCCTTGAGGACTGAACTTAGACAGTCCTGATCTATGTGGCCACCATACAGATCATTTACATGAGTGATAACATAGATGGAGCATGGGAATCTTTGATGACTGACCAACCCATATGTGATTCAGCCAATAATATATGGCTGACCCAGATATGGTCCGGTTCCCATGGACACAAGATGATCTATGGCAAACACAGGAGGTCAGTGGCAAGTAATAAGGTGCTTGAACTGTGCTGCACCTCATAGAGGTATTTATTTATTTTTTTAAGTTGCCCAATTGAACAGGGCCTTATCATGTGCCGGTAGAAATCATTAAATTCAGAATTTTCGGTGCTGTTTTTTTGCAGGTTGGGGGGGGGGGGCAGTTTTATCCTTATTGTTTCCTTCAGGTTTGGTCTCCGTTTGTCACTATTACAACAGCATTAAAGTGATAACAGAGTAGGAAGCAAAGAAACAGGCTTTCCATGGGGGGCAGGGGCTATTTCCTTTACTTTAAATAATAGGCTTCTGTAACAAAACACACTAACTTTGTGTGGTCTCAAACCCAGCAGGATGAAAGCAGCAAATGTATGTTTCCAATACTTAATGGTAAAAGAGCACAGAATTCCACGGGCAATATGCACAAATATAAAAACAGAAAATTACGGAGCAAAATAGGTGGCACCTCATGGAACTAATTAAAGAAAGGGATAGTAATGTCTATATTAAAGTTTATCTTTGAGTCTTCTATATGATTTTTAGAATATATATTGCTATTTTTAATTACTTACATATTTTCAGTTCAAAAGATTTTCAAGCTGAAAGGATCCCCCTCCCGCCCCTTCTGGCCGCCTCCCCTTAGCTCTGTGACCCGGTCGCGGGACTGGACGGGTGCAGTGAGGGACAATCTTCAGTCAGTAAGTAGAAGGAAATCTCTGCCTCCCTTGATGAAAGAGGGCAGGATTTTCTGTTTCCTTACTGAAGATTGTCCCTCGCTGCATCTGTCTGGACCAGACTGAGGCTGAGTAAGGTGGACAGAAGGGGCAGGAAGGGTATCCTTTCAGCTTTAATATCTTTTGAACTACAAACAAGTAATTAAAACCTAGCAATATCCTATATAATAATTCACTAAAATGCGTGTAACGACTCAGTCATGCGCAGTAGAGACTGCCTGCGCTGCGGCTGATACAGAGCTGAATGCTCCTTTGGAGCGTCCAGCTCTGTATAAGCCGTGGCGCGGGCAGTCTCTACTGCGCATGACTGCCCCGCAACTGGCTGCCAGTGGCACTGTGGCCTGTGTAACGGGCTCTTCAACTAGTATATTATAAAAAACATATAGAAGACTCGGCGATAAATTTTAATATAGACATTACTATCCCTTTAAAGTGTGCTTGTCACCTTGAAAACATTAAAACTGGATATCATGTGACTAAGAGATGCTCATACATTTCTGTATCAATATCTCCTGATCCGCACAAGTGCTGGTCTTCTGGCAAATATAACTCAAGCAGTTTTCAAGTGTGCATCGGGTTCTCCTTTCAGACCTTGGAAGCCTATGATTAAGCGATGTTCATAATATCATGAAAAGCACAAGGCAATTGTTCTTGCGATCCACTGCCATGTGATCTATGTTTCGGTCTATATCGGATGCTTTTAACACTCGTGAATAAAAATCAAGTTTTTATAATATATATAGCTCTATAGGTATAGCATGGTTTTGGCTGAAATCGATTTGGTAGACCTGTGGGCGCTTTCCTCCTGTTGTCCTTTAGTCTGTGGAATCGTGGCTACGATTGTGGGGAGTTGCACTGGGTCTGCCAACCCTAATCAGGAAGCGACTGTGTCCTTATTATTCATCCTTACAGACCTTAGTTTTGCTCGCCCATTGTGCTCTAGGGCTCATAATGTAGCCCTGGCTTAATCAGCAGGTGTGCTCTCAGGGGAGCAGATATGTCTGACAGGGAAACGATCAGCCAATAGCTGCTCCTTAAAATCAAGGTAACAGGTACACTTCAAAATGTGGATTTTAGGCCCTTTAATGCTAAAAGAAATCTCCAGCCAACCGTAAGTGCTTCCACATTCAGTAGACTTTATCTCCACGGCAGCCTATGAGGTCCATGTGCAAATCACACTCACAAGCATTGTTTCAGTTTGAAATGCTCATCACAACCATCAAGAACAGGCCACACACCTTCTGTCATTACACTTCCCCCAGTGACAGGATATCTAGGGAGCTCAGTGCAGGGCAGACAAGAAAACAGGAGGTTTCATACTGTATTAGCAACTCCACTGAAAATATCACTGGGAACAGAGCAGGGGTGGGGGTTGAATATGTCTGACATCTGGCATATGAATGAGAGTCAAATATTATTGGCTGACATCATTGTGGGTTAGTCGTTAATTGGAGACGCAACCTCCAACTTTGGTATATGTGAAAGATCTGTTGGTAGTCCCATAGGCCTCTGTGAAGTTAAACCCTGCTGCATCTTTACTGCATTCCTGTTGGCAGGGCTGGATTTCACACTACGGATGCGTCAACTGTTGGCCACACCCACATTCTATATTGTGGGTGGGGCCAGAGCAATCTAATTGTCTCAACCATTTTAAACCACTTTACAGGCTATTATCTAACTTCCTGGATGCTAGAGAAATATCAGCAATATGTTGGAGATCTCTCAATCAACCAAGGCTGTTAAAAGCGTTTTTGTGCCCTTGCTTGTTACAAGTAAAGTGTATTTGCAGGGCCAGGAAACAGTGGATGGGACTGGAGGTGGGGGTCATACTAGTAGTGGGTTGTATGGCCATGGCTGGAGCTAGGGATAACTAGAGTGCCTTGCCTAGGGGAGCCTGGGATACAAACATAGCTCTGCCTGAAAGAGTAAAGTAAATTTGCATCTATGAACTCTGGTGCTTGCATGTGAGGAGATAGGCTGTGGTGCCATTTTCATTGGTGACTAACCGTAGCTAACCTTTCAGCCATTTTGACATTTCCTTTGTAAGTGTCAGATCCCTGATAAAGGTTTTTAATCCCTAAATAATCCATCACAGAGCACCAGGGTGTACGAACTCATGGTCATGTTATCTTTGAGTAATAAATGACAGTTTCTTCTGTGATCTAATTGCCTGTAAAGTGCTGTATAATCAATGAGATTATCTCTTTCTTTGAAAAGGTATTTGCTTAATGATGGAGCCACAATCTACTAGTAAAACTGAAATCCAGCTGACTAGGCATGAGATGGCTTGTGTGCCTGATTTTGTTTATGGGAAGAAAAAAAAAAATAAAAAAGAAAATCAGAAAATTGCAAGAGTCCATCAAATGAAGGTGTCATGAGAAGCCAGGTCAGAGGTGGGCCATGCGAGTCCTCCCGGCTACTGCTGGATTACAACTCCACCATCCTCGGCCAGCCAGTGTCTGGCCGTGGATGGTGGGAGTTTTAGTTCTGCAGAAGCTGAAGAGCCCCTGGTTGTTGCCTAGCCCTGCACTTGGTGTATGATGTTAGTCATTCGGGTAGACTTTCCCTTTGACACTTTCAAAGTCAGTAGAGTGTGGAAGATAAGCATAGGGTGCAGCTCTCCGAAAACAAACAACTGCCTTTACTAGTTCTGCTCTACTACAAGAGAAAGTAAAGCAATTTTGGAGCAAACTAACTGCACCAGATGGAACAAAGGAGTAGTGAAGTTCCATTATACATTTTGCTGCAGAGTAAAACATGACGTCCACTACTGGGAAATTCTAACATTAATGAGCTGTAATAACTTTTGAATGAAATGACGCAACAACTCTAATACGTTTTGAGTGACGCATCACCCAGCAATGAAAGGACCCCTATTATCACAGTAGTAAAAGTCCTCCAATATATTTATATTATATATATAATATATAAAAGAAGAAACCTGCGTGCCTGTCGCTAACACCCAGGGGCTTCGGTAAGGAGGAGATATTCAACTCTTCTGGATACTGCCTGTCCTAGAGATACAGGGGTGTCCGAATTTGACAGGACAAGGAGTTGGCCCTCCCCTGTCATCTCCTCTTCAAAAAACAAACATTGCCTTTCCACCCCCTATCAATCCTGCGAAAAATCTTTGCAAGCAATTGCAGGGTCCTTCAGCACACACACACACCTACACCATATCTGTAATATACACACAACACATATACAACACACACGTGCAATACACACACAATACAAAAACTAAAAAAAAAATATATATAATTTATTATATATATAATTTATTATATATATATATATATATATATATATATATATATATATATATATATATATATATATATATATATACACACACACACCAACACACGTGAGAGCGAAACACACGCACTTTCAACAATCCAGTCATTAAGACCATTGTCCACTTTCTGGATTTACCTGGATGTCAGGGGAAAATAGTCCTACACGTAAATCCACTTCATTTTTTAACCCGATAACTTTCAGACAGGTATCACAATCTGTGTTTATTTAGTCATGCATACAACTGCATGGGACGTTTTTTTTTTTTGTTTTTTTTTTTGGGGGGGGGGGGGGGAATTTGTTTTATTAACTACACAGGCAAAGCCGTGCCAATATTGCTAGTATTTTACACATACACACTTTTTTCAACTTATTGCTTCACATTCAGGTGGAACTGGCAGGAGAGGAGACTTGTTTTACGCACCCGAGGTTTGTACTTGACCACCAGGTTCAGGTCCTCGTGCACTCGGTCTAGAAGCCAGAGAAGGAACTCCTGGGCGTCATGCTGAGAGGTGCCGCGATACTGAAGAGCATTCCTGGACACAATGGCCTGAGGAGGGAACAGACAGGTTCAGTTTGTGTGACCTTACACCTTTTATTCATACAGATTTCCACACTCCTCAGCGAGATCAATATATTTCAGAACAGTTTCATTGTGTGTGCATAAAAAGATAGAATTGAACATTAAATCTTTGCCTGTCAATGCACTTCTACCCCTTCTGGCACTCAAACGGTTCAATTCCATCTGTAGACCTTAAAACGATACTTTCTATGAATACTCTAGAAAAGACTGGAAGGCTTTTAAACAGGAACTATAACCTAAGGTTACATGTTATCAAACTATGTAAGTGTCCTTCAAACAAGCAGCCATTTCCATTTACTGTTTATTAAAAGCTCTCTCGTAATCTAGTCTAATATCAGATGTTTCCGTTTACACCCTTCTAAAGAATGGTATCCCTAAAGAGCCACTCGTGTCTATTGAGGTCTGTCTGCTGTGAGGAGGTGTGACCTGGGAGCAGACTTCAGATCAATATATATAGAAAGCGCAGATTTAATGCAAAGAATAAGACATGCTTGACAGGTGTATGAAGGATTTCTTGCCAGACACTTTCTGCCGTTAACCATGTGATTGCCCAATGGCTATTCAAAGCATCGCTTTGTATTGATTTGGGTGCACCTTGGGCAGTCAAAGGGTTAAATACATTAAGAACCACTTATTCCACAGGGTATAATTCCTCTTTAAAAGACTGTTCTCTGTCAGCTAATATCACATGCACCAGTCCACAGCTGTACTCAAACTGCTGTATGGTGTGCATTATTAATGAACTGGGCCATATACACTAAGCCAGAATGGAGCAATTCTACAGCACAACAGCTGCATTATTGGGAAACAAAAACGCTAGAGGTCTCCAAAGCACTGAACAATGTATTTGAGGCCTCTGGTATTCAAGGGGTTAAAATCCATGGACTTTTGGGGAATTTGTATTAAATTAAAAACACAAAAAACTATATAGTAGCCAAAGGGTGAAATAAGTTGGCTAGCACAGAGTTAAATATGTAAATAAACATCCTGTATCTATATATATATATATATATATAAAAGAAGACTTCTGTGTGCCTGGCAAACACACCCAGGGGTGGTATTAAGGAGGAGTTACTGTTCCTATTGGGTGATTCAGTCATGCAGGGAGTTGGCCCGCCCCCACTATGCAGCCCGCCCACCACTATCAAAGTCAGAAAAAAACAATATGGCTGCCATTTGCTACTACACCACAGACAAACACACATGCCCCACTCACACAGCACCAAACACACACACACACACACACACACACACACACACACACACACACACACACACACACACACAGCACCAAACAGACATGCTCCCACTTACACACACAGCACCACATACACACACAAAGCCAGAAATAAATATGGCTGACACACACACACACACACACACAGCCAGAAATAAATATGGCTGACACACACACACACACACACAGTCACTCACCCTGACTCCCAGTGGCCTCAGCAGGACCTGTAGTGCAGCACCAGGGGAACAAAATGGAACTCAAAGGGTTAAGGTAGGCCCTCTGCTGAATTATTTCTTCACTGTCATCATTTGCCATGCAAGACACAGGACAGACAGCCATCAGGTACACACTTAACCCACTGACTGCCACAGGGTTGTGTATCAAGTTTTACCCCTCAGGGAGTGTGTTCAAACCCCTCACACTGCAAACTTGCATTTCCCTCCCACTTCTCCTCCTTCCCCAGCCTATTACTAACACTTTTCAACATTTATGTTAAGCCCTGCCCCTCTCGCGATTAAGCCCCGCCCCCTCTTGTGATTAAGACCCACCCCCTCTCGCGATTAAGCCCCACCCACTGTTAACCCAAATTGCCCCATTGCTCTCTCCACATCAGCAGCCCATGAGGGACTCCACAAGTAAAAGTTCCCAGGTATAACACATACATGCCTCACTCACACACCACCACACACACACAAAGCCAGAAATAAATATGGCTGACACACAGTCACTCACACTGACTCCCAGTGGCTTCAGCAGGACCTGTAGTATAGCCACAGAAGGGTGCTACAGCACCAGGGGAACAAAATGCCACTCAAAGGGTTAAGGTAGGTCCTCAATGCTCAGTTATTTCTTCACTCTCATCATTTGCCATGCAAGACACAGGACAGACAGCCATCAGGTACACACTTAACCCACTGACTGCCACAGGGTTGTGTATCAAGCTTTACCCCTCAGGGAGTGTGTTCAAACCCCTCACACTGTAAACTTGCATTTACCTCCCACTTGTCCTCCTTCCCCAGCCTATTATTAACACTTTTTCCACATTTATGTTAACCCCTGCCCCCTACTCGCGATTAAGCCCCACCCACTTTTAACCCAGATTGCCCCATCTGTCTCACCACATCAGTCCCCTCTAGGGACTACACAAATCAAAGTTCCCACTGCTATTTATCTCTGACATGCCTCTCTATACATTAACCATTTGAGTGCCAGAGGGATACACAACTCATGCACGCATGTGTTTCTGCTCATATATGTTGCGCGTGTGTGTGTGTGTGTGTGTGTGTGTACATCTCTGTTACATATGTGTGCATCTCCAGTGTGTCTGTGTGTACATGTCTTTTGCATGTTTCTGCTGCTCACTGTGTGTATGTGCATACCTCCCAACATTTCACATGGCCAGAGAGGGACACTTTAGTTTTAGGTGATATTGTTGGGGGCGTGGCTGGTGGGCGGGGCATTAGTAAGAATTTTTAGGTTATTTCATGACCTATTACTGGCGATTTATGTAACTGAATAAATGATTTAGTGCAAGACCAAAGTATTTTATTTGCACAGACTAATGTATAAACACATACACTGAAGTTTATTGCTTTATTGCTGTAGAGCAAAGTAGTACACACCACACAGTCAGGGCTGGTGCAAGGATTTTTGCCACCCTAGGCAAAACCTAATTTTGCCGCCCATTTCGCTCCGCCCCTTGTGTCCCACCCCTTTATACCCCGCCTACTTATACCCAACCTCTTTTCATGATTGTCCTCTCTCTGCCCCCTGGGCCAGTCTGCCCCTGGTCTGGAGATGCCTGTAAGAGATGCCCCCCACCAGCTCCAACTTACCCCTTATCAACTTCACTTTGGCCCACCAGCTCCACTTTGTCCCCCATCAACTCCAACTTGCCCCCACAAGCTCCACTTTGCCCCCCACCAGCTCCAACTTGCCCCCACCGGCTCCACTTTGCCCCCCATCCATTCCAACTTGCCCCCACCGGCTCCACTTTGCCCCCACCAGCTCCAACTTACCACCATCAGCTCCACTTTGCCCCCCATCCGCTCTAAATTGCCACCATCAGCTGCACTTTGCCCCCATCTGCTCTAACGTGCCCCCCCTCAGCTCCACTTTGCCCCCCATCCGCTCCAAATTGCCACCATCAGCTCCACTTTGCCCCCATCTGCTCTAACGTGCCCCCCCTCAGCTCCACTTTACCCCCCCTCAGCTCCAACTTGCCCCCATCAGCTCCACTTTGACCCCCATCCGCTCCAACTTACCCCCATCAGCTCCAATTTGCCCCCCATCCGCTCCAACTTACCCCCATCAGCTCCAATTTGCCCCCCATCCGCTCCAACGTATCCCCATCAGCTCCATTTAGCCCCCCACCAGCTCCACTATGCCCCCTCAGCTGTAACTTTCCCCTATCAGCTCCACTTTGCCCCCCATCAGCTCCAACTTGCCACCATCAGCTCCAACTTGCCACCATCAGCTCCAACTTGCCACCATCAGCTCCAACTTGCCACCATCAGCTCCAACTTGCCACCATCAGCTCCACTTTGCCCCCCCACCAAGCTCCACTTTGCCCCCCCACCAAGCTCCACTTTGCCCCCCCACCAAGCTCCACTTTGCCTCCCCACCAAGCTCCACTTTGCCTCCCCACCAAGCTCCACTTTGCCTCCCCACCAAGCTCCACTTTGCCTCCCCTTCAAGCTCCACTTTGCCTCCCCTTCAAGCTCCACTTTGCCTCCCCTTCAAGCTCCACTTTGCCTCCCCTTCAAGCTCCACTTTGCCCCCCCTTCAAGCTCCACTTTGCCCCCCCTTCCAGCTCCACTTTGCCCCCAGCAGCTCCACTATGCCCCTTCAGTTCCAACTTGCCCCCCATCACATACCTGTAGCTCCCGCGCAGTCTTCTCTTCAGTAATGCAGAGCGAGGCGGGAGATCATGACTCCCAGCGCGCTCTGCATTACTAAAGATCCAACCCAATGAGGGAGCGCTGTAGCAACACAGACCTGACTGTGTTGTGGTTCCCGGCGTGGTGTGTGCAGGCGCAGCTCTTCTCCGCTGCATGCCCGTGCCCCCAGTACGTGTGCGCCCTAGGCCGGCGCTTACCTTGCCTATAGGTGGAGCCGGCCCTGCACACAGTCTGACCTCCTAAAAAGAGGGACAACAGGGTGGGAAAGAGGGACAGAGGGATTTGGCCCTCAAAGAGGGACTATCCCTCCTAAAGAGGGACACTTGGGATGTATGGTATGTGTCTGCCTGTGTGTTGCATATGTCTGTGTTTATCAGTGTGTCTGCATTTCACACACGTGCGCCCAACGGTCATAACATGACGGGCAACGCCGTCCCACATTGCTAGTTGGTATATAAAACAGGACAAAGGGTGAACAAAATCTAAAACGTTTGAGCCAATGAAAGGATGTGTGAATAGATAAAATGACCAGTCTTCCTGGATTTGGCGGGACAGTCCCACATTTCAATTGCCAGCCCTGGAAGCAGACGTGTCCAGCGTTCTATACAGATTTTGCAAAACACTTGCTGGATTGAAACACTACTTGTAGAATCAGTGGATTGCACATAGCATATGCACAGCCAAGGCTGGCAATACACATGCACAAAATCATCTGTGAAGTGAATGTGCGAAGAAGAAAATTAATTGTGCATACGTGCTCACATACACCAACCTGGATTACTGAAGCATACTGATGAAGGTGTTACCAGTCAAAAACCATTTTTTCCCACCTCCATTGACCCAACCAAGATACAAAGACACAAAGTGGCATCTGCAGACAGATCAACTGGGTGGGAATATGCAAAACAGCTGGCCATACTGTGGTGGTGTTTAGGAGCAGCACAGCAGGTAGACAGAGACAGTCTAGGGCCTAGCAGCCCTAGGCTGGCTGGGTGGCATACAAGCAATCATAGATGGCAGGAGGGCATGGATGGTGGCCCTGACTGGTTGAGACAACTTTAAGTGGAGGCCTACTGGCAGTGTGGGAGGCCTGGGTGGCACCAAATTTACTGATGGACAGATGGATGTAGAGGTGGTGGCAGGACTAAACATGGAAGAATGGAAGGAAGCATGTAGGTGGAGCTGGATTTATTTGATGGGAGGAGAGTACTGAAGTTGAAGTTTATTGATAGGATGGTTAACACTGAGTGCCAGGCACAAACAAATGGTTAATATCAGAGACAGCTCACCATCTTTTTGTTTTCTGATTTTGAACATTTGGAAGCTGAAACAACTACCCTCTGTACTCTACCTCAGAAGGCGATGAAGAATTGTTAAGTGACAGATTTTACTATTTAACCCTTTGAGGCAAGAGGAATATCTACGCTGCTTTACAATGTGATAACGACTTTACTTGTGTAGTGCGGACAGTAACCCTTTGAGTGCCGGAAGGGTACGAAACGCATTGCTTTGCAGCACTGCCATGGTCTTATCTGCAATAAATGTAACTTCCCAGATAACAGTATGTGGTGAGATAAGTAGGAGTTAATGTTCCTTTACTGTATCTAGCTATATATTCTTACCATTCAAATCAATATATACAGGAAACAGCATACACCTCTTCACTACAAACAACAGGCCTGAATGATTCTTAAAGTGGATGTATCACCTATGCACAACATTCTCTAAATAGGAGATACATCCAATAGCATTAAAACGGTAGGTTTTTTTTTTTTTTTTTGTTTTTTTTTTAAGCTTCCATTTGGTTTAAATGCAACTTAAAAAAGTATCTGCTGCAGCCACTTCCGGGTGACTGCGGTTCTCCGCGGTTACAGAGCTCCGCCTCTGCTTGCCCTCCCTCCACTGATGATAGAGGCGTCTGTCAGTAAGCTGGAGCGGTCTCATTGGCTACATATCGATCTCTGCCAACGTGACAGCTCCAGTTTACTGACAGACGCCTCTATCCGGTCTCTGAGCAAGCGGAGGATCTTCGGCAAAGCCGAGATCGCGTTATGGAAGAAGAAATCCTTCACTTAAATGGTCTTTTACTTGTGCTTGCAAACAAAGACCATTTCAGCGAAGGATTTCTTCTTTCATAACGCGATCTCTGCTCTTGAAGAGCCTCCGCCGGTCCCGGATTCCCCTGCTGTCAGCTAGAACGCCGACGTCAGGGGAGATGGGGGGGACAACTTTGAAAGAAGATCTCTCTCAAACCATAAAGGTTTGAGAGATGCCGCTGGGCTCATTTAATTCAGTTTTTTAAGGGCTACAAGATGGGGGATAGTAAAATTTAAGTATTACTATCCCTTTAACCTTTTGAGTGCCAGAGGTGTATGCAACTCATTGTTCTGCAATGCGTTGCGTACCCCTCTGGCACCCAAAGGGTTAACAGAATGAAGTATCAGACATTTGCACATCAGATCATTATATTAATTTTGTAATTTATTGTCATATCAATCTTTACACATTAGAGACCTGAGGAAATGACTTCTATATCCCTGTCATGTTGCCATTTGCAGACCACGAGCCAAAGTGGAAACTGGAGGCCCTCCACCCACTTCACTGTATCTCCCCATCATCCTCTGCCAGCAGATGGCAGGAGGAGGACAATGAGATCTGAACAAAAACTACAGGACAGCCTCTAAGCACCTTGTCATACAGGACATTTGTATTCTATTTCTTAATGTCTTTTGGAAATAGGTGTAGAAATGTTCTGCTTATTTTGATTGGCTACATTTTTTCTAGTACTACATATTTTCTATCTGACGTTTTATCATTTGCTTCAGTCAAATCTTAACACTTTATAAGGGTGCGGATTACAAATATGACATGGACTCTCCCTTTTCCTCCCATTATTTTTAGAATAATTTTTGTTCCAAACTGTTGACTACTGTGAAATCACCAATCATCTTTCTAAGTCCTCCCCACAGTGAAAGGTACCATCTTGAAAGGATTTGCACAATTACTCTAAAAATGTATTCTAGCCTTCTGGTGGAAACGTTTTTTTTCTGCCCAAGAAGTTAAACAAATGGGATTTTCTGGATGTGTCGGTCATTATACACGCTATATCTGAGCAAGTCAGAGAACAAAGCTCTGGTAAGATCAGATTCCCCAACTACTAAATCAAAACACCCTAAAACGATTAACTCCTTTGCTGAACAAAAAGCACAAGACATAGGCAAGTAACAGGTCCTCTTTAAAGGGATAGTAATACTTAGTTTTATCTTTATTTTATTTTGTAGGCATTAAAAAACACGAAGAATGATATAAGTCTCATCTCTCAAACCTTTATGGTTTGAGAGATATTCACAAGCAAAGTTTCCCCTCCTGTCCCTTTTACCTAGTGTAAGCCATCTCTTCTCAGATGTGGAATCCAGTCCATAGACCAGACAGATAACAGAAGGGCACAATCTTCTTCCTATGAGATGAATGAAAGCCCTGCCCCCCTTGACACGTTTTTCAGGTTTTTCCCTTATCTTAATTGAAGATTGTCCCTCTCTGCAATCTACCTGGGCTCCTCCCTTCTGATCTGGCTGAGCAGTGTTACATCAGTAAAATGGGGTGGGAGGTGGATACTTTGTCATTGAATTACTCTTGTACTACAACTCTGACAGAATTGAAATAACACTCTTCAATGTCCAAATACTATGATGATTAATTAGAGCTGCTTTTATTATGAAACATTACTATCCCTTTAAAGGTACTTTTATTTAAAACAGTCACGGAAAAAACTAAGCCACCTGTATTTATTGAAAATGAGAATCAAACATGGGTATAACTAATCTTTTGAGACAGTGAACAGAGCTTATTCCTAAACAGGTATTGTTTAAAAAAAACACCACCAAGAGTGCAGTATTACAGGAGCAATGTTACAAGGATCAGGTGATAAACGATTTGGATTTTAACTCTAAGTGGCAAAAGGTTATCGAACACATTGCACAGGTTATCGAACACTCTGATTACAGTTGTGTACCACAGTGTCAATCTTCTTTTTCCTCCCCAAGTATTGCCATATTCCAACATCCTCCGATGACGGAGGATTTCTCCATGTAAGCTGGTTGGAAAGCGACAATACTTGGAGGGAACAGAAGAAGACTGACAGACTGCGGTGCAGAGCTGTAACCAATCTGTCCGGAAGTAACGCCCCGGCTCATTTTTAATAACGCAAATTTCTCCACAACACACATTTTATAAGGGGAAAAAAAAAAAAAAAAAACACAACACTTGTATAGGGTGATAATTCCCCTTTAAGAAAAACTTCATTCATAAAAAGTGTTTTCACCACCACGCCATTTTAAAAAAAAAAAAAAAAAAAGTGCAAATATTACAAGTCCATGTGATGCAACTTCTTTGCAAGTTTTATCCAGCATTGATTCACAAAATATCTGGTCACTTTACTGACAAATGTATACAAAGTATCCAGCACACTATAGGAGCCAGAAGTGACATACCAGCAGTATATAAACCAGTAAGCCAGGGCCGAGTATCTAAAGTAGGAGGACTGCTACACCCACAGCTCATTGGGAGTGTCCCGCACAGGTAGATGCCATGGGACGGGGAAGATGCCCCATTGCAAAGCGCCATACACCACACTCTGGTCCTTAATCCTTTGAGTGCCAGAGGGCTACGGAACGCACTAGAGAGCAATGCGTTCCGTACCCCTCTGGCACTCAAAGGTTTGAAGGGTGAAGTTACTATGTGCAATAAGGTTTGAGTTCTTCTGCTCCTGCTAGTAATGGACAGGTCTGCCTGCATGGACAACTTCCAGAAGGGACTGAAGATGTTACCTCCTGAACAAAGGATCAAGTGATAAAGTAACATCTCTGATCCATTCCAGCAGTCCTGTCCATGGAGGAGGATCTGTCATTTGCCAGCAGGACATCTAAGTCTTCTCAGTGCAAGTGGCAATCTTAACTTTTTAAGGGCCAGAGGGGTGTGCAATGCATTTTTGAAAAAAAAAAAAAAAAAAAAGCCACAAACTACCAGCAACTGTCATGTCTGCCTCCATGGTCATCATACAGGACTGACTGAAGATGTTCTTTTGACTATCACAAGGGTTATATTAATAGGGGTCATAACAATTTAATCTCCATATTAAGGTAATCAGGGGTGTTTATGTTAGGTGGTGTTCATTTGCCTTTAATGCACCTGTAATCAAGCAGAGATCTATTGAAAACACGAACTGCTGGTAGTTCTTGTGAACCAGGGTTGGTGTCTGACCAGTGCAGTTGTCTGTCCTGTTCAATAAGAAATCCAGCCCAGATTCTGATGACAAAGGGGAAATCAATGCATTCATTTTAACAAGGGATATGCACGTGAAGCCCAAAAAGCCACCTTTAAAGGGGATCCATCACCCCTATACAAGTTTGTCTTAATAGTTACCGTAAAGTCTCCGGTATAATACACACCTGTGTATAATACTCAGGTGTATATTATGCCTAAGATTTTAGGGGAAAACAAGAGTGCCTATGTAGAATACGCATCCTTGTTTTCCCAGTTACCACAAATAAAAAAAAAAAAAAGAAAAGTGTTAGCAGACCTCTTCCCTCCCTCCATCCCCCAGCACTAACCGCTTTGACAATAACCCTTTCTTTGTCCAAGTGAAGTCCCTGAAGAGCAGGCAAAACTTCTTCTGTGCAAATCTTCCCTGCGGGCGGCATGCTTGCACTTGCTGCCCGCTTCCTTCAGTTGGGTTTTGATACACAGGCCACTGCCATTGGCTGGAGGTGGAAGGTCCTGAAAACCCAACTGAAGGATGTGGGCAGCAAGTGCAAGCACCGAGATTTTACGGTAGGTTATATAGCGAATATGTGTAATACTGTATTCATTTCGTTTTTTAAAATCATATTTGGTCGAAATTGAATGTGTAAAGTTTGCCCTGCACCTACTTCCAGACAGACTGCAGTTACCAGCTCTGTACCGCAGTCTGTCACTCTCTCTGCTCCCCTCACTCGATCCGGCCTCCTCCAATGATGGAGGCTTCCTGTCTGTAAGCTGGAGTGCTCTCATTGGCCAGAGATGCTCCAGCTTATAGGCAGAAAGCCTCAGTCATTGGAGGAGGCTGGATAGAGGGTGGTGAGCAGAGGAAGGGTCACATACTGAGGTACAGAGCTGGTAACTGCAGTCTGTCTGGAAGTAGGCTGCAGGGAAACTTTACGCATTAAATTTTGGCCAAATAACAATTTAAAAAAACAGTCAAGTGAGAATCCTAACCAGGCCCCACCACTGTTATGGCAACAGAGTTCTAAATGGATTGTTTCTTTGTTGGCATGAGAAGATGGGAAGGGTATTTCTGAAGGTGTAATTGGTGGTTTTCAGCATTTAATGAAAAAGTGGCTTGCACTTGCAGGGTCGTGCTCAGCCAAAGCTTTTATAGACAAACAAACAAACACGTGGGTCTTATTTTTTAGCACTTTATATTTTGTGTGTGTTTAGGTGTTAATAAAGCATTATTAAATGGCAAAATTAATGCTTTGAGCACCAGAAAGCGTTGGGTACCTCCCTGGCACTCAAAAGGATAAAACAGTTTTGACGTCAGTCCTCAGCTTTTGTCATCAATGCTTGGGCTTTGGCTGTGGTACTCATTCTTCCTTATAAAGGGCAGTACGGAATCTACCACATGACAACCATTTTAGACAGTCCTGCTTTAAAGGGATAGTAATTCTTTAAATTTAAGAAATATTATATATAGGATTTTAGTCTTACCTGTTAAATCCTTTTCACTTAGTCCATACAGGTCACTGGTACTTCTGGGAGGCGATTCGCCCCTTTAATAGGCAGGAACAATTATGCAAATGATTGCAGGGGGCAGAGCCTCCCCTCCTACTTAAGCCACCTTCAGGCCAGAGCCACTAGATTGATTTGAGACCCTAAAACTGACCCCAGGTAAGCAAGAAGAAAGACTCCTGTGAGCATGCCCCAAAGGTCTCCCACTGAATGCCACAGGAGAGCCAGGTCTGGTCCCTTGACAGGGTGGGAAATCAGTGACCTGTATGGACTAAGTGAAAAGGATTTAACAGGTAAGACTAAAATCCTATTTTCACTGTCGCCCAATACAGGTCACTGGTACTTCTGGGATGTACAAACATTGAGCTGATCCAGAGGTGGGAAAGAAGGCAAGGACCAGAGCTAGGCCCAAGACATAAAACTGCTATGAACCAGTTAATAACATAGCCCAAACTGTAAGTGTCAACGGACACCAATCAAGGGAACAGTCCCTGAACTAATACAGCACACTGAACTAGAGCCAACAGGGCTCAACAGTAAGGAAGCACTAAGGATCACAGCACGGAGGACCTACACAGGCAAAACTGCCTCCAGGACCTTCCTTCCAAAACTGGCATCAGCCGAAGCCAGTACATCAACTCGATAGTGCTTAGAAAAAGTGTGCACAGAGGACCAAGTGGCCGCTCTGCACAGTTGATCAGCGGAAGCCTGATTCTTGTAGGCCCAAGAGGCCCCAATAGATCTGGTGGAATGGGCAGTCACCCGGAAGGGAACATGTTTATTCCGCAACTTATAGGCTTCACGGATAGTAGCCTTAATCCAAGAGGCAATGGTAACTTTGGAAGCCGGTCTCCCTGCCCTAGGCCCCTCAGGAATGACGAATAGAGCGTCAGACTTCCTGATAGACTCGGTGCGATGAACATAAAACTTGAGACAACGCACCACATCCAACAAATGGAGATCTCTTTCCTTGTCAGATGAAGGATTAGGGCAGAAAGAGGGAACCACAATCTCCTGATTGATGTGAAACTCGGACACAACCTTGGGTAAGAATTCCTTGGTAGTGCGAAGCACAGCCTTATCCTTGTGGAACACCAGGTAAGGAGGTTTACAAGACAGAGCTTGTAACTCTGCTACCCGGCGAACTGAAACAATAGCCAAAAGGAAGGCCATCTTCCAAGTCAAGAGACGTAATGGAATGGAAGCCAAGGATTCAAATGGTGGTCGCTGGAGAACTCCCAGCACCAAATTGAGGTCCCACTGGGGAGCAGGACTCTTGAAGGCAGGTCGAACATGAGTCACACCCTGGAAGAAAACTTTCACATCAGGAAGGATAGCAATCCTTTCTTGGAAAAACACAGACAAGGCAGAAGTCTGAACTTTGAGGGAACACAGACTGAGCCCCTTATCCACACCGTCCTGCAAGAAAGCCAGGACAGTGGGAAGATGAAATTCAAGGGATAACTTCTTATCAGAGCACCATGTCACAAAAGTTGACCATATGCGATGATAGATCTTGGAAGACACAGGCTTACGAGCACTGAGCATAGTCGACACCACAGAAGGAGAAAAACCTTTCTTTGCTAGAATCGAGGATTCAACCGCCATGCCATCAAATGGAGAGAGTGAACATCCTCCTTCCACAGATATCCCTGAAGTAGGTCCGGACGGGCAGGAAGTGGGAACAGATCCGCCACTGACATGGCCATCAACTCCGGATACCAGGACTGGCGAGGCCAGTTTGGAGCGATCAGGAACACAGGACAACGCTCCCGCTTCAGTTTCTGGATGACTCTGATCAATAGAGGAAGAGGAGGAAAGATGTAAGCCAGGGAAAAATCCCAAGGGATCGACAAGGCATCCACTGCTAGAGCAAGGGAGTCCCTCCGCCGGGAGCAAAACACCGGAACCTTCCTGTTGTGTCTGGAGGCCATCAGGTCCACCTCCGGCATCCCCCACCTCTGGGTGAGCAATTGAAACACCTCTGGATGAAGAGCCCATTCTCCGCTGTCGACGGTATGACGACTGAGGAAGTCTGCCATGACGTTGTCCACGCCTGGAATATGAACTGCAGTGATGACAGGCACGTGATCTTCTGCCCAAGACAAAATATCCTTGACCTCCAACTAGGCGGTGCCGCTTCTTGTGCCGCCTTGCCTGTTGATGTAAGCCACCGCAGTGGTGTTATCGGATTCCACTCTGATCGGAAGGCTGGTCAGTTGAGATTCCCAGTGTCTCAGGGCAAGCCGGATGGCACATAGTTCCAGAACATTGATGGAGAGAAGAGATTCCTCCAGACCCCATTTCCCCTGAGCACTGAAGCGACCCAACACAGCACACCAGCCCCGAAGGCTGGCATCCGTTGTGATCGTGGTCCAACAAGGAACTAGAAAGGATCTCCCTTTCAGGAGATGGGAGAGATCCAACCACCAGTGCAGACTCGATTCCACATGAGGAGGTACAGAGACTGACAGATGCTGATGATCTGGATGATTCTTGCACGTCTGGATCACAAATCTCTGAAGTTCCCTGGAGTGGGCCATGGCAAAAGGAACCGCTTCGATCGTGGAAATGAACTTCCCCACCAGGGATGACAACTTGGTTACCGGCACTAAGTCCAGTTCCAGAATCCCCGCCACTCTGATAGCTATCTGATGAGCCACATCCTCCGGCAGGAACACCATGCATTGGCGAGTGTCGAACAGGAGACCCAGGAACAGAAGCCTCTGAGATGGGACCAAGTCCGACTTGTCCAGATTCAGGTTCCAGCCATGGCGGTTCAGAGTGTGGATACACTTCTGCAATTGCTGGTGAAGAAGCTCCGCCGAGGAAGCTTTGATGAGATCATCCATGTAGGGAGTCACCCGGACCCCGTCCTGATGAAGCACCGCTATCAGGGAGCCCAACACTCTCTGGAAGACCTGAGGAGCTGAAGTCAGCCCAAAGGGAAGAGCAGAAAACTGAAAGTGACCCCTGTGGCAGGCAATCCTGAGATACCGCCTGCTCTCTGGATGAATAGGGATGTGAAGATAAGCATCCTGAAGGTCCAGGGAGGCAAGGAACTCCCCTGGAGACATTGCTGCAATCACAGAGCGCAGGGACTCCTGGCGGAAGTGGGAAGTCACCACATAGGCATTGAGATCTTTGAGATCCAAAATAGGACGAGCCCCTCCGTCCTTTTTGGCCACCACAAACAGGTTGGAATAAAATCCTGAACCTGTGTCCTCCTGAGGAACCACTTCCAGAACCTCTTTGTCCAAGAGATCCTGAATAGAGTCGAACAGACGTCTTTTTGTGGGTTCCTGAGAAGGACGAGTAAAATGGAACCGAAAAGGAGGAAGGGAGGAGAAAGGGATCCTGTATCCCTCTGACACCACCTGAAGAACCCATGGGTCCGCCACTGACTCCTCCCAAGTCCGGCGAAAGATGCGGAGACGTCCACCTACAGCCGGATGCGGACCCGGGTTCGGCGAGTCATGCCGAAGCAGTCTTGGAGGTCTTGGCCTTGGGGGCCACTTTGGGCTTCCAGGACTGTTTGGGCTTGGAGGAGGTGCGCGTAGTGGGAGGACCCATTTGGGCCGAGGAGCGTGTCTCAGTCTGAAAGGAACGAAAGGACCGATTGCGTTTGGCTGGAAACTTTTTCTTGAAGACTGAGGGTAGAAGAGTACTTTTACCGCCAGTAGCCTCACTGATCATTTCTTTGAGTTCAGACCCAAAAAGCAAATTCCCCTGAAAGGGCAATGAAAGTAAGGCTTTCTTAGAGGCTGTATCAGCAGACCAAATTTTCAGCCAAAGGGCGCGTCTAGCCACCACAGAAGCAGTGGAGGCCCTCGCCATCATGCGCACAGCATCAAAAGCAGCGTCAGCCACATAGTTCTGAGCTTCAGTGATATTAGCAAGAAGCTGCAACTGTTCAGATACTGGTGCATCCTGGCGAACGGCTTCAGTCAGTCGTTCAGTCCAGGCCGCAATGGCTCTATTAACCCATGCCACAGCAAAGGTCGGACGCATGGCAGTGCCAATGGAGGCAAAAATAGATTTAAGAGAAAGCTCTAGCTTTTTATCCGTCCAATCCTGCAGGGCAGAGGCATCAGAGACAGCCAAAGCGGTAGATTTGGATAGTCTAGAAACAGGAGCATCCACCTTGGGAGGATGAACCCATTTTGCCAGCTCAGTCTCAGGAAAAGGGTACAGTTTAGCAAAATTTTTAGAGACAGAGGAGGATCTATCAGGATTCTTCCATACCTCAGAGACTAGACGGGCAAGAGTAGGGTTAGTTGGAAAACAAACAACAGGCTTAGATGGTTTCTTTTGAAAAACATCAGTAGGATCATAAGTGGATTCCTGAGTCAGAGGAAGGTTGAGCATATTCAGTACAGCTCTAATCAGACCCTCAGCCGAAACTTCAGGGTCACATTCATAAGGGATCCCAATGGACCTGTTAGACTCAATAACAGTGCGTTCCTCAGCATCAGAATCCTGCAAAAGTTCTTCCTCAGAAGAATCACACATCAGGAGCACCCTGTGGCTTAGGCAGGGAGGTCCTGATTGTAGTGGGGGTCTGCCAGACCTGGAGAGCCCCCTGTACCTGAGAGGGAAAGAGTTGAAGAGTGGATCTGAGATCCCTAGTGGCAGCTTTAAACTCCCTCACCCAAGATGGCTCAATAGCATGGCTGGGAAGCCCAGGGTTGCTATCTTGACCAGTACAATTAGGGCATAGATCCCCCACAGTATCACTAGATAGCCCAGTGTGACAAGAGGAGCAAAACGCCATGGGGGGGGCAGACCCCCCATCCTCCTTAGACTTGGGTCTAGCCCCTAGCTCCAGTGAAGTAGACATGCTCACAGCGTCAATATACCCCACTTTAAACTATATCACCCAGTAATAGTGTGGAAGATTAAAGTTTCACCCCAGAAATGCCTAATATTGGACTTATCTGGCCAGCGAAGGGTTAATATGTTGAGGGGAGAGAAGGCTCGGTCCCTGCGTAGTGTACTCGCTGAGGAAGAGCTCCACAAAATGGCGGCCGTCAGGATAGCCAATCAGAAACGAGCGCGAACCGGGCGCTCATGGGAAATGTAGTTTTCCCCAAGCAAGTACCCCAAACAGTGCCCGAAGCCCCCCTGAACACCCCACACTAATAAAACATACACCGGATGATAGAGCAGGAGCTTAGCATTAAAATGAGCCCTCTCTGGAGTTGCTGTGACAAGCGGTTCCAGAGGTATGTCCCAGACTGTGAAATCTCATAGAGAGTAAAGGAGCCATAGCGTCTAAGCGGGAAAAGCCGCGCTTAAAGGCGCGGAACACCATTTTTAACAAAGTTTAACAAAACATTAAAAAGTACCCAAACATACATAAAACACATAAATAAATACTATTCAAGGCTCCCAACCCCAGAGAATACCACAGAAACTGCATTAAATACATGAAATGCAAATAAAAACACCCTATGAGTGCTGGAGTGCAAAGCAAACTCCCAAATACAAGCCCAGCAAAGGGACACTGTGGGGACAAGTGGACCTTCAGCACTCAATGGGTGGCTCACCTTTCCTGCAAGGACTTCTGTCTTCAGGTGACCATGATGAAATGGGAATACACCAGAGGTAAATTCCCCAGTAGGGAAGCTGCTGAACTCAAGCTGTTCCCCCTTCAGGGCAAAAGGTCCACAGAAAATCCCTGGAAGCTGCACCAGCCACTTTAAAGAGGGCAATTCACAGCCATGGTCACCCTCCTAATGGTGGTATTCCATATTTGAATAAAAATAAACTACTAAGATGAATGCATAGATGTTCTCTACCTGGTGTGCACAGCACCCAGGAACAAATCAATCTGGTGGCTCTGGCCTGAAGGTGGCTTAAGTAGGAGGGGAGGCTCCGCCCCCTGCAATCATTTGCATAATTGTTCCTGCCTATTAAAGGGGCGAATCGCCTCCCAGAAGTACCAGTGACCTGTATTGGACGACAGTGAAATAAATAAATATATATTATATATATATATATATATTAGGGTTTATCCTCCTGAGTAAAATAAAAGGTACTCCCACTGCTGAATGGTGTTTTATTCAAGAGTTATTACAGCTCAAACCTGAATATTTTTAAGGAGTAATATCTCACCGGCCTGAAATGTTACAGTGGTGCTGTTGCTACACCATTCTATGAAGGTTTATTGTCAACTGACCAGAGCTGTCCATAACACAGTGTAACAGCAGCATTGATAACAGTTAAGGCCATTGAGCTAGTGCACCAAAAAACAATTCAAGTCTGAGCGGCAGTAACTTGAATAAAAACACTTCTCAGTAGTGGGAGTATCCTTGCTTTACTCAAGAGGGTAAACCCTCCTATGTATATATTATATATACAGGGCTCAAAATGTCAAGTCCTGAGCTACTAGCCAGGCCCAAAAAGTTACTTGCCACCACGTCTACGTCCACCCATATCCCCAACCCATCTCAAGTATGGGAGCCCTGATAATTCCTAAAGAGGGACACATAAGAGGTACAGAGTCCTACTATCTCCTAAAGAGAGACACTTGGGAGGTATGGACCCCTAATATCTCCTAAAGAGGGACACTGGGGAGATATGGCAACATAGGGAACAAATGAAAATTCTCATTGATTTGAATTGGTCTTTTAATTCCCTGAATGCTAGATTGGACTACAAGACATTGTGAAGCAATGCGTTGGTAAACTCTAGTATTAAAGGGGTTAAAAATCCCATTTAAAACAGTGGACATTTGGATCAATTTATTTGGACCCTGTGCTGCAACCTGTTTAATCCACGACTCATTTCTTTGTACATGCAGCCTTTACCCTTTGAATGCCAGAGAGGTATGCAAAGCAATGTGTTTTTATATCCCTCTGGTACGCAAAGAGTTAAATCATTGGCATTTTTACATTTTTTCCTTCACTGGTTCCCTATATTGCATTTGTTTGCCGCAGAACAGACCCACTTTACTTTTGTACTCAGGGCCATTAGAAGCACAAAACTCCCAATACATAGGTCAGTTTGGGGAAGATGGAATAGGACTTTATATAATTAGGCTATTTCATCAGCATGCGATCTTAACCTCTTTGAGTGCCCGAGGGATACGCAACCCATTGCTTTGCAATGGACTGTGTACCCCTCGGGCACTCAAAAGGTTAATTGCAAGCATAAAATAAATACTGTCCCCTTAACTACCAAAAACATGCAGCTACCACAAGGCAAAAACAAATGCCTGGTTATATTTTGTGGCTTTTACATTTATTTGTGGAGTTTCATTTTAAAAGAAAAAGTCTTATGACAAATATCCAACTAATGCAAACAATATTTAGAATAAAATATATTTAAAAAAAAAAAAAAAAAAAAAAAAAAAAAAAGGCCATACTCTCTAAAGGTCTCAGCATTTGTCTTGTTTCAAAATAATCAAGGCTATGCAAGAACTAATCATATACAAAATACAATATGGTGGTACAGCAGGTCTTAAAGTGGATCTATCACCCCTTTACAAGTTTTGATCAGTGTAGAATACTTGGCGAATAACACATTTGAGAGAAAATTACAGTTTAAAGTATGCCCAGCAGCCTACTTCTGGCTAAACTGCTCTTGCCGCACTGCCTCTGCTCCAGTCACTCTCTGATAACGGAGGCGTTCTGTTAGTAAGCTGAAGTGATCTCATTGGCTAGATATCAATCTTTGCCAATGAGATCACTCCAGCTTACTAACAGAACACCTCCATCACTGGAGGATGCTGGGTAGAGGGACAGGAGCAGAGGCAGGGCTGCAAGAGCAGTTTAGCCAGAAGTAGGCTGCTGGGCATACTTTAAACTGTACTTTTCTGGCAAATAACATTTAAAACAAATAAATAATAACATTTTATAATTATTCACCAAGTATTCTGCAGAATTATCAAAACTTGTAAAGTGGTGATAGATCCACTCTAAGTAATACAACTAGAACAAAAAGAGAAATTAGTGAGAATCCAGGGGGAGTACTATTCTTGCTTTATTATTGCCCTTAATAGGTATTGTAATCTAACCCTTTTCACTAAGAGACCAGTTCAGTACATTCAATTAATGGCCATTTATGACCTTTAAGACATAATTTTATCGACACCAATAAAAGTTATCAAATAAAGCCCTTTATGAATGAGGTATGGAAAATAAAAATTCCCAAGTAGCACTAATTGCTACAAATCAAGGAATATTTAAATAAAACCCTTCCTCCCAATTATCCTCAACCACTATTTGCTTAGCAACCTAGCTCAACTAGTCTGATCCTATTATTCCAAATATGTGGCACAAGATAGGCAAAGGCAATGTAAGTGAACACTACCTCTGTCACTGTTCTTTGCCTCTCTCCTCCTCATTGTGATCGTGAAGAAGGGAGAAACAAAGAACAGAGCTCCCAGTGCCTTCTAGGGACAAAGATGGGACACTTGGGAGATATGAAAGAACCTTCATACATTTTATCCTGCTCCTGTTAAAAATGCAACAATTGATCACAAATCAGCACACAAAAATCTATACAAATTGTGGGTTTTTTTGTTTTGTTTTTTTATCCCACTTTTTATATTATCTGGCATCAAAATAAAGCCCTATTTATCCTCAAAAACTGTATACAAGTTGAGCTAAATTAACCCTTTGAGGGTTACACAACACACTGCATAGATCCCTCTGGCACTCAAAAGGTTAAAGGAAAAATTTGGTTGAACAAAGCATGCTAAGAAGGGAAAAAATTCTCTTCCTGTAGTGCAAAGAAGCCCTCATCACCAAGGGGTTAAAGAAACACTGAATTAGGGAATATAACTGTAAAGGCTCCCAAACAATAAAATTGGGTTAAAGGGAACTCTGCTTTCGGTTATCTCTCAAACCATAAAGGTTTGAGAGATTAGCCTGGAGGCTATTAAATTATTTTGCAAATATGTACAATATGGGGGATAGTAGTAATAATAAAGTATTACTATCCCTTTAAGCTTTTAAATATCAGAGGTGCAAGCAGTGCATTCATTTGCACATGTCTCTTTTACTCAAAGGGTTAATTCTGAAAGATTTTTCTCTAACTTTTGGAGGGATGAAGAAGCAAAAGAACATAAAAAAAGGCTTAATCAATTGACAATCAGGAGCTGTGTGAGTCATGCACAATTAACTTTACATAAATACTTCATTGCTTGTAGAATGCTAGGGAATCATGAGGATACTTTGACCTTTCTATATACTATAAACTAGTTGGAAAGGTGTAATCTTGCACGCATTGAGAGCCTTAAAGGGACAGTAATGTCCCAAAAAAAAAATTTCTTAGTTCTTTCTAAATAAGAACTAAGTCTCGCTTCCTTATCTCCTGATGGATTCTTACAGAAGGAAGAAAATATAATCTCTCGATTGAGGTGGAACGCAGACTGTATTTAACCCCTAAAGCTGGGCTTCTTCTTTAGAACAACTTTATCTTGATGACAAATCAAGTATGGACTTTTACATGACATAGCTTGCATTTCATTAACCCTTTTGGCAGAGATGATAGCAGTCAGAAACACTGTTTTCCATGTTAGATGTCTGATGGAAATTCGATTTATAGGTTCGAACACTTGAGTCTAGAAGTTGGTTCAATACAATATTTAAGTCCCAAGATGGCACCACCTCTCTGATTCTAGGACGAGATTTTTCAATCTATCTTATAAAATAGACTATATCTTTTTCCGCCCAGTGTTAGAGGAGTACTGCCGACAGGGCGGAAAGCTGCACTTTTAGGGAAGCTGGGCTGAGACTCATGTCATACCCATTTTGCAAGAACTCCAATACTGTTGCTGTAGAGACACTGCTTTGTGATCTTGTTCCTGATACACCAGCAACAAAAGGTGTTCCATACCCTGTCATATCTTGTTAGTGGAGGCTTTCCTGCTTGAAATTATGTTATTTGCCACCCTATATGAGCAGCCCTTTACTTTTAAGTGTTGCCTGAGCGGCAACACTTAAACTGCTGTCAGGAGAAAAATATCTGGATTCTAATGAAACAGAGGCCCCTGATTCAATAGATCTTTCATCCTCTGGAGTGGGATTGGTTCCTGGCATGATAGTCTCACCATATCCGAGTACCATGTTCTTCTGGGCCAGTTTGGGGCTATTAGAATAATCTCTGCCTTATCCATATTTATTTTCCTTATTACTTCCCGGAGCAAAGGGATGGGTGAAAATACATAGGCCAAGGAGAATGTCCAGGGCCGTTTTAGGGCATCCTGAGCCTCCGCTTGTCTGTCTTTCCATTGGGAAAAGATCCGCTTGCATTTTGAATTCCTTTGAGTTGCCATCAGGTCTATTATTGGCACTCCCCATCTTCTTGTGATCTGATGGTATTCTTCCTGATTTAGAGACCATTCTCCTGGGTCTATCTTTGTTCTGCTTAAGAAATCCACCTGGTTGTTTGGTACTCCTGCTATGTGAGAGGCTGATAGTGCCCTTAGATTTCTTTCTGCCCTCTGGAAAATTGGATAGACCTCCTTGTTTAGCTTCAGACTCCTTGTTCCTCCTTGGTTCTTTATATACTGTACTGCAGTCATACTTTCCGATCTTAAATGAACTGCCTTGTTGATTAGTAGTTGCTGAAAATGAAAAGCATGTATTTTACCGCCCTTATTTCTAGAATGTTTATATGTAACCTTCTTTCTTCTGGGCTCAATCTTCCTTGAACTGTTTAGGCGTTCCAAATTCCACCCCATCCTACTAGACTTGCATCTGTGTATGTAATTTCCCAGTGAAGATCTTTTAATGGAGTTCCTCTTTTTAGATTTTTCTTGTTTATCCACCAGTTTAGACTTCCCTTGATCTCTAATGGGAGATGTATGGTCTTGTTGGGGATCCTGCTGATACTTCCAGTGTTTTAAGAAGTATACCTGTAGATGTCTGGAATGATACCTCGCCCATGGGACTATCTGAATTGCTGATGTCATTAATCCCAGACATTCCATCATCTCTTGAGCTGTCCATTTTTTCCCTCTTGAATCTTCCTGATGATATTGGTGATTCTTTCTTCTGATAGAGACGTTATTGCTTGTTCTGTGCTTATTTTCATCCCTAGGAATATGACATTCCAAGATGGTATTAATTGGCTTTTTTCTGTATTTATTAGCCATCCCAGATATGTTAGATGTCCTCTTACTCTCTCTGTAAGAATCTCATATCTCTTCTCTTTCTGCAATAATCAGAAGATCATTCAGGTATGGATTCCTTCTCTTCTTATCTGTTCCAGAGCTGCTGCTAGTACTTTTGTGAATGTTCTCGGCATAGTGGATAGTCCGAAAGGGAGACATCTGAACTGAAAATGCTCCTGATCTATGCTGAATCTGAGGTATTTCTGATCCTTTATTCTGACAGGTATATTATAATAGGCCTCCTGAAGATCTATCTTTGTCAGGAAGTTGTCTGGACAAATCGATCGGAAGACCGAATTCACCGATTCAGTCTTTGATGCATATGACTGTTGAGGGACTTTAAATCCAAGATTATCCTGCATGTTCCAGATGTTTTGGGCACTGCAAACAAGATAAAGTATATCCCTGATCTTTCTTCTTCCTTTGTGCCTGGCTCCACCACTCTTCTTGACAAGCTGTTTTATTTCTGTCTTGAACAGTTTGGCTCTGATTATAGTCCTTGGGATTCTTGATTTTTTTTGAATATCTGTAATCTGGGGGTTTTCTTGAAATCCAGTGGATATCCTGTTTCCAGGATCCTGAGGACCCACTTGTCTATTGTCTTCCAGTGCTGAATGAACTGCTGCAGGCTTCCCCCTACCTGCTCTGGAGACAGGACCCACTGCACATCAGAACTCTTTTTTGAATGAGATCTTCCTTGGGAAATCCTTTCTGAAGGATCCCCTATTATTCTGGATATACTGCTGTCTTCTACCTTCTGTCTGCTTACCCTGGTACCTTCCTTGATCACGAAAAGGATAGTTTCTGGATCTAAATCAAGAGGAACGGACTGGAGACGATCTGGGCTTCATTCCCATAGGTAAGAATGCACTGTGTCCCCATGTTATCTTTTTCATCATTTCCTCCAAATTTTTGACGAACAATTTTTCTCCCTTAAAGGGCAAGGAAATTAATCTATTCTTTGAAGGGATGTCCGCTCCCCAGGATTTTAGCCATAGAGCTCTTCTGGATGATATGGATAAGGCTAAGGCCTTAGCTGATAATCTCAGGGAGTCAAGGGATGCGTCACATATAAAACGGTTTGCCTCTAAGGATTGCTACCTCCTTCAGTAGCTTCGATCTGGAAACCGATGAGTCACTCTTCTCTTCTAGGTTATTTAAAGGGATAGTAATACTTGCAAATTACTAATCCCCATATTGTAGCTTTGTTAAAAAGAAACAGTGTCATCTCTCAAACCCTTATGGTTTGAGAGATGATAGCGCTTAAAGTTCCCCCCTCCCCTGACTGAACACTGACTGCAGGGGAAGCTGTCGTACGACAGTCTTATATGCATCAGGCGGCTCTGCAGCTGGCCGAGACTGTGTTTATAAAAAATAATTTTCACTGAAACGGTCTTCTACGTGTGCTTGAGAGTTGACACTGGGGGCAATAAGTTTCTTTTTAACAAAGCTACAATATGGGGATTAGTAATTTTCAAGTATTACTATCCCTTTAACCAGATTCTCACTGTTCTGGAGACTGATGCCACTGCAGTAGAGACTTTAAGATTGTTACCTATTAATGCACACTCTCTTTAATACGGATTCTATTCTTTTCTCCATTGGGTCCTTAGTGCCGATCCATCTTCTAGCGGAATGGTTGTGTGTTTTGCCAAGCAGGAGACTGCCACATCTATCTTTAGAGGACTGGACCAGAATTTCACTTCTTCCTCTAAAAAAGGATACATTTTTGCAAATCTCTTGGTCACTGATGTTCTTTTATCTGTCTTTTTCCATTCGTCTTGAATTATACTATTAATGGAGTGATGTACCGGAAAGGTAGGAATACTTCTCTGGTTACCTAAGAAGGCTGCGTCCATTATATTTAACTCCTTTTGTTCGTCAGCAATACCCAAGGATTTCCTTATGTACTTTATGAAGCTGTCAATCTTTTCCAATGAAAATGAGCCTATTCCTTCAATGATTTCACCTTCCTCCTCCTCTGATGTATAATCAGAAGGCCCTTGACTGTCCAATTCCTCCATATCTATGTCTTTAGATGATGTACCCTCTTACAGGATCTTCCATCCTGCTCCTCTTCTTAGGGTTTGCTAACTCCTGCATTGATGCAAAGGTTTCTCTCATAGATGTTTGCATCCAGGACAGGAAATTCTGGAACTGGGTGGGAACATCCTATCCTGATGCTTTTTTCACAGCTTTGATCCCTCCACTGGGGTAGCTTTCTTGTCGCAGCCAACACAAATTTTCGTTTTAACTGATTTAGTCTCAGAGCTGCTACTCTCCTTAGGAGTCCCTGTCTCCACTTTTTCCTTTGAAGAACCTCCTTTTGATGTGGTGGACATGATAATTACCTCACTAACTAAACTTAAAACATTAACTTTAATAATTCTACTTAAAAATGTACGCGATATCTCAATAAAGGCATTTAATTACATTGTCTTCACATCGTCTCCTTTATATATCCTCTGCATTTCAGGCTGGATCGCATGCCGTCTTGGCGCCAAACCTAGACCGAAGGGATAAAGCATCTCTGCATAGCCCTTGTTGTCCGTCATTTCCTTCCCCAGTAAGGCCGATGCTGCTTCTTCGAACGTGATCCAGCTCAAGCCTTGACGTCATCCGGCCGGGGTCCTCAGCCGAAGCAAGTCCCAGGACTGGATGAGAATGCTAAAGGTAAGAGCGGCTGAATATTCTTTATGATTTCTCCGTTAGTTCTCAACTCTTACAGTATCTACTCTCAACATATTACAGTGGAGGAAGGAGTACTGTGTCATCCTAAGCCTGCTAAATGTTCGTTCTCACCCAATCCTATCTTCTTAATGTAAAGGTATACGGAGGCTACTCGCCTCACATTCACCAGCTGCAAACCAGGCACACTTTGTAGATCTTTCCAATGAATGAATGATTTAGCAATACCGCGATTCCTGCTCTGCTGCAGAGCCTCCTCCAGTCGTACGACTCTATTCTCCTGCTATCAACTTTACAGCGGACTTCAGGAGAAGGGGGGGAGCTTTGAATCCCTATATCTCTCAAACCATAGCAGTTTGAGAGATTGGGTTTGGAACATATTTATTAATATTTTAAACTCTATAAAAACGGGAAACAATTTTTTGGGGACATTACTGTCCGTTTAAAAGGGATAGAAATGTTAGTAGATTGTTGAGTCTTCTTTATAGTAAATGTAACACACATTGTGCTATTTTTAGCAACTTGTATTAGATGTAGAAGCCCCCCCATCCCTTCTGGCCACCTCCCACTGAATCTGGTCCCAGTACAGACGGATGCAGCGAGGGACAAACTTCAGTAAATATAAGGAAAACCCTGTTCCCCTTGACAAAGGAGGGCAGAATTTCCGTTTGCTTCCTGAAGTTTGTCCCTTGCTGCATCCATCCCAACCAGACAGATGCCGCATGATGTGGCCAGAAGGGGAGGGAGGGGGATCATTCTACATTTAATATCTTTTGAATGACAGAAAAGCAAGTTGCTAAAAATAGTGCATTGTGTTACATTTTTTACTATTTAAAAAAAAAAAAAAAAAAAAATTGTGCTAGTTTTCAAGAGGAGAAAAGAGGGGGCACTCTCGAGAGGGAAGAGGGTTTTTTTTTCCCGTGAAACACCTTCTAAAAACATGCAACACAGGAAAGAGGGGGATGGAGTACTCAAGATAGTGGAAGTAGTCTTTCAGATGGGTCTGCCTGTGTCACTGCAGTGAATTGCACAAGACATTGAGATTGGGCTAATCTGGAAGGTATAGAAAGGGAATGGATGTAAATAAAGATCTGCAGTTTCATCCAGCAAGTGATTTGTCTAGGAACATTCAAATACTATGCCTAAAGCATAGAACTGAAATGAATGACTGATGTCAACAGAAAGGGTGCGGATCATTAACACACATGCTTCAATCTCCACATTGCAGACAATTAATACCATAAGTATATGCAAAAATCTAATCCTTTAATGATATTTCTTTCCTGTATTATAAGGTCTCTTTATTCCAATTACACTGAAAAGCCCAGAAAATGAAAGAACACCAACAAGATACTGTTAAAGTTGAGACATCAACCAGCCTAAATCTCCCTCTTGCAATTCAGACTCTGAATAATTAAAAAACACCAGTATTTAGAGCAATTGTAAGGTGTTTTTCCCCTTTAACGGCCAGAGAGGCAAGCAACGGATTGCAAAGCAATGCACGGTGTACCCCTCTAGCACTCAAAGGGTTAATGCCACAGCTCGTAAAGAAGATCAAACAGATCAGTGGTTCCCAACAGGCGTGTCAAGACGCACAAGTACATGCAGCTTAATGTCATTTTAAATAACCCTTCTCGTACTCTGCAATTAGATGATCCACCCTCTGGCTGAGAAGGTGTTAATCACATTGTGTAACAAGCACGTTTCATGACAGAGGTGTCTGTAAATGTACAGGAACGGCCCACACCAACAGATTCTTATCTGAAGCTTGAACACTGCACACGGTGCCTTAGCTTTACTCAGGAGAGAAAAAAAAAAAGCAGCCCTATAGTTTAGGAGTTTATAAACCCCTTGGACCAGAGAAGTGCAAAACACTTTTTTGTGAAAGTATTTTACCAGGAAGAATACATTGAGATTGTCTCTCGTTTTCAAGTATGTCCTGGACTCATTTTATCTATCTCAGAGGTGAAAGACTGAGCTGATCTTGCTCAGAACCTGCAACCTCACGGTCTGAGCACATTCTACAGCTGGTGCCTTAACCAACTGAGCCATCTCAAAGCAATGCACATCTCTCTGGTTGTCAAGGTGTTAAAGGGATAGTATTGTCTTTTTTTTAATAAATATTAATATTGTAGGCATAAAAAATAAAAAAGTTAAAGTTAAAAATTGTAATGCAGTTGGCATATGGTAGTATGGAGAAGAAAAACGTGTGGATGTTCACAAGCACCGCAGATAGTTTATTGGAAATATGCAATTTAAATATGCACCCATAGAGACATCATGAATGGTGTATCAGAGAAACTCATATTTATATATATATATATATATATATATATATATATATATATATATATATCCGGAATACAATAATCCCATTACGTATTTTGTAGGATATGTCTCTTCTGTGGTGGTTGTGGCAGATTATACACGTATGAAGTCTCCATTCGATTTAGATGCTATTCACTGCCATAGGTTACCCAGAAGCGAGGCAGATTGGAACGAGGCTTGGAGGGCAACCTCCGTAGACCTCAGCTATAGGCCTCGCTTCGGAGAATGCCAGGCGGGAATTTTGATGCCGACAATTTACATTATGTATTTAAATAAGTATATGCAGTTATTTTATGTTTTCATCATAATTTATCCCCTGAGGAAGTGAGAAGAATCCCACGAAATGCGCATTATCATCAGTTTGTGTACAAGTGAGAAGGGTCTCACGATACGTGTAGGGAAGATATTATTTGTATTGCTGTTCAATAGACTGTTTTTTATATATCTCATCTGAGTGGAACATACATAGTTTTATTCAACGTCCCAGCCGTGTCAGGCTCTATGTACATCTTTACTTCGAAGACTCCGGTGAGTGAATATTATTGGGGGGCACTTTCCCCACAGAGATACGGTCGCTCTTAGAGAGGTCTTGTATTTTAGGTTTATAAACGGAGCTGTACCTAAACAATCGGTGACCATTTGCCACAGTGTCGAAATCTGTGGACTCCTCTGGGACGGAAAGTTTTAAGAAAAGGCTGAGACCAGTCCATCAACGGTTTTCTTTTTATCCTTGGAGGCATTCCTTACAATAAATTATCTTGTAAGTAGATTTGTTTTAAATACCCCATTTATTCTATCAGATGTTACTCTCAAATAGTTTTTTGTGATTTTTTTTTTTCTTCTTTTTTCTATTAAAAAAAAAAAAAAAAAAAAATTATATATATATATATATATATATATATATATATATATATATATATATATATATATATATATATATATATATATATATAATATACAATGTTAAGGAAGCACGAACGAAACATATGCACATGCCTGGGTGCCAGATAATTTTAAATCCATATATACTTGAAAATCAGATAATTTTAAATCCATATGTACTTGAAAATCAGCACTCTCAGGAAACTTCTTATAGGTGAAATAACAGCTTTATTGTGGATCAACGTTTCGATCCCCACTGGGATCTTTGTCAAGATCTTGACAAAGATCCCAGTGGGGATCGAAACGTTGATCCACAATAAAGCTGTTATTTCACCTATAAGAAGTTTCCTGAGAGTGCTGATTTTCAAGTATATATCTATCTATCTATATCCTTCACTGGAACGGTTTGCAAGCACACTTTGTAGACCATTCCAGTGACTGATTTCTCTCTCAATAATGCAATATCGGCTCTGCTACAGAGTCACTGCTTGTTAAGGGATCGGATTCCCCTGCAGTCAGCTACAGCGGTGACGTCAGGAAAAGGGGAGGGGGGGGGGACTTTGGTCCCAAATATCTCTCAAACCATAAAGGTTTGAGAGACGGGACTGAGGGCATTTACTTTTATTTTTTATGCCTACAATATTAAGGTTTATTTAAAAAAAAAAAAAAAAAATCCCTTTTATTTATAAGCTCTCTTAACTCTTTGAATGCCCAACTCATTGCAACAAAACACATTGTATACTTCTGTGGCCCTCTAAAGGTTAATCCCATACCAAAATGTCACCAAACGTGCTGAGACCCCAACATTATGGGCTGTAATAGAAGGAAAATCAAAAAGGAAAAACACGGTCAGAGTTGTTACCAAGACATTTAAACTTGTTGGAACGAGACTTAAATGTTTGAAGGAAATAAAAAGTTTAGCTGTAGATTACAAACCCGTTTCTAAACAATCAGGTTAGAGGTGTGGAGCGATATCATGTTTTTGGTTTCTGCAATGCCCAGAGGTGTGGGAACCGCTCCTATTACACACCTACACCCGATACAGAGCTCTAGGTTTTCTGAAGGAATTTTTATTGGTGTGTGCAGATGCGAGCTGGGTCTACTGTAAGACAGAGACAGACAAGTGAAAAACAGATTCAAATGTGCGTGAGGCCACACACACAAAGTAAAAAAAAAAAGGATGCAATTCTGGGGAAAACCAACTGCACAATATGGAACAAATAAATAATGCTACAGTTCATATTGATTGAAAGGGGATTTTAACCCTTTGAGTGCCAGCAGGGCTCAGATGGATAAAGCAAGGCGGGTGTGAAGGAGAGCAGTGTGGGATGTTAGAATGTGGCGGATGAGGTCACCCAGTTCTAATCTGCATAAACAGACAACGATGAATATCGCAAAAGATTTCTTAAAATAAAAATGGCAAACAGAAAGAGGCGATTTTTGACAGCTCATTCAAAATCACCTATTTGTTACAAAATGGCAGTTTCATTTTAAAACACAATTTTTAACCCTTTGAGTGCCACAGAGGTATCCAGTCACCCCTTCTATAGTGAAGCATTCCCCAGAAGTGTTCCTCTGGCTTTGTACATACTATTCCTAATGATGTGTTTTATTAGACCGAAAGAATCAAATTTGAAGATGCCGCTAATGTTTCTTTATCCCAGAACAGTGCCATGTAAAAAGGCGGTGCATGAAATAGGCATCATTAAAGGAATTGTAACCCTTTATTTTGACTTTACATATTCTGAAAGTACATAATATATACAGTCAAACCCGATTACACTATATATATCCTATATAATAATTTGCGTGTAACGCCCGACATGCGCAGTTGACACTGCTGCGCGTGCGGCAGTCACGCGCAGTAGAGACTGCCCGTGCCGCAGCTGAAACAGAGCTGGGCGCTCCAAAGGAGCGTCCAGCTCTGTATCAGCAGCGGCACGGGCAGTCTCTACCGCGCGTGACTGCCCCGTGACTGGCTGCCAGAGGCACTGTGGCCCGTGTAACGGGCTGTTCAACTAGTGTATATAGTGAAACGCATAGGGCACTACAGCTATTATACACACAGGAGTGATTAATCTATTAAACTAAAATCAGTACTGATATTGCTGTTTTACTAATCTGACAGGTTATATTCTAAATAGGACTTCTTCACCTAGTTGCAAATATTGATGGTTTTAACTACCAGCAAGGATGAATTTTTGCATTTAAAAATCATGATTTAAATCAAGTCTGACTGACTAGTGATTTAAATCAAACCCACCCTGGTGAATAGGCTCCATAGAATAACATCACTTCTCCAGTTCATATATCACTGGAGAAGTCATCTCTACTTTATCACCACTTAGTAAATCTACCCCAGGCCTAGCAAAAAGTTAGGCTTTGAATTAAAGTGGAACTACCACCTCTTAAACACTAACTTCAATAACTCCCCATCTGGCGACTAGCAGCTTAGTAGTGCTAGTCGCCAGAATTATTATCTTATTCAGAAGAAATATGCATTCTTACCGGGCTGACAGCAACACGGAGCGCAGACATCTTCCCATAGTGACGTCTGCGCACCTGCGCTGTCAGTCCCTTTTGGAGCCAGACTGCACCTAGCAACGCCTCCTAGAGCCAGCTTGGACTGACAGCGCAGGCATGCAGACATCACTATAGCAAGATGTCTGTGCTCCGTGCTGCTGTGAGCCCGGTAAGAATGCACATTTCTTTTGAATAAGGTAATAATTCTGGCGACTAGCACTACTAAGCTGTTAGTTTCCAGATGGAGAGTTATTGAAGTTAAAGTGTTTAAGAGGTGGTAGTTCCGCTTTAAAATATTTGACCGATCTTGTATTCGGAAGGATCGATATCTTATCTCAATACTGAACTATTGCTTCAAATACAACTAACTAGATTGCCATGTTAGCTGGCCTCAGTGAGCCCTGTAAAAGGCAAGAATGGCTTCCTCCATTGAACATATGCAATAAATAGATTTTCAGCTTTAAGATAGCATTTTACAGATGCTAGTATGGTGAACAGAAAGGAGTGGCCAGCCTCCTCCAATGTCTGTAGGTTGGAGCGATCTCATTGGCTAGGTATCGATATCTAGTCAATGAGACGGCTCCGACTTACAGAAGTCTCTGTCATTGGAGAAGGCTGGCTAGAGGGAGGGGAGCAGAGGCAGAGTTACAGACTGCGGGTATAGCACTGTACCTGCAGTCTATACGGAAGTGCAGTCTTTAAAAGTTAATTTTCTGCATCAGACAAAAAAAAAAAAAAAATTCAAGAATTCCACTTAATGCCTAGGTAATCTAACGTTTATCAAACATTTGTACTGGGGTGTTAGATCCCCTTAAGGGAACTATATTACCAGATCTGTCAGATAACTGCCTACAGGACAAAACCAAATTCCCCTGACAGTTTGCTGCCACTTTAAAGGGATAGTAATACTTCGTTTTATCTTTATTTTATTTTGTAGGCATTAAAAAAAAACATGGACGATATAAGTCTTATCTCTCAAACCTTTACGGTTTGAGAGATATTCACAAGCAAAATTTCCCCTCCCTCCCCTTTTACCTAGTGTAAGCCATCCCTTCTCAGATGTGGAATGCAGTCCATAGACCAGACAGATAACAGAAGGGGACAATCTTCTTCCTATGAGAACAATGAAAACCCTGCCCCCCTTGACAAGTTTTTCAGCTTTTTCCCTTATCTTAATTGAAGATTGTCCCTCTCTGCAGTATACCCGGGCACCTCCCTTCTGATCTGGCTAAACAGTGTTACATCAGTAAAAGGGGCGGGAGGGGGATACTTTGTCATTGAATTACTCTTGAACTACAACTCTGACAGAATTGAAATAACACTTTCCAAAGTCCAAACACTATGAGGATTAATTAGAGCTGCTTTTATTATGAAACATTACTATCCCTTTAAAGCATATCGTTAAATTTTAAAGGGGTTATTGGTCCTTTAACCATGTGTGCCAGATAAAAGTCTAAAACATTGCCAAGCAATTTGTTTGCCATCCATCTGGCACTCAAAGGGTAAAGGACATTCCCACTTGAGTAGAGGAGGATCAATCAGTTGCTGTCATTCTGACAGCTCTACCATTGCTTCTTATGTGCAGAGGACTTCAAACCTTGAACCTTGACAAGTGTTTAAAATCAACTAAGAAGCTATAGTCTAGAAAAGCCATCACTGCTAATTGATTTGGTACTGAGATCTATTAGGCTTCTACACATCAAACAGAATTCCAAAGAGATCTAGTAATTACCTTAAGTCTCGAGCGAGTTCTGTTGTCTTGTTTTACATGGATGACTTGTACAACCTGTTGGTGCTCACACAGGCCTTGAATTTATCATGTTAAATAAAATAAACTATAAAAATGTATAAAGGAAAATGAATAGTATATGAAAAACCTTTGATGGCAGGAGCCTAAGAGTAATTGTTCTAGATATGTTTTTCAAGTTTGGCATAGTCTCTGCACAAATTGCTAGTGTTGATCCAACATGATCATTTCCGCAGAAAACATCAAACAGTTTTCACCGAGGGGACAAAGGGTTTGAGAACATGAAAGTTACAATTGTTGCACACAAAGAAATGGTATTTGTTTGTGGCTTTGAAAGTTTTTGATCGCTTTATTTAGCGCTCAGGAATAATAACACTCCATGATTTTCCCTTTACTAGTTAGTAAACATTCCTGTATGTTTTGAGAGCAACCATGGATATAGCTTGGACCAAAATAAAAATATGTAGGAGCGAGTGGAGGGGTGCAGGTACTCAGGCGAATATAAAATAGTGCAAAAGTTTAGAAGCCATGGCTCAAAGGGTTTTTCCACCCCTGGGATAATGTCTGTATCAGACCACAGGCAGTTACCAGACTCTAAAGTCAAGCAATAGCAGAGAAGTGGGGATGGATAACAATGTCTGTGCTACAGTGGAAAGCTTAGATAGGGTTCGCACCCTAAAACTATTAGAAGGGGTAGATCTAGATACAGCATTTGCCTCTGTAGCCGTTGGAAACTACAAGTCGCATCACCAACCTGCCAATGCCAGGCTGGCAATAATGGGAGTTGAAGTTCCCCAACAGGAGAGGCAATGGTGGCACACCACTGATCAACTCCTTTACTTGACTGGCATCATCCCTAGTGGGAGAGTGTGAACTCCACTTATTATCAACCTCTTATAGTAGGAAAATCCCCAGCCATTTTCCAGAAATCTCCAAACAATGACATTCAATGACACCTCTTTCTAAAACCACTGCACCCACCACCCACCCATACAAAACAAAGATAAAGCATTTACATATCAGAGGCACGGTACATCTTTAACATCACATCCTCTGTAAACAGGCATGGTATTTATTAGTATCCTTCAAAATCATTTGCTAGATTACCAAAAAACGGAGCTTGGGTCAAGCAAATGCATTATTAGTGCACCACACTTGCACCATTACTAGAAGGGGGTTTTGCACCAATCTGGCAATGAGACCTGGAGATTTAAAGGCATCTTATCACAGGGATCGAAAACATCCGGGAACATGGGAGGCAGGGCTTATACGTGTTTGGAGTATTTAATATACACGTCTATATATAAAATACTCCAAACATGTAGAAGCCAGAACTAAAAGTTTTTCAAGTGGCTACAAAAGAAGTTTTGTTGGCTCCAAAAGATTTCTAATGTTTTCCACCACTGCCCTTTCACCTAAAAACCACAGAGTTTCAAAGTGCTTTCATCTACATGTTGTATTACAAGCTTTATATTTAGTAAAATAGTGGAAGTAATTTAAGTTTACAGAGTATGCTAATTAAGGTATCATGCAGGTACTTCCTGTCTTACACCTATGTTACCTCCCTCACTGCTCAGCCATTTACTGCGTTCCCTCCCCTAGCACTGAATTGGTTAAATGTCAGTTAGTTGGGGAGGTAATGAAACATAAGACAATAAGTACCTGCACTGCATGTCCTAATTAGCATAATCTACAAATCTTAACTTAAAAAACATGTTTTCAAATTAAAAAATAATGACTCATACAACAGAGGTGGTTGGAAAAGCTCTTAAACTCACCACTTTTGCCATTAGGCAATGGGGTCCCTTTAAGGATGAAGACTAGGGCTTTAACCTCCTTAGTCAGAATCTAGCAACATCCTTGTCTATAGACCTTTAACTCATTCTCAATAAAGCCAATGCACCCTTTTACAACTATCTTTCTGTGACCTCTTCTTAAAAGGGCAGGTATTACCAGATATTTGCCCTATCCTCAAATCTGGTCACCTTGGAGCAGGACTGTCAGTTAACATGAAAGATGAAAAGGTGTCTAAAAGGTGACCCCTAATTCATCTGTAATGCATCACACAGGATAGGACCTATGCAGGTCTAAGGAGAATATAGACATAGAATTTATGGCTGACTTCTGGTGCGTTACAGCCGAGGGGGTCAATTTTCTGAGCCCCGTGAGAGGCTGATAAGCGCCATTTTGGGGTTGCACAGCTCAGCCTCAGGCATTTGCCCCATAAGACTGCCCTCATTTAAGCAAACTTCATAAAAACAACATAAATGCCTTTTAAATTAGAGCTTTCACTTTTTAATAAATAGGTTGTTTTGAAAAGGGCATGCAAAATCACCCATATTTATGTTAGTTGCTTTAAATTCCACACAATAGCTTGAGATATTTAGCTTCATGTGTTTGTCAATTTTTGCAGCTGAGCTAGTACACCCGTTAGGAAATGGCAGTTGGTAATGCAGAGCAGTGTGGAATGTTTGAGTCCTTGATGAACACCTGCAGAACTTGATCTGACAAATAAACATATGGTAATCTTCTGTTTTAAATGAAAATTGCCTCACAAATACAATTTGGAAGCTCTTTCCAAGTCACCCAGTTACTACAAAGTGACAGCTCCACTTCAAATCAGAGAATCCCCCAAAGAATCCTTTTCAAACCAGTAACAGCCCACCCTCTCCTACTTTTCAGCATTCCACACTCCACCTTCCTCTTCAAACAATGGCCAATGCCTACAATACTCCTGACAGTCTTCACTGAGTAAGCTACAATAAAATAGCAAAAATATAAAAGGCCAGATGTATGTTTGTCCAATGCAGTCATGCGCAGTAGAGACTGCCTGAGCATACGATGCAGTCACGCGCAATAGAGACTGGCCGGATGCAGGCGCGGGGAGGCCTGGGTACACAGGCTTTTACACTAGTAGACAAATAAATCACCAAGGATATAAAGTGGGAATTTAACCTCATGAATGAAAGAAATCTGAAACATTGCCTGGCAATGCACTGTAGACGCCGTAGAATTCAAAGGGTTTAAGACTTACTCAAGTGAACAGAAATTTAGCCAAAGTTGTATTTCTCACCTATAGTGATGTTAGTTTGCACCAAAATTGCTCACCACCTTATCTTATGGATTATGGCCCTAAGGACATTATGAAGAACACAAAAATGACCAATTCTGGTCAAGCCAAATACAGAATGGTGTGGAATAAAAATCCCCTTTGAGTTAAATGAGGAAAGTGGGTAATGTCATGTAAATGGAGGTTATTATAAAGTGCAAACTCTCCTTTAACCCTTGTAAGGGTGTGAAACACATTGCTTGGTAATGCTTTGGATGCCCCTTTGGCACTCAACAGGTTATGAGCTACACACAATGAAGACAATATCTACCTTTAGATTAAGTCGACTTTAACTCCGCAGCCTTGACTGAAATGTTCAGAGTATTGAAGGTGGAGGCAGAAAATTGGATGAGTCATAAAACAAATTACAAATAAACTTACAGTTAAAAGATAAAAGCATCCCTGACCTGTTTAAACAAGAATAAAACCTGTCATTGTTAGACCAGCAGACACAAAGTTGTGCTGCATTACAAAGACTATAGAATGGGGCTTCTAGAGCTTTTGCCAGATAAAATCCTATATAATAATTTGCTAGAATGTTTGTCAGAAGCCATCATGAGCAGTAGAATCTGCCCGAACGCACAGAATGCTGGGAGGTCTATGCTGGGAACATTCTGTGCTTTCGGCCAGTCTCTACAGTGCATGACTGCGTTGGCGGCAGGACGCAGAGCAGGACCGGCTTCTTATCCCTTTGAGTGCCAGAGGGGTACGCAAAGCAATGCGTTGCGTACCCCTCTGGCACTCAAAGGGTTAACATCGCCCGGACCTTGGCCCGTGTACACGGGCTTTTACACTAGTATACTATAAGGAAACTGACTGGACTGTTAACCATTTAAGTGTTAGAGAGGTCTGGCACTCAAAGGGTTTAAGTTCAAACCAGTGTTTTGTTTGGCAGTCTAAGGGATGGCTACTGACTAGTCTGACAGACTTGGCATCATGTCAACCCATTAAGAACCAGAAGGATGTGGAACATGAGGTGAAAGAATAAAATATCCCACAAAAAAAAAGAGACATTGACTACCAAATCTGTATACTGTTACTCCAACATATAAAAACAAATTCTGTCATACAGTCACTAGTTCTACACATACAATCTATAATTAAAGGGAATTTATTGCCTATAAATGAATAGGGTTCATACCCATTTAAATACAATTTATTTCTAGGCAGCATTTGTAAAAATGTTATCTGATAATGTGCCTCAGAAGAGATGTACTGCACGAATTAAACAAGGACCAGCTTAGAAGACAATCCCTGTGCACGGATAGAGAACTGGTTATATGACAGAATGCAGGGACTTGTTGAAAGCTGAACCTTTGTAAGTGGGAGTCCCGCCTCAGTGTTCAGTACTGAGCCAATGCTTTTTAATTACACAGTGATCTTGATGTAGGTACTGGAAGTAGTGTCTCCAGCTTTTGATAATACTAACCCATATCAATAAAAATCCACTCAGGGCAGGACGGTGTGTGTGTGTGTGTGTTGCGTGCGTAGGAGGATTCAGAAAACTGAGTGAAAGGGTAGGAAAATGTAAGATGAGGGTTAATATAACTTGAAGGTTTTGCATTAGGGTTGCATAAGCTAGCATAAATAATAAGTGGGAAAGTACTTGGGGAATTCTAGTTAGAAAATGATTTAAGAGAACTCAGATTAAACAACATAATGCATTGTCAGTCAGCTGCTGCAAGAGTCAAATGGATGCAGTCATGTATAAAAAGAGTTACAGATCCATGGGATGAAAACAAATTGTGTCACTGGTGCCCAAAACAATAAAAAGACATAAGGAACAAAAAAAGTGCAGAGCTTTGCAACAAAACTGCTAAAGGGATTAGAGTAGTTCCATATAAAAAGAGATGGGGCAAATTAAGTTTATTTACAATAAAAGAAGATACCCCTACTATTTACAAATCTATAAAAAGGCAAATACAAAGACATCGGGTGAATGCTTTACTCAAACAGCTGAGCAAAAAAGGGGCTCATCCATTAAGACTGGATGAAGAATGCTTTCAACTAAAATAAAGGCAGATATCTTTTACAGAAATGCATTGCCTCCAGAGACGGTGTGGGCAGATATTGGAGTTACATTCAATAAGCACTGGGTAACATTTTAGCTCAGAGCAATATAGACTGTTCTAATGCAGAGAGGATGTTGAGTCAAGTAGATTTTTGACTGATTTGTGGGGTCAGATTATTTTAACCCTTTTGGTGCCAGAGGGGTATGCAATGCACTCAAAGGGTTAAACTACTTGGAGCATACCTGGAAATTGCTAATCTTAACTTGCCGTGACTTTGGATCAACAAAAACAAGGGTGATACAAAGGACGAACTTGATGGATGTGTGTTTTCAACCCCACCAACTACATTAAAAGACTGATTTAAATCAAAAGGAAATTTGACCTTTTTTTGGCCACAATGAATCACCTCACTTATTCTGTAAATAGAGGGAGATAGGAATGGAAAACTAAACTAAAGGATGAGAGACACGTCACTTTAAATTTTCAAAGGGGGGGGACACTTGAAAAACTCAAGTCATGGCTACAGAGCAAGTCAAATAACCAAAGAAGTGATAACAGTTTAAAAATTTTCCTACATAAAAGGTAAGCATACTACATATGTATTTTGTAACTGGTCACCTAAAGGCATGAATACATTTATCAAATGCAAGTTTTGTCGAATAAGATGAATATTTTCTGTGATATGAATAACCTGCTTTTGCTATTAGTTGATGACTTTTTAAAATCAATTCTATGTATAAATTAACATTTAGGGGATAGTGTATTTACTCATAGAATTATCATCTTATGATAAGGTGTTTAATGATGCAATCATGATTTTAACGCATGGCATCTTATGACAAAACTATGCACTCCAGGTTGATCAAATGTATACTATGTGCAGGGCTTATAATTTGAAGTCCTTTGCTACTAGCCAGACCTGAAAAGTTACTCGCCACTGCAAGCCAAAACATACCCACCAGGGCTGAATTTCTACTCACCAGGGCTAAATCTTCACTCGCCATTGGCTAGTGACGAGTGGAAGTTTTGAGCCCTGCTATGTGCATTAGCCACTTCATCACAGCTTGATGAAATGCAGAGTTTATTTGCACTGATTGATGTTTTCTGGGATCTGACCATGTTCCTGTTGATATCGGAGACTAGTGGTGGGCGCGGCCAGTGTGGTGGGTTCATTACATTGTATCCAAAGCATGGTGCTCCCAGTGTCTAAGCCCATCTTCTTGTTGAAGATACTGTAACTTGTTACAAAACACAAAAGAATTCACTATTTTTATTACATGTCCAGACATGGTGATTCTTAATGACTCCATGAGTGTGGCACCCTGAATTTCTCTTCTCAAAGCACTGGCACAGCTATCCTGCCAACTTTCTCCTTAAGCATCATTTTCCTAACACCTTCCTTATTAAACACGACAGCAAAATTATTTTATGAAACCAGTCACAACACTCACCTGCCGCCACCTTTATCATGGGAAAAAAAACAAAACAAAAAGTAGTTGCACAACACGACCAGAATCCTAATGAAATTATATCAATTAAACCCAAAGATCACAGTCATCCTTAAACAATAATTATTGCATTTCTCCACTACCACACCCCAGATACAATGGGAACAGAACCCTTCTTAAAAACCCAGAATACCCTGCCATTCTACTTAACCCTTTAAGTGTCAAAGAGGTACCCAATGCATTGCAAAGCTATACCTCTGAGACAAAGGACAGAACGTCAGTACATGGTTACCATTTTGAGAAGTGTCACACTTGCTACCCTCCTTCTTGAACCAGAAAAAGGCATACCCTGCCACCATAATACTGTCAGTCAACCAACCTCTCCAAACATTTGGCACAGAGATTCTACAAAACTAAAAGGTCCTCAGCACCTCTTGCCACCTGCCTCCTCAAAATTATGGAAATAGAATTTAAGCTACTTCCATTATCAACCAGGGCCCCACCAACCCAGGCTCTCTGTCTCTCGAAATCAAGGGATGTGGCACCACTTAACCAAATCTGTGTCCAACCAAGGTGGGACAGTGTCCTCTTTTTAACCACAGACACAGCAATACCACCATTCTTTCAAAACAGGGAAAACCATTTAATGTGCCAAAGACATAATAGCCCCACACATGCAATTCCTAAATTGTGGGAATGGTAACCCTTGCCACAAACCAAGGGTACCAGTGGGATACCATTTCTTGACTCAGCAACTGTAAAACCAAAAGCAGCAATAACACCATCTCTTGCCACCACAGTCTTCAGCCCAAGGTCACAAATGTGACAAGATCCCTTGAAATCACATATCCCAAACCAAGGACACCACTGTGACAAGCTCCCTTGTTAGGCCAAATGTCAACACCACAAGTCTCAGATCAAGAGGCCCAATGTGACAGCATCTCCTCACACCAACTGTCAAACCCCAATTGTTATCTCAGGAGCCCAGAACTTCTTTTTAACTAGAATTATCAAAGCAAGTCCTGGAAACATGTTCTTTAAAACCATAAAAACGCGTTTTCAACCTACAGCTCTCCAGATATTTCTGGACTACAGTTCTTATCACTTTTAGACTAAGGATCATGGGAATTGTAGTCTAACAGCATAAGAACTAGTGGTTGCCGAATCTGCACTAAACCCACATACTCTGAGAATCATGTACTAACCAAGTGGTACAATTCTGGAGCAATCCATCCACACCATAGAGGAGAGATACAAATTGGTATAGCTCTAAACGTGCTTTTTTAACCCCTTGAAAGCTGTGCGTTCCCTATGATGCAGTCGGCTGATTCCACAATGGTACCACACAGTACATCAGCCCCCGCCCAGTCTCTCACCTTGAATTCGCGGCTGTGTTGCGGGGTGTACTCCAGAGTCCACAGGGAGCGCAGGAGCTTGGCCAGCTGCTCGGTCACTTCCCCTCGGTCCTGTGCCCCGGGGCTGGGCAGCGGGCTGGCATTCTGGTTGTTGCCGGGACTATCGGATGCCTCGCTCTCCTTGTACTGCTCCAGGCCCAGGAATTCAGCGAACAGGTCGGTGTTGCTCAGGCACTGCAGCACGGCGTTCATGAAGCAGGTGTTGCCGTGGTTCTTTAGCCCGGATAGGCCCGGTACCTGAGGGCTGGGTGGAGGCTGCAGATGGAGCGGAGAGGAGTCCAACTCGCGCACCGCATTAGCCGCCGGCTCAGCACGGGCAGGGGAGCAGGGCTTGTCCCGGGCAGGCTCTGGCTCATGCTCGGTGCTGAGATGGGACAAGGTGCTGAGGGTCCGCAGAAAGCGGCTCACCAGACCTCCGCGCCGCCAGAACAACCTCTTCCCCAGGGATGCCTTCTTCTCCTTCCCGCCGGCCGCCGGGGCAGCGGGGGAGCCCGACACCTGCGACATGAGGGCGGCCCCGGGACGCCGGGCATCCCCCTCCCGCTGCGGCCGTGACCGGGGGACAGAGGTGGAAGGCTGGGTGTCGAACTAGGCAGGGGGACGGGCCCCAGTCCGATGTCCCAGTACACAATGTTTCCGCTCGGGGGCACCGTACCAAACGGCCGGGTCCAGCGATGGAGTCACGTGATCGGGACCGCGCAGGGCACTTCCAAGGTACCGCAGTCGCCTCCGCCATATTGGTAAAGGGCTAAGGGAAGCGTCGCCCTAACTTATCACCATGGTAACAAGTCAGCCCCACCCTCTTGTGCTGAGGTCCTGCACTGAGAGGAAGCTGATGTTCATAGCGGAATCGAAGCATTGATGTAGCGGACCATCTGCAGTTCAACCCTGTGAGTGCCAGAAAGGTGCAAATACACACGCATTCAAATCATTAAACCAATCCCCAAATTCCAATTGATTTAAATGGGGATTTTTAACCCACGGAAGACCTCGTCGTCAATCATTGGGGTTCAAACCCCAGTACTTTGTGTTTCAGCTTCAATGAGTTGGGGACAACACTAGCAATACCTCCCAAGTGTCCCTCTTTAGGAGGAACAGTCCCTCTTTGAGACCCGAATCCCTTTCTTCTTTCCTACCTTTGTGTCCCTCAGTGTGTTGTGTATAATTTGGCTGACCATACCTCACCTTTAAAAAGGGACAGATAGGAAATAGGCATATTTCAGGAGTGCATCAAAATCAAAGCAACCCTGTCATAGGTGTGCGTACAGGGTGTGCTAATCGCAAGGCCGGATTAAAGTAGGGGCCGAGGGACCTGCAGCTCCAGGCCCACAGTTTAAAATAGGCCCAGGCCACCCGGCATAAAAAGCCGCCCGCTCGGACGCCCCCACCCGCGAAAACAATCGCTCCGGCTGTCGGCAGCTAAGCGATGTTCCCTAAGTGCCATTGTCAGTGTCTGTCACTGACATTACGCTTCCCTTCATTGAGTCTATAGAGACTCAATGTGTAGGGAAGCTACTTGATAGCTGCACATACGTACGCAACCTTCAGGCCTGCATACCATGTGCATGATGATGACAACACCATTGGGGACGGGGCCACCAATACTAAGCTCGTCACGCGCTCTGCGCGACAGAACACCGCATTATGCACTTCCTGTCTTGAATCGTCTCTTTGCTAGCAGCTTATGTCGGTGGCCTGTATCTGATGTGGGCAGTGTGTGGAGATGGACACAGTGGGCAGTGTGTAGAGGTGGGCAGTGGGCACAGAGTGTGGCGGTGGGCACAGAGTGTGGAGGGGGTCAATGGGCACAGTGTGGAGGGGGTCAGGACAGAGACGGGTGAACAGTGTGTGTGGAGGACAACAAGGTGGATAGGGTGTGGAGGGGAGACAATGTGGAGTTGGGCAGGGTGTTGGAGGTGGACAGTATGTGGAGGTGCCCAATGAGGCCAGTGCGTGGAGGTGGTGGGCACTGTGGAGGAGGACAGGGTGTACAGTGTATGGAGAAGGACAGGGTGTGGAGGTTGGCAGTGTGTGGAGGTGGGCAGTATGGAGATGGACAGGGTGGACAGTTTGTGGAGGTGGGCAGTCTTTTTACTGTTTTCTGTCTGTAAAATGCAGTTTGAATCAGTGGTATTAAAAGTAATGTGCAGTGGCTAACCATTCTCCCTCCCATAAAAGCATTCTAAATTACAATATATGCCAAAGTGGAGAGTTTTAAGTTCATAAGTGTAAATTTGGCAACATCTGTTGGTCACATTGCATAACTAATTTGTTATTATATTCGTATGTTGTGTGCCCATTTGGTTCCCAGTCCAGATTAATACATTTATTCATTTATTTAGCACACACACATATACATATACACACATGTGCGCACGCACGTGTGTGTTTGTGTTTTTGGATGCACACCCTAATGCAATTGGCTGCGCACGCCTATGAACCCTGTAGTATGCATTTTCATATGAGGTGAGGTATGGTCAGCCTGTGTATAAAAGTGTATCTCATTGCTCATATTAATGTTTCTTTAAACTCAAAGTGGAACTATGACCTACACTATAATCCCCCCGTAGATATAAATATATTTATAAGTGCAAAAAATCCTGAATTATTAAATATAAAAGGTCTTATGTTTTAAATTTACTTGCATGTGACAGAGCATCCAGAAGAGAGAGTTGCCATCTTGCTGATGGATTAAATGATTGGCAGCGCTCTCCCTCCTAATTTTACCATATAAACCTGTCCTCTTCTCAGGGACCGGTGTTCTGTGCACACTTGGCTGCAAATATGCATATATGCATACACTTCACAATGAGCAGCAAAGTTGGTGGGTGGGGATTCTTTCTTACAGTTCACTTTTAAAAAGTTGCAAGCAAAATAGGGTGCGACTACAGGGAGCAGTCATCATGTCACCTTGATTAAAAGGGCGACATGAGAATCTCACATTGCAGGACAGTGCAAGATTCTCAAGTCGCTCCTTCAAGTCCCATCATCCTTAGCACCTGATTTACAGAGCCTAGCGCTGAACAGCAAATAAACTGAACTAACTAAACTGAAATAACTATGGACCATAAGTAATAAAACCGCTCTTGTAGACCTTGCAAATACATAGAGTTACTTAATTGAAGTGTAGATTGTACATGGAACAGCACTCAAGTAAGCTACTCCATCCTCTCTCTTCCCTTCTCTGAGTGCTCCGCTCCTCCCTGTCATTCTGCACGCAGAGAAGGGAAGAGAGAGGATGGAGTGGCTTACTTGAGTGCTGTTCCATGTACAATCTATACTTCATTTAAGTAACTCTATGTATTTGCAAGGTCTACAAGCGCGGTTTTATTACTTATGCTCCATAATTATTTTAGTTTAGTTAGTTCAGTTTATTTGCTGTTCAGCGATGGGCTCTGTAAATCGGGTGCTAAGGATGATGGAACTTGAAGGTGCAACTTAAGAATCTCGAGCTGTCCTGCAATGTGAGATTCTCATGTCGCCCTTTTAATGAAGGCAACATGATGACTGCTCCCTGTAGTCGCACGTTATTTTGCATGCAACTTTTTAAAAGGATACCCTGCCTTACAGGGGACAGCCAACACTGGCAAGGAGGTAAACAGTATACAAAAACAATGCACATAGATCCAAACTAGGAAATAAATCTGATTTGACCCAATAAATATGTAAAATAATGAAACTACTCAACTTCAGTCTTTCACAAATCCTTCTTCAGCTATGCAGCTTCTTTAAATAGTGCCAGAGTACACTTTCAGGATCCAGTCCGATAAGAAGCAACTAAAAGAAATATAAGAGCAACAGCATCTAAAAGTAGTGTCTGTACTGAGAGACTGTTAGTCTAGTGTACTTGTACTCACAGGAAAAGAGAGAAAATAGTCCCAAACAATAAATATCGTCAATTTTTTTTTGCTCTAGGATGGAGTCTTAGGAGTATCTGTTAGTGGTCTGCAGTCATATAACACTGGTTGCCTGCCCCGGTATGATATTTCCAATTCTGTGTGGAGATCTGCTCTTCCCGGTGAGTGGATCTGGCAGATTTCAGCTTTGACCTCCCGTTCCCCATGATACAGCAGCTCAATCAATCAGATAAATGCCAGACTGGTCTGATTGATTGAGCTGCTGTATCGAGGGGAGTGGGAGGACCGAGGTAAAATCTGCCAGATCCATGCACTGGGAATCGCCACCCTGCTGTCCTGGTGAGTGGATTCCCACTTTTTGAGTGCCAGAGAGGTATCCATTGCATTGCATCACCTCTCTGGCACTCAAAGGGTTATAGATGTTTTGCACTAAACAGCCCTTAAAGGGGAACTTTCACCCCGCAATAACTTAACGTTCGCTTGTTGCTCACCTGGCGACTAGCTGCTTAGTAGCGCTAGTCGCCAGCAATATTACCCGGTTCTTCAGATATCGGCTTTTTACCGATGGTGACAGGAGCAGGAAGCACGGACGTCTCTTCACAGTGACGTCCGTGCGCCTGCGCTGTCAGTCCCTTTTGCACCACACGGTGACTGACAGCGCAGGCGCACGGACGTCACTGTGAAGAGACGTCCGTGCTTCCTGCTCCTGTCACCATCGGCAAAAAGCCGATATCTGAAGAACCGGGTAATATTGCTGGCGACTAGCGCTACTAAGCAGCTAGTCGCCAGGTGAGCAACAAGCGAACGTTAAGTTATTGCGGGGTGAAAGTTCCCCTTTAAAGGGATAGTAATACATAAGTATTACTAATCTCTATAGTAAAGTCCTATTAAAAATAAATTTATTGCCCCCAGTGTGATGATCGCTCCTAAAGTTGCCCTCTCCCTCCCCTGTCCCGGAAGTCAGCTTTGTAGCTGACTGAAGGGAAATCCGGTCATAGATCATCAGGCGGCTCTGCAGCAGAGCCGAGATCGCGTTAATAAAAAAAAAAATCTTTCACTAAAACGGTCTTCTACATGTACTTGCAAACCAAGCACACATAGAAGACCATTTCAGTGAAAGTTTTCTTTTTTAGTAACGCGATCACGGCTGTGCTGGAGAGCCGCCTGAAAGCCGTACGACTGGCTTCCATGCAGTCAGGGCCGGATTTGCCATAAGGCAAAGTAGGCACCTGCCTACAGGCGCACGCCACGAAGGGCGCCTGACAATGGGTTTTTTTTTTTTTTTTTTGTTTAATACTTTAAAAAAAAAAATTGCCACCTCGCTGGCTGCGCCGGCGCCCACTCCATGCTACTCTCACATTGCACCCCCCAGTTGTCTATTTACTACCTCCCTAGCAGATCTGTCATCTGTGCCTCATTTGGCACAGTCCTGTAAGCGCTGAGCTTCCTCGTCGGTTCTGTAGGAATGCAGAGTGCTGGGAGATGACATCATCTCCCAGCGCTGCATTCCTGAATAGGAGACCGCGCCGGAGCTTCAGTAACTACAGGACTGTGCCAAAGGAGGCACAGACGACAGATCTGCTAGGGAGATAGGAAACGGACAATGGGTGGGAGGCAATGTGAGGGCAATATGGAGATGGTGGGGGCAAGCTGGAGCCAAAGGGGGGCATTGTGAGGGCAATGTGGAGCTGATGGGGTCAATGTGGAGCTGATGGGGGCAATATGGAGTTGAATGGGGCAATGTGGAGCTGATGGGGCAATATGAGGGCAATGTGGAGCTGATGGGGTCAATGTGGAGCTGATGGGGGGCAATGTGAGGGCAATATGGAGTTGAATGGGGCAATGTTGAGATGATGGGGCAATATGAGGGCAATGTGGAGCTGATGGGGTGTAATGTGGAGCTGATGGGGTGCAATGAGAAGGTGTTGAGGGGCAATGTGAGGGCAATATGGAGATTTGGAGCATTGTGGAGATGGCCGGGGGGGCGCTTCAGATATTTGTGCCTACAGACTCCTGAGATGTAAATCCGGCCCTGCCTGCAGTCAGGTAGAACGCTGACTACGGGGAAGGGAAGGGAGAGGGCAACTTTAGGAGCGATCATCTCTCAAACCATAAAGGTTTGAGGGATGACACTGGGGGCAATACATTTATTTTTAATAGGACTTTAATATAGGGATTAGTAATACTTAAGTATTACTATCCCTTTAATCATATGATTAATGATGATGGTGAGTGTATGATTAAGCGCTTTTTAGCTTAAAACGCATACCACAAAGTTGTGACCCCCTTTTCATGTTTGGGTTGTACTCTCTGTGCCCTTCCAAGTTTGATTTGTCTTGCTTTTAAAGATTACTTTCTATAAAGCTACAGTTTTTATCAAGTTTGGTACCTCACATATAAGCACTTTTTTTTCCGAGGAGTGCTGCTGCATCTTCCTTGTACAGTTTCCAGTTTCTTCTCGGCAGTGAGAAGCCATGATGGTCTAACAGCACCCTGGATCTGGGGATGGGGAGTGCAGATTATGGTGTGCCTCATGTTGTTCGGTTAAGGTTTGGAGTTATAGCACCAGTGTCTATCTGAAATGATCTTCACATTGTCAAATCACTAAGTCACTATTCAATATTTACCCTGCTTGATCTCTCAGCTGCTTTTTGCACTGTTTATCATGTTCCCCTCCTCCAAATTCTTCACTTCTTTGGCATCCGTAACTTAGCATTGAACTGGCTGTCCTCTTATCTAACTAACTGATCCTTCAGTGTCTCCAGTCCATCTCCCTTTTGGTGTTCCTCATTGCTGTGTTCTAGGACTGCTTCTCTTCTCTCTATACACAATAACACTTATCAACTCATTCATAGTCAAATATCACCTGTATGCAGATAACAACCAGCTTTATTTATCTGTGCCTCAACTGATGCCTGATATTTAATCTAAAGTCACAGATTCAGGGCTGGTGCAAGGATTTTTGCCACCCTGGGCAAAACATCATTTTGCTGCCCCCTTGGCTCCGCCCTTTGTGTCCCGCCCCTTGTATAAACCCACCCACTCATACCCCACCTCTTTTAATGATTCGTCTCACTGTATTAACCCCTTGAGGACCAGAGGTGCATGCAACACATTGCTTTGCAAGGCACATACCTCTGGTTCTTAAGTGGTTAATAAAAGTTAAGGGCTGACTCTGCACTTACCCCATTATAACTTTAACCATAGCATAGCCCATAAGCACTCAACTAAGGCCCACAGACACTAGCTGAATCCACAACCTCCAGTCCATTGTCCATCCATGATCCCCTGTCTGTCACTGATAGGAGCTGAGAGACAGGATACTGGTCTGCCTTTAACCCCTTGTGCCAGAAGGGTACTCAACGCATTGCAGCAATGGGTTGTGTACCTCTCTGGCACTCAAAGGGTTAATCGATCCCTCTGTCTGTGCACCTGCTACTAATGTATTGAGCCCATGCAGCATAGCCTGTGTCTTGATGTAACAGTATGTTCATTAGCATACACAGCATTGATGTCTCTCTTCAGCTTAATGTGGAGCCCATGGGAGATTTCCATGTGGACCGGTCCAACTGCCCGGTGGGGGAGGGGCATTTAAAAATGGGGGCCCTGCCTCCACTACACTACTACCTCAGTCCCTTCCTGCACATCCACCTCACAGCAACTCCTGCACAGCTCTCCAGTATCCACCACATCACTGGCGTTCTGCATCAAGTGAGAGCAGGGATGTTACAGGCCAACGCACGCCTCATCAATACATACAACTGGCTTGCTAACCAAGCCAGTAATAGCGCACAAGTCAGCTTGCCCCAAAAAATAAATATTAGATGTCCAGGCGCCCCCTGGCGGCAGGGCCGGATTTATATCTCAGGAGCCTGTAGGCACAGAAATCTGAAGCGCCCCCGTGCCCCCCCCCATGGGCCATCTGCACTGAACACCTCCACGATGCCCCCCATCATCTCCAAATTGCCCTCACATTGCCCCCATCATCTCCATATTACCCTCACATTGCCCCAGTGTCCGTTTCCTACCTGTTCCCTGGTGGTCCAGCGGCAAGAGAGCTCTGTGCCTCCTCCTTCTGCACAGTCCTGTAGCTGCTGGAGCTCCCATGTGGTCTTCAGTAATTCAGAGCACTGGGAGATGATGTCATCTCCTGGCGCTCTGTATTACTAAAAACCCAACGAGGAAGCGCAGCAGCTACAGCTCTGTGCGAAAGGAGGAGGCACAGACCTGTCTTCATGGTGTTCGGACGGGGAGGCAAATATTAAAAAAAAAAATCCCACCACACACATGATCGGATGATCCCAGTGACAGGCGCCCCTCTGTTGGGTGCACCTGTAGGCAGATGCCTACTCTGCCTAATTATAAATCCAGCCCTGCCTGGCGGCGGGCCCTCGGTCCAACCGTTCAGTCCGTCCCTGGCCGTTTGTCTCTGTGTGGCTGGAGCTGTGCCGGTGGGTTGTTGGTGAGTGTGCCTCTCTCAATCTCTCATTACAGCAGCCTGTGCATCTGCGTGCGGACTGCGCCCCCAGTAGATCTACCTACCTCGCCTATAGGTAGCGCCGGCCCTGCACAAATTGCCTCTGGATAATCTCACTAGCTCATAGGCACCTCAAACTCAACATATCAAAAACTGAGCTACACCTCATCCCACCTAGACCCAACCCAGTAGTTCCCTTCCAGGTGACAGTAAATTGCACTACCATAAATCCAGTATCAGAATCACAGTGCCTAGCTGTGATAATTCATGCTGCTCTCTCATTCTCTCCTCAAATTAAACTATCCCCAAATCCTGCCGACTTCTCTTGTGTAACAGATAAAAATCCTTCCCTTCCTCTGTTCCCTCACAGCTAAAATTCTTAGACAAGCACTCATCCTGTCCCACTTGAACTGCTGTAAATTTCTTCTCTCTGGTGTTCCTGCTTCCCAACTGCATACACTTCAATCAATACAGAATGCTGCAGCATGAGTTACCTTACTGTCACCTAGATTTGTCCCTGCCCCCCAGGGCCGGCGCTGCCATTAAGGCAGAACAGGCAGCTGCCTTAGGGCGCCGCAATGGAGGGGCGCCGAAAAGAGGGAAGTTGTGGTTTTTTTTTTTTTTTTTCCTGCGGTGTGTCACATAGACGCCGCGAGGGAGCGCTTGGTAGTGTAAATCAGCGCTCCCTCGTAGCGTCTGTTACACACCGCAGAGAGACCCAGGCTCTGTAGTAATACAGAGCGCTGAGAGATGACATCTCCCAGCACTCTGCATTACTGAGAGCAGCGTGCGGGAGCCTCAGCTCTGTGCCGAAGGAGGTACAGAGCTCTAAGCTGTGGCACGCCGCTAGACCACCAGGGACTCAAGGTAGGGAGATGAAGGGGAATTATGGCGATAAAGAGGCATTGTGGAAGGGGAATTATGGAGATGAAGAGGCATTGTGGAAGGGGAATTATGGAGATGAGGGGGCATTGTGGAAGGGGCATTGTGGAGATGACAGGAGCATTGTGGAAGGGGCATTGTGGAGATGACGGGAGCATTGTGGAAGGGGCATTGTGGAGATGAAGGGGGCAATGTGGAAGGGGCATTGTGGAGATGACAGGAGCATTGTGGAAGGGGCATTGTGGAGATGACGGGAGCATTGTGGAAGGGGCATTGTGGAGATGAAGGGGGCAATGTGGAAGGGGCATTGTGGAGATGAAGGGAGCATTGTGGAGACGAAGGGAGCATTGTGGAAGGGGCATTATGGAGGTGGGGAGAGTGTGGAGGTAAATATGTGGGCGGGGGCAGGGGATTGTGGCAAGGTCGGGGGGGGCATCAAAATGCACCTTCGCCTGTGTATTCAAAAATCCTTGCACCGGCCCTGCTGCCCCCTCCTCCTCCAATCTCTCCAATGGCTACCTGTCAAACTCTGGATATCTTATAAAATACTGCCTCTCTCATTGAAGACCCTTCTCTCTCTCTCTCTCTGATCCCTCGCTATACCCCATCCTGCCATTTAAGATCAGCCAGCAGCATTCTTCTCTCAGCTGCTTTTGTGTCTACAGCTCCCTCTTGTATCAAACCATTTTCCCTCATTGTTCTTTATCTATGGAATGCGCTGCCTCCCAGGCTACACCACTGCACTTCTTGTGCAGTCTTCAGGTCTCACTTAACCCTTTGAGTGGCAGAGTGCAATGCATTCCGTACCACTCTGGCACTCAAAGGGTTAAAATTACACCTCCTCAACAAGGCTTCAACAGCCTAGAAGGCTCTGACTTTGTACATCCAAGGATGACTTTATACATCCATTGTAAAGTGCTGCATACACTTGTGGTGCTATATAAACATATGCATTAATTGATTCATTCATTCAGTTTTCAAAATGGTGTATTGTAAGCAACATTGAATAATAATAAAGTAATAAAAAGAGAACGAGCATTATTAAAATGCCAAGGCCCTAGCCCAGGTTTATTGTGCTGACAGCAGAAACCACAAAACATCCCACTATTTCATGAAACAGCCCTTCAGATGGGTCCTCAAAATGATGTGGGTTTTGTGGTTTCTGCTAACATAATAATAAACGTGGGCTAAACCCTTGGCACTTTAATACTGTTACTGCTCTTTTTGTTCCCTTATTACTATACCAAGTTGGAATTGTGGAGCAGTACAGATCAGAAGTCATTAGCAGCCTGTGCCATACACATACATTGCAAAAGTAACACCGAGAATCAAAGAACCACAATGCAGAACATAGTATTGCTCAATTTTCTGGCACTCAAATTTGATTGCTTAAACACACACATGCTCTTATCTGATGTTGCTTTACAATGTTCCCTTTCAAGGGATAGTAATGTTTCACAAAAACAGCAGTTCCAATTAATCTTCATAGTATTTGAGTCATAAAAAGTGTTATTTCAATGCTATCAGAGTTGTAGTTCAAGACTAATTGAATGATAAAGTTTCCCCTTCCCGCCCCTTTTACCTAGTGTAAGCCGCCTCCCCTCAGATGTGGTATCTGGTCCTGGGACCAGACAGCTCACAGCAAGGGACAATCTTCTTACTGTGAGAACAATGAAAACCCTGCCCCCCTTGACAGGTTTTCCCTTTATGTTAACTGAAGATTGTCCCTCTCTGCAATCCAATTGGCACCACCCTGCTGCTCTGAGGTGAGCAGTGTTGCATCAGTAAAAGGGGCGGGAGGGGGATACTTTATCATTCAATTACTCTTGGACTACAACTCTGACAGTATTGAAATAACACTCTCCATGGTCCAAATACTATGAAGATTAATTAGAGCTGCTTTTATTATGAAACATTACTATTCCTTTCAGTCAAAGGTGAAAAATCAAAGGCACGCCAGCTGTTGGTGGGACGCAAAGGTTTACTGAAGATGAAGGGAGTTGTAGTTCAAGAGCACTTGGTGGGCCTCACATATCTATTTGCAATGAAAGATTTAAAAGAACTCCATGAAAACTGCACTCTGCGAGGTCATACTGGCATTATGGATCTATCTACTTGTAGGACACACACTTGCACACATAGCTGGGAACTCTACAGATTTTCCCCGGAGACTCCAGTTTTGACTGTACATTACCGGGTCTCCGGGGCAGGGGCTGATTCTCCAGTTGTGGGGAAACTCTGTCCTTCTGCTGCTTCGCAGTATACTCCTCCCACTCCCCACCCTCTTCTCCTCCCTCCCAAGTGTCCCTCTTTAGGAGGGACAGTCCCTCTTTTAGACTCAAATCCCTGTCCCTCTTTCCCACCCTGATGTCCCTCTGTTTAGTATATCAGATTGTGTGGTGTGTATATAAGTGTATCACATTGCTCCACAGCAATAACACTCATATTATTGTTTGTTTAAAAGTTCGTACATGTGTTTCTACATTAGACCATGTAAATAAAATACTTTGGTGTTGTTCTAAGTCATTTATTTGGTTACACAAGGAGGTGTCACTAGGTTATGAAATAGCCTAAAAATTCTCGGTAATGCCCTGCTCACCAGCCACGCCCCCAGCAACACCCCCTAAAACATAAGTGTCCCTCTTTGGCCATTTGAAATGTTGGGAGATATAAGTTTCCCAGCCTATTCATTGTACTTTTCATCACTTTATAAGCTCCGTCCCCACTCACAACTAAGCCCTGCCTCTTTTTGATGTAAATTGCGTCATTTTTCTCCCCCAGCAGCACCACAGGACTCCACTCGCTGGAGAGTCCACAACAAAAAGCTCACACGACAGTCTATGGTGACAACATTTTGAGAGGAACCTCTGCTACATTGTTCAGACCCACCAACTGATTTGTGGATGCGACTAGGGAAATCCCAATACCTTTTCAGAAGATGCCCATTAACCCTTTGCAGTGGCGTAACTAGCAGCCACCGGGCCCTGGTGCAGAAACTGCTGCCGGGCCCGGGCCCCCCCCCCCAATCTTCACGTTGCCCCACGTGAATCTCTTACCTCCATCTCTCGCGCGGTTCTCAGTTATGCAGAGCGCTGGGAGATGATGTCATCTCCCAGCGCTCTGCATTACTAGAGCGCCGGGAGATTACCTGAGCTGCTGCGGGCAGGTCTGTGGGCGAGTGGCGATGGGTTTGCAGGGGGCGGCCAGGCCCCTTGGAGTGACGGGCCCGGTCTCAGGTGCGACCCCTATTGTTACGCCACTGACCCTTTGAGTGCCAGAAAGGCATCCAATGCATTGCGCTTCAATGCACTAGATACCACTCGCACTCAAATGGTTAATGGTTTAAAGTGGCAACTTAATTTGCCAGTTTATACAGTATATCACTGTAGTGTTCATTTGTATATACTAATTTGTCCATTTTATACTAAAGGTTTTTTCTGTGCCAGGAAAGAGTAAGTGGCTTTGGTTGTGAAGTCATGGCTGGCTGAGGATGGTGGGAATTTTATTCCAACAGCAATTGCAGTCCAATGTTATCCAGCGCTGCTCTATGTCTGTAATGGTCCCAATACAATACTGCAGTATGCATCTCTCATAAGTGGCCAATACTAACGGCACTGGATGACAATCCTCCCCTCCCCCAGGCATCCTATTCTCACGTTTATTGCTCCGGATAGCTGCATGTAAAGACAAGAACATTGGATATTTAGAAGCACAGAACTGCACTTTGGGAGAAGATATTTTCAAAACAATACAGGAAATTGTATTTCTAATGGCAGCACAAAAGCTGGTTACATTTTTACTAGTAGATAAACCATTTGCATTTTTAATTACAGTTTTCCTTCCACATACTGTATTCAAAGAGCAATTATCATGTTTTATTTAACTCTACTCCTGTGGGATAAACACTTAGTAAAAGACCTGTGAGCTACATTGTACAGCCCCAGAATAGTTCTGGGGGGGTCAGACAACAGGGTTTTTTGGTGACAGCCGGCTTGGTGCACAACATAGCATTCTGGCTCACAACAACAAACCTTGTAGGTTGCACACACGCCCTCCACAGACCTTTAGTATCAGTCCTGAACAGGGGAGGGCTGGCCAGGGGGGCAGGAGGGCAATTGCCCCCTGGGCCAGTCATATGCCTGGGCCAGTGGGCCACTGTCTCAATCAGTCTCTCACTTGATGCTGTAAATGGGGCTACACTAGTCATAGCTTACAACTGAAATGGAGTTACGCAAATGATACCACAGAGCTACAATCCAAGCATAACACATTTCCATTGTAAGCTCTATGGTATCACTAGTGTAGCTTTACTTACTACAGAGCATACAATGTATCAGTAGTGCAGCCCCATTTCAACTGTAGGCTCTGTGGTATCACTTGCCTTACTTCACAACGTAATGGCAATTTTTAAATTAACTAAAGGAGTGGGCTGGGACAGTGGGCTTGAATGATAGTAAAAGCAGACCACTTTTTTTGATTTTCCCCCTGGGCCACATGTTGCCAGCCCTCCCCTGGTCCTGAAAGCCCTTCACTTAGGTCTATGTAGGCTGCAGTCCAGCAAGACTCACAGTTTAACCGTCTGAGTGCCAGCACTCAGAGGGTTAATCTGTCTCATGGGACCAGTGAGCTATTGCCAGACCCCTGTTCTGCTCTCCCTGTGGTGTGCTGGGGCTCACAATGCAACCCTGGCTTATGCGACAGGCCTGCTTCCAATTAAAGAAATGTATTACGAACATACCTGGGGACTTGTTACTTGGGGCTGCCCAGAGGGTAGAGAAATTACGTGATTTGCATCATTAAAAAGGGGCGGGGCTGATCCGTGAGGCAAGGCGGGACTGCTAAACATAAAAAAACATATAGAATGCACTAGGGAAGGGGTAGAAGAGGGCGTGGAGTGGGAGGAACAGGGTGGGATTGAGCACAAGTGGGAAGGGGTTTCCCCACAACCGGAGAATCTGACTCTGCCCCGGAGACCTGGTAATTCATTGTCAAACCCGGAGTCTCCAGGGCAAAACCAGAGAGTTCCCAGGTATGATTATAAACCCCTCTGGTACTAATTGAGATAAAGCAATTATGAGTGCAATAAAGAAATGTGACTACTCGTATTAAAGGGATAGTAATGTCTGACACAAAATGCATCTCCGATTCTTCACTAAAATGGTCTTCCACATGTGCCTGCAAACCAAGCACACATAGAAGACCATTTCACTGAAGGATTTCTGTTTCTGTAACGTAATGTCGGCTCAGCTGCAGAGCCACCGCTTGCTCATGGACCAGATTCCCCTGCTGTTAGCTATAACGCTGTCAGGGGAGAGAGAAGGAGAGGGAACTTTGAATGCGGATATCTCTCAAACCATAAAGGTTTGAGAGATGCCGCTGGTCTCGTTTAATTCCAATTTTTAAAGGGATAGTAATGTTTCATAATAAAAGCAGCTCTAATTAATCATCATAGTATTTGGACTTTGGAGAGTGTTATATCAGTTCTGTCAGAGTTGTAGTTCAAGAGTAATTCAATGACAAAGGCTCCCCTCCCGCCTATTTTACTGATGTAACACTGCTCAGCCAGATCAGAAGGTAGGTGCCCAGGTAGATTGCAGAGAGGGACAATCTTCAGTTAAGGTAAGGGAAAAACCTGAAAAACGTGTCAAGGGGGGCAGGGCTTTCATTGTTCTCATAGGAAGAAGATTGTCCCCTGCTGTTATCTGTCTGGTCTATGGACTGCATTCCGCAGGTAAAAGGGGCGGGAGGGGAAACTTTGCTTGTGAATATCTCTCAAACATTAAAGTTTTGAGAAATAAGACTTATATCGTTCTTCATGTTTTTTTAATGCCTACAAAATAAAATAAAGATAAAACAAAGTATTACTATCCCTTTAAGGGCTACAACATGGGGGATAGTAAAAATGAAGTATTACTATCCCTTTAAGGTGACCTGTAAGGCCCCAGCTTTCTGGCTGGATTATAAAAATGATTGTTTGTCATCCTAGAAAGGCTAGGGCAAAAACAAAAAAGTGATGAGTGTGATGAAAGGTCCCATGTATTTTCAGTGCTTCTCGCTCGTCATATAGTTTACTTTGTTATCACATGTATCTTCAGAGCACACCCAGCTCAGACCAGGCTGGTGAGTCTTTCTTGGGGCTTCCCAGACCCAGTATAGTATGCCACACTCCATCCAGACACCTCAGACAGGTCTGAGCACATACTACATATGATCATAGCCAAAAGACCAAGAAGATTGATGATTAAAAAAGAAAAAAAAACTATCAGCTTCTTAACCCCTTAAGGACCGGCCACACACGAATGTTGCGGTCACTTAAAGGGATAGTAATACTTCGTTTTATCTTTATTTTATTTTGTAGACATTAAAAAAACATGAAGAACAATATAAGTCTTATCTCTCAAACCTTTATGGTTTGAGAGATATTCACTAGCAAAGTTTCCCCTCCTGTCCCTTTTACCTAGTGTAAGCCATCTCTTCTCAGATGTGGAATCTGGTTGTAAGACCAGACAGATAACAGAAGGGGACAATCTTCTTCCTATGAGAACAATGAAAGCCCCGCCCCCTTGACAAGTTTTTCAGGTTTTTCCCTTATCTTAATTGAAGATTGTCCCTCTCTGCAGTCTGCCTGGGCACCTCCCTTCTGCTCTGTCTGAACAGTGTTACATCAGTAAAAGGGGCAGGAGGGGGATACTTTGTCATTGAATTACTCTTGAACTACAACTCTGACTGAAATAACACTCTCCAAATTCCAAATACTATGATGATTAATTAGAGCTGCTTTTATTATGAAACATTACTATCCCTTTAAGGACCACAGACCATTTATTTTTTTTTGCCGCATCCGATTCTAGACTCTCCGAACTGCGTGCAGCCACACTGGGAGCCCGGAATTCCATGACGGTCCAGGACCGTCATGGATCCTTAAAGGTATAACAACCCTTGACGGTCCAGGACCATCATTGGTCCTTAAGGGGTTAAAAAACTCACAATGCTCATGAGCAAGAGGTCCATGTCTAAATGTCTCTATTACTCTTAGCCCAAAAGTAATTAGCAGGACTGGTATCTGACCCAGGGTGCAATCTCTTTTAGTTCACACACAGAGAAGAAAAAACAAAAGAGGGTGCCCAATAGTACCTTATCAGATGGACAATGAATATACAAATAGTATAAAAATCCTCACATATAGAGGTGGTTGGAAGGGGCTTATACCGCGTAAGAACCATGATAGCAGGCAGAGAAATGTGGCTCTTTCTCTGCTCAGGTTTGCTGTGAGGAGGACATTGTTTCTCTGTTCCAAATGTAGAATGTAAACATCTTTATTAACTATTTGAGTGTCAGAGGGCTATGCTCATACCCATCTGGAACTCAAAAAAAATATCTAGAAAAACTTAAAGGTAGTTAATGTGTTTCACAGTGACATGCTGCTTTATCTAGAATTTGTGGCCTATATAAGACAAGACGAAAAAAAAGCAGCCCATCCACTTAATGGCAAGCGATTAATCTCTGGATTTATCTTGGTCACCTTAAGTATAATGGGGGAATCCAAACATGTACCCTTTACTCACAAATGTGATCTACGTCAGGATGGGCCAATGTATGGCTTATGGGCAAGTGCAGGAGGCCTAAGATTTAAATAATAAAGAACCACAAGAAAACTGTTTTTATATCTGATTAACTAGCACACATGAAGTAATAGGCCAGTAATACCTAACTCTGTGCTTGGCGGTGTTATATAGTTCAGGAATATATATCAGTTAAATATCAGTATTGTCACTGGCAAGCAATAAATACATAAATAGGTATTTTTGAATAGCTGACAGGCTAAAATTATGCATTCTTCGCAATAAAAAAAATGCAGACATCACACTTATGGCTTTCTGATCATGTGGCCCCTGACTGAAAATCCTGGACACCCCTGAGCTACCTATATCTATTAAAGTGTGAGAAGGCTGGAGTGGATGAGTAGGGTTGGCTGCCTCTCTTGTTCAGAGAGACATTATCTGGTGTTTTGTGGCAGGACTGTGATCTGGGCAGCACCAGTGTGAAATGCTTTAGGATGTTTCTTTTCTGAGCAAGGCATGTGTGAAAAGAGGCTACACCCTGGGTAGAATTCTAGCCCTGCCCGACACTTTTAATATACTAATTACTGTTGGGTTTGGTGTGTGTATGTGTTACGGTTCTCAAGCAAGACAAGGAGTCAGACGGTATAGTTAAAATCACCTTTATTAGGATAATAGTAGTAGGCAACACTGGGAGGATAGCTGGACAGAGCCCCAGGTGAGCACCAGGTTGGATAGTCAGACAAGCAGGATCATACACAGAGCGGGTAGTCAGCCAGAGCCACAGGTCTGCACCAGATTGGATATCTAAAGCCAAAGGAGCGCATAGGTAGACTGGTCAGACAGAGCCACAGGTCAGCACCAGAATGGATAGTCAGAATAGCCGGGTCATACACAGGATACAGGAGCAACAGGAACTAGAACTGCACTGAACACCAACGTACGGGTAACTGATACACAGGCCCATAGAGGTTTATAAAGGAGTAGGAGAAGGCGGGACCAATTAGGTCCCCCAGGCTGGGCCTATAACAGGCGTCCAGGCAACTGCCTGATTCATGATGCCAGTAACAATGAACCAGACTGACCAGGCCGCAGGCAGAGAGGGTCACGGCTAGTGACGCCAGAGCGTCAGTCCAGTACCCCGCTCCCAGCCGAATGGCGCAGGCCAAGGTAAGGCACTGTGACAGTATGCTACTTGTAAATTAGAGAGACAAAAAGAGTTGTGAGGAGCACACATCAAGCACAAACAAGATAAAGTGTCTTGTTCTAGGCATGGTAGCCTCTCAATGGTGCTACAACTCAAGTTTTTCACTCCCAAGTGCCATTGCAGAGAGAAAATCTCCATATCCATATCAGACTGGTCCCGCCCACAGACAGTCCAGCTCCGAAATGTCAGGCAAATCCTCTCCGCACAAGAGAAACAGCAAAACCACAGACGTGCATTTCGGCCTATGTGAGTCTCGTCAGTGTGGTGCAACCGAATCTCTCTAGGCACATGGAAGCAAGGGCCCATGCCTGGGATACCATTATACTTAGGGAGACAAAAAGAGTTGTGAGGAGCACACATCAAGCACGAACAATATAAAGCGTCTTGTTCTAGATATGGTAGCCTCTCAATGGTGCTACATCTCACGTTTTTCACTCCCATGTGCCATTGCAGAGAGAAAATATCCACATCCACCTCAGACTGATCCTGCCCACAGAAAGACCACCTATCAAATGTCAGGCAAATCATCACCACACGAGAGAAACAACAAACCCACAGACATATATTTCTGGTTATGTGAGCCTCATCAGTGTGGTGCAGCCAAATCCCTCTACGCACATGGAAGCAAGGGCCCATGCCTGGGATACCCTTATACTTAGGGAGACAAAAAGAGTTGTGAGGAGCACACATCAAGCACGAACAAGATTAAGTGCCTTGTTCTAAGGCATGGTAGCCTATCAATGGTGCTACAACTCAGGTTTTTCACTCCCATGTGCCATTGCAGAGAGGAAATCTCCATATCCATATCAGACTGGTCCCGCCCACAGACAGTCCAGCTCCGAAATGTCAGGCATATCCTCTCCGCACGAGAGAAACAGCAAAACCACAGACGTACGTTTCTGCCTATGTGAGCCTAGAGGGATTCGGCTACACCACACTGACAAGGCTCACATAGGCCGAAACGTACGTCTGTGGTTTTGCTGTTTCTCTCGTGCGGAGAGGATTTGCCTGACATTTCGGAGCTGGACTGTCTGTGGGCGGGATCAGTCTGATATGGATATGGAGATTTTCTTTCTGCAATGGCACATGGGAGTGAAAAACGTGACTTGTAGCACCATTGAGAGGCTACCATGCCTTAGACTAAGACACTTTATCTTGTTTGTGCTTTATGTGTGCTCCTCACAACTCTTTTTTGTCTCCCTAAGTATAAGGGCATCCCAGGCATGGGCCCTTGCTTCCATGTGCCTAGAGGGATTTGGCTGCACCACACTGATGAGGCTCACATAGGCTGAAACGTACATCTGTGATTTTGCTGGTTCTCTCGTGCGGAGAGGATTTGCATGATATTTTGGAGCTGGACTGTCTGTGGGCGGATCAGTCTGATGTGGATATGGAGATTTCCTCTCTGCAATGAGACACTTTATCTTGTTTGTGCTTTATGTGTGCTCCTCACAACTCTTTTTTGTCTCCCTAAGTATAAGGGCATCCCAGGCATGGGCCCTTGCTTCTATGTTCCTAGAGGGATTCAGCTGCACCACACTGACAAGGCTCACATTTTCTGAAGCGTACGTCTGTGGTTTTGCTGTTTGTCTCGTGCGGAGAGGATTTGCCTGACATTTCGGAGCTGGACTGTCTGTGGGTGGGATCAGTCTGATATGGATATGGAGATTTTCTCTCTGCAATGGCACATGGGAGTGAAAAACGTGAGTTTTAGCACCGCTGAGAGGCTACCATGCCTTAGGACAAGACACTTTATCTTGTTCATGCTTGATGTGTGCTCCCCACAACTCTTTTTTTTGTCTCCCTAAGTATAAGGGCATCCCAGCCATGGGCCCTTGCTTCCATGTGCCTAGAGGGATTTGGCTGCACCACAATGATGAGGCTCACATAGGCTGAAACGTATGTCTCTGGTTTTGCTGGTTCTCTTGTGCGGAGAGGATTTGCATGATATTTCGGAGCTGGACTGTCTGTGGGCGGGATCAGTCTGATGTGGATATGGAGATTTCCTCTCTGCAATGGCACATGAGAGTGAAAAATGTGAGTTGTAGCACCATTGAGATGCTACCATGCCTTAGAACAAGACACTTTATCTTGTTTGTGCTTTATGTGTGCTCCTCACAACTCTTTTTTGTCTCCCTAAGTATAAGGGCATCCCAGGCATGGGCCCTTGCTTCTATGTTCCTAGAGGGATTCAGCTGCACCACACTGACAAGGCTCACATTTTCTGAAACGTATGTCTGTGGTTTTGCTGTTTCTCTCGTGCGGAGAGTGTTTGCCTGATATTTCGGAGCTGGACTGTCTGTGGGCAGGATCAGTCTGATGTGGATATAGAGATTTCCTCTCTGTAATGGCACATGGGAGTGAAAAATGTGAGTTGTAGCACCATTGAGATGCTACCATGCCTTAGAACAAGACACTTTATCTTGTTCGTGCTTGATGTGTGCTCCTCACAACTCTTTTTTTGTCTCCCTAAGTATAAGGGCATCCCAGGCATGGGCCCTTGCTTCCATGCGCCTAGAGGGATTCGGCTGCACCACACTGACGAGGCTCACATAGGCCGAAACGTACGTCTGTGGGTTTTGCCGTTTCTCTTGTGCGGAGAGGATTTGCCTGACATTTCAGAGCTGGACTGTCTGTGGATGGGACCAGTCTGATATGGATATGGATATAGAGATTTCCTATCTGCAATGGCATATGGGAGTGAAAAATGTGAGTTGTAGCACCATTGAGAGGCTGCCATGCCTTAGAACAAGGCACTTTATCTTGTTCATGCTTGATGGGTGCTCCTCACAACTCTTTTTTGTCTCCTTAAGTATAAGGGCATCCCAGCCATGGGCCCTTGCTTCCATGTGCCTAGAGGGATTCGGCTGCACCACATTGACGAGGCTCACATAAGCCGAAATGTACGTCTCTGGTTTTGCTGTTTTTCTCGTGCGGAGAGGATTTGCCTGACATTTCGGAGCTGGACTGTCTGTGCTCAGGATCAAACTGATATGGATATGGAGATTTCCTCTCTGCAATGGCACATGGGAGTGAAAAACGTGAGTTGTAGCACCATTGAGAGGCTACCATGCCTTAGAACAAGACACTTTATCTTGTTCATGCTTGATGTGTGCTCCTCACAACTCTTTTTTTGTCTCCCTAAGTATAAGGGCATCCCAGGCATGGGCCCTTGCTTCCATGTGCCTATAGGGATTCGGCTGCACCACAGTGACGAGACTCACATAGGCCAAAACGTACGTCTGTGGGTTTTGCCATTTCTCTTGTGCGGAGAGGATTTGCCTGACATTTTGGAGCTGGACTGTCTGTGGGGGGGATCAGTCGGATATGGAGATGTCCTCTCTGCAATGGCACATGGGAGTGAAAAACGTGAGTTGTGGCACCATTGAGAGGCTACCTTCCCTTAGAACAAGACACTTTATCTTGTTCGTGCTTGATGTGTGCTCCTCACAACTCTTTTTTGTCTACTTGTAAATTAAGAAGTTGTAGAAATGATTAACTTACAAACACTAGGAAGAGGGAAAAAATCATCCTAAAGCACATCCTTCTAACCCTGCCCAGAAACAAAGTGCCAAGCAATACCTGTGTAAGAGAAGCAACCAATCACCACAATACAATGTAACATCTTTCAACCTGATCAGCAAAGTACAGGTGATCTCTCTAAGCTCACATGAGCAAAGTGTCCATGTCTGGATTCCTCTATTACCCTTTGGGTGACCACGCCCAAGGTAATTTGTATTTTCAAAGTTGTGGTCACACATACTCAACTAAGTAGGACTGGTCCTCTTGGTCAGAGATGAATTATCTATGTAGAAAACGGGTCAAAAGATGCTCAATTAGGTACAAATTTGCTTTAGCATTTAGCCATCTCTAGAAGAAGCGTATTCTACCCAGAGTGCCATATAATTTAGCAGCCAACCTAGCCAGCGTGCAATTGGCTTTCATTTTTTGGTTGGACTGTCATCTAGGCATGATCAGTATGATATGCATCAGGATATTTCTTCTCGTTTTATGGCAGAGGTGTCCATGTTCAGTCCTCAAAAGCTACCAACGGTCCAGGATTTAAGAATTTCCCTATATGAGTACAGGTAGGCAAATCAAAATGAGTGAGGCAATGGTTACCTCACCTATGCTTAATCAGGGAAATCCTTAAATCCTGTTTTCTTGGTGACACTTGAGGACTGAATTTAGACACCTCTGGTGTATAACAACTCTGGTCCACTTTGCATCTGGTAATTACGTTTGGGCTTGGCTACACCACACCACACCACAGAAAAAGTATGTAGCTGAGATTGATTGCTTGCTCAGCGAAGAGTCCCCTTGTATTTGGTAGCTGGATTGCTGTTTGGCATCTAAATTTGAGTGACAATGGCAATGTGTGTGTACATTGAAATGCCAAAGTGCTCTGAACAAATCCTGTCGCTTCCTTTTGCATAACATTGCTAAAATCCATCCCTTCCTCTGCTCCTCCACAGCTAAAATTCTTATACACGTAATCATCCTCTCCCACATGGGCTACTGCAACATTCTTCTGTCTGGCATTCCTGCCTCCCATCTCCATCCACTTTAATCTACACAGAATGCTGCAGCACGAATCACTCTTCTGTCACCTAGGTTTGTCCCTGCCCCACTCCTCCTCAAAACTCTCCAATGGCTGCCTATTAAACTCCGGATATCTTACAAAATCTTACTTCTCTCTTTCAAGACACTTCTCTCCTCTACTCCTTCTTACATTTCCACTCTGATACCCCATCCCGCCACTTACGTTCGGCCAATGATTGTTCTCCCTCAGCTCCTTTTGTGTATACAGCCCTGTCACGTATCAAACCTTTTTCTCTCATTGCTTCGTATCTATGGAATGCTCTACCATCCAACCTGCGCCAATGCACCTCTTTGATAACCTTCAAATCTCACTTAAAAACGCACCTCATGGATAAAACCCCAACATGTTAGAAGGCACTGATGTTGTACACTGATGTCCTCTATTATCATCAGAACTAGCACTGTATTAGGCACTTGACCCTAATGTACTCTGTATGTCTCCCATTACCACTTTAGATTGTAAGCTTTCAGGCAGGGACCTCCCACCCAATGTTTCACTCTACATAGCACCTGTAACTCTGTATTGTTTAAACCCTTAAATTGTAAAGCACTGTGTACACTTGTGGCACTATATAAATAAACATATTTATTCATTCATTCATTCACATCGACAAAATCATATAGCCACAACATCGATATTTAGTGAATCTCCCCCACAATGCTCATCTTGAGCAAACCAACTTCACCATAGGGCATACATTTAGGGTTAAGGGATCAATGCTGTTCATGGTGCTGACAGGATTCTCTACACTCCCCTACTGACCAAGTGGGGCAGAAGAGAGAATGCTGTTAGATTGTCGTACTGCTGGTGATGTGTGAGGCAGAGCATCCGTTCCATACTGACAGCAGTTCACAACCCTTGCTGTTTCTGATTGAGGGCATAGGAAAGTACATGGAGATTCTAACTTCATCAGCCTCAGGTAGGCGAAGCTGAACTACATGAACTATGACAGCAGAGGCTTCTATTGAAGTTTTGTGAATGTGGGGAAGTGCCACATTAACATATAAACATCCCCCCCATAAATACAATAATGCCGCATTATGCTTCATTTCATATAGAAATTGGCCATTGTCAAAACTTCTAAACCTATCAGTTGGATATCAATGTGGGCAGATTTTTGTCAGAATGATGGTGACGTGATGTCGAAGACACTTTAGTGAATACTGTCCGTGTGCCTTTGACACTGCTCCGACAGAACACCAACATTCTGAGCCCTCTCTGAACTTTAGTGAATACTGTCCATGTGCCTTTGACACTGCTCCGACAGAACACTGACATTATGAGCCCTCTTTGAACTTTAGTGAATACTGTCCATGTGCCTTTGACACTGCTCCGACAGAACACTGACATTATGAGCCCTCTTCGAACTTTAGTGAATCTAGGCCCGGTTATTCTTAGTATATCGACCTCTCTATGAATAGATATTGAAGAGGGAATTTTTATTTGGAGGTAAACATGTGGATCTCCAGCTTTTGTTGGACTGGAACTCCAATTAGTCTCAGGTGGCTAATGAGAATTGTAGTCCAGCAACAGCTGGTCTACAGGCACCCCTTACTACAGTGGTTCTCAACTCCTGTCCTCAGGACCCACTAACAGGCCAGGACTTAGGGATTTCTCTGCTAGAGCACAGGTGATCAGAGGCTCATTCACACTGATAACTCACCTGTGCTCTAACAAGGAAATCATGTGATCAGAGGCTCATTCACATTGATTAACTCACCTGTGCACTAACAAGGAAATCATGTGATCAGAGGCTCATTCACATTGATTAACTCACCTGTGCTCTATCAAGGAAATCATATGATCAGAGGCGCATTCACATTGATTAACTCACCTGTGCTCTAACAAGGAAATCATGTGATCAGAGACTCATTCACATTGATTAACTCACCTGTGCTCTAACAAGGAAATCATGAAGTCCTGGCCTGTTAGTGGATCCTGAGGACAGGAGTTGAGACACACTGCCTTACTACAATGTTAACACTGTGTGTGTGTGTGTGCGCCACAAATAACAAAACCCATTAGCTGCTAGACATAGGCTGACCAGACCTCACCTTTAACCAGGGACGCATAGGAGAAATACATACTGCAGGACTGCATTGATTTCAGTGAAGTACTGCAAAATGGCTATTTCCTATGTGTCTGGTCAGCCTATGCTAGAAAGTTCTACAATGCTTTGATTCACAATGCAATACAGAGGTTTCTGGCATGTAAGGGGTTAACATATAAAGGGACCAGATCCTGAGCAGACGTAGGGCTGGATTCAAATGCAGCTGCTAATTTTAGCTGTACTTTTCTCTCCAGGTATCCCCATAGAATTCAATAAGAATTTTTTTTTATAAAACGGGAGGTAACATTTATCTCCTGCCTTTGACTCCAGCCCTTAATCTCTGCACTGGTCTATAAGAGCAGCTGCCATGAAAATGAATCACGCAAATCACAGAGCTCAGAGACCTGGATCCACTTCTGATGCACATGTATGTTTTTCTTACAATAAAACTCAAGATGGCAGCAGAGAGCTGAATCCTACTTCTTAAAAATCTAAAGAGGTCCTCTCCTGCCCTCTACAGGTAAGTCACTCATTTAGTAACGGAGAGTCATGCTCATACTTGTAAATCTAGGAAGCCCACTTCTGAGCACTTTGGGTAACTCCCACAGTTTACAGTAACCAAAAAGTGACTAAATATTCCTCCACCACATAGAGAATAATACGTATATAACACACAATTGTGCTTACATTTGCATCTCTGAAACAGACCAGAAAATCGGTCTCCAGCAAGTAATCTAAAGCTTACAATGATTTCATTACTTTCCCAGAATTCCATTAGAATCATGCAAATGAAAATATATAGTGCAGATGTAGACTTTATTTAGCATAATGTGTTTGAATGAAAAGATATCCTATATAATAAAATGCTAGAATGTTTGTCCGATGCAATAATGCGCAGTAGAGACTGCCCAAACGCACAGAATGCTGGGAGTTCTGTGCTGGGAGCATTCTGTGCGTTGGGGCAGTCTCTACAACGCATGTCTGCATTGCATGCCAAGTACGCAGAGCAGGACCAGCCTCTTAACCCTTTGAGTGCCAGAGGTGTATACAAAGCAATGCGTTACATACCCCCTGGTACTCAAAGAGTTAACATCACCTGGACCTTGGCCCGTGTACACGGGTGCTTACACTAGTACAGATATAAAAGTATTAATATCTCCTAATCCAGTGGTTCTCAAATAATTTGCTCTGATAGAACATATAGTTTCCACTGGAATCATGTGGAACCCTAAACCGTTTGGACCCTTGAGTTCTAGAGGAGTCTCAAGTATTTCATAATGCTTTGGAGACTTCGCTAGCACCTGAGGATTAGCATATTATCAGTATCAAATATATTTGAAATTATCCACACAGATGGTCAAAGAACAACACAGACACTGACTGCCACTGCATCATTCTTCTTCTAACTGCCATTCCAAACATTCTTTCTTTGGAACCCCTTACGCGTCTTCAGGGAACCTTATGGTCCCACTGAAATCCATGAGATTCATTGTCCATTGCTGGTCTATTTCTGTTTGAATGAGCAAATATACAAACTATAATCAATTAATTGAAAATTAATTTCTTCTCACATTTGAAGAAATCCAGACATACAGGTATCCCAGTAGGTGACAGACTATTTGCTGTCACCATACTTAAAACAGTTTCTAAAGCAGGGATGTCCAAGTTCGGTCCTCAAGAACTATCAACAGTCCAGGATTTAAGGATTTCCAAGTCTGAGCACAGGCAAGCCAAGAAAAATGAATGAGCCACTGATTGCTGGTGGCTCTTGAGGATAGACCTTGAACACCCCCGATGTAAACTGTTAACATCACTCCCTAACATTACACTCTAACTCAGTACCTAGCAGAAACTATCTGGCTTTATAATAAATACAGGCAAGTCCCAGGCCCGGAACCTAAATCTACCTGCTTACACAAAAAATGTTACTAGAAATTAACATCAATGCCTCACCCCCCCATCAGATTACTTACTTGAGAATCCTACTGACTACAACTGTTAATACATTCTATATTGTGAATTGTACACCAGTTATTCAAGCTCTCACAGCAGACCTTATCAGGTGGAATTTCTACAGCATATCCTGGATAGAACCAGCGGTATCTGCAGAAATTTCTCTATGGGGGGGTGGCAAATACATAATATGACCCTCCGGCCAGCCAGCCAGACCCTATGTTTAAATGGACGGGGCAAGTGCACGGAGACCCATATCACATTCATCAAGAGGAATCTATAGCTTAGTGGTTCTTATACTGTTTTAACGTGTCACCCATACAGTTTCCTCTGACAACTACAAATAAGCAACAATCACAGATTACATTTATTTGTACAAAAAAAAAAAAATGACCAAGAATATCTACACAAATACATAACACTCAAAGTTCAAATTGTGTTTGGGTCTCCCCCCACCTCCACTCTTATTATCTAACAGTGCAATTGGCCCAAATCATACAGTGGTATCTCTACTAAACACCTTCTATGGATAATGACAGAAGAAAGCTATAGCTCCCTTATTCATATCCAGAGTGTTTTGCGGATTCCTAAGGAATATAGACCTTATAGTATCACCTCCTCACCAAACATCGCACAATCCCTAAAGCTCTAGCATTTTATAAGAAAAAATCACCCCTGTTCTGGTTAATCCTTCCTTCCCCCCTGGCCTTCTCAGGCATGACTTCAATAACTGGTCCTCACTTTCCCCTATCAGGATAAGCAACTGCCTCTAAAATAATAAAATTATTCCCTTCTCCTGGGTAGGTGAAAAAAAAATTACCTCCAGCGTAGTGAAACTGTCTGATGTTTGCAAAGTTCACACTTTGTTCAGTCCTACATACAAAGCAAATAACTTTGAGACTTAACATGGCTTGAGTACTTAAGTTTAAAATCCTCCAGAACATCAGGCCTTCTCTCCAGAATATTTTTAAACATTAACTACTTTCCCATTGATGTTAAAACTAAACACATGCTATAATTCGAACATGATATAGGTGAAGAGATCCCTACTTAAATGTGGACCAATATTTGGTCTAATGTTGCAGTCCTTTCTATTAGTGTGACACACAAGAAGAGGGGCTACAATATATTACATAGGTGCTATTTAACTCCATTAAATGTAACTATTCATATCATTGCTTCAAGGGCGGCAGGGAGCTTAGTGACATTTTTCATATGTGGTGAGGTTGCCCGTTGGCTCATGATTTTTGGAAAACGGTATTTGACCAAATATCTTGGTATATGCCTTGACCTCAGCTTCACTTTTGATTTTCATGTTGATCAATTAAGATTCAAACTTTATCTCAAAATAGGTGCTCTGTTCAGAAACAAATCCCTTTTAAGTTCCCTGGTAAGAAAACATATTGTTCTACAGATGTTACTGCCAGTCATAGACTATGGGGATGTAGTATTTGCTCCAGTACCACAAATTAATCATAGTAAACTTGACACTCTGTATTACTCATTATGCTGCTTTATCCTCCAATTTAATTACACTACCCATCACTGCGATATGCTTAAAGGAGCAGTAAACTTTTTTATGAAAAAAAATGTATCGTAGGGATTTTCCTATTGAGTAAAATAAGGGTACTCCCACTGCCAAGAGATTTATATTTCCAAAGTTATTACAGTTTAAACCCATGTTTTTTACATTAGCAGTGCCCTCTAGTGGTCAAATTCTAATTAGATTTCCTGTTAAATTCTAATGGAGAGGAAAGTCAAAAAAGTCAGAGACATACAGTTCTCCATAGAATGTGATAGAAACTGCCTGTCACTTACTGTCAGTTAGAACATCAGGAAGTAAACACAGTAAATTCACTTCCTGGTTATTTAAAGTGCTATTAATTTTGAATAAAACATCTGACAGCAGTGGGAGTGACCTTGTTTTACTCAGTAGGCAATGCGCTATAAAATATGTGTTTTCATAAAAAAAAAAGTTTAATTCTCCTTTAAAGAACTAAATTGTGTAACACTCAAATCTAGACGTACCCTTCACCTTTCTTGCTTAGTATACAACCACTTCTCTGGAAAACTACCACACTACCTGAGCAGTATGATCACTCCTGCTCTCCATACTAACTATAACCTCCGCTTCACTGCTAACAACTCACTGTATATACCACAATACAGGAAAGAAGCCGATCGATCTGCCTTCCCCTTCCTAGCTCCAAAAGCCTGGAATAACCTACCTGAAATAATCAGATCTTCTCCCACTCTAAAATCCTTAAAATAAATGCTTCTTTATATCTAAAAACAGTACGTAACTGCATATAACTTTTTAGTATGTATGTGTGTATATATATATATATATATATATATATAATGTTTCTCTATTTGTGTAGATATGTAACCTATTACTGTAACTCTCAAAAACAAACTTGAAAACGAGAGAAGTCTCGGTGTGTTCTTCATGGTAAAAGATTTTGTAAATAAAATAAAAAAAAACAATTCTTATTATCATTGAAAATTCAAAAAACATATTCCCCCATGGTTGCTGGTTCTAGGTCGTTTCTTTCTGATTCAGCCCCCCTCTCCCAATCCACTGGAGAATCATCACAATGGTAAAACTTATGGCAATCAACACTTATGACTAATTGTCCTCCATCTGAGTACACTGATCCAGATTTTGATGTAACTAATCTATAAACTAGTCTTCTCTAATAATCACTTTCATTAACCTGTTCTATCTTACACTAGCTTCTTTGCAAGTCTTTCCTCAGCCCCTCTTGTCATTGACTACTGTATGAAAGACTCCTAGTAAAGTCATTCTGTTAAACAAATAAAGAGATGCTGCTTATTTCTAACAATCATACACCTTGTAACAGAATTGTATCCCTCTGTAAAGGAGGTCACTCATTTCCTGTTGAGCACTTTGTTATTGGAAAGTATGGAAAGGAGCAAAGAGTAAGTACAAAGACCTCTGGAGATTTCATATATACAGTTATAAATTCATATATATTTAATATATGTTTTAGAGTAGCTAAGTATATTTTTTTTCATTGGTTAGAAGTAGCTCTCATTAACCCCTTGAGGACAGAGCGGTCAGGGAGTGGAGAGCTCAGGGGGACCAGGGCACAATTTTTCTTTGAAGTGATCCACGCTGCGATCACAAACGTCCATGACATGCCAGGTCCGTCACCATTCCCTAACACACGGACAGCCGTGACGGTTCTGGCACATCAGGAGTAAATGGGTTAAAGAAAAGGTTAGCAATCCCTGGTCTTGGGGGTTTTACTGCTGTTCTCTTTTGCAAAAGAGAGTTGCCTGGAGTTTTTTGTGCTGGGCTGGGTGTAGGGGGATCAGATTGATATGAATATGCAAATGTGTCCTCTGTAAAGGTACAAGAGAGAAGAAAATATGACTGAGCAGCACCTGACTTAATCCCATAATCCTCAAGAAGAAACAAATAAGGTATATATATATATATTTGTCAGTGGCGTAACAATAGGGGTCTCACCTGCGACCGGGCCTGTCACTCCAGGGTAAGGTTACCACCCAGCCGGTATTTTATCGGCAGGCCGGTAAAAAATTGGCTTCTGTCCAATGTTAAGTCTATGGAGGGAATGCCATGGCCGGTATTTTTTGTAAGAAAAGGTGGCAACCCTACTCCAGGGGCCTGGCCGCCCCCTGTGACCCCCCCCCCCCGTCCTGCTCCCACAACATGATGAGGTCTGTGCCTTCTTCTACACAGACCTGTAGCTGCTGAGCTCCCTGGTTGGCTCTTTAGTAAGCAGAGTGCAGGGAGATGACATCATCTCCCAGCGCTCTGCATTACTGATGAGAAGACTGTGCGGGAGCTCCAGCAGCATAGAGGTCTGTGCCAAAGGAGGCACACACCTCTCCTGCCATGCCACTGGACCACCAGGGAGGTAGGAAATGGACACTGGGGGGGGCAATGTGAGAGCAACATGGAGCTGATGGGGTGGCAATATGGAGATGATGGGGGCAATATGGAGATTATGGGAACAATGTGAGGGCAATATGGAGATGATGGGGCAATGTGGAGATGATGGGGGCAAGTTGGAGCTGATAGGGAGCAATGTGAGGGCAATATGGAGATGATGGGGGTCAATGTGGTGATTATGGGGGCACTGTGGAGATGATGGGGGCAATGTGGAGCTTGGGAGCATTGTGGAGGTGTCCAGTGGAGATGGCCAATGGGGGGGGGTCAATGTGGTCGGGGGGGACCATTGCAACTTTTGCACCAGGGCCTGGTGGCTTCTAGTTACGCCTCTGCTCATTGTGACCTTATGACACCTCTTTTGTTTTGTTTTGTTTTGTTTTTTCATTTTGTTTTTTTGTCTCCCTAAGTGAAAAGTATTTCAGACATGGGCCACTGCTTTTTGTTCCTGTAGTGATTCTCTTAAATTGTACTGAGAAGGTTTCATAATAGCCAAAACATGATTGTGTTGTGTTGCAGGGCTGATTTTTTTAACTGTATCACATTGATATGATCATGGCAAAAGAAAGTGAAAAACATTGCTGTGCACTTCATTCCCCAAAACTGTTAGTTATGTGGTTGTTGCAGATATTTTCATTCTTGTCTCTATAAGTTGAATATTATTTCCTGCATAGGGCTTTGCCTGACATTTTTTGGTGGAAGACTTTCTGTGCTCATGACCAGATTAATGAATTTGTTAAATCTTTGTTCTGTAATGGTGCACGCTAGAGACAAAAGGAAAGAAGCCTAAAACACATTCTCAGTCCACCCAGCTATCGATAGGCAATTCTCTTATCCATCATGAGGTGCTATAAGGGAAATATGCCATCAAAGACCAAAGAAGAACATGACTGAGCAGCTAACATGACTGAATAAACCTGTGGAGGTATTATTCCCAGGAACAGACTATTACGTTGTGTTCATTCTTAGTGTGCTCATGTCACACCTATTTTTTTTGTTTAGTCTCTCTAAGTGTATGGATATCTAAGGCATGGGCCCTTGCTCTCTTTGTGTCAATAGAGATTCAGCAACTGTACTCAATGACTAGTACTAGATAGAAATGAATGTGTAAAGGTTTGTTGATTTTCCTTGTATAGGGGATATTTGTCTGGCTTTTCAGTCTGGGACTGTCTGTTTGTGGAAATGAGCTGATCAAAACATAAAATAATATGCATAAGAACAAAACATGTTATTGAGCAGCACATGAAGAACAAACAAACTATTGTTATGCTCTTTCGCAACTGAGAATACAACACACTTTTTTTATGGAGAAAGGTATCCCAGGCTTGAGCTCTTGCTCTCTTTCTGCCTAGAGAGATTCAGCTACAGCTTACTGACGAGACCCGCTAACACAGTGATTCCCAGCTCCATGTCCTCAGGGCACACCAGTAGGTTAGATTTTTAGGATATCCCTGCACAGGTAGCTTAATCACAATGGCTGAGCCAATTATTAGCCTTCTGTGATCAAGCATGGATAACTTGAAAATCTGATTTGTTGGTGTACCCTGATGACTATTGCTGAGAATCATTGTGCAGAAGGCTAGATAGCACATCTAAGGTTTTGCTATTTTTCTTGTGCAGAAAGGATGTGCCTAACATTTACAGACAGTACGGGTGGGATCAGAGTGCTATGAATGTAGAGATTTCTCCTCTGCAATGGTATGAGTGAAGAAAGTGATTGAGTAGCACCTAAGGCAGTGGTTCTCAGCTCCGGTCCTCGGGACCCACTAACAGGCCAGGACTTAGGGATTTCTCTGCTAGAGCACAGGTGATCAGAGGCTCATTCACATTGATTAACTCACCTGTGCTCTAACAAGGAAATCATGTGATCAGAGGCTCATTCACATTGATTAACTCACCTGTGCTCTAGCAAGGAAATCATGTGATCAGAGGTTCATTCACATTGATTAACTCACCTGTGCTCTTACAAGGAAATCATCACATCCTGGCCTGTTAGTGGGTCCTGAGGACAGGAGTTGAGAAACACTGACCTAAGGGAAACCCCTAAAGAACAAGTTATTAAGTTATGTGTATTCTCAGTTCGTACATCACACCTCTTTCGTTTTTTTTTGGCACTCCAGTTAATGAGGGGGTAGCAAGACATTCTGTCCTACCCATATATATTGCTGTAATATTCGTGTCATATATCAATTTAACCAGTTTGTGCACTGCTGTACTGGACAGTTAACCCTTTGAGTGCCAGAGGGGTGTGCAATGCATTGCAAAGCAATATGTTATATACCCCTCTGGCACTCAATGGGTTATTTAAGAGCTTTGTTTTGCTTGTATATTAAGGATTAAGGGTATTTTGTGTGCCAGGCAAACATGATGGAGCTTGCAGAGGAGCTCTCTGAAAAGTACAGGTGATCCAATAGGCAGGACAGGGGGTTGCCCATGGTCTCAGAGACTGGGTCGTTGGGTGAGGACAGGTAGTTACAACCTTTAGTCAACAATTTGTGCTCTTATGTGAGGGATAATGCTGATGTCTTGTGTGCCTTGAGGCAAGTAGAATGGAAATTCTGACATAGGTTGTGAACCTTAAATGTCACAGATCTGTGTTCATATCCATTAACCATAATGACTTTGGCTTAGACTGTCTATAGTCTAAGAGCACTTGAATGTTTGTTGACTCTCAAATACTTTATAATTAATGGAAGGCTGGATGGTTGTTTGTTGCAAGATTTGCTCTTACCTATGCCAGACTCTTCATGGAGTGGTGAAAAGAGGCTGATGTTCTAAGAGCTTGGATTAGTTCTACAGCAAACCAAATACACTGTAGAAGACACATAAAAATTCCTGTTAATGTAAATGGGGATTTAACACCTAGATTACTAGCTAGGTCTCTAATGCATGGTGAAGCCATGCATTACAGACCTCTCCAGCATTCAAGGGGTTAATGGAACCATTTAAATCAATGGAAATACCGTGGAATTTCAGTTGGTTTGCTCCGAGACCTGGGTCCTTTGGCCCTACCATGGACCATGCAGTTATTGAATAAAATGTTATGAATAGTTCTTGCTCTGCCCATATGCTGTCTTGGGCTGCGTCACTGGGGATCCCAAGTTGAGTACATTTACATATATATATATATATACAGCTTACAGGTTATTTAGACAATAACCAAAAACGAGCACTCAGAAGGACTTGCAATGAAAAGAAAAATGTATTGTCAATGTTTCGGCCCCTGTAAATAACTTTCCTCAAGATGTTGTCTTGAGGAAGGCCCTTTAGGGGGCCGAAATGTTGACAGTATATTTTTCTTTTCATTGCTAGTCCTTCTGAGTGCTCATTTTTGGTTATTGTCTCAGTAATCTATATGGTATATTATTGATTTTGAAGCACCAAGGCATTTTTTGGAATATAATGTTGTTACAGGAGTGCCCTGCCTAAACTACCTATATATATATATTCATATTGCACCAATATTGCACCTATATTGCTTCCATATTGCACCCATATTGCACCATTATTGCACCATTATTGCACTCATATTGGACGTTTGTTATTTTCTTTTTTAAATGCCCGGACCCAGGGCCAGTGCAAGATTTTTGGTATATACATGCGAAGGTGCATTTTGATTCCCCTACCCCCCTCCGACCCGGACACAATCCTATGCCCCCCCTTGCCACAATCCCCTGCCCTACCCACATAATCACCTCCACACTCTGCCCACCTCCACACTGCCCACCCCATCCACCTCCCCACCTCCATATTGCTCACACTGTCCACCTCCACAATGCCCCTTCCACAATGCCCCCTTCATCTCCACAATGCCTCTTCCACAATGCCCCCTTCATCTCCACATTGCCCCTTCCACAATGCCCCATTCATCTCCACAATGCCTCTTCCACAATGCCCCCTTCATCCCCACAATGCCCCCTTCATCTCCACATTGCCCCTTCCACAATGCCCCTTTCATCTCCACATTGCCCCTTCCACAATTCCCCTTCATCTCCACATTGCCCCTTCATCAATGCCCCACAAAGCCCCTTCATCTCCACATTGCCCATTCCACAATTCACCTTCATCAATGCCCCATAAAGCCCCTTCATCTCCACATTGCCCCTTGATCCCCTACCTTGAGTCCCTGGTAGTCTAGCGGTGTGCTGTAGAAGAGATCTGTGCCTCCTTTGGCATAGAGCTGAAGCTCCCGCACGTGGTTCTCAGTCATACAAAGCGCTGGGAGATGATGTCATCTCCCAGCGCTCTGTATTGCTTCAGAGCCTGGGCCTGCACTAAACTACTTACACTGAACATTCTCCCCTTAACATTGATGGCTCCAAGGGGTTGGCAGTGGGACAGTCTGTGGAGGTGTGCCAGAAGGGTGTTCAGTGCACTGCAAAGTAATGCATTGCACATCCCTACAGCACATATGTCACTCAAAGGGTTAAAGGCATGTGTACAATATGGCCTAGAGGAACTGGTGTGACTTTTGCCATTTTCCTTTACATGCTATGAAACAAGCATAAAGGGCTTGTTGCCCTTTTAACTCCTAACCCTTTGAGTGCCATAGAGGTGTGCAACTCACTGCAAAGCAAAATGTTGCACATCCCTACGGCACTCAGAAGGTTAAGGACAGCAGAGTGCGTGAACCAGTATATATATCACAGAGATCGTACACTACTGTATACCCTGCAGTGCATCCACAACTATTGAAAGCTAATGCTATCATATTCACACATTCACCATTTTGTCTTTGGAGACCTTTCTGTATCCAAAATGCGTTGGATACCTCCCTGCCACTCAAAGGGTTACACATATTGAAGTTTGCTTTGTAATAACTTCTGAATAAAGCTCCTCTCAGCCGTGGGAGTACCCTTGTTTAGTGGTTTTCATAATAAGAGGTTTTCATTCCTATATATATATACTGAACATTAGGCAAGACCAGGGACCAAAAAAAGGTGTGAGGTTTTTACAGTAGGAAAATGGGCAGACCGCATGGGCCGAATGGTTCTTATCTGCCATCATATTCGATGTTTCAAATTCTATTAAAGTGTTAGTAATGTCCCTGAAAAAATCTTTATAGTTTTGTAGTGCTTAAAAAATGCAACTATATGCAACAAATCGTGTCTCTAAAACTGTTATGGTTTGAGAGGTATCCCCCGCTGAAGTTTCCCTTTACAGCTCACAGTAGGAGATCTGTGTCGGCCGACACGAGGAGGCTCTTCAGCAGAGCCACAATTGCGTTATTTAAAACAAATTACTTCATTGGAATGGTCTACAAAGTGTGCTTGCAAACCAATGGAAAAAAGGGGTAAGGAAGGAGAGAAAGGGGCACCTCATGGAGTAGTAACGTCTTGTCAATTGTACCCACAACCAATCCCTATATCAGGGTACTCACATGTGTTATTGGCCTAAAAACACACACATATATGCAAAATAGGCAAACTCACTTATGAAAGATATTTTTCAGCCCAATTTCACTTGGGTCCACTCCTCCGAGGGATTCACAGCTGCTCACGATAGTCACCGGGTGCCGCGTAGAATGGTCACCTCAGAAGACTCAAAAAGATGAAGAGAAGAAGGCAGTGCAAGTAAACAAAAATAATGCTTGGGTCCACTTCAATTGTACCCACAAACAATCCCTATATCAGGGTACTCACATGTTTTATTGGCCTAAAAACGCACATATATGCGAAATAGCCTTACTCGCTAGTGAAAGATATTTTTCAGCCCACTTTCACTTGGGTCCACTTGCAAACCAAGCACACTTTGTAGACCTTTCCAGTGAAGTAATTTGTTTTAAATAATGCAATTGCGGCTCTGCTGCAGAGCCGCCAGTTGGTCCCCAGACAGGATTCCCCTGCAGTCAGCACAGCGCTAATGTCAGGGAAAGGGGAGGGGGGAACTTTGAATATGAATATCTCTCAAACCATAGCAGTTTGAGAGATAGGATTTGTTGCCTATAGATTAATTTTTTAAGCAGTACAAAACTATAAAGTTTTTTCCTGGGACATTACTAACACTTTAAGAGCTACTGATTAAATGTGGATATAGAACTCAGTAACACTGGGAGGGTTCCCCAATTTTATTTGCTATTTCCTCATGTTTTTTTCCTTATTTAACTCTTGCCAGATCAGAGGGGGAGTAATGCTGGGCACACCCCTTTGATCCTCAAAGGAATTAACTATTATTGGCACATAAAATCAGGAAATCTACTTAACCCTTTGAGTGCCAGAGGGTTACACAACGCATTGCAGAGCAATGCGTTGTGTACCCCTCTAGCAATCAGAGGGTTAACCCGCATGTTCAGGGCTGCCATAAGGGTGTCATATACAATACAGAGCAAAAAAAAAAAAAAAAAAGGTTTGCACCAGTGCTTCATATGTTTTCAGCAATACAACCACAGAGTCATTGATAAAAACATCAACTTTATTAACAAATTAAAACCATACTTGTATACTTTTCCATGGTGAAAATCATGTTATCTAGACAGGCAGACTGACAGAGTAGGAACAGATAAGCTAGTCTGGCTCATGCATTTAGATCAATGCGTTTCGCACATTTATCATGCTTTCTCCTGACTGGGTTATAGACAATACCTATGTGTGGGTCCCGGCCAACCAGGGGTCTGCTTCCCTGATCTGACTTGTAGCTCCCATGATGTGCGGGGAGCGGGAGGCTGTGTCATAAGGGACTACCTGATAACCACACTGATCTGTGGGGATTCTGAAGGATCTCCTGGTAGGCCCTCTTTTTAAACATATTCTGTGGGAAGAGCATACATCCCAACATTTCAAATTGCCAAAGAGGGACACTTGTGTTTTAGGGGCTGTTGCCAGGGGCGTGGCTGGTAGGTGGGGCACTACCGAGAATTTTTAGGCTATTTCATGACCTATTGACACCTCCTTGTGTGACCTAATAAATTACTTATAACAAGACCAAAGTATTTTATTTACACATACTAATTTACAAACACATATACTGATGTTTAAACAAACAATAATGTGAGTTTTATTGCTGTAGAGCAGTACGATACACGTATATATACACCTCACCAGTCTGATCTCCTAAAAAGAGGGACATCAGGGTGGGAAAGAGGGACAGAGGGATTTGGGTATAAAAGAGGGACTGTCCCTCCTAAAGAGGGACACTTGGAAGGTATGGAAGAGTAGCAGAGAACTGCAGTGCAGATCTCTTGCTCTGTCCTCCATTTTATATATACACAGTGGAGCACTTCCACATTGCAAATATGTGGGGTGGAGGGGCCTGGCTTTATGTTTGTACTGGGCCCAAGAATTCTGATGGCTGCACTACCCAAAAAACTACTGGTTATTATATTAAATCGTACAGCAAGGCAGGACGTATGTTTTTAATCCATTCGATGCTAGAGATGTCTGATATCTCTCTACCATCCAAGGGATTCAATAATTAATTAAAAATAATATTAGAAGTCCTGTGGAACAAATTAACACTTTTTCCAGTTACACTTAATAACAAGATGGACTGAGAAATCGACTCTGTTCTATTCCAATAATAGGTTAATTTGAGTTAGTTTCATGATAAACTGTTACTATTTGTAATATATTTGTGTTAGGCTCTGTATTATAATTATTACTAAATGTGAAATAATCTGTTAGGCTCTGTATTATAATTATTAGTAACTGTGATATAATCTGTTGGGCTCTGTGAGAATCTGAGTCAACTTTTGCCTGGTCACAGGACATTGATTTTGAGGTCTGACCACTAGATGGTGCTGTAGGATTTCTCAGCTCCAAACTAACCCTTCGTTTTTGCGAAGGTGAGCCTGTGCAGGGGTTTGCCTTGGGAAATGACAGGGAGAGATGGAATCAGCAGAGCAGGTAGGCAGAGCTAACACCTCCAGCCAAGATAGTAGCCGAGTGATGCACAGAGCCGCAACCTGCAGAAATTTCCCAGCACTGACCTCCAGTGCAAGAACTAAATAAATCACCAGGTCCCAGTCTGAGGCTGACATTCCCTGGGGCCGCTGCACAGTCTCCATCACTTTCCATCATCTGACTAGTGATTTGCACTAACCTGACATTCTGGAATCACGCAGGTGAGACACAATCTGAATAAGAAAAGCAATATATTGTGTTCTTCTCAAGATAATTACTAAGGACACATTTATCTTTTCAACTTATATTGTTATCCAGTTGTATTATCTATCTATCTATCTATCTATCTATCTATCTATCTATCTATCTATCTATCTATCTATCTATCTATGTCTGTGTATGTCTATCTATCTATCTATCTATCTATCTATCTGTCTGTCTGTCTGACTGTCTCTCTAATCTATCTGTCTGTCTGTCGATCTACCCACCTCTGGGGCATGTGCATGAATATAAAAACTGAGCAAGTCTTGGGGAAAACTACCCAGACTTTAACAAATTAATATTCCAAGAGTCTACAAATTGGAATTGTAACCCCATATATTATGGAGAGGCTTGAGACGTCTCTGTCACCCAAAGGGTTCATTTTATTAATATTGTGTAGTGGTTATGCATCATGTCAGTTAGCTGTCTGTCTGTCTATCTATATGTCTGTCTATCCATCTATCTATCTAATCTAGGTCTGTGTCTGTCTATCTATCTATCTATCTATCTATCTATCTATCTATCTATCTATCTATCATGTCTGTCTTAGTTGAAGAGAATGCGGGCGGTGCCAGGGTGGATTAATAGGTGCCACTGTGTTCTCTACCCCCTCAGTCCTTCCAGTGCCAGTAGAGATGTTCTGGTACAGTGAGCCTGGCACACACACACACACACACACACACACTTGGCATCTATAAATACCAATCCTAATAATTCTGTTGTGACCTGGGGCTCTCCCAATCATTCCCTGTAATCTCACCTGCTGAAATGCCACACTAAATACTACCTGGGCACACTGTGCCAATCAGGTATCCTGATCTATTTATGGCGAATAAAACCAGTGCAATATCAGTGTAGGAGGAGGAGGAACCCAGGGCAGGTGACTGCTAGACCTGATTTACCTGTCATGGTATCTCCTCTGGTTTGAGACAGACCTTACTGCTCTAGACCAGACCAAGCAGGTGGATGGACACATTCCGTTCATGTCTGACAACTGATTGGAGCTGATCTCTGTAGACTCACACAGAACTGTGATTGGGATACAAGTCAGGCAGTTCTCTCTCATCTCTGGAACAGGTGAGATCTCCCTCTGCACAAACACACACAGCAGGACAGGCTGCAATATCTTCATTTACATCTCTATTAGAGACACATATTGATCAGAAAAATAGTTAATGCCCCCAGGAGGTCACGTGGGCATGGGAATTTAAGCCCTTTTGTCCTCAATGTATATTGATCTGTTCAGTTTGCTGTTTATTAATGGATTTGTGTTTTTTTCATTTCAATAACACTAATAATTCTGACCAAACTGTGTTTTAGACAATTGCTATGATAGCCAGGAATGATGCACAACCCAATGTCTAATTGCACTAAAACGTTTATAGTGGCAAAAGGTGTGCGGAACTCATTGCAAGAAAAATAAATAACTAAATAAATATAAATTATATATATATATATATATATATATATATAATGTATATCATGTTTTTTCTATAGATTATAATTATTATGCATTATTGGATTATGATTTGATTATTTTTCCATTTAACTATTTTTTTAAACAATGTTATGTCTGATGGGTAGCTAACTAATTTCTGTTTCAGGAAAGCTTTCTGCAGGGCAGATACACTAAGGTGTGATAAAGCGATGTTAAAGTGGAGATAATGGGGGAGAGTCACTAAGGTGTGATAAAGAGGTGATAAAGTGGAGATATCACTTCTCCTGTTCCTATGTTAATCTATGGAGCCTAGTCACTAAGATTTCTCCAATTTTGGAGATCTTAGTGCATAGGCTCCATAGAATAACATAGGAACTGGAGAAGTGATATCACTGGAGAAGTCATCTCCACTTTATCACCTCTTTATCACACACCCTAGTGCATAATCCCAATGTCTCCGGTGATATCACTTCTCCAGTTCCTATGTTATTCTATGGAGCCAATGCACTAAGATTTCTCCAGCTTTGGTCATCTTAGTGCATAGGCGCTGCAGAATAACATGAGGATTAGGTAAGTGATATTATTGGAGAGATCTTCACTTTTTCACCTCTTTATCACACACCTTAGTGCATAACCCCAATGTCTCCAGTGATATCACTTCTCCAATTCCTATGTTATTCTAGGCAGCGCTAAGATGTCTCAGGGATTTGTTGAATAACATAGAACATTTAGAAATGAAATCCTTTGAAAAAATGATGGGCTGGATTCAAATGCAGGTGCTAATTATATCTCTGCATTTATCTCCAGGTATCCCCATAGACTTCAATAGGAAATGTTTTCATAAAACGGGAGGTAACATTTATCTCCTGCATTTGAATCCAGCCCTATGTCCGTTTTATGACCTTTTTTATCACACCTTAGTACATCTCCCCCAGTGTTGCACTAACCCAACATCTCTGAGTGCTCTGTATCCAGTACAGGAATAAGGCTTTTCTCCTGCAGGGATCCTGCAATATAGTAACACCCTCTCTATTCCATCATAGTCCCTGAAAAAAGCTCTCTGAAATTAAGTGAGCTCCCTTCTAGGGGTATTAAATGTAACACAATGAGTAAAAAAAGTTTTTTTTTGTTTTTTTTTAAATATATATATGTTTTTGAATTTTTAAATTATATAATGCAGGTACAGGGTATGTGAAGTCAAAAGGGAGGCTGATCGTCACTTTTACTTTTCAATGCATTGCGGTCCCCTCTGGCACTCAACAGATTAAACAGATTTAAGCTCCACGGGAGGATGATTCAATATAACGGCCTCCATCAATCTGATATGTCACTATCTAGAATACTTTGTGTCTGTTCTGTCCTGAGATAAAACCAGTCTCCTACTGACCTGTTTTAACCCTTTGAGTGCAAGAGAGCTACGCAACGCCTTGCTCTGCAATGCTTTAAGTACCTCTCTGGAACTCAAGGGGTTAAGCGCTCTTCTCCAAAAACGCTATTCTGCATTAGAATGATATTAGTACTATTTTTTAGTTGTACCTCTCTGGCACTCAAGGGGTTAAGCTCTCTTCTCCAAAAACGTTATTCTGCATTAGAATATTAGTACTATTTTTCAGTTGTACCTCTCTGGCACTCAAGGGGTTAAGCTCTCTTCTCCAAAAACGTTATTCTGCATTAGAATGATATTAGTGCTATTTTTTAGTTGTTTAACCCTTTGAGTGACACGCAAAGGGTTAAGCCACCACTCTGGGCATTATTTTTTTAATCACTTTTTTTCACTTTAGAAGATTGGATTTGTTGCAATATACACGTATCAGACATCTGCTACAAGTACAATGTGTTGACTTATATCGATGTTCCAGGAATAGTCATTGTTAGTTTATTACATAACCATTACAGCAGGGCTGTGTGATGTCCCCAGACACAATATTACAGTGATATAATACATGAATATATCTACTCTACCCAGGTTTAGGACCTCTGTCCCAGGTGATTACACAATGATGTTCTGAGTCTGGATCAATGCTTTGGCGAGTCAACTGTCCCACTGGGGATAATAATAAAAAAGAATCATATTTTATGTAACCCTTTTGAGTGCCAGAGGGGTACGCAATGGATTGCAAAGCAATGCGTTTCGTACCCCTCTGGAACCCAAAAGAGTTTTAAAACCGGTGCTTTTAACCCTTTGGATGCCAAAGAGTTCTCCAACGCGTTGCTAATGGGGATTTTGCCAATCGATAAATCATCCCTCATGGTGCAGTTGGTTTGCTCCGGAATTGCTCCAGTCCGTCATAGTAAATCCGAGCCTCAGAATGGAGAGTCGGTGGACGTATTCAGGAATAACTGTTTAATGGATTCCTCCTTTGTCTGTTTTATGCTAAAATATTTTATTGACAATTCCCAACTGCCACATTTTAACAAAGCCTTCAAAACTGGTCATTTAACCCTTTGAATGCCAGAGAGTATCCAATGCATTGCTTTGCGATGCATCGGATACACCCCTGGCACTGAAATGGTTAATAGCAACACCTGTCTGAACTGCACAGAGTCAGATCTCCGGTGAGCGGGGAGGCGAAAGCGTTCCATATTTTTCTAGGATCAGAGTTGTTAACCTTATGATTGCCAGAATGCGTTGGACTCCTCTTGGACCCTCAGAGGCTTACACCCCCTAACCATTTTCATCCTCAAAAAGGGCTTGCTCCACCATGCCTACAACCATCCAGGGACAAACGCAGACTATATCTAGGGTGGGGGTTCCCAAAAATGTAATTTTATGCATTCATAATGCAATATAAAAAATAAATATACAAACACACACACACACACATAAATAGAAGTGGTGTTACCACTATATAAAACGCACCTACAGGGCTTAATGTAGAAGTTATGTATTTGTCAATGTTTCGGCCCCATCAAGGGCCTTTCTCAAGACTAACAAATCTCAAACGTAATAGATCTTAGTGTATAGTCTCCGGAGATTGTATAACTGGGGACTTCATCTCCTCTTCAACCCCCCTTTATTTTAGTGCATACCCACCCATGAATTGAGAAACTTGTGGCGCACCAACAGTTGTTGAACTACAAATCCAATCATCCTCAGACGTCCAGCACCGTCTGAGGAGGATTGAAGTTGTAGTTCAACAGCATCTGTAGAAGAGCCCATTTGCACAGTAGTAGCTAACACGTTTCGTTATTAGTGGTGCCAAAGCTTTGTCTTTCACAAATATAATGGCTCAGGAGACCCTAAGGGGGTTTTCTGGGCTACAGAACATGCACTGTTGGTTTCCCTGTGCCTTCATCACTCAGACCCAATGTTCTTCTCAGTCCCAGATCCATCATGGCGAACGGGGGGAAGAAAAGGCTCACCCAGAAGCTCAAGAAGAACCTTCCGGTGACAGGTCCCCAAGCTCCCACCCTTTCTGAGTTGATGTATTGGTATTGCATGACCACCAACACCCATGGGTGCCGGAGGATTGTGGTGTCCAGGGGCCGTCTGCGCAGGTGGATATGGATTATCTTGACTCTGATCGCGGTGGCCCTGATCTTCTGGCAATGTTCTTTGCTCCTTATGTCCTATTACAGCGTCACTGTGTCCATCTCCGTCACCTTCCAGAAGCTGGTGTTCCCCGCAGTGACCATCTGTAACTTGAACCCATACAGGTAAGGGGGGAACAGCCAAAGTTAGGTTCTCAGCCAGGGTGGGACACGATTGCCACCGACTCAGCACAAAAGTCAATTTTATGGTTGATTGTAGTTGATTAGACTTTTCTCTGTATTGAAAACTATTATTAATACGATACACAGATCCTTCAGATTCTTGCATTTAGCTCTTTCTAAGTCATTTGGTTGTAGGACAGAGATCTTTAATTCCTTGGTCTTCAGAGGCATCCCCAGTGCACGCAATATTTGGTCGAGTTTTAAAGGAACACTAACACTTAAAAATCAAATGGGGGTTGTATATGCGTAAATGCTTCATGCTGGTACTGTAATATTTCTTTATTTGTTTTCTGATTGCTAGAATCCAGTCTTACTTATGCTCTGAAGGAACAGACATTCATGCATTTTTCCAGGGGTACCAAGTACCATAAGTAAACCTGATGTGGTTGTGCAGGATTGTCTGTAAATGGACTGTGGTGAGCTGACAGCCTTTTTTGAATACAAGCATACTGGGCACTAATCACATCAAATTAACTGACTTTTAACTGTTATTTCTCATTACAAAGAGAAAAAACAAATAAGTACAGGTGAAAGGTGCTTTTGCACAGCCCTTTGGATCTCAAACGGTTAATGAGGAATCAAGAAACTGGACAGAATGTGTATGTTGTGTATGTAAGAAACATCTGGCCCATCATTTAAAATACCTCATTAACCCTTTAAGGACCAACGGGGTGTGCAATGCATTGCACATCACTCTGATCCTTAAACAGTTAATCTCTGTTAAAACGTTTTGCAATGGAATGCGGTGGATACTTCTCTGGCACTGAAAGGGTTAATGGGATTCTAACACCTAAAATAAACTGGGCTTATAGCCTATTAAACGCTCCATAATCCAACTGTACACGTTCTTTATTTTCAGAGGCCTAAAATCTGGGTTTACATTTATGCTCTGAGGGAGCAGACCTTCCTGCCTTTTGTAGGGCTCTCATTGATTTTCCAGGATTATTTGTGAATGGGCTGAGATTCGAGAACAGCCTTTCGCAATACCAGAGCAAAGGGCATGGATCACAATGAATTAACTGACATCAGTTCTTATTTTTCAAAACAAACAGCACAAACCACATGAAATAAATGCTCTATGAGTTAACCCTCTGAGTGCCAGAGGGGTACGGAACCGTTCTGTACTGCTCTGGCACTCCAAGGGTTAAAAAGCAAGTTTAGGATTATATTTTAGGGATGTAACATATGAATAATTACTTTTACTTAACTTACTTACTTAAAGGGATAGTAATACATTGTTTAAACTTAAGCTCCGAGTATTATTTATGATTTTTTTAGCATGTTGCGCTATATATAGTTACTTACAGATTTTTAGTTCAAGCACTCCTGAAGCCCATTTCCCTGCATCACTGATTCTCTCTATCTGGTCCAGATGGAGAGCGGTGAGGGACAATCTTCAGTAAGCAAAAGGAAAATCCTGCCCTGCTTCATCTAGGGGGGCAGAGTTTTCCTTATACTTACTGAGTGAAGATTGTCCCTCGCTGCATCCGTCCAGTCCCACGACTGGATTCCATATCTAAGGGGAGGCGGCCAGAAGGGGCAGGAGGGGAATTTTTTTCCCTCTTGAATAGCGTTTGAACTGTGAATCTGTAAGTAACTATATATAGCACAACATGTTTAAAGGAGCAGTAAACTTTTTTTATGAAAACACATAGTTTATAGAGCATTTCCTGCTGAATAAAACAAGGTCACTCCCATCGCTGTCAGATGTTTTATTCATAAATTATAGCAGTTTAAATAATCAGGAAGTGAATTTACTGTGTTTACTTCCTGATAGTTCTAATTGACAGGAAGTGACTTTATTGTGTTTACTTCCTGATAGTTCTGACAGGAAGTGACAGTCAGTTTCTATCACATTCTATGGAGAACTGTATGTCTCTGACTATTCTGACTTTCCTCTCCATTAGAATCTAACAGGAAATCTAATTAGAATTTGACCACTAGAGGGCACTGCTAATGTAAAAAAAACATGGGTTTAAACTGTAATAAATCTGGAAATACAAATCTCCCTGCAGTGGGAGTACCCTTATTTTACTCATTAGGAAAATCCCTACAATATATATTTTTTCATAAAAAAAGTTTACTGCTCCTTTAAAAAAAATCTTAAATAATACTCGGAGCTAAAGTTTAAATGAGATATTACTATCCCTTTAAGTTACTTTTTTACTTAACTACTGTTAAGTACCTGATATTTAAAGTTATATTGACCAATTCCACTTCATGATTAGTTTTCCTAGAATTGTTTAAGGATCACGGGGGTATGTTATACATTGCTTCACAACGTGTTTGTTTCTCACCCATTCGATCCTTTGCAATGCGTTGCATACCATTCTGGCACTCAAAGGGTCACAAGTAATCTGCATATCTGTCTGGAATAAATCTATTAAGACGTGTCTATTCATATTAAAATGATTTACACTTCTATTATTAGTAAATTATAGGGCTGTTGAATGGGTGTATTCCTATAATCATTACTACTATTATTATTAAAAAATAGAGATGTGTAAATACGTAATGTTTCTACTAATGACATTAATAATAATAATATTACTAGTTTAAATAATATCACTAATAATACAATTTACTGTATACAGCAGATTTAGTGGGTGCAGCACATTGCATGGGGAAGTGTTTCTCATCCAAGTTGCCTTGGTACTTTCGTGGATCATAAACAACAGCTTAGGGTCAATAATACAAAAAGAAAGAAAAACGCAAGGAGCGCCAATAGTGTGATATCGCAACACTGTTTCACTGAAACAATAGAATATAAATGTAAATGTACTCACATTTCCAAAACGCCGGTTGCTTGTTATCAAGAAAACCGGCTTGAGCGCATGCGGGGAGAATAAACCTGTCCCCGTTCAGGTGAATACCGTGTCGGCTACAGATGGGCGGGCGGAAACTTGTATCTTTAACTTCAGTATGTTTATTGAACAATTAAAACAAAACAAGTTAAAAGCTTACGCATTTCACGGCTAAAAAAACACCGCTTTATCAAAGCTAAAATCAAACCTTCATCTAGTTACAAAACATATTTTTTGGTATGTTTTGTAACTAGATGAAGGTTTGATTTTAGCTTTGATAAAGCGGCGTTTTTTTAGCCGCGAAACGCGTAAGCTTTTAACTTGTTTGTTTTAATTGTTCAATAAACATACTGAAGTTAAAGATACAAGTTTCCGCCCGCCCATCTGTAGCCGACACGGTATTCACCTGAACAGGGACAGGTTTATTCTCCCCGCATGCGTTCAAGCCGGTTTTCTTGATAACAAGCAACCGGCGTTTTGGAAATGTGAGTACATTTACATTTATATTCTATTGTTTCAGTGAAACAGTGTTGCAATATCACACTATTGGCGCTCCTTGCGTTTTTCTTTCTTTTTGTATTATTGTTTCATGATACCGCTTGGGAGAGCGAGTCTTGGCATAGGAGCAGCCGATTGAGGTACGCTGCATCCGGAGGCAGTTTCTAACTCCGGGAGTTTTTGATTGTTCGATCCGACATATGTCTCGTCCAACATTATCCAATTTGTGAGTGCACTTCCATTTGGGTGTTTATTCAGGTGACGGCTTTGAATAGTACCGCATTGATACGCACAAGGAGCGCCCCTTCCCCTTTTTTGTCTCCCTCTTTCTCCTTTCTACAGAACAGCTTAGGGTGTCCCTGTTATATATGAAGATTTTAACAAAAATGTGACTCTCCTGTTTCAAATTTATGTTTATCACCAACCATAATCTGCAACATGCAAGTTTCTGTCATTCTGATTGTGGGACCTAAGAATAACTTTATAGTTATGCATTTTTGTTAAACTCTTTAAAGGGATAGTAATGTTTCATAATAAAAGCAGCTCTAATTAATCATCATAGTATTTGGACTTTGGAGAGTGTTATTTCAATTCTGTCAGAATTATAGTTCAAGAGTAATTCAATGACAAAGTATCCCCCTCCTGCCCCATTTACTGATGTAACACTGCTCAGCCAGATCAGAAGGGAGGTGCCCAGGTAGACTGCAGAGAGGGACAATCTTCAATTAAGATAAGGGAAAAAGCTGAAATACTTGTCAAGGGGGCAGGGCTTTCATTGTTCTCATAAGAAGAAGATTGTCCCCTGCTCTTATCTGTCTGGTCTATGGACTGCATTCCACATCTGAGAAGAGATGGCTTACACTAGGTAAAAGGGGCGGGAGGGGAAACTTTGCTTGTGAATATCTCTCAAACCGTAAAGGTTTGAGAGATAAGACTTATATCGTTCTTCATGTTTTTTTAATGCCTACAAAATAAAATAAAGATAAAACGAAGTATTACTATCCCTTTGAAGACCAGAGGTCTGTGCAGCTGATTCGGGGAAATATCCCACTGCCATCTGGAGTCAGGAAGGAATTTTTTTTAACCAATTTGAGGCTTAATTGGAAATGGCCTCTTTTTTTTTTTTTTTTTGCTCTCTTATTCTTTATTTATATAGCACCAACTAATTCCGCAGCGCTTTACAATTAGGAATAGACATACAGAGGTATTAAATAGTACAATCAACTGTAGAGAACAGAAGGATCAGAGGGCCCTGCTCTTGAGAGCTTACAGTCTAGAGGAAGCCTTCCTCTGGGGTGCCCTGAAAATGTTATAATGGGTGTTAGGGGTTCCATGAGCAAGCAAAAAACAGAGAAACGCTGGCATGGGGAGACAACAAAGTGCATATTGTGTTAATGTGTATGTGCATGTGTCTGGGGTTTGTATTCAGAGCTGTAAACTATGATTATTATAAGAAAAGGTTTACGTGGAGGATTCCCAAAGGTGGGAGGGGGGCCTACATAGGTCCATGTGCAGAAAGCATGTAGAGGATTTCCATAGGGGGAGAGTTACATAGGGCCATATTAACCTTTTGAGTATTAATAATACCCTTACCCACATTTACATTAGTTTGAGTGGAGAATATCCACAGGCTGCTCTGAATTAATTCTGCATGGATTTTTTTCTTCAAGATTAAGCTTTAATTAGTACTGATACCGTGTCCATGGAGGTAACCATGATTCCTTTTCCATGCCTGTAAGACCCAAGACTCCGCCCACTTATATCTGCTTAGTGAACTTACAGTGGGAGGAGTTTAGGGATGTGCAACAAAGAATTACGTCTGCCTCTGTAGACACGATATCCATTGCTAATTAAAGATTCATTTTGGAATGATGAATGATTCCTAGTCGTCATGTGGATTTTCTGCCCCCAATTAACGTGAAATTATAACCTAGAAATAAGTCATTCTGAATTTGTCTAAAAAATTGATTTCCCTAGGTAGCTGTCCTTTACACAGGAGACAGTTGTACTTATCTACATATTTTTATATATCAGATCTGCAGTTTTCCATACATAGGGGGTTGTGCACTAATATATCACTGGCTATTCAACTCTTTGGGGGAGATTCACTAAGCGGTGATAAAGAGGATATAAAGTGGAGATGACTCCTCCGGTGATATCACTTCTCCAGTTCCTATGGAACCTGTGCACTAAGGGCGGGATGCAAGAAACATGTGCAAATGCAAATATGTTTGTGCATTATGTTGTTGAATTGTGCATAAAAAAAATAAAAATTAGCAAACAGCTGCACATATTTTTTGTGGGCGTGGTCATGTGGATGTGGTCAGAATGATCTAATCTGTCTGACTGGAATAGTGAAAGCGCCTTATGCAGGAAGTTCTATTACCCCCGATTTTATACGTCTGTGTAGTGTTGTTGTAACAGCTAATTTTTTTTGTGCAATTCAAGAAGCATTCAGTATACTGTTTTCTGGATTAGAATGTGCTCAATATCTATTTACTCAGGAAAAACGTCTTTAGCGCACGTGCACATTTCTTGCATCCCACCTTAATATCACCAGAGCAGGAGAAATTATAGAGATCTTAGTTTACTAGCTCCATAGGATAACAGAGGATTTGGAGAAGTCATCCCTGCTTTATCACCTCTCTGTCACACTTTAGTGCATCTCCTCCATAGTGATCTCTACTGAAGTCTCACATGCTCACATCAAACAATGGGTGAAGCAATGCAATAGAGGTCTCAGTAGCATTCAAGGGGTTATATATATATATATATATATATATATATATATATATATATTTATATAAAGATTAACATAAGCAGTGGCACACACTAAAGCTAATACCAAGATGCAAAATGTTGCAAATAATCGGTGCATGTCCCATAAAAACACTTTGTAATAGAAATATTCAAATATACTCAGCCTGGGTTGCTCCTGGCTTCGTAAGAGGCAGCACTCATGAAACAGATGTAGCAAAAAAATGGTCAATTTATTGCATTCATACCTAACGTTTTCGGTCCATTTGGGATCTTCCTCAGGGCAAATAGCAACAAATAGAAACATATCACATATAAAGAGACACTTGAAAGGTCAAACAATCACATTAATTACTTACACCCATTCTGACCTCCAACACGCGCTATTAAGGTGCCAAAACACGGCGTCCCTCTCGTAGCGCAGAGCTATGACGTCAGTCTGGGGTTCCCCGGTTACTAAGCAACCAGGGAAACAAAATAAGGAAACAACAATCCTGAGCTCTACCGGCTGAAGGCAGAGCACTATAGCAGACCAGAAAGAAATATATATATATATATATATATATATATATATATATATTTTTTTTTTTTTTTTAATTATTTTTTTTTATTAAATTTTTTTTTTCATTTCTTCTCTATGCTTCTGTTCTTAACCCTTTCAGTGCCAGAGGGGTACGCAACGCAATGCGTTGTGTACCCCTCTGGCACTGAAAGGGTTAATACATCAGCCTCCCTGTATGACTCGTGCATGTGGCGTATTCAGCACAGTCACCAGTTCCCATTGTTTATACTTTTCGTATCCTCCAGACATAGAGTGTTACAAGGGAGGAACTGCACCTCTCAGATATCTGTGACCTGCAGACAGGCTTTCCTTGTAGTATTCAGTGTACTGTAAACATCAGACACATCTCTTTTGTTTAAGCATTTCAGTGCCAGGAGATGTGCTATGCATTGTTGCATGCCTCTCTCTCTCTGGCATTCAAAGGGTTAAGATCAGGATGTTTATGAGTCATAATGTTCACATATTTTTCTACTGATTTACACCCACTTTGCTATTAAAAATGTACATAACATTACGAAACTGTAAAAATGATTGTGTGGTTGTACTCAGAAGAACTTGAACAATTTTGGAGGAAACCAAGTGGGGCAGAATTTTAACTCTGTGAATGATGGAGAAGTCCACACATTGCTTCATATTACATATTAACTCTCTAGCCTCCATGTGGTTAAAAGGCCAATTTAATTCAAAGGGGATTTTTAATTGTCCACTCTGATGCAGATGGTATGCCCCAGAATTGCTCCTCAGTGACTGCAGGATATCACAGAGAGGCTATTAACCCTTTGAGTGCCAGGGGGTGCGCAAAGCAATGCATTGCACACCCATATAGCACTCAAAGTTTAAACTAGAACTAGAAATGTTAGACCTGGAAGACAGACAAAAATTCTGTTAACCCTTTGATTGCCAGGGGGGTATCCGACGCATTGCGAGGCTCTGGCATTCAAAGGGGTATTACTCAACTGCCTTACTAAAATAAAGATTATGGCCCACATTTCCTGAAGTCCTGTTAAAAAATTAATTAAATAATGACAAAGCCAATTTGCATCTGTTCTGAGGTTTAGCCTTACCCTAAACTGTACTTCATAAATGACAGGAAATAGCAAAAACTAGCAACATCTGTGTAATTTATTTTTTTTTAGCGTTTACCATACCTCCCAAGTGTCCCTCTTTTAGACCCAAATCCCTCTGTCCCTCTTTCCCACCCCGATGTCCCTCTTTTTAGTAGATCAGACTGTGTGGTGTGTGTATATAAGTGTAACATTGCTCCACAGCCATAAAACTCACATTAATCTTCATTACATGGGTTTATAAATTAGTCTGTGTAAATAGAAAACCTTTGGTCTTGTTAGAAGTCATTTATTAGGTATCAATAGGTCATGAAATAGCCTAAAAATTCATGGTAATGCCCCGCCCATCAGCCACGCCCACAGCAATACCCCTTAAAACACAAGCATCCCTCTTTGGCAGTTTGAAATGTTGGGAGGTATGGTTTACATCGCATTATACTACTATTTCCCCAGTATTTGTGAAAATATACAAACACAAATAGCTTTTTTATTTGATTAATACACAAAAAGATGCTAAGACTTTTTTAATCAGCAATTTTTATTAACAAGTCACATTTTTTCTTAATAAATATGAGCAAACACTTGGTACCTTCTTTTGCATGTAAAAAAAAACTTGGGGTCTGTGTTGTAAAAATGTATAGTTATAGATTAAAAACTTCCGTGTTTTGAAGAGATGCAAGATTTTTGATAATGGAGGTGTTTTCAGCAGCCTGGGGGAAAGCAATTTCCTTGCACTCCTTATTTCCTGCTGTGTTTTTACACAGCATCCTGAACAGGAAGTGAGGCATTCAAAGAAAGGTTCCTTATACAGCCTGCTAATATTAGCACCAACAAAATTATACATTTTGGGCCATATCCATATGAAGAAGAGCAGCAAATCTTGGGCAAACCAGCAGCAGTGCTTCGCCTTCGTTTTGCATATGGCCCAAAAAGTCAATAATATAAGAGACAGCTCAGTTGGTTAATGGACCCGCTGTAGAATATGTTCGAACCTCAGGTCTGCACATTCTAGTCTTTGCCTTTCACCCTTCTAAAGAAGATAAAATGAGTACCTAGGACATATTTGAAAATGAGAGACAATCTCAGCATATCCATCCTAGTAATATACTTCCATTATATATTTATAGCTATATATATATATATATATACTAGTTGAACAGCCTGTTACATGGGCCACAGTGCCACTGCCACCTGGTCGCGGGGCAGTCACGCGCAGTAGAGACTGCCCGCGCCACGACTGATACAGAGCTGGCGCTCCAAAGGAGCGTCCGGCACTGTTTCAGTCATGGCGCGGGCAGTCTTTACTGCACATGACTGCAACACGCGCAGCAGTGTCTACTGCGCATGTCGCTGCATTACACACAATTTAGTGAATTATTATATAGGATATATATATATATATATATATATATATATATATATGTATATATATATATATATATTTTTTTTTTTTTTTTTTTCCTTCACCTGTATCTTGTTAGGGGCACACAAAGGCAGGAGATGAGGAACACTAATTCCTGATGATAGACACCTTGCTAGAATGCAAGGGGTTTAAAGGAGAAGTAAACCTAATTTTTTATGAAAAATACATGCCACAGAGCTTTTCCTGTGGAGTAAACCAAGAGTACTCCCATTTCTTAGAGGTTTTTATTTATTTTATTAATTTTTTTTTTTTTTAATTAAATTGCAATTGTTTGTTCCGGTCATTGAGAGAAGTGATAGAGAGCAGTAGTCAGTGACTCAAGCTTTGCAACCTTTTACACACGGATTATGACTTTAAAGGGATATTAATACTTTGTTTTATCTTTATTTTATTTTGTAGGCATTAAAAAAACATGAAGAATGATATAAGTCTTATCTCTCTAACCTTTATGGTTTATGAGATATTCACAAGCAAAGTTTCCCTTCCCGCCCCTTTTACCTAGTGTAAGCCATCTCTTCTCAGATGTGGAATGCAGTCCATAGACCAGACAGATAACAGAAGGGGACAATCTTCTTCCTATGAGAACAATGAAAGCCTTGCCCCCCTTGACAGATTTTTCAGGTTTTTCCCTTATCTTAATTGAAGATTGTCCCTCTCTGCAGTCTACCTGGGAACCTCCCTTCTGATCTGGCTGAGCAGTGTTACATCAGTAAAAGGGGCGGAAGGGGGAGACTTTGTCATTGAATTACTCTGGAACTACAACTCTGACAGAACTGAAATAACACTCTCCAAAATCCAAATACTATGATGATTAATTAGAGATGCTTTTATTATGAAACATTACTATCCCTTTAAAATAAGAAAAAAAAAATAATGAATGCCATTAACTTGAATGTAAAATTTCCAAGCAGTGGGATCACCCTTGTTTTACGTGGCAGGAAAAAGCCTATAAGATATAAAAATTAACATAATAAAAGTTTGCTGATCCTTCTTTCAATCAATTGGAATGCTTAATTGATACAGATAGTGCAGTTTGCCACCAAATTTCTCCAATATTAAATTTATACAATATGTCAAGGTTACCCATATACATTTTCTGTTCTTTGTTTGTTCCACAGATACAGCAAAATTAAGCAATATTTGACTGAACTAGATAAAGAAACCAATGATGCTCTTAAGGATCTTTATGGATATAATAAAATGCTACCTCGCTTTCGCCGAGAAGTAGAATCACCCCCAGTGACCTCTGAACAAGAGATATTCCTCAAACAGATTCCATTGTTTTTGGTGGAAAGCATCAATGGAGATGATTGGAATATACGAGGGATTCCAAACAGAAAGCGGAGCAGAATGAATACCAGAGTAATGCACAGAGATGCAGAAGCGACTGTAGGGTCTGAGAATATAGTTGGCTTCAAATTGGTAAGTCCCTGGAACTCTACATCAATGTTGGACCTGAGACCTTGATTCAAGTTTGCATATTTGAAAACTTCTTTACAGGAATAGTAATGTTTCTTTATTATAGAACAATCAAGTCTTCTTCCTACTTTTTTATAGAGATGTGTAACCGTAAAACCTTATAAAACTTTGCCGTTTTACATTTATTCTCTAGTGGTTAGCACTGTTGCCTTGCAGCGCTGGGGTCCTGGGTTCAAATCCCACCAAGGACAACATCTGCAATGAGTTTGTATGTTCTCACCGTGTTTGCGTGGGTTTCCTCCGGGTACTCCGGTTTCCTCCCACACTCCAAAAAACATACTGATAGGTGAATTTAGATTGTGAGCCCCAATGGGGACAGGAACCAATATGAGTGTAAAGCGCTACGTAATATGTGTGCGCTATATAAAAATAAAGAATTAAAGAATTATTAATAAAGTTTCCCCTTCCCGCACCTTTTACTTACCTCAAGCAGCCTCCCCTCTGATCTGGAATCTTGTTCCGGGACCGGACAGATCGCAATGAGGGACAATCTTCCCTCTTTCAATAGAAGAGAAAGCCTGCCCCCTTGAGGGGCAGGTTTTTCCTTATGCTGGAAGAAGATTATCCCTCGTCGTGTTCTGTCTGGACCAGCTTGCTGCGGCTGCCGAGATAAGTAAAAGGGGCGGGAGGGGAGAAACTGTATTAAAGAGTAAATGTAAAACAACAAAGTTTTATAAGGTTTTACTGCTACACATTGTTCTAAAAACGTAGGAAGAAGACTCGATTGTAGTTTAATAACGAAACATTACTATCCCTTTAAAAACTGTGTCATGTCAGCCAAAAGATCAGCAAATGTACAGTTAAGGCGATATTCAATCTAGGTTCAGTATACTAGTGTATGTTAATTGCGGTGCATGTATGGTTCCAGTGATGTTTCATATGCCAGTTAAACTTTTCAGTGACATTTAATATGCTAATTAAGCTGTTTGCTGAACCAGGTAATGTTCACTTTTCCAGAAATAAATGTATGACTATTTCCTAAACTAGACATCTGCTGGACTTTTGGATAATATGACAAATGGGCAGATTGGAATGAAGTTTTCAAAAATATATAAAAGTCAAGGTGATAAGTCCACTTTAAGAAGATACAGTTTATAAATTACTAGTTGAAAAGCCTGTGTACACGGGCCACAGTGCCACCCAGCAACCTCGGATGGTGGCCGGATCCTGTTGGTCTTGCGGCAGTCATGCCCAGTACTGACTGGCCCAACATGTCGCGGCTGATAATGGAGCAGGGCGCTCTGAATTCAGACCGTAGTTCTGTCTGTGCAGAGTGGACTACGGTCTGAATTTGGAGCTGCCCATTCTGTTATCAGCCGCGGCGCGGGCAGTCTCTACTGCGCATGACTGCAGCACGCACAGCTGTCTCTACTGCGCATGAGGGCTTATAACAAACATACTTTTAGTGAATAATTATTATTTTTCTTATAAACTTAGTGATCTGTGGTCTTATTTATCAAGCTAAAAAGGTGCAATTCTGGAGCACACCAACAGCACCATAATGGTGTGAACATTCCCATTGATTTAATTGGGGATTTTAACCCCGTGAATGCAAGAAAGATCTCCAACTCATTGCAAAGTAAAGCAATGAGTTGGAGACTTCTCTAGCACCCAAGGAGTGAAAGGGATAGTAACACTTAATATATATTAAAAATTGTATTGTAAGGTTTATCCGTCTGAGTAAAACAAAGGTTATTACAGCTCAAACTTGAATTTTGTAGGTGCAGTATCTCAATGGCCTGAAAATTTACAGTGGAGCTGTTCCTACACTGTCCTATGGTAGTTAATGCTCAATTGAGAAGAAATTTCCATAGGATGATGTAGCAACAGCGCCACCATAACATTTCAGGCCATTAAGATATTGCACCTAAAAATGTAAAATTTAAGCTGCAATAACTTTTGAATAAAATGCCTCTCAACAGAAGGAGTACTCTTGTTTTACTCAGGAAGATAACCCCATATATATATATTAATTACATATTAAGTGTTACCATCCCTTTAAAAGCTCAATTTAAAATAGTGGGCATTTGTGGAATTTTCATTGAATCCTATAAGGCGGTTGGTTTGCTCCATAATTACACTAGTCTAGCTTGATCAATAAGACCCATAGAGGGAGATTCACTAAGGTGTGATAAAGTGTTGATGACTTCTCCAGTGATATCACTTCTCCAATTCCTGTATTAGTCTATGGAGCCAATTCACTATGTCTAGAACTATGGAGATCTTACTGCATTGGCTCCACAGTATAACATACGAACTGGAGAAGTGATATCACTGGAGAGCCATCTCCACTTTCTCACCTCTTTATCATGTTTTAGTGCATAACCCCCATAGTGTTATAACTGGTATAAATCCAATGGCAATTGTTGGGGTGCTGTTCTCCAAATCATTCTGAAGCAATATGGTGACCTCTGTAGCATACAAGTGGTATCAACGTTTTTAAGCACCCATTCTCATGCTTTGTGGAATGCCATTCACTCTACATAATATATCACTGGGTATTCAACTCTTTGGGGGAGATTCACTAAGCGGTGATTAAGAGGTGATAAAGTGGAGATAACTTCTCCAGTGAAATCACTTCTCCTAATCCTATGTTATTCTATGGAGCCTATGCATTAAGATCTCTCCAACTTTGGAGAACTTAGTACATAGGTTCTATAGATAAAATGGAGAAGTTATCTCCGCTTAGTGAATCTCCCCCTTTGTCTAATACAGGGAGGGGGGAAACATTTACCCCACTGAAAAAAGAAAGAGGTTCAAGTTTCCACCTAAACAATTGACCCTTTGAGTGCCAGCGAGGTATCTCTGCAATGCGTTGGATGCCCCTCTAGTACTCAAAGGGTTAAAGTAGACCTACCACCCAAAGAATTACAATTTCCCTATATGTGTTGTACTATCCAATTTCATGTCAAATCATTCTTTATTTGAGAAATTGACCTTTATATTTCTGTGGTGTAGTGTGGCCCTTTATGCTAAATCCCTGCACATTATGCTAATTTAATTCTGTTTGAGGCTACATTTATGTGCAAATAGAAGTGTTCTCAGTGTGTGGTCAATGTCTAGATTCAGTCATAGCACAGTATGTGTGTGTTGTAATATTGGTCCAGCATATAAACTAATTAACATAAAATGCCACACTGTGTCATCAACAAATAAAGGCTGATTTATTGAAACAAAGAAGTGGCTAGTACAAGAGATAAGCAGTTTTCTTTAAAAGTAAAAAATATATATATTGAAGGGTTTATCTCCCTGAGTATGGAGAGTTATGGTCAACTGACCGGAGCTGTCCATAGGATGGTGTAACAACAGCGGCACTGTACAATTTCAGGCCAATGAGATATTGCACCTAAAAAAAAAAATTTTGAGCTGTAATGACTTTTGAATAAAACATCTCTCAGCAGCAGAGGTGCCCATGTTTTACTCAGGAGAATAAACCCTACTATATAAATATACTATATATATAGTTATATATATATATATATATATATATATATATATATAGAGAGAGAGAGAGAGAGAGAGAGAGAAGATAGATAGATAGATAGATAGATAGATAGATAGATAGATAGATAGATAGATATACACACTATTGTAAAAGCCCATGTACCCAGGCTAAGGTCTGGGTAATGTTAACCCTTTGAGTGCCAGGGGGTACGCAACACATTGCTTTGCAATGCATTGAGTACCCCTCTGGCACTCAAAGGTTTGAGAGGCCACTACCTCACTGCTCCACACGATGCAGTCTAGTGTCACCTCACTCATGCGACGCAATCATGCGCAGTAGAGACTGCCCGAACACGGACAGTCTCTACTGCGCATGACTGCATCGTGACAAACATCCTAGTGAACTATTATACAGGATATATATATATATCCTATATAATAATTCGCTAATGTATGTTTGTCAGAAGCGGTCATACGCAGTACAGACGGCTGGGCACTTTGCAGTCATGCGCAGTCCAGACTGCCCGCTCCGCGACTGATAACGGAGCAGCCTTCGGTGCACAGAGACGACTATGGTCTGAATTCAGAGCCCCGCTCCGTTATCAGCCGTGTTGCGAGCAGTCTCTACTGTGCATGACTGCACCGTGACTGTTGCTGCCTGGCACTGTGGCCCATGTACACGGCCTGTTCAACTAGTATATATATAATGTTTTAACACATGAAGTATTATAATGTTTAATTTAGAGTGGTAAGTCCACTTTAAGTGGTGCTTCCATAATGCTATTAAGCAGATGACACTGATGCTCACTGTTAGTCTTGTTGTCTATTTTCATTTCACATTATCGATCTTCTGTACTGACATCCTCATCGCTCTGTGTCTTTCCTACAGTGTGACAACAAAAACAGCTCCGACTGTACTGTATTCACCTTCAGCTCTGGTATTAATGCCATCCAGGAGTGGTACCGCCTACATTACATGAACATCTTAGCTACCATTCCAATGGAAGAGAAGATCACTATGGGCTATACAGCAGATGAGCTCCTGGTCACCTGCTTTTTTGATGGCCTGTCATGTGATTCTCGGTTAGTAGCCAGAAGCTTAATTTCCATATCTCTATGTCCGCTATCATATTATAACTGTCACCTTAAAGGGATAGTAACACTTAATATGTAAAAACATACATATATTGTAGGGTTAATCCCCCCACCCCGAGTAAACCAAGGCTGCTCCCACTGTTCAGAGGTATTTTGTTCAAAAGTTATTGCAGCTCAAACTTGATTTTTTTTTGCATAGAATATCAAAGGCCTGAAATGTTACAGTGGCGCTGTTGTTACACCATCCTATGGATAGATCTGGTCAGTTGACTATAAACCTCCATAAGTCTGTGTGGCAACAGCGCCACTGTAGCATTTCAGGCCATTGGGATACTGCACCTAAAAAAATTTAAATTTGAGCTGTAATAACTTATGAATTAAACACCTCTCAGCAATGGGAGTACCCTAAGGCGACCACATATGCTTTAACTCAAGGATAATATAAAAATGTAATTTTGCAGGACTAAGCAGGGATCAGGGGGAACCTGCAGTATGTGTATTGCATGTGTTGCTGATTTAAAGGGACATTAATGTCCAATAATAACTTTATGTTCTTTTGTAGATTAAAAAAATACATTATGTGGCACAAATCCCATCTCTTAAACCTTTACGGTTTCATCTAAAGTTCCCCCCTCCCTCCCCTTCTCCTGACATCCGCATTCTACTGACAGAAGGAGATCCCGGTCCTGGGACCAGCCAGCGGCTCTGCATCAGAGCCAAAATAGCGATATTTGAAAATAATTACTTAATTGGAAAGGTCTACAAAGTGTGCCTGGTTTGCAAGCACACTTTGTAGACTGTTCCAATAAAGTAGTTCTTCTTAAACGGACAGTAAAATCAGGAAAAAAGCATTAGCTATATGCCAGATACAGTTAAAAGAGATTACTTGCGCTTATTCGTATCTCTCAAACCATTATGGTTTGAGAGATATACGAAAATAAATTTCTCTGCTCCCTCCCCTTTCTCATACATCAGCTGTATGGCTGATGGCATAAGATCCTGGTTCCTGGATCAGGAAGCGGCTCATCAGAAGCGCCGACATAGTGATACTTTAAAATAAATACATCATCAGAACGGTCTACAACGTTTGCCTGGTTTGCAAGCACACATTGTAGACCATTCCGATGAAGTATTTATCTTTAGATATCGATGTGTCGGCGCTGCTGAAGAGCCACATCTGGTCAAGTGACCAGAATCTGCTTCTGACAGCTTTACAGCTCGTCAAGCAGAAAGGGGAGGGAGCGGAGAACTTTATTTTCATATATCTCTCAAACCATAATGGTTTGAGAGATACCAATAAGTGCAAGTTATCTCTTTTAATTGTATCTACCATATAGCTAATGCTTTTCTCCTGACATTACTATCCCTTTAAATATCGCTATTTCGGCTGTGCTGAATAGCCACTTCGAGTTGGCTAACTCAAATCTCCTGCTGTCTGCTTTACAGCTGACATCAGGAGAGGGGGAACGTTTGATGCGAATATCTCTCAAACCATAAAGGTTTGAGAGATGGTAATTGTGCCACATATTTTTTTTCATCTATAAAACAACATAGAGTTATTATTTGACATTAGTGTCCCTTTAAATGGATACGAGATCACCTTAGAGTACACCGTTTTAGTGAGGAGGATAGGCACTACAGTACACATTTTTTCATAGTATGTATTAATATCCCTTTAAGTCAAGTTTATTTTGGTTTACAAAGAATTTAAATCTGACTATGGGCCATATGTTCATAAGAAAAGTGGAATTCTGGGACAAATTATTTGCACTGTGGGGGGGGGGGGATTTTTAGTTCTCACCTGTAGTGCAAATGGTTTGCCCTAGAACTTCTTAATTTTTCTTTTGAACCATATCTGCTGACTAGCTATTTTCTGTAAAATAATTATTTTTGTAGAAATTAATCTTTATGTTTTGCTGTCACAGTGTGGCACTATATACTAATTCCTTGTGCTGTGTGCTAATTAATTATGTTTAACCCTTTGAGCGCCATAGGGCTATGGAATGCATTGCCGCACCCCTCTGGCACTCGAAGGGTTAAGGCCCAATGCACTGCTTGCTATGCTATTAGAAATCCTGTAGTGTGTGGGCTCTGCCTGGAATCATTCATAGCACAGTGTGGTAGTATTGGTCAGATAAGATATTAATTAGTATACAGTGAGACACTGAGCTATTGACAAAAAGAAAAATGTCCCTTCTTAAAAACAATTTCTATTACAAACCAATGGCTGGTAAAACATGCAGGCAGTTTTAATTCTCTTTAAAATTAACTAAACATATCTTAAGGTGACATGTTCACTTTAATTAACAAAGAGCAAATTAAAAAATACCAGAGATTGGCATCACATTGCTGAATGATAATAATTGACATTTACCATAATGACTGTCTCTGGTGATTAAAGGGATAGTAATACTTTGTTTTAACTTTATTTTATTTTGTAGGCATTAAAAAAATATGAAGAATTATATAAGTCTTATCTCTCAAACCTTTATGGTTTGAGAGATATTCACAAGAAAAATTTCCCCTTCCGCCCCTTTTACCTAGTGTAATCCATCTCTTCTCAGATGTGAATCTGCTTGTAAGACCAGACAGATAACAGCAGGGGACAATCTTCTTACAATGAAAACAATGAAAGCCCTGCCCCCTTGACAAGGTTTTCAGGTTTTTCCCTTATCTTAATTGAAGCTTGTCCCTCTCTGCAATCTACCTGGGCACCTCCCTTCTGCTCTGGCTGAACAGTGTTACATCAGTAAAAGGGGTGGGAGGGGGACACTGTCATTGAATTACTCTTGAACTACAACTCTGACAGAATTGAAATATCACTCTCCAAAGACCAAATACTATGATGATTAATTAGAGCTGCTTTTTTATGAAACATTACTATCCCTTTAATCCGCCATAATATGAGCACTCAAAGGGTTAATCCACCAGGATGTGAGTCTTCCTGGGATATAAACAAATGAATATACATTTAATTTGAATGTTAACTGCATCAATTAAATGTGTATACTTCATTTATTATAATTTGCTCATGTCTCATCACTAATAGGAATTAACTGCCTAAAGACCAGGCTGTGATACAGACTGAAAGTGAGGGAGATTAATTAAGAAAATATGGAGCAATTATTGAGCAAACCAGTTGCACCATATTTGGCAAATTAAAAATTATTCTCATTGATTTAAATGGGGCTTTTAACCCCTTCAGCTTTACAGGCCTCAATAATAATAGGACCTTGATTCAAGAGAGAACATTTTCAGTCAGCCGAGGATGTCATGTCCTCGAAGGGAACATGAAAGTTGCTAGCAGGACCACAGGACCACAGTCTCCACCCACTGATCATGGTAATCTTCTGCGGCTCATGTACTTTGATTGCTTTAGTTGGAAAAAAGTTCCAATGGGCAGAGGTGGAGGTCCCGTTTTCTATTTGCAATAGTTATATACATCTCCATGGACCCGACTTCAAGAACTGATTGAAGTTGTTATCTCCTGAACAAAGGCTCAAGTATAAACTTCACAGTGACCATTATAATTTTCTTGTTATGAGTTGTAATTTGGACATGAGTTATTCAAGTTGAGATGACATCTTCATGCTTTTTCAAAACAGAAACTTCACACTCTTCCATCACTCATTGTACGGTAACTGCTATACATTCAATAGTGCTGAGAGAGGAGAATTACTGGTTTCATCCATGGGCGGCATGGAATATGGTGAGAACTCTGATTTCTGTAGATATGGAACTTAGTTAATAGCTATAATTTAGATTCTCAAGACAACTACAGCATTTATTTCTCTATCAGGACTGAAAGTGATTATCTATGTTGATGAGGAGGAATACAACCCTTACTTGGTCACAGCAGCTGGAGCGAAGATACTAGTTCATGACCAAGAAGAATATCCTTTCATTGAAGATCTGGGAACGGATCTGGAGACTGCTATTGAGAGCTCCTTGGGAATGCAACTAGTGAGTAATTGTCCACTACTACCTACAAAGCTTTCTCTAAATCAGAAAGAAAGTCAACAATTTAGTGATACAGGCATGTAGGCAAATTTTGTGGAACAGAACAATATTTTCTGGTTCCATTGTGGATAAAGCTTGTTTAGCTCCCTCACAATAACAAAAAGGAGAAAGATGTTCTAAACATAACATATGAGAGTTAGCCATAGAAATACAAGAGGCAGTCATTTCTGATGCAAGCTTTCAAGACCTCTTATGCCTTGCCTGAGGAAGAGACCTTATAGGTCTTGAAAGCCTGCATCCTAAATCTGCTTAGGTAGCCAATAAAGGTATCAACTTGACTATATTTGTCTCTAAAAGTAAGTGTAATTATTCTGGAGCAAACCAATTACATTATGGGGGCAAATCAAAATGTCATTTGATTTAAACTGGGATTTAACTCATTGAATGTTAGAGAGGGATACCTTCCTATAATTCAAGGGGTTTGAAATCCAGTTTAGATAAATTGGAATTCAGGGTATTTTTGTCACCTATGCCGCAGTTGGTTTTACCCACAATAACTCCAGTGAGATCAATCTTCCAAATCCTGTGTTACTCAATTGAGTTTATGCACTAAACTAAAATATTAAGTGGGAGCTATCTTTGTGAATAGTCTCCATAGTATAATTTAGGAACTGAAGAACTTGATCTCACTGGAGAAGTTATCTCCACTTTGTCTCCTTTTTATAACACCTTAGTTCATAACATCCAAGTTCTCTATAGCACATCAGCCTCTGACATACATGCAAGCACAATAAGGTTTTAATCCCTGGGCAAAGTATACCTAAATGTATAATTATAATTCACTCAACTGGAATAAATTACTCACCAAGAAAATATGCCTGATGCGCAATTAATCTTTTTTTTTTAGAAGATTATAATAAAGTAGTCTGCAAACATATTTAATTACTAACTGCGTTGGCTAGCATGGGGTAGATATAACTAACGAGAGGTTTAAATATATGATGCTATACTTAAGCTATGCAAGTTTTAACTGTATATTAAATGGGCAGTACATATGTTAATGAAAATGAAAGTTAAAAAATAAATATCTAAAACAAATTCGAAGTGGTTTCTGGTTCGCTTTGGTTTGTGGTGTGCTGTCCTCCCCGTCCTGGAGCTTCATGGGGAAGTGACTGGTTGCATGCAGCGAATCAAGGGTCGGCGATTTTCACAGGAGAGGGTGAGGTGCTTTGATGTAGCGACTCTCCATTGCCCCCATCGCCGGGTTCCTGATGTGCATGGTATGCCCAATCAATGGGCAATGCAGTGCACCATTCGATAGTATACATATATATACATATAATATTCCTGCTGAGTAAAACACTGGTACGCCCACATTTTTTTATTCAAAAGTTTCTACAACTCATATTTGTTCATTTTAAGTTATACCTAATTTTCCTATCCTAGCCACATTTTAAGTAAAACCTTTCCTGTCATGTACTGTGGAAAACCTTAGTCTGTGACTTAAGTTTTCTCAATAAGTGCATTCTAAAAATAAATGTTGCTTTTGGACACAAGTATGCATGTTGCAAACAGTTTGATTTAAAAAATAATTTTGAGTTGTAATAATTTGTGAAAGAAAATCTCCCAGGAGAGGGAGTATCCTTGTTTTATACAGCAGGAAAAATAATTAGAGTATATATTTTTTGCCATAAAAAGCTTACTGACCTATTAAAAAAACTGGTATGAAAAATATTTATGGCCAGTGTCAGTGTCTATTACAGTTGCCAAGATTCTTGAGTTCTGAGTGGCAAGATAATGTTAAACCATTTCATCTGACATGTGACTAAGATATAGCAGAATCTTTGTCATTTTATTGTGCTAATAAAATGGAAAAAGGCTAAGTTCGACACATAAAAATACCTTTATTACTATAAATCATGAAAAGATGCAAACCTATATAGAATCATAAATAACGCTGGAGAAAAAGAATTCCACCTTCCTGACGCATTTCAAGATCTGCATGGTCAATTCAAGGAACCGTTCTCCTCTACTGCTGAAGTGACCTGATAGGGTCAAGAAATGCTTCATGTTACAAAATCCATGTTCTCCAGAAGAGTTTCTTTCCAGGTGTATGAATTTATTTGTGGTATCTGTATTAGTCCATTGATTTGCTCCAGAAATTGTCTAGTTTACTTCTCAAAATAAGAGCCCATATCCCATTAACATTTTATAGGTGATGTGAGGCCCTCTCGCTGTTGCTAGACGACAGCTCCTATCATCCTCTGGCAGCCGGTGATGGGAATTGTAGTTTAGCAATAACTGGAGGACCTTATGTTGCCCATCCTTTCCCAATATAAAAAATAGTTCGATGTGTTGTTGTTTATTTATTTTTCTCATAAATTTCTAATTCTAATTTCAGACCGAATCTACAAAACTGAGTGATCCATACAGCGACTGCACCATAGATGGCAGTGATATCCCTGTAGAAAACCTATATGGCAAAAAATATACCCTGCAGGTACGTGTGAGCTTTCATCTTGGACCCTAACCTTACCGTGAAGGTCTAAATATGTAAACTTCTCTCCAGTCTTTCCTCCCCCATAGTGATTCGCACTAGGGGACATGGGCATAATACAGAAAGTGGGTGGATTCTGGGGTCAATCAACTGAATTATAGGAAATGCATAAAATCCCCATTTATTTTAATGGCCCTTTTAACCCCTGAATGCTTGAGAGGTCTTTAACACATTGCGTTGGAGACCTTTCTAGGTTAACAACCCCATTTAAAGGGATAGTAATGCTTTGTTTTATCTTTATTTTATTTTGTAGGCATTAAAAAACTGACTGATTAACATAGAAACATAGAAACATAGAAGATTGACGGCAGAAAAAGACCACCTGGTCCATCTAGTCTGCCCTTTAGTATTCCTTTATTGTTATCTTAGGATAGATACATGTTTATCCCAGGCATGTTTAAACTGTGTTACTGTGGATTTATCAACCACCTCTGCTGGAAGTTTGTTCCAAGTTTCTACTACTCTTTCAGTGAAATAATATTTTCTAATGTTTTTCTTGATTTTTCCTCCAACTAGCCTCAGATTGTGCCCCCTTGTTTTTGTATTCAGATTCTTATTAATCACACTTCCCTCCTGAACCTTGTTCAGTCCTTTAACATATTTAAAGGTTTCAATCATGTCCCCCCTTTCTCTTCTTTCCTCCAGACTATACATATTTAGATCTCTGAGTCGTTCTTGATAAGTTCTATGCTTTAGACCTTCCACCATTTTTGTAGCTCTTCTTTGAACCCGCTCAATTTTAGTTATATCCTTTTGCAGATGAGGCCTCCAGAACTGTACACAGTATTCCAGATGTGGTCTCACTAGAGCTCTATACAGAGGGATCACAATCTCCCTCTTCCTGCTTGTTATACCTCTAGCTATGCAGCCAAGCATACGATTTGCTTTCCCCACCGCCTGGTTGCATTGGTTACTCATCTTGAGGCTGTCAGAGATGACCACCCCCAAATCCTTCTCTTCTGAAGTCTTTGCTACCACAGAACTGCCAATACGATAGTCAGATTGAGGGTTTCTTTTCCCCAAGTGCATTATTTTACATTTGGAAACATTGAACTGAAGTTTCCATTGTTTTGACCACTTATCTAATAGTGCCAAATCATTCTCCATATTACAGACACCTCCTGGAACATCAACCCTATTACACACTTTTGTGTCATCAGCAAACAAGCAAACCTTCCCTGCCAAGCCTTCCCTTATGTCACTTACAAACATGTTGAACAGAACAGGGCCCAGAACAGATCCTTGTGGCACTCCACTTGTAACCAGTCTCTGCTCAGAATACACTCCATTAACAACAACCCTCTGGTTTCTGTCCTTCAGCCAACTGCAGATCCACTGAACTATCCAGGGGTTAAGTCCAATTCTTGATAATTTATCTATCAGCTCTTTATGGGGAACTGTATCGAAAGCTTTACTGAAATCCAGGTAGGCGATATCCACAGCACCACCTTCATCCAGCACTTTAGTTACATAGTCAAAGAAATCAATGAGATTAGTCTGACAGGATCGGCCCTCAGTGAAGCCATGCTGGTTTGGGTCCATCAGGTTGTTTTTTGTTAGATGGTCAATTATCTTCTTCTTTAGAAGAGTCTCCATCATTTTTACCACTACAGATGTCAGGCTGACTGGCCTGTAGTTACTAGCTTCTTCTTTACTACCCTTCTTGTGAATGGGTACAACATTGGCCATTCTCCAATCATCAGGAACTTCTCCCGTAAGAAGGGACTGGTTATACAGATTAGTCAGGGGGCCAACTATGACAGATCGGAGTTCTTTAAGAACTCTAGGGTGGATTCCATCCGGACCCATCGCTTTATTTGACTTTAGCCGGACAAGTTCCTCTAGAACATCGGCCTCTGAAAACACTGGGGCTAAAATTATACAACTAGAGGCAATGCTGTGTTCAGCCATTTTCTGATTATGAGGGCCGCCGTCTGAAAAAACTGAGCAGAAGTAGTTATTCAGATGGTCAGCGACCGCCTTTTCCTCTTCTATATACTGATTTTTTCCGTTGTTAATTTTTGTAATCCCGCAGTTTTTCTTCTTCCTGTCACTGATATATCTGAAGAAGGTTTTATTCCCCTTCTTAACAGATTTGGCCATTTCTTCCTCTTTTGAGGCTTTAGCAGCATTTATCATCTGTTTAGTCTTCTTCTGTATAGTTTTATACCCTTCTCTGTCCGCTTCACTTCCAGTCTCTTTATATCTCTTATAGGCAGACTTTTTATCTTTCACTATAGCTCTTACCTCTCTAGTAAACCATAGTGGATTTCTCTTTCTTTTCCTCTTGCTAATTTGTCTAACATGTAATCTTGTTGCCTTTAAGAGGACTTCTTTGAGTGTCTTCCACTGAGTACTCACTCTCGGTGTTTTGTCCCACCCTTTTAATTCTTTCTTTACATATTCTCCCATATCCTCAAACTTCGTCTTCCTAAAGTCCAATACTTTGGTTGCAGAATGGGATTTCTCGTAGACAGTCTGGATTCCGAACCACAAACATTGGTGGTCACTGGAACCTAGATTTTCTCCCACCTTCACCTCAGATACCAGGTCTCCATTTGTGAATACTAAGTCTAGGATATTGTCCCCTCTAGTTGGCGCCTTCACCAGCTGTTTTAGGGACATCCCCGTCAGGGCTTCTACGATGCTCCTACTTCTACATGTGGACGAACAAGGGATATTCCAATCAACATCAGGCATGTTGAAGTCTCCCATAACTACTATATCTCCCTTTACTGCCATTTGGGTAATCTCGTCCACTAGCATGTTGTCTTGCTCTTCAGATTGCCCCGGAGGCCTGTAGACTGCACCTATTCTTGTAACTGATCCCTTTTTATTCTGCAGACAGATCCAGAGAGTCTCCAACTCTTTACATGAATTCTGGATCGCTGTGGATTTTATGCTATCTTTAACATAAATGGCTACCCCACCCCCTCTTCTCTCAGCCCTATCTTTCCTATACAACGTGTATCCCGGAATGGCTATTTCCCAGTCATTACAGTCCCTGAACCATGTCTCTGTTATTACAATCAAGTCCAAGTCATCTCTACAAACTATTGATATTAGCTCGCTGAGGGGACATATTTCTTACTGGTAAATTTTAGTGCACCACTCCACAGTATGCGCCTTGCCCAGTAAGTGCCTTACCCACATAATCAGGCTACTAGCTGGGCATACCTTATTGGGTAGGATGAATGGTCTATGATGACAACCATAAGTTAAAGGTTAAAAAGATAACACCCCGTTTAACTGGGAATATGTATTTTGGTGGCTGTACTGAAATAATAATTATTTTGTGTATCAGTACAAGTAGATTGTCATGAGGGACAAGTAGATTGGGCTCCCGTTGTAGTCCCTTGGACAAGTAGTTTTTTTTTTTTTTTTAATTTCCACACCCCTGCGGTCTCCATCTTCTTAACCCTCATCTACGTAGTCTCCATCTTCTTAAGCCTTTGAGTTCCAGAGGGGTACGGAATGCATTGCAAAGCAAAGCAATGCATTCCGTACCCCTCTGGAACTCAAAGGGTTAAAGCCACGGGAACGGAGGAATCCAGAGACTCTAGCATGCATGTGTCTCACAGAGCCACACGCTGCGCATGCATGCAACTCAGCGGTTGCAAGAGCAAGGACATGGTAGGGTGATAGGGTAGGACAAAATAGTATGCAATGGGGAGAAGGAGCAATATAAAAACTGGGGTATGAACCATTATGCAACTAGTATATGGAAGGGAAGGGGAGAACAGAGCATGGTGAAGACAAGGAGTGGAATAGAACCAGACATTTGCATAGCACTATTGACTAAGGACAAGGAGCAGAATGGAGGTGAAAGTCTGTGGCCTACTTATAATCATGTATATAAAAGGTAAGGGAGCTGTAGGTGAAAATGGGATAAGGATAGGAATGGACACTGAGGAGTGCTGCACAGTTCATTACAGTGACATAGGGGGAAAGAACACCAAGTGTGAATATATAGCAGAGAATGCTTTGACTAGTGCAAGCTAGTTGTCCACCCTCTGCAATGTCCAGGATAGGAATTGTACTCCACAACAGTTCTAAAATATCACATAATGGATGTGGGCATGTTTTTGTGGGCGCGGTTTGGGGGGCAGCATTTCATCCTTGGACCCAGGCAGCACAAAGTCTTGGGCCAGCACTGGGAATAGGGCCATTTTAAGTAAACTCCACAAACAACATAGAAGAACACTTTTTATAAAGGTCCCTCTTTGTATGTTTTTATCTGTGGCTTATGGTGCAGCTGGTTTATTCTAGACCAGGGCTGTCCAAGTGCAGTCCTCAAGGGCCACCAACAGGCTAGAACGTAAAGGAATAGTAATGTTTCATAATAAAAGCAGCTCTAATTAATCATCATAGTATTTGGACTTTGGAGAGTGTTATTTCAATTCTGTCAGAGTTGTAGTTCAAGAGTAATTGAATGACAAAGTGTCCCCCTCCCGCCCCTATTACTGATGTAATCTTCAATTAAGATAAGGGAAAAACCTGAAAAACTTGTCAAGGGGGGCAGGGCTCTCATTGTTCTCATAGGAAGACGATTGTCCCCTTCTGTTATCTGTCTGGTCTATGGACTGCATTCCACATCTGAGAAGAGATGGCTTACACTAGGTAAAAGGGGAGGGAGAGGAAACTTTGCTTGTGAATATCTCTCAAACCATAAAGGTTTGAAAGATAAGACTTATATCGTTCTTCATGTTTTTTTAATGCCTACAAAATAAAATAATGATAAATTGAAGTATTGCTATCCCTATAAGAATTTCCCTGATTAAGCGCAGGTGAGTTAATCAGTGGATCATTCATTTTGATTGTCCCACTTGTGATTAATCAGGGAAATCCTTACATACTGTACTGCTGGGGGCCCTTGAGGAGAGAACTTGGACGGCCCCATTCTAGACTTTTCGCCTTTTCCATTATGCATATAAACATATACGCCTATGTCTTTCTCTTCTTCAAGGTTTGTCAATTCCTGGCTACTTAAATGTGCCCCTCTATTAATTTACTTTATTTGGTGCATTTCATTTATTCCTCCAGATCTGCCTGCATTCCTGTTTTCAGAGAGAGATGGTTCTGACCTGTGGCTGTGGCCATTATGACCATCCCTTGCCCAGTGGTGCACAGTACTGCAACTACAAGGAATTCCCCAATTGGAGTAAGTGCACCATCCCTTTTCTCTTGCCCGCTCTAGTGCAACAATTGCCAGTCTTTGTCTCTCCAAATGTGAAGGGTATCACTAGAACCTGTTAGCCCCTGGGGCAAAATCTGAGGCCACATTGTCTGATGTTCAAATGGTGAATAAGGAAAGAGGAAGGGGCTCACCAACACTATTCTTATCTTACCGGCTGGCAGCAGCCATGAGTGATGATGTCGGTGGCCACCAGTCATGGTAGGAAACTGGTCTGATTATAAGGCGTCACAGAACAGTGCAGAGCTAGCATCCTACCTTAGATTCAGGGACCAGTCACAACTGCACCCCCCTGTGGTTACACTCCTACCAATTGTTGTGGAACTACAACTCCCTCTTGTGGATGTACTAAGCTGAAGTGGAGTAATTCTGTGGCAAGCCAATAGCACTACAGAAAACATATCCAAATACCAATAGATTTAAATAGGACCTATTCCACTGACAATCTGTTTAGAATTCAGGAGGGATTTTTAGTTATCACTGATGGTACATTTGACTTGCTCCAGAACTGCTCCCATTCCTCTTAATACATCAGCCTCCCTGCATGCTGTGATGGCCATTGGCTACCTGTCGGTGATGGAAGCTGTAGTCCAGCAGCAACAGGAGACAGAGATGTCCCATTCCTACTCTAGTTGTATACAACACAACATGCAATCAAAGGATCACAAGCGATCACATCCTTTTCTTTACTTGCATTGACAACAAGGCAGTGGATTATTGGGTAAAGAAAGATCTCACAAATTAAAATATTATGTTGAAACAAAATATTGAGTTTTACAGTAAAAATTATCCCTTCAAATCCTGAGAGGGTTGTTTAACTGTTAATATTTCTGGCCTCTGAAGACAAGTACAATTTTCCCCAGAACTTGTATCTTATTTCTTTATCATTTAGTGGAGTTAGAAAAGCTGCAGGGCTGGAGCCATCCATTTTGTCCTTGTAGCAGAAGGTTGCTTATTAGATCATGTTTAATATAGCTGAATCCTGGACAGGAACGAATCATGGGCAGTGACATAATTTCCTGTCTCTGCAAGAATTGGGTCAATGGACATGAAGACGTAGCAAACAAAACCTACAGCCACTGCATGTGAAATAGCAGCATGGACCAAATGAATGTCTCAAGAACTGATGTTTTCGTAGTTCTGTTAAAGAAAATGCATGTTTTGGAGATGAAAATGCCAGTGGGCAAATTCACAACGATGTGATAAAAAGGAGATAACATCTCCAGCATTAAACACTCCTCATTTCATACGTCAGGGGCGTCCAACATGTGGCCCATGGGCCAAATGTGGCCCACCAGACTCCAGGATGTGGCCCGTCTGAGATTTAAAAAAAATAAATAAATGTATACTTAATTAACTAGCACTGCTTAAATAGTAGGCCAGTAAGACATAATCCTGTGCTGGCCAGTACCATACAGTTCATGAATGGATATCTGTTAAACATCAGTATTGTAACTGACTTGATCAATAAATAAATCAATATTTTGGAATAGCTGACAGGCTACAATTCACCATTGCTATCAATAAAAATAATGCACCCTCACTCTTATGCTTTCTGCTCATGTGGCTGAAAAAACTGGGACTCCCTTGTCATATGCTGTTCTATGAAACCCATTCACTAAGACCTTTCCAACTTGAGAAACATTAGTACACTGGCTCCATAGAAAAACATAAGAAATTGAGATTTTTATCACACTGGAGAAGTTTTATCCTGTTTATCACACCTTTATCACATTTTAGTGCATACAGCCCCCCAGGTTTCATGCATACAAATATTGTGGGTAAATACCCCTTTTTGATGTTGATGTTATGTTTTCCATTTATAAAAAGCATCACCAGTTTATAACAATGTTTTACGGACCAATAAGAATCTGAAAGATTATTTTTATGACCATCGAATTTTTTCACACATGATACATTTGAGCCTGAAAGGTATTCCTTACAAACTGACACGTTGACCCTTTGTCAGGTTGATTAATATCCCATCTTTTTCTTTCTTCTTTCAGTTTACTGCTACTTCAAACTCCATAGGAGATTTGTGCAGGAGGAATTGGGATGTCAAAATACATGTCGTGAGTCCTGCAGGTGAGCTAAATTACAGCTCAGAATTTATATATTGTAACTACAGGATATTTGGCTCCCATTGTTGTACCATACTGGTTCTCTTGAAGTGAATGTAGCCTAATTATTCTGAGATATTCAACAGTAAAGACTTAACTGCATGAATGCCAGAGAGGTATCCAACACATACCTCTCTGGCACTCAAAGGGTTACAATTGAAGCAGAACTAAAGCTGCCTAATAGTAAACTATCACATACCTTATTATGGCCAGATAATTGTAATGGCACCTATGAATTTTGCCTTTTTTGCCTATGTTCAAAAGATTATTTTTTACACATCTGTGGGCATGACATCCAGAACAGACTGGATGTTGAAGTGTTATCTGTTGAATCAAGACGAAAGGGATATATTCGAAAAGGCCATTAGAATTTTCTGCCCTAGTAAGGCAAGTAGAGGATGTTATTAATATGGGGTGTTACTTTCTCCTTTCTCCTTGAATGTTAGAATCTAGAACACATTGAGAATCCTTGTGTTTGAGATGTCTCTAACATGCAAGGGATTCACATGTTTCTACTAGAAGGGGCAACAGAAATGCATAAACACAAGATGTAATACTTCAAAATAAATGGAGCTCAGATTAATCTTCATAGTATTTGCACCATGTAGAGTGTTTTTTCAATATTATACGAGGTGTAGCTCAAGAGTAATTTAATTATAAAGTATTCCCCTCCAACCCCTTTTACCTATTCTAAGCAACCTCCCCTCAGATGTGCAATCCGGTCATTTGACTGGACAGATCACAGTGAGGGACAATCTTCTGGCTGTGAGCATAAGGAAAACCCTGCCCCTTTGACAAAGGATGGCAGGTTCTTCCTTATGCTCACAGAAGATTGTCCCTCACTGTGCACCGTCCAGACAGTCTTGCTGCTCCTTCCCACCCTGTTCTTCCCACTTCCCTCCCACTCCTCTTCCTTCCCACCCTGTTCCTCCCACTTCTTCTCCTTCCCACCTTGTTCCTCCCACTTTTTCCTCTTTCCTCTCCTGTTCCTCCAGCTTCCAACCCACTTCTCCTCCTTCCTATTCTGTTCCTCCCACTTCCATCCCACTTCTCATCCTTCCCACCCTGTTCCTCCCACTTCTCCTCCTTCCCACCTTGTTCCTCCCACTTCTTCTCCTTCCCACCCTGTCCTGCCTACTTCCCACCTACTTTATGAAACACAAGTAAGCCCCGCCCACCCCTTTAATGACATGAATCGAGTCATTAACATCCCCTGCCCAGCAGCATATGAGCCTCCCTGGGGGCTCAAAGAGAAGAAGTTCCCAGGTATGATGATATTGTATCATACTGGTTATGTATAAATATTGTTTATATATCATTATATATTTAATGTTGAAGGGGATGTATCACCTTACTAAAAGTTTGCCTTAATCTCTTTCTCTTATTTACTCTAACAATGCTATAGAAAGGCAGTTTGACAGCTTAGTTTTTCCCAGTGACGTCTTCTCCTCATTCTGATCAGCAACACGCTTGCCGACTAGAATACAGGAGAGATCCTCCTTCACGCTGGTCTGTCTGTAAGCTGGAGCACTGTCATTGGTTAGATATCGATTTCTGCCAATGAGAGTGCTGCAGCTTACAGACATTGCTTCACAATGCATTGGAAACTCTCTGGCAATCAACGAGTTAAAAACTTGATTAAATCAATGGAGATGTTCATTTATTTGCATTATAACTTATCCTAATTTCTTAAGGCTCACTGTCATTTAGATGGAATTCCAGTGTCATGTTCTCAATGTAAATCTTTTCTTATTTCAGTTTTAAAGAATGGACGTTAACAAAGAGTCTGGCTAAGTGGCCTTCTGCAAACTCAGAGGTACATCCCACCCAGTTTTCTATCTTGTCTCATATTCCTGTACTTGGCTCTTATACACCTCAAATGCCTTCATTCTTACAATTCTTCAACCTTAAACATCTCACAAGTCTTCTTCCTTACATGGCTCAAAATTTTTCATCTATACATGGCTCCAGGGTGTTTATCGTCACACATCTCTCAAGTATGGTGTCCATTTTAGGACATCTCTACTCCATCCTCTAAAACTCCCTTCTTCCTCCTACCAAACCTCTACTATTGATCCTGCCTCCTACCAAATTTAGTGATAGAGGTTTGGTAGGAGGCAGAAGGACAGGGGAGGGTTGGCCTCGGGGTGCAATTGCCTTCATATGTCTGGACCGGTGGGCCACTACCTCACTCAGTCTCCCCCTTGCTGCTGTAAATGGAGCTGCACTAGTGATAACACAAGCTTACAATCCAAATGGAGCTACACTGGTGCCATAAACAATTTCCCTTGTAATCTCTGTGGTATTACTGTAGCCTTACCTAAACTGAAAGCTCTGTAGTATCACTGGTATAGACCCATTTCAACAAAAAGCTCTGTAGTATCACTTGCCCTACTTCACAACATTAATGCCCATTTTGAATACAAAGGGATGTTCTGGGACAGTGAGCTAGAACAATAGATAAATTGTCCATTTGTTTGTAGTTTTTTCCCCAGGCCACAGTATGCCAGCCCTCCACTGCAGAAGGGAGTTTAGAGGATGGAGTAGAGATGTCCTAAAATGGACATCGTACACAAGTCTATATTCTTGTTTACCATTTACGCTTCTCGCAAACCTTTGCCTTACATTGCCCACAAGCTTTCAATCTTTCACTGCTCATAAGCCTTCATCCTTACAACTTTCACAAGGCTTCACCCTTACACAACTCACAGCTTACAAGCCTTTAATTTTACACTCTTACAATCCTTCTCTTATATTTCTCGCACGTTTATAGCCTCACACACTTCAAAAGTTGTCACTGTCACAGTGATCCTGAGTCTTGATTTTTACATCACTCAAAATCCTTTGCTCTAAAGCAAACCACAAGCCTAAACTCTAACACTGCTCAGAAGCCTTCATTCTTATATGGCTGACAAGTAATCACACTTACATGGATCACAAGCCTTCATTCTTATATGGCTGACGAGTAGTCACTCATACATGGATCACAAGCCTTCATTCTTATATGGCTGACGAGTAGTCACTCATACATGGATCACAAGCCTTCAGTCTTATATGGCTGACAAGTAGTCACTCTTACATGGATCACAAGCCTTCATTCTTATATGGCTGACAAGTAGTCACTCATACATGGATCACAAGCCTTCAGTCTTATATGGCTGACAAGTAGTCACTCTTACATGGACCACAAGCCTTCATTCTTATATGGCTGACAAGTAGTCACTCATACATGGATCACAAGCCTTCATTCTTATATGGCTGACAAGTAGTCACTCATACATGGATCACAAGCCTTCAGTCTTATATGGCTGACAAGTAGTCACTCTTACATGGACCACAAGCCTTCATTCTTATATGGCTGACAAGTAGTCACTCTTACATGGATCACAAGCCGCTGACAAGTAGTCACTCTTACACTGCTCACAAGCCTTCATTCTTATATGGCTGACAAGTAATCACTCTTACATGGATCACAAGCCTTCATTCTTATATGGCTGACAAGTAGTCACTCATACATGGATCACAAGCCTTCAGTCTTATATGGCTGACAAGTAGTCACTCTTACATGGATCACAAGCCGCTGACAAGTAGTCACTCTTACACGGATCACAAGCCTTCAGTCTTATATGGCTCACAACTCTTACATGGTCCTGAAGCCTACACTCTAAAACAGATTACAAGCCTAAATTCCTATACTGCTCACAAGCCTCCAATCTGATATTGATTACAAGACTTCAGACTTACACTTAAGCACACGTCTCACATGCATTCAGTTTTACACAGCTCACAAGTATTCACTCGTACATGGTTCACAGGCATTTACACTGACAGCTCACGAGAATTCATGCTTATACATCTTACAATCATTCACTCTTGCATGGTTCACAGGCCCTTACTGTAAGGCAGTTCAAAAGCATTCACTTCTAAACTGTTTACAAGCCTAAAGTCTTGCATGTCGCTAATCAATCTAATCTAATCATATACACATCATTCTATTTTTCACATAGTAGCAATTCTCTCATTCCTCAATTTGACATTTTTTCCTTCAGGATTGGATGCTGAGAGTCCTGTCATGGGAGCTTGGAGACAAGTTAAATAAAAACCTCACTAAGTAAGTATGAAGACTGTCTCATACCAATTTATGGCTATTTTTTCTTTATTTTTCTACATTCCCTTTGAATCAGATCAATATGAATCTATGCTCCATCTCAGTTGCCTGTACCAGGCAACCCATATGATGTAAGCCCATTATTCCTACGTTTTTTTATTTCCAGCAACACCAGGGGAGATATTCATTAAGTGGTGATAAAGAGGTGATAAAGTGGAGATGACTTCTCCAGTTAATCACTTCTCCAGTTCCTATTTTATTCCATGAAGCCTATTCACTAAGATTTCTTCAGCTTTGGAGATCTTAATGAATAGGCTGTATAGAATAACATAGGAACTGGAGAAGTGATAAACTGGAGAAGTCATCTCCACTTTATCACCCCTTTATCACCGCTTAGTGAATCTCCCTCATCCTATATAATAATTTGCTAAATGTGTGTTTGTCAGAAGCCATTATGTGCAGTACAGACGGCTATGCGTGCTGCAGTCATGCTCAGTACCAACTGCTCAAACGCGCCGTGGCTGATAACGGAGCGGGGCACACCGAATTCAGACCATAGTCCTCTCTTCGCACCTGAAGGTGCACAGAGAGGTCTCCAGTCTGAATTCAGAACGCCCCGCTCCGTATCAGCTGCAGCGCGGGCAGTCAGTACTGTGCATGACTGTAGCACCGCCAGTGTTGGCCCATGTACACTGGCTTTAAAACTAGCTATATTTTAAGATGCCACAGTGGATATAACTATGTTTCTATATATTCTGAATTTTGCTCATCTAAACCCTTCCCACCCCTGACCACTTTAATTCCATTCAAAAGGAATGACTTATTAAAATACAGTGATGCTGCATAGTGTTGCTGTTGACATTCCCCTTTGCTGCATGGCAGCGAAGCGGTGAATGAGAGAGGGTGACATAGGCAATGCAGTGAAGGGGACAAGGTGGCCTCTCCTCTTTACCACAGGCATTAAAAAGATGTTGAAAGGCATTATCTCTGCAAGCCGATGGCGGTGATTTTTGCTGCATTGATTTTGACAGGAGTGGTCGGGGTAGTTCTTTCAAAATCATTGCCCCATCACAATTTGCTGGTGAATGCAAAGTCTGCTCCTGCCACCCAGAGAGGAGCAGACAGCGAACCAGAAACGGTTAGATTTTATATATATACTTGTGTAAAAGCCCGTGTACACGGGTCAAGGTCCAGGTGATGTTAACCCTTTGCAATGCGTTGTGTACCCCTCTGGCACTCAAGGGGTTAAGAAGCCTGTCCTACTCTGCGTACTGCCACTTCCTCACTGGCGGCGCACACGATGCAGTCATTCACAGTAGAGACTGGCCGAACGCACAGAATGCTCCCAGCACAGAACTCCCAGCATTCTGTGCGTGTGGGCAGTCTCTACTGTGCATGACTGCATCGGACAAACATTCTATCTAGCGTTTTATTATATAGGATATATTTCCTGCCAGATGTATCAGACCTATGTCATAGTACGGAAACATTTGATATTTTGTGCATATAAATAGGTCTTAATAATTAGTTATTAATGTGTTGGAACCTACAGGTGTATACAGTTGAGATGTCCAAAGGGTTAACATTTTAACACTATGTAGCTGATGTATCAGAAGAATTGAAACAATTCTGGCGCAAACCTCATTCAATCAATGGGGATTTAACATCAAAAAGTACAAAAATTCCCATTGATGAATGAGGTTATTAACTCTTTAAATGCTCGAGATTGATCCAACCCGCTGCTTCACAATGCCTTGGAGACCTCTCTGGCAATCAAAGGGTTAAAGTCATTTAAAACAATAGGGTTCTTTATTGGTTCATTGTGGTGGAGTTGGTTTGCCCTGCAATTGTTACCATTTTCATCCACATTGTGTTATATGATCTGTACTTTATTTTATTCGCTGTTTAAAATAATTTATAATACATTTTTATGGATAGAATTTCAATAATGAATATTTTCCCCCATTACAGATATGATCTGGCAAATTTGGATATATTTTACCAGGACCTGAACAGCAGATCTATATCCGAGAATCCAGCTAATAGTGTAAGAACCTCTGTTCTCTTCACTAGATTACACTCATGTCGATTCTAGACCAGTGGGGAGCAACATGAGGCTCTCCAGCTGCTGCCAACCTACAACTCCCTTCATCTGCCAACAGCTGTAGTCTGGCAGCAGCTGGAGGGCCTAACTTTGCCCTTAACCCATCTTGACGTTAAATCTCCATTAAACCAAAAAGGCCATTCTTCACAATTATATATATTACATACCACTTCACTTTGCAATTATGGACAATTAAAATACCACATTTAATTAAAGCTTTACAGGAAGAAGAACATAATGTCACTTTGTCCAGCGTATGTCCACTAGTGATGCATATTATGTTCGTTTCAATGTCCTGTCTCTAGTGGTATAAAGGGGGGATGTGCTAATATGATTCCTCAGTAAAATAGTTGCTGACACAGTGGACAGTGGAGAAGTGTGCAGGCATTTAGTAGAATTACTTTACTCTATACCTTGTTTAACACTTTGAGTGTCAGAGGGCGTATGCGATCTCCTCTGGCACTGAAAGGGTTAACTCTATATACTTATAAGACGTAAGGTAAATTGGTGTAACATTAGTGAATTTTTCTATGCAAGCCATGGAGGGATTGATTATTTTCACTCACCAGTATGCACTAAAGTGATCATAAATACTATTACATACCCACCCAGACGGTCATGTTATTAATAAGCCAACATCTAAGTGCACAAAATAAGTCGTGCTAGAAGATTAGAACATCCCTCCATGATCTCTATAGCTGGGAACTCTCTGTATTTGCCCAGGAGACTCTCGTTTTTGCAGTAAATTACTAAGTCTCTGGGGACACTTCTGCTCCTTCCCATCATGTTCCTCCCACTTCCCCTCCCTGTTCTTCCCTCTTCTCTGGCCACTTTATTAGACAGTCTATGAAGCCCACCCCACCCATGATTAGGCCCCATCCCTCTGTGACGCAAATCACTTTGTTTATGTCCTCCCACCGGCACCACATGAGTCCCCTCTGAGGACTATAGAACACATTCCCAGGTATAATGATCTCTCCAGGATGCTGATGTACTGAAAAGGACTTGAAAAATTCTGGAGTTAACCTGCTATACTATAGGGAACGATGCAGTGTACTTGAGAAATCTCTATCATTCATATGACGAAAAGCTCCATTAACTTCAATGACGATGATGGGGAACGATGCGATGTACTTGAGAAATCTCTATCATTCATATGACTAAAAGCTCCATTAACTTCAATGACAATGATAGGGAACGATGCAATGTACTTGAGAAATCTCTATCATTCATATGACTAAAAGCTCCATTAAATTCAATGACGATTTCCATTTGTTGTCCCCTATGGTGTAGTTGGGTTGTCCCCTATGGTGTAGTTGGATTGCCCCAGAATTTCTCCAGTACTTTTAATACATCAGTCTCACTACCATGGCCTCAGCATATATATAAACATATGTGATCACCCCAATATCTCCATATATAGACACGAATAAGACACAAATATCCACGTATAGATTGTTTAATAACATATTTTTTCACATCTTCATAAAGTCTAAACTCTTGTCAATCTCCTTTATATGAGTTTACGTTGGTTATGATACCAAGACACTTACGTTTTCAATCCTTCCACAGATTGTTACTCTTCTGTCAAATTTTGGAGGTCAGTTAGGCCTGTGGATGAGCTGCTCCATGGTTTGTGTGATTGAGATTGTTGAGGTCTTCCTCATTGACTCCTTCTGGGTTGTCCTGAGGCAGCAGTGGCACAAGCTATGCAAATGGTGGAAAAATCGTAAAGAAGAAGATGATGTAGAGGAAACCCCTCAAGTCCCTGTACCTGCCATGGCTGGGCACGACAACCCTGTTTGCGTTGCTGAAGACGATCCACCTACATTTCATTCTGCTTTACAGCTTCCTATCCCAGAGAACTGTCACATACCAAGGACACCTCCCCCGATGTACAACACATTGCGCATACAGTCAGCCTTTATCGAGGACTACATAGACTCTGATGATGATACAGAACGTTTGTAAATAAATAATCTACCGTATGCACAGCTGGAAGTGGTAGAGCAATATTTTACCTTGAAGCTGGTTCCTCTGCAATCGTAGCCCCCACTGTCCAGTAACTGCCTTCCAAATTGCACAAAAAACTCCAAAACCCTCCTAAGGAATATTGTAAGATTGAGAACTTCCCAGAACTCTGTAGAACAGAGCCTTTCTGTTGTGGTATCTGTTTGGTGCTTAATTGCAGATCCCAAGTTACTGAAGGTCTGCATTCCTGAAAATGTGCCTCAGCTGTGTTGACTGAATTATCACAAAGTCTTTGGTTGTAATTGTAGCATGTTCCTCTAAACCACTTGTCTCAATCGTTTGGATGCTAGAGGTATCTCTAACACACTTCTTTGCAATGTATAGATGAGATCTTTCACACCATAGGACTTTAAATAATAGATGGTGTCTTCTTGATTGAACTCTGAGTGCCAAAGTGTTATCCAGTGCATTGTGTTGCAATACGTAGGATACCTCTTTGACACTCAAAGTTGTTTAGGTAGATTTTTTCCTTTCACATTAACTGTCTCTTTAAAGAAACTTGGTTACTTTAATGATTTCCAACAACTGTATTTATTAGAAGGATTTAACCCTTTAAATGAGAATTAGAACCTTCTAAAAATTACCATCCACTTACATTTCTACGGACAATAAAATCCGAAAGGCCTTCTTGAATTTTGCCCCCGTGTCTTTCAGAGACGGATCATCCATTATGGCAACCTAGTCGACTGCTTAGAGCCCATAGCAATATGAGGGGCCCTGACTGCAAGTGATGGGTCACAGACAGAGGCTCTGCTGTTCCTACCAATAACATCTGGGGGAAGATTAACTAATCGGTGATACAGAGGTGATCAAGTGGAGATGACTTCTCCAGTGATATCACTCCTCCAGTTCCTATGTTATTCTATGGAGCCAATGCACTAAGATCACCAGAGCTGAAGAAATCTTAGTGCATTGTCTCTATAGAATAACATAGGAACTGGAGAAGTGATATCACTGGAGAAATCATCTCCACTTTATCACCTCTTTATCACAGCTTAGTGAATCTCCCCTCTTGTGTCAAATGATCTTTTTGTTGCTGTGCGCACTTCCATCAGAGCCACAAAGCCAGTACCTGCTAGCAGAACTTTGTGTCTGAGTAAGAGATGTGGGGCCCCAAATTGGTAACTTGCCTTGGGTCCTTTGGAGCCTTAATCCATCTCTGCTGCCTCTGCACAAGAGATAACGCTTAACGCTGGTTATTCACTAAGTCGCAATAAAGAGGTGATAAAGTGCAGATGACTTCTCCAGTGATTTCACTTCTCCAGTTCCTATGTTAATCTATGGAGCCAACTCACCCTGATCTTCAAAGTTGGAGAAATCTTAGTGTATAGGCTCCTTAGAATAACATAGGAACTGGAGGAGTGATATCACTGGAGAAGTCTTCTCTACTTTATCACCTCTTTATCACCGCTTAGTGAATAACTCCCTATACCTCCAATCAGTTTTATATGTCTTGTCCATGGAGGCGGACATGGTAGCTGCAGGATGTTTTCTCAAACTGAAGCCGGCTGAGCGTATGAGATTACTTAACCCTTTTACAGACAAGAGTGGCAATCAACAATGCCTTGTGTACCCCTCTGGTACTCAAAGGATTAAGTGGTTACGTTTGAGGTCCTGCTAGCAACTGCCATGTCCACCTCCATGGACATGACATCCAGAACCGATTCACGATGTTATATTTCGAACCAAGGATCAAGGCAAAATTCATAGAGGCCATTAGGATTTATATATTTAGTAAGGTAAGGGGAGTGTCATTATTAGGCATTACTAGTTCTTCTGTAAGGACCAGAGGGGTGTGCAATGTACTGCGTCTCAATGCGTTGAACACCTCTCATGTCCTTTAAAGGTTAAGAATCTTGGTATGTGTCTGTGATCACTACGTGACTATCCTCCTTCCACCTGTGTTATATGGTACTTGTGCTGTGCACAACTCATTACAGAATGCTGCTACTCTATACTGTTCTGCTGGTCCCTTCTTTACCATCATTAACCATTTGAGTGCCGGAGGGGTACGCAACGCATTGCACAGCAATGCGTTGTGTACCCCTCTGGCACTCAAAGGGTTAAGGCTCCTGCATGAAAACTGACCAGTAACAGCCAGTAACACTTCAAGAACAATGCTATACGGGACCTACTGTACATAGCCATCTATATAAATATATATATATACAGATAAATATGTATATAATAAAGAGACATGTTTGTATATGATTGTAGCATATTTAAATGTGTTTGCTGTAAACAATTTAGTTTTGTAATAAAATTTCACTGTGGGATTCTCGCTTCATATCTGTGTATAGGGTGAGAGGCCTTAGTTCTTAAAGGGATAGTAATAATTAAAATATATATATATATATTGTAGCGTTTATCCCCCTGAGCAAAGCAAGGGTACTCTCACTACTGAAAAGTGTTTTATTCTAAAGTTACTATAGCTCAAACTTTTTTAAAGGTGCAGTATCACAGTGGCCTCAAATTGTATGATGGCGCTGTTACTACACCATCCTATGAACGGCTCTGACCAGTTGACCATAAATCTCCATAGGATGGTGTAGCAACAGCGCCACTGCACAATTTCAGGCTACTGGGATACTACACCTAAAAAAATGTAAATGCGTGCTGTAAAAACTTTTGAAAAGCTGACAGCAGGAGATCCGTGTCAGCCGACACAAAGAGGCTCTGCAGCAGAGCCGCAATCGCATTATTTAAAACAAATTACTTCATTGGAATGGTCTACAAAGTGTGCTTGCAAACCAGGCGCACTTTGTAGACCTTTCTAATGAACTCATTCTTTTTAAATAACACGATTGCGGCTCTGCTGCAGAGCCACCAGTTGGTCCCCGGACAGTATTCCCCTGCAGTCAGCACAGTGCTGACATCAGGGAAAGGGAAGGGAGGGTGGAACTTTGACAGTGAATATCTCTCAAACTATAGCGTTTTGAGAGATAGGGTATTTTTGCATTTGGTTCAACATTTTAAGCCCTACAAAATTCTAAATATTTTTTCTGGGACATTACTGTCCCTTTAACTCCCGCACTGCAGGTACAGATTTGTCTCCTAATTACCTCATTAGATGGGAGAGACTTCCATCAGTACAGTCAGGCATTTATCCGATTTGTGTTGCACACACACCCCCGATTAGGTGACAACTCTGCCTGTCACGTGTTCTCCTAAAACTGTCACACGGATTAACACGTTATGTATTAAAGCAAACTGGAGCAACCGGGGGGCATACCAGCTGCTCAGTAGAGGAGGAACAAACAATCCCATTGAGTGCCACTTTGTGTCGCTCAACAGTTTAAACGGGGCTTTTAGCCCCTCAGCTACTAGAGAGGTTTCCGACTCCATCCTCTCTAGCATTCAAAGGGTTAAAAACCTCTATGTAAATCAATGAGGATTTTAATAATTTTATTTCTCCCCTGCGGTGTAGTTGGTTTGCCCCAGAATTGCTTGTTTGTTTTTATGCATAACGACCATTGATTTTTGTGTTTGTTTGTTATTCGCAAAATAGAGGAACAATTCTGGAGCAAACCAACTGCAATGCTGGGGACAAATACATTTCAAACAACAAGAATCTACAGCAGCTCCAGGACATCTAAGTGATAGACTACAAGCAGTATCCTGTGTGTATAGATGAAGTGCGTCTGTCCCTTTAAAACCCCAGGAGCTAAACAAGTATGGTGTAACTAGTGTGAAAGCCCGTGTACACGGGCTAAGGTCTGGATGATGTTAACCCTTTGAGTGCCAGAGGGGTATGCAATGCATTGCCCCTCTGGCACTCAAAGGGTTAAGAGGCCGGTCCTGCTCTGCGTACTGCCGCCGCCAGTGTGGCGGCGCACGCAACGCAGGCATGCACTGTAGAAACTGCCTGAATACACAGAATGCTCCCAGCACAGAACTCCCAGCATTATGTGCGTTCGGGCAGTCTCTACTGCGCATGGCAGCTTCAGACAAACATCCTAGTTTTATTACATAGGATGAGAGAGAATGAAGAGGCAATGGGCAGACTGAAGATTCCCTATTTATCCTCAAGCAAAAGTTTGCACTGGTTCTTCCCTTCATTAACCCTTTCAGAGCAATGTGTTGCATACTGCTCTGACACTGAAAGGGTTAAACTATGTAGCCATAGGATCAAAAATAAAAGTCATTAAACATTACTGTAGACAAAAGTTAAAACCCATACCTGTACACTTTCCATGGTATGAATCATATTGACAGGGTAAGCAGGCTTGCAGAGTGGTAACATGAGCTAGCCTGACTCATACATGTAGATCAATGCATTTTTCATGCTTCCTCGTGTCTACAATGAAGTTTGAGGGCTTTTATTATTGATTCTATGGTTATATAGTTTATTGAAGTAAAGCACTGGTGAAAATCTTCTATGTACTGACAAATACAATCCCATTGCTATAAATGGGCTTTCAACCCATTGACTGCTAAAGAGGTCCGATAAGCATTAGTTTGTAATGCTTTGGACAATTATCTAGCATTCTGGGACTTAAAAGCCCAATTTAAATAATTGGTATGGGAGATTTTAAGATGGAGGGAGGGGACATGTCTTCCTCCTTCCCAGAGTACTTTGCCACTGGCAGTGTTATAAGTTTGAGCTGGGATTACCATGCACTCTGAGCAGTGTTCTTTCTAAGGTTTGAAACCCAGCACTGATAGAGTTAAAGAGTAATTTAAACTGGACTGGGTTGTGTGGCACTTCTGTTATTCCAAAGCAGCCCTTCACCCTTCACAAACATTATCTTTAAAGGAGCAGAAAACTTTTGTTATGAAAGAATATATATATTGTAGTGCTTTCCCTTTTGAATAAATCAAGGGTACTCCCATTGCTGAGTTTATTACAGTTGAACATGTATTTTTTTTTTTTACATTAACAGTACTCTGTGACAGGTGAGTCACTGGCAAACAGTTCTCAATAGAATGTAGCTGAGTCATGCTGTCAGAACTTTCAGGAAGTAATGGCACTGTAGCTCACTTCCTGACAATTTGAGCTGTTATAACTTTTGAATGAAGCAGTGGGAGTTTCCTTGCTTTATTTAGTGGGAAAAGCTCTATAACAAAAATGTTTTCCTTAAAAAAAAAAAGTTCACAACGTACAGAAGAGTAGAGGGATATACCTCCCAAAATTTCAAATGGCCAAATAGGGACACTTTTGTTTTAAATGGTGTTGCAGAGGGTGTGTCTGGTGGGTGGGGCATTATTAGCAAGCAATTTTTAGGTTATTCATGATCTATTGACACCTATTTGTGTAACCGAATAATTGATTTGGAGCAAGGACACATTATTTTCTTTACACAGACTAATTTATAAACACAAGCTGAAGTTCAATCAAACATTAATGTGAGTTTTATTTCTGTAGAGCAATGTTATACACTTATATACACACCACACAGTCTGATCTCCTAAACAGAGGGACACTGGAGGGGTGGTAAAGAGGGACAGAGGGATTTGGGTCTCAAAGAGGGATTGTCCCTCCTAAAGAGGGACACATGGGAGGTATGAAGGGAGATATTAAAAGGATTGAAATGTTTCAAATAAAAGCAGCTCAAATTAATCTTCATAGTATTTGGGCCATGGAGAGTGTTATTTCAATACTGTCAGAGTTGTTGTTCAAGAGTAATTGAATGATAAAGTATCCCCCTCCCGCCCCTTTTACTGATGTAACAGAAAGGTGGTGTCCAGTTGGCTTGCAGAGCCCAAATGCAAAGTACAATAAAAAAAATCAGAAGCCATAATACACTGTGTGCACAATTATTAGACAAGTTGTATTTTTGAGGATTCATTTTAGTATAGAACAACCACAGTGCTCTCTGTCAATCCAAAATGTTAAGAAACCTTAAACCTGAATATTTAAGAAAGTAAAAGTGAGGTTTTTGGGCATTCTTAGGAGAGTATCTATGTGTGCACAATTACTGGGCAACTATTAGTGTGCAAAATTATTATGAAACTAAATGAAAAATGATAATTTTCCCATCTTACGTGTTTATTTTCATCTATTAAAGTGAGAATACTAAACAAACAACTCAAAATTTACAAATAAACATTTGTGACATTTCCAAAAAAAAAAAAAAATCAGTGACCAATATAAGCCTTCTATTCATGGAGTCTGTCAGTTTCTTGATCTGTTGATGATCAACTTTTAGTGCAGCAGCAACCACAGCTTTCCAGATACTGTTCAGAGAGGTATACTGTTTTCCTTTAGCGTAAATCTGCCGTTTAAGAAGGGCCCACAAGTTCTCAATAGGGTTTAGGTCAGGTGAGGAAGGGGGCCATATCATTATTCTATCATCTTTAAGGCCTTTACTGGCTAGCCACGCAGTGGAGTACTTCGATGCATGCAATGGAGCATTGTCCTGCATAAAAATCATGGTCTTCTTGAAAGATGCAGACTTTTTCATGTACCACTGCTTGAAGAAAGTGTCTTCTAAAAACTGGCAGTAGGTTTGGGAGTTGCGTTTAACTCCATCTTCAACCCGAAAAGGTCCAACTAGCTGATCGTTGATAATACCAGCCCATACCAGTACCCCTCCTCCACCTTGCTGGCATCTGAGTCGAAGTGGAGCTCTGTGCCCTTTACTGATCCAGTCAAGGGCCCATCCATCTGTCCATAAAACCTTTGAAAAATCTGTCTTCAGATATCTCTTGGCCCAGTCGTGACGTTTCATCTTATGTGTCTTGTTCACTGATCGGGTTTCAGCCTTCCTTACCGTGCCATGTCTCTGAGCACTGAACACCTAGTACTTCTGGACACTACAGGTAGGCTGCAGTTCTGGAATATGACAGCACTGGAGGATAATGGGTTCCTGGTAGCTTCATGTTTGATTCTTATCAAATCTCTGGCAGTTAATTTGTGTCTTTTTTTCTCATCACATTTTCTTGCGACCCTGTTGACTATTTGCAACAAAACATTTGATGGTTCTGTGATCACACCCCAATATCTTAGCAATTTCAAGAGTGCTGCATCCCTTTGAGAGACTTTTTTACAATTTTTGACTTTTCAGAGTCAGTTACATCTCTTTTTCTGCTCATTTTGCCTGAGGAAATGAAGATGTCTAATAGAGGTCTTTGAGGAAGGAGGCACAGACATCTCCTGCCACGCCACTAGATCACCATGTTAGATGAGAAGGTCAATCGTCTGAAAGAGTTACAACAGGGCTGTCCAAGTTCAGTCCTCAAGGGCTACCAACAGGCCAGGATGTAAGGTTTTCCCTGATTAAGCACAGGTGAGCTAATCAGTGGCTCATTCATTCTGATTGGTTCAACTGTGCTTAATCAGGGAAATCCTTACATCCTGGCCTGTTGGTAGCCCTTGAGGACTGAACTTGGACAGTCCTGAGTTACAATATTACGAATGCAAAGATCCATGATCTGCATCTGTAACACAATAATTTCTTCCTTGTGTTTTTGTGACTGTCTGAGTCAGTGGTTCTCAACCAGTGTGCCATGGCACTTTGGTGTGCTGTGGATACCAGCAAGGAACTGGTAGTTATGGCAGATACAATGGATAGATTTAAGAGAAGATTAGATACATTTCTTTCAAAAGGGAACATACAGAGTTATACTGTTTATCAGTAGGCTGATCAGGAAGGTCTGATAAAGACTAATTTAATTGGTAGCAGGAAAGCTATAAAATTCTCAGTTACTGAGGTATGAGGCGAAGGTTGAACTTGATGGACTTGTGTCTTTTTTCAACCTAATTTACTATGTTACTATGTTACCATCTTAGGGTGTCCAAATTTTTCTACGAAGACTTTGATAAAAATGGTAAAGTTGAGTTTCTAATGTATAGTCATGGAGATTGTTGTGCACAATATGTTCCTTGTTGTCATTCTGTGAGACCTAAGAATAACTATGTATTTATGTACTGCATCCTTCATGAACCCTTTCAGTGCTGGTGGGGTATACAAAAGCATTGCTTTGCAATGCATTGCATACCCCTCTGGCACTGAAAGGGTTAAGGCCTTGAGAAATTAGCTATAAAATGCTAGGGTTGCCCTCAAAATTCAAGCTTTCATGTTAGAGGTGACATGGGCACATTCATAATCAGTGGACGGTTGCAGCCTCCATAGTGTTTTTTGTTGTTGTTTTTTTTTTTAAACAGGGAACTAGCAGACATTAAAGGGTTAGTAATGTCCAGGAGGAACTGTTGTGCATTTTGTAGTGCTGCAAAAGTTTTATTCAATGCAAAAAATGTATCTCTCAAACCACTATGGTTTGAGGGATACAGACATTTAAAGTTTGATGTGTCCTTCTTTCAGCTGTAAAGCTGTCAGCAGGAGTTCTGTGTTGGCCGACACGGGGGCTCTGCAGCAGAGCCGCAATCACATTATTTACAACAAATTACTTAATTGGAATGGTCTAAAAAGTGTGCTTGGTTTGCAAGCACACTTTTTATACCATTCCAATGAAGTCATTCATTGTAGTTTTTCCTGGACATTACTAACCTTTTAACCCCTTTGAGTGTCGGGGGGAGGGGGTGCAAGGCATTGCTTAGAAATCCATTGCTCCCCCCTCTGGCACTCAAAGGGTTAAAGAAAGGTAGTGGAGGAGCATATCTGCACAGATGTTCTCAGGAATATCACTACAGATAGCAGATGCAATGGAAAAAGTTTTATAGAGTAAATTTGTTCTGAGCAGTGTTCCCTTTAAGGTGTGTGCACAAGTGACCAACCCAGCCCTTAAAGAGTTAAAATACACTTTTTATTCAGGACTGTTGCACCATGCATCCCTGCCCAGTTTTAATTGCTATTTTAACTCTTTCATCACTGGATTGCTCACTCCTGTTCATCTTAGGGCTGTATGTTCAAAGTGATAACAACAAAAAAATGTTGTATGAACGAAAAAAATAAGTGGTTGTAAGCACGAATGACATATTTTCTATAGAATATACGACAAACAGCTAGTAATGTCCGTTGTGTACGACACAACTCCAAAATTGCCCGGCAAAGGGGCGAGGTGAGGGCGTGGCTAAACTATTCTACAGTGTCGTATAGAGGAAAAGAATCTTTGTCATAGACAACGACAAAAAAAATATCTTACAAAAGAAAAATTTGTACACTAAGAAAAAAGTGGAGGGAATGTGAAGTTCTAAATGTGAGAAACCTATAATAATTGAAGGAAACACAACACAAGCATAATTTCCATTCATACATACCAACATTTTTGTCTTTAGTTAAGACATTTTGTCTTCCATACAACAATTTCATAGTAACATAGTTGATGAGGCTGAAAAAAAGACATGCGTCCATCAAGTCCAGCCCATGCCAAAAACACCCGTGTTGATCCAGAGGAAGCAAAAAAGCCCTCTGAAGCCATTTCCAATCTAGTCCCAAGTGGGTAAAATTTTCCTTCCTGACGCCAAATGGATCAACATCCCATCTGCATTGAAACCTTCTGTCATAATTGTCAATATTGTTCTGTGCTAGATAGGCATCCACTGCTTTTTTGCAAGCAGTTACATTATCTGCAAGTACAACATTCCGATGCAAAGAATTCCATAGCTTTACAGCCCTTACTGTAAAGAATCCATGCCTTTGTTTTAGTCTAAAGCACCTTTCCTCTATTCTTAATGGATGACCTCTTGTTCTTAGCTCAGCACTTTGCGTAAATAATTCATTGGATAGTTCTTTGTATTGACCTTGACTGTATTTGTAAATGGAAATCGTATCACCCCTTAGATCAGTGTTTCTCAACTCCTGTCTTCGGGACCCACTAACAGGCCAGGACTTAGGGATTTCTCTGCTAGACCACAGGTGTGGTGATCAGAGGATCATTCACATTGATTAACTCACCTGTGCTCTAAAAAGGAAATCATCAAATCCTGGCCTGTTAGTGGGTCCTGAGGACAAGAGTTGAGAAACACTAGCTTAGATGTCTCTTTTCTAATGTACTTACCCAAAAAAAGAGATCTGGTCAGCACTAGTATGTGAGCGGTAAAGACTCTATAAATCAAGACTACCAATAGTCCGGTGCACTCAAGGTCTAAACAGAAATCAACACAACACAAAAAGGGGACAAAAAGAAATCCCCAAAAAGTAAGACCTTTAACAGAGGCACTCAAACAAGAGTCAAAATAATATACAAAAATATTTATCTTTATTGATTATATTCCAAACGGACACCTATTAAAACAAAATTAAAAACAAAGGGTGCCGTATAGAAGGTTCATTAGTACATACAGCTCACATATATGCAATCACAAAATAATCAAATTGTAATACACAACATGTTACTATACTGTGGCTGTAAATCAAATAATACTACAACTATCTGTGGCTAGTAATAGTAATCACCACTTACATTTGCATTTTTTGTGAATGTAAGTGGTGATTACTATTACTAGCCACAGATAGTTGTAGTATTATTTGATTTACAGCCACAGTATAGTAACATGTTGTGTATTACAATTTGATTATTTTGTGATTGCATATATGTGAGCTGTATGTACTAATGAACCTTCTATACGGCACCCTTTGTTTTTAATTTTGTTTTAATAGGGGTCCATTTGGAATATAATCAATAAAGATAAATATTTTTGTATATTATTTTGACTCTTGTTTGAGTGCCTCTGTTAAAGGTCTTGCTTGTTGGGGATTTCTTTTTGTCCCCTTTTTGTGTTGTGTTCTTTTCTAATGTAAACAAACCCAGTTTGGCTAACCTCTCTTTATAACTCAGATCTTCCAATCCCTTTATCAGTTTTGATGCACGTCTCTTCACCTTTTCCAGTTCAACAATGTCTTTTTTAACAACTCACGCCCAAAATTGTACTGCATATTCTAGATGAGGCCTAACCAAGGATTTATACAGAGGTAGGATAATATTAGCATCCTTTGTATCTACACCTCTGTTTATACAGGCTAGTACCCTATTTGTTCTTGCAGCAGCTGAGTGACTCTGCACACTGCTGTGAAGTCTATTGTCTATCAGTACTCCTAAATCTTTCTCTAATGAGGAGTCTCCAAGTTGTTTCCCATTTAGAATATATGTAGCTAGTTTGTTTGCACAGCCCAAATGCATAATCTTACATTTATCTACATTAAATGTCATCTGACACTTTTCTGCCCATTCACGCAGCTTATTAAATCCTTCTGCAGAGAAAAAAAATCCAGCTCTGGATGTATTTCCTTACATAGCTTAGTGTCATCAGCAAAGACTGACACGCTACTTTCAATTCCTACTTGTAGATCATTAATAAAAAAATTAAAATCATTGGGCCCAGGACTGAACCCTGCGGAACCCCACTTATAACTTTAGACCAATTTGAAAAGGTTTCATTTACAACAACTCACTGCCACCTATAAATTTACCAGTTCTTAATCCATGTACAGATAACACCTCCCAAACCAAAGCCTCTTATATAATGCAGTAACCTGTTGTGAGGCACTGTATCAAAGGCTTTTGTAAAATCCAAGTATACTACATCAACAGCAATTCCCTTGTCCAAATTACTACTTACTGTTTCATAAAATGCAAGTAAATTAGTCTGACATGATCTATTCTTCATGAAACCATGCTGATTCCTACTAATAATATTGTTTGCCTTCACATATTTCTATATACTGTCAGTTAGTAACCCATTTAGTATATTACCCACTATGGAAGTCAAGCTCACAGGTCTATAATTTCTTGGTTTGGATCTTGCTCCCTTTTTAAACAATGGAACTACATCAGCTTTCCTCCAATCACAGGGCACTACGCCTGATGAAAGTGAATCAATAAATATTAAGTATAATGGTCTTGCTATTACTGAATTAAGGTCCTTAAGTACCCTTGGGTGTATACCGTCAGGTCCAGGTGCTTTATTCAACATAACCCTCTCCACTCTCTTTAGGACTTTGTCCTTAGTAAGCCATGTAAATGATGGAGGAAATCCCATGGTTTTGTCTGTTTGCCCATAGCTTGTCATTGCTGCTTCCTTTGTATATACTGAAGCAAAGAATGCATTTAGGGTGTCAACTATAGCCTTATCCTCACTAATCAATTCATCTGTCTCAGTCCTAATAGGACAAACATCAACCTTAACTCTTTTGTTATTAACATACCTATAGAATTTCTTGCTCTCATTTGCAATATTTCTCTCATTTTCAATTTTAGCTAGCTTAATTGCTTATTTGCAGATTTTATTACATTCTTTGTATTTCTTAAATGATGCATCTGACCTGTTTGACTTTAACACTTTAAAAGCCTGTTTCTTATTTCTCATTTCCCTGCAAACCCCATTATTAAGCTACACTGGCTTCACTTTACTCCTCTTGTGCTTATTCCCCAATGGTATATATTTGTCTATGTTAAGGTTTGGCTGTTCTGCTCTAACTCTGCCGATTGATTCTGCTGTCCGAGCTAATCTAGTGCTTTGCTATCCATTACTGCTGCCTTCTCTTTGCTGGATCAGGCTGAATCAGCTGACCTCTCTGTGTTGCTCACCTGACTGTTATCAGTCAACCCTCCCAGTGTATTTAAAGTAGCTTGGCTCACTTCCTGATTGCCCTTGTGTCGGATTCTGGCTGCAAGCATGTTATCCTGAGTTGCTGATTATCTGTGCATGACCTGGCTTCCTATGATGTCCCTTCTGGTTCCTGACTCCTTGCCTTTTTCCTGATATCGCTGATCTCCGTATTCCTGACCCCAGCTTGGCTGAGTACCTGTCTTGGTTCCTGACCATGGCTTGTCTTTTGTTTTACATTTCTGGATCACGATATTGCTTTTTTGCTTTTGCTATTTCAATAAAGGTGTTTTGCATTTTACATGTTTGTGTCTGTCTGGTTCCTGGTCCCTAACAGTCTAAGAGAATTTTAAACACATTCCATGATTCTTGTGCATTTTTATCTTTGGACATTACATCCTACTGAATATCCTTTAAAGTTTCTTTTAATTTTGTAAAATTAGCCTTTTTAAAATTGAATTTTTTTGATTAAACCCTTGCTATTGGGCTTCTCATAACATATTTCAAAGGATACCATATTGTGGTCACTGTTGCCTAAATGTTGCCTTACTTGTACATTATTTATCATGTCAGAATTGTTTCAGAGAACTAGGTCAAGCAAGGCCTCATTTCTAGTTGGCTCCTCTACTAGTCTGTCTACTAGTCAGTCAGGAATCTTACTTCAATGACAAAACAACATATTTCTGATCACAACCGACACTCAATGAAAATATTAATAAGCCCAGCAACAATGTACTTTGAAATGCCGTTACAAACGACAAAAGCTAATTCTCTGTTTCTTTGAACATATGGCCCTTAGAGGGAACACTGGTTCTTAGGACAGGCTGACCATACCTCACCTTTAAAAAGGGACACATAGAAAATAGTCATATTTCAGAAGTGCATCAAAATCAAAGCAACCCTGTAGTATGCATTTTTCATGTGTGTCCCTTTTTAAAGGTGAGGTATGGTCAGCCTCTCTTAGGAACAATAACAAAAAAAAACAAACAATAAAAGCTGTCCATTAACCCCTTCCCGTCCACTGACTTGCCACGACCATTGCGGCTGTCCAGCACTTAAGGACCAGTGACAGTCCTGGCAAGTCACATACTTCTTACTCACACCGCTCCTGCGGGAGCGCTGTGAGTAATAGAAGGGACTGAAATTGATCACTCCAAGACCGGAGCGATCTCTTTCAGTCCCCCGTTTGGCGTGATGGCACACGTGATCAGCCACATGGGGAGGCACGTCAAAGTTTCCTATCTGGTCCTTAAAGTACCACACATTCCGTGACTGCTGGTCCTTAAGGTGTTAAGTCCAGTTCTGCTTGTTTAGTAAATAACTTCTAATGTATTTAGCTAGTACATCTGTATCCCTGTATAATGTCTAGTAAACATACCTCCCAAGTGTCCCTCTTTAGGAGGGACAGTCCCTCTTTGAGATCCAATCCCTCTGTCCCCATTTCTCATCCTGGTGTTCCTGTGTGTAGGAGATCAGACTGTGTGGTGTGTATATGTGTATCACCCTGGTGTCCCTGTGTTTAGGAGATCAGACTGTGTGCTTTGTATATAAGTGTATTACCCTGGTGTCCCTGTGTTTAGAAGATCAGACTGTGTGGTGTGTATATGTGTATCACCCTGGTGTCCCTGTGTTTAGGAGATCAGACTGTGTGGTGTGTATCTAAGTGTATCACATTGCTCCACAGCAATAAAACTCACATTAATGTTTGTTCAAACATCAGTATTTGTGTTTATAAATTAGTCTATGTAAATAAAATAATGTAGTCTTGCTCCAAATCAAATATTCAGTTACACAAAGAGGTGTCAATAGATCAAGAGATAAACTACAATTTCTTTGTATTGCCCAGCCCACAGCCACACCACCGAAAACAAAAGTGTCCCTCTTTGGCCACTGGAAATATTGGGAGGTATGATTTAACCCTTTGAGTGCCAGAGGGGTTCGCAAAGCATTGCACAGCAGTGAGTTGGGTACCCCTTCTGGCACTAAAAGTGTTAATCCTTTAGAAAAATCCCACTGCAAACCGAGCCATTGCCACACTTAAGAACTGTTTTAAGCACCACTTTCTTATCCCTTTGAGTGCCAGAGGGGTATGCAACACATTTCAAAGCAATGCACAACCCTCTGGCACTCAAAGAGTAAAAGGAGAAATAAAACTTTACAGCAAGTACTTAGTCATATGTTGTAACCTTTTTGCCCCTTTAAAGGGACAGCAATGTCCCAGAAAAAAATATGATGCATTTTGTTGTGCTTAAAAAGTTGTACTGAATGCAAAAAAAAAAAAAAAAACATATCTCTCAAACCATAGCGGCATTCTGCAGTCACAGTTTGATGTTTCCTGCTGTCAGCTGTAAAGCAGGAGATCTGTGTCATCGACAATGAGGCTCTGCAGCAGAGACGCAATTGCATTATTTAAAACAAATTACTTAATTGGAATGGTCTACAAAGTGTGCTTGCTTCCGTGCTCTGCTGCAGAGCCTCCATGTCAGCCGACACGGATCTCCTGCTGACAGCTTTACAGATGACAGCAGGAAACATGAAACTTTGAATGCAGATATCTCTCAAACCATAGAGGTTTGAGAGATATGTTCTTTTGCATTCAATTCAACTTTTTAAGCTCTACAAAATGCAAAAAATTTTTCTGGGACATTACTGTCCCTTTAAGCATTATTGGAACATGCCAGCTGCACTCTAAAGAGACAAATATACATTGTCATTGCTTTAAATGAGACTTTTAACCCTTTGAATGCTAGAGAGGTCTTCAAAGCATTGCAAGGCAATGCATTTGAGATCTCTCTAGCATTCAAGGGGTTAAACTCCCAGTTTAACCCTTTGAGTGCCAGAAGGATATGCAATGCATTGCAAAGCAATGCGTTGCATACCCATCTGGTACTCAAAGGATTAAATCATTGGGGCTATTGCTAATTTGTATTTCTCCCCTACAGTGCAGTAGCTTTACTCCACATATGCATAATGGTCCCTGTTTAAAATAGAATAAAAACTGGCAACCTGCGTTTCTTAACAGGTTAATAGTGATGAGCTTTAGCATATGAATATGTACTTGCTGAGACTATGCTTTGCCACTTTAAGAAAAGTGTTTGTAGGTATTGCCTATGCCTCTTTCATTCTCTATTGACTCTTGGTTTCTGTTGCTCCAATCCATAGCTCCAATGGCTTTGCCTCCTCTGAATATGCTCCAGTATTCAGGAATGAGGAAAAACCTGGGTTTTGGGGAGGGTCAAATTAGAATGGAATGAAAATAACCAGTTTGTTCAGATCTCTGAACTGAGACAGAACAGACCCCATTATTATATGATCTCAAGGATATCAGAGCACTTAGTGTTCCCAACCAATGCTCTGGGAACCCAGCCTGTTTATATTATGTAACTACATCTGTGCCAGTAACACAGTTCCTTAAAGGTATAGTAATACTTTGATTAAAGTTTAGCTCCGAGTCTTCTTTATACTTTTTTTTAACATGTAGCGCTATGTTTAATTACTTACGGTGTTGTATTTCAAAAGCTGTTCAAGTCGAAAGGATCCTCCTCCAGACGATCCATCCGGTCCGCAGACCAAAATCCAAGTCTGGCAGCTTGAGCGGTGACATGGATAAAAGGGGCGGGAGGGGTAAACTTTAGAATGGAATAGCTCTTAAACTATAAAAATTATGGGAAAAATACAAAGATGATTTGGTTTATTTCTTTATTACATACAATATTATTTGCTGCTAAAATTAAGTATTATTATCTCTTTAAATCAAACCATGCTTGTCTTAAAGTGATAGTAAGTCACAAAATAAAGTTCATTCTATATGTTAGGCTTTACAAAAATTAAGTATTTGCAAAAATTCCTATCTCTCAAAATGTTATGGTTTGAGAGATATCCTCTGTTAAAGTTCCCCTCTCCCTCCTCTTCTCCTGATGTCAGCTGTAAAACTGACAGATGGAGATCCGTGTCGGACGACACAAGGAGGCTCTTCAGCAGAGCCGCAATTGCGCGATTTAAAAATAAATACTTATTTGGAACAGGCTAAAAAGTGTGCTTGCAAACCAGGCACACTTTGTAGAACATTCCAAAGAAGTAGTTATTTTTAAAGCGGAACTTTCAGATCTTACTACGTCGCCATGCATTCATTAAACGCATGGCGACTAGCTTGGAAATAGATGTCTTACCTTTAAAAAATAGCACAGTGTAAAGTAATCCTTCCCGTTTGGAGACCGTAACCCAGGCTACAGCGCAGACATCTTGTCTGCGCACCTGCGCTGTCAGTCCCGGTCTCCATTGAGTAGCACTGCATTGCACCATATGGTTACCGGAAGGGACTGACGGCGCAGGTGTGCGGACTGCACTAACCTGTCCGTCAGTCCACAAACGGGAATGATTCCTCTACCCTGGGTTATTTTTTTTAAAGGTAAGACATCGATTTCCAAGCTAGTCGCCATGCGTTTAATGAATGCATGGCGACTTTGTATGCTCTGAAAGTTCTGCTTTAAATTGTGCTATTGCAGCTCTGCTGAAGAGCCGCTTGTCTTTCCCCAGACCAGGAACTCCTGCTATCAGCTTACAGCTGACGTCAGGAGAATGGGAAGGAGAGGGGAACTTTAACAGAGGATATCTCTCAAACCTTTGGAATGGAAAGGAAAAAGTGGCATTTAAATTGCTTGAGCCAGAAGGGACAGTAGCAGTACAAAGAATGTAAAAAATGAAATCTGCAAGGTTCACCAAAAAAAAAATTAAATTAAGAACTAATTTTATATACATTAAATGATGTAGGCTGGGATATATTTGGGCAGCAAACTGGCTAAAGCATGGTGTGTTCAAGGAATTGTTATTGATGGATCATTTTCACACTCAACATAATTAAAAGTGGTGTACCCCAAGGATCCACCTTTGGTCCAGTTATGTTCAACTTGTTTTTCAATTATTTTGCATGCAGCATCTCTGTATGTGCTGATGATGTCATATTATGTAAAGTGTTACAGTCAGAACATGATGTACAGAATACTTTGCAACAATACAAGACAATTGGTAGCTGTAAAGCCAGCAACATATTACTATGTATTAAAAGGCAAATGTACTCACGGAAAGTAAGTATAAACTTGCCTCTATCTAAAGCTTTGGAAAAACTTCACCTTGAATATGCAGTAGAGTTTTGACACCAGTCCACAAAAATGACATTCTGCATCTGGAGACAGTTCCAAAAATGCAGACAATGCAATTTATAAATTAATTGGAAGGCTTCAGTTATGAAGAAAAGCATTCTAGACTGGGATTGTTTACTCTGATAAGAAGCACCTACAATGTGGTATAACTACTCACGGATACATGGACAATGCAAAAAAGTCTTTTGGAGCCTTTTCATTGGCAGAGCTGTACAGAGTAAATAGGTAATTCAATGACATTAGTGAAAAGGGATTTCAACTTTCACTAACCAAAGGCTTATTTATCATAAGGGCAGTAGAGATGTGATACAGTTGGTGCTGGCAGATACAGTAGATATATTTAAGAAAGGCTCAGATTCTTTTTTACTGCCATAAGTAAAATGTGAAAAATTATACTTAGCATAGATTTGTCGCTGTCTCCACCGCTGTGTGAGGCCACTGAGGCAGCGGCGGAGACAGAATAATGCTCCACATCCCCCCCTTGTTCTCCACAGGCTGATGCCTGCTCCGGTATGAGGGAATTAGAATTGAGGCTGCCTTTATATATGGGCAGCCTTACTTCTAATTCTCTCACAGCCATTGGCTGAGAGATGCTTAAGCACCGCCCAGCCAATCAGCTTTCAGCTGCTATGCTTTAAACTGATTATATATAAGGTCAGCCTCAATTCTAATTCCCTCATACCAGAGCGGGCATCGGCCCTTGCAGAAGAAGAGGGGGTAGTGAGCATTATTCTGTCTCCGCAGCCTCAGTGGCCTCACACAGCGGCGGAGAAAGTGACAAATCTATACTAAGTATAATTTTTCTCATTTTACTTATGGCAATACGAATGGCTTGGGATAACTTTAAAACATTTAATATGCATGGAGGCATTTATGTTTTAACTGGCACACTACTACATAATTTAACCCTTGGGCCCCAGAGAGGTACAGAACACATTGCTTTGCAATGCGTTGCGTAAACCTCAGGCACTCAAGGGGTTAAACTATGTATTAGTGTGCCACATATGTATGCTTGTAACAAACTTTTAAAGAAGGGAAGATAGAGGATACAAATGAAGAAAGAAGACAGAGGTAATTATACCCCAGAGGGGTAATTATACCCCACCAGCACTCACAGGGTTAATGCTACTAACGTCTGACACATTTTTTATACTTTGGTTGTATTGCTATAGGGCTTAGAGCCGCATATCAATACATCCATTGAGGACTTAGATTTTTTTAACTTCAAGTGTCTGTGTTGGCTGTTTAAACAGGCGATAAGGGACTCGAGTTAAAAAAATAATAGGTGTTAACTTTCCTGCGATAACTTGAGTCCCTTATCGCCTGTTCTTGGCTAACTCAGACATTTGAATTGCTATTTACAGTGTTTTCATCATTTTAAGTGGATGAAAACACCTCTTAACTTTAACTCCCAAAGGCTCGTTTTTTGCCGGTATTTTTTCACAGCACAGGCAACTGTGGTGGAAAAAATACCGTTGGCAGAAAAAACAGCCGTCTCCAACATTTGGATCGAGGCCTAAATAAGTAGTTATATGTTGTAGATAAGATAGTAGTTAACTCTTGGCTCTCTCTCCCTGAGAGTTTGGCCCTTTACCCTGATACCCTGAGAGTTCCCTCGTATGTCGGTAAGAATTAACTTCTGAGCTACCAGAGCTAGTTAGTCAGAGGTACATAGCCAGCATTTTCAGTGCAGAAGTTTTTACTGTTCCTTTAAATAGAGCTTTTAACCTCTTAAAGGGATAGTACTACTTACATTTAATTATAATGCAACTTGTCACCCTTAAAAAACCAAATTAAATGACCCCAGCGGCATCTCTCAAACCTTTATGGTTTGAGAGATATCCGCTTTCAAAGTTCCCCCTCCCCTTACATCAGAGTTCTAGCTGACTGCAGGGGAATCTGGTCCCAGGACCGGCGGAGGCTCTTCAGCAGAGGCGAGATCGCGTTATGGAAGAAGAAATCTTTCACTTGATCGGTCTTCTACATGTGTTTGGTTTGCAAGCACACGTAGAAGACATTTTCAGTGAAGGATTTCTTTTTCCATAAAAAAGGCTTAAAGGGATAGTAATACTTCGTTTTAACTTTATTTTATTTTGTAGGCATTAAAAAAACATGAAGAACGATATAAGTCTTATCTCTCAAACCTTTATGGTTTAAGAGATATTCACAAGCAAAGTTTCCCTTCCCGCCCCTTTTTCCTAGTGTAAGCCATGTCTTCTCAGATGTGAATCTGGTTGTAAGACAGGACAGATAACAGCAGGGGACAGTCTTCTTACAATGAAAACAATGAAAGCCCTGCCCCCTTGACAAGTTTTTCAGCTTTTTCCCTTATCTTAATTGAAGATTGTCCCTCTCTGCAGTCTACCTGGGCATCTCCCTTCTGATCTAGCTGACCAGGGGGGGGATACTTTGCTTGTGAATATCTCTTAAACCATAAAGGTTTGAGAGATAAGACTTAGATCGTTCTTCATGTTTTTTTAATGCCTACAAAATAAAATAAAGATAAAACGAAGTATTACTATCCCTTTAAGTCACATATTTAACTCGATGGACATTTTCAGCTGTCACGCAGGAGTTAAAATAAAGCAACAATCTTCTCATTGGGAATGTTGGAAATGTTTGGTTGTCGACTATAGTGCAGTTGGTTTGCTTCAGAATTGCACCAGCATCAGAAAAAATATAGATCTGGAAGTGCAAGGCAGAGGCAGGGCCAGGCGTACATTGTAAATAAAGGGAGAGTGATGCTGGCCAAGTGGAGTGTGCCAATGAGTTATGACTATCTACATAAGCATGTCATTAAAAGGGTGGATATGTAGTCAGCACAGAGCTTAGGAACAAATGACACCAGACCTCATGCCTCATTGTGACATTAGTTTCCGTTTGGCCACAAATATGTAACTTACTAACAAACACAATAACGCAGGGAACATAAGCCTTGGGCAATTAATTAATAAACAGTATCATAATGCTTTCTCTAATTTTATTTTTTCAGGTCAAGCAGCAAAAAAAAAAAAAAAAGTCATGTATTTTGATTCATATAATTATTATAAATCAGATATAAGCTTAAAAAAAGCACATCTGGGGCAAACCACCTGCATCGTAGGGAACAAATTAAATTGTCACAATTCCCATTACCGTAAAATCTCAGGTATAATACACACCTGTGTATATTATGCAGGTGTAAATTAAACCCAAGATTTCTTGGCTATGTATATTACGCAATACGACAAAAGTCTAGCGCCGACCCCTTCCTCACCAAAGGACCACCTGGGAACTCTGCAATGAGCACTACCTAGAGAGCAGTCCTCTGGTGCCGCCTGGAGAGAACTATGAGTCACGTCAGAAAAGGGGTGGGGCTTAATCGTGAGTGGGGGCGGGGCTTCACAATCTTAATATGTCCAGAAAATCCTAATGGCCTTGATGAAGGCAGAATTCATCAAGGCCATTAGGATTTTCTGAACATATTAAGATTGTGAAGCCCCGCCCCCACTCACGATTAAGCCCCACCCCTTTTCTGACGTGATTCATAGTTCTCTCCAGGCGGCACCAGAGGACTGCTCTCTAGGTAGTGCTCATTGCAGAGTTCCCAGGTGGTCCTTTGGTGAGGAAGGGGTCGGCGCTAGACTTTTGTTGTATTGCTTATTATTGAATTGGAGAAAGGTTGGATTCTCCCATACAGTCAGAAAGCAGCAAGACCCGTCCGTAACCTGTGGATCTAGTGGTGATTTATTTGACGGTCCCAGAGAATATAAAGTTGAAGCGCCTCCACGGGAGTATTATGTATATTACGCACCCTTGTTTTCCCTTCTTATACCCAACAAAAAATGTACTTTCTTGTCTGCTTCCCTCCTTCCACCTACAACAATATGCTCGCCCCCCTCTACTCCCCTCCTCTGGAGGCATCTTGGATATCCAGGTGAGGACCCGTGTTAGTTCTGGATACTGCTAGTGCCGTCTGAGCCCTCTGCACAAATGTCCCAGATGCCTCTTTAGGGGATGAGTAGAGGGAGGGGAAGGTAGGAGCATATTGAGGTGGAGGGTGGGAGTTGGGGAATAGACTTCAGGATGTATATATATTTTACATAGTAACATAGTAATTTAGGTTGAAAAAAAACTTGCGTCCATCTAGTTCAACCCTTTTCCTATTCTTGTTTACCATAGTTGATCCAAAAGAAGGCAAAAAACCCCGTCAATATAGCAATTTCAAATTCTGCCTTTTTTCTTTTTTATATAATACATCCCCCCCCCAACTTCACAAAAGGGGATAGGGCCAAAATTGTGTGTATTATACATGAGATTTTAGAGTAATTTAAATGGGGTATTTCAATCACTTGAAGGCTAGCGAGGTCTCCAACGCATTGCAAAGTAATGCGTTGGAGACCTCTCTATCGTTCAAGGGGTTAAAAGACCCATTTAAGTCAAGGCAAGTTTCTATTTGTCCCCTTTGGTGCAACTGGATTGCCTCATAAGTGCCCCTGTTTCCTTCATAGATGAAGCTCTAAGGGCAAAACACAGGAAAGTGGAGAGTTCGCTATTTTTTGAAAGCCATAACTTTACGCGCTATTTGCGATTGCTAAATTTTTGATTCAAGAAATATACTAACGCCTTGATGCTGAATAGCACATGCTCTTAAACTAAGTTTTCGAATGACCCTGATTTAATGGCAAAGTTGTCAAATACCCCTAAATTAATGACAAAGTTAGTGAATGCGCCTAAATTAACAGCAAAGTTAGCCAGACGTATGAGAATGTGTGCTAATTGCTTTGCTGAAATAGGTGCAGTCACTCATCCTCTCACAAAACGGCATTTTAGCCACACACACATTTTAAAACACATTCACACAAAAAAAAGCACAAACATTTGTTTTTTTTCCGGATCACCATTCATAATTTTATAACATTTTGGTGTTTATTATTTTGCCGGCAAAACTAAACTGTAAATAGTGATTGTGAACGTTTCTTGCAATCCGCCCTGAATCCCTACATTTTTGCCCCATAGAAATCAATGGGAATTGTAATCTCACCCCAATACTTTTTTCTTTCCACCATAGAAACGGCAAAACGTCCTATGGTAAAAGCTAAATAGAAGGAATTGTAATAAAAATAAAAGGAAAGTTGCACTTTTCACCATTTGCTGGAACTCCTGTGGAAAACAAACAATTGTGCAAAACTTGCTATAATGTCTGCAAGCAGAGGCGTAACTAGAAGCCTCCGGGCCCTGATTCAAGATGTGCCACAATGCCCCCCCACATTGACCCCCCCCACAATGCCCCTCAATCTCCACAATGTCCCCAACTCCTGCCTCCTACCTGGAGCTCCCACGTGGTCCTCAAAGTAATGCAGAGCGCTGGAAGATGATGTCATCTCCCAGCGCTCTGCATTACTAGAGCGCCAGAGAGAGATTGCGGGAGCCAGGTGGAGGGGTTGCGGGGGGCGGCCGGGCCCGGTCGCAAGTGAGACCCCTATAGTTATGCCACTGTCTGCAGGGAGATAAGATGGGACAATTTTGCCATTCCTGTTCATTGGTAAGGTGACAGTAACCGCTGCATGATGTGAGGCGGACTCTGCAATCTCATAAAGAGTGGACAGAGGACTATATTAAAACGTGAACTTTATTGTGAAAGCTTTGGAGTTATGCTACTCCTTCATTATGAACATTCCTAGGAACTCTCCTGAACTGCCCCAGAGACTCCTATTTTTTAGAGTTAATTACCCTGTCTCTGGGGACAGAGGCTGATTCTCCAGCGATGGTGAGTTTCCTGGAGTTTCTTCCACCCACTTCTCCTCCTTCCCACCATGTTCCTACCATTTCCCACCCACTTCTCCTCCTTCCCCCCTGTTCCTCCCACTTTCTACCTACTTCTCATTCCCACCCTGTTCCTCCCACTTCCCACCGTGTTCCCGCCAATTCCCACCCACTTCTTCTCATTCCCACCTTGTTCCTCCCACTTCCCACCGTGTTCCCACCCAATTCCCACCCACTTCTGTTCCTTCTCACTCTATTCCTCCCACTTCCCACCTGCTTCCCGGCCACTTTATGGCAAAATTAAATCAGTCCCCACCCACCTGATTAAGCCCCACCCCCTTTATGATGCAGATCTCGTCATTTACAAACCCTTGGTCACAGCAACCGGGCTCAAGAGGATGCATTTCCCAGGTATGATTATAAAAGATCATGAGGCCTCTTTTACTGGGTATCCTTTTGAAATGTCCCACGCCACATTGAGCATCTTAAAATGTTAAATTTGATTGGTCGCATCAATGCGAATGACGCATTCAGAATGTTGCAATTGAAAATGTCGTAAATTCAACATGTCGTGTAGCACAACATGTCACCTTCTATATGTAGCATGCGTCAAAATGTTGAAAACAGGAAAATATTTATAAGGGGCACAATAACAAAATAAGGACACTATAAGGGCACAATATCAAAAATAAATACGCTGCTAAAAAGGGCGCAATAAGGACGCTATAAGGGCGCAATAAGGAACAAGGGTGGAATAAGGACACTATAAGCGCACAATAAGAGCAAAATACTTGTAAGGAAAAAGCAAATATGAGGCATAAAGGTTTCAATAATGACGCATTGCGTCAAAGCCAAAGGGCGCAATAAGGACGCTATAACAGCGCAATAAGGATGCTATAAGGGCACAAGAAGATTTAAGGGTGCAATAAGGACACTATAAGGGTACAATAAGAGCCAAATACTTGTAAGGAAAAAGCAAATATGACACATAAAGGACTGAATAATGATGCATTGCATCAAAACCGCGTAATCAGCGCACTCCAGGAACAGGAAGTACAAAAATGAAACAGGAAGTGTAAAACCATTGCACCATACAAACGCATACGCAGCCATACAGCCATAAAGCCTCAGCCATACAGCCATAAAAAAAAAAGCGTAGAGAGCCTTCGTTCACAAATGCGGAGCTGGGGATACTTGTCCGCAATATGGCAAGTATCTCCCAGATAGGTTCAGGGACAAAGTGGACTCTGCATTTCGCAAGTGCATTTTACATAAAATGGCCTGCAAAATGCAGCGGTCCAGTGGCATCACCAGGACCAGAAGGCAGATTCTTCGGAGGTGGCCCGACCTCAAAAGAAGAGTCTGGAGTACTGCGCCCTATTTGTGCATAGTGTTGCCACCTAGCCGGTATTTTACCGGCAGGCCGGTAAAAAATTGGCTTCTGTCCAATGTTAAGTCTATGGAGGGAATGCAATGGCCGGTATTTTTTTTAAGAAAAGGTGGCAGCCCTATTCGTGCAGGTATGTTTGTTTGATTTTTATTGCTGGGAGGGATGTGTTGGTTGTAACATAACTGTTATACATATGTTTTTTCAATGTTCATACACTTTGCTTTTTAACTTCCCTCCTAGCACCCAAACCACCCAGTAGAACCCCTTGTGATCCTCAGGTAGCCATCCAACCAACTTCCCTGAAGCCTACAAGTAAGTAATTTGTATGGCATGTATGCAGTACAGAACAATTTTCAATTATAGTACACATACTAACATATTTTTATCAATGTATTTATAGGACGCACAACATCTCAAGGGCTCTCTAGGCCTGCTCCACCTCCTCCTCCTTGTAAGTACCACTGTAAGCCTTTAAAGGTAAACTTTTTTAATGAAAACATGTGTTTCATAGAGCATTTCCTGCTGAATTAATCAAGGTCACCTACACCCATTGGTCGTTAAGGGGTTAACCGATGCAAAGCGTGAAACCTGTACGACAGTTCCAGGGTACCCAGTACCTGCATCCATTTCCTGCTACACCTTTGCCTATCCACGCTGAAACATTGTTTTAAAGTGTTAGCAATGTCTAAAAAAAAGGTTTTTTTGCATTTAGAAGAGCTTAAAAAGCTGATCTAAATGCAAAAAAACGTATCTCTCAAACCGCTGTGGTTTAAGAGATACGGACGTTTAAAGTTTGATTTCTCCACTAGGCACACATTTTAGACCATTCCAATGAAGGGATTCCGTGTAAGTAAAGAGATCTCGGCACTTCTCAAGAGCCTCCGTGTCGACCGACACTGATCTCCTGCTGACAGCTTTACAGCTGTCAGTAGGAGAGATCAAACTTTAAAAGCCCGTATCTCTTAAACCATAGCGGTTTGAGAGATACGTTTTTTTGCATTTAGATCAGCTTTTTAAGCTCTTCTAAATGCAAAAAACTTTTTTTAGACACTACTAACACTTTAAGTTTTATGAATAAAGAGGACTTTTCCCTATGTTACAAGTATGTATAATTGTTGGTGTCAGTGTTTATGTCTAGTTGAGTTTCTTTTGGTTCCATCCATCATATTACAGTAATTTTAAAATCTTTGTGAGCAATGTCGGGCCTTATGGGAATTGATTCAAACACCGCTAAATTTCAACAGAAATGGCAATAATTGTTGATTATGTTGCAGTTGATGGGTATTTTTTTTTCTTATATTTATGAAATCTTTATTGAGAGATTGAAAGCATGGTACAATTATATGAAAGAGTTGTGCATGTTTGTTATCACATTAATTCTAACATGATACTTTAATTGTGACATATTAAATAACTATCATTTGTACAGAGTGAGATGTTGGGTATTTTTATGCCACTTTGGCCACTGACAGCTTTAGGCTATTGAAGCTGCTTTTTTTAAGCCAAAGTAATAATGCCTGTTTGTGGAAAGAAAACATTACAACAAGCTCATTACATACACCTACTGTGCCCATCTGAAGGGGATTTAAAAGGATAATGTGCAAAATTGAAAACCGCAGCAATTTTTAGTCAAACCAATGGCAGTATAGGGAACAAATAATAGCCCTAAACTTCATATTGCCATAACACCTTGAGGACCAGAAAGTGTGAAACTGGCCCTCAAGAGTTTAAAATGTGCCTTCACCATTTTAAATATTGTTCAGTGTCTACTGCTCTCAAACTGATCATCAGGGACCACTGGCAGGCCACCTCTTTAGGATTTCTTTACTCGAGCACAGGTATTTTTATCTGAAGTCCAGATATTTTAATTAAATGGGAAATCCTAAAAAAACATGATCTGTTTATCTGGTTCCAGAGGAGTGGGCTGGTGACCACTGTTGTATATGATAAAGTAGAGTTCATCCATTTGATGTAAAGCAATACATTTAAAGGGATAGTAATACTTAATTTTAACTTTATTTTATTTTGTAGGCATTAAAAAAACATGAAGAATGATATAAGTCTTATCTCTGAAACCTTTATGGTTTAAGAGATATTCACAAACAAAGTATCCCCCCCTGTTCAACCAGATCAGAAGGGAGGTGCCCAGGTAGACTGCAGAGAGGGACAATCTTCAATTAAGATATGGGAAAAAGCTGAAAAACTTGTCAAGGGGGGAAGGGCTTTCATTGTTTTCATACAAAGAAAATTGTCCCCTTCTGTTATCTGTCCTGTCATACAACCAGATTCACATCTGAGAAGAGATGGCTTACACTAGGTAAAAGGGGCGGGAGGGGAACTTTGCTTGTGAATATCTCATAAACCATAAAGGTTTGAGAGATACGACTTATATCATTCTTCATGTTTTTTTAATGCCTACAAAATAAAATAAAGTTAAAACGAAGTATTACTATCCCTTTAAGATCTCTGCAGCATTTGAGGAGATCTTATCACAATGTACAAGTATATGAGAGGTCAATACAAGAACCTCTGTGGCGAGCTATTCATTCCAAGGCCTGATCAGGTGACCAGGGGACACCCCTTGACATCAGAGGAAAGAAGGTCTAGACTTCAGCAGAAGAAGGGTTTTTTACAGTAAGGTCTGTTAAACTATGGAATTCATTGCCCAAGGGTGTGGTTATGGCAGATACAATGGTACATTTAAGAGAAGATTAGATGAATTTATTTCAAAAGGGAAGATAAGGATTATACTGACTTATTTGGTAGCAGGAAAGATACATAATTATCATGTCTCTGGTTTAAGAGGCAAAGGTTGAACTTGATGGACTTGTGTCTTTTTTCAACCTAATGTTACTATGTTTTTATGTATAGGGTCAAACATTAAATCCATATCAGTGACAGCACAGTCACTGAACAAAGTAATAAGTGATCCAGCATAAACACTTTGATATCTATAATCACAATACCAATATTGGACTAGTGTTTATTAGTACTTCTTAAAGCAGACCTATCACTCAAATTAAAATGCCCCGCAAATCATTATGACATAGCGATAAGCTTATCAATAGTAGTATTATCCGGAATAAGTCCGGTGTTATTGAGAAATCCAACTTGATCCGAGAAGCACAGGCTGGCATTAGCACAGACATCTTGCTGAAGAGACATCTGTCCACCTGTGCTGTCTGTCCCGGTCTCCTCTAGGATTGGTGAGTGGTAGTTGCATTGTACATTTAGGTACGAAATTCAACGATAGTCCGAATTATTTAGCGACTTTAAAAAACCCTTAAAATACAATAAAAAAATGAAAATTAAATAAATGGAACTATTTCCAGGGTCTAAATGAAGATGGTGGAACAGGGTAAGGTGGGCATTTAGCCTTATGGTATTATGGATGAAGTAGATGAAGTATGGATGTAGCTAAATTTGAAGGAAGAAGGAAGACTGAGGATGACTGGTGCAGGGTGGACTCAGGATGACTGGAACACTGTAGATGTAGCCAGCAGCAAACTGCAGAACACTGGAGCAGCCAGGACTCAGTAAATAGATACCACAGACTTCAAGAGACTACATAACTGAGGATGACTGGTGCGAGGCGGACTCAGGATGACAGTAACACTGGAGATGTAGCCAGCAGCAAACTGCATAACACCGGAGAAGCCAGGACTCAGTAGAGATACAGCAGCTGAGGATGACTGGTGAGAGGCGGACTCAGGATGACAGCAACACTGGAGATGTAGGCAGAACTGCAGAACCCCAGAGCAGCCAGGACTCAGCAGAGATACAGCAACTGAGGATGACTGGTGAGAGGCGGACTCAGGATGACAGCAACACTGGAGATGTAGGCAGAACTGCAGAACCCCAGAGCAGCCAGGACTCAGCAGAGATACAGCAACTGAGGATGACTGGTGTGAGGAGGACTCAGGATGACAGCAACACTGGAGATGTAGCCAGCAGCAAACTGCAGAACACTGGAGCAGGACTCAGTAGATGAATACAGCAACCTTTTCTTACAAGAGACTACAAAACTGAGGATGACTGGTGTGAGGCAGACTCAGGATGACAGCAACACTGGAGATGTAGCCAGTAGCAAACTGCAGAACACTGGAGCAACCAGGACTCAGTAGATACCGCAGACTTTTTTTTAACAAGAGATGAAAAAAAATAGAGCCAGACTGAACAACCTGTATAGTGAGACAACAATATAAACTTTAAATTCTCCCCTGTGTCCCACCAGGTCAGGGGGGTGTCCTCTGCCCAACCTACCATGGTTCTATAGCTGGGTAAGCTTGAGCACTCAGCATTTTATGGTACTATGGTACTTTTGTTTTCTTCTAATCTGCATCGAACATAAGAGCAGGGTAACCCACCTATGGCTAGTTGACTTTTAAAAAAGTAATTTGCTCCATGAGCTGGGGGGACCATTTGAGAGCTCTGGGGGCTAAGTACTGTATATTTCCGGTTAAGGAAAATACCCGCTCACTCTGGACAGTGGTTGAGGGGCAAGTAAGCAACTCCTGGGCTACCAGGGACAAAGTAGGCCACATAGCCCTCTTGTTATCCCAGAAAGTCAAGGGATCTGTACTTGGGGGCAAAGAAGGTTCCACAAGGCAAACCTTAACATCAAACTCAGCACATTTTCTATTGATGGGGAATGCTTTTTTTTGTCCGAAGCATAATCTTTCCATTGCCTCAGCATAAAAAGCAGCAGCTGCTCCACTGGAACAAGATGAAGTGCTACTGGCGTTGCTATGGATAGGTCCCGGAAGACCACCACACTCCTCCAGCTTATCTGCGGAATATTCTTCAGTGATTGCATCCTGTTTTTAATTTGCCCCTCACGCACCCTCGCTATCAGTTGTTCCTTCCAGACAGTGAGGGAATTGGAACCAAGTGCCATCTTGCCATTGAGTCGAGGATCGCAAATTGAAGCAAGCATTAACTCAGGACAATCGTCCATGTACTCTTCCATGCGCTGAGTCTGTTCCTTCTTCAGCCTTGTTAGAAGGGCAGATACATCGGGAAATATATTACCCTCAGCACCAGGCAAGCGTTCCCTATGGGCAAGGAAACTGTCCAGTTTTAAGGAGAGGTGTGTGAAGAGGGGAATGACTTCTGCCAGGCTAGCGTTCTCTTTGCTTAAAATTTCTGTCAAAGCACGAAAAGGCGTGAGGACTGACACTACCTGTTCCATCAGGGCCCAGTCAGCCCTACCCAGTGTTCTGTTACTACCAATGAAATTGTGACATGACATTGCGTGAATTGCCTTTTTCTGCTCCAGGATATGCTCTAGCGTATCTAAGGTGGAGTTCCACCTGGTCCCAACATCTTGTTTCAGGCGGTGCTCTGGGAGGCTGACTTTTTCTGTTCCTCCCATTCTCAAGAGCAGCCTTCACTACCAGATGCAGGACATGTATTGAGCAGTGCACACCCACAAATCTGCCATCCCGGAGAGCTTTTATCATGTTAGCTGCACCATCAGTAACCACAAACCTCATTTGTGCCTGTGTGCCTGCCTGCTCCCCTAGCCAGTGCGCCACCATGTTCTGCAGTGCTTTGCGAATGTTATCTGAGGTGTGCTGCTGATCCATTACCTCTGCATGCAGAAGGAAAGAGCGGTGCCCCTGCTTAGCTACTGCACCTGAAATTGTTGTCAGTAATGATGTGTCTTGCAACACATTGGGCTGCCACCAATGCTCCGTCAGTGACAGGAAGCCATGCTGGCCAATCGGAGCACTCCATAAGTCAGTGGTAAAGTGCACTGACTGGCCACCAGCCTTTCCTAGCAGGTCCATCAAAAGCCCAATGCATGACGGGTACAGTGAGGGCACTATAGTTCTACTAAATGTGGTGCGGGATGGAATTTTTATATAGGTGTGCGACAGCCTCCATAATTTGCTGGAAGGGCTCCCCATCCACCAAATTAAAAGTAGCACCCCCAACGGCTATGAGCTGTGCAATGAGGCGTATGATTTTTCGGGACTGCTGTCTGCACATCCCCTTTAAATAAAACCCACCAAAATCTTCCAGTGTGGCCTGTATTGATTTTGGGATGGGCTGTGACTGTCTGCTCTTAGGACCAGATGTGGCATGATCCCCCTGCCCTTTCTCCTGCCTACTGGTGTTGAGTGTGACACTGGTATATGCAGTAGTGCCACTTTCTGCACTAATCAACACTGACGTGTGGTAGTTGTTCAGGTGTTGGTTCATCCCAGAGGTGGTTTGATGACCCAACACCCTCCCACAGCTGACTTCCCTGCCACACAATTTGCATTTCGCTAGCCGGCCATCACCAATTGCCACAAAATGGTCCCACGCTTTGGAGCGACGGATGACTCTGGAAGGTGGTGGAGAAGAAGAAACTGAGGTGACAGTTTGTTCATCTTCACATGATGGAGCAACCTCACTTTGATTTTTCTTTCTACATACCGTTACAGGGGTACCAGTAGACCTAAAGATGGCAGAAGGGATATTAGGACTGGGATTGGCGGAGGATAGTGGAGTAAAAGTGGTACTGGTGGTGAAGACAATAGCAGCTACTACCTGGCTGGGAGACTCAAATGGAACTGGAGAGGCAGGTGGTGAGTTGTAAATAAAAGACACAAGTGTAACTGGAGAAACAGGAGGAGTACTGTGGGAAGCAGGGGAAAAATTAAGCTCAGGGAATAATCAAGGTCACTGCAAAAATCAAGCTCAGCGGACAAATCAAGCTTAGGAGGCCTTGATCCCTCAGATTCTTCTTCTATCTGTTGTAGGTTTTGACAGGAAGAAAAATCAGGAGCAGCAGCAGATTTTGGGGAGACCTGCTCAATCCCCTCTTCTGCCTGGTGGCTACCGGGAAATGGTAAACTATCTCCCTCAATAAAATTTTCTGGAGTAGATGTGTTCTCAGTGGCAGTGGTGGCAGGAAAAAGGAGTCGTATGACCATGTTCTGCAGTGCTTTGCGAATGTTATCTGTTATAGCAGAGCAGAAATCGTGTTATTTAAAAAGAATTACTTCATTGGAAAGGTCTACAAAGTGTGCCTGGTCTGCAAGCACACTTTGTAGTCCTTTTCAATGAAGTAATTCTATTTAAATAACATAATTTCTGCTCTGCTGCAGAGCCGCCTGCTGCAGAGCCACCTGCTGGTTCCCAGACCAGGATCTCCTGCTGTCAGCTAGACGCTGATGTCAGGAGAAGTGTGTGTGGGGGGGCACTTTCAATACCTATAGCTCTCAAACCATAGCAGTCCGAGAGACAGGGTTTGTAGCACTTAGTTTATTATTTTATCCTCTACAAAACTAAAATATTTTTATGGGACATTAGTGTCCCTTTAAATGGAAAACTAATCAGATATTTTCCAGTACCAGAGACACCCATTTTTTTTTTTTTTTTTTTAGCATTGTTGCATCTTTCTACAAATCTGCCTACAGAAATAAAGCATTACACAAACGACTCCTCCAAATTATACATAGTCTTTGGCACATGTATTCAAGTTGGATTAACTATATTACATCACAACAACAGTGCACACCTCGCATATAATAATTTGTAAAACTACTATTACCTTATGAGCACAAGAAGTACTGGTAATGCATTGTGAAGCAATGGGTTGATTAACCCTCTGTCTTTCAAAGGATTAAGAGATTTCACAGTTTGAAAAAAAATGTATTACTTGGAATCTCTTGGCATGTTTCTAAACCTTGTAATTATAGAAAGGCGATTAACCTGCTATGTATCTAATCACCAGTGTAACCCCATTTTGGACAGAGGAGTCTTGCAATGGCACAGTTTGTCCATAGATGGACCCCAACTTCTGCACTTATTTTCTCCGCCAGTCATGATTCCCTCTTTCTCCAGGACATGGACAGAACATCAGTTTTAAAGGGATAGTAATACTTAAAATGTAAAAAAAAATGTTGTAGGGTTTATCCCCATGAGTAAAAAAAGAGTACTCCCACTGCTGAAAGGTGTTTCATTCAAAAGTTATTCATTTTCAAAGCTGAATTTTTTAGGTGCAATATCACAGTGGCCTGAAATTGTACTGTGGCTCTGTTGCTACACCATCCTATGGAGATTTATGGTCCCGGGACCAGAGCTGTCCATAGGATGGTGTAGCAACAGCGCCACTGTACAGTTTCAGGCCACTGTGATATTGCACCTAAAAAATTCAACTTTGAAAATGAATAACTTTTGAATGAAACACCTTTCAGCAGTGGGAGTACTCTTGTTTACTCAGGGGGATAACCCTACAATATATTTTTTTTTACATTTTAAGTATCACTATCCATTTAATTATTTTACCTAATGGATATTTGTAACACAGTTGTGCTGTATCGTTGCTATTCTTCTATTATCTGTTATATTTTAATTGCTGTATCTGTCTTTCATAATAAAAAAACAAACAGACAACAAAAAAACCTATAGCCTGCAAGGGAATATGTAATACTATATGTTAGGTTGCAGGTACCATATAGATACCAGGTAGCAAACATTTTTTTATCGATTCTATATTGGGAGACAGAATATTTAAAGGGCAATTAACATTAAAATTAATTAAAGGGGATGTTTGAAACATTTTTCAAGCTTAAAAAGTAGGTCAGGTTAAACAATATACATCAGTGTTGTATATTTAAAAAAAAACGATCTGTGCTTCATAGAAATCGCTTATTCCAAATGTACCTGTTAACGTCACGGGGGACCACTGTACAGTTCTTGCTGTACTGTATTGACACAGAAACCATGCCCATTCTCTTCACAGTTCACTCCCAATCTCCCTCCCACTTTCCTTTTACACCAGGCGTGTTAGTTAATATACCAGTACGTTGTGAGTGGAAGGGGCCGGACCAAACACAAGGCGTCACAGCAGGAAGAGCTGGCACCGCTCTACGTACACAACGCAAAGACATTATAAAGTAAGTTTCAGCAATGATGGACTTTTAAATGAAATTGACATACCCTACTCGGTGAATTAGGGGGTGATAGATCTAAAGAGCAAAAGTTGTTTTTTTGATAAATATCCACTTTAATCGGTCTTGAACTAGTCATTCACCGCTATGCTCTCCACTGGCATTGTCAGTATTATAAACTTACAGGGCTTCTTGTAAGGAGTAATGCTTCCAACAGCAGCCTCCTTTGAGTGCCAGAGGGGTACACAAAGTATTGCATACCCCTCTGGCACTCAAAGGGCCGTATGTTCAAAGGATTAAAGACAAAAAATTGTCTTATGAAAGACAAAAATAAGCCATTGAATGCATGAACAACATATTTTTTATAGAGTATACGACAAAAAACTAATAATGTCCGTTGTGTACGACAAAACTCCAGAATTAACAGGTAAAGGGGCGGGGCAAGGGCATAGCTAAACTATTCTCCAGTGTCGTATGGAAGAAAAGAAAATTTGTTGTAACTAACGGCAAAAAAATGTCTTTCAAAAGACAAAATTTGTACGTTAAGAAAAAAGTGGAGGGAATGTCTTCTGAATGTGAGAATTTTTGTCTTTAGTTAAGACATTTTTGTCATTAGTTAAGACATTTTTAAAGACATTTTTGTTGTTAAGACATTTTTTAAGACATTTTTGTCTTTAGTTAAGACTTTTCTTGTCGTTATATAAGACAATTTCAGTCAGGACAAACGACATATTTCCAATCACAACCAACACTCTCTGAAAATATTAATGATCCCAACAACACTGTACTTTGAAAAGTCGTTACAAACGACAAAAGCTATTTCGCTACTTTTTTGAACATATTGCCCAAAGAGTTAACTGTGGAAGTGCGTGTGACATCACAGCAGCCAATGGGAATCATGAGCTGCCTCACTGGAGTTCATAGCACTAACTCTGGGAATAGGAGCCCAGGGAAGAATCAATATGCTGAGGGCGGTAAGTTTGTAATGTCGCTACTTCTGTAGGTGACAGTATCAGTGATTAGCTATGAGAAGAAGAATTTGGGTTATTTAAACTTAAATTAGCATGAAATATACATGCTAATTTAAGTTTAAATAACCCAAATTAATTTGTAGGTATTAGTGTTCCTTTAAATTAATATATGTAAAATGTCTGTCAGACAGGCAGGCTATTAAAGAACAGAATGTATATTTTAGTGTTACATAAACTTGATCTAGGGTGTGTGTGCAATCAAGTAAGGGGTAAGCAAATTTTTGTCTTCTGGGTATGGGAGATTTTAAAATTATAATGATAGTGATGAGTCATTTGGAACTGTTAAGAGAACATGAACAAATTCCACTTTACAGCTGAGTGAAACGATAAAAGATAGGGTCCATTTTTTTCTAAAAATCTATACTTAATTGTACTTACTGTTGCAGGGTTGATTTTCTAAAATGAAAGGTACCAACTCCCCTCTTTCTTCACTGCCAAAGTATGTCAGTCCCCAAGCTTTATACAGCACTATACCAGCTATATAAGATCAGCAAGGCAATATACAGTTGCATGAAAACAGCACAGGATCACATAACACCAGCAGTGCACTGCACCATTAAATTAAATCAGCAGGACAATTTATAGGGATTGTAATGTCTCTTTAAAACTCGTTCGCCGAGTCTCCTTTATACTACAAGTAACAGATTGCACTAAGTCTAAGACATTACTTGAGTGTAGTTCAAAAGTTATGAAGCAATAAATCTCCCCCACCAGCCCCTTCTGGCCACGTCACCAGAAGATGCAGTCTGGTCAGGACGGCTGCAGTGACGGACAAACTTCAATAAGAAAGGGGAAATCTGTCACGATTTGGTTGAGCTGCTCTTACTCTGCTGCTTGATTCTGCTGCCTGAGCTAATCTAGAGCATTGCTACTGCTTTTCCTGTCCTGAGTCTGACTGAATCAGCTGACCTCTCTGTGATTGCTCACCTGACTGCTATCAGCAGCTTGGCTCACTTCCTGATTGCTCTTGTGTTTGCTTCTGGCTGCAAGAGTGTTCCACTGCATTCCTGGTTTCCTGTGCATGACCTGGCTTCCTCTGACGTTCCTTCTGGTTCATGACTTCTGGTTTGTTCCTGACATCACTGATCTCCATACTTCTGACCCAGGCTTGGCTGAGTACCTGTCTTGGTTCCTGACCCCGGCTTGACTTTTGGTTTATGCTTCTGGATCACGATTTGCTTTATTTGCTTTTGTTATTTTAACATTTAGAATTTTACATCTTTGTGTCTGTCAGGTTCAGTACACAAGGGCCATGAATACAGAAGGCGCAGGCAACCCATTGAATACTTTTTTCAGTCTGGACTAGGTAGACCAGTGCATGAAGCAGTTTGCGTTAACCCTCCAGAATTTGGTGCTCCATACTGTGCATCTGGCTCCACTGCCTCAGCAGCCCCCGGTGCAGTCTGTCCCTATAGCTGCTGCCGTCCCTGCTCCGCTGCCAATAGTGATTCCAATGTTGCGAGAGGCATGACTGGCTGCGCCCCACTTCCCCAGCATTATGGGGGCAACCCTAATCAGTGCAGAGGTTTCCTGAACCAGGTCGGTATCTATCTGGAGATGGTACTACAGTCCTTTCAGTCTGATAGGAGTAAGGTGGGCCTTGTGATTTCCTTACTCTCTGACAGGGCCTTGGCATGGGCTAATCCCCTTTGGGAGAAGCAGAAACCTATAGTGTACAATTACTCTGAGTTTGTGGCATCCTTTAAAAGGGTATTTGATGTACTGGGCCCCTCCACCTGGGCTGTCAAGCAACTAATGTACATCCAGCAGGGTACAAGGACGGTTTTGGATTATGGCATAGAGTTTCGTACCCTGGCAGCTGAGGTTGGTTGGAATAATGAGGCTCTTGTGGCTGCTTTCTCTAATGGGCTTTCGGATACAGTTAAAGATGAGATTGCAGCCCGGGACCTCCCAAAAGATTTAGAGGAGCTGGTCTCATATTACATCTTGATTGACTTCGGTATCCATGAGGGACCTTCCTTCAGGGAGCGCCTGTGGAGGCATCCCATCCGTTTAGCCCCGAGCTTTTCATCCCCACCCGTGCCTCCCTCTCCTCCTGAGCCTCCTAGTCTGGAGACCTCAGGCGATGTGGAGCCCATGCGGGTTGGGTTCACTCGCCTTTCGATTGCTGAAAGGGCCTTTAGGAGGAGGGAGGGCCTGTGCCTTTACTGCAGTAAGGCAGGGCATATGCTGCAAACTTGCCCCACACGTCCGGGAAATGCCCGCACCTAAGGTCCTATAGGGGACAGACCTTAGGTGGCATCTCAGCGTCCCCGGCTATCCAGAAGGATAAACTTCTAGTCTCCGTTGGGCTCTCTTGGGGCGAGTGTTCCATTATTTCAGAGGCACTTATTGACTCTGGTGCAGTGGGCCTCTTTATCGTCAGTGCCTTCATCCAGAAGCACTCCATTCCATTGCAGCTCCGTACCACTCCACTTGCCACTAAGGCGATTGATGGCAGACCCATACAGCGGCCGCAGGTCACCCACGAAACCGTTCCTTTGTCTATGGCTGTAGGCCATGGGTTATCCATGGTTGCGCAAACACAATCCCACGTTCGATTGGGCAAGGGCTGAAGTCATGGCATGGTCACTCAACTGTTCCAAGACATGCCTAGCAAAAGTGGGGAAGGTGCTAACCACATCTCCAGTCTCTTCGCTGCCTGAAGAGTACCAAGAGTTCTGTGATGTATATGATAAAGGCCGGGCTGGGGAGCTCCTGCCTTACCACCCATACGACTGTACCATTAAATTGCAGCCTGGAGCCATACCCCCTCGAGATCTAGTCTACCCGCTTTCTGTCGCAAAGAATAAGGCCATGGAAGAGTATGTTGCGGATGCGCTGTCCAGGGGGTTCATCCGCAAGTCCTCCTCCCCCGCTGGGGCCGGATTCTTCTTTGTGAACAAAAAGAGCGGAGAACTGAGACCCTGTATCGATTACAGGGGGCTCAACCGTATCACGGTTAAAAAATGTCTACCCTGTTCCACTTACTACCAATCTATTTGATCGATTAAAAGGGTCCAAGGTGTTCACCAAGCTCGGCCTGTGAGGGTGTACAATTTGATACGGATAAAGGAGGGTCACAAATGGAAAACCTCGTTTAAGACCAGGAGCGAGCATTATGAATACCTCTTAATGTCCTTCGGTCTCTGCAATGCTCCAGAGGTTTTACTGGAATTCTTAAATGACATCCTCCGGTACATGCTCCAACAATGCGTGGTGGTATATTTAGACGACATTCTGATTCAATTCCTCCTCCATGGAAAGCCACCATGCAGATGTAGCCTGAAGTCTGCAAAAATTAAGAGAAAATAATCTACTTTGCAAATTAGAAAAGTGTGAGTTCCTCCGCAAACAGGCCACCTTCTTGGGGTACATAATTTCAAAGGTCGGTTTCACTATGTTCCCTGAGAAACTCTCAGCTGTTCTTGAGTGGCCTCGATCCATAGGTCTCCGCTCCCTTCAATGTTTCCTTGGGTTCGCTAATTACTAAAGGATTTCCGCAATTTTTCCTAGATTGTAAAACCCCTTACCAACATGACCAAAAAAGACGATAACACCATGCACTGGTCTCCGGAAGCCATCAAAGCATTTCAGACATTAAAAGTCGCCTTTGCCGCAGCACCCATTTTGGTACACCCAAAACCCGAGCTTCCATTCATACTTGAGGTTGATGCGTCTGGCACACCTGAAACCCAAGCTTCCATTCATACTTGAGGTTGATGCATCTGAGACAGGAGTAGGCGCCCTCCTGTCTCAACGTCCTACTCCTTAGAGCCAGTTGCCCCCGTGTGGGTATTTCTCAAAGAAGTTAAGTCCTGCAGAGTGCAACTATGAAACTGGAGACCGTGAGTTGCTGGCAATAATATTCGCTCAAAATGAATGGAGGCATTTGTTCAAGGGAACTTCAGTGCCAATCCTAATCCTCAAAGTTCATAAAAGCCTCACATACCTGTCCGAAGCTAATCGCTTGAGTCCAAGACAGGCCTGATGGGCCTTAATTTTGTCTCATTTTAATTATGTGGCCTCGTACCTGCCGGGCACCAAAAATGTCAGGGCTGATGCCCTATCCAGACAGTTCTTGGGCGCTAATGAGACGAGCCCTCCTAGTCCTATTATCCCTCTGGACCATGTACTTGCCACATACGTACCCTCAGGGAGAGAATACAGGCCACCCAGGTAGATGCACCTGCAGAGGCTCCTTCTGGGTGCTGTTTTGTACCTATTAACTTCTGTACCAAGGTACTTTCTACATACCATAATATAAAGTCAGCAGGGCATCCCGGTAAGAACCAGCTTCTCTGGTCAGTTTCCCATCTTTTCTGGTGGCCAGAATTTAACAAAGAAATTGCTGCCTTTGTCGCTGCCTGTTCATTGCTCACCTGACTGATATCAGCCATCCTTCCCAGGGTATTTAAAGCAGGTTTGCTCACTTCCTGATTACCCTTGTGTTTGCTTCTGGATGTAAGAGTGTTCTACTGCATTCCTGATTTCCTGTGCATGACCTAGCTTCCTCTGACGTCCCTTTTGTTTCCTGACTCCTGGCTTGTTCCTGACATCACTGATCTCTGTATTCCTGACACCAGCTTGGCTGAGTACCTGTCTTGGTTCCTGATCCCGGCTTGTCTTTTGGTTTATGCTTCTGATTATGATTTTGCTTTATTTGCTTTTGTTATTTTAATAAAGGTGTTTTGCATTTTACATCTTTGTGTCCGACTGGTTCCTGGTCCCTAACAAAATTTTCCTTATACTTATTGAATTTTGTTCCTTGCTGCAGCCGTCCTGTCCTGCAACCAGATTTCAGATTCAGTGGGAGGCAGCCAGAAACGGGCAGGTGGGGGATCTTTATCGCTTCATAACTTTTGAACTACACAAAAGTAAGGTCTTAGACATAGCTCAATCTGTTACTTTTAATATACAGACGATTTGGCGAGTGACTTTTAAAGAGACATTACTATCCCTTTAACAAATAGATGGTGTTATCAGAAACTAAAATATACAAGGTAACTAACTAATTGCAGTGTTTGATTTACTGTGATGTGGATGTCATACAAAACAAAATGTACTTATATAAAATAAGATTACATTTTAAAATCAATATTTTAGTATTCATAAAAAACAAATAAGAACAGTGGGCAGCTTTGAAAACCTAGTGGAAAATACACAATACATAAGGCAAGGATCTACATGAGAGCAACAAAATATTACATGAAATCAGTAGAGTAATGGATCATTACTGGAAACCAACAGCGAAATATAGTCAAAACCAGCAGCGTATCACATGACATCAGCAGAACCATGGAACATTACACAAATGCAGCACTGTCAAACATCAACCATTACTCTGGTTGTGTATTGTTATGCTGCTGACATGTTGTGGTGTGCTGCTCTGCTGGTTATCAATCTGGCATGATGTGGCTAATCACCCTGGTTATAGACCTCCTTTTATTGCCAAATGTAAACTGGATGTCAGTGCAGATCTATAAGTAAATATTTATTGTTACAGTTCACATGAAACTGTTGATTATCCTGAATACATCCACTAAGAGATATCCCGATGTAGTAGAATTTATTTGATTAACAGCTTATGGATCACCAGCACCACATATCATTCTCTATTTCCTGTATATAATTAAACAAACTGAATATACAAATGTGATTCTACACTGTGACCAGAGTTGGAATTGATTTTCTAGTCCTAAGCCTGCATAACGTCAATTTTCTAAGCTACTTTTACCATAATTCGCCCATTATCCCAGTGGAACAGTTTATGGGAGTTTTGTGGTGTTCAGTTCAGTTTTGTTTAACACCACATATCAAACAGGACAGAATGGCATAACTAACCCCTTAACGACCACACACATTAGCGTACCGCCAGCAGTTAAGGACCACGGATGCTTTTCTTTTCTTGCACAATTGATTCCGGGAACCCCGAGTGATGTGCTGCCATGCGTAGACCCTGGAATTCCATAATGTTCTAGGACTGTCACCAATCTTTAAAGGGGAACTATTACCCCAAATACTTCCCCCCATAACTAGCCATCTAGTGATAAGCTTACCAATACTACTGTTATCCAGAATAATTACTGCGTCAAAAATCCTACTTCTCTTGAGACTGACGGCCAGGCAACAGAGCTTGAGAGGCATCTGCACCCCTGTGCTGTTAGTCCCTCATCGTACCTTCAGGTTCCATGCAAATCCTCCTAGAGGAGACCTGGGACTCACAGAGCAGGCGTGCAGATCAAAGATGTCTGTGCTGTTGCCTAGTTGTTAATCTCGGCACAAGTCGGAGTTTTGAGTAATGTGGTAATTAGTCTGGATAATATGACTATTGGTACACCTACCACTAGATGGCCAATTATTGGGGGAGTGCTTTATTTGGAGTGATGCTCCCCTTTAAGAGCCACAACCAGTGTGACAGTTCAGGCATGTCCAGGTTAATTAAGGGGTTAAGCCATTGTCCTTTTCAAGTCATGGGGTAGGTATAAGGGACTTGCTCTTATTTAAGTCTTAAAGGGATAGTAATGTTTCATTATAAAAGCAGCTCTAATTAATCATCATAGTATTTGGACTTTGGAGAGTGTTATTTCAATTCTGTCAGAGTTGTAGTTCAAGAGTATTTCAATGACAAAGTATCCCCCTCCCGCCCCTTTTACTGATGTAACACTGCTCAGCCAGAGCAGAAGGGAGGTGCCCAGGTAGACTGCAGAGAGGGACAATCTTCAATTAAGATAAGGGAAAAACCTGAAAAACTTGTCAAGGGTTTTCAATGTTCTCATAGGAAGAAGATTGTCCCCTTCTGTTATCTGTTTGGTCTATGGACTGCATTCCACATCTGAGAAGAATTGGCTTACACTAGGTAAAAGGGGTGGGAGGGGGATACTTTGTTTGTGAATATCTCTTAAACCATAAAGGTTTGAGAGATAAGACTTATATCGTTCTTCATGTTTTTTTAATGCCTACAAAATAAAATAAAGATAAAATGAAGTATTACTATCCCTTTAAGAACAGTTGAGTGAGTGCACCGGTATGTAGTAAATCATTCATATGCTGTAGTGCTTACTATGAAATGCAGCCACTCAATTTGGAAGCTAACCCCCAATGGATCAAATTGCTATTTCCAGTTATTTAAATATAAATTTTAATCCCTTGAATGCCAGAGAAGTCTTCGGTGCATTGCGAAGCAATGCATCGGAGACTTCTCTGGCATTCAAAGGGTTTAAAACCCCATTCAAATCAATGGAATTTTTTTTAATAACCTCTACTTGTTAAGTTGGTTTGTATCAAAATGTCCAATTTTTTGTAGTGATTTGTACCAAAATGTTCAGTTTTGTTTTTGGTTCATCAGCCTCACTGTGAGCACACAGAATTCATATCGTAGCCAAACCAGTGTATTGAGGCGTTCAGTGCAGGTATGGGAGATATGTGTTTACGTCTGTGTGCGCAGTACAGAGCCGGCCAAGACTGGATATGCTTTTAATCACAAATCATAGTCCTTTTGTTTGTTTGGCTTTAAAGCACATTTGCTGTATCTCCATTACTTACCATCTCTTAGCCTAGACTGTGACCAACCGACCTGATTGCAAAGAGATTAATATGTCCTAATGCATGTTATTATCTGAAAGAGTTATTATTCCAGATTACAGATTCTCAGATGATGGTGCCTTACAATTTACATTCCAATTCTTAATTCATATTTGTGGAAGATTTTAATGCGTGATCAAATAATGTTCTTGCTGCTGGATTAAGGAGATGACGTAACAGTCATATAATTAACATTTTCTTTGTATAATAATAACACTTTTGTAAACTGTAAACTAGGGAAACAATGAGAATCATGTTTTGGAACATGCCCAAAAATACAAAGGTGGAGCGATTCTGCGCCATATTTCTCAAATTTCCCATTGATATAAATGGGGCCTTTAACATCAATGGGTTAGATACCTCTCAGGGGGTTTACTCTGAAAATGTCTCTGATTTGTTGAAAACATCAAACTAAGAAGTTTAAAACCGTCACATTTAACCCTTTGAGTGCCAGAGGGGTACAGAACGCATTGCTTTGCAATGCATTCCGTACCCCTCTGTCATGCAAAGGGTTAAGCTGTCACTTGTGTCAAAATAGCGCTGTTTAAATGTCATCTTGTTAAAGCTAAACCTATCCCTAACACAAACCTAACCTAACCTAGGTGACATTTTAAACACGTGACACATTTTGACACTAGTTACTACTCACCATTAATAGGATACCCCTCTTTGGCACACAAAGCGTTCATGGGAATTTGGGGATTTTTTTATTTGTTCCCAGTGGTTCACCTAGTTTGCTCCAGAATTGCACCACATTTCCTAAGCATGTCAGTCTTTCTGCCTTCCGGTTCGTCAGTAGCTAGAATGTAGGAAAGGGTTTCTTAGGGAGCCTGTTTAGATGCCATAGAAACGCATACATTTTAAGACCTGACCTTTGCTGAGACAGAAGCCCATTTTGCACTCTTACTGGTCAAAGTAAAAGTTCAAGGCTTGGGCTGCTTCTAACTCTCAAAGCATTAGTGAATTTTAGGGAGGGTCTGTAAGGGTACACCCCTTCCTGTACCCTATGGTCTTCCCAAGGGTTCTTCCTGTCCTCTCCCTACACAACTCGAGCCATCTCTCGGCTACAAGCTTTTTCACTAGCTTCCCCTCGACTCTGGAATGTCCTCCCTACCATTCACCAATCATCACTTTCAAGCATCTCCTCAAAACCCACCTGCTCAAGGAGGCATCTCAATAGCAATATCCTCATCCCTGCACAATGATAGTGACATCAGAATCTTTCTGCACTTCCTTCACCACACCTTGTACCTGCACTTATAATCATCCCCTACTGTCATCTGTATGTCATCTTGAACTCTAAATAGATTGTAAGCTCCTTGGGGCAGGGTCACTTTCCCAGTGTATGTTTCCCTTCCTGCACTGTCCCCCAAAAGTAATGCAATGATTGCACTTTAGCTTAATGCTCTTAATTCTGTTCTATATTTTTGTATTGCATTATTTCAAATTCTGTTAAGCGCTGTGTACATGTATGGCACTATATAAATAAAGATACATACATACATACATATAAAGATATGAGGGGTTGTGGCAGGGCCGCTTTAACCAGTGGGCATTTGACCAGGGCCCACCATCAAAGGGGGCCCAGCAACAGAGGTCCTGTTACATGGGAGCAGGAACCGGGGCAGGAACAGCCAGTGTTGAAAACAGAGCAGGTCCCCACAGTGCAAGTTTCTTCTAACTCACTGAGTTGGGGCACTTGCTGGGTTCTCCATCCAATATGGCTCGCAATCTTCAGTTCTCTATGGAGCAGCCCTGGGGTATTAGATTCAAAAAAGAGGTTTGATTGGTTTGTGGGGAAGAAATAGTTTTTTTGCAGTCATTAATACCGCTGCACCATTCGCATATCGAATGCAGCTTAGTAACCAATTAAACCCATTTCCATGTCTCCATTGCGCAATGATAGAAACATAGAATGGCTCATTGGAATCAATGCCCTAAACTAGGGGTAGTCAGCCGTCAGACCACAAGCTGTTGGGGACTATAGCTCCCATCATCCCCAACCAGCCAGTCCCAAACAGCTGGAGGTCCGACGGTTGACTACTCCTGCCCTAAGCCTTTGCATAAATCCTAATGTGGCAGAGTTTATGACATCACACATGATGTAACATCTATATATCTATATATATATCTATATATCTATATCTATATATATATATATATATATATATATATATATATATAGATGTATTTTTTTTTTTTTAACAGGAAGCATCATGTGACCGACAAGCTTGTCCGAAGCCTAACACACCCATGGGCAGCAGTAAGGAGGAGTTATGCATGTCTCCTCTATACTGCCTGTCCCATTGGTGTAAGCATGGGGTGTGATATCACCCTCCACCATAGTACACAACTCCACACCATAACCCACCCTCCTATCCATCTCACATTCTGCTTTGCCTTCTCCCTTCCAGTGTCTAAAAGGAGTTTCACCTTCTACACCACTCACCCTCACCGCTCTGTGCCTCCCTCTTCATCTCATGGTTGCCCTTACTATGTCCCATCTCCCCCACCAAACAACATTGCCATCTCATGCAGCTGTATCACTCACACATCATCCTATATAATAATTCGCTAGGATGTTTGTCAGAAGCCATCATGCTCAGTAGAGACAAGTCTTTGCTGCGCATGACTACAGCGCGGCCAGTGACAAGAGAGGATCCGGCCACCAGCTGAGGTTGCTGGGTGGCACTGTGGCCCGTGTACACGGACTTTTCAACTAGTCTTATAATAATGCAGATGTAAAACTGTTCTCCCGTTCCTCACATTCAACCTTTCTCCCCATCTCCTCCTTCTACACTCTTGTCCCTCCTATTGCGTCCCCCTTCTCTACGCCATTGCTCTGGTGGTGGCATATAACTCAGTATTGTCTTATGGTGACATATAACTGTATTGTTGTGCTGGTGACATATAACTGTATTATTCTGGTGTGACATATAATTGTATTACTCTGGTGTGACATATAACTTTATTGTTCTGGTGGTGGCATTCATATATGTTTTAAAATGCATGGTTTCCCCTTTAATGAAAATAAAAAAATGCCATTATGCTATGGGGCTGGTATAATGACACAGTGCTATGCGACTGGTATAATGATGCAATGCTATGGGGCTGGTATAATGACACAGTGCTATGCGACAGGTATAATGATGCAATGCTATGGGGCTGGTAAGCGATTTTTCCAGGGCTGGTTTTTATTCCCAGTCCGGCCCTTATCCGGACAGTCTTGCTGCCTGAGGTGAGCAGTGTTACATCAGTAAAAGGGGTGGGAGGGGGATACTTTATCATTCAATTACTCTTGAACTACAACTCTGACGGTATTAAAATAACACTCTCCATGGCCCAAATACTTTGAAGATTAATCAGAGATGATTTTATTGTGAGACATTACTATCCCTTTAAGACTGGAAAACACTGAGATGAAGTGAAGAAATTCAGGGGAAAACCAGTTGCATCACATGGAACATTTAACCCTTTGAGTGCCAGAGGGGTATTCAGTGTATTTACTTAGCAATGCACTGGATACCAGTTGGGCACCTGAAGGTTTAAAAATCTCATTGGCACTAAAAGGGTTAGAATACAACACTGTCACCTGACTATCCACATATATATTATATATCCAAGTGCAATATTAGTAACAAGCTAGATAATAACACAATAAATATATATGTGAGACACAAGGTGATACAGATGAAGTTAGTCAGCAGAAGAAAGTATATATAAAGAAGTTGTAAGTCACTCCAAGCATGTAGCAAATTAGTAGTCATAGTCCTGGCTTTACGTGAGTGGGGGCACTTACTTGAAGGTACTTGTGTGCCTATTCTTATCCTTATGGATCATAAAAACTTGACCTACCTTTCTGAAGCAAAACGCCTGTCCCCACTGCAGGCTACATGGGTTCTGTTCTTATCCCGATTCAATTTTGTTGTCATATCTGCCTGGTATGAAAAACATTAGGGCTGATGCCCTGTCTTGCCAGTTCGGTGCCTTGTGTAAGGAGGACTGTGACTCCACGCCTGTTATCCCTCTGGGTTGTATTTTGGCAACCAGTCGCAACAGTATTACGTCTTCTTTGGGGACAGAGATATTGGCTGCCCCGGGGATGGCTTCGGCTGACAAACCGCATGGGAGATGCTTTGTGCCTGAAACCTTAAGGACCAGACTGTTAGAGATCTATCACTCTTCCAAAGCAACAGGGCACATTGAAAGAGATCAACTATTCTGGTCCGTATGTCGACTTTTTTGGTGGCCTAGTATTTAACCTGATGTTTTTGCTTTCGTAGCAGCTTGTCATACATGTGCTAAAACTAAGACTTCTCGGCACCTTCCAGTAGGTCTTCTTCGACCAGTTCCTAATGGGGAACATCCATTTTCTCATATTTCAATAGATTTCATGGTGGAATTGCCAGTATTAGATGGATTCACAGTAATTTTGATGATTGTAGACTGATTTTCTAAGTTGGCCCATTTTGTACCGCTCAAAGAACTGCCAAATGCCCAGCAACTGGTTGTTATTTTCGCTAAAGAGGTCTTTCGTCTCCATGGGGTACCAAGGGTGATTGTGTCAGATCAAGGAAGCCAGTTTGTGTCACGCTTTTGGAGAGCGTTTTGTGCTCAGTTGGGTATCCAGCTCTCTTTCTCCTCCGCCTACCACCCTCAATCCAATGGTGCGACGGAGAGATCAAATCAGGCCTTGGAACAGTTCCTGCTCTGTTATGTCTCAGACCATCATGACAACTGGGCAAGCCTGTTACCGTGGGTGGAGTTTGCCCGGAATTGTGCCATGGACTCGTTGACCCAGACTTCCCCGTTTATGGTTAACTATGGATACCAGCCTTCGGTACTTCCTGAGTCATTTGAGGCTCAAAATATTCCAGCTCTGGAGGAGCATTTAAGGGAACTCCGCTCCCCGTGGGTACGGGTTCAGAGAACCCTCCAATGGTCCACACAGCAGCAAAAGAGGCAGGCCGATCGTAGAAGGTTGCCAGCACCGGTGTTTCAGGTGGGGGAGAGAGTCTGGCTTTGTACACAAAACTTAAACCTACAGGTACCTTGTAGAAAACTGTCTCCTCGATCCGTTGGTCCTTTACGGGTCCTTTGGTGAATCAATCCTGTTGCATATGCCCTGGAGCTCCCTGCCAATATGAGCATTCATAACGTTTTCCATGTTTCTTTACTGAAGATCTTGGTCTGCAACCGCTATACCTCCACTCCTGTCCGTCCTGGTCCCGTTAGAGTTGCAGTTCAGGAGGAGTATGAGGTACAAAATATTCTGGACTCTCATAGGGTCCAAGGTCGCCTACAATATTTGGTACACTGGAAGGGATATGGGCCTGAGGAGCGTTCCTGGGTTCTGTCTACAGACATGCATGCTCCCACTGTCATCCGGAGATTTCATTTCCGTTTTCCTTCTAAGCCTCGACCACTCCCGCAGGGGAGAGGTTGTTGAGGGCGAGGTACTATAAGCGCTTGCGCTTACCTTTCTTCAGAGGAGATCCGGCCGCCATGGTGCTTGGCTGGGTGGCTGGTCCCTTCTGTCTGCAGCCTTGCAGCCCATGCCTCGTCCTTTGTCTCAGGAGTGCCAGTCGCCCTGGTGCACGTCTGGGTGACTGGCTCCCTCTCTCTGATGCCCCTCACGGCTCCTGTAGTATCTGTCTGTCTTCTTCACATTCGGCCAGTCTTGTGGGGGCACGCAACACTGGGAATCCCTCTGGTGACGCCACATCCCGAGTCTTAAAGGGGCAGGTCAGTTTAGTGTTCCACCTCCTGGGGTGGGGGGATAGATATTTAAACTGCCTGGACACCACACTATTAGCCCTTTTGTGGTGTTCCAGTGCAGTCTTACATAGTTTGCTGTCCATGCATGATCCTTGGCTAGCTTATCTGTCTCTCCTGGTGTCTAGTGTTGTGGCTTGTCTGACTGCCTGCTTGGTATTGGACCTTCGGCTCTGGCTGCCTACCCGCTCTGGTACTGACCCCTGGCTTGTCTGACTATCCACTTGGTATTGACCATCGGCTCTGGTTGACTACCTGCTCTGGTATTGACCCCTGGCTTGTCTGACTATCCTCTTGGTATTGGCCATCGGCTCTGGCTGACTACCTGCTCTGGTATTGACCACTGGCTTGTCTGCACTACCGCCTGATACTGACTGCAAGCCTGAGTCAGTCTTATACTCCTTGTGTCAACCTTTACGTTGGTACTTTCCTGGGTCCCAGCCCCAGTCACTACATTGGATACTTTCCTGGGTCTCAGCCCCAGTCATTACGTTTGTACTTCCCTGGGTCCCAGCCCCAGCTGGTGCTATTGCACAGTTGCCTTATTGAGTCTACTCTGATGCAGCCTCCTATTTCTGGTGGGAACCACTTGCTTCATGTTCCACTCTCTACCCTATCAAGTATCCGTGGTGTTTACATTGAATATCTACATTGTTCAATAAAGGTAGTGTTTTAAATCTGTATTGACTCTCGTCCATTCCTTGGTATCCGTGACAGAAACAGATCATGGGTAGAGTAAAAGTGATACCTTTATTGCTGTCTAGGATGCAAACTTTCTAGACACTTTAGGTCTCTTCTTTAGGCATATTTAGAATGAAGTCTGAATACAAAGTACATGACAGGTTATACACTCATGAACATTGTTTTTACATTTAAATTCCACTGAAAGTAAAATTCTTATCTGCCTTGTCAGTATAATTTATTAATTAAACTCCAACAGAGACATCTCTTTGTAGTGGTACAAAGACTTATTTACCATCTGATGTATGAATAGCTCCATCAAAGATTGATAAGTCTGTGAAATGTGTAGGTTAACCCTTTGAGTGTGGGTATTCAGGTGATAGGGTTGGATTTTAACCACAATGTCATCATTTTAGGGGCTGGGGGAGGGGTTTGCCATTGTGATCTGTGTTTTTTTCCTCTGGGAGTTTTTATTCATATTAATACATTATATTTTGATTTAACAACCCTTTGAGTGCCAGATGCATTCCGTACCCCTCTGGCACTCAAAGAGTTAATTATACTATTTAACAGTGGCGCAACAATAGGGGTCGCAGGGGTCGCACCTGCGACCGGGCCCGTCACTCCAAGGGGCCCGGCCGCCCCCTGTGAACCCATTACCACTCGCCCACAGCCCTGCCCGCAGCAGCTCAGCTGATCTCCCGGCGCTCTAGTAATGCAGAGCGCTGGGAGATGACATCATCTCCCAGCGCTCTGCATAACTGAGAACCACGCGAGAGATGGAGGTAGGAGATGTGCATGGGGCAACTTGAAGATGGGGGGGGCCCGGGCCCGGCGGTAATTTCGGCACCAGGGCCCGGTGGCTTCTAGTTACGCCACTGCTATTTAATATGTATTTTTTATGACTTTTCAGAAACCGAGTGCTTTATATGGATTCTCTATGTTTCTTACAATTAGCAGTTTTGGATCTAGTATCGCCATGTATGTGATACATGCAGAATCTTCCTGTGTTACTAGGTTTTTCTGTGTGCTAAACCTTTAATATCATTTAGATATTTTATACATTGTCCATGGACTAACAGTGCCTTAAAATGGCCTGGTTAGTAATCAGACTTGTGAAAATGTCCAACCTTTCCCAAATATCATGCACATTAATCCTTTGAGTGCCAGAGAGGCATAGCTGGTAGCTCTCCGGATTTGCCCGGAGTCTCTGGTTTTGACTCTGTATTACCGCGTCTCTGGGGCAGACGCCGATTATCCAGATGTGGGGAGTTTCTAATGAAACTCCGCCTACTTCTGCTACTTCCCAGTGTGCCCCTCCCACTCCCTGCCCTCTTTTCCATCTTCCCCAGCCTATTCATTATACTTTTTCTTCATTTTATAAGCTCCACTCCCAATCAAATGAAGCCCATCCCCTTTTTGACATAAATTGACTCATTTTTCTCCCCCAGCGGCACCACAGGACTCCGGGGAGTCTGCAACAAAAAGTTCCCAGGTATGCAGAGAGGTATCCACACATTGATTTGCAATGCTTTGGATACCTCTCTGCCAGTCAAAGACTCAGATGCTGTTTTCCCTTCAACAAAGTTTGATACAGTGGGGCTTATGCACTAATGCATGATAAAGAGGTGACAACGTGGAGATAAGGTTGCCACCCAGCCGGTATTTTACTGGCAGGCCGGTAAAATCTTGGCTTCTGTCCAATGTTAAGTCTATGGAGGGAATGCCATGGCCGGTATTTTTTTGAAGGAAAGGTGGCAACCCTACGTGGAGATGACTTCTCCTGTGATATCACTTCTCCAGTTCCTATATTATTCTATGAAGCCAATGCACTTTCTCCAACTTTGGAAATCTTAGTGCACAGGCTCCATAGACTAACATGGGAGCTGGGGAAGTGATATCACTGGAGAAGTCATCTCTGATTTATCACCTCTTTATCACTCGTTAGTGCATAACCCCCAGTATGACTTTTATAAGGAAGTCACAGTTAAGTAGCATTTATTGTAAACAAAATATCCCATGAGGATTTCACATAATTTCAGTTGGAAAGAATAAAGAGATTAGCAGTAATTTAGCGTGCTCTATGATTTAAAAGGCGTTTCCAAATATTACTTGGTATTGAATGAATAAAAGATGATATTGCATTGAGACATTTGCCAACCTAAATAATTGTGTCAGACTCTACACACATTCTTACATACTAATAAAACAGATTATATTTGCTTTCCTGGTTAAAGAGTTGATATAATCGCTTGTACTTTTCATTAAACCGAAGACTGCACATGCATCGTGTGGATATCATTCATCTTAAACTACACTAAAGCTAAAGTTGGTCTTAAAGCAGAAGGACAGCGCAGGTGCCCAGAAACCTCTTCGGCAAGATGTCTGCGCTGTTCTCTGCTTGTGAGTTACCGAATAACTTAGCTTTCTAAATATTGCTAGATCTAATAAGGATTATCAAAAGATTTATATGCATTTCTCTATAGTAAATTTAATTGGGGGGCACTTTTGTATGACTGATAGTTTTGCTTTAAATGAAACAGTGCATTTTTATATTCCCAGGTATAAATATATGTAAAAATGTTAATACATTGAGAGAACTTAAATGTAATATTGAAAGGGCTGTTTTTATCATGCTAGGGGAAGCCATTTTACTTTGCACTTCCTGTTGAGGGGAAGTGAGACACAGCAGAAAATTAGTAATTCAGAGGGAATGTTTCCCCAAGCTCTTTAATATGAAAACATTATTGTATTTTATAATTATTGTTCTTTAAAAGGAGCAGAAAAAGACTTTTTTTTAATGGAATGGCGCGAACAGGCATTGTATGGTCTGTTCCTAATCAGTCAACAATATGATGTCAGCCAGAACAACAAGGGTGTGATTTAAGGAGAGAGATATGCACACTTTTTAATTATATCCTGTGTTATTCTATTGTGTGTAGGAAGAGATTTTAATAATACTTCTATATTTATAAATTAGGAATGTTTCAGTGTCACCTTTGCCAATGGCTCATTTTTATTTTGAAACATGATATGGTCAGCCATTTTCGTATTCCTGAAGACAAGTTAAAGTGATAGTAATGTTTCACAAAAACATCATTTGGGCCATGGAGAGTGGTATTTCAATACTGTCAGAGTTGTAGTTCAAGAGTAATTGAATGATAAAGTATCCCCTCCTGCTCCTTTTACCTAGTGTAAGCCACTTCCCCTCAAATATGGAATATGGTCACTTGACCAGACAGATCACAGCGAGGGGCAATCTTCTTAGTGTGAGAATAATGAAAATCCCGCCCCCCTTGACACGTTTTTCAGGTTTTTTTCCTTATACTAATTGAAGATTGTCCCTCTCTGCAAGCCATCTGGACACTACCTTTCTGTTCTGAGGTGAGCAGTGTTACATCAGTAAATGGGGTGGGAGGGGGATACTTTATCATTCAATCACTCTGGAACTACAACTCTGACAGTATTGAAATAACACCATTGTCCAAATACTATGAAGATTAATTGGTGCTGATTTTATTGTGACACATTACTATCCCTTTAATGTGATTATTTGCCACATATAGGGTTCGATGCAAATGTTGGAACCGGCTGTTTTTTCCGCTTATGGCATTTTTTCAAGCACAGTAAGCTAGTCAGATGCCTGTGTTGTGAAAAAATACCGTCAAAAAAAGGTCATTGGTTGATAAAGTTAAGAGGTGTTTTCAGCCATAGCAAATAATGAAAACACTGTAATTATCAATTCAAATGTCTGCATGAGCCATGAAGATCCAATAAGGGACAAATTTTTTTCGCAGGAAAGTTAAGAAGCAGCTTTTTTGAGACTTGAGTCCCTTATCAGACCTTCAAACAGCCGAAGCAGAAACTGAAAGGAAAAAACCTAAGTCCTCAGTGGGTGTATTGATATGGGGCCCTAAGCCCTACATCAGTACATCTAAAGCAGAGCTTTCCAAACTTTTCATGTTGGTGACACCCTTTTTAGACATGCATCATTTCGTGACACAGTAATTCAGTTTTGCTAGCAAACTGGAGGTTAAACTAATAATCCCTTATAAGAGATACGGACACATACATAAATTGTAATTAAAAAGATGTATGGGGACACAACATAGCTCATAAAAACCGTTCATTCATACTGCGGAAGGCATTTAGCATGTCCTGTGGTTTTTAAAAGGGCAACATGAGAATGTTGCGCTACATATAAGCACAAGATTCTCATGTCACATTATTAAATAGAAAGTGCATAACTGATTTTACAAGTACTGTTCATCTTTCCTGTCTCCTCGGCACCACAAGCAGAAGCATCAGCCATGTGACAGGCAGCCTCGGCACACAGGGACACTCCAGCCCGGCAGCCCAAAGAGAGAGCAGAGGTATAGAGGAGGTGGCATCTCAAAAGATTTTAACAGCTGAAGCACCAAAAGATTTGTAACAGCTGGAGTGCCTCCGTGTACTGCATACATATTATGTATGCAGCACATGGAGGCACGCCAACTGTTACAAATCTTTTGTGGCTCTCCAGCTGTATGAAGCACACAGAGGCAATCGTTGTGTAAAGGCGACCATTAAGTAGTAGTGTTTTATCTACGCTCCCAGTGTAGCTCGCGCTTGGGTTGCATGACAAAGGTGTAAATGGCACCTTTGCCTGTGACACACCTACACACTGCAGCCGACACACTAACGTGTCGCGACACACAGTTTGGAAAGCACTGATCTAAAGTGTCTAAAATGTGTCTGGTTAGTAGAATTAACCCTATGAGGGCCAGTGGTGTATAATTACCCCGCCAGCACTCATAGGGTTAACCCAACTAAGTAACAAACCAACATCGCATTACAAGTAACACTTATCATTAATCCTGATGTCCAGCGGAGTTCTCAGCATGCTGGTCATCTCCTGTCCTTCTTTCTTTTCTTCAGCCGTCTCTTCTCGGGTCTGAGACTGCCCATATATAAAGGAAGTCCCATTTCCTTCAGTATTTAACGGTCATAGGCCAGTGCAGAACAGGACTAGGACTGTGCCACTGACCACTGTCTCCGCCACCGCCGCCTTCACGGCTACACACAGAGGAGAAAACATGATGACTTTAAGCTACATATTCATGCATTTTATCTATGGCATTTATGGAGACATGATAACTTTAAGTTACATATTTATGTCGTTTTTAACAAGCTGGGCATATATGATTCAATGGAAGCATATACTTATTTACAAACCACACAATAATACATGTTTTAACCCTTTTAAGTCCCAGAGAGGTACGCAACACATTGCTTTGCAATGCGTTGTGTACCCCTCTAGCACTCAAGGGGTTAAACTATGTATTTTTGTGCCTGATATTTCTTCATTGTAGTTATACCTTTAATCGTTTTTGCAGCAAGAAGAAAAGACTGAAGGAGAAGAAAGAAGAGAAGAAAGAAGGGAAGGCTGAAGAGAAGAAAGAAGAGAAGAAAGAAGAGTAGAAAGAAGGGAAGGCTGAAGAGAAGACTGGAGCAGGGCCGGATTTGCCATTAGGCAAAGTAGGCACCTGCCTACAGGCGCATGCCAACAAGGGGCGCCTGCCATTTGTATTTTTTTTTTTTTTTAAATATTCTTTAAAAAAAACAAAAAAAACTAGCCACCTCGCTGGCTGCGCCGGCGGCATCCGCTCACATTGCCCGTCCCCCCAGTCTTGTACCTGATGGAGCTCCATCGTCACCTCTTTAAGAATGCAGAGCGCTGGGAGATGACATCATCTCCCAGCGCTCTGCATTCCTGAATAGGAGACCGCGCGGGAGCTCCATCAGGTACAAGACTGTGCCAAAGGAGGCACATACAGATCTCCTACCAGGGAGGTAGTAAACGGACAACGGGGGAGGCAATGTGAGGGCAATGTGGAGCTAATGGGGGGCAAGTTGGAGCCAATGGAGGGCAATGCGGAGATGGTGGGGGCAAGTTGGAGCTGATGGGGTGGGGGGCAATGTGAGGGCAATGTGGAGCTGATGGGGGGCATTGTGAGGGCAATATGGTATATGGAGATGATGGGGGCAATGCGAGGGCAATATGGAGATGATGGGGGGGCAACGTGGAGATTAGGTGCATTGTGGAGGTATCCAGTGCTGGTGGCCCATGGGGGGGGTGTCAAATTTCTGTGCCTACAGGCTCCTGAGATGTAAATCCAGCCCTGGACTGGAGAGAAGCCTAGGGAGAAGGACAGTGGATAACAGGTAAGTGTAACACAGATTAGGTAACAATCAGTGCTTGACAGCATGTCAGGTACCGATCGTTACCTTTTTTTTTCCTTTGAAGTTCCCAATACTGCCTCTGTTTAGCAGTGTTTTTGGAACTTAAAGGGGAACTACCACCCCGCAAAAACGTCATCTTAATTAAGTCTTCATCTGGCGACTAGCTGCTTAGTAGCGCTAGTCTCCATAAATATTACCTGGTTTAAAAGATTTTTGACTTATTCGGAGGCTGACAGTAGCAGGAAGCACGGACATCTTGCCATAGTGACGTCCGTGTGCCTGCGCTGTCAGTCCCTTTTGGAGCCGGCCGGCGCACAGACGTCACTATGGCAAGATGTCCGTGCTTCCTGCTACTGTCAGCCTCCGAATAAGTCAAAAATCTTTTAAACCAGGTAATATTTCTGGCGTCTAGCGCTACTAAGCAGCTAGTCGCCAGATGAAGACTTAATTAAGATGAAGTTTTTGCGGGGTGGTAGTTCCCCTTTAACGCATAAAACGGACGTTTGGCCACTAGACCATTTCTGTGGCCTAATGTCTGTTGTGCTTTTAGCCAGTAGGACATTTTAATACTGACTCAGACATTTTCTTTTGTTGGCTGATATCCATTTTACCCTTTTTAAGCTCAAACCTTTGCATCGACCCATAGTAAGCTCAAATAGTTGGAGATGCTGTTGGACCTTGCAGAAAAAATTTTGCCTCCCTAAAGACTGTGAATTGGGGATCTGCATACAGCTTTTTATGACTGCCTCGTAGTATACATATAGGCATCACATTCCATGGGTGGACTGGTGAACCTAGGCTTTGTATGCAAATCCCCACTGCAAATAAGCCTTTGGGTGGCAGAGGGGAGTGCAACACATTGCAGAGCAATGCACTGCACACCCCTCTGGCCCTCAGAGGATTAGTGCGGATCTGAAGCAGTACATGATTTGTGTTAATTATCCCATCCTCCCTTTACTTCATTATAAAATAAGGTTCCATAGCGGAGCATATACATAATTGAAAAAATATATAAATAAATAAAGTATCTGGAGAAAGTCCTCCCTCTCAAACCTTTATGATCTGAGAGATATTCACAGCTAAAGATCCCCCCTCCCTCATGTCAGCTGTAAAGCTGACAGAAGGAGATCTGTGTTGGGCGACTTGAGGAGGCTCTTCAGCGGAGCCTAAATAGTGATCTTTAAAAATAACTACTTCATAGGAACGGTCTACAAAGCGTGCTTGCAAACCAGGCACACTTTCTAGACCTTTCCAATGAAGTAAGTCTTTTTACAGATAGCTATTTTGTCTATGCTGAAGAGCTGCCGGCTGGTTCCTGGACTGGAATCTCCTGCTGTTAGTAGAAGGCTGATGTCAGGAGAAGGGGAAGAAGAGGGGGAACTTTAGCGGTGAATATCTCTCAAACCGTAAAGGTTTGAGAGATAATACTTTCTCCAGATACTTTTTTTTTTTTAAAGTGTTAGTAATGTCTAAAAAAGTTTTTTTTGCATTTAGAAGAGCTTAAAAAGTTGATCTAAATGCAAAAAAACGTATCTCTGAAACTGCTATGGTTTAAGAGATACAGGCATTTAAAGTTTTATTTCTCCTACTGACAGCTGTAAAGCTGTCAGCAGGAGATCCGTGTCAGTCGATACGGAGGCGCTTGAGAAGTGCTGTGATCTTGTTACTTACACGGAATCCCTTCATTGGAATGGTCTAAAACGTGTGCCTGAACACTAGGCACACGTTTTAGACCATTCCAATGAAGGGATTCCGTGTAAGTAACGAGATCTCGGCACTTCTCAAGTGCCTCCGTAGGCATACGTTTTAGACCATTCCAATGAAGGGATTCCGTGTAAATAACGAGATCTCGGCACTTCTCAAGCGCCTCCGTAGGCACATGTTTTAGACCATTCCAAGGAAGGGATTCCGTGTAAGTAACGAGACCTCGGCACTTCTCAAGCGCCTCCATGACGACCGACACAGATCTCCTGCTGACAGCTTTACAGCTGTCAGTAGGAGAAATCAAACTTTAAACGCCCGTATCTCTTAAACCATAGCGGTTTGAGAGAGACTGTTTTTGCATTTAGATCAGCTTTTTAAGCTCTTCTAAATGCAAAAAACTTTTTTTTAGACATTACTAACACTTTAAATCTACCATATTGCATAAACTTAAATACTGGCTTTACTAACCCCTTAATAACTGTGCTCTCCGGATCTCTTCTTGTATAACAATATATAAACAAGGCATAAGAATTATCTTCTGTAGGATTCTCCACAAAATTACCATCTTCCACAGGAAACATAAATAATCCAAACATGACTTATATTTTTGTATATCAGAATCACAATAGATTTGCTTGCCCTTTTGCCTGACATGTTTCATGCCTCCCAGGCACATTTTCAGGGTCGTAAAGAATAATATAACATAAAACAAAAGTATACTGCTATTTTGACTGTGTAATCTATCACAAAATTAACCCTCTGAGTTCCAGAGGGGGTATCCAAAACACATTGCAAATCAATGCTTTAGATACCCCTCTAACACAAAGGATTAACCAGAATGCTTTGGGGTTATGAAGCCTGTGAGGGGCCTTTGTAACTTTCAGTTCTTTAACCCCTTAGTGACAGACGACTTACCTGGTAAGTCCAGGAAGTCATTCGCTATAATGGAAAAAAGAAACTGTCATTAAGGGGTTAAATAACTGTATGAAATGTATTTCTATCTATTTTACAGCAGAATTATTGCTGGACAGCATTTTGTTTTTTAATTTATGTTTTTATTTTCTATTTCTGTTTTAGTTTGCAGAGCATATCCTCTTCTGGTGCATCCTGCATCCAACGAATGATGAGGCTTAATTTAAAGGAACAGTAACCCTTTATTTGGTTACTACACAATCTGCAAGTATGTAATATGTACAGTCAAATTGCTTAGATTGTGTAGTTGTTTCATCTTCACCTAATTTTTTTTTTACATTTTTATGTTCCTGTGAGTAGCTACCTGAATTTCAGTTTCTAGGGAGCATGCAATGTTAAAGAGACAGTAATACTTCATTATTACTATTCCTCATGTTGTTCTGAATTCAACGATACCAGCGGTATCCCTCAAACCCTTATGGTTTGAGAGACATACGTTTTCAAAGTTCCCTCTTTTTGCCTTTAACCTGACGTCAGCGCTCTAGCTGACAGCCGGGGAATCCGGTCAGTGAGCAAGCTGCGGCTCTGCAGGAGTCCTGAGATCACGTTATAGAAACAGAAATCCTTCACTAAAATGGTCTTCTATGTGTGCTTGGTTTGCACATGTGGAAGACCATTTTAGTGAAGGATTTCTGTTTCTATAACAAAGATCTCAGCACTGCTGCAGAGCCGCCACTGGTCCCAGGACCAGATTCCCCTTCTCTCAGCTAGAACGCTGACGTCAGGGGGAAAGCCAAAAAGAGGGAACTCTGAAATCGGATATCTCTAAAACCATAAAGGTTTGAGAGATGCCGCTGGTATCATTGAGTTCAGAATTTTAAGGGCTACAACATAGGGGATAGTAATAATGAAGTATTACTATCCCTTTAAAGAGATTCCCAATGCACTGTGATGCATTTACAATGTTAAAAGACACATTTATATCAGTGGGAATTTTTGGAAATGTCATTTGCCCCATACGATGCAGTTGATTTGCTCCAAATTTGCTCTAGTTATCCTTGGTACATCAGTGTTATTAGGTCTTAAAGATGATCACTCTATGTACATTTAAAGTCAAGGGGAGGTCAGCAGTGCCGCATCACAGAAACAGTTCCTGCTTTACTCCCTCTCTCTTGTCTGAAAAACCTGAGGAGTGAGATTCCATCTTGAATATGCGGGCAGTAGTGGTAGTTTGGTGTTATCATTTAAAGGGAATGTTTTGCTGGAGGTGGGGAAAGAGGGGCTAGTGTGCAAAGACTTTGATTAGAAAATTACGTGGGAGGAGATAGATGAGAAATATAATGGGGCAGAAAAAATACCAGTAGACAAAGATGTATTTAGGCTGCAGAACTGCTGCACTTTAGTTTGATGAATTAGGCCCCAATCAAGCTGAAGAGAGACCATTCTGGAGCATACCAACTGCATCACAGGGAATGAAGAACAACAATTCAAATTCATTTAAATGGGAGTTGAACCCTTCGAGTGCCAGAGTGGTATCCAATGCATTGTGTCACAATGTGTTGTCTACCTCCCTGGTTTTCAAAGGGTTTATCCCTTGGGTGCTAGAGGAGCCAAAAAAATATGTTGGAGATCTCTCGAGGATTCAACATTTTAGTTTATATCAAAAGTAGATTTTGTAATTTTTATTTGTTCCCTATGTTACAGTTCCAAAATTACTCAACTTTTAACTTTGTGTATATGTCCCTAGGTGTTTTGCTGTAGTTGAGGAAATGTGTATATGAGAGTGCACTGCTGGTGGCAGGTGCTGGGTGTATCTGGTGTGGCAACGAAGTGCTACTGTGTATGGAACTGAGGAAGTGGGTTGTGTTCAGGGGATGGGGGTGGTGCTATGGGTGTGGCAATATGGAGTTGTGAGGTGGCAGTATGGAGTTGTGAGGTGGCAGTATGTAGTAGTGGGGTGGAAGTATGGAGTTGTGGGGTGGAAGTATGGAGTTGCGGAATATGGTCCTAGGTATTGTTTGAGTGGATTAATGGTGTGCTTCTGTTGAACTCAGAGCTGGATGTATGCCTCAGAAGCAGGGACGTGCACAGACATTTTGGGGGGCAGGGGCTCAAACGAAAAAAAGGGCACTACTCATAATTATTTATTCAAAATATATATTTTAAAAAAAGAAAATAATTTACATCTCAGGCGCCTGTAGGCACAGAAATCTGAAACCCCCCCCCTCCCATTGGCTTTCTCCACTGGACACCTCCACAATGCTCCTAAGCTCCACATTGCCCCCCCATCATCTCCATATTGCCCTTATATTGTCCCCTGTCAGCTCCATATTGCCCCCATCATCTCCAACTTACCCTCACATTGCCCCCATCAGCTCCATATTGCCCCCATCACCTCCAGATTGCCCCATCAGCTCCAGATTGCCCCATCATCTCCATATTGCCCTCACATCGCCCCCATCATCTCCATATTGCCCCCATCAGCTCCATATTGCCCCATCAGCTCCAACTTACCCTCACTTTGCCCCCTTCATCTCCATATTGCCCATCAGCTCCATATTGCCATCAGCTCCAACCTACCCTCACATACATTGTCCCATCATCTCTACATTGCCATCATCTCCATCTTGCCCCCCATCAGATCCATATTGCCCCATCATTTCCACATTGCCCCCCAGTGTCCACTTCTTACCTTTTCCCTGGTGGTCCAGCGGCAGGAGAGGTCTATATGTGCCTCCTTTGGCACAGACCTGTAGCTGCTGGAGCTCCCGTATGGTCTTCTTGCAGAGCGCTGGGAGATGATGTCATCTCCCAGCACTCTGTAATACTAAAGAGCCGACGAGGGAGCGCAGCATCTACAGGTCTGTCCTGAAGACTGCACAGACCTGACTGGGCGGTGGGGGGGGGGTTGTTGCGGGAGGCGAGGCAACTTTTTTTTTTTTTTTTTTTGGTTAAAAGGGCATTTTGGACAAAAAGGGCAGTTGCTCATGCCCCCGTTGCTGTCTATGTGTGCACTTGGCTGCTCAGAGGCCCCTAGTAAAACAGAAAAAACATTGGAGACACCAGTCCCTTTTAGGGCTGTATGTTCAAAGGGATAGCAATAAAAATATGTTGTATGAACGACAAAAATAAGTAATTGTTTGCATGAATGACATATTTTCTATAGAGTATACAAGAAAAAACTTGTCCATGGTGTATGAAAAAAACAAGAACTGTCGTTGAAAGGGGTGGGGCAATGGCGGGACTAAACTATTCTCCATTGTCGTATAGAGGAAAAGAAAATTTGTTGTATACAACGACAAAAAAAGTGTAGGGAATGTGAAGTTCTGAATGTGAGAAACCAATAATAATTGATGGAAACACAACAAAAGCACAATTACCATTCCTACATACTGACATATTTGTCGTTAGTTACAACATTTTTGTCATTACATACGACAATTTCAGTCAGGAATTGTACTTCAATGACAGATAACATATTTCCGATCACAATCAACACTCTCTGAAAATATTAATGAGCCCAACGACTTTGAAATGTCGTTACAAACGACAAAAGCTATTTCGCTTCTTCTTTGAACATATGGCCCTTAGTGTGACACCCATACCTGGGAGCTCTCTTGTCCCAAGTCCCCAAAGAAATACTGTAAATCTGAGGATGGAAGTGTCCAAATGATGCATTTTATGTTATATTGGGGGTGAGGCTTAATCGAGTATGAATGGATAAGGGGTTGAAAGGAGGAGTTTGCCATGAAATGGGAGGGAAAGTGAGTGGAACTGGGTAGGAGTGGGCAGAACAGACTGGAAAGTGGGTGGGGTTATAGCTAAACACTCCAAGACAGAGATTCAGCCTCTGTACCCAGAGACCTGTAATTCAGACTGAAAACCAAAGTCTCCAAGACAGATCTGTATCATTCCCTGGCATGGAGAGGATGGGAACTATGGGTGTGACAGTACCGAGGTGGAAGTTGTTTTATCTTTGCAGGATATGTCCCTGGGTGTGTTTATGAGCTCATAGGTTCTGGTTCTTTTTTAAGTTAGGACTGAATTTACACCTCAGGAACCAACAGGCAAAATAAAACATATGGTGCCTCTAGCCCCATCTACGGTCACACCACTCCTACGGCCACAACCCAAATCACTGTTTCCTGGCACAGAAAATATCTGTAACCTTAACTGTCTAAGTGCCAGAGGGGTTTCTAATGCATTGCTCTGCAATACGTTAGACACCCAGCTGACACTCAGAGGGTTAAAGGGATAGTAATGCTATATGTATGTAAAAAGTAGTATTGTACAGAATTAAAAATTAAACCAATCAATGCCATTCTTATCTCTCAAACCTTTATGGTTTGAGAGATAGAACGTTTTCAAGTTTCCCCCTCCCTCCCCTTTTCCTGACGTCGGCGCTCTAGCTGACTGCAGGAGAATCTGGTCCCGGGACCGACGGAGGCTCTTCAGCAGAGCCGCAATAGCAATTTTTAAACTACTTCATTGGAATGGTCTACAAAGTGTGCTTGCAAACCAAGCACACTTTGTAGATCTTTTGGGCCTCTGCCTGTAGTTCCACCCAAAAAAGAAAAAGCATACACAATATGGTTGTAGACTGTAAAAAAATCGTTTTCCTAATTCTGGACCCTTCACCGAGTGGACTTGTTCTATTCTCACCTCCTCCACCGTGGATATCACCTCACATAGACAAGGTGTTTTGACTCACCTTTACCAGAGGCAGTCCAGCCTCTTGGTGTGATCACCTCCACTGAATAACCCCCAGTGATGGTGCCTTTGCGTCAAACTCCTTCTTTTTCACTTCTTCCAGTTCTACCGGCCTCCTCTTAGACTAAAGTCTCCTCTTAGTTGTTTTCCTGTCCTTTATCTAGGACTGCACAACCTAGGTATTGTTTAAGGAGCCTAACTGGAAAGAACTTCTTAACTCCAATATTATTAAAGGAGTTTAGCTGGAAGAATATATGCCCAGGCTTTGATAAGTTAATTATTTATTTATAAAAAATAACAAAGATAAAACATATCTGCACAGATACAAGGAATATATATCTAAAAACAAACGCTACCTAATTTTAACAGCCCAACGCGTTTCCCAGCTTACGCTGCTTCGTCAGGGGTCTTGGGACCAGATTTCTCCTGCTGACGCCAGGGAAAGGGGAGGGAGGGGTGAACTTTAAAACATTCTATCTCTCAAACCATAAAGGTTTGAGAGATAGGAATTGCATTGATGGGTTTCTTTTTAATTCTCTACAATATTACTTTTTACATCTATGTATCATTACTGTCCCTTTAAACAGTGGTTCCCGATCTTTTTTTTTTTTTCTCACTAAAGGCACCATAATACTCAATCTGGAAATTTCAGAGTACACATCACACTTTACAGGTAGTTTCTTAAGGGCTTGATGAGAATAACAATATATAAAAGTGTAGTTATTCACGGGTCTCACATGAGAATGACAACATGGAAGAGCCTGTGCATAATAATAATTTCCATAATATATACATTAGAAACACAACTTTAACATTTCTATCAAAATCTTTCTGGAAAAAGTGGGGCACCCCAAGCTGGCTCCCATGTTAAACCAAAGCGCATGGGTTCACACCCAGCGGTGTGAATTTTGCCTTAAGATTGACCCACCTTTACTTTGTATAGGTGTCCATATGAGCTTTATTCAAGCCAAACTTAGTGAGTCATGGAAAACAGGTATAATTTGAGATTAAAGGTGAAGAAACATTTTTACCATTTTCAGGTTTGCTCTATAAATCTGTACCTGCATATGTTACCTTCAGGTGGTGATCGGTGTTGGTTCAGCTCAGCTGGAGTTAATGGGATAGTAATACTTCAAAATTACTATCCCTTATATTGAAGTCCTTTAAAAACTGAATTAAATGCCACCAGCGGCATCTCTCAAACCTTTATGGTTTGAGAGATAGCCGCTTTTAAACTTCGCTCCCCCCTGCCTCTCCCCTGACGTCAGCGTTCTTGCTGCAGCAATGGAATCCGTTCATTGAATCAAGCTGAGGCTCTTCAGCAGAGCCAGATCTTGTTATAGAAGAAACGATCCTTCACTAAAACGGTCTTCTACGTGTGCTTGGTAACCAATCACATGTAGAAGACCGTTTTAGTGAAGGATCTTGTCTTCCATAACGAGATCTCGGCTCTGCTGAAGAGCCTCCGCCGGTCCCAGGACCGGATTTCCCTGCTGCAGCAAAAACGATGATGTCAGGGGAGAGCGAAGTTTAAAAGTGGCTATCTCGCAAACCATAAAGGTTTGAGAGATGCCGCTGGTGGCATTTAATTCAGTTTTTAAAGGGCTTCAATATAAGGGATAGTAATTTTGAGGTATTACTATCTCTTTAAGCAAAGAGAAAATTGAAGCAATTCTGGGATGAACCAACTGTTTCATAGGGTACAATAGGGTCTTTAACCCCATTGAATGCTAGAGAGGTCTCCAACACATTTTAAAACCCTTCTTTAACCCTTTGAGTGCCATGGCTTTTCCCAGTAGATATGTGTATTTTACTAAAAATAAATTGTGATGATGATGATATTTAATCAGTGTGAATTTGGGGATTTGCATTTGGCTCCATGGTCAGGGCCGGATGCCCCAACAGGCAGACTAGGCAACTGCCTAGAGCTCCAAATTTTTGAGACGCGCCTCAGCTGTGCTGGCCACACCCACATTCTGAACTGTAGGTGTGGCCACAGCACTCTCAATGTCCCTGTGCCAGTTTTATACACGCTATTAACTAACCCCTTGGATGCTAGAGAGATCTTCAACGCATTGGTTTGAAAAATGCGTTTGAGATCTTTTTAGCAGCCAAGGAGTTAAAGGGATAGTAATACTTAAAATGTAAAAAAAAAATATGTTGTAGGGTTTATCCCCCCGAGTAAAACAAGAGTACTCCCATTGCTGAAAGGTGTTTCATTCAAAAGTTATTAATTTTCAAAGTTGAATTTTTTAGGTGCAATATCACAGTGGCCTGAAATTGTACAGTGGCGCTGTTGCTACACCATCCTATGGAGATTTATGGTCCCGGGACCAGAGCTGTCCATAGGATGGTGTAGCAACGGCGCCACGGTACAATTTCAGGCCACTGTGATATTGCACCTAAACAATTCAACTTTGAAAATTAATAACTTTTGAATGAAACACCTTTCAGCAGTGGGAGTACTCAGGGGGATAAACCCTACAACGTATTTTTTTTTACATTTTAAGTATTACTATCCCTTTAAAGCTTTTCTTTTTACATACATAAATTCAAATGAGTGCTAAAACACAAACAATTTTTTTTAAAAACAAACAGTGCACATGAAAAAATGTATATGTGCTACTAATATACTTGTACTCACAGACTCCAGTGATAATGGTAGTGTCTCCAAGAGATCAATTCGATAGTCACATGTAAAAAGATGACAATTTGCACATAGGGAGAGATGCTCAAAAAGACATCATATAGAAAAGATTGTCAGCTCACGAGTTGGTGGTAAAAGAAGGACAATATTTTCAGAAGTAAATCGATCATGTTTGAAAATGTGTCTAAACAAAAATGACGGTAACAATATCTTAATGAACATTGCCTTTAGAAATCCTGATGTTAAAAATGTCTGATTTTGTCTTTGAAAAGAACATTTTCAGAGGAACAAAGACAAACTGCTTCTCACTCCTGCTAACATTACTTTAATTTGTCTTCTCCAAGTTTAGACCATTTTTATTTTGTCAGGAAAGAAATGACTTTAATCAGACAAAAAAAGAGACCTTGAAAAATATTTTTTTTCTAAAAATACCTTACAATATGATAGTAGATTAAATCACACTCTCTTTTAAGATGTCTTTTTCCCTTTGACGGAGATGGTGGAATTGGATGCAAAAAATGAAGGAAACATATCTGAGAATTGACGGACCGTGGTGTAAGAACTTTTTTAGTCTAAATACAGCCATTTCAGTTACTACCACTTTCACCCTAAATGTGAAATGTTATATAGAAAACATTCACATGCAATAACGAGTAATATCTAAACTCGATTCAGACCAAAGTCCAATCAATAAATTGCAAGTGACAGCTCTTAAAAAGATGTTCTTAATATTAACAAAACATGACTTTCACATTTGAGGTCACCATACCTCCCAAGTGTCCCTCTTTGGCCATTTGAAATGTTGGGAGGTATGGGTCACCGCTTGGCTGACACACCAGTCAGACAAGCTAAAGACGCTTGTGTGTAATATCAGTACTGTCCCTCCTCAGTCGACTTCAACATATCTGTCACGGTTTTCAAGCACAGAAGAACAGACACAAAGATAAAATGTAATATACAGCAATAATATATTGACCCACACAACCCCAGACACAGGATAATAGGACCCACGCTCCTCTCCGGAACTTCACACTGTGCTGTGAACTGCACTACTGCGGCTACTGAGACTATGAAGGAGGCTCAAGTGGAACGCCACTATGAAGCAGCTAAACAGTGTAAGTCCCGCTTCGGTCACTTGACAGGAAGCAACAGGGAGCGAGGACAGGCCAGAGCCAGGGACCACAGAGATGCAGGTCAGGCAAGTGTTATGGTTTGCAAAACAAGACAAGGAGTCAGACGGTATAGTTAAGAACACCTTCGTTAATAATAATAATAATAAGCAAATGTAAGTAAGTATGACAGTACAAGCACAGGTTGACTGGAGAGGCTAGAGACTATCAGCAATAGGAGCCTGCTGACGAGTCAACCACACTGCTGGAGACTAGGCCGAAGCCAGCTGGTAGTCTCAGGAATCGAAGAGAAAGCAACACTGAACCTACAGTCTCCTGTAAGGGGCAACAGAGGAGACTACCGACTCACGCCTGCAGTCAGTATGGAGGAGCTCGTCTCCAATAAGGATGGCAACAATGGAGATTACTGACGCACACCTGCAGTCAGTAAGAAAGAGTCTGCCAGAGCCCCAGGTCTGCACCAGGATGGCCGTCTGTAGGTAACGGAGCCACAAGTGGAGTAAACAGACAGAACCACAGGTCAGCACCAGCTAGGATAGTCAGACAAGCCAGGTTCATACATGAAGCGGGTAGTCAGACAGAGCCACAGGTCTGCACCTAGGGTTGCCACCTTTTCTTCAAAAAAATACCGGCCATTGCATTCCCTCCATAGACTTAACATTGGACAGAAGACAATTTTTACCGGCCTGCCGGTAAAATACCGGCTGAGTGGCAACCTTGTCTGCATCAGATAGGATGTCCATTAGGAGTAAGCTACACTGGGAGGATAGTTGGACAGAGCCCCAGGTCAGCACCAGAAATGATAGTCAGACAAGCCAGGGTCATACATGGAGCGGGTAGTCAGCCGGAGCCACAGGTCTGCACCAAATTGGATGTCAAGACAAATGAAGCGCACAGAGAGAATGGTCAGACAGAGCCACAAGTCAGCACCAGAATAGATAGTCTGAGAAAGCCGGGTCATACACAGGATACAGGAACAACTGGAACTAGAACTGCTCAGAACAACAACGTAAGAGTAACTGATACACAGGCCCATAGAGATTTATAAAGGAGTAAGAGAAGGCGGGACCAATTAGGTCCCCCAGGCTGGGCCTATAACAGGCCGAATGGCGCAGGCCAAGGTAAGGCACTGTGAGCAAGCCAGGAGAGCATGGAACGAGTAGGCAGCCAAAGCCAAAGGTCAGACAACCGGGAACTACACAGAGTGACAAAGGAGCCAGAGCCAGAGGTCAAGCAAACCAGAGACTACAGGGAGCGAGTTAGTAACCAAAGCCAGAGGTCAGGCAAAGCGGAGACTACAAGGAGCGAGTTAGTAGCCAAAGCCAGTGGTCAGGCAACTGGGAACTACACGGAGCGAACTCACAGTCAGAACCAGTGGTTAGGCAGACCTAGGAATACACAGAATGATATTGCAGCAAGAACCAGCGGTAGGTAAACAGGGGACTATACGGAGCAAGTAGTGACCAGAGTCACAGGTCAGACAAGCCGAGGTCAACCAGGAGCGGATTCTCAGATAGGCATGGGTCACAACGTAGCATAAGACAAGCTATCAGAACACCACATCAGGGCAATGGCTCCCAGGCCCAGGGAGGTTTATAAAGGAGCAGGAGAAGGCGGGACCAAATTAGACCACACAGAATAGGCCCATAAACGGGTGTCCTAGACAGTTGCTGTTTCATGATGTCAGTAATGCAGAGGTGGCCGCCACTATGCCGGTCGACACATCACAGAGGAAGGAAGCACAGGATAGCCCAAGGGAGACTGTGATAGTATCCAAATAGCCTCCAGATCAAACAATGGAAATGTGATACTCACGGAGTAGATTTAACCCAAGGGGTCTTCTGCCTCACTCGGTATGAAGGCTGTGGCACATGGGAATCATTCATGAAGCATCCCCACTTGGTCTCTCAGATCCAAGTTCCTCTCTTGAAGATGTAGGGGAATGACAGATTTCTCGACCCTGAGAATAGGTCTAGTACAGAACAAAACTCCTCCGGATATAAATATAAAAGTATAACTCCAGGGGATAAATGGTTAAAAAAAACAGGTTTATTAAACTTACTGAAAAACAAATAAATGGTGTAAAATGATATAAAACAAAATTCTTATGACCATAATATTACAAACAGCTCACCGGAGAGAAAGTGTATCTTTGTATTAACAACAAAGGGAAAATGAAACCCTTCAAAGAAAACGCTCCACACTCTTAAACACTTGGTGGTGACATGTCTTGATTAAATACAATTAGGGGATCGTTTTAAAGATGCACCTTACTTCACCCTTTTCTGTGCCAGGAAATAGTGAATGGGTCTGGGGTGGGGCCATGTGAGGAACAGGGGTGTGGTCATGGGTGGAGCAAAAGGTGCCTAGAGTGCCTTGCCTAGAAGTGCCTGGAATGTAAATCCAACCCTGCTTATGGTGCAGTTAAATTGACCCAGAATTGTTCCACTCTCTTTGTGCACATTGCCCATTGAGCTGAACAGATGCCATTCACACCTATCGATGTTTGCTTGATTTTTTTCCTACTAAGTTTCCTACTGATTAAACAGCTGAAGATCTGGATAGTCTGGCACAAGGCATTTTCCCTTCCAGTGTAAGGGAACTTGACGAACAGGTCTCTCTGTGTCCCAACCCCAGAGAAGCAGCCTCCTACATGAGGTGTGGAACAAAAACAAAACGCATTAGGTGGGCCGGGAGAAGGAGCAACCACTACAGTACAATAGGACTATTCAATAAGAGGGGGAATTCTGGAGCAAACCAACTGCATCACAAGGAACAAATAAAAATTCACAAAATTGTCCTTGGATTGATTTGGGGCTTTTGACCCATTGAATGTTATAAAGGTTGCAAATGCATTGCAAGGGCCTAGCCATATCCTAACCAGGGCCAGATTTCCCAATAGGCACAGTAGACAACTGCATGGAGCTCCAGATTTTGAGGGGTGCCTCAGCCGTGCTGGCCACACCCACATTCTGAATTGTCGGTGTGGCCAGAGAAATATCCTTGTCCCCATTTAATACCCCTTTGTAGGCTATTACTTAACCCACTGGATGCTAGAGAGATGTCCAAACAAGGGGTTAAAGTTTCTTCTATTTTGGCCTTGCTTGTTATAGGCCAATGGGTATTTCCTGTGCCAGGAAATAGTGGGTGGGACTGGGGTGGGGCCATGTGAGGAGTGGGGGTGTGACAATGGGTGGAGCTAAGGGCGCCCATAGAGCATTGCCTACGGCCACCTAGGATGTAAATCCAGCACTGTTTCTAGACTTCCAAGGGTTAAAAGAACTTTTAAATCAATGGGAATGTGCATTGTTCCCCTGTGGTGCAGTTGGTTTGTTGCAGAATCACTCCTTTCTAGATTATTGAATATTGTTGTTCCCAGTGCTCTAATGCTGATATACTAAGAACTGTTGGGTTATGCACTAAGAAGTGATAACAAGTTGATAAAGAGGAGAAAACTTCACCAGTGATATCACTTATCTAGTTCCTTATTCATTCTATGGAGATTATGTACTAAGATCTCTGCCACTTGATAGTTCTTATTGAACAAGCTCCATAGAATAACACAGGAGCTGGAGAACTGGTCTCATTGGAGAAGTCATCTCCCCTTCATCATGCCTTAGGGAGTTAATGTGGAGCAAACTAACTGCAGCACAGGTGACAAATACATATTTCCTGAATTAAAATTGATCTAAATTGGGCTTTTAACCCCTTGAACACTAGAGAGGTATCCAACTCTTTTGCCAAACAGGTTAGAACCCTCCAGAGATGCCTCTCCCCAATGATCTGTGGCATTTAATACTGTGTGTTCAGTGAGGCAATTCTGGTCCAGCTGACCCACAGGAAACACCCTTTTGGTGCCAGTGGTGGCAGCTGCCATGAGCATGAGGAGTCCATTACAGTTCCAGAGTTACTGAATTTGTCAGAGTTCAACGCAGTACCTCTCTGGCGTCAAAAGGGTTAAAAAAAAACACAATTACAGAGAGAGTGAAGCTCCAGAAATCACTGCTGCTGAGAGGAGGAGGATAAAAAAAGTTGCAACCACTACTATTTCACATGGCGGGTTGAAGCAGGATTTAAGCCGGCGACATGAGAATCTTGAGCTTTCATGCAGTGCAAGATTCTCACATTACCCTTTTAATCAATGCAACCTGGTGAATGTGCAGTTTCATATCACACAACATTTTAAAAGTGAACCGTTTCAACCTACTGCGTCTTGTCATAGGCTTGGAATCTAAAACGTGACTGCATTGTGTGCTTTCATTTATATGTAGTTTCATGGTGTTCTGGGAATTCAGTGGAAATATTGTAAGCTATGGATACTTTGCTAGAGACAAGCTCTCAGATTTGTTTCAGACGTATAAATGTATACTCAACCACTGAATATTATATAGGTCATGTACTGCATAACATGGATACCAGTCTGTAAAACTTAAAAACACATATGACAACCGGATGCCTGATTCAGTCTCCACCTGAGGCTAGCTGCAGACAGCTATGAGCACACCACTGCTATATGGTCTTTTAACGTCTACAAGTGTGCTTAATTAAAGATATTAGATTTGATTCATAGAGCTTATGTTTTATGCTGTAAAAGGGATGACAGTGTAGCAATTCTGGTGAAAATTAATTGCACCACAGGAGACAAGCCCAAGAGAATTCCCATTGCTTTAAATTGGAATATTAACCCCTTGAATGCTAGAGAAGTATGCAATGCATTGCAGAGCATTCACTGGGTTAGCATTCAAGGGTTGCAGTCATTGACTGTGCAGTTGAGCATTACATCGCAGCAGCAAGTAGGTTTCATGACCGGCTTCTTCAGACCTCTGAGGAGAAGAAGCCCAAATGAAGACCACAAGGTCATTTTTTTTTTTTTTTTTAAATTAAAAAAAAAAAAAAAAAAAAAAAAGTAGCCACCTCGCTGGCGCTGACCCCCCCTTCCCCCGTTCCCTATTTCCTACCTCCCCGGCAGGACATGTCTGTGCCTCCTTGGCACAGTCCTGTAGGTAGTGAGCTCCCTCGTCGCATCTTTAGGAATGCAGAGCGCTGGGAGATGACATCATCTCCCAGCGCTCTGCATTCCTGAATAGGAGACCGCGCGGGACTTCCATCAGCTACAGGACTGTGCCAAGGAGGCACAGATGACAGATCTCCTACCAGGGAGGTAGGAAACGGACCATGTCAGGGCAACATGGAGATGGTGGGGGCAAGTTGGAGCCGAAGGGGGGCAATGTGAGGGCAAAATGGAGATGGTGGGGGCAATGTGGAGCTGATGGGGGGCAAGTTGGAGCTGATGGGGTTGGGGGCAATGTGAGGGGATATGGAGATGATGGGGCAATGTGAGGGGCAATTTTGAGATGATGGGGGGCAAGTTGGAGCTGATGGGGCAATATGGAGATGATGGGGCAATGTGAGGGGCAATATGGAGATGATGGGGGCAAGTTGGAACTGAAGGGGGGCAAGGTGAGGGGCAATATGGAGCTGATGGGGGGCAATATGGAGCTGATGAGCATTGTGGAGGTGTCTAGTGGAGTTGGCAAATGGGGGGGGGCGCTTCACAGTTCTGTGCCTACAGGCTCCTGAGATGTAAATCCGGCCCTGCACAAGGTCATCAATTACTGAGGCATGCATTAAAGTCAGGTATCACACAGCTGAAAAGAGCAAAAGAGGAATGTGCCAGTGGTGCAGCCACTGAGAGAAGGACCTGGAAACTAAAAGGCTAGGGATGGCAGTGCAGCTGGCTACCCAAGGAATTGGCCTGATACTTCATTTCACCCTGTCACCAGAGTGATCTGCTCCCTTAGCATGTGTCCTCCTGCTTTAACCTTTTGAGTGCCATAGGGGTACGTTCCATACCCCTCTGGCACTCAAAGAGTTAAGCTAGCTGTGAAGCAACATGGTAATGTGGCCTCCTCTGATTCACTAGCTTTTTGCAGAGCACAGAGTGGCCATGATTGGTCTCCTCCCTTGCGAATGTAGTTGGATCTCTGGAATGCAGCATGTGGATGATGTGATGGTTAGAATTATTCCCTCAGCTGCAGAGAGAGAGAGAGACATTCACTGAGGTGCGGGTAAAGTTTGAGCCAAGTGAGCAGGCTGTGGGGCTGGAAGTTTGAATGATGCCCCATCTGGGGGGATGTGGACTTCATGTCTAGAAAGTGATCTGGGTCTCTAATGGCATGTGGAGTACCACTATGGGCTGCACTCATGGGATCATGGTTGTGCTCTGCCCTCAATGCTGGCTTAGATTTAAGAGTCCAGAGTATGAGACCTTTGAACCTTTGACTGTGGTCAGTGTACCCATCCAAAAGATGGTGGAGCTATCTACGACCCTTGAGGATCATGTTGGTGAAAACCAGATCCCTCTTTCACCGTTTTATGCATGATATCATTGAGGTGGCAAAACCCCATCTGGTGATCTTTATCAACACCTTATTTAGATCTGGCATTGATCCGCCATTGGCTGACTTGGTGTTTGATAAGTACTTGGTCCTGCAGGTCCTGTGACTGGGTAAAAAGAGAGGAGGAGGGGTAGCCATGGTTTTTAGATCAGATCTTAAGTGCATCAGCTACCCAGGGCCTGTGACCTCATTTGAGTATATGACTTTACACTATACCATGAAGCAAAATAATGCCCTACTTACTACCCTCATGTATAGGCAGAACAGACACAATGGTGATTTCATATCCCAGTTGTCAGAGGTGGGTTTGTTATAGTTTCTTTTCATAACTGTGCTGCGCAATCTCGACGTGTGGGCTGAGGACCCAATGAAAGCATGACGACATACCATTTGGATTCTTTGTAATTCATGGGGTTTTCCCAGTTTGGGCTACGGCCCACTCAGGATTGTGGCAATACTCTTGACCTCCTGTTTCAGGGTGTTTCAGGCAGATCCAGACAACAATCAATTGCACTATGGCCCCCTCTCAAAGGAAGTGGTAGACTAGGTGTTGTTAGAGGGGCTGATGGAGAAATGCAAGTTTAAGTCAGCCCTGGAGGGTTATCTTTCCCCTTTTCCTGTTAGCAGCACAGTAAATGGTTGGGTTCTCTTTAAATGCAGTGTTTGCATGCAAGCTCGGGTTGCAGTCACAGTGTAAACTGGAATTCACTTTCTGAGAATTGTTCAGATTGTTTGTCCTTTGGCGTCCTCCAGAAACCTGAAATAATTTGTGCATGCTGTATGTCAATGCGTTTGGAATATGAGAATTTTCTTTATGTAAACCTTTTCTTGTGCCTCACATGAAAGCAACCTCCAGTATGTTGAGAGTTGTCTCTAAAGTTGAGCATTCTACTTCTGCCCTGAGAGAGCCTCATTGGATGCTGATGGTCTTTCCCATGAGGTATCATCCATTATGGCTTATAAGGGTTTGCATGGTATTGGGCCTCAGAACTTGCAGTTTCTGCTTAAAGCAGAGTGAGTGGTAACTACAGCCTGTGGTCTTGGAACTGGAGAGTTTATCACGCTGGATAAATCATCTCCACATTAGCAACTGTCAATCACACCTTAGCGCATCTCACCGCTGCTGGTGGATCCAAAAATTGGCCATTCCTTTTTAAGTGGCAGGACATTCTTGAGTGCTGCTCCTGCTATATGAAACTCCCTGCTGTTGGGACTCAAGTACTCTCCAGATCGCCTGTATTTCCACACCCAGTGTAAGACCTACTTTTTCTCTATGGCTTTTACCACCTGATATATGTTTTTATGTAAATATGTTGATACCCCCTTAAGTAGGAATGGATTTTACAATAAATAAAGGGTTATGATGGGATGATGATGATGACAATGCCGCCGCCAATGCAGGCAATGATGATTATGATAATTAAAATTCCATTTGCGCACTCAGTGATGATTTGCAATTTGAAAAATTATATCCCTTGAGAAAAAAGTTTAAAGTTGGCAAGTATGAAACTTTAAAGAAAGAAAAGTCATGTTCTGGCAGTGGAAGTAAGACCAGATGTAATTCCAGGGCAGCCTGAGGCTGTTATAGAGTTTGAAAAGAAATTCTGTTTTCTGGGTGTTACTAAGAATCCTGCAGGCGTGGTGCCATCCTCCCACTAGCCAGGAAAATGCTGATCTGACAGGGCACTACTAAGTGTCTACTTAACACAAATAAAGGAAAGCTAATACCTCTTAATTAATAAAAAAAAATTAATGTGGGCAGGGAATCCTTATGGGGGCTGAGCTGGCATTGACATCAAACTCCTGTGCCTGCACCTCAGGGTATGCACTAGAGTTTATGATCACCTTAGTAAATACCAGCATCCCAAAACAAAAAAACTCTGCGCTCTTCCATATAAACTACCCAAATGAGAACCCTGTGTAAAGCATGTGTGATACCACTTTAATAAATTTTGGGGTCTTCGTTGCATAGATTGGCCAAAGTATGTCTAAGCCCGCCTGCCAACGTCAAGGCTCACCAATATCAGGCGAGTACCTAACTTTTCATTTCAATCACTCCCTGCAGGCCACTGAAGGTGAGTCCTGACATGAATGTGTTTGAAACTGTTTTTAAATGTGTTAAATGTTTTTAAAGGGATAGTATTACTTAAAATGTAAAAAAAAATATGTTGTAGGGTTTATCCCCCTGAGTAAAACAAGACTACTCCCACTGCTGAGAGGTCTTTCATTCAAAAGTTATTAATTTTCAAAGTTGAATTTTTTAGGTGCAATATCACAGTGGCCTGAAATTGTACAGTGGCGCTGTTGCTACACGATCCTATGGACAACTCTGGTCAGTTGACCATAAATCTCCATAGGATGGTGTAGCAACAGCGCCACTGTACAATTTCAGGCCACTGTGATATTGCACCTAAAAAATTCAACTTTGAAAATTAATAACTTTTGAATAAAACACCTTTCAGCAGTGGGAGTACTCTTGTTTTACTCAGGGGGATAAACCATACAACATATTTTTTTTTACATTTTAAGTATTACTATCCCTTTAAATACACCCTACGCGTTACTTACAAGAATCATCAGGGGATTTTTAACCTAGATAGGAATGATTGAATGAAAAGTTAGGTACTCGCCTGATATTGGGGAGCCTTGACGTTGGCAGGCGGGCTTAGACATACTTTGGCCAATCTGTGCAACGAAGACCCCAAAATTTATTAAAGTGGTATCACATATGCTTTACACAGGTTTCTCATTTGGGTAGTTTATATGGAAGAGCGCAGAGTTTTTTTGTTTTGGGTTTTCTGTTTAGGCTTTGGCCTAATGTTGGGGAGTCTGGAGAACTCCCTCATGTCTTGCTGCTATTCATATTTATTCACTTGGGTTCTTAATTTTTATTTGTAAAATTAATATATGGGTTAATGTGAGTTAGCGCTGTGAGGCTTTTGTTTCTAAATACCAGCATCCACACTCCACCATGATTAAGACTTTAATGCCAAAGTCCTGTCTGACTTCCCCATAGCATTCACAGAAAATTGAGTAAATTTGAGCTAATTTCAGCTGTATTTTGTCTAATACGTGGTGTTAAACAAGACAGAGGGGAAAGAAACACCTTGAAATGCCCATACACTGCCATACTGCCCTTACCTTTGCACATGTGGCATTAAGGTGAAAAATTTCGGGTAAGTACCTTTGTAAATTTTAGAATGGACTTCTTTTCGAGGACCAATCCATGTAGAATGGATTTGTAGTTGGGGTGGCCAAAATGTTTCTCCTCAAAAGTGAAACACGTGAAAAGTGTAGTTTTTCTGATATTCTGTCAGTGCATTTAAATTGATTAATATAATGTATCCCCCCATTTACGTGGATTTTCCACCAAGCTTTACCGGGGTGGGGGTGTCAGTTTCACACATGTTGTCAGTTTGCGCTTGAGAGACAGAGAAATAGAGAAGCTGAATTTTATATGCTAGCTAGTGTACACATACTGTCAAGTATTGGTAGTAGCCACTATCAACTGTTCTGTGGGTGCCTCTTACCAGTTTTATAACCCTTTAGAGGCTAATATTTAAACTTTTGGATACTAGAGAGATGCACATCACAATGCTGGATTTTTGTCCTTGCTTTCTATAGACTAATGGTACTTTCTGTAGGTGGGGCTGGAGTTAGGACAATGTAAGGAATGGATGCATGGCCATGGGTGGGGCTAAGGGCACCTAGAGTGCCTTGCCTAGGGTTCCATGGGATGTAATTCCAGCCCTTTGGAGAAAGTTTAATTAATTAATTAAAACCATTACTGACTGGCTGAGCCTGAGACTCTACTGAGGCTGAGGGACAGATCCCATGCACAAAGACATAAATACACCAGACATTCAAGACAAGACAAAAAGATAGGTACAAGCTCAACTTAAACTGTGTTACTTACACCCCTACATCATCAAGAACAAGAGTCACAAGTATATACCAATGTGTGATTAATCCTAGCAAGCTGCTGATTCTGAAGCCAACAGGTCTACCCTGTCTTGTAAAAAAGGAACACCTCAGTCCTTGGGAGAGAAACAGAAAGCTGCTGAAATGTTGACATTAAACATTATTGTTGAGGTAATCAGACAAAGAGAGGGAGCTGGTGTTGCTTGGGGGTTGCAGGGAGGATGGGTGCGATTTGTAGACCATGATACTGACAATGACAGACAAGGAGATTTTAAAAAAGCTGCTAAGTGGCAGGGAGGCAGGAGATCCTGCACCTGAGAGGGTATTGACCGTGACAGATAGAGGCATACTGTTTCAGATTACCTTGGTTCCAGCGCCACAGCTTCAGGTGATGCTCGAAATGACGCTTCGGCATCAGCAGACGTCCATGCCGCAAGGATGTCGCTGGAATGATGCATGGTTGGACGCATTAAAGCTAGATGCCTCATCTGCAGGCACGAGGCTTCAAACATGTAGCAGACCTCTGTTTTATGTGTTTGCTTCTTGTAGTCTCCTCCTATCTACTCCTTCCCTTTGAGCTGCTCCTCCTACCTACTTCCTGAGGAGGGGTTTCAAGGGCAGACTGAGTCCTGACTCAGTCGCCCTTGCGTTGTTGTACAATACAGTTCTGTTTCCCTTGAACTCTGTGTATGACCTGCCTAGTTTGACCATCCATTCTGGTGCTGAACTGTGGCTCTGTCTGACTACTTTTTTGCCTGCTCCCATTGTGTAGTGGACTCCCAATCTGGTGTGGACCTGTGGCTCTGGCTGACTACCTGAACTGTGTATGACCCGGCTTGTCTGTCCATCCATTCTGGTGTTGACCTGTGGCTCTGTCTGACTATTCTCCTTGTGCGTTCCAATTTGGCTTAGACATCCTTTCTGGTGCAAATCTGTGCTCTGGCTGACTACCCGCTCCGTGAATGACCTGGCTTGTCTGACTACCCACTCTGGTGTTGACCTTGGGCTCTGTCCACTGTGCATCCAGCATACCAACGCTTCAGTGGATATCCTATCTGGTGCAAACCTGTGGCTCTGGCTGACTACCTGCTCCGTGTATGACCCGGCTTGTCTGACTATCCTTTCTGGTGCGACTAGGGGGCTCTGTCTGTTTCCTCCGTGTGTTGGTCCCCGCTCCACAGACACCCATCCTAGTGTGGACCTGGGGCTCTATCAGACTCCTAGCTTACTGACTGCAGGCTAGTTCTTTGGGCGTTCCGAATTAACTCGAGGCTTCAGTTGTCTGAGGCCAAGTCTCAGACAGTGTGGTGGATCTATTGGCGGACTGCTATTTCTGATACAGTGCTTGCCTCTTTGATCACCCTCTGTGTGTTATCTGTTTACATGCATTACTGTGATTTTTCTAATAAAAGATTGTTTTTACTTTACCGTACTGACTCCTGGTTTATTCCTGGGAACCGTGACACATACATCATACAAAGGGAAGGAGTAGAAGTGCATGGATGTGTTGCTGGTTGTAAAGTTGTAATATAAAACTGACTACAGCTATGGCTGCTACTGTTTGTGCAATAAATGATGATTATCCTCCTCCTGATTAAGTTGTTTGTAAAAGTAACATGAAAAGTTCCACCACCAGTAGTACTAGCACAACCATGAGTGGGAGTACTTACCTTTTAATGACACTAAAGATGACAATTAGCCTCATCCTAGTATTCTTTCCATAAAGGGGAAGGATTTAGCAGTGAAATCAACAGTGGACAATGTTTTATAAATCCTCCTAAGAGAAAAATGAAAACGATACTTTTTCAGACTTTAAAAGATCGACATGGAAGTACTGTAGAGATGTTATGGGCAACCTAGTAATTGAAGATAATGTTGTTGATTTAGAATATGTACATCCACTGTCCTCCTCTATTTCTGATGCAGATGAAGTAGAGTGATGATAATATGGCTGAAAATGACCTGAAAGGAAAAGGCTCAATCTTCCACCAATCCACCTGCTTATAAACTCTGAGAGATCAACTGTAAGGACTGACTGAACAAGTAAACATTGCAGTCCAGGTTTTGGTAAGCACTCCCAAAGAAAAAAACATTTAAAATTGCTGGAGTGCAACTAATTGGGACCAAGACGGATAAAAGCAAATACACAAAGTATTGGTGTACATGGCCATATTAGGTGACTAAAACCTCAACTTTAATATAGTAGTGGTATGAAGGTAATATGCCACAGAATAAATGGTTAATAATGATAAAATATGGATGTGCACCAATACATTGTGTATTTGTTTTGAACAAGTAAACATACACAAGAATCATCTGTCATCATCATCATCAGGGCTCAAAATTTCCACTCACCACTAGCCAATGGTGAGTAGAAATTCAGCCCTGGTGGGTATGTTATGGCTTGCAGTGGCGAGTAACTTTTCATGTCTGGCTAGTAGCAAAGGACTTCAAGTTTTAACCCCTGATCATCATCATCACTACCAAGTCCAACCTACTCCCAGTCACACTCATTATTATTGACTAAGCAGCAACACAGGTCAACAACCACAGCCCTATCTATGAATACTTCTGCTGCTGTTCAAAGTGCAGTGCCGCTGACATCTATCATTAGTATTATTGTAACATCTAGCCTCTGTCATAGTAGTCTCTCAGGAACCAGTGTGTAGATACTTCACTCATGATCCAGAAGCTAAACATGTCGCTATCTGTTGTGTCTTTAGAAAACAACTGAGCAGTAGACAGGAAGATCATATCTAAGCAGGAATAAGATTATAGAAGTGTACGGAGCAGAGGGGCACATAGTAGTGTTATAGATCTCTCAGACAGTTGAGCAACATTTTCCTCAGTAACAACAACTATAATGCCGGCTGCCATTGTACAATTCAATGCATGTAGGAAGACTCTCACTTAGCTGGAGATGACAAGAGTCATAGTGTCCCCACACCTGCCTCCACCACCACTAGTCATTTTGTTAACACAATTACAGTTGTCTTTTATGTGCTTACAGACCACATTTCCTGAGATAATCAAAAGAAGACAAAAAGTGCATATAAACAATCCTAAATTATGCCTGTGGCATGGCAAGCTTGCCAAAATGTTGACAGTTGACATGTCGTCCTATTATTTTGTTGAAAAAGAGGCTATAAAAAACTGATGTCATGTGTTACACTCCTTTTGGCATATCTCAAATTGCTGTTATTTTTCAAGGACTGCGGTGGCAGAGTTGTTAGTGTTATTGGTAAAGGGCTGGAAACATTGTACTGTAAGGTTTGCTGGCAATGTGAAACTGTTCCCCTATATAAAAATCAGGTTCTTTTACTGTCACTGTGCCCCTTCTGTGTCCCCAACCTCAGCTGCTAACAATTTTTCAGGACTTATTTTGCCATCAGCCACAGCTTGCAAACACATTTTTCCAGACTTAAAGGGATAGTAATACTTTATTATTACTATCCCCCATATTGTACATATTTGCAAAATAATTTAATAGCCCCCAGATTCATCTCTCCAACCTTTATGGTTTGAGAGATAACCGAAGAAAAAGTCCCCCCCTCCCTCCCCCTTCCCTGAAGTCAGCATTGTGCTGACTGCAGGGATATCCGGTCTCACTTTCACCATGCGGCTCTGAAGCAGAGCAGCGATCGCGTTAGTGAAAAAGAATTATTTCACTGAAATGGTCTTCTACATGTGCTTGCAAACCAAGCACAAACCAAGCACATGTAGAAGACCGTTTCAGTGAAATAATTCTTTCACTAACGGGATCTCGGCTCAGCTGCAGAGCCGCAAGCCTGTCGTACGACAGATTTCCCCTTCAGTCAGTACAAAGAAGGGGAGGGAGGGGAGAACTTTGTCTTCGGTTATCTCTCAAACCATGAAGTTTTGAGAGATGAACCTGGGGGCTATTAAATTATTTTACAAATATCTACAATATGGGGGATAGTAATAATAAAGTATTACTATCCCTTTAAGTTGCCATATGACTCAGCCTGCTAACAACTTTTAAGGTTTATATTGCACTCTAGCTCATCCTGCTAACAATGCATTACATTTTTTACAGTAGTGAAACCACCTGCCACATCATCCTTGCCAGCTTAAAACAGAGGTCCCTACCAGCCTGCTAACAATGTTTTCAAAGGGTTTTCTTCTACTCAATCTGCTAACAGTTTTCTCAAGCCTTATGTTGGAGTAGGCCTTAGCCTGCTAACAGATTTTTCAAAGGCTTACCTGTAAAACTTTATAACTTTTTTAAGTGTGGATTTTTCCATTTCAACTCTCAGCAGCAGCAGAATTCACTACTATTGAAAGCACTGGCGGAAATTCTATTGGAGTCAGCAAAAAAAGCAGATATTTTATATATTCTGTTAGCAGGAATTTCAGCAGAAAAAGTGGAAAATTGTGTTGTTTACATGAAAAATCCCAAAAAGTAAAATAAAAAAAAACAGGACTATTTGCCCATATAATAATAATAATAATAATCCTTTATTTATATAGCAGATTCCGCAGCGCTTTACACTCATATTGGTTCCTGTCCCCATTGGGGCTCACAATCTAAATTCACCTATCAGTATGTTTTTGGAGTGTGGGAGGAAACCGGAGTACCCGGAGGAAACCCACGCAAACACAGTGAGAACATACAAACTCATTGCAGATGTTGTCCTTGGTGGCCATCTCTATTTATGGTCGGCACTAGGATTTCCTGCCCAGATTAAAGGGATATTAATGTCAAAAAGTAATAGCTATATCGTAGCTATAATTAAAAGAGATTACTTGAGGTTATTCCTATCTCTCAAACCTTTATGGTTTGAGAGATATGAAAATAAAGTTCTCAGCTCCCTCCCCTTTTTGCTTGACGAGTTATAAAACTGTCAGAAACAGATTCTGGTTGTGTGACCAGACGGCGGCTCTTCAGCAGCGCCGATATAACGATATCTAAAAATAAATACTTAATTGGAATGGTCTACAAAGTGTGCTTGCAAACCAGGCACACGTTGTAGACCATTCCAATGATGTATTTCTTTTAGTATTGCTATGTCGGCTCTGCTGAAGAGCCGCAATCTGATCCAGTAACCAGGATCTCATGCCGTCAGCTATACAGCTGACGTATGAGAAAGGGGTGGGAGAGGAAAACTTTATTTTTGTATATTTATCAAACCATACATGTTTGAGAGATAGGAATAACCTCAAGTAATCTCTTTTTATTATAGCTGTGATATAGCTATTACTTTTTACATGACATTACTTTCCCTTTAACATAAATTGTGTCTATTATTAGATGTTAGTATTCCTTTAATTACAACAACACCACTAACGCGATGTTACCATCGTATATCGTACACGTATATTCCCACAGGTTTAGACTTGAAAGTGCACCTCTAACTTCTGTGATTGAGGTCATTGTGAAGCAACATTTTGGAGACCTCTAAAACATCCAGAGAGTTAAAGCTGGTGATAAGGAGAAACCGGTCAGTGATTTGCAACAAAATGGTCTCCAAAGGTGAATTTTGTTCAGAACCCCAGTATTCCCCATTCCACTCTATTCGTTTAATTAGGCCTACAAAGCCTGTGGGATAATATGAATTGTAAGTGGCTAGATCTGGGGTGAGCAAGCTGTAGCTCTGCAAAAGATGTTGGACTATGATTTCCCACATCCTCAGCTGGCCAGTGGTTGGCTATAAAGGATGGTAATTGGAGTCCAACAACAAAAGTCAAACCTTGTGTTGCCTACAGCTGGATTAGTCACTTTAACCATCTGAGAGCCAAAGGGGTGTGCAACACATTGCTTTGCAATGTGTTGCGCTCCCCTTTGGCACTCAAAGGGTTAACCCTTTAAGGACCAGCAGCGGAGCAACACCTTGCTTTTCGATGCGTTATACCCCTGTGGTCATTAAAAGGTTAAGATAGTAGTAGGGCACCTTAACCTAAGTCTCCAGTGTGTTAATTGCATGTCAGATGCCCAATGCAAATCATCTTAAGAGCTTTTTTAGCCATAACATTGGTCACACCCACGCTCCTAACATGACTCCACCTCCAACCCCTTCTACTGTTGTCTAACAGAAAATATATCCTTATCCTGAAAATGTATATTTTATAAGGTTTTTCCTGCTGCAAGATGGTTCCCTCAAAATGTATTACAGCTCAAACTTGTCATTTTTAGCATAAAACAGAAACTTGGCATTCTAGACACTAAGTGGTGTTGTTCTTTTAATTTACTATGGTGAGCCATATAGTCTATGACTCAAGCATTCCAATACAGTGCATCCTAAAAAAAACTGTTTGCCTTTTGGACACTAGTTGGAGTTGTTGCTTACATTTTGATATAAAATATGTTCCAGCTGAAATAATGTTTGAATGAATAATTTCCCAAAAGTGTGTGCTCCATTTCTTTACCCATCTCAAGAAGCCTAATAGAAATATATTTAATTAAAAATCTTAATGCACAAGTAAGCATAAGTTACCACATGGTCACTGATAAATATGCGCATGGATAATACAATGTACGTATTTTATTCTGTATAAACAATTTGTCTTTTAGTAAATTAACCTAATTATCCATTTACTAAGCAATGATTAATGCAAGAGGAATTTATATAGTAAGTAAAGTTCATATTTCATGACTTGTGAGTTATCCATAAATTAATTTAATCAGGGCATTGGAAACGAGGAAGAAAACAATAATGGTTTATAATGAGTCCATCAATCCAAAATATGACATTTGCATATCTGCTCACTGATATAATTACATCTCCAACTTAAAGGGATAGTAATGTCAGAAAAAAGTATTAACTATATGGTAGATACAATTAAAAGAGAGTACTTGCACTTATTCATATCTCTCAAACCGTTATGGTGTGAGAGATATAGGAAAATAAAGTTCTCTGGTCCCTCCCCTTTCTGCTTGACGAGCTGTAAAGCTGTCAGAAGCAGATTCTGGTCGTTGACCAGATGTGGCTCTTCAGCAGCGCCGATAAAATGATATCTAAAGATAAATACTTAATTTGGAACGGTCTACAAAGTGTGCCTGGCTTGCAAGCACACTCTGTAGACCATTCCAATTAAGTATTTATCTCTAGATAGCATGATTTCAGCTCTGCTGAAGAGCCTCTGTCTGGTCAAATGACTGGAATCTGCAGCTGTCAGCTAGATGGCAGACTTGAGTAAAACAGCCAGGAAAAGGTAACTTTAGCAAGTTATATCTCTCAAACCATAAAGGTCTGAGTGATAAGACTTACATTGACGTTAATCTTTTTTTAATGTCTACGATATTAAATCAACTTACAATTAACCATTACTATCCCTTTAAAGTCTCCCTTCAATAATTAAGAATGTGAAGACTAGCTTCATAATAGTTCTATTAGCTATCAGAAGTACCTGATTCTAAAGTAATCCTTAATCTTCGGAGACCGACGGCCAGGTTAGTGTAGTCTTCGCGCCTGCACCGTCGGTCCCTATGCAGTGCCGCCTAGAGGAGACCGGGACTAACAGCACCAGGCACGTGCACACATAGACACCAAGGGGGGCTTGAGCACCTGCCTTTTTTGTCCAAAGTGCCCTCGTGCCCTTTTATATTTTGAATAAATAATTATGAGAAGTGCCCTTTTTTTCATATGAGCCCCTTCCCCCCAAAATGTCTGTGCACGTCCCTGAACAGCACAGGAGTACAGACATCAAGATGTCTGCTTTGATTCCGATTAAGGATTACTTTAGAATTGGGTACTTCTGAGATCTAACAGAAATATTATGAAGCTAGTTGCCATATATTTAATTATTGGAGGGTGACTTTATAGAAGGTGAAAGTTCCTCTTGAAAGCAAGACTAAAATCTCACAATAAGAAATCTTCTCTTACATTATTACATGGCTGTCCTCTTGGTCCACATGATCAGAAATCCATATGTGTGAGTGTTGCATTAATACTTTTAAATGATAACAATAGTAAATTATATCCTATTAGATTAACCCTTTGGTGACAGGCGGAGATGCACTAAGGCGTGATAAACAGGTGATAAAGTGGAGATTACTTCTCGGGTGATATAACTTCTCTAAGTCCTATGTTATTCTATGGAGCCAATGCACTAAGATCTCTCCATCTTTGAAGATCTTAGTGCATTGGCTCTATAGAATAACATAGGATTAGGAGAAGTGATATCACTGGAGAAGTCATCTCTGCTTTTTCACCTGTTTATCATTCCTTAGTGCATAACCCTCTTTGTGTTGTGCACCACTCTGGTCCTCAATGTATCCACTCATATTCTTTCCCACTCAGAACCCCTTCTCTGTGCCTAGAGAGACCAGCTGAATATCACTGATGATGCTCACAGAGGCAGCTGTATGCTAGTGCAATGGGAATTTGAAGTCCATAGATATGATATATACAGTAGTAGTTAAATCATACCTCCCAAGTGTCTTTCTTTGAGACCCAAATCCCTCTGTCTCTCTTTCCCACCCTGGTGTCCCTCTTTTTAGGAGATCTGACTGTATGGTGTGTGCATTTAAATGTATCAGATTGCTACATGGCAATAAACCTCACATTATTGTTAGTTTAAATAAGACTAGTTGAAGAGCCCATTACACGGGCCACAGTGTCACTGCCAGCTGGTCACGGGGCAGTCATGCTCAGTAGAGACTGCCCACGCCGCGGCTCTTACAGTGCCAGCTGGTTGCGGAGCAGTCATGCTCAGTAGAGACTGCCAGCGCCGCGAATGATACAGAGCAGGACGCTACTTCGGAGTGCCCCACTCTACATCAGCCTCGTAACGGGCAGGCTGTACTGCGCATGACTGCGTCATTACACACGTTTTAGCGAATTATTATATAGGATACTTTAGTCTTGCTTTAAACCATTTATTCACTTTCAAAAAAAAAAAAGGTATCAATAGCTCATGAAACTACCCAAAAAGTCCCTGTATGGCCCACCCATCAGCCACACCCCCAGCCTCATCCCATAAAAGGAAAGTGTCCATCTCTGACCATTTGAAATGTTGGAAGGTATGGTTAAATATTAATTTTGGAAAACCAATTCATACAGAATTGACTCATAATAGGCATTTTCTGGGCAGATTAAGGTAAGATCGCGTGTATAATATGGACATGTTAGTGTTCCTTTAATTGGCAAAAGAGAGCAAACGAGATTTACTGTTCCTAAGTGGATGCCATCCAATAATACAAGCTATTAAGTGCTGGTTATTCTTGGTATGCTTTGCTCAATCTTTTGGCTTTGTTTAAAAAACTGAACAAAAGTTTGGAAATAAAAGTGTGTTCAAACCTTCAAGTACATCAGACTTCATTAACTACCCAGGAAACAGCCAACCTCAGATTCAAATTACACAGTGATGAATGAAAATAAAAGTATTATCTAGTGATTAGAGTAGGACTATGAATAGGTTTCCCAGCTATGTCTGCTAAATGGGCTCTTGACTCAAGTGATTGTACAGTCTACATTTGACTGCAGTTCTTGTTATCAGAAAGGCACATAGGCTCATCCACAACAACCACTACTCTCGACCCTATCCCCTGGCTTCACTATAATCTTAACCACTTTCTTAAAAAAAAAAAAACTTATGCCTTTTTTTCTTTCTTGGTTAAGTCAAATAACCTCTTTTTCTTAGAAACAACTTTAAGAGAAAATAATTACAATTTACAAACATTTGCACAACATTAAAGGAATAGATATATAACTAGCATAACGCAATAGATATGTAGATAGAAATAGATATATTTAAACTAGCGTAATGCAAATGCCACGCATCCCAGAATACACTATGCTATTCCTGTAGTTCAGAGGTGAAAAATTGGGTTAAGGCTTCGTCTTCTGATCTGATTGGCAACTGGTAATATGGGGGCTGAACTGGGACAAACTTCCTCACTTCTCAAACCCTGTATTATTAATGAGATTGTGCAGAGACAAAACTCACACTTAGCACAATCACGGTGATAATATTGGGTTTGTTTCATTGTGCCAGCTCTAATAACAAGTGTAACAGCACAGGCTCCTCTGTCACATTTCTCATCACCGAGTAGAGAGAAGCAAGAGACTGGTGGTGATGCCTCAGAGGGTGATGGAGCTGGTGATGTAGAAGAAAGCACGACAGCCTTCTTGGCTGAATGCAGTTTAGAATGCGAATGAGGGATGCAATTGGGGATAGGCATCACCATCACCACCAACAGTGAGATTATGGAGTTGCCATCAGCGTACCTCTTGCTGCTGAGATGTCTGAGACAGATGTACATCTTTCACAACTCTTTGACTTATGAGCAGGCTAGTGTGTCACTGTCCACCATGGCCATTGGATTGGGTAGTAGCAGTGATATGGAACAGGTAGCTGTAGAGTAGCTCAGTAGTGTGTACTCGTCTTCCTTCTCACAGCACTATTGCTGGTGCTGAGGTAGCTCTACCTGCACCAGCCATTGCAGATAAATCTGGAGAAGAACATTCTTCTCCACCTCTCCCACACTAGAATAAGGGGTGTGGGATTATTTTTCCCTTGGGGCAGGCACAGTGCAATTTTCACCAACTGCACTGAGCGCAGTATGCAACCAGGTAGTGAAGGGCACATCTGCCATAATAAAGCTATATATGCTATATAACAGCCCTGATGTAAGTGGAATGCATGTGAAACTAACCCTACCCCCAAGAATAGGAAGTCAAATGCTGTTGTCACTGTGGCCCTTGTCCCTCCCCAGCAGAGCAAAGAACATGAGCAGAATTCCACAGAAAGGCAAGAGAAACCTTCTACCTGCCTGGAATGTCAACACTGACAATAATATCTGTGTCCTCATCTTTTGGTGGTAGGGTCCAGGTCCAGAATAATATCCACATTGGTAGATTCCCTCTGGCACACTCAAGGCCCTCCTCCTAATAGACGCTGCCACCACTGCTGCCAGTACCACCCCCATCTGACAGTAACTCTGCAAATGTAAGCATCTGACAATAGGTCTCCATCCATTGCACCTAGTGTGGTGCACTGATCACACATGGCAATGTGGTAGAGACCAATCGAATCAGAGAGCATGTGCAGACCTTGGGTCCTGCAAAATATACCAAACTCATGTCATGGAGGGTACATTACTTGTATAGAGTGTTGTAACTTGTGAGTCATGGTGAATCTGGTGATTTGACCAGATGAGTCTCTTCAGCAGAGCCGAAATCACTACTTTTATGAAGAAATACTTAATTGGAATGGTCTACAAAGTGTGCATGGTTTGCAAACACACTTTGTAGAACATTCCAATGAAGTAGTTCTCCATACATTTTGAGATTTCGGCTCTGCTGAAGAGCCTCCATCAGCTGTAAGCTAGAGCACTGACATATGAGAAAGGGGAGGGGGGATTTAAAGGGGAACTTTCACCTCAGAACATTTTTTTACCAACTCATTAAACAGTTAAACAATGTTGGGAAAGGTGCTTCTTTTTTTATTTTTACATACTTAGTAAGATATTTGATGTTCAAGCCGCGCACTTCCGCATTCTGCGGCATGGTATCTGCGGCACAGCTCTAAGAACAGTTTAATTTTCCTCCCACCTCCCTCCCAGCTTCCCCGGGGATCGCGTTCACGCTTCACTTCTGTGTGCTGTGAACAGCTCCTAGCATTACAACAAGAAGCGATTAGCATTATACTGAGGTTGCAACCTCAGTATAATGCTAATTGCTTCTTGTTGTAACGTTAGGAGCCATTCACAGAACACCGAAGTGAAGTGTGGATACTGCTGGGAACTTGCTACTGGGTTCTAGCAGAGTTTCTCTCTCTCTCTCTCTCTCTCTCTCTCTCTCTCTCTCTCACTCTGTGGCTCACAGAGCCCACCAAACACACTGGGTGATGGTTCACTTATACCAAATTGATAATAGGGACATGCATATATATATACCTGGGCACCGCGGCCAGAGGATGGGAGTGTCTTAGTTATGCTAGCTTAATCAGGATGATTTGAGTTGGTGGGACAAGGGGTGGGGTTTACATTTAAATGGCCAGGGAAGTAGGAGGAACAAGGTGGGAATGGGCGGAACGGGTAAGAAAGTGTTCAGAACAGATGGGAAGGTGGGAGACCAAACTCACAGAGTTGAGGAATCAGTCTCTGACTCCAGAGACCCTGGATTTTAGTCTGAAAACTGGAGCCTCCAGACAGACCCGGAGAGTTCCCAGGTATGCATATATGTTGGTGCTCCTTTAATATATTTGAACATTTCTATCATATCACCCCTCTCCGTCCTCACTTCCAACCTACACATATAAGGTTCTTCGAGCATTCTTGCCATGATGACCCTATCGTGGGGGACAAATGAAATAAATGGACATTTTGGCCCATATTTATAAAACCAAACAGAGATTTTGAACCCTTTGAATTCTAGAGATGTCTCCCATGTATTTTGTTACAATGCATTGGAGACCTCTCTAGTATCCAAGGAGTTAACAGCTCAATTTAACCCTTTGATTGCCAGAGGGGCACGGAACGCATTGACCTCTCTAGCATTCAAGGAGTTAACAGCTCAGTTTAACCCTTTGAATGACAGAGGGGGTACGCAACGCATTGCAGAGCAATGCGTTGCTTACCCCTCTGGCAAGCAAGGGGTTAACCTAATAGGAATTTGTCCCCCGTGGTGCAGTTGATTTACTCCAGCTGTCTTTATAAATATGAGCCTTGGAGATGTTTTTTTTACTATGTTGCATTTTGTCTTTTGCAGAATTTACCCATTTCCTTTCTCTACGGTTACTGCGGTTAAAGCGGAACTAACACCGCTAACAAAGGTTGTCTTTAATAATTCCCTATCTGGTGACTAGCTGCTTAGTAGCACTAGTCGCCAGAATTATTACCTCTTCATGAAGAAATTTGAAGTGATCCTCGGCTGACAGGCAGGACGGAGCACGGACATCTTGCCCTAGTGACATCCGCGCACCTGCTCTGTCAGTCCCAGACGGCTGTAGGAGGCGTTGCTAGGAGCCATTTGGTTCCGGAAGGGACTGACAGAGCAGGCGCGCGGACGTCACTAGGACAAGATGTCCACGCTCCATCCTTCATGTCAGCCGAGTATCACTTCAAATTTCTTCATGAAGAGGTAATAATTCTGGCGACTAGCACTACTAAGCAGCTAGTCACCAGATAGGGAATTATTAAAGACAACCTTTGTTAGCGGTGTTAGTTCCGCTTTAACCTTGCTCCGCAGAGAACTGAATGGTGACGTCACCAGAGAAATCTAAAAAATGGAATTACCAGTGAATGGATGAGTCTTCCAACAAACTAAATAGCTTTTGTTTAATTGAATACTGGATACTATTGCATGGAGCAAACTTGTATGTAGGTGACACATCCCCTTTAATACGTCAGCCTAATGGACTCCAGGACAGCAATTCTGGGGCAACACAACTGCCCCATTAGGCATAGGGTGACCACCTGTCCCTGATTACCCAGGACAGTCCCTGATTTTGAATGTGTGTCCCTTGTCCCTGATGACAACTTCCTGGGACAATAAAAAGTCCTGGAAAAAAGACTCCAGAGCAAAGAGGTCTAAACACTAGAAGGAGAACATCCCATTGCCTACTGTGACAGGAAGTGACGCCTCTGTTGGACTACAAGAAAATGGCCTCCAGGCAGATCGCTAAACACTGGAGAGAATGGAGCCTTCATCCTGATATCAAACAGGAGCTGCAATACAATTTTGTAGTAGTATAAGGCTAGTCTAAGGCCGTGAAGAACCTGTTCTTGTAGTCCACCACAGTCATCACTTTCTGTCACAGCAGTCAAAGGGCAGTTCCCCCTCTAGTGTTTAGAACTCTGTGGTGCGCCAGATAAAGAGCAGGCAGTGTACTTATGTCTGGTGATGTACAATGACCTCTTCTGCGTGACTGCACTAAAGCCGAGGACAAGTATTCTGCTGCTCTCGTCTCTGCAGTATCCCTGAATGGCAGACTGGATATGTGGTCACCCTAATTAGGCAACAAATAAACAATTCTAGTTCCCTCCTCCATACACATAACATTCAGGACTGACTGAAGATGTTGTCTCAAACAAAAAAACAAGGTAAAAATTCATAGAGGTCATTAGGATTTTCTGGCCATAGTAAGGTAAGCAGGGGTTATTATTAGCAAATATCAGTTCTTCTCTCTCCCCTTGGATTCTGTAGAAGTCTCCAGTGCATTTCTTTGCAAACCGTAGAAGAATAGCTTCCAAAGGGTTAACATTGTGGATCGGTGGTGTGTGTGTAGGGGGGTGTCCCTTAACGCATACTCATCTGTTGTGTAATAGGAGGCAAGAACAGTGAGTTGCAAGTAAGGAACATTCTTTAAGGTTATACTGTACTTTGTCTTACTTTTCTCAAAAACAAATACTACAAATTCTTTGCAATCTGACACTTTGCTATATTTTCATAGGTCATCTGAGTTTTAGGCCCTGTTCAAACAGGAAGAAATTGATTAAGGCTCCATAGGGGCCTAGGCAAGATACAAATTTGGGATCCCAGATCTCTTGATCTGGTGATTCTGACACAGAGTAACATGTCTCCCAAGTGTCCCTTTTCAGGAGGGACAGTCCCTCTTTGAGACCCAAATCCCTCTGTTCCTCTTTCCCATCCTGGTGTCCCTCTTTTTAGGAAATTACACTGTGTGTTGTGTATATTATTGTATCACATCTCTCCACAGCAATAACACCCACTTTAAAGCAGAACTACCACCCCTTGTAAACTTTGCCCTAATAATTACCCATCTGGCGACTAGCTGCTCAATAGCACTAGTCGCCAGAATTATTACCGCGTTATTGAGAATTATATACTGCTCTGGGACTGACAGCCAGGAAACAGCACTTTCCATAGTGATGTCTGCGCGCCTGTGCTATCAGTCCCAGCCTACTCTAGGAGGCGTTGCTAGGAGCTGTTCGGTACCAAAAGGGACTGACAGCGCAGGCGCACAGACATCACTATGGAAAGATGTCTGCGCTGTTTCCTGACTGTCAGTCCGAGAGCAGTAGGAATTCTCAATAACGCGGTAATAATTCTGGAGACTAGCACTATTGAGCAGCTAGTCACCAGATGGGTAATTATTTAGGGCATAGTTTACAAGGGGTGGTAGTTCCTCCCTAATGTATGTATAAACTTCAGTATATGCGTTTATAAATTAGTCTGTGTAAATAAAATACTTTGGTCTTGTTCTAAATAATTTATTCAGTTACACAAAGAGGTGTGAATGTGATATGAAATAGCCTTAAAATTATTCGGCAATACCACACCCACTATCCATTCCCCCAGCAACACATCCTAAAACAAGAGAGTCCCTCTTTGGTTATTTGAAATGTTGGGAGGTATGGTGTACTGCTAGCAGGTACCAGGATTGTAGCTTTAATGGAATTGGGAGCAACTGTATTGTGCTGGTCTCTTTCAACAAAAAGTCATCTGACACAAGTTGTTGTCTGTGACCCATCACTTGCAGCCAGGGAACCCTCATATTGAAATGGGCCCTAGGCAGTAGCCTAGGTTGCCATAACGGATGCTCCAGCTCTGCACACAGGGGTCATTAGAGCAGCATTATTAAACCTTTGAATGCCATAGGGTGGCACCCAAAGGGTTAACAGTACTCTGAAAGCACCAACATGAAACCCACTGCAAATTATACAAGTTGATTTTCACTCTTTTTAATGCACCTGAATGCAGTATGCCAGAGGTGTAACTAGAAGCCTGCGGGCCCTGGTGCAAGAAGCGCCATGGGCCCCCCCGGACCACAATCGCCCCCCCCCCCTCGACTATATTTGCCCCCTCCAAAATGCTCTTATCTCCTACCTCACTGGAGTGGCAGGAGCCCGGAGAGGTGTGACGATCTCCTGTGCGGTCCTCTTCAGTAATGCCATGCCAATGCCAATGCAATGCCAAACGGAGATCGCGAGCGGCCGGGCCCCCTGGAGCGATGAGCCGGGTCGCGGGTGCGACCCCGGCGACCCCTATAGTTACGCCAGTGCAGTATGCTGAAACTTGGATGAGTTCATGAATTGAGCATGCCCAAGTGACATCAGGCCTGAGCTGCATGCTAAGCTATAGGATATCTAAGCAGATAGTTCACATGCTGTTTGTAAACCTCCATTGACTGGTTGTCCTACACGGGCATCATCCAGTACTCATACCTGGGAACTTTCTACTATGGAGCACCCAGAGAGGGCTCATGGGCTGGGAACTCATGGGGGAATATGTAGAATAGTGTGGAAGTTACAGATTCCTAGCTCAATTTTTTCTGGGTAAGGCTCAATACTTATCAGCACTCCCCCATAAGACCAATTTTCGAGCTAACCAACTTCTCTACGGGAGGAGAATAAACATCCAAACTGATTTATACGGGGCTGTTAACCCCTTGAATGCTTAGCAATGTCTTGAAAAACTCTTGCATTACAAGGGGTAAAAAGTCCCATTTAATTAAATAGGAATTTGGGGAATTATTTTTGTTCCCTTGTGGTGAAGCTGTATTGATGCAGAAATGCTCATGTTTTTCTCTGGAATTCATATGGAACATGCCATTTCACATGATATACCTCTTGTGAAACAGGTGGTCTTTTGCTTGTTACTGTTTTTAACCAATCGGATTGCAGCAAAATCAATCATGTGATGTCCAGAAAAGAGGGGGAAAAATCCAACTCTCTTACCCCCATTGTACACCTCCACATTAGCCTGACCTTCACATATCCCCCATAATTGTCCCCTACACATTGCCCATCCATCTCCACATTAGTGATTAGCCACCTCCACATTCCCCCATTGTCCACTTCTATATTGCCCCCATTGTTCACTTCCACATTGCCCCCAATGTATCCACTTTCACTCCATAATGCCCCAAATTGTCGACTTCCACATTGCATCCACTTCCACATTGGCCACCCACCTCCACATTGCACGCCTAATGCCCCATAGTTCAACTGTCATCACCCATTACTACATCACGCTCCTCTTCCTGAGCTTGTGCACATCTTCTGGACCCGGCCTGAACTCAACCTGCAAGTGAGGATGTAGTGACTGGGTTCTCAGGGGTTGGTCGGGCCCCCTGGAGTGACGGGCCCAATCTCTGTTGCGACCCCGGTAATTACGCCACTGCAAACAGGTCTCTCCAAGGGTCAGGGTGTGTGAAGAAGGTAGAAGAGCCTTTTGGCAGTTTAGTATTATGTAAGCAGGAGAGAAGGACATCTCTTTCCCACTCTGCCTCACTTTGTCTCTGTCCTTCTCCCTAGCTTTGTCTTTTTCATTCTTGTTTTCCATCTTTCATTAATTCCACACTGGCTCTCTCCTCTCCTTTCTCCCATTTTCCTGCAGTACCAATCTCTCCCCTTCTTTCATGTTCTCTACACACTATCCAGCCCTACTGCTCCCAGTACTTCCCTATTGCATGCTTCCCACACTCCTCTTGTCCCTCTCTCCCCCCTCCCATTATCCATTATCTATTAGTTCCAAATTGATTCATTTGGATCCAAAAACATTTTTGGGTCTTCCATACCGATTTGTGAAATTAATTGTTGATGTTTCACACATCCCTACTCCTCAATGGCACTGTTGTAATGGCAGTCTGTCTAGGGCTATTGTTTGTCATAGTAGCAACACCCTTAAAGCAATAGTAATGTTCCACAAAAAAAAGCATCACTGATTAATCATCATAATATTTGGGCCGTGGAGAGCTTTTTTCAATACAGTCAGAGTTGTAGTTCAGGAGTAATTGAATGATAAAGTATCCCCCTTCCACCCCTTTTATCTAGTGTAAGCCGCCTCTCCTCAGATGTAGGATCTGGTCTTGGGACCAGACAGATCGCAGCAAGGGACAGTCTTCTTACTTTGAGCATAAGGAAAACCCTGCCCCCTTGACAGGTTTTTTGGGTTTTTCATTATGCTCACTGAAGATTGTCCCTCTCTGTGATCCATCCGGACAGTTTTGTTGCTCTGAGGTGAGCAGTGTTACATCAGTAACAGGGGCGGGAGGGGGATACTTTATCATTCAATTACTCTTACACACAAAAAATTCCAAGCGCTTATTTCAACAGATAAAAATTGTTTTAAAGTCAGTATAGAGAAAAGAGACCTGTTTATTTCTTATAAGTCCTTAGTGTCCCTTCTCAGCAGTCCAGCTTGATCCTTCAAAGGCCTCCAGTCTGGCCTTTACTCCACGTATACAGTTCCTCCAAAAAAAGAAAGCACACACAATCTGAGTGTAGACAGCAAAAACCTTAAGTTTGTTTTTTGGGCCCTTCACCGAGTGAGTTTAATCCTTCTCACCTCCTTCACCATGGGAATCACCTTATAGATCAAAGTAGGTATTTGACTCACCTTTAATAGAGGCAATCCAGCCTCTTGGTGTAATCGCCTCCACTGGATAACCCCCAGTGACGGTACCTTGGCATCAGCTGACCTCTTCTTTACCCCTCCAGTTATTCCGGCCTCTCCTTAGACTATTTCCTTTCCGGTTAACCTCCAATGTCTTCAGTCCTCTATTCAGGACTTTACATATGTAACCCAGGACCTGTCTAAGGGACCTAACTGAAATAATACTATGGGGCTTGGACAAGCTCAAATATACAAAAATATTTATTAAAAAATGAAATAAAACATATATCTGCACAAATCCTTAAAAACAAAGATATTCTATTTGTACAGCCCAACGCGTTTCACGGCTCACACCGCTTCATCAGGGGTCTTTAATTACTCTTGAACTACAACTCTGACAGTATGGAAATAACATTCTCCATGGCCCAAATACTATGAAGATTAATTGGAGCTGTTTTTTTGGTGAAACATTAATAGCCCTTTAAATGGCAGGCCATGGAGGACCAAAAATGCATGTTTATATTTTTAATGAAACATCTCAGGACAGTGGGAGTACATTTGTTTTACTTATCAGGAACAGCCCTACAATCTATTTATATTCCATACCATGCAATACCTTTGATGCAAAGTTAAATACCACCAGTTATTTATAGGGACAAAAGTGATATGTATTTAGGCGCAATACTTATTTTAATATTTCCAGTTTCTGGGATACAGATGAGTAATGGAAGAGACTACAGAAAATGCAACTCTTCCATCGAAAGATGGACCAAGTCTCAACGTGTCATGAAAGTCCCATCACTTCCATAAGCTCCCTGATCACAGTTGGGAGAACCAGTTTTTCTGCTTTGAATGTTACCATAGATATGCATAAAAATGACTTAATTCTATATCAAAGCCTTGGCATGACTGACTGTGAATCAGACAGTGAGACTGACGCATTAAAATGAACTGGAATAATTACTATGCATACCAACTGCACCATAGGTATCTAATAAAAGAGAATTGATTTTAAATTGTGGCTTTAAACATTTTAATATTATAGATGTTTTCATGCCTTTCTTCTCAATATGTTGAAGAGCTCTTTTGAAGTCAAGGGGTTAAAAGCCCCATTTAAAGCGGAACTATCATGCTTACATAAGGTATCCCCAATTAATTGTTAATATCTTTTTAATCATGGAAACAGCGTAATAAACTTTAAGTGCCGACATGAGTTAGAATCACAACATCAAATGTAACTTACATCAGTGAGACAACGCAGACATCTTGCCAAAGAGCGATCTGTGCGCCTGAGCTGTCCAACCCTGTCTCGTCACCGATAGATTATTTGCCAAAGGGGAGCTGCACTGTACCTTAAGGTACAGGCAGGAATAGACAGTTCAGGCGCACTGATCTCTGTTTGCCAGGATGTCTGTGCTGTACTACTGATGTACGTTTCATACAATGTTAATATTCTAACTCATGCCTGCACTTAAAGGGATAGTAATAGTTAATTTTAAGTTGATTTAATATTGTAGACATGAAAAATGGTTAACATTGAAGTAAGTCTTATCTCTCAAACCTTTATGGTTTGAGAGATATAACTTGCTAAAGTTACTTTTTCCTGGCTGTTTCACTCAAGTCTGCCATCTAGCTGACAGTTGCAGATTCAGGTCATTAGACCAGACAGAGGCTCTTCAGCAGAGCTGAAATCACGCTATTTAGAAATAAATACATAATTGGAACGGTCTACAAAGTGTGCTTGCAAACCAGGCACAGTTTGTAGACCGTTCGAAATGAAGTATTTATCTTTAGATATCGTTATATCGGAGCTGCTGAAGAACCACATCTGGTCAAGCGACCAGAATCTGCTTCTGACAGCTTTACAGCTCGTCAAGCAGAAAGGGGAGGGAGCAGAGAACTTTATTTTCCTATATCTCTCTAACCATAACGGTTTGAGAGATACAAATAAGTGCAATTACTCTCTTTTAGTTGTATCTACCATATAGTTAATACTTTTTTTCTGACATTACCATCCCTTCATGAAAGTATATTATGCTATTTCCAAGATTAAATCAATGCGAATTTTGGAATTTTTGATTTGTTGCCAAGGACAGATATATCTGAAGAGCTCCTAGGCAAAATCATCCATGGTGCCCTTAACTCCACCCATGGCCACACCCCTTCTCCTCATAAGACCCCCACCCCTAGCCCAATCCACTTTTGTTTGGTACAGAAAATACTTTTTCCCTATAACTTACTAGCAGAAAGAAATGTATTAACCCTTTGGTGAAGCAATGCTTTGGAGAACTCTCTAGCATCCATGGGGTTAAATAATGACCAGCATTAGGATTGTTCTGGCTGCACCTACAACTCAGAATGTGGGTGTGGCCAACACAGCTGAGATGCCCCTCAGAGCTTGGTACGCTAGGCAGTTGCCTACTTTGTCTACTTGGAGATCTGGCCCTGTGTGCTGCTTATAATACAGTTGGTTTGCCCTAGAATTACCCTAGTGCTTTTTGTACATCAGCTTCACTTATGTCTCTTTGGTGTATTCATCTGTGCCCAAAGGATACCACCAAACTCATAGGTTAGCAGCTAGAAAACCAGTGGCTTTCCAGCTGTTTTTGGGCTACAACACTCATCTTAAACTGGCTTATGGCCAAATGAAGATGATAGACGTCATATTCCAACAACAGCAAAGTCAGAAGCAGCACAACAATACTTCCCAACCAGGGTTCCGTGACGCGCTGATGCTCACTGGACATCCACACAGGGTGCCCATTCCTTGTATGGAGACTGTCAACTGTGTGACTATTGAGCTGCAAGTGACTGGTTGTGGAAATTGCTCTATACTCTATGCTCTTTATTCTCATTCTGATTGTGGGACAAACAATAGGGTGAATGTACAAAGCTCACAGTGCAGATCATGTTCTGCACTAAAAAATGTAGCCAAAAACTCAAGTGGCTTTTCTCTGGGTTATTTACTAACTAGAGAGTATGATTGCTTTGGTGTATACCAGGGTAAACACTCTGCCAGCTTTGACTTAGGTGTGAACAAGCCCTGAACACCGTCCCTATAGACTGCTTTAGTGCATACAGGTGCACACACTACACCAGCGCTGGATTTAGAATGAACAAGCACTGAGCACCTCCTCTAAGACTTCATTGGTGTATACCAATGCACACACTATACCAGCACTGACTTTAATGTGAAGCTCTGAGCACTCCCCTAAGACTGCTTTGGTGCATACCAGTGCACACACTATACCAGTTCTGACTTTAGTCTGAACAAATAACACACAGAATGTGAGAGGCTTCTGGGAATGAACAACAGCACAATGGCCTGTTCTACGGCTAGTCACCACCCAGAAGCATCACGTTTTAGCTTTCTAGTGCCATTACAGAGGAGAAATTTCCACGTACATATTAGACTAATCCCACCCAAAAGGGCAGTCCAGTTCCAAAATGACGGGCAAGTCCCCCCTGCACGGGAACACCAGCTAACCCCCAACGTATGTTTAGGCCTAGTTGGGCCTCATCAGGAGGGTGCAGCTGGATTCCCTAGGCACTGAGAGCAAGGGGTCCACGTCTGGCTTATCCTTCACTCTTAGGAAGACCCCCAAAGAGTATTCAAAATTAAGGGTAATCCAGACGTGGACCCCTTGCTCTCAGTGCCTAGGGAATCCATCTGCACCCTCCTGACGAGGCCGAACTAGACCTAAACGAACATCGGGGGTTAGCTGGTGTTCCCGGTGTATATCAACGAACACCCTCCATTGACTTCAGTGTGAGCAATCTCTGAGCAGCTCCCCTATGATTGCTCTGGTGCATACCAGCACACACACTACACCAGCGCTAACTTCATTATGAACAAGCCCTGAGCACCGTCCCTACAGAATGCCCAGGAAAAAAGTATAAAGCTAAGCAGATTTCCTCTACCCCTTGTTAGTTTAATTGCGTTAAACAAGTACAGAAATTGCACGTCCAAAATGCCCATATATCCCCCTACACACACATACTGCCTTCCCTTTGAAGAAAGTAGTAAAAATGGGAGAATTTTCAGAATAGGTAGCTTAATTCGTACGCAATAGGCAGGCAGCGCCAGTGAATTGATTCAAGTTTCTGTTTTATTGTGGTATTGTATGAGTACGTGACCTTGAGTATCTTTTTCTCCTTCACTGTGTCCTTGACAAATGCCCTATGAAATGAGATTAAAAAATTAAGAACCACTGCTCCAGATTCTGTATCGTATATGCTTGGTCTTAATTTTTTTCATCTCATTTCATAGGTAATTTGTCAGGGACACAATGAAGGAGAAAAAGATACTCAAGGTCACGTACTCATACGATACCACAATAAAATAGAATAGACTTCCTTCAAAATTACTTCCTGGGAGGAAGTTTGCTTCAAACAGTGTTATTAAAGCCTATATACTCTTCCTAGGTCTATGTTCATGGTTCATTGGCTAAAAAAAAAAATCCATTTGTCCCAGTAGTCATGTATTTTTTGTGTTAACCCTTTGAGTGGCATTGGACAACTCTCTGGCATTCAAAGGGTTAACAGAATAGACATGACTATTGGAAAGCAATGCGTTGGGCACCCCATTGGTTAAAGGGATAGTAATGTTTCAAAATAAAAGCAGCTCCAATTAATCTTCATAGTATTTGGGCCATGGAGAGTGTTATTTCAATACTGTCAGAGTTGTAGTTCAAGAGTAATTGAATGATAAAGTATCCCCCTCCCGCCCCTTTTACCTAGTGTAACACTGCTCACCTAAGATGTGGAATCTGGTCTTAAGATCAGACAGCTGACAGCAAGGGACAATCTTCTTACTGTGAGCATAAGGAAAACCCTGACCCCCTTGACAGATTTTTCAGGTTTTTCCCTTATGTTAATTGAAGATTGTCCCTGTCTGCAAGCCGCCTGGACACCACCTTTCTGCTCTGAGGTGAGGGGATACTTTATCATTCAATTAGTCTTGAACTACAAGTCTGACAGTATTGAAATAACACTTTCCATAGTATTGAAATAACACTTTCCATGGGGGGGGGGCAAGGTTTTCCTTATGCTCACAGTAAGAAGATTGTCCCTTGCTGTGAGCTGTCTGACAGTACTGAAATAACATTCTCCATGGCCCAAATATTAATTTGAACCATTACTATCCCTTTAACACAGAAAAGACGTGACTATTGGGAAGCAATGATTTGGGCACCCCACTGGGACTCAAAGGTTAACACAGAAAAGACATGACTATTGGGAAGAAATGTACTGTGCACCCCTCTGGGTCTCAAAGAGTTAATCTTTTAATGACCAGCCATGTATGCAACGTACTGTTCTGCAATGTTTTTCACATGCCTTTGATCCTTAAGTGGTTACGACTGGGAGTTTCATTCTTGTTTTGCTGTTTCTCATATGTGAAACATAATCATATCTCAGTCCTTGCGTTACAACAATACTCTAGGTGCCCTTAGGCTGTGTATCGTTCCTAAAAATAATACTTGTGGTTTCTAATAGGATTAGGTGACATTTTACAGAAGCTCACAGCTCCATTCATCTGAAGATTTTCTATTAATCCCCAAACATCAGATTTTCCAGCCTGTTGTATCTGGCACTGGCATCTGAACACACAGAAGCTTTCTGTAGATGATAAAATGCAGACAGATTCCTAAATCTGTCATGATATCAGATGATCACAATTACATAAGTCACATAGTTAGCGTCATAATTTTATCTTGAAGGCTTCGTAACCATTTGAGTGCCGAAGAGGTGATGCATTGTGTAGCACTTAATGGGTTAAAATTAACAATCTTAAAGGGATAGTAATGTTTCATAATAAAAGGAGCTCTAGTTAATCGTCATAGTATTTGGACTTTGGAGAGTGTTATTTCAATCCTGTCAGAGTTGTAGTTCAAGAGTAATTCAATAATAAAGTATCCCCCTTCCACCCCTTTTAGTGATGTAACACTGTTTAGCCAGAGCAGAAGGGAGGTGCCCAGTTAGACTGCAGAGAGGGACAATCTTCAATTAAGATAAGGGAAAAACCTGAAAAACTTGTCAAGGGGGGCAGGGCTTTCATTGTTCTCATAGGAAGAAGATTGTCCCCTCTTGTTATCTGCCTGGTCTATGAACTGCATTGAGAAGAGATGGCTTACACTAGGTAAAAGGGGCGGGAGGGGAAACTTTGCTTGTGAATATCTCTCAAACCATAAAGGTTTGACAGATAAGACTTATATCATTCTTCATATTTTTTTAATGCCTGCAAAATAAAATAAAGTTAAAACGAAGTATTACTATCCCTTTAAAAAGTAAGCAGCGTAAGCTTGATCACATTCCCTTAGAACTGTGGTTTTCAATATGTGTTCTGTGTAATCCGGGGGTTTCTTGAAGACGTATAAAGGGTTCTACAGAACGAGATTAAGTAACATAGTAACATAGTAAATTAGGTTGAATAAAGACACAAGTCCATCAAGTTCAACCTTCTCCTCATACCCCAGTAACTGAGAATTTTATAGCTTTCCTGCTACCAGTTAAGTTAGTCTTTATCTGACCTTCCTGATCCGCCTACTGATAAACAGTATAACTCTGTATGTTCCCTTTTGAAAGAAATGTATCTAATCTTCTCTTAAATGTATCCATTGTATCTGCCATAACCACCTCCTTAGGCAATGAATTCCACAATTTAACAATGGCAAACAGTGGAACTAGGTTGGGGAGAACATTAGTGTATATGACGTTATGTGAGTAACAATGGATGTGTGGAAGACTGAACATTTCAAAGTGTTCATTTTAACTTAGAAACATGGATGTTGACAGAGGATAAGAGCTAAGCAGCCCATTCAGTTTGCCCATGTTCCTACCTAGATGAAATGCACAGACTTACATAGTTTTCAGAATACACATTTCTATCCCAGGTATTTTTTTATTCCCATACTGTATTAACCACTGCCATTTTTGTTGGTAGGCTGTTCCATGAATGTATCGGCCTTTCCGTAAACTACTTCTCGCCCACATTCCATCTGAGTCTTCCACCTAGGATTAGATCATTCTTCTAATAAGCAATGCAAAATGTTGCCTAATAATTTATTGTTACATTTTTGTTACCAGATAACATCCTATATAATAATTTGCTAGGATGTTTGTCACGATGCAGTCATGCGCAGTAGAGACTGCCCGCGTTCGGGCAGTCTCTACTGTGCATGATTGCATCGCGTGAGTGAGGCGACGCGAGACTGAATCGCGTGGAGCAGTGAGATAGCGGCCTCTTAACCCTTTGAGTGTCAGAGGGATACGCAACGCATTGCTTTGCAATGAGCTGTGTACCCCTCTGGCACTCAAAGGGTTAACATTACCCGGACCTTGGCTGTGTACACGGGCTTTTACACTAGTTCAAATATATCTGACATTGACACTTTGTTAACCTCTTGAATAAGCAAGAGCTTTCCAGCATTATAACAACAATGCTTTGGAAACCTCTGTAGTATCCAAGGAGTTTACAAGTTTGATTGTTAGGATTCCAAGAGGATTCCATTTGAAATTAAAGATCTCCACCACAGCACAAGGCTGAGAAACACCGCCTTAAAACATTGGGTGGAGAAACTAGCTGGCACACCCCTGTGGTCCCTAAAGCGTTAAATATATTATTAGTGAGATGATCATTCTAGTGGTGATGTACAAGATTCCATGATAAATGTAGAGTTGGTTTTATATATATATATATATATATATATATATATATATATATATATATATATATATATATACACACACACACACACACAACTGCATGGGAGTTTTGTTTTGTTGTCTAATTAACCACGCTGGCAAAGCCTTTCTCCCCCTCCACTGGTCCAGGATTGAAGGAGCGGAGGGGGAGAGAGAAATGGGCATCTCTGTGCTACATTAAAAAAAATAGCCAGCCAAGGGAGGGCACCGAAACGTACTTTTTTTTAAGACGGGCAGGCTAACATTTTCTGGTCCCCCCTCCCCTGCTATGCCACTGACTTGGGCAGCAATTGGTGAGCTGGGGGGGTGGGGTGGGTCCCGATGCACCCCTAGAGAATGTGCACCCTAGGCCGGCACCTACAGGTGGCTCCGGCCCTGTTCCTAGGTATGTCTGTTATACCCCAGGCACCCATAGGCAAGGCATTCTAGGTGTATTTAGCACTGCCCATGGGCACACCCCCACTCTTAACATGAAATTGCCCCCAGTCCCATCCACTGTTTCCTAGCACAGAAAATACCCTTTCCTATCACGAGAAAGGACAAAAAAGCTACATCCCCTTGGTTCCTGCAAAGAGATCTCCAATGCATTGCTTTGTGATAAGTACTGCAATAATTACCGCAATGTGTTTGGAGATCTCTATAGCATCCAAGGGGTTAAATAATAGGCTGTATAAGGGTACATAAACGGCTGCAGGGACATTGCGATTGCTATGGCCACACCCACTATTCTGTATGTGGGTGTGGCCAGCACAGGTGAGGCACTCCTCAGAATTTGAAGCGCTAAGCAGTCGCCTAGTCTGCCTATTGGGAAATCTGGCCCTGAGAATGATTTCTAAATCTTGTTTCTGGGAAAGTGATTACCCTGTGTTGTCTGATATATGAGGCTCACATGCCATATCCCCCAACCTTCCTTCCTTGTTCCCCCCCAACAACCCAACAATGCACTACCAACCACATACACACACACACACACATACCTGTCTGACTTACACTTGTTAACACTAAGATAAAATAACGACACGTTGTGTAACCTTTGGTCTGTTTGTTCATTAAAATGCATGGTATGTGAGCATTTTTGACAAACTACAAAGTAGCCCATTCTTTATCACTGATCACCTCTTGAATTCTTGCTGCTCACTCATTCTTGCACAACAATGGTTGCGAATTCCATGAGCAGCAAGCTATGCAAAAAAACTTATATGACAGGAAAGCGCAAGTAAGTCTGTCAATAAAAAATTATTAATAAAAAACAGAGAATATGGTAGTACTATGGAGATCTCCAATAATAACTATATCATATACAAATTCTCATATATAACTAACATTCAAAAAAAACAACAATATAAAATATCATGTAATATAATCCGATTCCAAGTACCAATATATGATAAAAGTAGGTATATTGTAAGCAACATTCCAAAGTATCGTTTAAGCAATTTGTTAGTTCAAAAACCAGTTCTAATATGGTCTTTGCAACTTTGTTGTTAGAGCAAAAACAAGAGGTATAACGTTCTGTGTTAGAAGTGACATGTGGACGGACTGTGATTGTCATATCCCTGTCCTCAGTCTGGAGCAGTACCTTTCAGTGCCACTGTTTCCCCTTGGTGCTGTTTCAGGCTGCAGCTATCTAATTACAGAGGCCTGATTTTCTTCCCAGCTGGCCCCTATCACCTGCAATCACCTCTGTCCTATTTAGTGTACTCTTTCCCCTTGTTCTGGGCCAGATTATACTTGAATTCACACTACCTAGACCTTACCTCCCTCCTGTGTTCCTGAATTGCCTATGGCCATCCTGCATTCCTGTACTGCCAATAGCCCTCCTGTGTTCCTATATTCACTGTAGCTCTCCTGAGTCAGTGTTCCAGTGCAGGCCGTGCACCCCCTTGCACCCTTCGTGTTCCAGTGCAGGCCGTGCACCACCTTGTTCCAGAGCAGCTGTACCCCTTGTTCCAGTGCAGGCCGTGCACCCCCTTGTTCCAGAGCGGCTGTACCCCTTGTTCCAGTGCAGGCCGTGTCCCCCCTTGTTCCAGAGAGGCAGTACCCCTTGTTCCTTGAGCCCGGCTGCACCCCCAGAGTTCCATAGCTGGCTGCATTCCTTGAGTATCACAGTTGACTTGTCCCTGTTCCCAGTGGCCCTTGCTTCCCGTTCTCAATAGGTCCTGTCCCTAGTTTGGCCCATAGGTCCTGTCCCTAGTTTGGCCCATAGGTCCTATACATAGTATTCCTGAGTCCCTGCCCTTTTCAGTTTCTTTGTATATTTTGTCTTGCAGTGTTGTTTAATTGTCCATGTATGCATTTGTTAAATACATTGACTTCCCCCTTAATTGTGTTTGTGCTAGTTTCTTTGCTCACTGGGTTCTACTTTACTAATTTACTTTTGTGGCTGTGGTCAGCACCCCTTCCTCACCAGCAGCCCCATGACAGTGATGAAGTCAAATAGTGAAACAAATATGGTATTTCTCCCATCTATTACAATCAGCATGAGGTGAAATAAGAAATGTAGAATAGATTTAACTTAGCTGCTTAATCACTTCTCCAGCGGGCAGAATCCATATTGTAGTTGGCTTGTCAATTGGGTACACACAATCCTCTCCCGTCTTGTTTATGTGGCGTGTATACTATACACTTTTCGCGGGCAGAGCCGGGATCCCAATATATTGATAAGCGCCTTATCACTGTCCTTTCCCATCCAAAGTTCTATGGCCTAGATCTGTGGCCGTGTGTAACCAGCACAACAGCGAGCAAAGGCACTTTGAATAGGCGTATGATCGACTATAAATGTATCTCTTGATAATGATGGATATACATCACGTCCTTTCAACTGATTGTAGCAATATAACACAGAACGATCTCACATATATATATAACAAAAATAAGTCTCTAAAAACGTAAATCCTACGCGTTTTGTATCAGATAGATACTTCCGCAGGGATGGATAAATGAATAATAAGTCCGCTGTAGCAAAATCTCCATTTTTATATAATATATCACATAATGACTTGATTAATCCCATGTTAATCACCTGGATATGTTAGAATGGTTTGACCAATTCATCCTTAACCCCTAAAGAACCAACAAGAGGATGTATATGTCCAAAAAATTATTTGGTTAAAGGGAAAGTTCTAACACAGAACCAATATGTTAAATATAGTGTATAGTAAACCTATATAGTGAATGTACATAGAGTGTGATAATAGACCAATGATTCTCAGCTCCAGTCCTCGAGGCACACCAACAGGTCATGTTTTCAAGATATCCCTAATTAATCACAGGTGAATCAATCACAATGACTGAGCCACTAATTACTCCCTTGTGATTAAAGGGATAGTAATTCTTCATTTTATCTTTATTTTATTTTGTAGGCATTAAAAAAACATGAAGAGCGATATAAGTCTTATCTCTCAAACCTTTATAGTTTGAGAGATATTCACAAGCAAAGTTTCCCCTCCCCGCCCCTTTTACCTAGTGTAAGCCATCTCTTCTCAGATGTGGAATCCAGTCCATAGACCAGACAGATAACAGCAGGGGACAATCTTCTTCCTATGAGAACAATGAAAGCCCTGCCCCCTTGACATGTTTTTCAGGTTTTTCCCTTATCTTAATTGAAGATTGTCCCTCTCTGCAGTCTACCTGGGCACCTCCCTTCTGCTCTAGCTGAGCAGTGTTACATCAGTAAAAGGGGCGGGAGGGGGATACTTTGTCATTGAATTACTCTTGTACTACAACTCTGACAGAATTGAAATAACTCTCTCCAAAGTCCAAATACTATGATGATTAATTGGAGCTGCTTTTATTATGAAACATTACTATCCCTTTAAGCCCCTCTCACTGCCTGTCACATGCCTGCCAGCCTATTCCTATGACATCTCCCCTCACAGTGATAAGAACAACAAACAGTATAACGGTATAACAATATGAACAATACAAACAAGTAGCAATGTCAAACAGAAAAGCATTCTTGATTTGAGCACTGGGGTAGACTACCATAGCCTGCAGTGACATTGGGATTATTCTGCCCATTCTTCATGTCGCTGCAATAACTAGTAATAGGCAGTCAGTGTCTCTGTAATGGATTGGAAGTTTCACCACTCGGCCACTGGAAGTCACCCGTATAACGCTGAGAGCAGCGGAGACCTGGGAACCTCCAGAGGGTGCAACATAACTCTCCACTTGCGAAACAGGAGGCATCACACTATCTGCCAGTGGGGTATCAGTACTGTGTTCCCTTCCGGATCTCCACAGTCTAAGTCCAGGATAGCTTGGAGATGTCTGTGGTTCCTGTGAGTTACAGTTCCTATTTCTGTTAGGAGCGCATATGAACGTGGGTCTGGAGAGCGACATAACACAGTAGCTGGGGTCTTACATCCCTTTTCATCATCCAGCTTTATCCTGACGCTCTGGCCAGGGGAAAATTCCAGCAGAGGACATGTCGAATGTCGTCTGTTGTAGAAGAAACCATAAGTCTTCTTCACCACTGTATCCCTTTCCTGGACCTGCCAGGAAAGATCATCACCAGCAGGTACCTGAAGACTCCATTGAGGGACAGTGGTGCAGATCTGAGGGCCCAACATTAGGTGCGCTGGGCATGCACCAGTAGCCTGAATCAGGGTGACCCTGTAAGCCATCAAACTGGTATGGATCCTGCTACTTCATAATAAACTTTGTTGTCTGGACTGTCCTCTCAGCCGCTCCATTAGACTGCAGGTAGTGGGGGCTGGACATGGTGTGCACAAAGTCATACTCCTTATTGAACTTCTTAAACTCTTCAGATGCAAATTGTATGGCATTATCGCTTATGAACTCCATAGGAATGCCCTACCTATCAAATATGATTTTCAGGTGAGAGATAACACAGAGACTGGTCATGGAGGCTAGGGGTGCTATTTCAATATACCTCAAGTAGTAGTCCACCACTACCAGGAATCTCCGTCCTCCAAACACATAGGTCCGCAGCAATCCTTTGCCACAGACCCCTGGGCAATAGGTTGGTTATCAGGGGCTCTTTTCTCTGAGTAGGGCAGTTCTCCTGGAAAAAGTCACACTTGAGGATCAGGTCTGCGATGTCTGCTTTGATACTGGGCCACCAGACTGACAGGGCGGCTCTTTCCCTGAACTTGGTATTACCCTGGTGACTGTCGTGTAGTTGCTGCAACATCTCCTGCCTCAAATTGGCCGGGATGATAATCCTGTCCTGGAAAAGAACCAGACCATCCACTTCGGAAATATGGGCCTGTTCCATGTAGTATCTACTAAGGGATACACACGCTGATGGGTTCAACGGCCAGCCTTGTCATATGAACTGGACAGCATCCTGAAGAACAGTGTCCATTAAAGTTGTTTGCTTTATCCTCTCTAACCTGGATTCAAAGACTGGGATCAAGGACAAGACAGAGTCCACAAACAGCCAGACCTCATGCTCTGAATCTGGGGAGGTACCTGTCTCCAGGGGGAGTCTGGAGAGAGTGTCAGCCACTACAAGTCTCTTTCCAGGCACATGCAGGGCCTTGACATCGAATCACAGAAACCGCATCAGCAGTCGTCATAACGAGGCTTTATCCAAGTTGAAGGAGTTAATCAAGGGTGCCAGGGGCTTGTGATCAGTTTCCACACAGAAACACTCCAGGCCCAGTAGGTATAGCTCAAATTGCTCGCACCCCTGTTAGACACTCCTATGGGCATATTGCCTTTCGGTATCCATAAGGGATCACAAACAGAAGGCTACCTGGTACATCTCACCTTCATGCTCCTTTAACAGGACAACCCCCAGGCCATATCAACTGGCATCGGCACTCACTACTGTCTTCCTGGAACAGTTCTAAAACTTTAAAACGGGTGCAGACACTAGCATCTTCTTTACCTGCTCCAGGGCATTCTCTTGGGGCTCGCCCCAGGAACATGCAACATCATGTTTTAGAAGTTTGGTCACTGGGTGCAATATGGTGGATAGATCTGGAAGGAACTTGCCCAAGGAATTCATAAGTCCCAGAATCTGTCTGAGCTCCATTACATCTGTAGGGCTTTTCATCTCAGTAATTGCTTGCACTTTACCAGGCCTTATATCCCAGTTGCTGATGATGTGTCCAAAGTACTGCAATTCAGAATGTTTGAAGCAGCATGTATCCTTGTTCAGCTTAAGTCCTGACTGTCCGATAGTCTGCAGCACGGCCTGTAAACAGCGGCCATGTTCTTCTGCCGTAGAGCCATAGACCAGGATGTCATCTATGACCACAACTGTGCCCTCATGATCCTTTAACAGCGCGCTCATCTCTCGCTGAGAAATCTCAGTAGAGGAGGAAACGTCAAAGGGAAGGCGGCAGAAGGAGAACCTTCCAAAAGGGGTGATGAAAGGAGTCAACTTCCGTCTGCCTGGATCTAATGGATCTGCCAAAATTCACTGGAAGCATCCAGTGTAGAAAAGAATTGTGCTCTTGCCAGCTTGGGGTCGATATCCTCAAATGTAGACAGGATGTAGCGTTTTCACAGCTTTGTTCAGCCACTTTAAGTCCACACAGATATGAATTTTCCAATTTTTCTTTTTTTTTTCCTCTGGCACCAAGGGTGCGCCCCAGTCAGTGGCTTTGGTCACCTCCTTGATTATGCCCAGACTCAGCATTCGCCTCAGTTCTGCCTCCACTTTGCGCAGGATGGGAAATGGTACTCCGCAAGGTGCAGAGAGACTGTATGGTACAGCATCAGGTCTCAGCTGAATTCATACAGCTTCACATTTCATGAGGCCTATCTCCCAAAACATGTTGTTCTGTATCTCATTAATTCTGGAGACAAGGCCTAATCTACAGGCAACAGTACAGCCTAAGAGGCTGTTGGCACACTGCCCTTGTATCACATAGATCCAAAAGGTGAAACTCTTTGTCTTGTACATGCTGTGGGCAAGGAACCTACCAACGTAGTCCACCCACTCTCCTGTCCTGCGGATTCTCGTGGGTTCCAAGATGTGGCGGCGCGGTGATGTCTTAAATGTACTTTCAGATATAATGGCGAACTCTGCTCCAGCGTCAACTTTAAATTTAATGTTTGCCCCCATCACGGGGAGTTCCACATCCTAGCTGTCATCCAAATCTGGACATTGTGATACTGATCCAAGGAAGAGTTTGTCTTTGAAATACAATCTGCAATCTGCTTGTATCGCCTTAACTACTTCTATTTTGCACATAAACTCAAAATGATCCAATTGATTGCACTTCCTGTATCTCTTATTTCTAGCAGGACATGGGGTTTTCAGCCCATGAGTACGGTCACAGAACAGGCAACGTGATTTTAATACTGCATCATTGCTAGGCCCATCGGCAGCCTGTGGCCTACAGCTCACACCTCATCTCTCCTTAGTTGAGAGTGTAGCATTTTATTCACCATACAATCAGATCTCATACTGGCATTTGATACCTTCACCAGCTTACTTTGGCGTGCCATTCTGATTGCGGCACACAGTGTCAATTCCAGCTATAACTGCATCTACTGGCATATTTCAGCATCAGTTATCCCTATCACTATTCAGTTGCAAATATGCTCTTCCTTGGCAGACCCAAATTCATGGAACTCTGCTAGCTCATATAAGCCATGTATAAAAGACTCCACAGATTCCCCAGCCCACTGGATGCGCTTATGAAAACAGGCCCTTTCATGTATTACATTCCTCCATGGGACAAAGTGGGCACTCAGCTTGTCCATGACTGCATTAAAGTCATGTTCTTCCCCATCCCTGAATGTGAATGCATTATAGATGGGCTCTACATCCTTCCACCTGGAATACAGGAGGGAGTTAACCTGTACCTCACCAATCTCCTTAACCAGCTTGGAAGTGATGTGAAAAACAGGAGAATCTCTGGTGCCAAGCTGGCCATCCTGCAAGCTGTGAGAAATCACAGGTTTCAGGCAGCTGGAATTTGGTCATAGTGACAATCTTGCTGACATTATGTGTAGGTAAGTAGTTCTGACACCATGTCACAAATGAGAAACACCAGTGGGTAAAGTAGCAGTTGTTTTATTGCCAAAGAATACAGGAACACACTCTGAGGTGGTGGTGTCTCCACCAGTGCATCAATCCCCAGTGACAAGCCTAGCCCTGTTAAGTCCCTCCCACTTCCTGTCACATGCCTGCCAGTCTATTCCTATGACAGGGAGCTCTTAGTGTGATAAAGTTTCTTTAGATGAAAGCCACCACTGATGCACCACCTGTCACGGATGCCCAGAGGACTCAGAAGTCAGAACGTAAATATAAAATCACCTTTATTAAGGCACAGAACAAGGTAAAGAATGAGACAATAGAAACAGGCAGAAGGTTGGCAGATAAGCACACACTACTATCAGGTATAATAGGCCACCTAGACTAGACCAAACTGCTGAGACTAGTCTGGAGCCACTGGAAGTCTCTACAGGAGCTAAGGCTGGAGAAGGAACAGGAACCCCTCTGATCTTCTACCGCTGGAACTCGAACTGAAACAGGAACCGGATCCACCACTGAGGGTCTTCTACTGGTACACGGACTGGAACTAGAACAGGAGACTCAGACCAGTGACAACGGAAAACACCGACACTCGCCTGCTGTCAGTCTAGCTGGGAGGAAAGCTGACTGACGCCTGCAGTCAACTTTAGCTAGGAGCTGATCGCTGACTCACGCCTGCAGTCAGGGCCACTGAGGTCTAATACCAGACTCACGCCTGCAGTCTGTATAGGAGGGAGTCTACCAGGGCCCCAGGTCTGTGCCAGATGGATGTATGCAGGAGGGAGGCAATACTGAGACAAGCCGGACAGAGCCCCAGGACAGCACCAGATAGGATGGTCAGACGAGTCTGGTCATACACGGAGAGGTTAGTCAGCCAGAGCTGCAGGTTTGCACCAGATTGGATGTCAGACAAGCCAAGGGTCATACACGGAGCGGATAGTCAGACAGAGCCACAGGTCAACACCAGATCGGGTAGTCAGACAAACCAGGTAATACACAGAGCACACTGAAACACAACTGCACTGGAACACCACAAAAGGGCAACTGAAGTGGTGTCCTGGCAGTTTATCTACTAATTGCTCCACCCCCAAGAGCTGGAGCAAATAATGTAATGTCCCTTTAAAGAACCGGGTCACAACGTCACCAGGGAATCCCTTTGAAGCACGCCTGAGCTAGATGCGGCTGGAGCCGCCAGGGAGAGCAGCAAGGAGGCCGGTCACCCGGAAGAACACCAGGGCGCACCAGTACTCCCAACAGACGTGGCTAACCCGCGAGGACGCCGAGACTGGCTCCAAGGTAAGGGAACGCTTACACCACCATACTCACAATATAAATTTCCACTAGAAGTGGTCAGCTGGGGATTCAAGACGGTGCTATATATTATTTTTTTTATTTTTTCTATATTGTATATATTGATGTTTGTATAACTGTTACCTATTGTGTTCCTGACAAAGAACCATTGCGCTTTGAAACGCCTTGACCATAGGGCAACTGGTAGTTGTTATAAGACATCTTTTATCTTTTTAATAAATTACATTTTTCACTGCCACTTCAGCAGATCAAGTTTTTTATTTTTTATGAAAAGTGTATCTCCGTAGCAGGGCAACTTCCAATACCCTGCTTGCTTTTACCTGTTGTACAACACAGCCGGTTTGAACTCCAAAGTTTGAGTATGTTTATGAGCGAAGAGAGAGTGAAATATATCCATTTACTATTATGGTGGTTTGCGCCCCTTCTGGTCCTTTGTTTGTCTTTAAAATATATTAAGTTACACAATAGCTGTATGTGGCACTTTCATCCCTTTATCTATTCACATATATACTCTGGCTACAATATGTAAGTTATTCCTACGTATTATTACTAAAATAGTTTTCTTCCTCATTCAGAAAAGCACACACACACAGCTTAGCTCAGTGACGAGCAAGTCATATGTGTAGTAAGCAGATATTGGTGAGGATTTCACCTGTATCAGTGCATTACTGGAGCCCTCAGACATCAGGATAAATATTTAGGATGTCTAATCAGGTATATTATACAGCATGAAAACACTGACTGCTCTGTATACTATATATACTGGTCTAGAGGAAGAGAGTTCCCTTTGCTCTCTTCTTCCAGTCTTGAATGCTGCTGGGTACACTGTACCATTATCAGTGCTGTCACTGTCCCAGACAATTATCTGTCTGTAAAGAGATCTGGAGATCACTATCAGACGAATAAAAGTAAAAAAAAAAAAAAGATAAAAACCACAGAAGTAATAAAAACAAATAAGTATGCTATGGAATTCTTTGTCTCGGGATGCTGTGCTTGCAGATAATGCAACTGCATTCAAAAAAGCAATGGATGCCTATGGATGCTTTTTTTTTTTGGCATGGGCTGGACTTGATGGACACATGTCTTTTTTCAGCCTTATCTACTATTTTACTATGTTAAGTATAGGTAATTTGACTTTGCACATATAAAGTCACATAAAGTAAGTTTATCACTTTAAGCATCATATCACTTTGTATGTCCTTCTTCTACCTTCAGACTCTTCCACTCCAGCCTTATATTTCAACTTTGTTCTTACCTCCGCTCCACATGAAGCTATCACACCATTCACCTTCACTGCCCTCACCAGACATTTAAACATCTTTCAAAACCACATATATGCCATATTGGCCATTTTTTACGTAGTTATTGAGTTATGTAGCTTCACAAATTATGAAAGTAAGGCATTCTGCATAGTCACTTCCTGTTTATAGACCTATATTTCCTCACTGACACTGCTCAACAATCCAGTTTTCCCCTGCACTGAATGGGTTAGATGGTAGCTAATGTGGAAGGCAATATAGGGCTAACACAGGAAGTGCCTGTATGGCAGGCCTTAATTTGCTTATCTATAAATCTAAATAACTCAAAAAGTAGTTTTCTAAATACAAAAGGGATAATACAACAGAGAGATGATTTTGAAATCTCTTTGAAAACCACCAACATTGTTTTTATGTGATAACGTCCCTTTAAAGGGATAGTAATGTTTCATGATAAAAGCAGCTCTAATTAGTCATCATAGTATTTGGACTTTGGAGAGTGTTATTTCAATACTGTCAGAGTTGTAGTTCAGGAGTAATTCAATGACAAAGTGTCCCCCTCCCGCCCCTTTTACTGATGTAACACTGTTCAGCCAGATCAGAAGGGAGGTGCCCAGGTAGACTGCAGAGAGGGACAATCTTCAATTAAGATAAGGGAAAAACTTGAAAAACTTATCAAGGGGGGCAGGGCTTTCATTGTTTTCATAGGAAGAATATTATCCCCTGCTGTTATCTGTCTGGTCTATGGACTGGATTCCACATCTGAGAAGAGATGGCTTACACTAGGTAAAAGGGATGGGAAGGGGAAACTTTGCTTGTGAATATCTCTCAAACCATAAAGGTTTAAGAGATAAGACTTATTTCGTTCTTCATGTTTTTTTAATGCCTACAAAATAAAATAAAGATAAAACAAAGTATTAGTATCCCTTTAAGCAATTCTGCCATACTAATTTTTACCTCTGAAACCCCATCTAACACCTAGGATTATCCCCTTATATCTTTAAACTGAATTAAAATCCTAGTTATTAGAGTGTTATTGTGATCCACAGTCAGTCACTTACACAGTACATTTGCCATTGTGATCAGTATTCAGGTTTGGAGAATGTATTACGAACCTACCTCTATCTGTGAGTCTCTCATTACACAATTTGACTAAAAGGGAAAGATTGTTCTTCCTCATCTCTGTAACTTCCTTCTCGTACTCTAAGCCCCACTTTATTTAATGTATTGCCTTCTTCAGCAAGTCACTGAGGCTGAAAATATATACATGCACAAATTTTAGCATTGTTGTTTCTTTGAAGTAGAAATAGCTCTTTTTTTTCAAAATTGTATATTACTCTAAAACATTCTTTAACCCCTTAAAGCGGAACTACCAACTTAGTTAAAGGGATAGTAATACTTCGTTTTAACTTTATTTTATTTTGTAGGCATTAAAAAAACATGAAGAATGATATAAGTCTTATCTCTCAAACCTTTATGGTTTATGAGATATTCACAAGCAAAGTTTCCCCCTCCCGCCCCTTTTACCTAGTGTAAGCCATCTCTTCTCAGATGTGGAATGCAGTCCATAGACTGGACAGATAACAGAAGGGGACACTCTTATTCCTTTGAAAACAATGAAATCCCTGCCCCCCTTGACAAGCTTTTCAGGTTTTTCTGTTATCTTAATAGAAGATTGTCCCTCTCTGCAGTCTACCTGGGCAGCTCCCTTCTGCCCTGGCTGAAAAGTGTTACATCAGTAAAAGGGGACAGGAGGGGGATACTTTGCTTGTGAATATCTCTTAAACCATAAAGGTTTGGGAGATAAGACTTATATCATTATTCATGTTTTTTTAATGCCTACAAAATAAAATAACGTTAAAACGAAGTATTACTATCCCTTTAAAGTTGCCTTGCAATAATTAGGCAGATGGCAACTAGATTAATAATAGTTATCTTACCTCTAAAAACTACACGAAGCTAATGAAATCCTTAATCTTCAAAGGGTGACGGCCAGGTTAGTGCAGTCTACGAGCCTGTGCTGTCAGTCCCATCCAGTTTGGGCCAGTGCAATGCTTCTGAAGAGAGACCTGGACTGACAGCACAGGTGCACAGACAAGATGTTTGCGCTGATGTCTGTCTTCTGGCCCCAGAAGATTAAGGTTTTCTGTATCGTCATGTAGTTTTTAGAGGTAAGATTATTATTAAAGGGATAGTAATACTTGGTATTTTATTTTGTAGGCATTAAAAAAATATGAAGAACGGTATAAGTCTTATCTCTCAAACCATTATGGTTTGAGAGATATTCACAAGCAAAGTTTCCCCTCCCGCCCCTTTTACCTAGCGTAAGCCATCTCTCCTAGCGTAAGACTAGACAAGTAGCAGAAGGGGACACTCTTCTTCCTATGAGAACAATGAAATCCCTGCCCCCTTTGACAAGTTTTTCAGGTTTTTCCCTTATCTTATACAAAAAAGACAGTCCTGCGCTCCTCTATAACATAAGTGCCCCGTATTTAGCATATGTAATAACTCTTAGTAAATCTAAGTGAAAATAAGTGAGAATTTCGTTATACAAATTGGCCAATCCGTGTGTAAGCTTACCACCAACGCCAAGGTATCTCACTTGGCGGTAAGTCTTACTCGAATACACCTATAAAGACCCTATCTAAATTAAAAACAGACATTCTCTGAAGATAGATGTTATAATAAACGCGTCAGTGGGGACCCTATAAATATAATTTTGATGTTTTTATTTCTTGTGGGTCCCAGTGTAGAGCAATTAAAAACAACAGACATACAACAAGACAAAAAAAAACAAAATAGGTGTAGAGAGTGTGTTTTCACTTTTGGGTTTAGGCCTAATGTTAGCGGGACTGGAGAACCCTCTCATTCCTTGCTGCTATCTATATTTCTAACTTTATTCTTATATTTAATTTATAATATGATATGGATATTTTATGGTGAGTAAACGCTGTGAGCTTTCTTCTCTTTTCTGCTTTTTCCTTTATCTTAATTGAAGATTGTCCCTCTCTGCAGTCTACCTGGGTACCTCCCTTCTGATCTGGCTGAGCAGTGTTACATCAGTAAAAGGGGTGGGAGGGTAATACTTTGTCATTGAATTACTCTTGAACTATAACTCTGACAGAACTGAAATAACACTCTCCAAAGTCCAAATACTACCATGATTAATTAGAGCTGCTTTTATTATGAAACATTAATATCCCTTTAAGCTAGTCGCCATCTGCCTAATTATTGTAGGGTGACTAACTAAGTTGGTAGTTCCGCTTTAATTTTTTATTGAATTTTTTTTACATTTGTGTTGATGCAGGGAAGGGCTGCAAATGGTCCAATATCTTGAACAAAAGTGTAAGGAATAATGGACAACTGTGTCAGGTACTCAGCAACAGAGAAAATGTCCATGAAATATTAGTGTTAGTCAAAACATTGACTCGAGCTGTAGTGTCTAATCCAATGGTTCGCAATCTTTTTTGCTTGACGTACCCCTAACATGCAATTTAGAACTTTCAGGGCATCCCTGACATATTTAATGTAATTTAGCAAGGGCATAATGTAGGGTACAGTACATAAATATACAGTTATTATTAGGTCTCACAACATGAACATATTGTGCATAACAATTTCCATAAATCTACACTTAAAACTCAATATTTGAATATTTGTCACAGTCTTCATAGAAAACATGTGGCACCCCAACTTGATATCCGTGGCACACTGAAGCTCCACAGCACACTGGTTGAGAATCACTGGTCTAATTTATAGATCCACTGAAAGAAATAGGCCGAGTGCCAAGGGCAGAGGTCAATGGGTGCCTTCAGTTCACGGGTTCAAAACAATGGAAATTACCCTTCTATTACCACCAGTTTGTTACCTTAAGTTTACACTTTATTTTATTGCTAATGACATACATACTGGGGAAGCAATGCAAACAGAAACAAAAGTTCTAGTAAATCAATGGGAAATATGGGAATTTGTATTTGTCCAAAATGGTACATTTTGTATGCACTGGAAATGCCCATATTTTGCTTTCTGCATAAGGCCCATAGGAATAGGAAGTTGTATTAACACTTACCCAACAGTTTAGCACAATAGAAGGCAACCTGCAACAATTAAATTGTCATTGGACTACAACTCCCATCATCCTCAAATGGCCATTGGCCATCTGAGGATGATGGGAACTGTAGTCCAACAGTAACATTTAAAGGACAGAACTTTATCCACCCTGACATAAAAGAACAATAATTATGAGATGACTATAAGGTCGGTGGGGCTGTGGTCCTGGTAGCCCAATCCCTATATACTGAATATGACCATTTAATAGGATATACTAAAGGGGTTCAAATATTAAAGTGGAACTACCACCCAATAATAAGATAGCATCACATCATTGCCCATCTGGTGACTCGCTGTTCAGTAGCGCTAGCCGCCAGAATTCTTACCGGATTAAAGAGAAATCTCTATTCTTCATGGACTGACAGCAGGACGGAGCGCGGACATCTTGCCCTAGTGACGTCCATGCGCCTGCGGGTCTAGGAGGCGTTGCTAGGAGCCATTTGGCTCCAGCTGGGACTGACAGCGCAGGCGCGTGGACGTCACTAGGGCAAGATATCCGCGCTCCATCTTGCTGTCAGTCCATGAAGAATAGAGATTTCTCTTTAATCCGGTAAGAATTCTGGCGGCTAGCGCTACTGAGCAGCTAGTCACCAGATGTGCAATGATGTGATGCTATCTTATTATTGGGTGGTAGTTCCGCTTTAAATACATACACAAATGGCATCATTTTGCAATCCAAGAAGGCCATGATTACCACTTGAACATAAAGTGGTGCAGTTCAGGTAAAACTAACTGCACCATAGGTGACAAATGAAAATTCTCAGTGTGAAGACCCTGATTCTGGCAGTGGCAGAGAGTAGGTATGGATCCATTAAATGTTAAGCCCAGTGCTCTACTCTCAATTACCCTACTCCATCAGATACCCTGTACCCTTACACTAGCATCAACTCAGTATAGATAGCAACAGGTTTCACTACACACTCCTCTCTAGATCAGTGGCAGTGATAGCTTAAAGGGATAGTAAAATTTCAAAATAAATGCAGCTTGGTTATTCTTTATAGCTTTTGGGCCACTTAGTGCATTATTATCATTTTCTATGATGTGTAGTTCCAGTGTAACTTAATCATAAGTGTCCCCCCCTTCCACCCATTCTACCTATGGAAAGCTGCACAGCAAGACTGGATGGATCACAGAAGGGACAGTCTTCTGTTAGCATAAGGAAAAAACAGCCCTCTTCCTTCAGTGGGGTCAGGGTTTTTGTTATGCTCACAGCCAGAAGATTGTCCCTTGCTGCAAGCTGTCCGGTCAAGTGACCAGATTCCACATCTGAGGGGAGGCGGCTTATACTAGGTAAAAGGGGTGGGAGGGGTACACTTTATAATTCAATTACTCTGTAACTACACATCATAGAGAATGATAATACTGATCTACATGGCACAAAAACTATAGAGAATACTTTAAGCTGCATTTATTTTGAAGCATTACTATCCCTTTAACTCCATGGTCACTGATGGAGATGGAGCTATTCGGTTGCAGAGATCAAAGAGCAATGTTGTATGCAAAGTGCCAGGAAGTCTGCAGATTCAAAGAGACCCTATTATTCCTGAACCTGGCTGATTCAGATGGGGTTGCAGCTCATTCACAGATTGGTTGCCTCACCTCCAACAAAACAAGTGAGGAAATTTGCAAACAATGACCGAGGGGGAGTTCCATTTATGGCAGGGTCTGAAGTGTGTTGGGAGTGATTTTGTTTGGGTTTTGCGGGGTGGGTACAAGCTTTGACTGTACACTGACACCCCATGCTATATTCCTATGTGATAATAAAAGCTTGTTGTATGAAGATCAGTCTAGTCTGGATTATTTATGTTCAACTGACTACGAATCTATGGTGAGGTTCCATTCTGGAGATGGAGTCTCATCGTACCTTAAATTTCAATGGATTTAATTGGGAATTCAAGCCCTTGAATACTAGAAATTTGCTATGGTAATAGGAGTCAGCGATGCCTGGAAAATATAGAAACTGCCCACAGAGGGCACGTGCAAGGCTAGATTTTAGGTCTCCGAAAACAAACAGAGAAGATTTACATATGCAAGCATTAAGTACACTATATTTAAATGGATAGTAATGTTTCATAATAAAAGCATGGTATAGTATAGCATAGTATGGTGGTGTCCAGGTGGATTGCAGAGAGAGACAATCTACAATTAAGATAAGGGAAAAACCTGTCAATTTGGGCAGGGTTTTCATTGTTCTCACAGTATGAAGATTGTCCCTTGCTGTGAGCTGTCTGGTCAAGTGACCAGATTCCACATCTGAGGGGAGGTGGCTTACACTAGGTAAAAGAGGCGGGAGGGGCAAGTCTGGAGAATTTGTGGTCACGTGACCATGTTCACTTTTATAGTATACAAGATGTAAAAACAGGGACACTTTTTTAGGGGGAGGTGATGGGTGTATGCGTCACTTAAAACAGGACAATAATTTAGAATTATTAGGTAACTTTAAAGTGCAACTGTGTCATAAAAATTACATGGTATCACTTCTCAGTAAATCAGATTTCATCTATACATGTGCTAGTAAAATAGTAAGAAAACGTATAGATGAAATGTTATTTATAATGCTAGGTGTTAGCCTAAACCGTATAGACATGCTGACGTAATTGACTACAAAAATGGTTGCCAGAATGGATGATTAGGTAAGATTATATATTAATCTATACATTTGCTAGCAATTTCACTATCACAACATATATATTAAATGTAATGCCTTATTGAAAGCTGCATCCGTTACTTACATTTTTTGGGATGACGTGCCTTAAACTCTCTTAAACCTTAAACTCTCTCTACTGCAACCTTCAGCAGCAAAAAAAAACTTTATTGAAATAACAAATGTACAAACATGTAAAAACCTTGCTAGCAGTGACCCAGCACTGCTCCACCAATCAAGTATAGTCCACTCCTATATATTGAGATGCAGCAACAGACTCCTCCTCTTTCTTCATCTGCGACTGAACTCCTAGAATGATTGGGACATTTCTCAGAACAAATAAACTCTAAACACTTCCACCATCACAATGTGACTCGGCAAACTTCCCCAATCAATTTAACCTGCAACAAATTCCAGCTAATTGCATGATCCACCTGACCCATCTCGCCGACATCGGTAAATGTGGCTTCTGAAATGAAATCAATAATTGATTCCCTGTAAAATTTCTTAATGACAAAGTCCTAGCCTCATAAGCTCCATACAAGAAACCACACACAATTGTGGCTTAGAAGGAAAAGCCGGATACGCGATAGTCCAAACATGCGTTTTTGTCCGCTTGTGGATAGTAAACTGAACCCCAAAGGGGTAAAAGAACAAAAGTCTAGATCCAAGGCCCTAACGTCTGACACTCTTTTAAATGAAACTAAACATAACAACATGGTCAATTTTGCCAATAATTGTTTTAAAGATAAATCATCATTACAGGGCCATTTGTCCAGAAAATGCAAGACTTCATTAACACTGGCCTACCATCAACATTAATATGACCAGCCGAAATTGAAAGGAAATTCACTACCATTATTGTATCAGCCGATATGGGATCCAAACCCTGTTCCAAGCACCAATTATTCCACAATGACCACGCAGATTTATACATGGTTCTGGTACCTGGTGCCCATGATTCTGCCAGAAGCAACTGAGCTGACTCTGAAAATGCAGGGATCGTTGTAACAGCTGAGGGAGATAAATGACACGATTAGCAGGAAAAAAGGGGCAGAACTTAATTGCTAGTAGGGGTGGGGCTGTATAGGTGTAGAAAAAGTATGACGAATAGGCTGGGGAAGGAGGAGAAGTGGGCAGGGAGTGGGAGGAACAGACAGGACTTCATTTCTGAGGGGAGGGGGCATCAGAACGGGTAAAGGAGAGTGAGGGATCGTCTTCGGCATAAAATTACATTGTAACTATATAGTTTTGGAGAATAAGTGTCAGGCTGCAGTACTATTCATTCTGTTAAACAAACTGAGCTGCTTTTAAAATTAAATATTACAATCCTATTAAATGTACGCTGTCGCCAGCAGGAAACAATGACAATAATCCCTCCTTCTCGTTCCTTTCGGGCCGTTGTCTGATGCCAACTGAGGGAAAATTGAACAGGGACTGCCTTTTATATGGCCAGTCCCTGCTAAAATTGCCCTCCATGCTCCCATTGACTGGTATGTGGGCTTACGCAGGGCCCTACAGCAACCACACCTCCCAGCCAATCAGCTTCTAGCTGGAGGGTTGACTCAAGTCGCTAGAAGCTAACTGGCTGAGAGATGGGGTTACTGCAGAACACGTTCATTGCCCTGGGTAACCCCACATCCCAGTCAATGGGACCGTGGGACTTAGGGCGAGATGTTCAGAAAGTGGTGGTAACTGAAATTGTCTGTAATCAGAATAAAAAAGTTCTTACACCATGATCCATCAATTCTCAGACATGTTGCCGTCATTTTTTGCATCCAATTCCGCCATCTCCGTCAAAGGGAAAAAGCAGTCTTAAAAGTGGGTGTGGCTTAGTCTTCCATCATAATGTAAGGTATTTTCAGAAGAAAATATTCGTTTGAACGTCATTTTTTTGTCTGATTAACGTCATTTTTCCCTGACATAATAAAAATGGTCTAAACTTGGAGAAGAAAAATTTGTTTCAAAGACAAAAAAAGTATTTTGTTTCTTTGAAAATGTTCGTTTCAAAGACAAATTGAAAGACAATTTTTAAGATCTTCTTACCATCATTTTTAATTCTTTAGACGGATTTTCAAACGTGATGGATTTACTTATGAAAATATCATCCTTCTTTTACCACCAACTCACGATCCGACAAGTTTTTCATTATGAAGACTTTTTGAACATCTCGTCCTTAGTCTGAACAGATACTGGCCTTAAACAAGGCAGTCCCTATTCAAATTTCCATCAGAGCGCATCGGGCAGCAGCCTGATAGGTACAACGAAAGGGGATTTTTGCATTTGTTTCCTGCCACCACCACCGGTAATGTCAGTGTATGTTTAATGACAGATTTATTTTAATAACATTATTTTTTATTTACAGGTTCCATAATAAGTTTTTAGAAGAAGAACGAAGAGGAGCACAGATAAAGAAAGATGATGACAGATGAAGACGGAGACGACAGATGAAAATAACGGGTGAAGAAGAAGACGAAGGTTACAGAAGAAGGACTGAAAAAGGAGACCTGGTTGCAGAAGACCCCGCTGGAGTGTTGATTTGTTTTTCTGTTTTTTTGTTGTGTTATATTTTTTGGCTGATTAACCCTTTGAGTGCCAATGTAACATAGTAGATAAGGCTGAAAAAAGACATGCGTCCATCAAGTCCAGCCCATGCCAATAACACCCCTGTTGATCCAGAGGAAGGCAACAAAAAAGCCCTCTGGAGCAATTTCTAGTGTAGGTGTGTGTGTGTGTGTGTGTCAAATAGTTCCCCGGCTCATACATTGTGTTGCATACCCTACTGGCACTCAAAGGGTTAATTCTTTTTTTTTTCTTTTTTTTTTTGGAAATTCACGCACATTTGTTGCAACCCTTTCAGTGCCGGGGGGAGCACGCAATGCAATATTTAACCCTTTGAATGCTGGAGGGGCAAACAACGCATTATTGCTCTGGCACTCAAAGGGTTAACAATGCCTCACGTAACCCCCTTTGATATTGGAAGGGTTACTGATTCATGTTTTAATACACATTTTGATAATTATCCTTTTGAGTGCCAGTCTGGTATGCAACGTATTGCTTTGTACTGTATTGCGTACCCCTCTGGCACTCAAAGGGTTACTCATTCTTACATTTACACACATTTTTTTTAGTACTTTGGATGTATTGATATGGGGCTTAGGGCTCCATAGCAATACATCAACGGGTCACTTAGATATTGTTCTATCTTTTGTATTCTTCACTTCCACACTGGTGGTTTACAACATGCGTTAGGGACTCAAAGTGATAGCAATGTCCCCAAATTATTTTATTTTGTATCGTAGATTAAATAAAAATAAATTATTTGCAGCAAACCCCATCTCTCAAACCTCTATGGTGTGAGAGATATTTGCTTTGAAACCGCCCCTCCCTCCCCATTCTCCTGACGGCAGCATCTAGCTGACAGGAGGAGGTCCCGGTCCAGGGTCCAGCCGGCGGCTCTTCAGCAGAGCTGAAATCGCGTCATTTAAAAAGAACTTCTTCAGTGGAAAGGTCTTCAAAGTTTGCCTGGTTTGCAAGCACACTTTGTAGACCGTTCCAATTAAGTAATTGTTTTTAAATAACGTGATTTCGGCTCTGCTGAAGAGCCTCCTCGCACAACTCGAATCTCCTGCTGTCAGCTTTACAGCTGACAGCAGGAAAAGAGGAGAGAGGTGTGAACTTTCAAAGAAAATATCTCTCAAACCATAGAGGTTTGATAGATGGGGTTTGCTGCAAATAATTTATTTGTATTTAATCAGAGGCGTAACTAGAAGCCACGGGGCCCTGGTGCAAGAATTGCCATGGGTCCCCCTCTGACCTCATTGGCCCCCCTCAACCACATTGGCCACCTCTACATTGCCCCCCAATCTCCACAATGCCCCTTCCACACTGCCCCTCAATCTCCACATTGCCCCTTCAAAAATGCCCCATCACAATGCCCCTCATTCTCCACATTGCCCCCATCTACACATTGCCCCTACTGACCCCCCCCCCCATCCTCCTACCTCGAGTCCCTGGTGGTCTAGCGGTGTGTGACGTGCCGAATGAGGCACAGACCTCTGGAACACAAACTCCTGCGTGGTTGTTAGTAATGCAGAGCTCTGGGAGATTATGTCATCTCCCAGCGCTCTGCATTATTAAAGCTCCGGCCGCCGGGAGATCAGCTGTTCTGCAGGCGTGTTGCAAGGAGGTCGCAGTAGGGTGACCACGGGTCCCGGAACGTCCGGGACTGTCCCTTATTTCAGGGCTATGTCCCGCGTCCCGGGTCCCCTTCAACCGGGACAATGATATGACACACCGCTTGCAGGCTGACATCCAGGGCGGCAATGCAGCTTACCTGGAGGCAAGCGCTCTTGTAATATAGAGCGCTGGGAGATGACATCATCTCCCAGCGCTCTGCATTACTGAGCACAGCGCGCGGGAGCTTCAGCTCTGTGCCGGAGGAGGCACAGAGCACTTTCCACGCCGCTAGACCACCAGGGACTTAAGGTATGACGGGGCAACTAGGGTGACCACGTCCCGGAATGGCAGAAGGGAAATGTGGTCACCCTAGGTCGCAGGGGGCGGCTGGACCCCTGAGAGTGATGGGCCCGGTCGCAGGTGCGACCCCTGCGACCCCTATTGTTACGCCACTGTATTTAATCTGCGATACAAAATAAAATAATTTGGGGACATTACTATCACTTTAACACCTACTTTTTGCAGGCACAGATTTGTGGCAATAAAGTTGAGTCCCTTAATACATGTTACCACCCAATGCTTCCCATTGCTTTTATGTTCTGTAGTGTGTCACAGCACAGGTCATTGCATACCTGACTGTGACTTAAAAGGGAACATTCATATGTAAAATAGTTTTGTCCATGGGTTTAAATTAGCCCAACTACATTAGCCTTGGTATTTTTTTTTAATTTTACCTACCTACTATTTAAGATATGGAGAGCTGAAATGTGCCACTTCCACATTCTGCGGTACACTGTATGTGTGGCACAATGGAACAGGACTTCCCACCTCCCTCCCAGCTGCCCCAGGAAGTGCGTTCACGCTTCCCTTCGTAGTGGAATTTATGTGGGCTATCATTACAGCAAGCTCCATTTAAAGGGATAGTAATACTTAATAATTACTAACCCCTATATTAAAGCCATATTAAAAAGAAATGGATTGCCCCCAGTGTCATCTCTCAAACCTTTATGGTTTGAGAGATAATCGCTCCGAAAGTTGCCCTCTCCCTCCCCCTTCCCCGAAGTCAGCGTTGTAGCTGACTGAAGGGAAATCCGGTCTTACGATCATCAGGCGGCTCTGCAGCAGGGACGAGATTGCATTAATAAAAAAAAAATCTTTCACTAAAACGGTCTTCTACGTGTGCTTGCAAACCAAGCACACGTAGAAGACCATTTCAGTGAAAGATTTATTTTTTATTAACGCGATCGCGGCTCTGCTGCAGAGCCGCCTGACTGTCGTACGACAGGCTTCCCTGCAGACAGCTAGAACGCTGACTTTGGGGAAAGGGAGGGCAACTTTAGGAGCGATTATCTCTCAAACCATAAAGGTTTGAGACTCAAACCATAAAGGTTTGAGAGATGACACTGGGGGCAATACATTTCTTTTAATATGACTTTAATATAGGGGTTAGTAATTATTAAGTATTACTATCCCTTTAAGTTCAGTAGCATGGTAAACAGAGATTGCTGTAGCGATAACTTACATAAATGCCCCCGTGAATGGAAGCGTGAACGCGCTCCCTGGGGCAGCTGGGAGGGAGGTGGGAAGTCCTGCAGCATTGTGCCGCACATACAGGGAGATACACGGAACTGCCCGATTTTCAGTCTTCGTATCTCCAATAGTAGATAACTAAAATTAAAAAAAACCTCTAATCTAGTATTACTAAATAAAGCCCATGCACAAAAGTTTTGTACCATCAGAATCGCTCCACTTTTATCATTATACATGGTTTTGGTGTGTGTCCCTTTAACATACACATGCTCGCTGTATCAATAGCATCATTCTTGTAATCACATTACTGATTTTAATGGCTAACACATAAAGAAAGGGAAGAAAGAAAACTCACGCCAACCACACCATATAGTAATATCATTTTAATGTGAGTATAAAGAGTAAGTACACAGACAGCAGCAGAGAATGAGAGGGTTCTCCAGTCCCCCAAACCTCAGGCATAGACCCAAAGTGAAAACAGACAGACAAAAAGACAAACCTTGCCCTTTAAGGACTAGGCCTATAAGCCTGTCCTAGCTTGCATGCTTCTAGTCTGTCCGCAATCATTCACTCTTCACATGACCTGTCGGGGGGGTTGATAAAAAGGTGCACTTATGGCGAGGACTGTTGGATCCACAACCCTCTCATACACTCACTCTGCAGACCCATTGAGGTTTTTGCACCAGGTAAGTCCTTTATCTATATGTTTTTTATATTGTATGTCTTCTATTTTTAATTGCACCACACTGGGACCCACAAGCATTACAAAGAAAGTATTTAAAGTGTTAGTAATGTCTAAAAAAAACTTTTTTGCATTTAGAAGAGCTTAAAAAGCTGATCTAAATGAAAAAAAACATATCTCTCAAACCGCTATGGTTTAAGAGATACGGGAGTTTAAAGTTTGCTGTTTCCTACTGACAGCTGTAAAGCTGTCAGCAGGAGATCCGTGTCGGTCGAAACGGTGGCGCTTGAGAAGTGCCAGGATTTTGTTACTTACACGGAATCCCTTCATTGGAATGGTCTAAAACGTGTGCCTAGTGTTCAGGCACACGTTTTAGACCATTCCAATGAAGGGATTCCGTGTAAGTAACGAGATCGCGGCACTTCTCAAGCGCCACAGTGTCGACCGACACAGATCTCCTGCTGACAGCTTTACAGCTGTCACAGGCACACGTTTTAGACCATTCCAATGAAGGGATTCCATGTAAGTAATGAGATCGCGGCACTTCTCAAGCGCCACCGCGTCAACCGACACAGATCTCCTGCTGACAGCTTTACAGCTGTAAGTAGGAGAAGTCAAACTTTAAACGCCCGTATCTCTTAAAGCAGTTTGAGAGATACGTTTTTTTGCATTTAGATCAGCTTTTTAAGCTCTTCTAAATGCAAAAAAGTTTTATTTTAGACATTACTAACACTTTAAAAGGTCCCCCTCCAAAGCATTTCTCTCTTCCGTGAATTTTAAAATTAGATAGTGTTTTTTAGTTGTATTAGAGTAGGACTTGCCACAAGTGAGATACCTTGGCGCGGTGGCAAGCTCACCCATGACTTGGCCAATTTGTGAGTACTAAAATCTCACTTCTTTTCTAAGAAATGTTATATATGCACATTGCAGGGCACATATTTACTAAGAAATATTATATATTCACATTACAGGGCACATATTTAATTTTAAATAGACAAGCGCAGGTTTGTCTTTTTGTCTGACATAAAGAAAGGGGCAGTTTTATCACCATCCAAACCGCAACTCTAATGCTTCTAACCTGACCATAAAATATGAATAAGTGCCACTTCTGATTTACAGACTTTCAGAAATATAAATATGTCTTTCATTTCTATGAGAGCTTTCATTGTAAAAAATGTTTCCAGGTACAATGAACATAGAGCAAAGTGCTCTTAGGAATATTATGTAATACATATTTCATCAATAAGGCAGCAAAACAAATTTCTTCCCCAGAAATGACTGGAGTAACAGATGGATGGGACTTGAAAAATATGTAAGGAACCCACTCTTGAGAACTGAGGGAGCACACAGAAACAGTCACGTGAATTTAAAGTGGACCTGTCTCTTTAACGTAGGTTTACTGTTATTTTTAACCCCTCAGTCACTCAAAGGGTTAAAGGGAATTGAAAACAATCTGTATGATGTATTACCCATTTGTTTGTTATAAAAAGAGTTTTTGAGAAATTAACTTTGATTTGTTGGTGGCACAGAGTGGCAATTTATGCTAATGTGTTCTGTGATGGAACAATATTACCATATGTTGCTCTGTGTATGAATCTGGGCAGAGCCAACACACTGGTGACCAGAATACTCTTCTCCTCCAAAACAGTACTCACCCCACCACTTTTAAAATCACTGTCATGGCTTCTCATAAAGCAGCGTACTACATTCAAAATCCTCCTCATTACCTTCAAGGCTCTCCATCAGTTGTCCCCACCTTAAGTCTCATCATTGATATCCAGAGGCGTAACTAGAAGCCTCCGGGCCATGGTGCAAGAAGTGCCACTGGTCCCCCCCCACATTGGCCCCCCTCAACCACATTGACCCCCTCCACAATGCCCCCCCGACCACATTGATCCCCTCCACAATGCCCCTCAATCTCCACAATGTCCCCATCTCCTGCCTCCTACCAGGAGCTCCCGGGCAGTTCTCTAAGTAATGCAGAACGCTGGGAGATGATGTCATCTCCCAGCGCTCTGCATTACTAGAGTGCTGGAGGGAGATTGCGGGAGCTAGGCGTAGGGGTTGCAGGGGGCAGCCGGGCCCCTGGAGTACACGAGCCCGGTCGCAAGTGCGACCCCTACAACCCCTATAGTTACGCCACTGTTGATATCCCACCATATGCCTGCACTCCACTACACACCATCCATGGTGGACAACTATCTGCCCCTTTAACCACTATCGCTGTTTCATTACTGAAGGCTTTCTCCCCCACTACTCCGACATCTGGAACTCCCTACCACCCTCCAAGCCCCAACCCTCAACAACTTCAAATCCAAGCTAAAAGAGCATCTCTTATATGTAGCACTACCATAATAGGGAAACATTATCTCGTATGTCAAAAACTGCACTTCCTCCTCTACCTGCTTGTATCTGTGTGTCACCCCTCCTATAACTAGATTGTAAGCTCTATGGGGCAGTGACCTTTTATCCTAATGTTTACTCACCTGGTGTTCCCCTTATGATTGTCTGTATAAGCACTTAACCCCTTAACGATCAGAGCGGCGCGGTTACTTAAGGACCATGGAGCATTTTTTTTTTTTTCAAATTCCGGTTCCGGAATCCCTGAACGGTGTGCAGCCGCGGGGGGAGCACCGAATTCCATGACGGTCATAGTACATCATGGGTCTTTAACTCAGATCTACCCATGACGTACTATGACCGTCAAGGGTCGTTAAGGAGTTAATCACTGCATTTATTGTACCCCTTCTACACTAAATGTAAATTGTAAAGTGACAAGTACACTGGTTAGTGCTTTATAAATAAAAAAATATATATACATACGGGCAGCATTTCTAATAACACAGCCAGGGACAGGTTTGGTCTGAAACAGAATTAACATAATGTGCCACACAGTGCCACAAAAACACGCATAAAACAAAACCAGATTCATTCTTGGGCGAAACAACTACACCATAGGGAGAAAGTACAGTTTCATAAAGTAGTATTGATTTAAATGGAATTTCTAATCCATTGAATGCTAGAGGCATCTCACTCCAGAATTCAAAGGGTTAAAAGCTCCATTCGTGTCAATGTAAAGTTTTATTTGCCCCCTATGGTGAATTCCATTTGCTCCAGAATTGCTCCAGTTTTCTTTGTGCGTAAGACCAACTGTTCTATGAATCTAGGCAGAGGCCACATTTTGGGGTCATAGAGCAGTAAGTGACTGGCCTTCAGTACAACTAATTAGCATGCCTTATAGGGAATTAGCATGAAGTGTCACAGAAAATGGATACTATAACATACAGCCAGATTTTAATTCTGTAAAACTAATTAAATGTTTTTTATTGTGAGGGCAACTTTAACCCTTTGAGTGCGTATCCAACACATTACTTTGGAGGGGAGACAGAAAATTGACACCCCCAGCTGGAACGCAACCCAGAAGTCTGCGACTCTAAGAGTAGGATGAGTGCGCATTTCACACAGATCCAATGTGTCAGGATTTTATACCCGATACAGAATGTCTCTGAGGACCTGCATCCTACAGGATAGGAAACAGTCTGCACAGTGCAGTTCACTGCTCCGGGGGGAGCACTGGGCATCTCTCTTCAGACACCTTTTCTTCTCCTAGGGCTCATAGTGTATTCCTAGCTTAATCTTCAGATTTGCTCACTTGAAGTAGATCTGCTGGTGGGTGAACTATTGCATGGTGATTGCACTCTAATGTATGTCTGTTATAAAAGGGTTTCATTGCACTTTGGTGTATGCTTGCAGAAATCAGGATTTGCACAACAAAGTGTATACCAAGTAACCAATAAGTCTGACTTCTTTACCTTTCACTTTCCCATTGTTTTTCATCCAGCATTTATTATGTTTCAGATATTTACACAAAAATACTAGTTGCTAAATCTAGTAATAAATCTCACTGTATTGTTCCCTGTACCTAAAAGGTATAATTACATGTATCATACAGACACACAGAGACACACACTGTTATGGTTTGGCTGATCTACTCTAACACTCTGCTGTTGATTACTGCTGCCTTTCCTTCCCTGTATTAGGCTAACTTAGCTGATGATTCCGAACTGTCTTGGTCTTTCTGTTTCCATGGTTACTCACCTGACTGTTATCAGCCAACCCCTTCCAGGCTATTTAAAGCAGCTAGTCTCACTTCCTCCTTGCCCTTGTGTTTGTTTATGGCTGCAAGTGCGTTCTCCTGTGCTCCTGATTATCCATGTATGACCTGGCTTCCTCTGACATCTCTTCTGGCTCCTGACTCCTGGCCTGTTCCTGACATCGTTGACCTCCGTATTCCTGACTCCGGCTTGTCTGAGTACCCGTTTTGGTTCCTGACCCCGGCTTTTGGTTTAAGCTCCTGGATCACCATTCTGCTTTGGTTTTTTTATGTTACTTTAATAAAGGTGTTTTGCACTTTACATTTTTGTGTCTGTCTGGTTCCTTGTCCCTAACACACACACACACACACTGACACGTGCATATACGCATACACGTACATATTCACACGCACACTGATATTCACACACATGCATAGGCACACAGACAAAACATACATATGCATACACATTGACACACGAATATGCATACACATAGATATACAAACAATCCCATACATACGCATGCACAGAGGCACACATATACGCATGTGCACAGACATATACACACATATGCATGCACACACAGATATATACACATTCGGGTGCACACAGATATATAGACACATATGCATGCTCACAGACATGCACACACACATATACTCAGTCAAAAATACACATGCGTGTACACAATCAAACACACACACAGATATGCATGCACACAGATAAAAACACACACACAGGCATGTACATACAAAAAACACACATACCCCAAATATGTACCTAGTGACACACACATTACACAAACACATATACATGCATACACAATCAGTCCAGTGCACACACATTATATACGCACACAGACACATACAATTATGCACATAGTTAGACACACTCACACACATTTGAGGGAAATGGGTCACAGTTTCTCTGTTATGAAATGATACATAAACTTACAACACCAATTAGCACCTAGCAAGTATGTCAGCTGTCTCATAAATTTCATCACACAGGAGGATTCATTTTTATTTAATTAGGCATCTTGTGAAATTAACCATTTGAATGCCACAGGACTATACAATGGTTTGCTTGCTTGCAAGGTGCTGTGCATCCCCTCTGCCATTCCTAGGGCTAAAGTGTAACTATTGGAATAAAATGAAAAAGTATATATGTTAAAGTGCAGTCTTTCACTGGTTAATCACTGTTAAGCTCAGCTGTAGCAGCACTATAAACTTACAGTGTAGAGGTGCCCTCCAATGGGTTCTCCTTCCTAAATCTCATACTCTGAAGCAGAGGGGCAGCTGATGATTCCTATTGGCTGCTGCAATGTCACACGCACTTGCACAGCCAGTAGGAATATGGATGTCTGTGGCAGCTTCAGATCCTACCGGAGGTGGGACAAGAAGCTGAGGGAAAATATTTACAACTAGAGCTACACTTTGTAATGATGGGGGTAACAGAGATTTCCTTATAACGCACAGAGTTTTAAAGGGTTAGTAATGCCAGAATTTAAGTTGATGCAGTATTGTAGAGATATTCACCGCTAAAGTTTCCCCCCTCGGTCATATCCGTTTTAAAGCTGACAGAAGGAGATCCATGCTGGCCGACTCCAGGAGGCTTTTCAGCAGAGCCAAAATAGAGATATTTAAAAAGAACTACTTCATTGGAACAGTCTACAAAGTGTGCTTGCAAACCAGGCGCATTTTGTAGACAGTTCCAATGAAGTAATTCTTTTTAAATATCGCTATTTTGGCTCTGCTGAAGAGCCGCTGGATGGTCCCAGGACCGGGATCTCCTGCTGTCAGTAGAATGCTGACGTCAGGAGAAGGGGAGGGAGGGGGGAACTTTAGAGGCGAATATTTCTCAAACCGTAAAGGTTTGAGAGATGGGACTTTCTCCAGATACTTTAATTTTTTTTAAATATACAATACTGATTCAACTTAAATGTGGGCATTACTAAACCTTTAAAATATTTTTCTGTTTCATGTTTGTTGCCCTTTAAGTTGCATCACTCTTTTTGCATCACAAAGCAGCTCTTCAAAATGATGGAAAAGACAGCTCACAGAAACTGATAATTAAATGTTTCCATGCCCTCTAAACATTGAACTGATCTGGCCAGATCTGCAAGGAATTTAACTTCTGTTGTGATCTCAGTCGTCATTCGGGTGGTAAATGTTCTAGAACAAGGAACAACAGTACATAAATTATTCATTGGAGCTTTTTTTGTTTTGTTTTTGTTTTTTTTGCCTTTATTTGCTCTTTCACTTACAAGACTAGTGCTTCACATGAAAATATATGTACTTTGTTTCATCAATATATTAGGGACTTTATCCCTGATACTCCCAAGTGGATTAAAAAACTTTAGAAAATAAGAGTTAGGTTTTGACCTTGCTTTATTAATTTGTTTACAATTTAAAGGGATAGTAATGTTTCATAATAAAAGAAGCTCTAATTAATCATCATAGTACTTGGACTTTGGAGAGTATTATTTCAATTCTGTCAGAGTTATAATTCAAGAGTAATTCAATGACAAAGTATTGACTGACCTAGTGGGCTGGCTTAAATTGATAATAATATGGGAATTTCTCCTCTTCAATGGCACAAGAAAACATCAAATATGACTGTCTGCTCTGTAGATCTCTGTAATCTGCATTGATAGCTGGGTAACCTCAGAACTTTGCTCACACATCCTGGAGATAAAGCAACAACAGTATCTTCTCCAGTGAATTCACCAACAGGCTTCAATGAAGAGGACGGAAATCTGCTACAAGAAGAAAGTTAAACAATGACTTTACCCAGCTTTGTAGATCATGAAGATTTACAGGAAAAACAAAGAATTAAAATTCATAAAGGTCATTGGGATTTTCTGCCAGTAGTCAGGTATTTTGCGAGGTGTTACATCTCCTTTACCAGCTGCAGATGTATATGTGGAATTATAACTAGATAATTGCAGATGTGTACAGGGCTGGATTTACATCTCAGGAGCCTGTAGGCACAGAATTCTGAAGCGCCTCCCCCACAATGCTCATCAGCTCCATATTGCCCCCCCATCAGCTCCACATTGCCCCCCCATCAGCTCTATATTGCACTCACATTACCCCATCATGTCCATATTGCCCCTCACATTGCCCCCATCATCTCAATATTGCCCCTCACATTGCCCCATCATGTCCATATTGCCCCTCACATTGCCCCATCATATCTATATTGCCCTCAAATTGCCCCCATCATGTCCATATCCCCTCACATGGCCCCCATCATCTCAATATTGCCCCTCACATTGCCTACATCATCTCAATATTGCCCCTATCATCTCAATATTGTCCCTCACATTGCCCCCATCACCTCAATATCGCCCCCATCATGTCCATATTATCTCTCACATTGCCCCCATCATCTCCATGTAACCCCCCCCCCCCCGTTTCCTACCTCGCTGGAGAGGAGAGGCCTGTGCCTCCTTTGGCACACAGCTGTAGCTGCTGGAGCTCCTGCGCAGTCTGTAATTCAGAGCGCTGAGAGATTATGTCATCTCCCAGCGCTCTGCATTATTACTAAAAAGCCGCCGGAGACAAGGGAGCTCAGTAGCTACAGGTCTTCGGCGCAGACCTCTCTTCTCCATGTTGTTGCGGGTGCCAAGCAGGGGAGACTGGCGAGGCTGATAAAAAATTAAAAAATGAAGCCAAAAAACTATCCCAATGACAGGCGCCCCTCTGTGGGATGCGCCTATAGGCAGGTGCCTACTCTGCCTTATTGCAAATCCGGCCCTGGATGTGTATAATAACATATCTGCAATATTAGCTTGAATATAGCTGCAGATACAGATATATGGCACAATCAGTACATGACATGTATCTGATTACTCCTCTCATTTAGAGCTTACTCAGGTGACAGGATCAAAAGACCGGTATTTGATCAAGTCACCAAAGACAGGCTCGTAAGACTTGTAATATTTGTTCTCAGGTTCCACACTGGGAATTATTTTATTTACACTGATTCTAAGCCCCATCACCAATAGGTCTGATATATTTTATCATGATCCCTTAATAAAAACTAATGAGATTTTTTCTCTTTCCTTTTTTTAAACAAGTTTGAATAAAATTACTCTTAACCCTTGAATTATTTCATTGTGGTGTATATACTTTTGCTCTCTTTGATCATATAGGGCAGATATTACATGACCCTTATGAGGAATTAGGAGTGCTGTGAATAGAATTCTTTTTTACTACCTTCTGGGAAGCTTATTGCCAGTTTTGTAATTTAATTCTCATTGCACCCATCTGCATTCAAATAACTAAGCCATAATCCATACCCAGAGTAGTGCAACCTTTACCCCCTTAAAGGTTTATTCTGCTCTTTTATCTCCTTTAAAGGGATAGTAATACTTTTATCTTTATTTTATTTTGTAGGCATTAAAAAAAGATGAAGAACGATATAAGTCTTATCTCTCAAACCTTTATGGTTTGAGAGATATTCCCAAGCAAAGTTTCCCCCTCCTGCCCCTTTTACCTAGTGTAAGCCATCTCTTCTCAGATGTGGAATGCAGCCCATAAACCAGACAGATAACAGCATGGGACAATCTTCTTCTTATGAGAGCAAATTGTTTCATGAGAAAACTAGAAAATCCTAGATGTACAGTATGTGCAAAAGTTTTAGGCAGTTGTAAAAATGCTATAAAGAAGGAATGCTTTCAAAAATAGACATTAATAGTTTATATTAATCAATTAACAAAATGCATAATGAGTGAACAGAAGAAAAATCTAAATCATATCAATGTTTGGTGTGACCATCCTTTGCATTCAAAACAACATAAATTCTTCTAGGTACTTTTGCACAAATCAGGGATTTTGTAGGTATGTAGTCAGGTGAATGATTGAACAGTTATTATAACAAACAGGTGCTAATGATCATCAATTTAATATGTAGGTTGAAACAGAAACAGCTGTGTAGAGGAATAAAACTGGGTGAGGAACAACAAAATTCAGTTAACAAGGTGAGGTTGCTGAAGACAGTTTAATGTCAAAAGTCATACACCATGGCAAGACTGTGCACAGCAACAAGATGCAAGGTAGTTATACTGCATCATCAAGCTCTCTGCCAGGCAGAAATTTCAAGGCAGACAGAGGTTTCCAGATGTGCTGTCCAAGCTCTTTTGAAGAAGCATACAGTAACAGGCAATGTTGAGGATCATAGATGCAGTGGCCGGCCAAGGAAACTTAGTGCAGCAGATGAAAGACACATCGTGCTTACTTCCCTTCGCAATCTGAAGATGTCCAGCAGTGCCATCAGCTCAGAATTGACAGAAAACATTGGGATCCTGGTACACTCATCCATTGTCTGGAGAAGTCTGGTCAGAAGCGGTCTTCATGGAAGACTTGAAGCCAAAATGCCATACCTCCGACGTGGAAACAAGGCCAAGCTACTCAACTATGAACAAACACACAGGAGCTGGGTGCAGAAAAATAGCAGCAGGTGCTCGGGACTGATGAGTCAAAATTTGAAATATTTGGCCGACCGGCCGGCTCCAAAAGGGACTGACAGCGCAGGCGCACGGACGTCACTGTGACGAGATGTCCGTGCTTCCTGCTCCTGTGAGCCTCGAAAAAACGGCAAAATCTTTGGAACCAGGTAATATTTCTGGAGACTAGCGCTACTAAGCAGCTAGTCGCCAGATGAAGACTGCATTCATGTAAAGTTATTGCGGGGTGGTAGTTCCCCTTTAAGAACTATCTTCAGTGTAAAAAAGAACAAGGAGTCCTGGAAGTGATGGTATGGCCCTCACAGAGCCCAGATCTCAACATCATTGAGTCTGTCTGGGATTACATGAAGAGAGGGAAGCAACTGAGGCTTCCTAAATCCACAGAAGAACTATGATTAGTTCTCCAAGATGTTTGGAACAACCTACCTGCCAAGTTCCTTAACAAACTATGTGCAAGAAGAATTTATGCTATTTTGAAGGCATGGGGTGGTCACACCAAATATTGATTTGAATTAGATTTTTCTTCTATTGACTCACTATGCATTTTGTTAATTGATTAATATAAACTATTAACCTGTCTATATTTGAAAGCATTCTTACTTTATAGCATTTTTTCACATCTGGCTAAAACTTTTGGAAAATAATGCAAATTTTGGACTTTTGATGGAGTTCTATTCCCAACAGCTAGATATACAGCAACTGACTAACCATGGTTTGAATTCTAACACTGGACACGATTCCATTGCAGGGGATAACTATTAAAGCAGAACTACCACCTGAACTGAAGTCGCCCTGCAATACTTAGGCAGGTGGCGACCAGCTTAATAATCCTTATTTTACCTGTCAAAAGTGCCCATGAGTAAAGTTATTGTTGATCTTCCGAGACTGGAAGCCAGGCATCAGCGCAGGCATCTTGTCTATGCACCTGCGCTTTCAGTCCCCATCATCCTTCACAAGCCTTGCACTGGCCCGAACGGCTCCAGAAGAGACTGACAGCACAGGCACGCAGGCTGCACCAACCTGGCCTTCAACCTTGGAAGATCAGCGCTTTTGACGAGTAAAATAAGGATTATTAAGCTGGTCGCCACCTGCCTAAGTATGGCAAAGCGACTTTAGTTCAGGTGGTAGTTCCACTTTAATGTTTTTTGTACAAATTTCACTATAGACTTGAATAGGAATCTTTGCTATAAGTGCAGTGTTGAAATATATCACCTTAAATGAAAGCCAGACCATTATCAGGAAATTATGCATTGATGTGGTAATCATAAAGCTTATCATTTGATGATGGGGCATTAATGTTACATCATCACGTTAAATACATCCTAGTCTTTTGCTCGTTCACTGGGTGAAAACTAAAGACAATTACATGCAAAATGTTGAATTTCATAGTCATCCAGACTCAGCTGACAACTCTGTACTTGTTTGCCAAGAAAATGAGTCCTATGGCTGATCCGACGCTAGCCGGTTTGGAGTGGATAGAAAGGCAAAGCTGTACATTTATTTTTAGATGCAACTTCAGTCACAAATAATTTAATTTGTGGGATAGGCTTCTTAACAAAGAAATGCAGAAATACAACACATAAGAACTACTGTGCACATCAAGTCTACCCAACTTCAACCTACTTTTGGAGCATGTCACGAATGTGTATAATACTACCCCGTTGTTTTATTACCTTAAAGTGATAGTAATGTCTAAAAAAACTTTTTTTGCATTTAGAAGTGCTTAAAAAGCTGATCTAAATGCAAAAAAAACGTATCTCTCAAACCGCTATGGTTTAAGAGATACGGGCGTTTAAATTTTGATTTCTCCTACTGACAGCTGTAAAGCTGTAAAGCTGTCAGCAGGAGATCCGTGTCGGTCGACACAAAGGCGCTTGAGAAGTGCCGAGATCTCGTTACTTACACGGAATCCCTTCATTGGAATGGTCGAAAATGTGTGCCTACTGTTCAGGCACATGTTTTAGACCATTCCAATGAAGGGATTCCATGTAAGTAATGAGATCTCGGCTCTTCTCAAGCGCCAGGGTGTCGACCGACATGGATCTCCTGCTGACAGCTTTACAGCTGTCAGTAGGAGAAATCAAACTTTAAACGCCCGTATCTCTTAAACAATAGCTGTTTGAGAGATACATTTTTTTGCATTTAGATCAGCTTTTTAAGCTCTTCTAAATGCAAAAAAAGTTTTTTTAGACATTACTATCACTTTAAGTGACTAGGGAATGAGAAAAACCCTATTAAGTTGGTGGTCAATCTTTTTTAGTCATAAGACAAAAGACCAGAGGGGTTTTTCACTAATGTGTGATAAAGAGGTGATAAAGTGGAGACGATTTCTCCAGTGATATCAGTTCTCCAATTCCTATGTTATTCTATAGTGCCAATACACGAAGATTTCTTAACCCCTTAAGGACCAGCACACGTGGCTGGCACTTGGCGTCCACTGTTTTTTTCTTTTTTTTTTTACTTCCGGTTCAGGGCTTCCAGAGAGGCGTGCAGCCACACCGAGAGCCCTGAACTCCATGATGTGCCAGGACCGTCACTGGTCCTTAAGTGCTGGACCGTCGTGATGGTCCTGGCACGTCAGTGGTCATGAAGGGGTTAATTTTTGTAGCTCTTAGTGCATAGGCTCCATAGAATAACATAGGAAGAGGGCAAATGATATCACTGGAGAAGTTATCTCCACTTTATCACCTCTTTATAACGCCTTAGTGCCTATAATTCATACGGATAAAAATGTTAAATTATAACCTTTTAGAAATTCAAAAATATAGATTTTTTTGTAGCCATAAAAAGTCTAATCAAATCTAATCATACATTATCATTATAGGCTTAGTGTAAGTCATTGGTCAATGCTGGCTAAAGTCAATGAAAATACTTTTATTAAGCAGACTGAGCTATTACTGAGAACTACATGTTGTGTATCACACAACAGAACTGCAGGTAGGTGGTTAGGTTGTTCTGGCCTCTAGTTCATGTATGCTAGCTATGTACATAGGTAAATAAAAAATGTTTTTGTTAGAATTCTCAGAAGGACTGTACCTTGGGTTCAGGAGGGCCACATGTTGCAGTATTGTGTATTATTAATACCCAAGTGTGGGGATCCCAACCTAGGGTGTTTAAATGACTTGTGGAACTCATAGTATATATCCTGGTTCTACCTGTGGTACAAAGAAGGGGTGCACATTCTAATGGTTTGGTTAATTCATTTGTTTCCTGGTAGGAATATAAAGAGCCACATTAAAAAAGTGAGAAATAAGCAATTCTGGAGCAAACCAACTATATCACTCTGTACAGATACAAATCCCCATTGATTTAAATTGTTTTTTACCCCTGGTATACTAATGAGATCTCCAGTGCATTACTTTGCAATGCATTACATGCCAATCTAGTACTTGAAAGGTTAAAACTGCCATTTAAATCAGTCATTTGGCTGAATCTTTATTTCCCCTATGGTGCAGTTGGTTTGCTCCAGATGTGCACCTATTTAATTTCCCACAGAGCATCCCTAAGGGCCATATATACACAAAGCCAAAAATGGAGGAACCCCAGCGCAAACAAAATACACTACAGGGCATCAGTAGTCACATCACGGACCTACATCAGACAGCGAGTTTGGTATGATGGGAACTGCAGTTCCAAACAGCTGGAGGTCCAGCAGTGGAGTAACCTTGCCATAGGGGATGGATGAACTCATTAGTGTTCACACTTAGGTAAATGAGGCTTTCAACCTCTTTAAAGGGATAGTAATACTTCGTTTTAACTTTATTTTATTTTGTAGGCATTAAAAAAACATGAAGAATGATATAAGTCTTATCTCTCAAAACTTTATGGTTTATGAGATATTCACAAGCAAAGTGTCCCCCTCCCGCCCCTTTTACTGATGTAACACTGCTTAGCCAGATCAGAAGGGAGGTGCCCAGGTAGACTGCAGAGAGGGACAATCTTCAATTAAGATAAGGGAAAAACCTGAAAAGCTTGTCAAGGGGGGCAGGGATTTCATTGTTTTCATAAGAATAAGAGTGTCCCCTTCTGTTATCTGTCTGGTCTATGGACTGCATTCCACATCTGAGAAGAAATGGCTTACACTAGGTAAAAGGGGCAGGAGGGGAAACTTTGCTTGTGAATATCTCATAAACCATAAAGGTTTGAGAAATAAGACATATCATTCTTCATGTTTTTTTAATGCTTACAAAATAAAATAAAGTTAAAGCGAAGTATTACTATCCCTTTAATCCTAGAGATGTTTCCAGGTGAACCATTTTCATGTTGTTGTATGTATGAGAAAGCAATTTAATATTGGCGTTAAAACAAAGTTTTATGTTTTGGCCTGCTAAGATAGACATACAGACAGACAGATAGATATGAGATAGATAGATAGATAGATAGATAGATAGATAGATAGATATAGACAGATTTGTAGAAAGATAGAGTTATAGATAGATTTATAGATGATAGACTTATAGATATAGAGATTATAGATAGATTTATAGAAATATAGATCATAGATAAATAGATTTAAAGATAGATAGATTTATAGATGATAGAAAAATAGATGAGATAGATAGATAGATTAGATAGATATGAAATAGATAGATGACAGATAGATATTATTATATTATATATTATTATATAATATAATATATTATATATTATTATAGCTATAGATATTATGGATAAATAGATAGATTTAAAGATAGATTTATATATAGATGATAAATAGATTAGATAGATGATAGAAAAATAGATAGATAGATAGATAGATAGATAGATAGATAGAAAGCACACCATGGCCATACCTCCCAACGTTTAAAAATGCCAAAGAGGGGCACTTGTGTTTTAGGGGGTGTTGCTGGGGGCGTGACTGGTGGGTGGGGCATTACTGAGAATTTTTAGGCTATTTCACGACCTATTGACATGTCCTTGTGTAACCTAATAAATTACTTATAACAAAATCAAAGTATTTTATTTACACAGACTAATTTATATACACATATACTGATGTTTAAACAAAGATTAATGTGAGCTTATTGCTGTAGAGCAATGTGATGCACTTATAGACACCACACCGTCTGATTTCTTAAAAAGAGGGGCATCAGGGTGGGAAAGAGGGACAGAGGGATTTGGGTCTAAAATAGGGTCTGTCCCTCCTAAAGAGGGACACTTGGGAGATATGCATGGCCCCTGTTCTATGCCTCAAAATTTATTTGATGACATAATGGAAATAGTGAGTACTTAATTTGCAGTTGTATGGTACATATATTACTCGCACATTCTCAAGTGCATTTCCTTGGAAAGTAATTACAGTTTTCTGGCTCCGTGCCACTGCTAATCACTCCCAAAAATTATCAGAATTAATATTAGTCTCTTAAATGCACCCTATAAACGTCATACAGACATCACCTTGACACCATTCAGTGCACCCCATGATTAGGTGTGTTACTGATATACAGTGAGTACTAAGAGGAAATGGTCGAGTTCTGAAGCAAACCAACTGCACCAAATGGAACAAATTACAACTTTACTCCACACAGTTTTAAAGGGATAGTAACACTCAATGTGCAAAAAATATATATATTGTAGGGCAGAGGTGACCAAGTTCGATCCTCAAGGGCCACTAATAGGCCAGGATTTAAGAATTTACCTGATTAAGCACAGCTGAGTTAACCAGTGGCTCATTCACTTTAATCGGCCAACCTGTGCTCAGACAGTGAAATGCTTAACCATTTGAGTGCCAGAGGGGTACGCAACGCATTGCAAAGCAATGCGCTGCGTACCCCTCTGGCACTCAAAGGGTTAAATCCTGGACTGTTGGTAGCCCTTGAAGACCAAACTTGGATACCCCTGTTGTAGGGCTTTTCCTCATGTGTAATTCAAGAACACGCCAACTGCTGAGAGTTGGTTTATTCTTACGTTTTTGCAGCTAAAATGTGAATTTTTTCTGGTGCAGTATTTCAATGGCCTGAAATTTTACTGTGGCGTTGTTGCTACTGACCAGAGTTGTCCTTTGTATGGGGTAGCAACAGTACCACTGTAAATATTCCAGCCATTGGATACGGAACCTAAAAAATTCAAGTTGCAATGACTTTTAAATAAAACACCTCTCAGCAGTGGGAGAACCATTTATTTACTCAGGAGGTTAAATGCACAATATATATTTTAACATATTTAGAGTTACTATCCCTCAAAATGGATCTTTTAACCCCTTGACTGCTAGAAAGGTCTCCAATGCTTTGCTTTGTATTGTGTTGGAGACCCTGCTAACATTAACTCTAGAGGGGTACACAACACATTGCATTGCAATGTGTTGAGTACCCCTCTGGCACTCAAAGGGTTAATGTAGTTAAGACCCCCCCATTTAAAGGGGAACTACCACCCCGCAATAAGTTCACATTAATCAATTCTTCATCTGGCGACTAGCTGCTTAGTAGAGCTAGTCGCCAGAAATATTACCTGGTTTCAAAGATATTCCAGTTTTTCGGAGGCTCACAGTAGCAGGAAGCACGGAAATCTCGTCATAGTGACGTCCGTGCGCCTGCGCTGTCAGTCCCTTTTGGAGCCGGCCGGCTCCCTACAGTGTAGGAGGTTTATGCCAAAGTTGATCCAGTTCTTTTTAGTACGTCAGCCTCAGAATGACTCAAGTTCTGTAATATTCATTGGAACATAATTTATGGAAGGTTTAATCTGAATGGTTACATTATCTAGCTAGTCATACTCTTTAATATTCTAAATCAATAAGCACATAAACCTTTTTTTAAAGGGATAGTAATAGCACAATAAAAGTTGATCTTTGATTACTACATACCATTTTTGGACCATTTTGCACTATATATACTTACGCACTTTTCTGTAGTTCAGCCACTATCTTAGCTGAAAAGATCCCCTCCTGCCCTTTCTAGCAGCAAACCTCCCAACATTTCAAATTGCCAAAGAGGCACATTTGTGTTTTAGGGGGTGTTTCTGGGGGCGTGGCTGGTGGGCGGGGCATTACCAGGAATTTTTAGGCTATTTCATGACCTATTGTCACCGCCTTATGTAACCTAATAAATTATTTAGAACAAGACCAAAGTATTTTATTTACACAGACTAAATTATAAACACATATACTGACATTTAAACAAACAATACTGTGAGTTTTATTGCTGTAGACCAATATTATACACTTATATACACAACATTCAATCTGATCTCCTAAAAAGAGGGACATCAGGGTGGGAAAGAGGGACAGAGGGATTTAGGTCTAAAAGAGAGACTGTCCCTCACTGTGCCCATTTTGGCAAAAATGTTCTCCCACTGGTGTCTCTGTCTTTTTGTTATTAACACTGGATCTGTGGGAATTAAATCTCCTATGTAGTGCTTGTCCAGTTTCTCCCACATACAGAGCTGTTGGGCATTTTGCACACATGATAAGGTATATTAACTAACCAATACATGTTCAGATCCTTTAGTCTATCCTGATATTTCTTTTTCCTGTAAACCAGTCACCATTTTAGTAGCCCTTCACTGAATTTTCTCTGGAGTATCTGGAGATGGGGTCTCCAGCACTGTACACAATACTCTAGGTGAGGTCTAACTAGAGATCTGTACAGTGGCATGACTACTTCCCTTTTTCTGCTACTAATGCCCCTTAAAGTTTCCTTGTTGTTCAGCCTGTTTATTAGGAGCAGCAGAGAAATAAATGTGTCCATGGAAGGGTTGCTTTGCATGTCGTCCTAAAGGATTCAGAGAATGTACATCTGATCTTGGGTAGGTCATTTTGAAAGTTGACCTAGGGATAGCAGAGAATGTAAGTCCTCCTCTGGATGGCCAATGTGTCTGCATTTTTTCAGAAACCCATTTGTTTATAATATAGAATTGACATTCAGAAGAGTGAACACCAATAATAAAGGCTCTGTGAAAGGAGATGGATTGATAAGAATCTCAGCTGGTAATTACTAGGATTAGAAGGTATAAATTCACTTGTTTCCAACTGCATTGATCAAGGTGGAGCCTTTAAAGAGAAATCGCCATTACATTTTTATAACCATCCTTTCCTTTACCATATGCACTGATAAAGGTGGAGACTTCAAAGAGAAACTGCCATTACATTTTTATAATCATGCTTTCCTTTAAACCTAGGCAATTCACTAGTTACCATAGGTAGTGATAAAGGTGGAGACTTTCAAGAGAAACTACCATTACATTTTTTATAACCGTCTGCTGATAAACATAGCCTTGAAGGAAAAGCATCAGTATTAGACCAGTTCTATGCGACAGACGAAAAGGGCTTCCTGGCATTTGAGTTTTAATAACAGCATAATACAGGGGTCTATAACAAGTAACATAGTAATATAGTTGATGAGGCCGAAAAAGTGTCCATCTAGTCCAGCCCATGCCAAATCACCCATGTTGTTTCAGAGGAAGGAAAAAAAAACCCATTGAAGCCATTTCCAATTAAGCTCCAAGTGTGTAAAAAAAAAATCCTTCCTGACTCCAGATGGCAGTCGGATATTTCCCTGGCTCAAAATTATATCTGCATTGAAGCCAACTGTCATAATTCTCAATATTTTTCTGTGCTAGATAGATATCCATTACTTTTTAACCCCTTAAAGGGATAGTAATACTTAAAATGTAAAAAAAATATGCTGTAGGGTTTATCCCTCTGAGTAAAACAAGAGTACTCTCACTGCTGAAAGGTGTTTCATTCAAAAGTTATTAATTTTCAAAGTTGAATTTTTTAGGTGCAATATCACAGTGGCCTGAAATTGTACAGTGGTGCTGTTGCTACACGATCCTATCGACAGCTCTGGTCCCGGGACCATAAATCTCCATAGGATGGTGTAGCAGCAGCGCCACTGTACAATTTCAGGCCACTGTGATATTGCACCTAAAAAATTCAACTTTGAAAATTAATAACTTTTGAATGAAACACCTTTCAGCAGTGGGAGTACTCTTGTTTTACTCAGGGGGATAAACCCTACAGCATATTTTTTTTTTACATTTTAAGTATTACTATCCCTTTAATGACAGGCCACACACGCACGGTGTGGTCACTTAAGGACCAGGGACCTTTTTTTTTTTTGGAATTGGATTCCAGACTCCCCGAACCGCGTGCAGCCGCGCGGGGAGCCCGGAATTCCATGACGGTCCTGGACCGTCATGGGTCCTTAAGGGTATAAAGCAGTTACAGTATCTGCAAGCACAGCATCCCGATGCAAAGAATTCCATAGCTTTACTGTCCTTTACTGGTAGCTCTTTAGCTACCAGTGTGTAGCTCTCTCCAGTCCAGTCAGGAATCAGGCTATCTGGCCAACCAGGGACAGGTCCAGTGATTGAAATATGCTCCCCAGTTGGTTGACAGCCAACCTGGCCTCCGCTTCCATCTAGGGTACCCAGCAGTGGCCAGTCAGAGAACTGATAGTAATGCAGATATAGTCCTCACACCATTTTCTTAAGTGTTGTGGGAAATATATGGTGTCAAAATAGGTAAGAGCCACAGTATGCTTCAATATTCACTTACCCATTGTAACAAAAATGCCAGCTTTTTGTTATATTTATTAAATGTTTTAATAAACCAGTCTAATAACTTCAACCATGCCCAGCAATATGAGACACTGTTGTTAAGGATGGGAAAGCACTTGTTATGTCCGTTTAGCAGGCATATGTGTAGACTGGCTGGGAGGATGAGGAACCAGGAAGTGACATCCCATGCCTGTGAGTCAAGAATGACGACGCAACGTCTCCTCCGTCAGTCTGGCGTGAGTCACCTCGCTGAAGAGGTCTCTCCCACTCAGCTCTACATTATCAAGCTAGCTGATTTGCTGGCAAACATCCAAGGCTTCTGTGACCCTTCCAGACATTAGGGGGACTCTGCTTACGTTCATTTGTAGTGCAAAATAAATGTATTCTGCCAGTTGTTGCTCCACTGATCAAGAACTGAGTGTGGACTCCTTTCTTTGAGGATATATAACGCTGGCACCATAGGACACAACAGCACTATCAATCAGAAAACCTGTGGCTCACTGGAGAGCCACAGATTTTGTCTTCTATAGTGAATATGAATTTTTTCTTCTAAAAACGATACATCTTGTAGCAGAATTCTATCACCTTCGGCTGTTCTTTTGTAAGGTGTGGGAAGAGTAGGGAAGAGCAGCTTTGGAGATGGATGAATATGCACTGTTACAAAGTAATATAATTTAAATTTATGTTTTATGGTAACTCAGTACATGAGAGAGAATAAGTGGTGTCTGCACATGAAAATAGAGTTTTAAGCTCTATAGCGCATTTTTCTCTAAATCACTTTAATGTACAAAACACAACATTTATAGGGAGATTTGCCCCTTCGTCACCTGATGGCAAGTCCCCCTGAAACGTTGCGTTTTGTACATTAAGGTGATTTAAATAAAAATTCTCTGTATGGCTTAAAACTCTATTTCCGTGTGCAGACACCACTTATTCTTTCTCATGTACTTTTGATACTTCTGAACATCAGTGGCACTGTTCTCCGGTATTCTGCACTGATCTGGTTTGGTGTGCTAGGGTTTTCTCATATAAATATATATATATATATATATATTTTTTTTTTAACTCAGTACATGTTTAATCGATTAAAAGTAGCTTCCGTTAAACAAAAGGTTGAATACCCTGGGCATAGTGTGTCTGCAGGTATGTGTTAAAGAAATCATACGTTCTAGTCAGGGCTGGATTTACATACCAGGAGCCCCTAGGCAAGGCACTCTAGGTGTCCTTAGCTCCGCCCATGACCACATCCCCAGTCTTCACATGACCCCCGCCCCCAGTTCCATCCACTGTTTCCTGGCACAGAAAATTCCCTTGACCTATAACAAGCAAGGACAAAAAAAGCTAAAACCTCTTCGATGCCAGAGAGATCTCCAACGCATTGGTCTGCAATGCGTTGGAGATCTTCCTAGCAACTAAGAGGTTAAATAATATCCTGTAAAAGGATATAAACTGGTACGAGGATGTTGAGATTGCTCTGGCCTCACCCACAATTCAGAATCTGGGTGTGGCCAGTACAGTTGCCTGCTCTGCCTATTGGGAAATCAGGCCCTGACTCTAGTCTGGAATGTACCCTGAAGTGCATCTGTCCTGCCTGATTGGTACATTCACCCCAGGGCCACTGGTAATCGGCACAAAGATATCCCTGTGTCTTATGCAAAGTAGAGAAATTATTGGTCAAACCAACTGCGTAACATTGCAGGAATAAAAATCCTCATTAATTTAAATGGGGGGGTTTATCCCTTGCATGCTAGAAAGGCCTCCAAGACGTGTTGAAGACCACCCTAGCATTCAAGGCTTCAAAAGCCTCCACTGAAATAAATGTTTAACTCCTTAAGGGCCAGAGGTGTGTGCAACAAATTGCAATGCAATGCGTTGCACACTTATCTGTTCCTTAGGGGTTAATGAAAACATTTATTTGCAGCTGCTTTTGCACCAGAATTATTTTTTACTTCTCTTTATGCACAAAGTCAGGAACTTTTAAAATGAGCCGACCCTGAGATCTTTGACATATTAACCTTAAATCTCTCAATAACACCTATTCTATTCCAGTGGTTCTCAACCAGTGTGATGTGGCACTTTAGTGTGCCTTGGATGTCATCTTAGGGTGCCTGTTTGCATCCTCATACAGTGCCTCACTCTTTCTATGAAGGATATGCCAAAAATGTTAAAGTTGAGTTTTGTACTGTCTGTTTTTTAAAGTTATTATGCACAATATGTTTTTTGTTGTTCTTCTAACTATGCGACCCAAGAACATAACTCCCAAGTGTCCCACTTTAGGAGAGACAGTCCCTCTTTGAGATCCAAATCCCTCTGTCCCTCTTTCTCACCCTGGTGTCCCTGTGTGTAGGAGATCAGACTGTGTGGTGTGTATATATAAGTGTATCACCCTGGTGTCCCTGTGTTTAGGAGATCAGACTGTGTGGTGTGTATATAAGTGTATCACCCTGGTGTCCCTGTGTTTAGGAGATCAGACTGTGTGGTGTGTATATAAATGTATCACCCTTGGGTCCCTGTGTTTAGCAGATCAGACTGTGTGGTGTGTATATAAGTGTATCACCCTGGTGTCCCTGTATGTAGGAGATCAGACTGTGTGGTGTGTATAGAAGTGTATCAACCTGGTGTCTCTCTGTTTAGGAGATCAGACTGTGTGGTGTGTATATAAGTGTATCACCCTGGTGTCCCTGTGTTTAGGAGATCAGACTGTGTGGTGTGTATATAAGTGTATCACCCTGGTGTCCCTCTGTTTAGGAGATCAGACTGTGTGGTGTGTATAGAAGTGTATCACCCTGGTGTCCCTGTGTTTAGGAGATCAGACTGTGTGGTGTGTATATAAGTGTATCACATTGCTCCACAGCAATACAACTCACATTAATGTTTGCTTCACCTTCAGTATATGTGTTTTATAATTTACTCTGTTTAAATAAAATATTTTGGTCTTGCTCTAAATCATTTTTCAGTTACACACAAAATAACCTAAACATTCTTGATAATGCTCCTCCCATCAGCCATGACCCCTAAAACAAAAGTGTCCCAGTTTGTTCATCTGAAATGTTGGGAGGTATGCAATAATGATGAATTATACCCTTTATTAAGTCCAGGAGAAATTATCTGTAAAAAGCTAGGGGTGTCCTGAAGATTCCAGAATGCGTGTTAGGGGCACCTTGATTGAAAAAAAGATCAAGAACCATTGTTCTAGTCCATATCTCCCTGCTTGCTCTAACCAACAGAGGTGCAACAATCAGTCGTCAAAGAACCTCAAACAGCCTGCAGCTTAGAGGTGTCACTGCTTGAACACACACAAGACAAGCAGGACTTCTCCCTTTGCTTTTCTGATATAAATTTCAACAATTTAGACACTAAAGAAGCAGTAAATTAGTGTAGTGGGTAAACACTGAGCTCTCTTGGCCCTTCACCCTGAGATTTGGATCACAACTCTGAGTCGCAGGGTCAAACCCTGAGTGTTCCCAGGTATGCCTAGTGCACATGGTGCGTTATCTAATATACTGATTTCTATTAAGCTTCAGTAAATGAGCCCCATACAATCTCTGGAACAGGCCAGTTTCTGTTTGTTTAACCCTTAGATTGCCAGAAGGTTGAGCAATGCATTGCTGACCAGAAATAGGGTTTTGACAAACTTCATGCTCATTTGAGCCCCTTGCTAATAAATACAGCCAAGGAATTCTTGATTTTCAGATAAACACTGATTAGCATCCTGAGAACTTTCAGACAAGTAGCTGTTATGTTTAAACATTACTCCCTCTAGTGTACACTTTGTGAAATGTAAGCAACACTGCCTTTGGGATTGTGCACTAAGGGTGAGAAAATGGAGATTAGGCTCTCCCATTCCTGTTAGACCTCTTTCACATGAGTGACAAACCTGTTGCAGAGTCTGGCAACAGTTCTGATGACCATGTTACTTTATTCATCTCTTTTCTGCTTTCCTCTGACTATCAGGAGGGGAAATATGTCTGGCGGCTGGCCGATGCGTTGCCAGCTAATATGACTGGCTGGCACCAGGGGAAGGCTGGCAAATATAATCAAGTGTCCCACTTCTACTATCATTCCAGTCCACTGTCCCTGTCCATCCCTTTTTGTTAAATTAAATTGGGATTACTGTTGTGCAGTGATACCACAAAGCTTACAGCTGAAATGGGGCAACACTAGTGATGATATAGAGCTTACAATTTAAGTAAAGCTACACTAGTGTTAGAGCTTACAAGGGAAAAGTGTAGCTCTGTGGTACCACTTGTGTAGCGCAATTGGATTGTAGCTCTGTGGTACCACTTGTGTATCTCATTTGGATTGTAGCTCTGTGGTACCACTTGTGTATCTCATTTGGATTGTAGCTCTGTGGTACCACTTGTGTAGCGCAATTGGATTGTAGCTCTGTGGTATCACTAGTGTAGCTCAATTGGATTGTAGATCTGTGGTTTCACTAGTATAGCTCAATTGGATTGTAGCTCTGTTGTATCACTAGTGTAGCGCAATTGGATTGTAGCTCTGTGGTACCACTAGTGTAGCTCATTTGGATTGTAGCTCTGTGGTATCACTAGTGTAGCTCCATTTACAGCAGCATGTGGGAGACTGAGTAAGGCAGTGACCACTGGCCCAGATGTATGATTGTCCCAGGGGGCAATTGCTGCCCTCCCCTGGCTGGCACTAAGGTAGGTCAGCCACTCATAAGAGCTTGTCATGAGGATCACAACACGGCCTATTAAAAAGGTCTTTCAGCATCCTCACAGGCCGTTGTATATACCTTATGACAACTCTACGGTGTTCTTGTTGGAACACATTGAAGTTGCAGCTATACAGGACTTTGGAGTGAACACATGAGGCAATAGTCACCCATGTGAATGGAACCATAGTCCCTCATGTTACCTTTTATCACAGGTGACAGATCCAGTGCAGCATCGTGTTGGTGTCACCGTCTGAAAGAGGCCTTCTTCTATGGAACCTTCTTTTCAAATTGGAGAGCTTTTATTTCACAGGCTCCAAAGAATCACATAGGGATGGGAGGTTTCTGTCACTGGGGTGGCTTCTCATCCTTCTCCTGGATCGATGTTTCTCCCTGCTTTACTCTCCTCCTTACCCACTCCACTGAGTATAATGGGGTTATATTTATCACTGATGTGTTATTGCTATCAACACTTATTCTACAATGGGATGGCTCCGCATCCCTCTGGTATTCAAAGAATTAACCTTTTGAGTGTGTTGCAATGCTTTCAATACCTCCCATGCACTCAAAGGGTTAAAAAAAGTCAAATAATATGTACAACACAATAAAAAAAAACTGTATTAATATGCTTGTGTATGTAACCCTTAAAGAACAAGATGGGTGAACAACATATTGTGAAGCAATGAGTTGGTCACCCCTGTGGTCCTTAACCCATTAATGACACATGACAAGCCAGGACCGTCATGCCAGTTTGGACGTTAAGAACCGGTGGAGGTCCTGGCACATCATGGAATTCTGGGATGGCAACGCAGCTGCATGCCACTCTTCCATCCCAGAATGCACTGCACACAAAAAAGTGCTGTGATCCTCTAGGGCCACCCACCACCGGATCTTGTGGTCGTTATGGGGTTAAAGCGTTGGCTTCTCAGTAATAAAAATGCACACTTTTATGTTTTTCATAACCAAAAACTGTTTACATCTACCTGAGCAGGTACCTGTAAATTAGGAGGAATAATGTGTGTTGTGTGAGTGTGTGTGTGTGTGTGTAAGTGTGCATGTGCACTTTGTGTATGTGTTTACATGTGCAATTGTGAGTGTGTGTACTCATGTCTATGTCTGTGTAGAAGTGTGCACATGCACTAGTGTGTTTGTGTGCAGGTGCTTATGTTTGTGCAAGAGTGAATGTGTGTGTGTATGTGCTCGTGTGTAAATGAGAGTGCGTGCACTTTTGCCTGTTTGTGTGTGTGTGGTTGTGTACACATCTGTGCACATGCACTAATGTGTGTGTGTGTGTGTGCAGGTGTGTGTGTGTGTGTGTGTATGTTTGCAGGTGTGTGTGCATGTATTTGTACCTGAATATGCTTGTATGTGCTACTTACGTATCTCCTCTTGTTAAAGAGTTAGTAATGTCTGATTATAATAACATGTAATATTGTAGAGATTAAAAAAAATAAATTAACTGGTGCAAGTCCCGTCTCTCAAACTTTTATAGTTTGAGAGATATAAGGTTTTAAATTCACCCTCTATCCCCTTCCACAGACATCAGCCTCTAGCTGACAGAAGGAGATCCTAGTCCTGAAACAGGCCAGCGGCTCTTCAGCAGAGCCAAAACAGTATTATCTAAAAAGAAATACTTTACTGGAACGATTTCTTTTTAGATATCACTATTTCGGCTCTGCTGAAGAGCCGCCATGGGTCGCATGACTCAAATCGTCTTCTGTCAGCTAGAGCGCTGACATCAGTGAAAGGGGAAGGACTTTGAAACCTTATATCTCTCAAACTATAAATGTTTGTGAGACGGGACTTGCACTCTTTAATTTATTTTTTTAATTTCTACAATATTACATGTTATTTAAATCGGACATTATTAACCCTGTAAAATTAGTGCTAGGCTAGCAAATTAACAAGAAAACTACACTTAAATCTACTCTTACAGTCTCCCTGCTTTAAGCCTTTGAGTGTTGAGTGGTACGGAACGCACTGCAAAGCAATGCGTTCTGTATCCCTCTGGCACTCAAAGGGTTAATCAAAGAGTAAAGTTATCACATAAGAGCAATGCATTATGTATCTTGAATTTCATTCTGCCATTTGTTGACAAGATATGAGTTTGTGAGTTCTCTATAGGGATAGATAGATAGACAGACAGACAGACAGACAGACATAGATAGATAGATACTGATTCATATGACAGATTACTGCCATGTGGCAGAAATTCAACGGGTACACATACCCATTTATATTAAAGGGTCTCTTAACTGCTTGAATGCTAGAGAGATGACCTCTAGCATCCAAAGGGTTAAATGACTTCTAAATCAGTGAGAATTTATATTTCATCTCTATGGCACAGTTGGATTCCTCCCAAATTGCAGCTCTTCAGCCTGATGAATAGGGGCCATGTATCCTTTCCTACCTGAAAAGCTCATAGTTGATTTGAGTCTGTTGTGTTACTTATTCAAGGACACAGTGAGAACATGTTTGTGACTAGAAGAATAATTTAGATTATAGCAGTAGATACTGCATTGCTATTTGAACAAACAGCTTGGCAGCCAGAGGGTTAAGTGAGAGTTAGATGCAATGAGAGATAATGTAATAGTGATGGGGGTGGGGGAGAGTGAAGGAGAAAAGGAAGAGGAGAGGGAGGAGAGGAAGGAAAATAAAAATGGGGAGATTGGGAAAATGGAGATGGAAAAGGGGTAGGTGAGTGGGGGTGAGAAGGGAGGAGGAGATGAGAGATTGAGGGGAAACAGGACAGTGAAATGTTAAAGTAATCAAATGAGAAGGGAGAATGGGAAAGTTACTATAGATACAATTTGGAGTAACGTAAATACAGGAGAGTAAAGTAGCTGTTAGGGATAGTGGGACACAGTGGCGAGGGGTAAACTGGGGGACAAGGAGTTCATACAGGGATATCCAGGAGGAGGTGGGCGGGTCCCAGCATCCCGCACCTGTCGGTGTCTCAGTAGCACAGGCACATAGGAACCTATAGTACCGGGGAACACTGGACCTGAGCCTGGCAAGTGGGTTAAAACTGCCCCAGATCTGAGCCTCAAACGGGACCAGCCCTAAACTTGCACCAGAACCGAGCCTGGACTGGGATCAGCGCTACACTTACCGGATCTGGCTCTAAACTGGAAGTAAACTTGCTAGACCTGCACTGCACCCACTGGTCCTGAGCACCGACTGATACCAGCTCTGCGCTAGTCTGTCCGTCCGGGGCACCAAGTGGACGGGACCACGCACTATACTGACCTGGCGGAGCACAAAGCCTGCGCGTGTCCGAGCTAATTAGAGGTGAATATCATTTGTGTTTTGGTCTGTAAACGTTCGTGTGAAGTTTATGGTGGTTTGTTATGTGCTGTGTATGTCTTTTCTGTGATATATATATATATATATGTATACATATATATATATATTGGGAACTGTCCGACTGTTGCGTCCTGCTTAGCGCTGAGCTGTGGAGTCACCGGGCTCCAAATAGGTCGGGACAGTAGACAGAATGTATCCAACTTCTACTAATAGTGCTATTGCTATATCCTCACTAGTTCTCTTGTACTTAATAAGGTGTTTACATGTCCCTTTAACCCTTTGAGCGCCAGAGGGGTACGCGTTGCTTTGCTATGCGTTGCGTACCCCTCTGGCACTCAAAGGGTTAAATCGGGGACTCTTATGAAAAGTTCATTCTGCTGCACTGAACAATAATCAGTGTGACCCTGCAGCGTGTATTTTTTTTATGAGTCCCTGATTTAAAGGGGCCTGTGGTCACTTTAACTTGTACATCATGGGGGGGATGCCTGATCTCCGCTTACACCGCTTTGCGATGTGGCGGCGTCATTTGCCCTCATGCTGCTCCTGAATGCCAGGATTTATCTGACCTTTTTTTGTATATTTGGCAATTTCTTCCACAACTGAATCTATTTTGATTGCTGTCTGGCTGGATTCGCCTGTTTGGGGGGCTAGCACTGCTGTGGAATGCGGAGGTGTCCCTTTAGGTTCCCTGCAAGACGGACATACCTCACAATAGCCCACCAACTGCACCACAGGGGACAAAAGCAAAATCCCTAAATTCCAATGGACTTCAGTAGATCTTTTTAACCCCTTGAATGCCAGAGAGGTATCCATTGCATTGATTCGCAATGCATTGGATACGTCTCTAACCTTCAAGGGATTAAAAGTCCAATTCAATTTAATGAGCATTTTAATGTGTCCCCTATGGTGCAGTTGGTTTACTCCAGTATAACTCTACTATGGTTTTACAAATATGGTACATTGAGGGAGATTTATAAAAAAACAGTCTTAAGAATTGTCTTTTAACCAGAGCAGCTGGTGATAACTCCCGTTCTTAGTTATAATGAGTATGAGCAGTGTTAACGCCTGGAAGGGTTAAGAAAACCTTATACCTGCCCTCAACATTCTGGAGAAAATTATGTCGGTAAATTGTCGCAGTCAGCGACATCCTATATAATAATTGGCTAAATTGTGTGTAATGCCGCGACATGCGCAGTAGAGACTGCCCGCGCCACGGCTGATACAGAGCTGGGTGCTCCGAAGGTTACTGTGGCCCGTGTAACGGGCTGTTCAACTAGTTTCTTTATAAATTTACTGCGCAATAATTCATCCTAGATTTACAATTACTTTTACAAAAACACAACTACGCGGAGTTAAAGGGTTAGTAATGCCGGCTTATAATTTCATGCTATATTGTAGATTTTAAAAAAAGAAATTATCTTGAGCAAGTCCCATCTCTTAATCCTTTATGGTCTGAGAGATGTAACATTTTAAAGTTCCCCGCTCCTTAACCTTGCACTGACGTCAGACAGAAGGAGATCCCAGTCCCGGGACAAGCACAGCTGAAATACCACAATCGAAAAAAAAAATACTTCATTGGAATGGTCTACAAAGTGTTCCTGGTTGCAAGCACACCTGTAGACTGCTCCAATGAAGTATTTCTTTTTAGATTGCGGTATTTAGTCTCTGCTGAAGAGCCACCACGAGTCGGCCGACACGAATCTCCTTCTGTCAACTTTGCAGCTGACATCAGAGAAAGGGGAGGGAGGGGGAACTTTAAAACATTATATCGCTCAAACCGTGAAGGACTGAAATACTGCAGTGTCCACAAGGCCCCCCTGCTCAAGAAACACATGTACAGGCCCATCTGAAGTTTGCCAGTGAACATCTGAATGATTCAGAGGAGAACTGGGTGAAAGTGTTGTGGTCAGATGAGACCGAAATCGAGCTCTTTGGCATCAACTCAACTCGCCGTGTTTGGAGGAGGAGGAATGCTGCCTATGACCCCAAGAACACCATCCCCACCGTCAAACATGGAGGTGGAAACATTATGTTTTGGGGGTGTTTTTCTGCTAAGGGGATAGGACTACTTCACGGCATCAAAGGGACGATGGACGGGGCCATGTACCATCAAATCTTGGGTGAGAACCTCCTTCCCTCAGCCAGGGCATTGAAAATGAGTCGTGGAAGGGTATTCCAGCATGACAATGACCCAAAACACATGGCTAAGGCAACAAAGGAGTGGCTCAAGAAGACCTAGCCAGTCTCCAGACCTTAATCCCATAGAAAATTTGTGGAGGGATCTGAAGGTTCGAGTTGCCAAACATCAGCCTCAAAACCTTAATGACTTGGAGAGGATCTGCAAAGATGAGTGGGACAAAATCCCTTCTGAGATGTGTGCAAACCTGGTGGCCAACTACAAGAAACGTCTGACCTCTGTGATTGCCAACAAGGGTTTTGCACCAAGTACTAAGTCATCTTTTGCAAAGGGGTCAAATACTTATTTCACTCAGTAATATGCAAATCAATTTAAAACTATTTTGATATGCGTTTTTCTGGATTTTTTGTTGTTATTCTGTCTCTCACTGTTCAAATAAACCTACCATTACAATTATAGACTGATCATTTCTTTGTCAGTGAGCAAAAGTACAAAATCAGCAGGGGATCAAGTAATTTTTTCCCTAACTGTACATCTATATCGACAAAGTGATGTTCGTCTATATCGATGTGTGTCTGTATTGACATGGCGATGTGTGTCTATAGCGACATGGCGATGTGTGTCATTACACACCTGCCATCATTTAAAGTGACTCCGATTAATCACAAATAAAGTTCAGCCATTTTAGTAGGATTGTCCTGACATTTGCTTAGTTGCATCTCAGAGCAAAAGCCATGGTCCGCAGAGAGCTTCCAAAGCATCAGAGGGACCTCATTGTTGAAAGATATCAGTCAGGAGAAGGGTACAAAAGAATTTCCAAAGCATTAGATATACCATGGAACACAGTGAAAACAGTCATCATCAAGTGGAGAAAATATGGCACAACAGAGACATTACTAAGAACTGGACGTCCCTCCAAAATTGATGAGAAGACGAGAAGAAAACCGGTCAGGGAGACTTCTAAGAGGCCTACTACAACATCAAAGGAACTGCAGGAATTTCTGGCAAGTACTGGCTGTGTGCTACATGTGACAACAATCTCCCGTATTCTTCATATGAATGGGCTATGGGGTAGGGTGGCAAGACAGAAGCCTTTTCTTACAAAGAAAAACATCCAAGCCCGGCTGAAGTTTGCAATAACAAACATCAAGTCCCCCATGGGGAAATGTGTTATGGTCTGATGAAACCAAGGTTGAACTTTTTGGCCATAATTCCAAAAGGTATGTTTGGCGCAAAAACAACACTGCACATCATCCAAAGAACACCATACCCACAGTGAAGCATGGTGGTGGCAGCATCATGCTTTAGGGCTGTTTTTCCTCAGCTGGAACTGGGGCCTTAGTCAGGGTTGAGGGAATTATCAACAGTTCCAAATACCAGGCAATTTTGGCACAAAACCTTCAGGCGTCCGTTAGAAAGCTGAAGATGAAGTTCACCTTTCAGCACGACAATGACCCAAAGCACACATCCAAATCCACAAAAGCATGGCTTCACCAGAAGAAGATTAACGTTTTGGAATGGCCCAGCCAGACCCCAGACCTGAATCCAATTGAACATCTGTGGGGTGATCTGAAGAGGGCTGTGCACAGGAGATGTCCTCGCAATCTGACAGATTTGGAGCACTTTTGCAAAGAAGAGTGGGCAAATATTGCCACGTCAAGATGTGCCAGGCTAATAAACTCCTACCCAAAAAGACTGATTGCTGTAATAAAATCAAAAGGTGCTTCAACAAAGTATTCATTTAAAGGGATAGTATTACTTCAAAATTACTATCCCTCATATTGTATCCCGTAATAAACTGAATTAAATTACACCAGCGGCATCTCTCAAACCTTTATGGTTTAAGAGATAGCCACTTTCAAAGTTTCCTCTCCCCTGCTGTCAGCGTTCTGCTGCCAGCAGGGGAATCCGGTCCCGGGACAGGCGGAGGCTCTTAAACAGAGCTGATATCTCGTTATGGAAGGAAAAATTATTCATAGAAAAGGTCTTCTACGTGTACTTGGTTACCAAGCACACGTAGAAGATTGTTTCAATTAATCATTTTTCCTTCCATAACGAGATATTGGCTCTGCTGAAGAGCCTCCTCTTGATTCAGAGACCAGATTCTCCTGCTGGCAGCAGAACGCTGACAGCAGGGGAGAGGAAACTTTGAAAGCGGCTATCTCTTAAACCATAAAGGTTTGAGAGATGCCGCTGGTGTCATTTAACTCAGTTTATTACGGGCTACAATATGAGGGATAGTAATTTTGACGTAATACTATCCCTTTAAGGGTGTGCACACCTATGCAACCAGGTTATTGTGAGTTGTTTTATTTTTCCCCCTCAACGATTTCAGTTTGTTTTGCAATTGAATTGTTCACGTTATAGGTCACATTAAAGGTGGAAAAGGTTCTGACATGATTTTATCTTTGTCTCATTCCTTAACATCACAAGAACCTGGCATTTTAACAGGGGTGTGTAGACTTTTTATATCTACATCAACAAAGACATGTGTGTCTATATCGACATGGCGAAATGTGTCTATATTGACATGGTGATGTGTGTCTATATCAACATGGCAATATGCATCTATAGCGACATGGCAATGTGCGTCTATATCGACATGGCGATGTGCGTCTATTTCAATGTATGTCTATATCGAAATGGTGACGTCAGTCTATATTGACAAGGAGACGTGCTCACCACACATTGCCAGACGCACATTGCTATTGCATCTCCCCCAGTTCCTCTTACTACATCTGTCTCATTAACTCCTTAAAGACAGTGCACATCCCTGGCCCTTAAGGGGTTAACGGTATGGTGATATTTTACTATGAAAAACTATAAACTGAATGGATTTTTCTCCTGGGAATTAATTAACAGAAAAGATATAACAGCTAACAGCTCAAACTTGTTTCATTTGTTTTTCTTATTTCACTTTAACACAGAAAATATCAATAAAAATTACTTTCAGGTGATGCTGTTTCATTAGACCTTATGGATAATTTCTGTCATTGAGTTCAAAGGAAATCAAACCACTGAAATAGAGGCATTATCTTGAGCTGTTAATAACTTGAATAATGTATCTCTCAGCAGTGGCACTATCCTTTTTTGCCGAGCAAGGAAAGACATATATATATATATATATATATATATATATATATATATATATATATATATATATAAAATATACACACACATACACAGCGGTGGCAGTATGTATGAATTGGAGTAAATGTATTCTGGGATTTGTTTCCTGCAGTAAAAAAACTACATATCCTTATTACAAATGTTCTGGAATGTAATGATACAGTGTTTCAATAAAATAGGTGTCCTAGATTGCTAGAAGAATACCTGCATCTCTAATTCCACAGACTAAATAAGGAGATGGTAAAGTTATAGAATTCTTCCTCAATATGCTGTGTTTACAGATACTGCAGTTGCATAAAAAAAGTTAATGGATACCTTTCTAGCTCAGAGAAATATTGATAATTATGACAGTTGGTTTCAAAACAGGATTTTGATCCAGTGAAATATCAAACTGCCTTTTGGAGTCAGGAAGGAATTATTTACTTGCTTTGTGCAGAATTGGAAATCACTTCAATAGGGTTTTTTTCCTATTCATTTCTCTGTATCAATAAGGATGATATGGCATGGGCTGAACATGATGGATGTGTGTCTTTTTTCCACCCTCAACTATGTTACTATGTCCAGTATTCAATGGGGTGTCTATCAATAGGAGCTACAACAGGGAAAAGGTTCATGGATACAAACTATCTAGCAAAGACACTCTCCTCTCTGAGATTCAGTGCTAACTGCTTCCCACCACACACTGCAAACCACTTCCAACTAAGCCTGCTACATACTCTTTGCCTGCACTGATAAACAAAAGCATTCAACAAGTAGCTGCTTAAGGTTTACGAGGGCAGACACCCAGTAAAGATGCAATGGGCCTAGTATAGACAGAATATGCGTGTCACTACTTGTATATATATATATTATAGGCTGACCACATTTCTTTTCCTCCATTCTGGGACACTACCAAGATGAGAGCAGTAAAGTATTTCTACTCATCTGTATGGGCAGGGTCATGTGACGTGTCAATAGGTGCGCAATCAGTGCTAATTCCTTTGCACTACAGAATTCTAAATACTAGTGCATGAACTGAAAATTGACTGTTGTGACACAAAGTGATGCCTCTGTTCAGGAACAAGTAAAATGGATGTCATGCCCCAAGCCTTAAAGGGATAGTAACACTTCGTTTTAACTTTATTTTATTTTGTAGGCATTAAAAAAACATGAAGAATGATATAAGTCTTATCTCTCAAACCTTTATGGTTTATGAGATATTCACAAGCAAAGTTCCCCTCCCCGCCCCTTTTTCCTAGTGTAAGCCATCTCTTCTCAGATGTGAGTCTGGTTGTATGACAGTACAGATAACAGAAGGGGACAATTTTCTTTGTATGAAAACAATGAAAGCCCTTCCCCCCTTGAAAAGTTTTTCAGCTTTTTCCATTATCTTAATTGAAGATTGTCCCTCTCTGCAGTCTACCTGGGCATCTCCCTTCTTATCTGGTTGAACAGGGGGGGGATACTTTGTTTGTGAATATCTCTTAAACCATAAAGGTTTCAGAGATAAGACTTATATCATTCTTCATGTTTTTTTAATGCCTACAAAATAAAATAAAGTTAAAATGAAGTATTACTATCCCTTTAAAGGGATAGTAATACTTAATTATTACTAATCCCTATATTAAAGTCATATTAAAAATAAATATATTGCCCCAAGTGTCATCTCTCAAACCTTTTTGGTTTGAGAGATAATCACTCCTAAAGTTGCCCTCTCCCACCCCCTTCCCCGAAGTCAGCTTTCTAGCTGACTGAAGGGAAATCCGGTCTTGCGATCAACCGGCGGCTCTGCAGCAGGGCCGAGATCGCTTTAATAAAAGAAAAAATATTTCACTAAAACGGTCTTCTATGAGTGATTGCAAACCAAGCACACGTAGAAGACCATTTCAGTGAAAGATTTCTTTTTTATTAACGCGATCGCGGCTGTGCTGGAGAGCCGCCTGAAAGTCATACGACTGTCTTCCCTGCAGTCAGCTAGAACGCTGACTATGGGGAAGCGGGAGGGCAACTTTAGGAGCGATTATCTCTCAAACCATAAAGGTTTGAGAGATGACACTGGGGGAAATACATTTATTTTTAATATGACTTTAATATAGGGATTAGTAATAATTCAGTATTACTATCCCTTTAATGTAGCCTTATGCTACAAAAAAAGCTGCTGAAGCCCATGTTTGGCATCAGGAAGTAGGGTTCGGTTCAATCCCTAGTGTTTAGCTCTCTCTGCAGAGGCCATGTTCTTGTAGCCCAGTAAGCGTCCCTTTCTGTCCCAGCAATCAATGGACAACTGTTCCTTTAGTGTTTAGAGCTCTGTGCTCCTGAGGTTTCATTACGGGACTTTGCATCATCCCATAAGGAGGATGCCTGGGACACAGGACACATGTTTAATGTATGGGATTATCCAGGGCAATCCAGTGCATGTAGTCACCCTAATATATTACCCTATGCATTTATATATCTCTGCACAAATATCAAGTCAGTTGCTGTTTCTTATTATGTATGTATAAGGGTAACCTGCATTTATCTGTATTCCCTATATCTGTGCAGTTGCAGTTTTTAAAGGTGTCACATTCTGTTTAAATGTTATGACAACAGGTACTATCTTGCTCTGGTTTGTGGGAAATGTTCAATACGTTCCCACTTTCTCTTATCTACTTGTTTTGTCAACAGAGTACTAGACATTTGTTTTTATAGTTTATTGCTTAACAACAGAAAAGGTGTTCAAAAATATCTTTAGATAGATATGAAAAGTAACAGCCAGACAATAAGCAGCCACAGACTTCCAACTTTATATGGTGAACTATAGAATAAACCTACAAAAGACTGTAAAGGGCAAAGGTCGGCAAGAAAGAGCAAAAGGTCACAAAATATTGTCTATTAGTTTAAGAAACAGACAATCAGGATTAGCAGACTTTTTGTTCAGGTTTCATATTAAATATTCAGTTAGACCCAGGATAATATATTAATATGTTTAAATCCTAGAATTTTGAATTTGAATATCTTTATTTATATAGCACCACAACCCATACTCCTTGTACTCAGTGTATTGAATGATAAAGTATCATCAGGAAGTGACAATCTTCTTACTGTGAGAACAATGGAAACCGTGCCCCCTTGACAGGTTTTTCAGGTTTTTCCCTTATCAGGGATTAAAAGTTGAAGTCCTTTGCTATTAGCCAGACCTGAAAAGTTAGTCACCACTGCAAGCCATAACATACCAACCAGGGCTAAATTTTCACTCGCCATTGGCGAGTGGAAATTTTGAGCCCTGCCTTTATGGTAATTGAAGATTGTCCCTCTCTGCAAGCCATTTGGACATCACCTTTCTGTTTTGAGACGAGCAGTGTTTCACCAGTAAAAGGGGAGGGAGGGGGATACTTTATCATTCAATTACTCTTGAACTACAGCTCTGACATTATTGAAATAACACTCTCCATGGCCCAAATACTATGAAGATTAATTGGAGCTGCTTTTATTGTGAAACATTACTATCCCTTTAAGGGTTACAAGTGCTTTGTAAGGTGAAACAGGGAGCAGAAAAAGAGTGACAGACTACAGCACAGAGGTGTACCCGCGGTCTGTCCAGAAGGAAGGTACAGGATCATCTTTAAACGTTCACGTTTGGCCAAACAACTAGTTGAAAAAAAAATGACAAAAGAATTCCAGCTAGTCACTCTACAAACTTACTTTATAGCCAAACTTGTATAGGGGTGATAGTTACCCTTTAAATTGTCTCAAGTAGATAGAAAATTATTCTAAAGGTATTCAAAGTATGTTGAATAGAATATATGCTTGTAGGACTTTGCTAAACACCAGATCCTCCTAAAAAGATCTGACCAAAGTAAAAATTGTATGCTTTATCCTATGACTTGTTAAAAGTCACTTGAGCGTTGCTCATGTTACAAGCTTGACACTGGAAATAGCTAAAAGGACAGACATGGTAGAAGCACTGCCCACGGGCAGAATCTTGCCCTGATCTTGAAATACCACAATCTTTTGTGTGTTTTAATAACTCTTGATTGATTAGGTGAGGTAAGTGTGCATGATCAATCAAAACACCAAACAGACAAGCAGTAAACTAATTAACCTCCTTCAGATGTAGGACAACTATTTTTAATAAACTTTATTACTATAAGGACAAATGAAAAATAGTTAGGATGTTCAGATGTTTTGTGGTTTTAATCAATTCTGATAGATCAAAAAAAGTATGGGAATTGTTAATGAAAAAATGGAAAGAACTCTTTGTTGGTCAAAACAAAAATGTTAACCCCTTAATGACCAGCGGCGTGGCATGGTCACTTAAAGACCACAGAGCATTTTTTTTTTTGTAATTTCCGGTTCCAGACTCCCCGAACGGCGTGCAGCCGCGGGAGGAGCCCGGAATTTCATGACGTTCATTTTTTTGACCATGTTAACCCCTTAACGACCCTTGACGGTCATAGTACGTCATGGGTTGATCTGAGTTAACGACCCATGACGTACTATGACCGTCAAGGGTCGTTAAGGGGTTAACATGGTCAAAAAAATAAGTTTTTTTGATCAATGAAGAATAAAAAGCACACTTTGTTGATCAAAACAATATATATATATTTTTCATGTTGTCATTATTGCTATAAAGAGCTCTGCAAATCTCTCCGTACACAGCAATGGCAACATTTCCACTATAAAATGGAAAGTCCACATTAATTTTGCTCTCAAATAAAATAATCTAAATTTTCTATGTAATAACACTGAAGTAGGTATTTCTATCAGCGGATTTATGATTGCTTTACTTAGCTGGGAAAGTCCTTCAGAATATACATATTTTAATAATGTACTACTCTACTTTTAAACCTTTTAGTGTCAGAGAGCTGTGCAATGATTTGTGAAGTAATGCCTTGCACAACTGTCTGGTGGTGAAAGGATTAACCCTTTGAGTGCCAGAGGGATGCACAATGCATTGCTTTCAATGCGTCAAGTACCCCTCTGGCATTTAGTGGATTAAGATTACATTTACAGTGGGCAGCGTTTGTGTTGATTCCATTGACATGACATCCACGACTGATGGAAGATCTTGGGGAAGATTCACTAAGGTGTGAGAAAGTGGTGATAAAGAAGAGATGTTTATCACTTCTCCAGTTCCTATGATATTCTATGGAGCCTATGGACTAAGATCTCCAAAGTTGAAGAGATCTTAGTGCATGGGCTCCATAGTATAACAAAGCAACAGGAGAAGTCATAAACTGGAGAAGATATCTCTACTTTATCACCGCATAGTGAATCTCCCCCCTTATCTCTTGAACAAAGACCCAAGGGCAAATTCATAGAGGCCGTTAAGAATTTTTGTACATAATAAGTTAAAGGAATAGTAATGCTTCAAAATAAAAGTAGCTCCAGTTAATCTTCATAGTATTTGGGCCATGAAGAGTGTTATTTCAATACTGTCCGAGTTGTGGTTCAAGAGTAATTGAATGATAAAGTATCTCACTCTAGCCCCTTTTACCTAGTGTAACCCAATTAACCTCAGATGTGGAATCTGGTCTCTTGACCGGACAGCTCACAGCAAGGGACAATCTTCTTACTGTGAGAACAATGAAAACCCTGCCCCATTGACAGGTTTTTCAGATTTTTCCTTATGCTAACTGAAGATTGTCCCTCTCTGCAATCAATCCAGACAGTCTTGCTGCTCTGAGGTGAGCAGTGTTACATCAGTAAAAGGGGCGGGACGGGGGTACTTTATCATTCAATTACTCCTGAACTACAACTCTGACAGAATTGAAATAACACTCTCCATGGCCCAGATACTATGGAGATTAATTGGAGCTGCTTTTATTGTGAAACATTACTATCACTTTAAGTGTGTGTGGAGGGGGGTTAATATTAGGAAGTAATGCTTCTCCTTTAACTTTGAGTTTTGCGTCTTAATCACACCATGAGCGGCAGGGGAGGGCTGGCATCTTGTGGACTTAGGGGCAAATACAATCAAGTGGTCCATTTCTACTGTCATTTTAGCCCACTATCCCACTCCACTCCCTTTTGTTAATTTTAAAATTGGCATTAATGTTGTGAAGTACATCAAGTAATAACGCATAACTTACAACTGAAATGTTTAGACACTACTGATACTACAGAGCTTGCAAGGGAAATGGGTTATGCCAATTGTATAGCTCTATATAGATTGTAGCTCTATGATATCACTAGTGTAGCTCTATATGGATTGTAGCTCTGTGGCATCAATAGTGTAGCTACATTTCAATTGTATCTCTGTGGTATCACTATTGTAGCTCCATTTCAGTTGTAAGCTCTGTGGTATCACTAGTGTAACTCCATTTACAGCAGCAAGTGGGAGACTGACTGGAGCAGTGGTCCCCCAGCCCAGAAATACGATTGGCCCAGGAGGCAATTGCCCCGTCTGCCCTCCCCTAATAAGCGAACTGTCTCTGCATTATGGTTCTTTCTCTTAAAAAGAATGAAAGTAAAGATCTATTTCTGATCTCAGTTGCTATAAGATGTAACACAATTTCTCAGTGTAAAATTAACCCTTAGAGTGCCAGAGAGGTATCCAACTCATTGCAACGAAATGCGTTACATACCACTGGCACTCAAATGTTAAGCCGCCACTCACTTTTGAAAGAAGAATAGATGTGTTTGAACAATAGCACTTTATATGCTCCTATTCAAACACTACTTCAATGAATACACTCTTCAACAAGTGTTAATGTAGAACCAGGACCACGTTGTCCAACATTTACTTAGATATACTCGAAATATAATACAACAGCATTTATATTGGCTCTGGAAAAAGAAAAGAAAATATGAACAAGAGATGGACGGTGGAAACAATCAAAGTATTCCTCACAAAATTGTAAAGCACAAATAAAATGGAATTTATCTTTACTTAGTCCTTGGAAATATCCATGATACTAAGAATGGTTCTATCTATGGCTTGTTACCGCTGTTATGCTTTATCTCCAGGGATAAGCAACCATTGGCTCTCTAGATGATGGGGACAATCCATTGGCTGGCTGGAGATGGTGAAGGTTGAGATGGTATGCTCACAGTGCATGAGTTAAAACACCATAAAACATACCTCCCAACATTTCAAATTGCCAAAGAGGGACACTTGTGTTTTAGGGGGTGTTGCTGGGGGAGTGGCTAGCAGGTGGGGCATTACCAAGAATTTGTTGGCTATTTCATGACCTATTGACACCTCCTTGTATATCCTATTAAATGACCTGTAACAAGACCAATGTATTTTTTTTACACAGAATAATTTATACATATACCGACATTTAAACAAGCATTAATGTGAGTTTCATTGCTGTAGAGCAGTATGATACACTTATATACATGCCACACAATCTGATATCATAAAAAGAGGGACATCAGGATGGGAAAGAGGGACAGAGGGATTTGGGTCTCAAAGTGGGGCTGTCCCTCCTAAAGAGGGACACTTGGGAGGTATGATAAAATCTAAACAAGCACTCAGGACTATCTCAGGACACTATCAGTTGTTTAGACACCACTATCAGTGATCAACCTCCATAGACAATAAAATAATTCTGTTAATAAATAAAAATAAAAATATCTCCAAATGATGCCAGCTGGAAATAAAGGCAATATTGCATGAATATAAAAAAGAATATAAATGTGAATCCTCAATACTAAACAACCTATCAGTTTGAATCTACGAAAAGTGGGTAGTCAGACAAGCCGGAACATACACGGAGCAAACCGTAAACCAGAGCCGCAGGTCTGCACCAGATTAGTTATCGGACTAGCCAGGGTCATACACAGAGCAGGTAGTCAGACAGAGCCACAGGTCAGCACCAGAACGGGTAGTCAGCCAGGCCAAAGGTCATACACAGAGGAGGTAGTCTACCAGAGCCGCAGGTCCACAACAGAAGGAATGTCAGCCTGAGCCGGGGTCATACACAAAGCGGGTAGTCAGAAAAAACCAAAGGTCGGCACCAGAACGGGTAGTCAGACGAACCAGGTAATGCACAAACTCAAACCAACTGCACTGGACACCACGAAAGGGTGACTGAGCATAGTGTCCAGGCAGTATTTAAGCTTTCGGAACCAGGAAGAGGAGGAGTCAGCAAATGTGTACAGTCCCTTTAAATGGAGCGCATGTCCATGCCTTTGGATGTGTGCCCATTAGCTGTACAGACCCACGCCGGAACCCAGGTGCCAGGAAGAGAGCGAGCTGCCAAACCCATGCGTTTGGAGCCGCCAAACGGCAGTGCGGCTGAAGCCACCAGGTCATACTGTGGCTGGAGCCGCTGGAGGAAGCTGCGGTCAGCACGAGCAGCCGCCACACGGGTATGCTAACAGCTGGTGACATTTGGAGATATTTTGATTATTTTTAATTTTTTTTAGTAATATAATTATTTTAGTATCTATAGAGGTTTATCACTGATATTGGTGTCTAAACACCAGATAGTTTGCTGATGTAGGGCCATATGTTCAAAGAAGTAGCAAAATAGCTTTTGTCATTTGTAACAACATTTCAAAGTACAGTGTTTGTTGGGATCATTAATATTTTCAGAGAGTGTCGATTGTGATCGGAAATATGTCATTTTATCATTGAAGTACAATTCCTTACTAAAATTGTCGTAACTAACGACAAAAATGTCCTAACAAGACAAAAAATGTCCTAACTCAAAATGAAAAATGTCCTAACTCAAGACAAAAATGTCAGTATATAGGTATGGTAATTGTGCTTTTGTTGTGTTTCCTTCAATTATTATAGGTTTCTTACATTCAGAACTTATTTCCCTTATTTTGTCTTTTGCAAGACATTTTCTCATTGTACACGACAAATTTTCTTTTCCTCTATACGACACTGGAGAATAGTTTAGCCCCGCCTCTTTGCCTGGCAATTCTGGAGTTGTGTCGTACACAATGGACATTACTCGTTTTTTGTTGTATACTCAATAGAAAATGTCATTCATGCATACAATTACTTATTTTTGTCTTTCATACAACATTTTTTTGTCGTTATCACTTTGAACATACGGCCCATAGAGCTCTTTTTAGAGTTTATGGTGTTTTATCCTATTCACAGTGACCATACCACATTTTGCTCATTTGACCATTTTTTATCTGATATTTATTGAATGGTTTTGTTTAGTGGCATCTTAGGTATATTTATTATGCCACTGTGAACATGTTAGATAGAATTATGGTATATTTTAGGTGTATTCACCTTATATTGTTTCCTGTTTGGACCATTTTACTGTGTTATTTCCCAAGCATTATAGTAACATAGTTGATGAGGCTGAAAAAAGACACGCGTGCATAAAGTCCAGCCCATGCAGTAAACACCCCTGTTGATTGAGATGAAGACAAAAAAAAGCCCAATTCCAACTTAGATCCAAGTGGGTTAAAAAAATTCCTTCCTGACTCCAAATTATCCTAATTGAACACTAAGGAGTTTTCATGTGTTGTGTTTCTGAGGTTTATTGTGCTATATTAACCCTTTGAGTGCCACAGGGGTACGCAAAGCGTTCCCCTCTGGCACTCAAAGGGTTAACAAACTGACACTTTCAACCTGTTGTTTTTTTTTGTGCTCATTATATTAGATATGCTCTACACATTAATTTTTGGTCCACAAATTTTTATTTATCTTGATATTTTGAACCTCTGAACATATACATTTTAATAAACAAGTAATTGTTTCCCTCTATTATGTATTTTTACACCGTTTCTTTTTTGTATACTGTGGTATTTTTTGGGCAATTCTAGGCATGGAGGATTATGTTCTGAGTCGCTGGAAGTAGGTCTTCCATAGTCTTTCTTTTTCCCAAGGTGACACCGTTTTGTTTTTTTATTACATACAAATACAACTCAAATAGGAGTAGATACCAAGGAAATCTTCATGACGACGGTCTACTGCCTCAAACCATGCCCACTGTGTAGACCGTCGTCATGAAGATTTCCTTGGTATCCACTCCTATTTCAGCTCTCCAAATGCTCCGCCCGGTCCACAGACCAGAATCCAAGTCTGACAGCTTGAGTGGCGAGATGCATAGAAGGGGCAGGAGTGGTAAACTTTAAAATGCAATTGCTCCTAAACTATGAAAGTTATGTGAAAAATACATAGATGGATTTATTTATTTTATTTCTTTAATGCATGCAATATTATTCCCTGAAAAAAATGAAGTATTACTATCCCTTTAATGTGAGTATTATTGCTGTGGAGCAATAATGTGATATACTTATATACAGACACCACACAGTCTGATCTCCTAAAAGAGGGACACTAGGATAGGAAAGAGGGGTTTGGGTCTCAAAGAGGGACTGTCCCTCCTAAAGAGGGATACTTGAGAGTATGCAACTGCACCCACCGCATCCCCTGCAGTTACACCACTGTGTTTTTTTTTTGTTCTATAAATAAAACTTCTTTCTTCAGGAATGGGACCAATGATACAATTATACATAACTTTTAAAATTATGGGCCCAGTGTAATTAGTGAGAGATAGACACTTTTTTTCTTTATGGTTTGCAACTGGTTCCACTTTCTACTTCTTACCACGCTGCTCCCTTTAATAATCATTTACCAGTGAATATGACGCCTAATATGGCAATATGAACATTAATTAGGGTGTGCCTTGTGTATTGTGAGCCATGAAACTGTGCTACATTTGCAAAGGTTTAAAATGCTTCAGGATATTTGTGTCTCGTTCAAATAGAAAACTTTTTATTACTGTATAATTAGAAGATGATGTTAAATTACTCAATGCAGGATATATGATGATGTTAAATTACTCAATGCAGGAGATATATATATATATCATGGCTTATAATTTTAAGTCCTTTGCTACTAGCCAGACCTGAAAAGTTACTGGCCACTGCAAGTCATAACATACCCACCAGGGCTAAATTTCTACTCGGCAGGGCTAAATTTTCACTCGCCATTGGCTAGTGGAAATTTTGAGCCCTGTATATATATATATATAGAGAGAGAGAGAGAGAGATGATGACATTCTTGTGTATTGGCCGTAGCATCTATGTTTTGAGAATTAGTGTTGAGTTAATTATATATATTGTGTATCCATGTGTTTCTCTAAAGTATTCCTGCCCAGGTGCACAATCCCCATAATGCAACAGAATAGGATCAAGAAGAGGGCAGCAACCGTGGGACTTAATGCAAGGCAAAATTTATTCATAGGCAAAACAAAAACGTTTTTGTTTTGCCTATGAATAAATTTTGCCTTGCATTAAGTCCCACAGGTGCTGCCCTCTTCTTGATCCTATCCTATAAATATATAATATATATATAAAGACAAAATGATAAGCCAGCACAAACAGGTGAAATCTTTACTGTAGAAGTGTTAACGTTTCAGCGTGAGATCCACATTTTCCTCAGGACAAATTTCACCTTTATTCAAGTCCTGTGTGTGCCGGTTTATAATTTTGTGTTCTTGTACTATTGATATCCACAAGCTATAGCACCCAGGTATTGACATTTTGTTGGTGAGAGTGTGTCCCAATTGTTTTCTCTCTCTCTCTCTCTCTCTGTGTATATATATATATATATATATATATATATATATATATATATCACATATGATATCCATAGCAGGCACTCACAGATCTTTCAATTAAACAAATAAAACAAATGTTATCCTATATAATAATTCGCTAGAAAGTTTGTAACGACGCAGTCATGCAAAGTAGAGACTGCTGCGCGTGCTGCAGTCATGCGTAGTAGAAATTGCCTGTGACCAGGCTCTGTATCAACCGCGGTGTGGGCAGTCTCTACTGAGCATGACTGCACCGCGACCGGCTGGCACCGTATCAGCCGCTGCGTGTGCAGTTTCTACTGTGCACGACTGCCCCGTGACCGGCTGGCACTATGGCCCGCGTGACGGGCTCTTCAACTAGTAATATATAATGTCCTAAATTACATGATTATCCTGCCTGCATTAAAATGAGTGCTAAATGCTTTGCTGAATTAGGTGCAATCGCTAATCCTCTCACAAAAAAGGCAGCCTTTTTTTTCCACTTTTTTTTCACACGTTTGCTGTCATAAAAATCACAAGGAATTCAATAACATTTTATTGTTAATAATTATTTCATCAAAAGTACGTTGTAAATAGCAAACACACAGTTTTCTTTGCATGTTACTCATAGTTCCTAGCTCATGGGATATGAATTTTGAAAGTAGCAAGCAACCTTAGATACCTGAATGTTCCAGTCAGACAGGATTGAGGAGTATTCCATGTTTGGTGGGAGGAGGGCGAGTACAAATTAGAAACTTTTACATGTTAATTATATGAACATTGCCTGGGTGGTGTGATCTAAGGTGCCCTTGAACAATCTGTGCTGTTTTTCAGTACTGATGTAGCACATGAAAATAGTAGGATGCAGGGCTGTTTTATGGATAGCAAAAAGTGGTCAACTTAAAGGGATAGTAATACTTAAAATGTAAAAAAAAATATGTTGTAGGGTTTATCCCCCTGAGTAAAACAAAGGTACTCCCACTGCTGAAAGGTGTTTCATTCAAAAGTTATTAATTTTCAAAGTTTAATTTTTTAGGTGCAATATCACAGTGGCCTGAAATTGTACAGTGGCGCTGTTGCTACACGATCCTATGGACAGCTCTGGTCAGTTGACCATAAATCTCCATAGGATGGTGTAGCAACAGCGCCACTGTACAATTTCAGGCCACTGTGATATCGCACCTAAAAAATTCAACTTTGAAAATTAATAACTTTTGAATGAAACACCATTCAACAGTGGGAGTACCCTTGTTTTACTCAGGGGGATAAACTCTACAACATATTTTTTTTTTACATTTTAAGTATTACTATCCCTTTAAGGGAAGGGTCCCCTACAATTAGAAACTCTAAAGGGGAGATTAACTAAGCGGTGATAAAGAGGTGATAAAGTGGAGATGACTTCTCCAGTTTATCACTTACCCAATTCCTATATTATTCTCTGGAGCCTATTCACTAAGATCTCCAAAGTTGTAGAAATCTTAGTGTATAGGATCTATAGAATAACACAGGAACTGGAGAAGTGATAAAATGGAGAAGTCATCTCCACTTTATCACCTCTTCATCACCGCTTAGTGAATCTTCTCCCCCTAAGTCTCATTCATCACAGTTTGGACTCTTCTATACGCTTTCCCCGTTATCAGTGGCACACAATACAGCATGTTCAAAGGGTGAGGTTGCGTGTAAAAAACTCAACAATATTTGCAGATAGGCATGAAAACTGATTATTTTCTCAAGCTAAAGAAGGTGTAAGTGCTTAGCATTGTATGAAGGTCGATGTGATATCAACATTGTATGAAGCTGATTTAATGTAAGTTCAAAACTGTGTTATTATATTTGAGTTCTCACTTTGAGCAGAAGGGGAAAACAAGTGTTATTATTACCTAACCATTTCAGTGCCAGAGGGGTATTGCTTTGCAATGCCTTGCGTACCCCTCTGATACTCAAAGGGTTAAGGATGGGACCTGCTACTTTATGCTTGGTCCAGGGCCCAACGGTGGCTAAAGCTGGCCCTGGTAGAATGTCCTGCCTTTCCTCTACTGGGACTTAAATCGCTTTCAGCGCATGCTCTCGGAATTAACTGAATCGGCAGCTGAATAATACATGTTATTATTACCCAATCAATGGTACTCATTTATTGCCCTCGAAAAGATGAAAGGCTGAGATGATCTTGCCGGGATTTCAAACCTGCAACCTTGAGGTTTCAACAGGCTCTGCAGTGAGGGCATTTACCGCTGACTTATGTCACCAGCTCTTTCTGTATATGCAATATGTGTAGGGATAAGCAGAAGGCTTTCTTGAACATAAAATAATGTCAGTGATGAACTGAAAAACAACCAAACAAAAGAGGAAACAGATATCCCTGCACTGCTTAATGACAAAGGACGTACATGCACGTGCTTATAGAACCCATGATGTACATGGCTGCACGCCATTCGGGGAGCCCTGACTCAGATTCCCAAAACAATTAAAGAAAATGCTCTGTGGTCCTTAAGTACCGGCCACGTGGGTGCACGCTGGTCCTTAAGGGTTTAAACAGTCATATAAATGAAATAATATATATATATATATATTTAATATAATGATGTTTATGGTGAAAAAAGTTGTAAAATAAACTAAAGACTCTAAATAACTTTGTTTAATTTCTCTTTATTGTCATGAATTCATCAGCATTTAGCCAAAATCATTGTGTCTAATAGAATTACAGGACCCAGAAGAAGGTTGTAGGTCAAAATTACGACTTACGTGCCCTAAAAATGACTATTGCTTACCAGCCCTAAAAGGGTTTATTATGACTTATAAGGAGGAACAAAAAGAGATCACATTTACCAGTCTTTAAGAAGGCTTTTGTGTACCAGCCCTAGGAAGGGCTGTTGTCACACATTTTGCATATGTAATAGTACCCCAAAAATGTAAAAAATGGAATAAGGAGCTAAAATCAGCAAGTTAGCATCTCCATCTGACGCGTTTCACCATGTGACTTGTTCACAGCATAGCTAGGGTTTTTCTTTTAATTAACTGAGGTCTGAGGCAGAGGAAGGTGATCAGAAGCTCTCCTGCTGTTGCTAGACAACAGCTCCCTTAATCCTCAGTCAACATGAAGGAAACTGTAGTACAACAATGGCAGGATGGTTGGCTGGTTGAGGAAGATGAGAGATGTTGTTAACACCTTAATGACCGGCCGCGCAGGCACGCGGCAGTCACTAAAGGACCACGGAGCATTTTTTTAATTTGTGTTTCTGGTTCCGTGCAGCCGCGGGGGAAGCCCCAAATTCCATGACGGTCATAGTACGTCATGGGTCGTTAACTCAGATCTACCCATGACGTACTATGATCGTCGAGGGTCGTTAAGGGGTTAAATAACAGCTGAAGAGTTCCAACTCTGGACTTAAGTCATCACAATAAACTAAAGCAGGGGTGGGCAATGTAAGGCGTTCAACTTTTTGCTGGACTACAATTCCCATCATCCTCCATCAGTCAACGGATACTGGAATATTATGGGAGTTGTAGTCCAGCAACTGCTGGAGGACATCATATTTCTCAAACATAAACTAAAGGTTCAGGCAATGAGATGTTTTAATAACCTCTAAGGCCCCTTGCGAAATTGTGAATGGAGGCTCCCAAATATAGCAATACATATAGAATCCCTTTAAACCTAAAGTGCCAAATAGGTATCCAAAGCATTGTGTTTGGTACCTCTATGGGACCCAGAGGGTTAAGTTTGATGGTTGTCTTCCTTGGGCCCAGTGATACAGTCACCACACACAATGTGCAGCCGTGAACAGTGGATGACCTTTATCATTAATACTGGTGTGCTGTGCACCTGAGACAGCCTCCCTTCTGATCCTAAGATTAAACTAGTTCCTTGCTGAATACGTGGGTCTTTTGAAACTCAAGGTGAGACGCCCTGAAACTGGAAGTTTCTGGGGGAAGCCAGGTACGGCCATGCATTTAAAATGCCCTGTTCAGTTAGTTTATATCTGTGATGAGTTTCTGAATTTCTCTGCTGTGTGTTCTCTTGCACCATGTTCTCTATGTCCATCCTATATCATAATTCGCTAGGATGGTTGTCACGATGCAGTCATGCTCAGTAGAGACTGCCCGAGTTCAGGCAGTCTCTACTGCGCATGATTTCATCACGTGGAGCAGTAAGGTAGCGGCCTCTTAACCCTTTGAGTTCCAGAGCGGTACACAAAGCATTGCAAAGCAATGCGTTGCATACCCCTCTGGCACTCAAAGGGTTAACATTACCCGGGCTTTCTTTTACACTTGTGTTACATAAAGGGCCCACTTTGCCCCATTTAAATCAATTATTTCAGGATTGTTTTATTTGTCCCCAGTTGTATAGTTGGTTTACTCCAGATTTGGGGCACTTTCCCAAAGACGTTATAAGAAATGTGAAGAAAAAGTGGCATAAAACTGAAGGCCAGCATTTAGATAGAAACGCACGCAGTCTTTGAAGCCTTAAAGGGATAGTAATATTTCAAAATAAAAGAAGCTCCAATTATTCTTCATAGTTTTTTGGGCCATGGAGAGTGTTATTTCAATACTGTCAGAGTTGTAGTTCAAGAGTAATTGAATGATAAAGTATCCCCCTCCCGCCCCTTTTACTGATGTAACACTGCTCAGCCACATCAGAAGGGAGGTGGCCAGGTAGGTTGCAGAGAAGGACAATCTTCAGTTAAGATAAGGAAAAAAAATGAAAAACTTGTCAAGGGGGTCAGGGCTTTCACCTTTTACTGATGTAACTCTGCTCACCTCAGAGCAGCAAGACTGTCCGGATGAATCACAGAGAGGGACAATCTTCAGTGATCGTACAGAAATACCTGAAAACATGTCAAGGGGGCAGGGTTTTCCTTATGCTCAAAGTAAGAAGATTGTCCCTTGCTGTGAGCTGTCCGGTCCCAGGACCAGATTCCACATCTGATGGGAGGAGGCTTACACTAGGTAAAAGGGGAGGGAGAGGGATATTTTATCATTCAATTACTCTTGAACTACAACTCTCACAGTACTGAAATAACACTCTCCATGGCCCAAATACTACGAACATTAATTGGAGCTGCTTTTATTTTGAAACACTGCTATCCCTTTAACGCAAAGTAGCTGTGTTTCTGGACAAGTGATGGTAGAGTGGGGGGAAAATTGTCACTAGAATCCTAACTACAGGTTAAATCTGTTCTTAAGAATTGCAGGAGTTAATATTTATATATATTTATAACGATGCCTTTACTCATTTATAAATACCGTAAGTCACGACATGATCTCCATTTGCAATGATTTTGCAACAATAGTTAAACAATGACTAAATGTTTTTTATATATCTCCCCCCAAAGTGTTTTCATTTGTTGTTTTTCGGGGAGGGGGGCATTTGTTTTGGGGTTTTATTTATGTATTTAGTCAATAAACCACACACACTGGGTGAAATTCGTTGAGTTACACATTCTAATGTTTAGCATTTATAATTAACCCTTTGAGTGTCAGAGGCATCCGACACATTGCCAATCAATGTGTTGAATATCTCTCTGGCATTCAAAGGATTAAAAGGCATTTAACGTTAAAAAATAATGTTAAAGAGATCGAAACCTTTTAGCTTGACCTTACATATTGTGGATGGGCTTAACATGTCAAGTGAAATTGCCTATACTTTTTATTATATATATTTTTTATATTCACCTGCTTTTTTTTTTTTTTTTTTTTTTTAATTTTCCAGAAAGTTTTTTTTAATTTTATTTACATTTTATCACATTCCCCACCCTAATAAACCCTGACAGAAAGTTCTCTACAAACAAGGAGCTTATTATCAGGCACATGTAAGTTTAAAAACATGTCAAGATGAGAAAAAATATACAATGTATAGGCAGTTTGATTTTACATATTATGCACTTGTTAGATATGTAAAGTCAAAATAAAAGGTTACTATTCCTTTAAATGGGATCTCTCACCCCTACAAAAGTTAAGCTTATTATGTAAAGTATATATATAGATAATGTTGAAAATGTTATTGATTTAAATTGAAAAAAAAAAAAACGCTATTTGGGTTAAAACGATATCTTATAGAGTGCCCTGCACCCTACTTCCGCATACACTTCCGTTGCTGCAGATTGCCGCACTGCCCTTGCTCCTTTCCCACTACCCAGCCTCCTCCGATGATGGAGTCTTCTGTCTGTAAACTGGAGCAATCTCATTGGCTGAGGTCAATATCTAGCCAATAAGATCGCCCCAGGTTACAGACAGCCTCCGTCATCGGAGGAGGCTGGGTAGTGGGAAGGGAGCAGGGGCAGTACAGCAACAGAAGTGTATGTGGAAGTAGGGTGGAGGACACTCTATAAGCTATCGTTTTAACCTAAATAGCATTTAAAAAAAAAATCAATAACGTTTTCAACATTATCTATATACTCTACATATTAAGCCTAACTTTTGTAGGGGTGAGAGATCTCCTTTAATGCTTAGTCTTTCACAAGGTAATTGCTGCTGCTTTCGCATCTGAGAGAGCTTTTTTTTACTATGTCCTGCAAGAGTTGAAGCTGCCAGCGGCACCCTCCTTCCTATTGGCTGTGCAGGTGGGTGTGATGTCAGTTACCTATCCACAGCTGACAGCACCATTTCTAGGAAGGAGAAGACCATGGGGAACATGTTCACTGTGCGTAGGGGCATCCACAGAAATTTTTCCAGGGGGTGCAAAGCCATAATATGACCCCCAGGCCACCCCGCCCAAACTCTGTTTTTATGGAGAGGGCAAATGTAGAGGGTGGCAAGTACCCCCTGCCCTTGCCCTCTTACCCCCTACAGACACCATAACTGTGTGCTGTAAGTATATTATGCTTTTATTCCAAAGGTGGGAGTAGCAGCAGTTAACTACTAAAAAGACTGGACTTTAACAGATTTTTATGAGTTCCTTTTAACCATTTGGCTGTTAGAAGCATCACCAATGCATTGCTTAACTGTGTGTTTGAGTAACATCTAGTACTCAAGCAGTTAATGATTAACTACACCGTTTTTTCATTGCTGAACATTGTGTTGTTGTGCCAGCCCTAGTACTGCTCTTATGATGTTAAATTCAGTTAACCCTTTGCTTGCCAGGCAGTGTCCAGTGAATTGCATTGCAATGTGTTGGACACCTCTAGGGCACTCAGAGCATTAAAGGAACGCAATGCGTTGGATACCTCAATGGCATTCAAATGGTTAAACAATAACAGTGATGAGCTGCTGCAGAACAGTTGTGCTTAACAATGTATTTGTGATTTCTGAAGGGGAAGATGAAGAGGCTGAAGCGGTATTTCACCAAGGCCCTGCATCGTATGCAGAAGGGGCCAGGATACACTTACAAGGAGCTACTGGTCTGGTTCTGTGATAACACCAACACTCATGGCCCCAAGCGCATCATCAAAGAAGGACCGAAGAAGAGGGTCATGTGGTTCATTCTGACACTGGCCTTTGGCGCACTTGTGTTCTGGCAGTGGGGGATTCTCATTCAAACCTATCTCTCATACGGCGTCAGCGTTTCTCTCTCTCTTGGTTTCAAAACCATGGAGTTCCCAGCTGTGACAGTGTGCAACGCCAACCCCTACAAGTAAGTGCCAAAAAGTGAAATCAGAGCTACTCCTTTTACAATATATTAATCGCTTGGATGTTAGAGAGGTCTACAACTGATTGAGAAGTATTGATAACGTGGAGAAGACTTCTACAGTAATATCATTTCTCCAGTTCCTATGATATTCTATGGAGCCGATGCACTAAGATTTCTCCAACTCTTGAGATCTTAGTGCATTGACTCCACAGAATAACATAGAAATTGGAGAAGTTATATAATTGGAGAAGTCTTCTCCACTTTATCACGCCTTAGTGCATAAACCCCAAGTTGCTTTTGAATAAAAGTGCATGGAGTAATATTCGCAGGTATAGATGTACAATTTTCCATGCCTTGATAGAAATGAAGATATATGAAATCAAATGCACGGCATTGCAATGGCTTGGGGGATGCCATTTTCCTGTGCTGCCCTCACCTCTTGGTCAGGAAGCTGCAGTCCACTGTGTAAGCAGGAAGTGAAATGTTGTCTCTTTAGCTGAAGATAAAAAGCACATGTGCAATAAAATCTATCAAGACATGGAAACATTTACATATATATCACTGTGATTGTGACAACTTTATTATGTATATGAGGAAATAGCATTTTAATATTAATGATTCTTAAAGGAGTATTAAACATTTATAACGAAAACTATATATTGCATACCTCCCAAGTGTCCCTCTTTAGGAGGGACAGTCCCTCTTTTACACCCAAATCCCTCTGTCCCTCTTTTGCACCCTGATGTCCCTCTTTTTAGGGGATCAGATTGTGTGGTGTGTATATAAGTGTATCATGTTACTCTACAGCAATAAAATTCACATTATGGTTTGTTTAAACGTCAGTATATGTGTTTATAAATTAGTCTGTATAAATAAAATACTTTGGTCTTGTTATAAGTCATTTATTACATTACACAAGGAGGTGTCAAAAGGTTATGAAACAGCCTGAAAATTCTTGGTAATGACCTGCCCATCAGCCACGCCCCCAGAAACACCCCCTAAAACACAAGTGTCCCTCTTTTGCAATTTGAAATGTTGGGAGGTATGTATATTGTATGGATTTTCCTAAAACAAGATGACCCCCATAGCTGGCAGTTGCTTTATTCACAACATACAGCAGTTCAATCTGTTAAAATCTGATAGAGCTGTTATTACTACTTTCTATGGCGAACTGTAGTCAGTGGTTCACCTCTTCCTTAGAATGTAATAGAATAATTGTACGGACCCCAGGTGGCACTGTTTATGTTAAACAGTTTAACCTAGCTGCAGAAAGAATCCCCTTCCAGAAGTGAGAGTACTGCTCAGCATGGAAAGCCCTACTATATATATATTTATCTTATCTCTTTTTGTGCTATTCCATTCTAGGTATTCACGTGTGAAGCATCTCCTGAAGGATTTAGATGAGCTGGTTGCCACAGCTTTGGACCGGATTCAGTTTTCTAGCCAGAGTAACTACAATGTGACTCCAACCAACAGCACTTTCGACCCCAATCTCTGGAACCATATACCTTTGGTTGTTATCGATGAAAACAACCCCAACAAACCCATTGTCTATAACATCTTTGACAGTGATATGGATTATGCGACTGTTTACTCTAGAGCCTCCTCATCGAACCAGACATCTTATGCTCAGAGATTCAAAGTAGCTATTAAACTGGTAAGAGACTCACTTGCAACTCAGTCAGTTGGTATTAATTGCCTCATTAAAGGTGCGGTAAAGAAAATATACATGTTTCTTGTTGGTTAAAACAAAGGTACTCCCACTCCTGCAAGATTTTTTAATTCAAATATTAGTACAGCATTTTTTTAAGCAACAGTGCCAACTGGTGTCCAGAAGGCAAATTGTTCTTATAATGAACACAGTGGGAAAGCTTTAGTCATTGACAATGACAATCCAAACTAAATGATTGGAACAGCGCCAACAGGTGACCACAGTAGAAAATTGCAGTTTAAACATTGGATTGTAATAACCGTTGAATAAAAAATCTCCCAGGGGTGAGAGCACCTTTGCAGGAAAAAAATAGCAGTGTTTTTATGAAAATAAAAGCATACTGTTCCTTTAAAGGGTTAGTAATGCCCATATTTAACTTGATTCAATATTATAGATGTTAAAAAAAATAAAGTGTATGGAGAAAGTCCCATCTCTCAAACCGCAAAGGTAATTGCCACTAAAGTTCCCCTACCTCATGTCAGCTGTAAAGCTGACAGAAGGAGATCAGGGTCGGCCGACACGAGGAGGCTCTTCAGCAAAGCCGAAATAGTGATATTTAAAAAGAACTACTTCATTGGAACAGTCTACAAAGTGTGCTTGCAAACCAGGCACACTTTGTAGATTGTTCCAATGAAGTAATTATTTTTAAATTTTGCTATTTTGGCTCTGCTACAGAGCCGCCGGTTGGTCCCAGGACCAGGATTTCCTGCTGTCAGTAGAATGCTGATGTCAGGAGAAGGGGAGGGAGGGGGGAACTTTCAATGTGAATATCTCCCAAACCATAAAGGTTTGAGAGATGGGACTTTCTCCATATAATTTATTTTTTTAACATCTACAATACTGAATCAAGTTAAATGTGGGCATTACTAACCCTTTAACTAAAGGTGAGCAAAAAATGAAACAGATGTAGTCAGGGTTAGTGCACCTTTTTAATGAGTTAAATAAACAAAGTGGTATGCTTCAGGAAGTTAACCTCTTAAAGACCACTGCATTGGACGCCCCTCTGGTCCTTAAGTGGTTAAAAAGTTGCAGTACTGACGCATACCAACTGCCCTATAAGGGAAAATTTAAATAATTGATTTAAATACTAAAACAATAAAGCCCCATTGAAGTCAGTGGGGATTTTGGAAATGTGTATTTTTGCTGTGTCAGTGGTATTCTCCACAATTACTCTTCCTGAATATTCCTCTGTAGTCAAAGTAGGAAGCCACCACTGGTGTCTGTCTGGGCTACCCAGTGGCCACACCCACAATTCTGAGATGTGGGAGTGGCCAGCGCAGTCCCAGTTTCCATGGGAACAGACATGCCAATGACACTATACACATGATATTTACCGCTTAAGACACAAATCCAACCCTGATTCTGTACTCAAGCATTGTGATACGGGCACCTAACTAGCCTCACGTTGTGGCAGGTAAAAATCGAATGGCTCAGTAGGTCAGATGTACGAAGTGGAGCTCTTCTGGAGTGAACCAAATACAAATTATCCTTGATTTAAATGGGGCTTTGTGAAACAACACACTGGAGACCTCTGTAGCATTACAGGGATTAACCCTTTGCATGCTGGCATTCAAAGCATTAAGAATCAACAGAAATTTGAATCTGTCATCCATGGGGCAGTTGGTGCACCCCAGGAATACCCCAATTTCTTTGTGCATATGGGGCACTAAATAGGAACAGTCCGATTCTGCTTTAAAAATAAATTAGTACTCAGCTTTGCTAACTTGTTGGCATTTCTGGGAATCTTCATGTCCAAAGTCCCAGAAGAAACAGTGTAGAGCTGATCATGGGATTGTCCAAATGATATGTTTTGTGTCCTATTGTGGGTGGGAATTGACTGGACAAGCATGGGTGTTTGAAAGGAGGAGTTGGCCATGAAATGGGTGGGAATGTGGGAGGAATGAGGCAGGAGTAGGCTGACTGGACTGGAAAGTGGGTGCGGTTATAGCTGAACTTACCGAGCCAGAGAATCAGCCTCTGTCCCCAGACAGCAAGTAATTAAATGCAATGCAAAAATGGGGTATTCAGTGCAAAACCCCATTTAAATCAATGGGAATATTCATGTGTGCCCCATGATGCACTTGGTTTGCTTCAGAATTGCTCCCGTTTCTACATGTCATATAGCGGCTAGTTACAGCCATAAGTCAGCATGTTAAATTCAGTATTGGATCTTTGTATGATTTCTGTGGGGTGCACTGGCTTTATTTATTTTCTCCACTGCCTAAGAGTGGAGATATTAATCGTTGAAATGTGGCACTTCCACATTGTGGAGAATCATGTATGAGAGGCAGGACTTCCCACCTCCCTCCCAGCAGCCCCTGGGGTGCGCGTTCGTGCTTCTCTTCGGAGCTGCATTTTTCTGGGCTAATGTGACAGCGAGCTCCGTTTACCATGCTACTGATGTTGCAACCTGTAATACAACTATATACAACCTCAGTAGCATGGTAAACGGAGCTCAGTGTCACGTTAGCCCAGAAAAATGCAACTCCGAAGAGAAGCGCGAATGCGTGCCCCAGGGGCTGCTGGGAGGGAGGTGGGAAGTCCTTCAGCTCCATGCCGCACATACACGGTGCTGCAGACCCGGAAGAGGCATATTTCAAAGATTAATATCTCCACTCTTAGGTAGTGGAGAAAATTAATAAAGCCAGTGCTGATATTGCTTTATATTTTACAACAATGATGAAAATTTTGGGGGATGTGAATGTTCCCCTTTAAAGGCTTTAGGCAAAACAGGGTTACAGGTGCTTTGTGGAGTGAAACACTGGATGTGAGGTCCCTGCCCAAAATCTTACAATCTTTCAGCACTGCCTATATGTCATGTTAACCAAAATACCAGCAGATGTCTAGTTTAGGAGGTAGTCGCACGTTTATTTCTGGCTAAAGTGAAAGTGAAAATCTCCTAGTACTGCACAGAGCTTCATTAGCATATGAAACATCACAGAAAGGATTCATTAGCATATGAAATGTAATTTGTACCGCACTGTTACTACAATTAGCATACATCTGCATATGGTAACAAGTGTGAATATCTCCTTAACTGTACATTTGCTGATCTATTGGCTAACATGACATATAGGCAGTTTTTAATGTAGTTTTCAAATATGCAAACTTGAATTAAGATGAAAGTTCCACTTTAAACTCTATAAGCTTTTGCCAAAATGCTGTGACACTTGTTGGTTGTAACTGGAGGACTATACAAAGTGCTATATTAAAAGGAGTAGGTCCTGTATACCCAAATGTAGAGGTGCACCGATACCAATTTTTTAAGACAGAGTACGAGTACCGATACTTTTTTAAAGTACTCGCCGATACCAGTTACAGATACTTTTTTTTTTTGCGGTTATTTGCCATTTTTCCAAGTACCTAAAGTATGTATGTATGTATATGTATATATATATATATATAGAGAGAGAGAGAGAGAGAGATAGATATATATTACATACATACATACACCACCTCTTGATTCTCCCCTTTTGCCTCTTTCTCCCCCTTTTGATTCCCACCTTTTGCTTCATTCTCCCCCTCTTGATCCCCCTCTTTTTGCCTTGGCTTTTTCTCTCCCTTTTGATCCCCCTATCTCCCCCTCCTTGACTCTTGGTCCCATCCTTTTTCCTCTCTCTCTCTCCCTCCTGATCCCCCCTCCCTCTTCTTGGTCCCCCTCCTTTTGTGTCCTGATCCTTCCTCCTTTTGCCTCTTTTTTTTCCTCCCTTAGTCCCTTTTGCATTTTTTTCTCCCTCTTGACCCGCCTCTCTGCCACTTTCTTCACCCCATCTTGCCTCTATTGATCCCCCTGCCTTACCCACCTCTGCTGGGTGCTCGCTGTTCTCTCGCGAGCCCCGGCAGAAGTCAGCATCAGAGCGTTGCCATGGTAACCTGAGGCAACGCTCCGACGCCGCAGGAGGGAGAGAGGCGACCGGAGAGCATTGTGAGCAGCTCCCCGCACTCCCTCTCTGCAGCACCGACCCGGACACAGGGTATCGGTGCTGGCATCGGCCGCATTTGTGAGAGTATGAGTACTCTCGCAAATGCCGGTATCGGCACCGATACCATTATCGGTATCGGTGCAACATTACCCAAATGTCAATTGTGATGTGTTTATGAGTACCAGAAACCAGAAATTAGCTCCTACAAAGCATATCCAGCAACTGAATGCTTCTTTCTTCTACAATGAATTGACGTTAATTGTTAATCTCTTCTTCCACATGTTAGAAGTTGTGGAATTGGCAAATAGTCACGTCTGGAATTTGCTCTAACAACACAGAGGCATTTGTCAACATTTATGAAAGTCTCTGATGTCAGAAGGTTTTCATACATAATCTCAGATCTGTTAGTACTCACAAAGTTTGCCTTCTGATAAAGTGGCTTTATTTTATTATGAAATAGGCTCATAGAATAATACCGTTTGGCCACCCTCGTTGAGATGATGTAACATGCGTAGTTCGTCTTTAGCGTCTGTTTTTTTTAGATCAGGCTTTCAACATTTATTTTCAGTGTGTTCCTTAGAATGTCCAAGGGGTATATAATTCCCACAAAGGAAGTCTGTTGTATGGGACCACCTTAAAGTGATAGTTTTGACATTAGGCTTAGGATAGGGAAGGAAATGTTATTGTTTTAAATCCTAAAGGGGTAATAATGTTTCACAATGAAAGCAGCTCCAATAATCTTCATAGTATTTGGGCCATGGAGAGTGTTATTTCAGTTCTGTCAGAGTTGAAGTTCAAGAGTAATTAAATGATAAATTATCCCCCTCCCGCCCCTTTTACTGATGTAACACTGCTCACCTCAGAGTAGCAAGACTGTCCGGATGGATCGCAGAGAGGGACAATTTTCAGTGAGCATAAGGAAAAACCTGTCAAGGGGGCAGGGTTTTCCTTATGCTCACAGTAAGAAGATTGTCCCTTGCTGTGACCTGTCTGGTCTGTGGACCAGATTCCACATCTGAGGGGAGGTGGCTTACACTAGGTAAAAGGGGCAGGAGGGGGATACTTTATCATTCAATTACTCTTGAACTACAACTCTGACAGTATTGAAATAACACTGTCCATGGCCCAAGTACTATGAAGATTAATCGGAGCTGCTGTTTTTGTGGAACATTACTATCCCTTTAATTCTCCCAAAGGAAAAGCAGCGGCTATGAGAAAGGAACCACAGTTTCCCCACCCTCCATGAAACATTTTAATTGTTTGAGTGCCAAAGGGGTATCTGTCTGACACTCACGTGGTTAATCTTCACTCCACAAGCAAGGTGGAGCAAATAATAGGGTAATCATACTCCAAATTTAATATATTTTACCCTCCCCACCTAAAGCAATAGAGTTGAGGGTTGAGTTTGGAGGTACAGTAGATTCCTCCAGGCATAAAACAAATCCAACAGCATAGAGGTAAGCAGATAGTGTCAGTAGACATCAAATTCTAACTTTATTGAATCCACACTCCAAAGGTTGTGCTGCTGTTGGGAGGAACATTGGGGTGAACTCCACTCAGAGGGAGAGGTTGAACTACCATAGGTGATATAGGTGGTAAGCACTGGGGGAAGGGTGATAGGTGATAAAGCAGAGATGGCTTCTCCAGGGATATCACTTCTCCAGTACCTATGTAATTCTATAGAATTTATGCACTAAGATATCTCCAACTCTGGAGATCTTAGTGCATAGATTCCATAGAATAACATAGGAGCTGGAGTGATATCAATGGAGAAAACTAAATGGTGATAAAGAGGTGATAAAGGGGAGATGACTGGAGAAGTCATCTCCGCTTTATCACTAGGGTGACCACATATCCAGTCTGCCATTCAGGGACACTGCAGAGACGAGAGTAGCAGAGTACTTGTTCTCGGCTTTAGTGCAGTCATGCGGAAGAGGTCATTGTACATCAACAGACATAAGTACACTGCCTGCTCTTTATCTGGCGCACCACGGAGTTCTAAACACTAGAGGGGGAACTGCCCTTTGACTGCTGTGACAGAAAGTGATGACTGTGGTGGACTACATGAACAGGTACTTCATGCCCTTAGACTAGCCTTATACTACTACAAAATTGTACTGCAGCTCCTGTTTGATATCAGGATGAAGGCTCCATTCTCTCTAGTGTTTAGTGATCTGTCTGGCGGCCATTTTCCTGTAGTCCAGTGGAGGCATCACTTCCTGTCATAGTAGGCAATGGGATGTTCTCCTTCTAGTGTTTAGACCTCTTTGCTCTGGAGTCTTTTTTCCAGGACTTTTTATTGTTCCAGGAAGTCGTCATCAGGGACAAGGGACACACATTCAAAATCAGGGACTGTCCTGGGTAATCAGGGACACGTGGTCACCCTATTTATCACCTCTTTATCACCATTTAGTGCATAACCACCTTAGGGTTCAGACCAATTTAGGAGCAACTTGAAAGCTGAAAATTGAAAATGTATAGTATTTTTCACTATCGTGCAGGAAATTGGGGGTCCAAAAATGATTTTGCAGCACGGCCCCCCTATTTCTTAGAGATGAAAGTAGGATCTGACCCGGTAAACACTGAGTGTGCACCTTCATTGATATAGTCTTACCCATACCTGGGAGCTTTCAAAATGGACCAACCCTGAGATTTTTAAAACGTTACCCATACATTTCCCCCAGAACAGCTTCTATGCAGTATGTCCTTGCTTGCTCCAACCCAGAGGTTCACCAGTCAGCCTACAAAGAACCTTCAACATGATACTAGATAGAGGCCTCAGTGCTTAAAGTGAAACTATAACCCCTATACAGGTTTGCCTCAGTGTGATCTTCATATAGCGATAACCTTTAATTGCTGGGGTTTTTCTATGTTATACATTGTATGCTATGGTGAAATTTACATTATTAAAATGAGCCGTGGCCTTACTTCCGTACAGACAGCAGTTACAGCACTGCACCACAGTCTATTAATCTTCCTCTGTTGCCTCGCCAAGTATTGTCTCGTTCCAAGCAGCTTACATGGAGAAATCCTCCGTCACTGGAGGAGGTTGGAACGTGACAATACTTGGGGAGGAAATAGAAGAAGATTGACAGGCTGTGGTGCAGAGATGTAACCAGGGCCGGATTTACAATAAGGCAGAGTAGGCACCTGCCTACAGGCGTATCCCACAGAGGGGCGCCTGTCATTGGGACAGTTTTTTGGCTTCCTTTTTTTTTTTACTTTTTATTATTCTCGCCATTCACCCCTGCCCCCGCTTGGCGCCCGCAACAACATGGAGAGGAGAGGTCTGTGCCGAAGACCTGTAGCTACTGAGCTCCCTTATCACTGTTGCCTCATTAGTAATAATGCAGAGCGCTGGAAGATGACATCATCTCCCAGCGCTCTGCATTACAGACTGCGCGGGAGCTCCAGCAGCTACAACTGTGTGCCAAAGGAGTCACATACCTCTCCTGTCCAGCAAGGTAGGAAAAGGAGGTCAATATGGCGATGATGGGAGCAATGTGAGGGGCAATATTGAGATGATGGGGGTAATGTGAGGGGATAGGAACATGATGGGGGCAATGTGAGGGGCAATATGGTCATGATGGGGGCAATGTGAGGGGCAATATGGAGATGATGGGGGGCAAGTTGGAAATGATGGGGGCAATATGGAAATGATGGGGGCAATGTGAGTGCAATATAGAGATGATGGGGGCAAGTTGGAGCTGATGGGGGGCAATGTGAGGGGCAATATGGAGCTGATGGGGGGCAATATGGAGCTGATGAGCATTGTGGAGGTGTCCAGTGGAGTTGGCAAATCAGGTGGGGGGGGCTTCAGAATTCTGTATTCTGTAAATCCGACCCTGGCTGTAACCGCAGTCTGTCCTGAAGTAAGGCCCCAGCTCATTTTTAAAAATGTAAATTTCACCATAGCATGCATTTTATAAGAAAAAAAACAACAATTAAAGGTTATCGGTATGTGAAGATCACACTGAGACAAACTTATATAGGGGTGATAGTAAGATGAGCAAGGACTTCAACTTCCCCCTTTCTGGTGGAAATGGCATCAATTCAGTGTCCAAAGAAATAGTTCATTGGAGTCATGTGCTACATTGCACGGGACTCGCTCACCGTTATACAAGCATCTAGTGCCCTGTGAACGAAGACGTACTTTATGCTGATAAATAGAAAGTATGCACTGAGGTGCCTGTTTGAAACAAATGTTATCCTGGTGATAAGAAAGCGCCTGGAATTTGCCATAGAGTTTAACTGAAAAAATGTCCATGTTTCCACTTTGTGAGCTTCTATGTAGTAGCCTCCCACTGTATCTGAGTCAGCACATCACCCAGAATTTAAAGGGATTGTAACATTTAAAATGTAAAAATATACATATTGTGGGGTTTATCCTGCTGAGTAAAATGAGGGTACTCTCAGTGCTGAGCGAAGTGGCGCTGTTGCTACACCATCCTATGGAGATTTATGGTGTACGGTCCATAGTTGTCCATAGTATGGTGTAGTAACAGCGCCACTGTATAATTTCAGGCCACTGTGATATTGCATCTAAAAAAATCAACTTTGAGCTGTAATAACTTTTTGAATAAAACCTTTCAGCAGTGGGAATACCCTTGTTTTACTCAGGAGGATAAACCCTACAATATACTTTTTTACATTTTAAGTTTTACTATCCCTTTAAAGTGACAGCAAACTTACTTTTTAACTTTACATATTCTACATAATACATAATTTATGAAGTAACATTAGCTATACTTCTTATTAATATGTTTGTTTATTTTTCACCTTTTTTTTACATTATTGTTCCTGACAGGGAGCTTGCTGGATCTATTTCTATAGCACTTTATAGCATAGTGCCAGATTTCCCAACAGGCAACTGCCTAGAGATCCAACTTTTGAGGGTCAACTCCACTGTACTGGCCACACCCACATTCTGAATTGTGGGTGTGGCCAGGGCAATTTCAATAACTCTGCAACAGTTTCATTCCCCTTTATAGGCTATTGTTTAACCCCTTGGATGCCAGAGAGAGTTCCAACACGTTGGAGATCTCGCCAGCATTCATGGGGTTAAAGCATTTTTTTTTTTTTTCTCCTTGCTGGTTATAGGCCAAAGGTATTTTCTGTACCAGGAAACAGTGGATGGGGCTGAGGGTGGGGCCATGTGAGGAATGGGGGTGTGGCCATGGGTGGAGCTAAGGACATATAGAATTCCATGCCTATAGGTGCCTGGGATGTAAATCCGTCCCTGAGCATCCTTACAGGAATACAGGAAAAGCAAAACAACCTTATACATTTCAAGCATTTCTGCTCTTATTCATAGGTCACTTTAGAATAAGTCCACTCAAAACATGTAAGGTTGTTTTGCTTATCCTGTATTTCTGAGCGGATGCTCATGCTTTTATTATGTTTGAATAAAGACCTTATTTTTATCAATATTTGTCTGAGTGGGTCATAAAGCGGAACTAGCACCGCATAACAAGTTTATCTTAAATAACTCCCATCTGGGTACTAGCTGCTTAGTAGCGCTGATCGCCTGAATTATTACCTTATTAAATAGATTTCTCCTTTCTTCCTCGGCTGACAGGCAGGACGGAACGCGGACATCTTGCCATAGTGACGTCCGCGCGCCATACAAAGCACTCCATTCTGCAAGGATAGTATTACACTGTATCACTATCCCTGCTTTGACAGTCACTGACCAGAAAGCTCAGTGGAAACAAAAGTCCAGGGAGCTCAATGTCAATGACATAAGTGAGAAGATGTTAACAAAAATATAGCACTTGCAGAATCTGAAGTCAAAATAAAAGGTTGCCATCACTTTAAATCAATGGGAATTTTTATTTGTCCCTGCAGAATGTTGTTGGTTTGCCCCGGAATTGCTCCTTTATACATAACTAGTTGAACAGCCCGTTACACGGGCCACAGTGCCACTGCCACCCGGTCACGGGGCAGTCACGCGCAGTGAAGACTGCCCGCGCCGCGTCTGATACAGAGCTGGACGCTCCGAAGGAGCGCCCAGCTCTGTATCAGCCACGGCGCTGGCAGTCTGTACTGTGCATGACTGCAGCACGCGCAGCAGTGTCTACTGCGCATGTCGCGGCGTTACACACAATTTAGCGAATTATTATATAGGATGCCCTTTGATTTAGTCCATTGATCTTTCTCACGCTCCCTGTCTGGCCCAGCCTCTCTGCCTGCTCAGATACGCTACATGCGAGGTGAGCTTTCGGGCACTGTGTGCGCCAGACTCATCCAAGCAGCTATCCTATATAGTAATTCACTAAAACGTGTGTAACAACGCAGTCATGCGCAGTAGAGACTGCCCCGCTCTATGTCAGCTGCAGTGCGGGCAGTCTTTACTGAGCATGACTGCACCATGACCGGCTGGCACTGTATCAGCCGCGGCGTGGGCAGTCTCTACTGTGTATGACTGCCCCACGACCGGCTGGCAGTGGCACTGTGGCTCTTCAACTAGTATCCATATAAAAACACTGTAAAAGCAGTCTGGTAAACAGAGAAGGGAAGTAGAATGCTCGGGGATAAGATGTATCACACACTTGCACCATTATAGCAAATCTGCAACAGGTTTCAGCCGGATAATGCGGCTGTGACATTTATAGGGTGTTAACATGTGAAAGGTTGTGTAGACTCAGCAAACAATGGACTTTATGGTGAAAGCAAAATATGATTAATTGTGGTGCAAACCAACTGTAACTTAAGGTGAGAGGGTAACAAAATAAAATTCCATTTATTTAACCCATTGAGTGCCAGAGGGCTACACAACACAATGCAGAGCCGGATCATCCATTATAGCAACCTAGGCTACTGTCTGGGGCCCATGGCAATATGAGGGGCCCTGGCTGCAAGTTATGGGCCACAGACAGAGATCCTGCTGTTGTTTCCACTAACATCTTGGGGGTGATGCACTAAGGTGTGATAAAGAGGTGATAACGCAGAGAAGACTTCTCCATTGATATCTCTTCTCCAGGTCCAATCCATTAACATTTATCCAGCTTTGGAGATCATAGTGCATAGGCTACATAGAATAACATAGGAACTGGAGAATTTATATCACTGGAGAAATGTGAAGAGATTCACTAATGTGTGATAAAGAGGTGATAAAGTGGAAGTTACTTCTCCAGCGATATCTCTTCTCCAGTTCCTATGTTATTCTATTCAGCCTATGCACTTAGATTTGTCAAGTGGCAGAGCACTTAGTCTTAGATTTGCAGCACAGTCATAAAAGTATCAGAAGCATCTATATAAAATACATAAGTAGCAAAAGCATGCATATAAAATACATAGGCTTTACTAGTATAAAAAAATAGCGACAAAAGGATCAAGCATACCTTAACCCCTAATATGAGTGTGCATATAGGATGGTCAGTCAGGGGACAGCAGGAGCTACAGGCATTCAGTGGTGATCAACGCTTTTCGCACAGAGCCCATGCTTGCTCATGATCCATGATGGATCACGAGTAAGCACGGGCTTCATGTGAAATGCGTTGATCACCACTGAACGCCTTTAACTCCTGCTGTCCCCTGACTGACCATCCTATATGCACACTCATATTAGGGGTTAAAAGGATAGTAATACTTGCAAATTACTAATCCCCATATTGTAGCTTTGTTAAAAAGAAACTTATTGCCCACAGTGTGGAGCCAAATGTGTCCCTCATTACTGATCTGCATAGAAACAATATCCTATATAATTATTTGCTAAATCGTGTGTAACGCCACGACATGCGCAGTAGACACTGCTGCGCGTGCTGCAGTCACGCGCAGTGGAGACTTCCCGCGCCATGGCTGATACAGAGCTGGACGCTCCTTAGGAGCGCCCAGCTCTGTATCAGCCGTGGCGTGGGCAGTCTCTGCTGCGCATGACTGCAGCACGCGCAGCAGTGTCTACTGCGCATGTCGTGGCGTTACACACGATTTAGCAAATTATTATATAGGATATTGTTTCTATGCAGATCAGTAATGTGGGACACATTTGGCTCCACACTCTGAATATTGCTAGTCCAGCGCATACACTTGTTGGAATGGATATATTCAACAGATTTACTGAAGCCCTGTAGAGCCTTAACCAGCCTCTGATTCAGTGGGTTAAATGAGGCTTTTATCCCCTGATATGCTAGAAAGCAATGTGTTGGAGAGTTCTCTAACATTCAAAAGGTTAACTCTTTGAATGCCGGAAAGGCTATGCAATGCACTAGATACCTCTATGGCACTCAAAGGGTTGAAAGTCAGAGTTAAATCAATGGAAAAAGAATGTTGGCTCTAAGAGTTGCATCATTTTTCTATATATGGCCAATGGGCTTTATGTAGAAACCAACAGATTCTGGATCAAACCAATTGCACCATAGGGGAGAAAATAACTCCTCCACTGTTATTTTTAACATACACCCCCTATAGGATCTCTGAAGCTGGAGAAATCTTAGTACATTTTCTCCATATAATAACATAGGACTTGGAGAAGTCATCTCCACTTTATCACCTCTTAGTGAATAAACCCCCAGAAGGGACATGTGCTAATATTCAATAAGCATCCTGTTTGGTGATGTTGTGGCAAACTGTACACAGATCTTGTGGTATGCACTAAGGCACCATTTCCAACTTATCCCTGTGATTACCCCTTTAATTCGCCTACATTGCTACCCAGGCCGTCTTCAGGCATTCACCAGGTTTACATTGTTTCAGTGTCTGATCTTCCAGTGGCTCATTTGCATATATATAAATTGCTTTAATGATCCATTTGTGCATTCCTGAGGGTCTGTTTTTATGTTAATGGGATTATTCACCACATGTTCTAAGCTCTGATAGCTGTCAGTGCTAGGGGCGTGGCTGGTGGGTGGGGCATTACAGAGTATTTTTAGGTTATTTCATAACCTGTTGACACCTCTTAGTGTAACTGAATAAATGATTTAAAGCAAGACCAAAATATTTTACGTACACAGACTTGTATATAAACACATATACTGAAATTTAACACTTTAAGGGCCACAAGGTCCAGTGTGGTGCACTGGAGCACAACTTTTTTTTGTTTGTTTGTTTGTTTTATGAGCGATCACACATACTGGCTTTCCAATGGAGAGGCTGAAACTGACAGCTTCAGTCTCAGAGTAGTCAGTTTTTGGCTGTCCTAGGGCCGGATTCTATTGCAGGTGTTAATTTTATCACTGCATTTATCTCCAGGTTTCCCCATAGACTTCAATAGGAAAATATTTGATAAAACGGGAGGTAACATATTTATCTCTTGCAATAGAATCTGGCCCCCAGTGATCACATGTGCCTTGTAGGCACGATGGGATTGAAAAAAGTCATGACATGCCAGGACCATCACCATTCTTTAACGCAGGGACCGATGTGACGGCCCTAACACATTACTGGTCATTAAGGAGTTAAACAAATCTTAATGTGAGTTTTATTGGTATGAAGCAATGTAATACAATGTGATATACTTATAGACACATCACACAGTCTGAACCAGGGTGTGAAAGAGGGACAGAGGGAAGTCACAAAGATGGACTGTCCCCAGGGCCGGATTTGCCATAAGGCAGAGTAGGCATCTGCCTACATGCGCACCCCATAGAGGAGCGCCTGCCATTGGAATCAATTATATATATATATATATATATACTAGTTGAAGAGCCCATTACACGGGCCATAGTGCCACTGCCACCCGGTCGCGGGCCAGTCCTGCGCAGTAGAGACTGCACGCGCCACAACTGATACAGAGCTGGACGCTCCTTCGGAGCGCCCAGCTCTGTATCAGCCACGGCACGGGCAGTCTCTACTGCGCATGACTGCAGAAGTGTCTACTGCGCATGTTGCGGCGTTACACAAGATTTAGCGAATTATTATATAGGATATATATATATTTATATTTTTTTTTGTTAGTTAGTTATTTTCGTTTTAAAGTGGCTTGCCACTCCGCCTGCCGATGGTAAGGTCCCTGCCTTCTTCAGCACAGACCTGTAGCTGCTGAGCTCCCCCGTCAGCTCTTTAGTAATACAGAGCGCTGGGAGATGACATCATCATGACATCATCTCCCAGCGCTCTGCATTACTAAAGAGAAGACCGCACAGGAGCTCCAGCAGCTACAGGTTTGTCCAGAAGAACGGATCTGTCCTGCCGCTGGACCACCAGGGAGGTAGGAAACGGATGGGGTGGTGGGCCGGGTGATGTGGTGTCAGAAGCAGGCTATGCAGTGGCGTGAAGAAGAGCACTGCGTGACTGCGCCTTCGCTCCTGGCCGTCCGCACCCAAGTTAAGCACCAGAAACAGTGACACACCCAGGCCAGCCGAGCTTGCTGAGCGGGAGCAGATGTGGGAGGCAGCAGACAGACTCAGACTGTTTGCAAGAGCAAGACAGGCAAGAGGGGGACTTTGGGAACCAGGGAAGGCAGAAGGTAATTGGGGATGGGAATGGTCATGGTCATGGTGCAAGATTGAAAGTGGTGCCGACTGATCCTGCATAAAACCCAAAATGTGTTTTTCATCACATAAAAATAAAATATATATTTAGACAGTATTTATTATATCCCTGCTATGTGAGTAGGGGCCCACAGTAACAATATTTCATGAAATCAGTGGTATTCAGACAAACAGTTTTATATGTATATACACTTTATTTAATTTACAAAACCATGCACCATAATGGCTCATCACATTGGAACTCAATTTAGATTTGGGACACCAATTGTACAGCGCTGCAGAATTAGCTGGCGCTATATAAATAAAGTATAATAATAATAAAGTTATCACAAAATATACAAAAACTTTATTAAATCCAACATACATAGGGAAAAAAGGAGTTAAAATCAAACAAGCAAATAAAAACATCACAGGCAGGATATATATGTCCCTATATCAAAAAATATAGAAAACAATAATAAAGGTAATACTGAGTGCTTAAAGGAGCAGTAAACTTTTTATGAAAACACATATTTTTTAGATCTTTTCCTGCTGAATAAAACAAGATCACTCCCACTGTTGTCAGATGTTCTATTCAAAATTTATATCAGTTAAAATAATCAGGAAGTGAATTTACTGTGTTTACTTCCTGATAGTTCTAACTGACAGGAAGTGAATTTACTGTGTTTACTTCCTGATAGTTCTAACTGACAGGAAGTGACAGGCAGTTTCTATCACATTCTATGGAGAACTGTATGTCTGACTTTTGTGACTTTCCTCTCCATTAGAATCTAACAGGAAATCTAATTAGAATTTGACCACTAGAGGGCACTGCTAATGTAAATAAACATGGGTTTAAACTGTAATAACTCTGGAAATATAAATCTCTTGGCAGTGGGAGTGCCCTTATTTTATTCAATAGGAAAATCCCTACAATATATATTTTTTCATAAAAAAAGTTTACTGCTCCTTTAATATCAAAGTACATAAATACAAACAATACAAAATGAGTCAGAGTGATATCACAGTCTCCCTTAGACATGTCTCTAATGTAAACTATTCCCTTATCAATGTTTTGCATAACTGTAGTTTTTCTAGTTCAATCCTGTCTTTTAACCCTTTAACATGAACCTGTCATGCCTAATACAATATGCTCATTTTACAGAGGATGGTACAGGAAGCCTGGTAAACACAAATTGTGCTATTTTTGTGTAATAAATAAAACCAGAGCTTCTTTCTTCTCCCGTCTATAGTATCCAGCATTTTCTTATATACCCTAAAATCTCAAGTATAAAACTCACTTGTGTATAATACGCAGGTGTACATTATACCCAAGATTTTAGGAGAAAACGAGTGCCTATATAAAATATGCACTCTTGTTTTCCCCCTTTCTCAAAAAAAAATGAGGGCTGTCAGATTCCTTCCCTCCCCCAGCGCAATCCGCTTTTAGCAGGTTAGCATTACTTGCACTGAAGTATCAACTCCGTTGGATTCCTCCTTGATAGCTGCACTGCGGACGGCATGCTTGCATATGCAGCTCACTTTCATCAATTCCCTGTCAGAACCTTTCAATGTAAGCCATCCTATTCGTAATGCCCGGTGAGGACCTCAAGGTCCTCACAGGGCAATACCATATATCCAGTTCTTAGTTCTCTAAGCACTGGATCTACTGTATTGCCCTGCGGGGACCTTGAGATCCTCACATGGCATTACCATTGGCTTAAATTGAAAGGTCCTGACAGGACATTGATGGTAGCTGGCAGCAAATGCAAGCATGAGGATGTCACGAAGGAATCCAACGGGGTTGAGACTAAAATGGAGACTTCTGTGCAAGTAAGGGATTCTGCAGAGAGAGGATTGCACTGGGGGAAGGGAATTAATCTGACACCACTCTTTTTTTCTGAGAGAGGATTGCGATGGGATAAAACATATTCTCGTGTTTAACCCCTTAGGGACCCTTGACGTACCAGGACCGTCAAGGGTAAACTTTCTTGAAAGACCCTTGACGGTCCTGGTACGTCACGTACATTTTACTTACAGCGCTCTTCCGGGAGCGCTGTAAGTAAAAATGGGGCATGAAATAGACTGCTCCAAGATCGGAGCGATCTATTTCAAGCCCCATAATGACGCGCCGATACACGTGACAGGTCACGTGTACCGGCCCGTCAACGTGCCCCTATGCGGACGTTATGGGACGGAAATGTCCCATAATGTCCGGTCCTTAAGGGGTTAATACGCATCCCACACCTCACATAAGGTGAAGAGGGGCAAAAATGAGCACATTATACCCAGGATTACGCAGTAATGGTCTTGCTTCATCCGTCACCAATACTATTGTCACTGCATCCAGGGTTTTTTTCTGTCTTAGCCAGCTCAGGTTTGGGCAGCCCAGGCTACACAACATCCTGCAGCTTCACTACTAGAAGTGAGCTTATCACTAACCTGCAGGAAGTTATTCGCTGCTCCATACCTACTGTTTTCCATATAACTCTTTTTCTTTACACACACAAACTTTGGGGAATGGTAGATACTGCAGTAAAATCCAACAGTAAGTTATCCAGGAATATTTAAATGCTATGCCTAAGGCATAGCATTGAAATAGAGGGCTTATGTAGAAAGGGAAGTGACAGTTAACAAAATACTTAAATATCTCTTAATTTACACATTGCAGAAAAAAATGAACAGTGCAAAGTATATGAAAAATATAATGCTCTTTCCATTGACATAAGGCTCATTCTGCATGACCGGTTTTCTTTACTGATCAGAGTAATGCAAAGCATTGTTGTACATATCTTTGGTCTTTAACCGGTTATGTTTTCCCTGCAGTGTACCAACAATAATACGCAATGTGTCTACCGGAATTTCACCAGCGGGATTCAAGCTGTAAGTGAGTGGTACCTACTTCAGTTCTCCAGCATTTTCTCCAAAGTGCCACTGCCCGAGAGGATTGAGATGGGATTCAAGGCTGAGGATATGATTCTTACCTGCCTGTTTGGGGGACAAGCCTGCAGCTACAGGTGTGCAGAACATCACAATCAGTTAAATACTGTGACCCATGTTTATAAAAGCAAACTGCAGTTATTCTGGAATAAACCAACTGCACCATAGGGGGGACACAAAAAATACTGTTACATTGAATTGGGATTTTAACCCTTGAATGCTATCAAGGTCCACAGAGAATTCCAATTAGTTTGCCCCAGAACTGTTCCTATTTTTTTTGTGTGCGTTTGGACACATTTTCTGTGTCAGAGATTTATCCCATTAAAGTGGAACGGTCATATTAAAACAAAATAGGCAATTTTAAAACATCTTGCAAAAAGCCAACATGTCTACCTAGTCACCGTTAAAGGAATAGTAATACTTCATTTTAACTTTATTTTATTTTGTAGGCATTAAAAAAATATGAAGAATGATATAAGTCTTATCTCTCAAACCTTTATGGTTTAAGAGATATTCACAAGCAAAGTTTCCCCTCCCGCCCCTTTTACCTAGTGTAAGCCATCTCTTCTCAGATGGGGAATTCAGTCCATAGACCAGACAGATAACAGAAGGGGACAATCTTCTTACAATGAAAGCCCTGCCCCCCTTGACAAGTTTTTCAGGTTTTTCCCTTATCTTAATTGAAGATTGTCCCTCTCTGCAATCTACCTGGGCACCTCCCTTCTGCTCTGGCTGAGCAGTGTTACATCAGTAAAAGGGGCGGGAGGGGGACACTTTGTCATTGAATTACTCTTGAACTACAACTCTGACAGAATTGAAATAACACTCTCCAAAGTCCAAATACTATGATGATTAATTAGAGCGTCTTTTATTATGAAACATTACTATCCCTTTAAAAAAATACCTATTTACATGTGAGAAAGGAAGCTGCCATTGTTCTGTTTAGCATAGGGGATACCCGCCCTCCTTGTTGGAGAACCACCCTGTCTTCCTCCAACCCATTATCAATTTGTCTCTGCAGACAACCCCAGTGTAGTTAACACCCTGATTGCCAAATAGGTGTGTACATTTCTGTGAACACTTATCTAACACTCAAAGTGTTAAAGGGATAACAATATTTCAAAATAAAAGCAGCTCCAATTAATCTTCATAGTATTTGGGTCATGGAGAGTGTTCTTTCAATACTTTCAGAATTGTAGTTCAAGAGTAATTGAATGATAAAGTATCCCTTTCCCTCCCCTTTTACTGATGTAACACTGATCACCTCAGAACAGACAGGTGGTGTCCAGATGGCTTGCAGAGAGGGACAATCTTCAATTAGCATAAGGAAAAAAATCTGTCAAGGGGGGCAGGGTTTTCCTTATGCTCACAGTAAGAAGATTGTCCCTTGCTGTGAGTTGTCCGGTCAAGAGACCAGATTCCACATCTGAGGTGAAGTGGCTTACACTAGGTAAAAGGGGAGGGAAGGGGATACTTTATCATTCAATTACTCTTGAACTACAACTCTGACAGTATTGAAATAACACTCTCTATGTCTCAAATACTATGAAGATTAATTGGAGCTGCTTTTATTGTGAGACATTACCATCCCTTTAAACATGTGTTTAACCATTTGATTCAAATGCTGTGAGTGAAAGAGGAGTTTGCACACACCTAGAACTCAGAGGATTTAACCCTTGATGTATCTGACATGTAATTATAAAAGCATAAATAGGACCACTAAGATCCCTTATGGAACATTGTTTTATTGATTTACCTAACATTTTCTTTTATTAACCCTTTCACTGCTCCCGTACTGAAAGATGATGGTGTTGGTGATCTCTCTCTAATATCATTGGTTCAAATCAATAGTAAATCGTATCTGTGACTATTCCACCTGTCATTATGACATCACAGAACACGCTGTAGACATTATTCTGTTACACGTCTCTTTATCCAAAGATACACAAGGAAGAGGCACTGCTAAAATATCATATTTCAGTGTTTTTGATCAAATGAGTTATTTTTAAAAACAATGAAAAAACCGAGACATTTATTGAGTAATGTTTATTATGGCCTTTGTGTATTGTATGAACTTTATGATATTTGAAGTGAAAAAATGTCTAGTTAAACATTTATAAAGTCTGATTCCTTTAAAGGGTGTTAAAATAAAACTAACAACTAAACATGAAACAGTCATAAGCATTTAACCTTCTGAGTGCCAGAAGGGTGCTCATCAGGCTGAATTGACATTTCAGGCACCTCTACAAAAAGCACCTTTAGCACACACCCACACATCAGCGCATTGCACCCCATCTCCACTCACTGCTCCCTGACACAAAAGACACTTAGCCTTAAACGGAGAGTAACTCTTAATTTTAATATTCCCCTTCTTGTAGCCCTTAAAATACTGAATGAAATGAGCCCAGCGGCATCTCTCAAACCTTTATGGTTTGAGAGAGATCCCCTATCAACATTTTGCTTTTTTCTCTCTCCCCTGACGTCAGCGTTCTAGCTGACAGCAGGGGAATTAGGTCACAGAGCAAGCGGAGGCTCTTCAGCAGAGCTATGATCGCGTTATGGAAGAAGAAATCCTTCACTGAAATGGTCTTCAACATGTGAACGATTTCTTCTTCCATAACGTGATCTTGGCTCTGCTGAAGAGCCTCCGCCGGTCCCGGGGCCGGATTCCCCTGCTGTTAGCTAGAACGCCGACGTCAGGGGAGAGGGAAAAAAGCAAAACTTTGAAAGAGGATATCTCTCAAACCATAAAGGTTTGAGAGATGTCGTTGGGCTCATTTAATTCAGTTTTTTAAGGCCTACAAGATGGAGGATGGTAAAATGTAAGTATTACTATCCCTTTAAAGGGGATGCATCACCTCAAAAACATTCATTACCATATATTTTTTTAATACAGTAGTAGTAGGACAGCTGGGTTTTTTTTGGGAGTTTTTTTTCGAGTAAGTACTTTTAAAGATATTCCATCTTCAAGCTTTGCCGATCAGCATAATGTACTATGCTGATTCTTCAGCAAAGCTCTTCTTGATTGCCTAATCTCCTACCACCCAGCTGCCCAGGGAGAGCATTCACTCTTCCCTTCAGTGTGCTGTGAATGTCTTCTATCATTATATCAAACTCTGGTTAGCGTTATAGTGAGGTTGCAATCTCAGTATAATCCTAACCGGAGCTTGATATAACGATAGCAGACATTCACAGGACATCAAAGGAAAGCGTGAATGTGCTCTCTGGGGCAGCTGGGAGGGAGGTCGGAGGAGAAGAAAAGTTCTGCTGTGCCCATTATGCAGAAGTGCACAGCAGAGAGGAGGCAATATCTTTAAAGGTACTTACTTTTAGAAAAAAAAAAGTTTTCCTACTACTGCTTTATTAACAAATGTATGGTAAAAAATGTTTTGAGGTGATACAGCCCCTTTAATATGCAAGCACCAAAAAATCTGCTAACCCCTTGGCTGCTAGAGAGGTCTCTGGTGCATTTCTTCTCAATACATTGAAGACCTCATTAGCATCCAAGTGGTTAAATAAAGGGGTATGTAAACTGGTAACTATAACAGCATCCATAAACTAGCAGGCCCGGACTGGCCATCGGGCACACCGGGCATTTGCCCGGTGGGCCGGTCCGGTGACCCAGTCTCCGTAGTAATACAGAGCGCTGGGAGATGACATCATCTCCCAGCGCTCTGCATTATTACGAACCGCGCGCGGGAGATGCAGCTCTGTGCCGAAGGAGGCACAGATCACATTGATGGTACGCCGCGTTGCCGCTAGATCACCAGGGATTTAAGTTAGGGGATCAAGGGGCATTGCGGAGATGAAGGGGCAGTTGATGAAGGGGGCGTTGTGGAAGGGGCATTGTGGAGTGGAAGGGGCATTGTGGAAGGGGGCATTGTGGAGTGGAAGGGTGCATTGTGGAGATGAAGGGGGCATTGTGGAGTGGAAGGGTGCATTGTGGAAGGGGTATTGTGGAAGGGACATTGTGGAGATGAAGGGGACATTGTGAAAGGGGCAATGTGGAGATGAAGGGGACATTGTGGAAGGGGCAATGTGGAGATGAAGGGGACATTGTGGAAGGGACATTGTGGAGATGAAGGGGACATTGTGAAAGGGGCAATGTGGAGATGAAGGGGACATTGTGGAAGGGGCATAGTGGAGATGAAGGGGGCATTGTGGAAGGGGCAATGTGGAGATGAAGGGGGCATTGTGGAGGTGAACAGTGTGGGGAGGAGGATGGGGTGGGCAGAGTGTGGAGGTGAATATGTGGGCGGGGGCATAAATCCTTGCACCGGCCCTGGGTCCGGGCGTTAAAAAAAAAAAAAAAGCGAACGCCCCCCCCCCCCCCCCCCATGGGCTGCTCAAAAAATGAAAATGGGCTGCTCAGCTTTAAATGCCCGGGCCTATTTTTTGTCCCAGTCCGGGCCTGTAAACTAGGGACATTAGGTTTGCTCTGGCCAAACCCATAACTCAGGATGTGGGTATGGCCATCACAGCTGAGATGCCTATCAAAACTTGGCAGTCTAGACAGCTGCCTACTCTGTCTAATGGGAAATCTGATCCTTCTTCTTGGTTCAGCAGCCCAATAATCTGGTCTCAGACTTTTTCCTCCATTGCAGGAGCAGGGCAGTGATCACCAAGCCGCAACACCACTAATTGCTAACCTGTTCTCAGCACTGAGTATCAAACACGTGAGACAGTAACTAAAGAAGATAATGAATTAGAAATGAGCACCCGCATTGTTTCCTTTACTTAGAGACTGGTGTCCTCCCATCATTGCAGATATTTCTAATCACATGCGCAACACTCATTACAAGCTTGGCTAAAAACACTTCCCTTGTGCACGTTTGAAAAGCTGGGAAATTCTGGAGCAAATCAGCTGTAACATAGGGGAAACTTTAATTTTTTTTTTTATTCTTGTGACTTTTAACCTCTTGAATGCTAGTGGTCTCCAACACATTGCTTTGAAATGCATTTGTGACTTCTCTAATTTTCAAGAGGATAAAAAGCCCATTTAACTCAGCTGGGGTTTTGGAAATTTGTTTATTTCTACCAGAATTGCTCCTCTGTCCTTTTGCACATAATGCGCACTGTCTTAAATGCAAATATTGCCTTGATTATAGAACTGACAAAGGCCAAGGCACCTTTACTCCAGTCTTAATGGACACCCCCTTATTTATTGTTCAGCTGTTTAAAGAGTTAGTAATAGACTTGTGCGAATTGGTTCAGCTGATTTCGGAATTCGGACAAATAAGGGTCATTTGGCTTCATTCGGGCTGTCCGAAAGGAAAAAGTCATTTTTTTTAACTGAATCTGAACAGCCCTGGCTCAGAATGTCGTAGAAAATTTCTGACATTTGGCAACGACTACCTGTGCACAAGATACTTTTCCTCCCTACTTTCCCTCCCTCTCTAGTCCAATTAGCTTCTTCATTTCATGATGGGGGTTGGACTAATGACACGTCAGACACCCAGACAGCCTGCATTTCCTGTTAGTCTGTTGTTGGAGCTCAGAGAGAGCAGAAGGAGATAGAGAGTGTCCAGTTGTTGTGTAGGCAGGCAGGTAGAGTAGGCAGGCAGCCAGCATTAGTACCTTATTGCCACTGCAAGGCAGAGTCATCTTTGTTCCTGTGCAAAATTTAAAAAATATTAGGAATTTGTTTTAATAGTTTTCTGAGTGACACAGCCAGTCTCACAGTTGTGTAGGCAGGTAGGCAGGCCTAGTACCTTATTGCTACTGCAAGGGAGAGTAATTTCTTAAAGTATGTTAAATTTGGCCGAATAATTCGGAAGTCGCCGAATTTTGTCAGAGTCGAACAGGTCTGGTCCGAAATGCAGATCCTCTGAATGACAAAAAAAACTTGTCCGAAATTTAATTTTACCAAAATTTTTTGCTGTGCACGTCTAGTTAGTAATGGCATATATAAATAAAAAGTATTATTGTAGATATTGAAAAAATACATCCATAGATACCAGTCTGATCTGTCACACCTTTAGGTTTGAGAGATATAACATTTTAAAGGGATAGTAATACTTTGTTTTAACTTTATTTTATTTTGTAGGTATAAAAAAAAACATGAAGAATGATATAAGTCTTATCTCTCAAACCTTTATGGTTTATGAGATATTCACAAGCAAAGTTTCCCCCTCCTGCCCCTTTTACCTACTGTAAACAATCTCATCTCAGATGTGGAATGCAGTCCATAGATCAGACAGATAACAGCAGGGGACACTTTTATTCCTATGAAAACAACGAAATCCCTGCCCCCCTTGACAAGCTTTTCAGGTTTTTCCCTTATCTTAATTGAAGATTGTCCCTCTCTGCAGTCTACCTGGGCACCTCCCTTCTGATCTAGCTGAGCAGTGTTACATCAGTAAAAGGGGAGGGAGGGGGACACTTTGTCATTGAATTACTCTGGAACTACAACTCTGACAGAATTGAAATAACACTCTCCAAAGTCCAAATACTATGTTGATTAATTAGAGCTGTTTTTATTATGAAACATTACTATCCCTTTAAAGTTCTCCCTCCCCTTCTACTGATGTCAGCTATAAAGCTGACATAAATAGATTTGTATCGGCCAACTCGAGGCGACTCTTCAGCAGAGCCGAGATAGCGATATGTAGACTGGCATCAATGGATTTATTTGTTCAATATCTAAAGTAATACTTTTTATTTATATAAGCATTCCAGAGAGATTTCTTTTAGTTGGCCTTAAATATAACTGTAAATAACAATCACAGTCTCCCTTAGACTTGTCTCTAATGTAAACTATTCCCTTATCAATGTTTTGCATAACTATAGTTTCTCTAGTTAAAGGGATAGTAATAATTCATTTTATCTTTATTTTATTTTGTAGGCATTAAAAAAACATGAAGAACGATATAAGTCTTATCTCTCAAACCTTTATGGTTTAAGAGATATTCACAAACAAAGTATCCCCCCCCCCCTGTTCAGTCAGATCAGAAGGGAGGTGTCCAGGTAGACTGCAGAGAGGGACAATCTTCAATTAAGATAAGGGAAAAACCTGAAAAACTTGTCAAGGGGGGAAGGGCTTTCATTGTTTTCATTGTAAGAAGAATGTCCCCTTCTGTTATCTGTCTGGTCTTACAACTAGATTCACATCTGAGAAGATCTGGCTTACACTAGGTAAAAACCCTGCCCCCCTTGACAAGTTTTTCAGCTTTTTCCCTTATCTTAATTGAAGATTGTCCCTCTCTGCAGTGTACCTGGGCACCTCCCTTCTGATCTGACTGAACAGGGGGGGAAACTTTGCTTGTGAATATCTCTTAAACCATAAAGGTTTGAGAGATAAGACTTATATCGTTCTTCATGTTTTTTTAATGCCTACAAAATAAAGTAAAGTTAAAATGAAATATTACTATCCCTTTAAATCCTGTCTTTCAACCCTTTAAAATGAACCTGTCATGCCTAATACAATAGGCTAACGGTACAGGAAGCCTGGTAAACACGAATTGTGCTATTTTTTGTGTAATAAATAAAATCAGAGCTTCTTTCTTCTCCCATTTATAGTATCCAGCATTTTCTTATATACTGTAAAATCTCAGGTATAATATGCAGGTGTATATTATACCCATTATTGTAGGGGAAAACAATATTGCCTATATATAATACGCACCCTTGCGTATTATTATTAGAAAATATATATGTATAATATAGATTTTTTTTTTCAGAAATTTCACCCAGATTTACGATGCTGACTATGGAAACTGTTACATCTTTAACTGGGGTCAAGCAGACCAGGAGCTCATGTCATCGGCAAACCCAGGAGCTGATTTTGGTAGGTGTGTGTGAGGTTCTTATAAAGTACGAAGCAAAGTGATGCAATTCTGACCAAACCAACTGAACTGTATCGGACAAAGAAAAACTTCTTATTGATTTAAATCATTCTTTTAACCCCTTGAATGTTAAAGAGATCTCCAATGCAATACCATAGAATGTGTTAGAGACCTTTCTATCATATCAGTGCTTAAAAGCACCATTTAAATCAATGGAAATGTTTTTTGTCACCTACACATACCTGGGAACTCTGTGGATCGGCCCTGGAGACTCTGGTTTTAAAAGTTAATTAATGGGTCTCTGGGGACAGAGAATAATAATCCAGTGGTCGGGAGTTTCTTCTGAAACTTTGCCCACTTGTCCTCCTTCCCACCCTGTTCCTCCTCCTTCCCACCCCTTTCCTCCTACTTTCCTCCCACTTCCCACCCACTTCTCCTCCTTCCGTCCCCTTTCCTCCTCCTTCCCACCCACTTCTCCTCCTTCCCACCATGTTCCTCGTACTTCCCACCCCTTTCCTCCTACTTCCCACCCACTCCTCCTCCTTCCCACCATGTTCTTCGTACTTCCCACCCACTTCTCCTTCCCACCCTGTTCCTCCCACTTCCCTCCTACTTCTCCCTTCCCACCCTGTTCCTCCCACTTCTCCTCCTCCCCACACTGCTCCTCCCACTTCTCCACCTTCCCACCCTGTTCCTCCTACATTTCCACCCAGTTCTCCTTCTCACCCTGTACCTTCCACTTCACTCCCAGTTCTCCCCCTTCCCACCCTGTTCTGCCCACTTCCTTCCAACTTTATGACACAAGGATGATAAGCCCTGCCCACCCAATTAAGCCCCACCCATTTATGGCATGAATCGCATCATTTACATCCCCCGGTCAGCAGCACATGAGCCCTTTCTGCAGGGTCAAGAGGAGGAAGTCCCAGGTATACCCCTACAGTGCAGTTGGTTTACCCCAGAATTGCTTCAGTTCTTCTAAGTATATCCCCACTGTGTGAAGGAAAAGACATTTAAAGGCATTATAAGAAATCCTAGAACCCATTATAGATAGGAGTAGAAGGGTCTCCTATGATGTGCTATAGTACTGTAGGGAAGATATAATACAACTGCACTTGGAAAAAAAGAAAGCAAAACAAAATTGAGATTAAGGCTGCGTTTCAAGCATTACATAAAACTAGAAAAAAACTACACTGCCTCAACATGTTCAAGGATTCCTATGTGGAAACTTTGGATGCAATGCAAAATCTTAGATGCATCTCCAAAAGACTTCAACATTGCTAAATGCCTAATTAAATTAAACACATTAAACCCTGTTGCCATTTGTTATTAGTAAAAATACTATTTTATTAAACTTTACCCAATATATTGATTTCTAGAACAACCTATTTTAAAGGATTACATATTGCAGAACAACTGGTTTCCCTAAAGACAATCCAGAACAAAGAGTGCTCTACATAAAAATGAAGCAACAGCACTTTGAACATGTCAACATTTTAATTAGGCACATTAAGGGCGATACAACATCTATTCCTATTAGTTCAATTATAGCATATTTCCCATGATGCAAAGGAATGGAGCCTTCCCTTCTAGCATAATATGCACAGTTGGTGCCCTGGCTATCTGAGATCTGAGAATACTAAAGCACACTGCACGTTTGTACTAGTTGGTGCCCAATATTTGAATGTGGTTTATTTGGAGATGTGTATTAAAAGAGTGTTACACCTGTAGTCGGGTAAATCTATATACTTATATTAGACTTCAGTTGTCATCTGTAGCTGGACAGTGACATTTCACTGTCAAATAATGCTTTCATGATTCTTCAGACAATGGGTAGGGAGGCTTCTATTTTTCAGCCCATTGAAGATTATTGTCTGCTGTGAAGAGTTGGACTAAATATAGATATAAATTGACAATCAGTAGTTATAGGCAAATGTTACTACTCAAGGTAAAGTATTGATATACATGTCTACATCAAGAAGAGCTCCTACCTAAGTATGTCCTTCTGTTAAACAAATTAAGAGCTACTCATTTCTCTAGTTAGTTATAGATCCCCTTAAAGGGATAGTAATGTTTCATAATAAAAGCAGCTCTAATTAATCATCATAGTATTTGGACTTTGGAGAGTGTTATTTCAATTCTGTCAGTTGTAGTTCAAGAGTAGTTCAATGACAAAGTATCCCCCTCCCAGCCCCTTTTACTGATGTAACACTGTTCAGCCAGAGCAGAAGGGAGGTGCCCAGGTAGACTGCAGAGAGGGACAATCTTCAATTAAGATAAGGGAAAAACCTGAAAAACTTGTCAAGGGGGGCAGGGCTTTCATTGTTCTCATAGGAAGAAGATTGTCCCCTGCTGTTATCTGTCTGGTCTATGAACTGGATACCACATCTGAGAAGAGATGGCTTACACTAGGTAAAAGGGACAGGAGGGGGGAACTTTGCTTGTGAATATCTCTCAAACCATAAAGGTTTGAGAGATAAGACTTATATCGCTCTTCATTTTTTTTTTAATGCCTACAAAATAAAATAAAGATAAAACAAAGTATTACTATCCCTTTAAAAAAGGCATGAACTGAGATGGCATGCATGGTCTGGGTTTGTTTGTGTAATTATAAATGAATGGTTATGTGCCATCTTGGCTCGCCAAACCATAGATCAGTCCATCAAATTTGTCTCAGTATCTGAAATGTAGTAATAACATCTCTGTAATAAATGGAATGCAGAAATAGTTGTCTACAAGACAAGCGCCTGACATCTCTTCTGTTCACTATAAAGGGTAGCAGTGCCCAGAACATCTCAATGTCTTCCCTGTTTTGTCTTCAAAAACAGAATCTCAGGTATCCTGCAAAGAAAATCAAATCTTGTATTACATTTTCGATCTCATGCTGTCAAAGTGTATTCATTGAGGAACCATACACAGGTCAAAAGATCTTTATCTACTCCTTTAAAGGGATAGTAATGTTTCACAAAAAAACAGCTCCAATTAATCTTCATAGTATTTGTGCCATGGAGAGTGTTATTTTAATACTGTCAGAGTTGTAGTTCAAGAGTAATTGAATGATAAAGTATCCCCCTCCTGCCCCTTTTACCTAGTGTAAGCCGCCTCCCCTCAGATGTGAAATCTGGTCTCTTGACCGGATAGGTGGCAGCAAGGGACAATCTTCTTACTGTGAGAACAATGAAAACCCTGCCCCACCCTTGACAGGATTTTCAGGTTTTCCCTTATGCTCACTGAAGATTGTCCCTCTCTGCAAGCCTTCTGGACACCACCTTTCTGCTCTGAGGTGATCAGTGTTACATCAGTAAAAGGGGCAGGAGAGAGATACTTTATCATTCAATTACTCTTGAATTACAACTCTGACAGTATTGAAATAACACTCTCCATGGCCCAAATACTATGAAGATTAATTGGAGCTGCTGTTTTTGTGAAACATTACTATCCCTTTAATGACTGCACAGTTAAAGGTAATTATTGGACATGTGAGTGTTACTGATAATCTGATACTCTGAACTGGTGTGGTCCATTTGCTGCCTGCCAGCCTGTGGTATTTGCACTGGGGACTGGTGTAATTCTGAAGCAAACCAGTTTCTCTGTAGAGAACGAATTCAAATTCGCATTAATTTAAATTGAGCTTTTAATCCCTTGAATTCTAGATCTCCAATGTATTGTGAAAACCTCTCTAGCTTTTAATAGGTTGAAATCATGAGTTAATTCAGCAGAACATTTGTATTTGTTCACTATGGTTCAGTTGGTTTGCTCTAGAATTGCTCAGAATATTAGCCTCACTCTGTGTATGCCTTTAGAGGGGCAAGTATGGGATTTCAAGAGAGGGGTATCAAAAATAAATAAATATATTATATATAATAACATACAAGTATACTCAGCCTCAGGGATTCCATAGACCAAGGAGACAGCACTCAGGATACATGTCATAGGATAAAATGGCTTTATTCAATCCATCAATTCAAGCCATTCAATCACTTTGTTATATATAATAACAATATCTAGAATTTGTGTGGAATTCTGCACAATCAATGAGGCTGTCTGTGCATAGACAAGAGAATGAGCAACCTGCACATTTCCAGCTGAGGATAATGGTAATTGTAGTCCAACAACAGCTAGGGAGCAGCAGGTTGCTCATCCCATGACCTAGTCTTATGCACAACAGCATCAGGAGAGAACAAGGTGTGGGGCTCTTGACAGATGGACCCCACCTCTTTACTTGCCCTTGCTTTCAGGGCTGGATTTAAATCCCAGACATCGCTGTCTGGGATCTAGTCTGTCTTAGCTCCACTCATGACCACGCCCCAATTCCTCACATGACTCCACCCCCAGGCCCATTCATTATTAACTGGCACATAAAATTAACTTTTTGGCCTCTATCAAGCAAGAACAAAAAAGAAATGGCTATAACCCCTTTGTCTCTAGAGAGATCTTGATCTATCTAGCATCTACCGGGTTAAACAATAATCTGTGAAGTGGTACAGAACTGATACAGGCATATTGATATTGCTCTGGCCACACTCACAATGTAGATTGTGGATGTTGCCAGCACAAATAAGGTGTCCCTTAAAATTTGGCACTCTAGGCAGTTGCCTACACAGCCTGTTGGGAAAACCGGCCCTCCTTGCTTTGAAGAAGTAACATCTCTTAACAATAATCCGCCACTTATCTTATTATGGCCAAAAAATCCTAATGGCCCCAGTGAATTTTGTCCTTGTGCTATTGTTCAATCTGTCCTAGATGTCATGTCCATGGAGGCAGACATGACAGTTGCTAGCAGAACCACAGGACACAAACTCTACTCACTTTACAAGGTAATAATTTTCTGTCCACAGTAAGGTAAGTTGTAAGTATTACTTCCCCTTTAAAACTTTGAGTGCAACGCAATGCGCTGGATACCATTCTGGCACTCAGAGTTAAGTGCCAGAAAAGTACACATCACATTTCTCTGAAATCCATTGTATATCCCTCTGGCACTCAAAGGCATATATGCCTGTCGCGTTTCACTGACTAAGTGCAGAACTCTTTATGCTGGAAATAACTGAATGTATTCCCCCTGCCTCTTATGTCACAGGGTTGAAACTGGTTCTGGACATTGAGCAACATGAATACATCCCATTCCTACAGACCACCGCTGGAGCCAGACTTATCCTTCACCAGCAGAGAAGTTTTCCCTTCCTAAAAGATCTGGGGATTTATGCTATGCCAGGGACCGAGACCTCCATCTCTGTGCTTGTGGTACGTCTATGAGAAAGTACACTTACAACAAAGCTATCTTATGGGATGTCAGCCAACACCTGGTTTGGTTTGAACTGGGTGAATCCAAATCACAACATGTTCACAAAAAGCTTTTAAAGCTTTGTTTATGACTATTATTTTAACAAGAATCCGTTCTTTAAAGTCGATGTTATCTTTGCGTTTTGAATTGTTTTATTTTACCTCTCGCCTGATGGTGGTTCAGTAGAGTTCAGACAAGTTGTTCTTTTTGCTTCGATAACATTCTTAACTTGTTGTTTTTTTTCTAACTTGTTAACATTTTAAAAATGGAAACCATCACATTTTTACAACCCTATGTATCTTTGAAAGAGCAGTAAACCGTTTTTATGAAAAGGTATATATTTTACTCTGGGAGATTTTTCATTCAAATGTTATTAGTTTTACATCTCAGATTAGTTTAATTTACATCTAATTTAATTTTTACATCTAAACCTGTGTCCCTCTAGTCTTAGACTATGACCCATTGTCTGCTGTGACAAAAATCGATGCTTGTGGTGCTCTATAAAAAAAATGTACATCAAGCCCAAATTCTTAGACTACCATTACACTGCAAAAAAAATTGCATTACAGTTCCTGACTGATTTCAGGATCAAGGCTCAGTTCTCTGTCTAGTGTTTAGATCTCTGTCTGGAAGCCATTTTGTTGTAGCCTAGCAAAGACATCACTTCCTGTCACAGTATCAATGCTTCTAGTGTTTAGAACTCTGTAGTCTGAAGTCTACAATCCGGGATTTTGTATTGTCCCAGAAGGGGGGTGCCTGGGGCATGGAACACTTATAAAAAATCTGGGATTGTCCTGTGCAATCCAGGGCACGTGGCCCTTACAGGTGCCCCATGCAAAGCAATCTAAGAACCCTTAATTCCATCCTTGGCCACACCCCCACTCCTCACATGACCACGCCCACAGTCCCATCCACAGTTTCCTGGCACAGAAAATACCCTTGGCCTATAACAAGCAAGAACAAAATAAAAATTAGCTTTAACCCCTTGATTTCTAGACAGATATCCAAAGCATTGACTAATGACTCTTGTGAATTTTACCCTTGTGCCTTTGTTCAGATTGTAACATCTTCAATCTGACCTACATGTCATATCCATGGAGGCAGACATTACAGTAGCTGGCATTTTTCAAACTGAAGCCGTGAGTGTGCAAGAGCCTACTTAACCCTTTACTGACCAGATTACCATGTGCAGTGAGCAGTGTTTGAGGTCATGTAGTCCTGCTAGCCAGGGACATTTATAGGGCAAGTCAATGAGTGAGGTCGGACTGAGCACCATTCAGAAGGGGGCCTATTTATTTTTTTGGATAAACAACAAACAATGATTATACTCCACCCCACCCACTCATCTGGCCCAGTGCCTTCACCACTGGGGAAAGGGACCTGGAGGGAGGAAGAGGGAGGAGTTGAGATGACCACAGGTGGACTGATTCATGTGAGTCTGTGTAGAAGAGGGAAAGGGAACAGAGGCAGACCTGCTGCTAAGCAGACTGGGGCAGTGGCAGGGTGAGTACACAGGCATTAACCATTTGAGTGCCAGAGTGGTGTTGAACACATTGCAATGTATGTATTTGCCACCACTCTAGGACTCAGATGGTTAAGACCTGAATCATCCTGCAGCCTGATTTAAAAGGCAAAGGAGGAAATGCTGCTTCTTTACTCCAGCTCGGGCTCACTGTGACTGATCCTGCTGACACAAGAGGTTATCCTTCTGGGCCAGCTTCAACCAATGAGAACAGGGAGGCTGATTTAGTAAGACTAACTGGAGCAATTCTGGGGTAAACCAGCTGCACTGCTGGACACAAATAAAATTCCCATAGACTTAAATGGGGTTTGTAACTTGTTGAATACTATAGAGGTCTCCACTGCATTGTGAATCAAAGTGTTGGAGACCTCTCTAGCATCAATGGGTTAGAGACCCCATTTAAACAAATGGGAATTCTGGAATTTGTTATTTGTCCCCTGTGGTGTATTTCGTTTGCTCCAGAATTTTTCCTGCTGCCCCGGAGACGGGAGCACAGGCAGGCTGTCAGCCTTCTGGAGCGCTCAACTCCGGATCAGCCTGTTCTGCGAGTCCGTACTGCGCATGTGCGGTTATGCACACAGTGAGCAACGCATTCTAGGACTTTGTTATAGGAGGATTAGGACAGCAGAGTATTTCCACTGTGCATGTATGAATAGGTATGTGGGGACCCTGTTAGTGTGTGGTTATGTGTAAGGGGTCGGGGTCACAGTTAGTGTTTGAAGAAGTATATGTGTGTGTGTGTATAGATTATATTTATATATATATATATATATATATATATATATATATATATATATATATATATATATATATATATGGCCACAGTTAGTGAATGCATGCATATATGCTTTGGGTCACTGTTGGTGTGTTGGTGAGAGTGTATATGGATCCACTGTCAGTGTGCTTGCTGCGTTTGGATCCATGTGTGTGTGTATGTATGTGTGTATGGGTGAATGGGTGTTGGTATGTGGTGCTTGATTTGAGTTGTAGTGTGCCGGGTTTCTGGGGAGCCACTGTATAGGTAAGGGTGTGGGGTGTGAGTGAGTGTGTTTATTGAGCACCACTATCTGTGTGGAAAGGGCATTGAATGAGTTTGTTTCAGGGGCACTGTGTTTATGTGCGTGTCTGTGTTCATGTCTTTGTGTGTGTGCATGTCTTTGTGTGTGTTCATGTCTGTTTGTGTCTGTGTGTGCATGTCTGTTTGTGTGTGTGCGCATGTCTGTATGTGTGTGTGCGCATGTCTGTATGTATGTGTTTGTGTGTGTGTGTGCGTTTGTGTATCTGTATACTATATGTGATGCTGTGTGGTATCCGTTTGTGCAAAAGTGGTTCCTTGCCTACATTATATGGTGAGAAATTAATGGGGGGTATTTTACACTGGGAGCCATATTGCCTAGAAAAGGCCACGGCATCAAGTTATCTCTTAAACAAAGGTGCAAGGGCAAATTCATAGGATTCCATTATGAATTTCTGGCCATAGTAAGATAAGTGAGGGATTACTATTAGGTGATATTAGTTCTTTTTTAAGGAGTCAATGGTTTGCATCTGATGCCTTTTACCTAAATCTGATACCTAGAAGTGTTCTTAAAACCTTGTTAATTGGGAGGAGCATGGTTAGTTTTGGCTGGTTTCTGCTGTCTGATACCCTAAGGGCTCAGAAGAGCTGCCCAGATGATCTCCCCAGTCTCCTTTTCAATCATATAAGGTAGAGAGTGGAATAAGATCAAAGGCAATCTGTGTCTGACACAAACATCCGGATTCAGAGGCCCCTCTGCAATTCATTAGTATCTCTCTATATGTCTGGTCAGTTTATTATGCTATTGCAGGAATCAGCTGATTAGGTATTGGCAGAGGGGTATGTATAAAGGTGAGAGTGAGAGATGGAGACCCCTAGTTCTCTGGTTTATTCTACTTCACTGAGAGGGTAGTAGATAAGTAGATATGTAGAACAGCTTACCAGAGAAAGTGGTAGAGGTTAATACAGTGAAGGAATTTAAGAATGCATGGGATAGGCATAAGGTTGTCCTGAACGTAAGACAAGACCAAGGACCAAATAATGCTTGAGACTTCTATAGTAGGAAAAATGTACAGATTAGATGGGTAGAATGGTTCATATTTATATTTATCATGTGTGATATTATCACCAGAGAAGTATTTATCACCAGTAATTTAATCCACTGAAAAGTGGGGAAAAAATCCTGCAAAAACAGGCACAGGAACTGATTTTCCTCCCTTTGCACCAAGGGGAGGGAAATGGGGCAGTGTATATGTGTTTTTTTTGGGGGGTGGCTTTTTTCCCTCTACTCCTTGTTAATTCCATGTATTAAACATGAAGGCCCTGGTGCAAACTTTTATGACCCCTTTATAGAAAACTAGTGTAAAAGCCCATGTACACGGGCCAAGGTCCGGGTAATGTTAAGTGGCCGCTACCTCACTGCTCCACACAATGCAGTCTTGCGTCGCCTCGCTCACGAGATGCAATCATGCGCAGTAGAGACTGCCCGAACGCAGGCAGTCTGTATTGCGCATAACTGCATCGTGACAAACATCTTATATAGGATATTCTCCCAGGTGTGTAACTAAACCTTACTGGACCTCTCTAGCATTCAAGGGGTTAAATCACTTCCAGCTTACTTTTAACTCAGTGTGTTCCATTTTTGTAGGATCAGCTACAACGACTCGAGGCTCCATATTCCTCCTGCACACTCGATGGCTCAGATATCCCCGTGCAGAATTTATACGCAGAGTATAACAGCTCCTATTCAATCCAGGTATGCTCAGTGATGTATTTAAGATTTATCTACCCTATGGCCCACTAACCACATACACCCACCCACACCACTAAAGGTTGGTGGTAATCATCATAATGGAAAAGACCAAAAATCAGTGCACGTCCCATTAGAAATCAGCAAAGGTAGAAGTTAAATAAAATATTTAAAAATTTGTTTGATGTTAACACAAAAATAACACCTCAGAATTTTTTATTTCATATAGATACTCCATTAGTTAATAAAAATTGGATACTTCTTTATATAAATATCGTGTTGGCAACTAAATTATTATTAGCAAGGAATTGGAGATTATTCTAAGTTCCAACTTGGTCAGATATTAAAACACAAATCAACCATCAATTTAATATGGAAAGAGAGTTCTATTTTAGAAGTAATCTGTTGCAGAAATATGATGATATCTGGTCAATTTGGAATACAAATTAAAATTGGTGTAATCTTATAATTTAGTATTGGGATAGGACAGGGCTCAAAATTTCCACTCACCACTAGCCAATGGTGAGTGAAAATTTAGCCCTGGCGAGTAGAAATTCAGCCCTGGTGGGTATGTTATGTCTTGCAGTGGCGAGTAACTTTTCAGGTCTGGCTAGTAGCAAAGGACTTCAAATTTTAAGCCCTGGGATAGGATAATTGGAATGATATTTATCCATGTTTACGCTCCAGGAATAGTATATGGGGACCCCACCACCGGAATGAACAGAAGTATGGGTATATGTGATATATGATGATATTTGTTTTATGTATTTGATGTCGATGTACCATTTCACGCAAAATAAAAATAAAAAAAGAAATCAGCAAAGGTACTCAGCCTGGCCATCCAGAACACGACAGCACATAAGCATGATGAAGAAGTAGAGGATTTAATATCACATAGCTTCACAACACCAAACATTTTCAGTCCATCAGTGGACCTTCATCATGGCAACCCGACCCGTACCAGTAATAAACAAACAAATAAATAACTTAAACTGCTTAACTGGATCTCCAGAATCCAAAGAGCCCACCAAGCCGCCATCCATGTGGACCTCGCACACTGAGTACTGGTGCGTGATGTGTTGTTCCTTTCAGCAGGCAACACTTAGAGCCGTATGTTCAAAGGGATAACGACAAAAAATAAGTCAAAAATAAGTGATTGAATGCATGAACTACATATTTTCTATAGAGTATACGACAAAAAAGTAGTAATGTCCGTTGTGTACGACACAACTCCAGAATTGACAGGCAAAGGGGCATGGCTAGGGCGTGGCTAAACTATTCTCCAGTGTCGTATGGAGGAAAAGAAAATTTGTCGTAACTAACGACAAAAAAATGTCTTTCAAAAGACAAAATTTGTACATTAAGAAAAATGGAGGGAATGTGTTCTGAATGTGAGAATTTTTGTCTTTAGTTAAGACATTTTTGTCGTTAGTTAATACATTTTTAAAGACATTGTTGTTAAAACATTTTTTAAGACATTATTGTTGTGAGTTAAGACATTTTGTTGTTGTTCCATATGACAATTTCAGTCAGGACAAACGACATACTTCCAATCACAACCGTCACTCTCTGAAAATATTAATGATTCCAACGACACTGTACTTTGGAAAGTCGTTACAAACCACAAAAGCTATTTCTCTACTTAAACATATGGCCCTTATTGTATCTGTATTTGTGTCCTGTTTTCTTCTTCTTGTTTTGGGGATTGCAGGGGTTACTGGTATAGGATTTTTTTTTTTTGCATCTGTGGGGGTGCTCCTCCAAGGATGCTCAATGATCTGTCCCCTAGTGTGCGGGGTCCACATGAATAGTGGCTTGGCGGGCTCATTGGACACTGGAGGTGGTCTAATTAGGCACTTTTAAGGTATTTATTCATTTATTTGTTACTGGTACTGGCTGCCTTGATGAAGGTCCGTTGATAGACCAAAAAAGTTTGGTGTTGTGAAGCTGAGATATTAAAGGGATAGTAATGTTTCATAATAAAAGCAGCTCTAATTAATCATCATAGTATTTGGACTTTGAAGAGTGTTATTTCAATTCTGTCAGACTTGTAGTTCAAGAGTAATTCAATAACAAAGTATCCCCCTCCTGCCCCTTTTACTGATGTAACACTGCTCAGCCAGATCAGAAGGGAGGTGCCCAGGTAGATTGCAGAAAGGGACAATCTTCAATTAAGATAAGAGAAAAACCTGAAAAACTTGTCAAGGGGGGCAGGGCTTTCATTGTTCTCATAGGAAGAAGATTGTCCCCTGCTGTTATCTGTCAGGTCTATGGACTGGATTCCACATCTGAGAAGAGATGGCTTACACTAGGTAAAAGGGGCAGGAGGGGAAACTTTGCTTGTGAATATCTCTCAAACCATAAAGGTTTGAGAGATAAGACATATCGTTGTTCATGTTTTTTTAATACCTACAAAATAAAATAAAGCTAAAACTAAGTATTACTCTCCCTTTAAATCTTCCACTTATTCATCATGCTTGTCTGCTGTCTTTCTGCAGGCCTTTAGATACATATTCTTAAAAGATTGCATTTTCTTTAGAGAATGTATATTTAAAGCAAAGCTGCCCATTCTGAAGCCACTGCCAACACGCCTACTACATGGCATAGGCCTTAAAGGAACTCTATCACCTAAAAATAGATTTCGTGATTTTGAGAGAGTTTCAAGAATATCTACATGCTGTACTAACCATTTTGTATTTAGAAAACTAGTTTTTGAGTTATTTAGATCTGATTTGAATTAAGGCATGCCGATGAGGCTCTTCCTGTCTTAGCCCTACATTACATTCCCCATTCACTGACACTGCTCGTACATTACCTATCTCCCTCAGCACAGAAAGGGATAAATGTCAGTTAGTGGAAGAGGGAATGTAGGGGTAAAACAGCAAGTCCCTACATGGCATGTTTTAATTAGGATAGTCCGTAAAGCTAAATACCTCAAAAAAGTACTTTTAAAAAAAAAAAAAAAAAGAAAATTGCTAATAAGACATAAGGGAATTTGAAAGCTCTTTCAAAATAAGTTGTTGTACATGGGAAAGCAGTGTAGGTATTATAGTAACTCCCCACACTTAGGATGTGGGTACTAGGGTCCGTATTCTTAACCCTTTGAGTGCCAGAGGGGTACGCAACGCATTGCAAATGCATTGCTTACCCCTCTGGCACTCAAAGGGTTAAAGCTAATGAGGTGCAATTCTGGAGCAGACCAACAGTATCCTAGTTGAGAAATGAGAATTCCGCAAATTCCGATTGATTTAAATGGGGAATTCGACCTCTTGAATGATAGCTGTGTTGAAAACCTTTCTAGCAATCAAGCGGTTAAATTCCCTATTTCAGTCATTGGGAACTTTCATTTTCCACCTATGGAGCAGTTGGTTTGCTCCAGAAGGTGCTATTCTGGAGCAAACCAACACACATGGTTTGAAATAAAATTTCATAAATTGCCATTGATTTAAATGGGGCTCTGAACCCAATGACTGGTATGGAGGACTCCAATGCATTGCTAACCTGTGGGCGCCATTCACAATTAACTCTTCGAGTGCCAGAGTGGTGCACAGCTCATTGCTTTGCAAAGCGTTGCGTATCTCTGTCGTTCAAAGGGTTAAAGGGTGGCTTTAGAAGCAGTGAGAAAGCTCTGCATTTCTAGGGCAATTTGCAAAGAGAAAAATATGAGCAATTCTGAAACGAAGCAACTACACAATAGGGGGATGGGGAATAGCAGTGTCCATTGATTTAACCCTGTGAGTGACAGAGGGGTACTTAATGCATTGCAAAGCAATGTGTTGCGTACCCCTCTGGCGCTCAAAGGGTTAATATACATAGGGTGGGGAATGCATTAACAGTGTATACTGAAGAATTGTCGCTAAAATTCACAACGCCTTGTCATATTTATAAAGGAGTAAAGTCACGTTTATAAAAATGCCTATCTGGGAATATTCTGAGAAAATTCTCACATGCAAATATATTTACACACGCATAGCGGTATTATATACATCCAGTAAGAACAAGTTATACCTTTATTTAAAGTGTTAGTAATGTCTAAAAAAAAACTTTTTTGCATTTAGAAGAGCTTAAAAAGCTGACCTAAATGCAAAAAAACGTATCTCTCAAACTTCTATGGTTTAAGAGATACGGGCGTTTAAAGTTTGATTTCTCCTACTGTCAGCTGTAAAGCTGTCAGCAGGAGATCCGTGTCGGTCGGCACAGAGGAGCTTGAGAAGTGCCGAGATCTCATTACTTACACGGAATCCCGTCATTGGAATCGTCTAAGGGTTAAAGGGATTCCGTATAAGTAATGAGATCTCGGCACTTCTCAAGCGCCTTTGATTTTGTTGCAGCATATTTCATAATTGGCCTGATCCGCTTAACATACCTCAGTTCCTACATAGATGGATTTTAATCCCTTGAATGCTAGGGATGTCTACATTGGTATCCAAGAGGCTTAATGCTCCATTTAAATCAATGGGTATTTTAATCACTCACTCCATGGTGCCTGTTGATTTAAATGTAGGTTTTAATTCATTGCATGCTAGAGAGGTCTCCACCTCATTGCCTTGAAATGTGTCCTCCCGCTTTCTTCCGTCCATCTTCATTTTCTTCCTCCATCCTTCCTTCCTTCCTCCCTCCCTCCCCCTTCCTTCCTTCTTTCCCTCCTTCCTTCCATATTCATTTCCTTCCTTCCATCTTCATTTCCTTCCTTCCTCCCTTCCTTCCCTCCTTCCTTTCATATTCATTGCCTTCCCTCCCTCCTTCCTTCCATCTTCATTTCCTTCCTTTCTTTCTTGCTTCCTCCCTTCTTTCCTTCCATATTAATTTCCTTCCCTCCTTCCTTCCTCCCTCACGTCTCCCCTTACTCCTTTTCCTTCTGTCCTTCCTTCTTCATCTCCTTCCTTCATTTCCTTCCCTGTCTTCCTCCCTCTCACTTTCCCTTCCTTCCTTTCCTTCCATTCCTTCCCTCTTTTCCTTCGTTTCCCCTTCCTTCCTTGCTTCCTTCCTTCTTCATTTCCTTCCCTCTCTTCCTTTGTCTCTCCTTCCCCTTTCTTCCTTTCCTTCCTTCCCTTCCTTCTTCGTTTCCTTTCCTCTCTTCCTCCTTCTCCCCTTCCTCCCTTCCTTCCCTCTCTTTCTTCCTTCCTTATTTCCATCCCTCTCTTCCTCACTGTCCCCTTCTTTCCTAACGTCCTTCTTTATTTCCTTCCCTCTCTTCCTCCATCTCTCTTTCCCTTCTTTCTTTCTTCCTCCCTCCTTTCCTTTGTTTCCCTTCTTTCTCCCTTCCTAAGAAGATTTCAGTGGAAGGGATTGGAATCCTAGTCTCTGGCAATATTGTATCAGTGCTATTGAACGATTAATTAAGATGAAGATTCATTTTGGGGAATCAATTCACACATAACTGATTTCTACACAAATTAAGGAAAGTTGGTGTTTATTATTAGATGATGTTTCTTTACATTCCACTATTCTTTGATGGTAAACCGGTGGGGAGAGTCATAACATGAATAGAAGACTGAGAAATACCCAAAGTCTAGGTCACTACATATCGGTGAAAAAAAGGTTTGTACCTTTCATGGATCAAACCTCTCCAAAAGAAAAATAGAAGAACATTTTATCACATTCTATAATCGGTCCCAACTAGATCTATTGTATAATGTTACATGAGAAGTAAACAAAACGCCATCACTCCCAAATGTTGGCATTCACGGTTGACCGGTGTCCAGTTGAACCACAGGACAGGTTTGAACGAGAACATAATAATCTTGGGATTTATCAGATGGATGCTGAAAATCTTTTTGTTACACATCCAAAAATATTTAGAATGTTATTTGTGCCCATCCTGAATATTTCATTTAATCTATGGGAATACATCCATCAGACTTCTTTATTACAACACATGAGTCCAAACAGAACCTTTAGTATCAGGATAACAATGTGCCCTGGTACAAAGTGGGGCAGGACCTTGGCACACTTAAGTAAACCATTTCCCTAGGTTCACACGGGCATTTTGATAGTGTTGAATTGTAGCATTTATCAAGTCTCTCATGCTAATTCCCATCAAAAGTACCTGCTGCATTCCCTAGGTGATCCAGTCTCTAGGGGTGGCTCATTCCAGAGGTGTGACGGATTGGCAGGACACATCAGCATTAGCCCAACATGAGTAGGTGTCACACATGTGGACCTCCATTGAGCATTGCAGCAAGACAATTAATTACCAGTGTGAACGATCTTTATGGGGGCCCCATAGAGTGAAATGAAGATCAGCTCTGCTGCAACTTCACTGCATTCCAAGGGAGTCACAGTAAAGATGCAGAATGCTAAATTGATCAGTTATATTCAATGCTCTAGTCATTCATGGAAACAGCACATATGGCACGATGATGCCTATTTTTTGCTTTTTTTTTATTTTATTTTTTTAAGACCATGGGGAAGGGAGGACATTTTCCTCCAGATATGTATGTGGTGTCTCAGAGTTCTGTGCACAGTCTAGATTCTAGTGGGCTGAAGGACCTGGTCCTTTCAGCGCATAATGACATCAGAGAAGGTCCTTTAGCCCACTTTACTCTCCACTACCAATAAAGGACAGTGTATTGGTTTGATCAAAAGGCAAAAATCACCTATACATTGCATTACGAGATCCCAAACACAAATGAATCATACCTATCACTCCTTACTGTGTTGAAAGCACATTATGAGAAAAGCTGCAGCTTTAAGCCCTACTTTACACCATGTGTGTATGGTAGAAAGAATCAGTGAGGAGGCTTAAACATGTTCTGTTCCTGCAGCAGGACGCACTGACAGGCTCTGCATGTATTTGTAAACCCTATGCATGTCTTTTGAAATGTTTGCTGGGCACAGACTGCAAGTGAAGACCCTGGGGTAGCGTCTGGGGATATTAAGAATCTTGGCAAGGTGGCATACAAAAGATAAAAGAATTTCAGTAGTAGCCAGAAGGGCTGCATTGCTTAGGATCGTTACCTACATCTGCTATGAAATTTTGCTATGAGAGCCAAGAGATGGCATGGCTGTCAATGGATCAGAAATGACAAATCTGCATATTCACCCCATTGTTTTAATAACAGCCTGGATACTGGATGATACACAAGAGTGAATTGTTCTACACGAGACCGGGATCGATGACTGTTTTTAACAGTTCTTATCAATTTTTATTATTTAGAATGTTTTAGGGGCATTGAAGTATTAAGGTCATTTTTGAAGATTTGTGACTTTTTTTCCTTTTTTTTTGGTGCAGTTTTTTGTGACCTTCCATTTTAAGGTGATATTGCTGTTTCTACAACCTTTTGAGGGGGGCTATTGTCAGCGAGAAAACATCACCCATAGAAACCATTTGCAACCTGGTCACCTTAAAATTGCAGACCATGAAAGCAGAGCACCTGTAAAATGCACATTTCAGCTGTAATAACTTTTGAAGCATGTCCCAAACATTGCTAGTGATCACTGGCATAAAAATAGAGGTCGCACCTGTGATGGGTCCGGCTGCCCCCTGTGACCCCAGCGCCCGCAGCAAGGAGGTATGTGCCTTCTTCTGCACAGACCTCTAACAGCTGATCTCCCTCTCTGGCGCTCTAGTAATGCAGAGAGCTGGGAGATGACATAATCTCCCAGCGCTCTGCATTACTGAGTAGCACGCAGGAGCTCCAGCTCTATAGATGTCTGTGACAAAGGAGGCACAAACCTCTCATGCCAAGCCGCTAGACCACCAGGGAGGTAGGAGATGGACACTGGGGGGGGGGGCAGTAGGAGCAAGGTGGAGATTGGGGGGTAATGTGAAGGCAATGTGGAGATTGGGGCAATGTGGAGATTGGGAGGCAATGTGGAGATTGGGAGGCAATGTGGAGGCATTGTGGAAACTGGGGGCAGTGGGGGGGCAGTGTGGTCATGGGGGGCCCATGGCAGTTTCTGCACCAGGGCCCGGAGGTGACTCCTCTGCTACCGATCTTGTGTAGATCATCAGTAAATGCCAGCAGCCTGTACCTTTTCCATATTATGTGACGCTTTGCCTTTAACTCTTTGAGTTCCGGAGAGTTATCCATGCATTGCGTTGCAATGCATTGGCTACCTCTCTGGCACTCAAAAGCTTAATGAGATCAGTAGCAGAGTACACCATTATATGTTCTGGATGCAGGGCTGGATTTGCCATAAGAGGGGCACCTGCCATTGGAATCAATATTTTATTTTTTTTATTTATTTATTATTTTTTTTAATTTTTTTTTTTTTTTAAAGTGGCGTGCCGCGCCACCCGCCCGCCTGGTAAGGTCTGTGCCTCACAGACCTGTAGCTGCTGAGCTCCCCCGGCACTTTAGTAATGCAGAGTGCTGGGTGATGACATTATCTCCCAGCGTTCTGCATTACTAAAGAGAAGACCGCGTGGGAGCTCAGCAGCTACATGTCCTGCCACTGGACCACCAGGGAGGTAGGAAACGGATGGTGGGGCAATGTGAGGCTTAATGTGGAAATGATGGGGGCCATGTGAGGGCAACATGGGGAGGATGGGGGGCAATTTGGAGCTGATGGGGGGCAATATGAGGGCAATGTGGCGATGATTGGGGGCAATGTGAGGGCGATATGGAGCTGATGGGGGCATGGAGTTGATGGGGGTGATATGGAGCTGATGGGGGCAATGTTGAGATGATGGGGGCAGTGTGAGGGCAATATGGAGCTGATGGAGACAATTTGAAGGCAATATGGAGCTGATGGGGGTAATGTTGAGCTGATGGGAGCAATGTGAGGGCAATATGGAGATGGGGGGGTAATGTGGAGATTTGGAGCATTGTGGAGATGGCCAATGGAAGGGGGGCGCTTCAGATTACTGTGCCTACAGGCCCCTGAGATGTAAATCCGGCCCTGTCTGGATGGCAGTATGAAATCCCTCAGTTAGTACCTAAAAACCTCCCTGGCTTTCACAAATAAATATTGCCATAGTACAAATGCAAACTCTCTAATGTTTACATTTATTTTGACATGTGTCAGCCTGGAGTTCTGGATGGAGAATTGCTCACTTCATCAGGAGTTTAAAGTTATGCAATCTCACCAGTCTTATATAACTCAGGTTGTGCAATGAAGAAGAATACCAGATAATCCATGTAGAAATGGAAAGAAAGTTGAAGTGGATCTGTCACGTTTAGATACGTTTAGTTTGTTTGACTAAGAATTAAAATCTGGCCATATATTGTACTAGCAATTTTTTCTGTAAATTAAATAGTTGTTGAGAAATTAACCGTAATATTTTGGTGACATACTATATCATTTTATATTAATTCCCTGTACATCATGCTAATTACTTTTGTTTGTGGCCAAAATTACTGCTTTCTGTGTTATGAGATATACCCCTAATTCATACCTCCCTCTTTAGGAGATATTAGGGGTCCATACCTCACAAGTGTTCCTCTTGAGGAGGGACAGTCCCTCTTTGAGATCCAAATCCCTTTGTCCCTCCTTCCCACCCTGGTGTCCCTCTGTTTAGGTTATCAGACTGCACAGTGTGTGTATATATATGTATATCACATTGCTCCACAACAATATAACTCACATTAATTTTGTTTACTCTCCAGTATATATGTTTATAAATCAATCTGTGTAAATAAAATACTTTGGTCTTGTTCTAAATCATCTATTCAGTTACACAAAGAGGTGTCAATAGGTCATGAAATAACCTAAAAATTCTCGTTAGTGCCCCCCCCCAAACACACACACACACAGCACCACCTAAAACAAAAGTGTCCCTCTTTGGCCATTTGAAATGTTGGAAGGTATGCTAATGTGTGGTCTCTGACTAGATTTATTCGTAGCCCAGCATGTTGTAATATTAGCATAAAGTGCCACACTCTGCCCCCAGCGTGGCTGTAATAACTACAGGGCATTCAGAGGGTGCAGTTGCACAAGGGGCACAGCATGCAAGGGGGGCCCATGTGCCCCACGGTCCAACATGTCCTAATATATGTTGTAGGGTTTATCCCCCTGAGTAAAACAAGAGTACTCCCACTGCTGAAAGGTGTTTTATTCAATAGTTATTACAGCTCAAAGTTGAGTTTTTGTTGAAATTTTTAGGTGCAATATCACAGTGGCCTGACATTGTACAGTGGCGCTGTTGCTACACCATCCTATGGATAGCTCTGGTCCTGGGCCCAGAGCTGTCCATAGGATGGTGTAGCAACAGCGCCACTGTACAATTTCAGGTCACTGTGATACTGCACCTAAAAAATGCAACTTTGATCTTTAATAACTTTTGAATAAAACACCTTTCAGCAGTGGGAGTACCCTTTTTTTACTCAGGGAGATAAACCCTACAACATATTTTTTTTACATTTTAAGTATTACTATCCGTTTAAATAACACTGACTTATTCGACAAAATACAAGTATGCCTTTGCCTATTGCTGTATTAGTAATGAATTGGGGGCAATATTATGAAGATGATAGTTCCGCTTTAAATATTAGTGCTTCCCCATTTCTTCAGTGGGTTGTTTGCAGCATTAAAGGAGCAGTAAACTTTTTTTATGAAAAAATATATATTGCAGTGATTTTCCTATTGAGTAAAATAAGGGTACTCCCACTGCCGAGAGATTTATATTTCCAGAGTTATTACAGTTTAAACCCATGTTTTTTTACATTAGCAGTGCCCTCTAGTGGTCAAATTCTAATTAGTTTTCCTGTTACATTCTAATGGAGAGGAAAGTCAGAAAAGTCAGAGACATACAGTTCTCCATAGAATGTGATAGAAACTGCCTGTCACTTCCTGTCAGTTAGAACTATCAGGAAGTAAACACAGTAAATTCACTTCCTGATTATTTAAACTGCTATCATCCTATATAATAATTTGATAAAACGTGTGTAACGACAAAGTCATGCGCAGTAGAGACTGCTGCACATGCTGCAGTAATGCGAGGTAGAGACTGCCCGCACCACAGCTGATACAGTATCAGCCGTGGCACAGGCAGTCTCTACCGCACACGACTGCCCCGAGACCGGCTGGCAGTGGCACTGTAGCCCGTGTAACGGGCTCTTCAACTAGTTTTTGAATTAAAAATCTGACAGCGATGGGAGTGACCTTGTTTTTTTCAGCAGGAAATGCTCTGTAAAATATGTGTTTTCATAGAAAAAAGTTTACTGCTCCTTTAAACTGAAACTACAGCCCAGCTGTTTACAATGACAACGAACCAGTTCATTGAGTATCTGATAATAGCTGCTGTTGTGTTGCAAAAATTTAATTAAATAGAAAACAAAGAACAGAGAAGGACCTTTTGTCAAACCACAGGGGACCTGTATAAGAACAAAATGTGCATAAATCCTGGAGCACAATATCTGTAGCCAAAAATGTTAAAATATGCCAGCAAAGAGCCCAGATAAGTATCTTTGGCCTTCGGGTGAGTCTGTGATCTGTGTCCTGTTCTAACAGATTTACCAATTTACAAGGACTCATTTATCTATATTGAGAAACACATTTTGCTACTAGAACTTGATCTTTTAAGATCAAAGCAATCTATCCTAAAATGTAGTTCAGGCAGTTAATATCGAAGGTAGAAATTATATTGCTCATTCTTCCCCTTAGAGTAGGGTTGCCACCTTTTCTTCAAAAAAATACCGGCCATGGCATTCCCTCCATAGACTTAACATTGGACAGAAGCAAATTTTTTACCGGCCTGCCGGTAAAATACCAGCTGGGTGGCAACCCTACATTAGAGGGATGATTCATTTAGAGGTTTCCAAAATGCGTTTTAGGGATGCACCGATACCAATTTTCTAAGTCCGAGTACCGATACCCCAACCCTGGCAACTCCAGCCCCAATACCAGCAGCCCCAAGAAGTGTAACCCCATAAACACCAGCCCCAACCCCAGGAACCCAAGTAACCACGCCCCCAACCCCAGCACCCCCAACAACCCACAACCCCAATCGCAGCATCCCTAGCTACTTAAATTCCCACAATAATGCTTAATACACGCGTTGTAGCTGGCCCTTTAAATTTTCATGATCTACCACCCACCCGGCAGAATACGTGCGGTAGATCAAACGGGAGCCTATACTAGCCCTCTGCAAACCATGAAAAACCTTCATTCCACCACCCTAGGAACCCCGAAAACCCCAACAACCCTCACAACCACAATCCTAGCAACCACAACAACGTGATGCCTGAACCCCAGCAACTTTAACAAGCCCAGCAAGTATCGGCCCCATTTGCGCGTGTATACCAGTATCGGTATCGGTGCATCTCTAGTTTTTTCTTTTTTCAAATTACAATACAATTATTTTGCTCATGATGTAACAGTCACTTTTCTTGCAGTGACAGAACAGATGAACGGTCACTTTTCATGAAAAAACTCTATACGAAACTGCAATTTATGTGATGGAATATAGCAAAATAGCAATTTTCAAATAAAAACAAAGGAACTTTGACTTGATTAGGGATATAACTACCTACCCTCTGTGCTCCCCCCCCAAAAAAATACAGCTACATCTATACAAGTAATAAGAGCATTATCTTGCATGTGGAAAGTCATCCAACCCAGCACTTCTGAGGTTTGACTCTATTAGGGCAAACGAAAAAAGTCACAGTTTGGTATTCTTTTACCTGTGCTGTGACCAACCACAGGGAGTTAAAAAATGTATGATGGTCACTACAGCAGCTTCCGTAGAGATCAATGGAACAGCCTATCCCATTTACTCTTCTATTGTATGCAATGAGTGTTAACACACATTAAGGGAATACATGTTCAGCTGTTAATACTGCGCCTAGAAAACACAGGCGTAGAGTCCCCAATGCATGTTTAACCCAAACATAGTACCAAAGAACAACATCAGAAACACATACACACGTACAATGAGGCATCCCTACACTAGAAACATAAATATGAATTCATGTGGAGGCCAAAACTTTCATATTCATTCATCCACATCACAAAGGACACCCTCCCTAAAAAATAAAATAACATTTAAAAAGATTGAAGTCCCCTAACCTCCCACTCTCCCAAACACTACCAGCATTGACCCTTTGCACTCAAAGGGTTAAGATAAATTTAAGTCCTCTTCCCCCAATAGTCAAACACTAACAATACAGTATGCCTCTCCCTCACTAGACTCAGCACTAGCAATCTAAGCCCCATTCCCCCTCCCCACGGGTTTCTCATGTGAAGCACTTACCTAGATATCTGAGGTCCATCAGTGTCCAAAATTCCTTGGTACTCTGCTGCATCTCCCTCCACAGTTGCATAAGAAGTATTAAAAAAAAAAACTACCACCCCGCCACCACTGTTGCTCCCGGCTTCACTAACAAGTTAACACCCCCACCACCACGTAGCCTGTTCTGGCTGTTGCCCAAGCCGATGTGGGACAAATTAATGGTGATTGGCTTTTATGTGGCCAATCTATGTTCAAATCCTGTCCCATGCTCCCATTTGCTGGGAGATGGGGTTATGCAGGGCACAGAACCTGCCCTGAACCAGCTTCACCTCTCAGCAAATCACAAGCTAGATGAAGAGGTCATGTAAGCATGTAACATCGCCCCCCCCCAATCTATTGAGTCATTGGCTAGATGGAGTGGTGATGTTATGTTAATGCATGACCCCTTCATCTACATGGTGATTGGCTATGAGGGGAGGTTACTTCAGAACCAGGGCATCGTGGATACTGCTGGACCTCTGACATCAAGGTAAGTGCTTCACATGAGAAACACATGGGGAGGGAGAATGGGGCCTAGATTGTTAGTGTTTAGGGGGGATACTTTATTGTTAGTGTTAGATATAGTACGGGGTACGTTATTGTTAGTGTTGGGACTGTTGGGGGAGAGGACTTAATTTTAGTACTGTTAGTGATTGTGAGGGTGAGATTGTGGAAGTAGCTCAAGGTCGATGTTTGAAACTGTTTCCAACATAAAGCGTTGGCTAGTTTCCTTTGATGTTCCTGCTTCTCTCGCTAGATAGCATGAGTTGTAGGAAAGGAACTCTGCAACGAGGGTTAGTCCACAAGTCGGGTTTGTTTAGCCTACTCTCGTAACTGATCCTGCTAGGGAGTTAATACAGTACCACTGGAAAATGGGTATGTTTTCCAGTCAGTACTTATTTTGGCAGTAACACTTGGACCTCATAGAATCAAGACCATTGTACTTAAAATAATTAAATAAAAAAAAAAAAGAGTTTAAAAAGTCCTGGACTAACTAGTGTGTGTCAAGGTGGGAACCATATAATCCGTGGTGCAACCTTTTCCTCTTCCACCTACTACCTGGGATTTGTGGTGAGGAAGTATCAAATATGTGGGATTGTTCACTTTCATTTAGTGGGATGGGGGCAATATGAATGAAGGTGAATATGAGAACCTCTTACCTCCATAACATTGGGTTTTGGTGTGGGGGGGCTTGTGGGGGGATCTAGTGAGAGATGTTTAACCATTTAAGGACCAGAGATATATAAAATGCATTGTGGAGCAATGCGTTGCACACCCCTTAATATTTTTATTAGTGATATTGCATAAGGTCTTCAAGATAAAGTATCTTGTATTGCAGGATTAACCCTATGAATACCAGAGAGGTAGCAGCACATTGCAATGTGTTTGCTACCCAGTCAGTGTGCTCAAGAATACTTTGTTGCAAGGGTAGATTGGAACTTATTGTCGGCTTTTGGCAGCAATCCATACATACACACGCTGGCTGTGAGAACTCTGAGGTTTCTATAGCCCAGGGCTCACAAGCGACCAGCAGTGTAAGGGTCACCCATAAAGATAATGGAAGTTAGATCCCTATTATTTACTAAGAGCTGATCTCATAAAATAGAGTTTAGACTACTCATTAGAATCAAGATATAGGTTTATGTAATATTGAGGAGCACTGTTTCCACTAATTCTTTTAACCCTTTGAGTGCCAGATGGGTAGCAAACACATTGCAATATGTTGCTACCTCTCTGGTACTCATAGGGGTAATCTTTCAATACAAAATAGGAGGGTATGTCGAAAAAAAAATAGGAGAAGAAAAATGTTGGATAAAAATGGTGAAAGAAAGTCATGGGAGCACTGTAGTTGAATTTTCAAGGGGGAGGGGTTAAAATGTTTAATGTGAACAATATTAGTCGAATTAAAGTGGTGAAAGAAAGCACTGCAAGTCGACTTTTAAAAGGGGGGGGTTAATATGTCAAAAGGGGGCACTCTGTCGGATTTTGTCATGTGGAGAACACATCTAACACTGACCTTGATCTGTCTGTCATCAGATGTACTCCTATTTCCTTGGACTTGACATTTTGCGCATTTTTTGTAGGCGGTAGTCAAAAAAAAGCAGACAGAGCCAGTTTTGTTACTACTCTGAAAAGGTGCTGTCTACGCCGGTTTTGTTTTACTGTGGTTCTGCAATAGAATACTGACATAACACGTTTGCAAAATTCACGCTACTTGTTTTTCTTGTAACTCCGGTTTTAGCGCTGGTAATAGAATTGAGCCCTTAGTGTATTGTGTACAGTACTGGAGACCCCATCTCCAGAAGGATATAGATAGTGTAGAGAAAATTCAGAGAAGGGCTAATGGTGACTGGTTTACAGGAAAAGAAATATCAGGATAGACTAAAGGATCTGAACATGTATAGCTTGGAGGAGAGAAGAGAGAGAGGGGATATGATAGGCACATTCAAATACATGAAGGGATTCAACAAAGTGCAGGAGGGAAGTGCATTTCAAAGGAGTAAAAATGTTAGGACAAGAACCCATAGTCTAAAACTAGAGGGACACAGGTTTAGACGTAATGTAAGAAAGTTTTACTTTACTGAGAGGCTAGTAGATAAGTGGAATAGCCTACCAGCAGAAGTGGTAGAATTTAAGACAGTGACAGAATTTAAGCATGCATGAGATAGGCATAAGGCTGTCCTGAACATGACAAGACCAAGGACCAAATAAGGTTTGAGGTTTTTACAGTAGGAAAATGGGCAGATTAGATGGACCGAATGGTTCTTATCTGCCGTCAAATTCTATGTTTCTATGGTTTAGCCACTAGATGTTAATGACATCCCAAATGCATTAATTTTCAATGCACTGGAGACATATTTAGCATTAAAGCAGGAGATCATACCACTGATCCTATCATATCTTATAGACATCTCATCCTGAGCGCACCCCTGGACTTCAGCACCCAAGGCAACTGACTAGGTCACTTTTTAGTCAGGCTGGTTCTGAACATTCATTACAGACAATGAGGATTTTGTAATTCTTGCACAAGAGGCCAACAGCCTCCGAGCAGTATAGGGCCTCACACATAACTTCAACTAGTGAAGAAGGAATTCAAGAAATCTTTCACATATGTATTCATAATATGTTTTTTCAACTTAATTGTAATTGAGGTCATTGATTTTAAGACCTTTAACATTTCAACTGCATTTTTGAAAATCTTAAACCAATTCTAAAATATTTCTGTGCTTTGTAGTTATTCCTTGTGACTTTGAAGATGTCACATGACATAAAAATTATACGTGAAAAGGGTATCTCACATTATAAAAAATTGTGATCTTGATTGTCATAGCATAAACATTTGGGGTGTGATGTTAAAAAGTCATGATAATGGGAAAAAAAGTCAGATTATGAGCTGGTAGTAAAAGGCTAGTATTTTCAGAAGTATATCCATCAATTTTGTAAATGTGTGTTCGAGAATTGAATATGGCAATAAGATGAACTTGATGAATATTTCCCTTAAAAATCCTGACATTCAAAATGTATTTTATTTGTCTTTAAAACAACACATTTTCAAAGAAATAAAGAAAGTTTTATCTTTACCGGTTAAGATCATATTACTGCTTCTCACTCCTGCCCGCTAATAGTACTATTAAACTCTCTTCTCCAAGTTCAAACCGTTTTATCACGAAGAACAGAATAACTCACAGCACTAACTCACCATAATACATACATATCCTATATAATAATTCTCTAGGATGTTTGTCAGAAGCTGTCATGCACAGTAGAAACTGCTGGAAGGCGCAGAATGCTGGGAGTTCTGTGCTGGGTGCATTCTGTGCGGAATGCTGGGAGTTCTATGCTGGGAGCATTCTATGCATTCGGGCAATCTCTACATCGCATAGCGTGAGTGACGACAGACACAGAGGAGGGCCACCCTTTTAACCCTTTGAGTGCCCTGTGGGTACGGAACACATTGTAAAGCAATGCTTTGCGTACCCCTCCGGCACTCAAAGGGTTAACATCTCACAGACCTTGGCCCGTATACACGGGCTTTTACACTAGTAATTAATAAAATGTAAATAATAGTGTTGTGAATTTCAGAGAATGAAAGGGTTCCCCAGTCCCCCAAGTTTTAGGCCGTAAGCAAAAGTGCAAAGCAAGACCAAAAGACAAACCTGCTTTTCTCTATACAAGGTGCAAATGTGTGCCCTGTATTGGGCATGTATAATACTACTGTGTTAATAAATATGACGATTTCTTTCCAAAAATGTGGCCAAACATTGTTAAGACTAGTTGAAGAGCCCATTACACAGTGCCACTGCCAGCCGGTCGCGGGGCAGTCATGCGCAGTAGAGACTGCCCACACCATGGCTGATACAGAACTTGACGCTGCATCCAGCTCTATCAGCCGCGGACTGGGAAGTCTCTATTGCGCATGACTGCAGCACACCCAGCAGTCTCTACAGTGCATGACTGCGTAGTTACATGCGTTTTAGCAAATTATTATATAAGATTTCCAACCCTGTCATGGGACCTCAATGTATGGCAAGTACCTACTCATATTACTGCTTCTCACTCCAGTCCACTAATACTACTATTAAACTGTCTTCTCCAAATTCAAACTGTTTTATGTCGTTGTAAAAAATTATGCAAATCAGAGAAAAAGAGAAGATTAAAAGAAGATTTAAAAAAAATGTAATTTGGCTCATAACATAGATGGCCTGTGGCTCCACTCCCTCTGGCAGCCCAGCAATAGGTTTGTTAAAACACATGAACAACCCACAACACTTTCAGTGGCAGAGACACAGAGTGACCTTTCAGAGCCAGTGACATCCACAAACAGACATGTTTTCAGTACCAGAAATACAGACATTTTACACATTGGCCATCATTTAGTTCTTTATTCTGATTAGTATGTCATTCTTTGTAGACCTCTCTAGCATTCAAAGGGCCGTATGTTCAAAAGAAAAATGGAGTTTGTGGGCCAAATCAATTGCACTGTAGGTGAGAGCTAACAGTTCCCACTGATTTAAGTGGGGGATTTTAACTCTTTGAGTGCCAGAGGGGTACACCATGCATTGCAAAGCATAACCACGGTCCTGGCACATCAGAAGATAATGATCACAGAGCGCCTCAGTGCGTGCTGTGATTATTGTGGGGAGGCTGTAACTGAAGCTGTCAGTTCCAGACGTTCCCAGGTGGCTCAACTGATGTGATCTCTGCTACTACATGATAAAGGCAATGTAAGTACACTTTGCCTTTGTCACTATTTTCTATGTGTCTCCTCCTCACTGTGATTGTGAGGAACAGAGAACAGAGCTCCCAACTCTGGAGATGGGCATGTTTTTGTATATGGTGATTCAGGGGGTAGGACTGGTTGGTAGAACCTCTATTGTTACTTGATGTCCTATTGCTCCTCTTCATGCAGATGAATAAATAATTTAGAGTAAGAGCAAATTATATTATTTATACAAAAAAAGTATACATACATATACTGAAGTTTAAGCAAAAATTAATGTGAGTTTTATTGCTGTGGAACAATGTGATACACTTTTATACACACTGCACAGTCTGATCGCCTAAAAAGAGGGACACCAGGGCAGGAAAGAGGCAGAGGGATTTTCATCTTAAAGGGACAGTAACCTCCTATAAAAAAGGGACATTTGAGAGGTATGAAACCTCTCAGTATGCAACATGAGAATCTTGCACTGTCATGCAGTGCGAGAGTCTCATGTCGCCATTTTTATCATGGAGACATGGTTACTGTGTAATGTTTTACCTCGCTGTTTCGCGTGCGATCTTTTAAAAGTGAACCCCTTGATTAACTCTCTGACACTTAAAAGGATAGTAATGTTTCATAATTAAAGCAGCTTCTAATTAATCATCATAGTATTTGGACTTTGGTGAGTGTTATTTCAGTTCTGTCAGAGTTGTAGCTCAAGATTAATTCAATGACAAAGTATCCCCCTCCCGCCCCTTTTACTGATGTAACACTGCTCAGCCAGAGCAGAAGGGAGGTGCCCAGGTAGACTGCAGAGAGGGACAATCTTCAATTAAGATAAGGAAAAACCTGAAAAACTTGTCAAGGGGGGCAGGGCTTTCATTGTTCTTATAGGAAAAAGATTGTCCCTTCTGTTATCTGTCTGGTCTATGGACTGCATTCCACATCTGAGAAGAGATGGCTTACACTAGGTAAAAGGGGCGGAAGGGGAAACTTTGCTTGTGAATATCTCTCAAACGATAAAGGTTTGAGAGATGGGACTTATATCGTTCTTCATGTTTTTTAATGCCTACAAAATAAAATAAAGATAAACTGAAGTATTACTATCCCTTTAAAGGGTTAATAAAAGACAAAAAAAAACATTCTTTGCAAGTAAACAGTTTTTCAAAGTAGAAAACAATATAATTGACTTTTTCCTGGGGAAGGATTAACCCTTGAGGGCCAGAGAAGTGTGCAACTCCTGGCTTTGAAATGTGTTACACAACCTAATGGTCCTTAAACAATTTAACAATAGTTTTGGTCTTTTTACCTTTTTGTTTTGTTCTTTGTTTCCATAATACCGTAAAGTATGATTGTATCACTTTATTTGTATTGCAGTAAATATGTACAAAGATCTTTACAAGATCACATTGCAGGGACTATAATCACAGCGCACATGGTTCAAACATTCCCATACTCAGGGCTAGATTCCATTATTGGCGTTAACCCTTTGAGTGCCAGAGGGATACGCAATGCATTGCTTTGCAATGTGTTGTGTACCCCTCTGGCACACAAAGGGCTAACTGTCATCACTGGTTATAGCTTACATATTCCTACTGAAGTCTACAGGGCAATTTATTTATTGATAAACCAGTGGAATCCAGGCCTTTAATGACCCTTTGAATATACCTACCAACATTTCAATCAACCAAAGAGGGACACTTTTGGTTTAGGTATATTGTTGGGGGAGTGGCTGGTGGGTGGGGCTTAACTGAGAATATTTATGTTATTTCATGATCCATTAACACCTATTTGTGTAGCTGAATAAATGGTTTAGATAGAGCAAGACCAAAGTATTTTATTTACACAGACTATAGACACATATACTGAAGTTTAAACAATCATTAATGTGAGTTTTATTGCTGTGGAGCAATGTGATACACTTATATACACACACCACAGAGTCTGATCTCCTAAACACAGGGACACCAGCATGGGAAGGAAGGACAGAGGGATTTGGGTCTCACAGAAGGACTGTCATACCTGGGAACTTTTCCGTATTCACTCCCTGGAGAGGGCAGTCCTATGCTGCTGGTGGGGAAGATAAATGACACAATTTGTGTAAAAAAAAAAGTGGGTGGGGCTTAAATTCAAGTGGGGGCGGGACTTAAAAAACATAAAAATCTTGGATTAATAGGCTGGGGAAGGAGATGAAGAGGGCGTGAGTGGGAGGAACACAATGGGAAGGAGAAGTACAAACTCCTCACAGCCAGAGAATCAGCCTCTGCCCTGGAGACCCGGTCAGGGACGTGCACAGACTTTTTGGAGGGCAGGGGCTCAAATTAAAAAAAGGGGTGTCTATGTGTGCACGTGCCTGGACCCGGTAATTAACATCTAAATACAGAGTCTCTGGGGCAGATCCAGAGAGAGTTCCCAGCTACGGTGACTGTCACTCCTAAAGAGGGACACTTGGGAAGTATGCTTTGAATGCCAGCGGGGTTAGCAGTGCATCACAAAGCAATGTGGTGCACACCCCTCTGGCACTCAAAGGGTTAAGGATGAAAGAGAAGTTCTCCTGTAATGTAAAATTGACATACCTGGGAACTCCCCGGATTTGTCCCCCGGAGACTTCTGTCTTCTGAGTCAGTTACCTTCGGGTGAGATGCAGTAAGGTGTGATAACTTCTCCAGTATGATAAACTCTCCATTTACTATGTAATTAGATAAAGTCTATGCACTTGGATCTACCAGTCTGGAGAGATCTTCATGCATAGGACTCCATAGACTGACATGGAGATGGGAGAGTTCATCACACTGGAGAAATGATCTCCTCTTTGTCACCTCTTTATATAGTACATCTCTCCCTAGCTATTAGGATTCAGGGGGTGATTCTCCTGGTATGTGAGTTCCCTCATAACCACACCCATTCCTCCAACTCCCCACCCTATTCGTCCCCCAAATCCAGTCTTTTCTCCACAAAATCCCACCCACTCCCATTAAGCCCCACCCACATTATGACACAACTGTGGACAGTCCCATCACCAACAACAATGGCAGCACAGGGGACAAATAATGATGTCAAGGGCTTTCAACCCCAAGAGTTCTAGAAAGATCTCCCATACATTGCTTCACAATGTGTTGGTGATCTCTCTAGCACTCAAGGGGTTAAAGGTCCCATTTTAATCAAAGGGAATTTGTATTTGTCACCTACAGGGCAGTTGGTTTGCTCCAGAATTTCACTGTGTTCCTTTTATACATAAGACTTTACGGGACAGATTTATAAAAAGTGTTTGTGAACAGATCCTTAAAATGCATGTATTCCTTATTATGAGCATTGGTATTCATAATGTATTTTAGTTACGTGGCCTTAGCTGGGAACTCTCCTGATCTGTCTCCGGTTTTAGCTTCTAATTATCGGGTCTCCAGGGCAGAGAATGATTTTCCAGATGTGGGGCATCTCTAACGAAACTCTGCCCACATCCGCTACTCCCATTTGGTTCCTCCCACTCCCTGGCCTTTTCTCCTCCTTCCCTAAATCAGTCTGTACACTGTTTTGTTTTGTTTTTTTGGAGTTTTTTTTTCCAAGCTCCGCCCCACTCACGATTAAGCCCCACCTCTTTTTGACACACATAACTTTGTTTTTGTCTCCCACCAGCACTACGGGACTCCCCAGAATGTTCCCAGGTATGATGGTGGCCTTAAAGAATAAGAACAGGTCAGATATGGCCTTAACCCCTTAAGGACCAGCGGTCCTGGGACTTTTCCGTCCCATAAGGACCGCTTTGATCCTTGCTGACGCGCTGGTTGCATGTATCAGCACGCCGCTTCAGGGCCTAAGAGAGACCACTCCAGTCTTGGAGCGGTCAATTTTCGGCCCTATTTTTTCTTACAGCTCTCCCGGTGGAGCGCTGTAAGTAAAACATACGTGACGTATTATGACCGTCATCAGTCCTTAAAGGGATAGTAATGTTTCATAATAAAAGCAGCTCTAATTAATCATCATAGTATTTGGACTTTGGAGAGTGTTATTTCAATTCTGTCAGAGTTGTAGTTCAAGAGTGACAGAGTATTCCCCTCCAACCCCTTTTACTGATGTAACACTGCTTAGCCAGATCAGAAGGGAGGTGCCCAGGTAGATTGCAGAGAGGGAAAATCTTCAATTAAGATAAGAGAAAAACCTGAAAAGCTTGTCAAGGGGGGCAGGGCTTTCATTGTTCTCATAGGAAGAAGATTGTCCCCTTCTGTTATCTGTCTGGTCTATGGACTGCATTCCACATCTGAGAAGAGATGGTTTACACTAGGTAAAAGGGGCGGGAGGGGAAACTTTGCTTGTGAATATCTCTCAGACCATAAAGGTTTGAGAGATAAGACTTATATCATTCTTCATGTTTTTTTAATGCCTACAAAATAAAATAAAGTTAAAACGAAGTATTACTATCCCTTTAAGGGTATAAGGACCATGGCGGTCATAGTAAGTCATGTAGTCCTTAAGGGGTTAAATGTTTGGCAAAAATTCTGTCTCTAAATTGTCGCAAATAGCGACACTTCTTTATAAATACACTGAGCCACTTTATACAAACTTCAGTTTTCTTAAAAAAACTGTACTACACGGTGTTATGTCCTCCTAAACTGTCTTTATACGCTTATAACTACCAGCGACGATCTTACTGCCATTTAACGCTTCTTTTCCATTAACTCCACTTTTATAAATCTCCCCCAATGGCCCATTTTAATAAAAGCAACTGGAGAAGACAAATTAAATTCATGTTCAATTAAATTGGGATTTTAACACTTTGAATGTTAGAGAGGTCTCAAATGCATTGCTAAGCAATGCATTGGAGGCCTGTCTGTCATTCAAGGGGTTAAAATGCTCTATTGAAGCGCATTGGAATGTAGGTATTTTTATTTGTCCCCTATGTAGCAGTTGGTTTACCCCACAATAACTCCAGTGTGCATTGATACATATGGGCTTATATATTTTGTATGACTTTTTCCTGCTTCCAAGGTGAGTACAGGTCAGCGTCATACCGGAGAACTGTCAAAATGAGCTGGTCCTGAGATCTTGTAAATGTTAACCCTTAAAGTTCCCATAATATAGATTGTCTGTGATCTGTCCCTGATGGCTGTAATTGAGAGGTGCTCCAGTCAGTCCTCAAGAAACCATTAACGCTTTGAGTGCTAGAGGGGTGCGCAAGGCATTGCTTTGCGATGTGTTGTGTAGCCCGCTGGAACTCAAAAAGTTAAAATACAGCTTAACCCACTGAGTGCCAGAGGGGTATCCATCTGTACCCCAGGACATACTTGGAAAAAAAGAGATACTTTCTGATAAAATAACATAAATTTGTGGTTTACAAGTTATAATTGCTGCTGCTGGCTTTCTTGGGGGATAATAGGTTAAATATGTGAGAGAAAAGTAATTTAACACCTTCGATGCTACAGAGATCTCCAACTAATGATGAAGCAATGCATCGGAGACCTGTCTAGCATCAAATGAGTTAAGGCAGGGAGAGTCAATTGTTGAAACTACAGCTAATGAGCACTATGGGGGTGATGTGTAAAAAGCCTTCTTAGTGTATTCTTAAAGGGATAGTAATACTTCGTTTTAACTTTATTTTATTTTGTAGGCATTAAAAAAACATGAAGAATGATACAAGTCTTATCTCTCAAACCTTTATGGTTTATGAGATATTCACAAGCAAAGTTTCCCCTCCCGCCCCTTTTACCTAGTGTAAGCCATCTCTTCTCAGATGTGGAATCCAGTCCATAGACCACACAGATAACAGGAGGGGACAATCTTCTTCTTATGAGAACAATGAAGGCCCTGCCCCCCTTGACAAGCTTTTCAGGTTTTTCCCTTATCTTAATTGAAGATTGTCCCTCTATGCAGTCTACCTGGGCACCTCCCTTCTGCTCTGGTTGAACAGTGTTACATCAGTAAAAGGGGTAGGAGGGGGACACTTTGTCATTGAACTACTCTTGAACTACAACTCTGACAGAACTGAAATAACACTCTCCAAAGTCCAAATACTATGATGATTAATTAGAGCTTCTTTTATTATGAAACATTACTATCACTTTAAGAATTGTTGCTAAAATACACAGCGCCTGGTCATATTTATAAAGAAATAAAGTCACTTTTATAAATATGTCTATCTGAGAATATTCTGCAAACAATTGGCACAATTAGCAAATTTCTTTATAAATACACTGGGACACAATTCTTAGTGGCCAAGGCCATTTCTACTCCACTTTAAAAAAAAAAAAAGTCAACTAACTGGAGTTAGCACTTAGCAAAATGTCGTTAGATGTTTATACGTAAAGTTATGTATGTTATATATGTTATAACTCCAGTTTTATACATCTCCCTTTATATCTCCAATTATCCCCAAACAGCCATTGGGAGTTGTAGTCCCTAACAGCAAGAGTTCCAACAATTAACTTGGGAGGTATAGATTAAAGGGATAGTAATACTTAATTATTACTAATCCCTATATTAAAGACATATTAAAAATAATTTGTTGCCCCCAGTGTCATATCTCAAACCTTTATGGTTTGAGAGATAATCGCTCCTAAAGTTGCCCTCCCCCTTCCGCTGAAGTCAGCGTTGTAGCTGACTGAAGGGAAATCCGGTCTTACATCATCAGGTGGCTCTGCAGCAGAGCCACGATCACGTTAATAAAAAAAAAATATTTCACTAAAACGATCTTCTAAACCAAGCACACATAGAAGATGGTTTTAGTGAAAGATTTCTTTTTTATTAACGCGATCTTGGCTGTGCTGCAGAGCCGCCTGAAAGTCATACGACAGGCTTCTCTGCAGTCAGCTAGAACGCTGACTACGGGGAAGGGGGAGGGAGAGGGCAACATTAGAAGCGTTCATCTCTCAAACCATAAAGGTTTGAGAGATGACACTGGGGGCAATACATTTATTTTTAATAGGACTTTAATATAGGGATTAGTAATACTTAAGTATTACTATCCCTTTACCAACCTTTTGAATGACAGAAGGATATCCCACCCCTCTGGCATTCAAAGGGTTAAGTTAATTACCCCGGCATCTGAAGATCTACCAATGAGATTACAATGTAATAGTGTTATCTTCCAAAACAGGAAGCAATCACTTTAATTCTTGGGGTATGTGAGATCTCAACCTCTGTTCATCATGATTGGCAATATTTGTTCAGGGACGCCGCTAAGTGACACAGGCAGCCCTGCAGACATTCTGGGCAATCGCTACTGAACTGAAGTATGAAGATAAACAACAAAATTGTAAATATCAGTATAGTTGTTACCATCAATCTTCACAAGTAGGACTCAACCAGACCGAGCTGGTGCAGGTCAGATCAGTAGGTGTGGGAATTCCAATAAGTGACACATTCTGTGTACTGTACATGGTGACACTGGATTATCTTGTACAGCAGGGTGGACCTGGAGACAAAAAAAGCCATTTGGGCACATACCTCTGGCTGTCAAGTGGATAAAGTGTCTATTTAAATCATTTAGCTGTCTCTTTTTTAACACCTCATTAAGGTGGAAGCAACACATTTAAAAAAACACTTCTGTCCCAAGGTGCAATGCATTGGTACTTCTCTGGCACTCAAAGGGTTAAAGCAGGGACATAACTACAGGGTGTGCAGAGGGTTCTGCTGTGTGACAAGGCCCAGCAACCAAGGGGGCCCATTGGCTCTGCACTATCCCAACCCTCCCAACATTTCAAATGACCAAAGAGGGACATTTGTGTTTTAGGGGTTATGTTGGGGGTGTGACTGAGCGGGACATTACAGATAATTTTTAGGCTATTTCATGACCTATTGATACCTCCTTGTGTAACCTTATCAATGACTTATAACAAGACCAAATTATTTTATTTACACAGAATAATGTATCAGCACATATACTCAAGTCTAAACAAACATGAATGTGAGTTGTATTGCTGTGAAAGTGTGATACACTTATATAGACACCACACAGTCTGTTCTCCTAAACACAGGGACACCAGGGTGGGAGAGAGGGACTGTCGTTCCTAAAGAGGTACACTTGGGAGGTATGGACCCCTAATATCTCCTGAAGAGGTACACTTGGGAGGTATGGATCCCTAATATCTCCTAAAGAGGGACACTTGGAGGTATGGACCCCTACTATCTCCTAAAGAGGGACACTTGGGAGGTATGGATCCCTAATATCTCCTAAAGAGGGACACTTGGGAGGTATGTACCCCTAATATCTCCTAATAAGTGACACTTGGGAGGTATGGACCCCTAATATCTCCTAAAGAGGGACACTTGGGAGGTATGGAGACCTAATACCTGCACAAGAGTGACACATGGGAGGTATATACCCCTAATACTCCTGACGAAGGACACTTGTGAGATATACTATTCTTCAACCCCTTACAATCAGACCAGTTTCCTGTCTTTGCTGGCATCTGCTGACATCATCACACACAGCCACTGCCAACCCATAAGATAAGAACAGCATTGGTAACAGCTTCCATTTTCTTCATTAAGCATTTGAGCACAAGAGTGTTATATCTAAAAGGGCTATCTATCATCATGTGGGTCATGAATCATGATGCAGCAGCCTCCTATTGCTGCAAACAAATGGTTTCCCTCTGTTTTTTCCCATGACATAGAAACTTTCTGAGATTATCCTGAAGGCAACTGCACATTGAGTAAGTAATGGAGCATCAGTCAGACTTACTTTATAATGCATTGTAGAGCTCTCTATCAGTCAAGGGGTTGAAAGACTCATTTAAATCAATGTATGGGTGTTTGTTTTGTACAGATACTATGTCCTAGAATTACTCAGTTCTTCTCAGTACACCAGCCTCATTATAAGCATACCTGGGAACTTTCAAAACGGGCTGAACCTGAGATGTTTGAAATATTAGATTCTGGGTAAAATGTCCATATGTGTTCTAAACCAGAAATGCTACAATCTGTCTATAAAGAACCTTTAACATGCTACAATTTAAAGACCTCACTGCCTGATCACACACATTAAAATCAGGACTTCTCTCTCTTTCTTTCTGGTAGATACTGCTCCAATTTAAAGACTAAAGAAGCAGTTTAATGGTGCAGATCATACAGCAGGTAGTCTGGACTCTCATCACCCTGTGATTTTGGCCATTCACCTTGAGATCCTAGGATCTTGGTCAAAATCCTGAGCCTCAGGGTCAAACCATGAGAGTTCTCAGGTATGATTATAAGTATCAGAGCACCCATTATACTAGGAATAATGTTGAAGGAAGGATCCATTTAACTCCTCCCCTTGCATCACTGATTCTTTGTCATCAAGCACACATGCACATTTTACAAATGGAAACTGCTGACCCTAATTAACAGGGAACACAAATGATATTACATGTACTGGTTTATGTACTAGTTTAATAGGGGAGTTGTAGTCTTATCAGAGAGAGGCAATCGCTTTGGAAGGGATTTACAAAGTGAGGATGCTGGCAGACTACAACTCCCATCATAGGTTGTGGGGAAGGATGGCGGTCATAGTCTGGCAACAACTAAAGTGCTTCACTTTGCCCATCTCGGGCTTAGGGTATAAAGATAATGACCTTCACCATTACACTAAGATTTATAACATTAAATTTATCTGCATCCACCGCTCAACCAGGTTTCAACACAAAATTTGGATTCTAAAAGGAACACTGACAACTCCAAATAATGACCTCTTATTTACCATACCATGGAATAAAATCCTAATGGCCATTAGGAATTTTGCCCTTATGCCTTTGTTGAAGAGATAACATCTGCAATCAGGTCTGAATGTTATGTCCATGGAGGCAGACATGACAGGTTCAAGCAAGATTACTGGACCTCTGACTGCCCACTGCATATAGTAATCTTTTGTGGCTCAAGCACTTTAACTTCTTAAGTTAAATAACCAAAAGGGGGAGTTCCCTGTGGACAAGGTTTCAGTGCAGTAGTCCTACTAATAGCAGCCATGTACCACCCCCCATGGACATAACATGCAGGACTGACTGAATAGGTTATTGGCTGAAAAAAGGAGCAATATTTGTGTCTATTAGGATTGTAAGTGGAGAGTGATCATTAGTAGGTGTTAGTACTCCTGTAAAACAGCCAACATGGTGTATGCATGTCATACTTCCCATGCACCGTTGTCTGTTACTAATACCTTTTTTTGTTTTTGTATTTTATAGGCTAAGGGTACTCTCTATGCCAGGCAGTAACAGGGGCTGGGGGCTATGAAAAGTGGGTGTGGCTATGGGCAGGCCAAAGGAAACCTAGTGTGCCTGCCCATGAGGAGCCTGATATATACATTTTGCCCTGTCCCCATCTATTTTTAGGCATTGATGCCAACAGAATAGATGATGATGATATTAACAACCACTCCCTTTTTTCCTACTCAGTCCTGCCTCCGATCCTGCTATCAAGAAAAGATGGTGGAAACCTGCAAGTGTGCCCATTACCTGTACCCGCTGCCAGATGGATCAAAGTACTGCAACAATGAAGAATATCCAGACTGGGGTAAGTTAACAAAGTGTATTTATTAACCCTATGAGAGTCATAGCAAAGTAATGCGTTGCATATATATCTGGCACTCAAAGGACTAAAGGAGAACTAGCAGCACCTAATAAAAACCTTAACCCCATCCTATTTACCTTACTCTGGCCAGAAAATCCTAATTGCGTCTATGATTTTTTTCTTTGTGTCTTTGCCCAAACGATAACATCGTCAGTCAGTCCTGTACGTGGATGGAGGCGGACATGACAGGTGTTGGTAGGGCCACAGGACCTCACCCTTTGCTCACTGCACATGGTTACCTTAACCCTTTAAGGATCAGATGGGTGTACAATGTACTGCTACGAAAGGCACTGCTCACCCCTGTGGTCCTTAAAGGAATAAGTAGGCTTGCACTCTGCTTGCTTCAGTTTGAAAAGGCTGTCAGCAACTGTTATGTCCGCCTCCATGGTCACGACACCCAGGTCTGATTGAAGATTTTATCTCTTGGACAAAGACAAAAGGGCAAAATGCATAGTGATCATTAGATTTTTCTGACCATAGGTAATTAGGAGGTTATTATTAAGAGATATTGGCTCTCCTATAATGAGTCACTTGCAGAGCAAGGGTAATTTAATCACTATTGAGGCCACCAGTGACTTAGCCACTTGGCTTTTCCCTTGGCCAGTTCCCAAAGTACAACGAGCTTGTGACCTTAAAGGGATAGTAATACTTCATTTTAACTTTATTTTATTTTGTAGGCATTAAAAAAACATGAAGAATGATATAAGTCTTATCTCTGAAACCTTTATGGTTTAAGAGATATTCACAAACAAAGTATCCCCCCCTGTTCAACCAGATCAGAAGGGAGATGCCCAGGTAGACTGCAGAGAGGGACAATCTTCAATTAAGATAATGGAAAAAGCTGAAAAACTTGTCAAGGGGGGAAGGGCTTTCATTGTTTTCATACAAAGAAAATTGTCCCCTTCTGTTATCTGTACTGTCATACAACCAGACTCACATCTGAGAAGAGATGGCTTACACTAGGTAAAAGGGGCGGGGAGGGGAACTTTGCTTGTGAATATCTCATAAACCATAAAGGTTTGAGAGATAAGACTTATATCATTCTTCATGTTTTTTTAATGCCTACAAAATAAAATAAAGTTAAAACGAAGTATTACTATCCCTTTAAAGGGATAGTAACACTTAATGTGTCTAAATATATCTATATATATATATATATAAATATATATATATATATATATATATATATATATATATATATATATATATATATATAGGGGTTTATCCTCCTGAGTAAAACAATGGGACTCCCACTGCTGAGAGGTGTCAAAAGTTATTAGAGCTCAAACTTGAATATCTCAGTGTCCTGACATTGTACAATGGCGCTGTTGCTACACCATCCTATGGAGATTTAGGATCAACTGACCAGAGCAGTCCATAGGATGGTGCAGCAACAGCGCCACTGTACAATTTCAGGACATTGAGAGACTGCACCTAAAAATTCAAGTTTGAGCTGTAATATCTTTTGAATAAAACACCTCATAGCAGTTGGAGTACCCTTGTTTTACTCCGGTGGATAAACACTGTAATATATAGTTATTTGCATCTTAATTGTTACTGTCCGTTTTAAAGGGACACTAATGTTCCATAAAAAAATGTTCTTGTTTTGTAGCATTTAAAAAAATAAATTACATGGCACAAATCCTATCTCCTATCCTTAAACCTTTATGGTTTGAGAGATATTTACATGTAACGTTCCCCCCTCCCGCCCCTTCTTCTGACATCAGCATCTAGCTGACAGCAGGAGATCCCGGCCCTGGGACCAGCTGGCAGCTCTGCAGCAGAGCCAAAATAGTGACACTGGAAAAGAAATACTCTTTCACTGGAAAGGTCTACAAAGTGTGCCTGGTTTGCAAATACACTGTGTAGACCTTTCCAATGAAGTAATTCTTTTCCAATATCGCTATTGCGGCTCACTCTGCTGAAGAGCCTCCTCGTGTCAGCCGACACGGATCTCCTGCTGTCAGCTTTACGACTCGCATCAGGAGAAGGGAAACTTTACATGCGAATATCTCTCAAACCTTTATGGGTTTAAACGCTACAAAACAAGAATTTTTTTATGGGACATTACTGTCCCTTTAACTCTGGCCACATAACTATTTATTGCTCAGATGCATATTGTACAGGGACTTGCTGAGGCTGACATGCTAAGCACAGTGGAACAATTTTGGTGTAAATCAAGGGCTAAAAAAATTCTCCAATTCCTATCGATTTAAATGTGTGTATTACTCCTTTTAATGCTTTGCAATGCATTGGAGTCCTTTCTAGTATTCAAGGCGTTAAAATCCCCACTTAAAATCACTGAGGATTTGAGGAATTTTTTTTATTCCATATGGTGCAGTCAATTATCTTCAGCAGTAGCGGTTCTAGGTTTTTGGGGTCCCTAAGTGAAAAATTCACATGAGGCCCCATTTACACCTACGCCAGTATCCTATATAATAATTCGCTAGGATGTTTGTCAGAAGCCGTCATGCTCAGTAGAGACTGCCCGAACGCACAGAATGCTGGGAGTTCTGTACTGGGAGCATTCTGTGCTGACAGCAGTCTCTACAGTGCATGACACAGAGCAGGACCGGTCTCTTAACCCTTTGAATGCCAGAGGGGTACCTAACGCTTTGCAGAGCAATGCGTTGTGTACCCCTCTGGCACTCAAAGGGTTAACATCACCCGGGTCTCGGCCCGTTTACACGGGCTTTTACACTAGTTTCTAATAAGACATGACCCATCTGATTTTGTTTATATGCAGTGGCGGTAATGTATGAGCTCTGCGTGGGTGCCCTCTCACCAATTGGAGGCCCTAGGCAACTGCTTATATTGTAGCGCCATCACTGATCTTCAGAATTACCCCATGTTTATTTTGTGTCTGGCCCTTTTTGTTTAACCCCTTCAGGACCAAGGACATACATAAACATCACGGGGAAAACGTGCATGAAGAACCCATGACGTATATGTACGTCGTGGAATTCAGGGGTTCCTGCGCGGCTGAACGCCATTTGGGGACCTCTGATTGCATTTCCAATAAAAGAAAAAATGATCCGTGGTCCTTAATTCCCGGCTGCGCAGCTGGTCCTTAAGAGGTTAACATGACGACATGGAAAATACTGTGGCTTTATGTACTAAGGCCTGCTGGTGCAGTTCTGGGGGAAATGAATTGCATCACAGGGGATAAATGAAAATATCTATAGACTGAAATGGAACTTTTAACCATTTGAATACTAGAGAGGTGGCATTGGAGACCTATCTAGCATTCAAAGGGTTAAAAACATTTTTATTTTTGCCCCAGAACCAGTCTACTTTAGTTTTTACACTTACATCCCATTATGACTAATGATGATTGTCCTGTGTGTTTGTACTTTGACAGTGCCCTGTTATTACCAGCTTCGTGACTCTGTGGCCGTCAGAGAGAACTGCATCAGCCTGTGCCAGCAGCCATGCAAGTACGAGATACATTCAGGGACTGATTTCTCATGAGGCAGAGTAGGCAAATGTCCAGATCTCCAATATTGAGGGGGCGGTGCCATCAGGGCTGGATTTCCTAATAGGTGACTAGGCAATTGCCTAGAGCTCCAGATTTCAAGAGGTGACTCAGCTGAGCTGGCCACACGCACATTCTCTGTTGTGAGTGTGGCCAGAGCAATGTCAATGTCCCCGCACCAGTTTTATACCCCAGTACATGCTATTTAACCCCTTGTATGCTGGAGGGAGCTCTCTAATAACCAAGGGTTTACATTTTTTTTTTCCTTGCTTGTTATAGGCCAAGGGTATTTTCTGTGCCAGGAAACAGTGGATGGGACAAGGGGCGGGGTCATGTGAGGAGTGTAGGGGGTATGGGTGGAGCTAAGGGCACCTAGAGTGTCTAGTCTAGGGGCACCTGAGATGTAAATCCAGTCCTGGGTAGCACTGCTGTGCTGACAACACCCAGCTCTTAGCTGTGGGTTTGAGCAGAGCAATCCCGATGCCCCAGCACCAGCCAATCACTCCTGGGAGATTGCATGCCCCTTTTTTTGCCATTGATTAACCCCATGAATGCTCAACACCTTTGAGTTCTCTCTCACAGCCAAGGGGTTAAAGGGATAGTAAAGTCTGATTTTATAAACATCTGATAGTGTAGATATTACAATAATAAACTAAGCAATATAAGTCCCATCTCTCAAACCTTTATGGTTTGAGAGATATAGGAAGATACAGTTCTCCCGTCCCTCCCCTCTCTCTGTGGTGAGCTGTAAAGCCGGTTGCAGGATATCCTGGTACAGGCACACTTTGTAGACTGTTTCAGTGAAGTATTTGCTTCCAGATCCTGCTATTTCGGCTCGGCTGAAGAGCCTCCGTCTGGTCGCGCAACCAGAATCTGCATCTGACAGCTTTACAGCTCATCACAGAGAAAAGGGAGGGACTTTATCTTCTTATATCTCTCAAACCATAAAGGTTTAAGAGATGGGAATTATATCGCTTAGTTTATTATTGTAATAGCTACACTATCAGATGTTCATAAAATCGGACTTTACTATCCCTTTAAGACATTCATATGCGCTTTTAGAGAGAATGGGGAAAGACTGGAACCAGGTATTCCATGTAATGAGTTATTCAAAATGCTTTGCAGTGTGTTGGAGACCTCTCTCGCATTCAAGGGGTTAAAAGCCCCACTTAAATCAATGGCAATTACTGTAATTTTAATTTCTTCCCACTGGTGCAGTTGGCTTGCTCCAGATTTGCACCTCTTAAACGTATTGAATAGCAATTTATATTTTCTTTTTAACTCCTTGAGTGCCAGAGGGGTACAGAATGCATTGTGTTGCATGGCATTCCGTACCCCTCTGGCACTCAAAGGGTTAATTCCATTGAGCAGCAAGACAACAATTAATATGTTGACATCTTCCAAAATGTAACACAGAACCTTCTACCCATCTCTCTTCTCCAGCGACTCTCAGTACAAGATGGTAATCTCCATGGCAGACTGGCCGTCCGCAGGAGCTGAGGTTGGCGCTTTGTATTGGCAGTGAAATAATATTTATCGTGATCTGGCTGATAATTTGCAATAAATTGAGTTCCTTTGCCTTCTTTCTTTCTTACTTTTTCTTTCTTTCTCTCTCTCTCTGTCTCTCTCTTTCATTCTTCTTTTTTTAATCAGACAGTTAGCAACTGCATCCAATGGGGTCTGATCTTATCCCTGTCTATTCTTTTGACACATCACCATGCCTTCACCGTGCCTTTGCCACATTTATGATAGTTCAGTATTTACTTCTCCAGTGGTTTATTTTCATATTGGAATTTGACTTGAGTCATTTTTTGTATACCCGACAGTGTGTTATATGTTAAAGGGATAGTAATACTTCAAAATTACTATCCCTTATATTGACGCCCTTGTAAAATGGAATAAAATGCCACCAGTGGCATCTCTCAAACCTTTATAGTTTGGGAGATAGCCACTTTTAAGCTTCGCTCCCCCCTGCCTCTCCACTGACGTCAGTGTTTTTGCTGCAGCAGGGAAATCCCTTCTTTGAATCAAGCGGAGGCTCTTCAGCAGAGCCAGATCTCGTTATAGAAGAAAAGATCCTTCACTAAAACGGTCTTCTACGTGTGCTTGGTAACCAAGCACACGTAGAAGACCGTTTTAGTAAAGGATCTTGTCTTCTATAACGAGATCTCGGCTGTGTTAAAGATCCTCCGCCGATCCCGGGACCGGATTTCCCTGCTGCAGCAAAACCACTGACGTCAGCGGAGAGGAAGGGGGGGGGCAAAGTTTAAAAGTGGCTATCTCCCAAACCATAAAGGTTTGAGAGATGCCGCTGGTGGCATTTTATTCAGTTTTACAAGGGCATCAATATAAGGGATAGTAATTTTGAAGTATTATTATCCCTTTAATATGTCTATTCTCCATATGCATAAGTGTCTAATTAATCATCATAGTATTTGGACCTTGGAGAGTGTTATTTCAATTCTGCCAGAGTTGTAGTTCCAGAGTAATTCAATGATAAAGTATCCCCCTCCCGCCCCTTCTACTGATGTAACACTGTTCAGCCAGATCAGAAGGGAGGTGCCCAGGTAGACTGCAGAGAGGGACAATCTTCAATTAAGATAAGGGAAAAACTTGAAAAGCTTGTGAAGGGGGGCAGGACTTTCATTGTTCTCATAGGAAGAAGATTGTCCCCTTCTGTTATCTGTCTGGTCTATGGACTGCATTCCACATCTGAGAAGAGATGGTTTACACTAGGTAAAAGGGACGGGAGGGGGAAACTTTATCATTCAATTACTCTTGAACTATAACGCTCATAGTAAGGAAATAACACTCTCTATGGCTCAAATGCTATGAAGATTAATCAGAGCTGCTGTTTTTGTGAAACATTACTATCCCTTTAAGCTGCAAAATAGGCCTTGCTCAGTAATGTGCTGTTGGCTTATTTTACAGTACAGCAGATCAAAATCATTGGGGGAGATTCACTAAGGTATGATAAAGAGGTGATAAAATAGAGATGCCCTCTTCTGTGATATCACTTCTACAGTTCCTATGTTCTATTGAAACTCTGCCACATCTGCTTTTTCTCCCGCTGTTCCTCCTTCCCCAGCCTTCAGTGTGACACCTTTAACCCTCTGAGTGCCAGAGTGGTACGGAATGCATTGCTTTGCAATGCATTCCGTACCACTCTGGCACTCAAAGGGTTAAGTCCCCCCCCCCACTCGAGGCAAGCCCCGCCCCTTTTTGACGCTATTAGCGTAATTTTTGTCACCCCCTGCTGAACAGAGGACTACCCTCCGGGGAGCCCTCAACTGGAAGTACCCAGGTATGCACATAACCCCGGATCATTTGTAGGTTTTAGTGTTTCTTTGTTAACCTTTTGCTTCCTCTCATCTTTTAGGACTGGATTTATCATGTCCTGTCTTATGAGAAAGACTACAGCCCTAATATCACTGTGAGCCGGTAAGAAATCAACATTTATGTATAAATGTGTAAGTCAGCCACTGTTCTTCCCCGGATGAACTATAGCTACAGTAGTAACACCACAGAGCTTACAATTCTATGAATACCAATTGGTAGTCATTGAATTCTAAATTCTGTTAGCATTAATGTAGGTCATATTGAATTGTAAGCTCTGCTGTATCACTAGTGTAGCCCCATTTCTATTTTAAGCTATATGGTATCACTTGCTTTTCTTCACAACATTAATGCCAGTTATAAAATTAACAGAAGTGGGAGGTCTGTCACAGGAGAGGAATGAGACATTTGATTGTACTGGACCCTCAAGCAAAAAGTTGCCAGCCTTCCCGCAAAGTCAGCATTTCTACTAAGCTTATCAGACACCAACTAATAATAATAATTTGTAAATAAATTAATAGATAGATAGACAGATAGATGCACAAAATCTAAAGTTCCCCCCCTCCAGGCCTCTAGCTGACAGCAGCAGATTCCAGTAATTTGACCGGCCGGCGGCTCTTAAGCAGAGCTGAAATAGCGTGATCTACAAATAAATACTTCATTGGAATGGTCTACAAAGTGTGCTTGCAAACCAGGCACACTTTGTAGACCGATTCAATGAAGTATTTATTTGTAAATAGCTCTGTTTCAGCTCTGCTGAAGAGCAGCCTGCCGGTCAAATGACCGGAATCTGCTGATGTCAGCTAGAGAGCTGACTTCTGTGAAACGGCCTGGAGTGGGGGGAACTTTATATGGTTATATCTCTCAAACTATAAAGGTTTGAGAGATCGGACATATAGCAATTGATTTCATTTTTTAATACCTACAATATTAAACCATGTTAAATTAAAACATTACTATTCCTTTAAGGTTATGAATGGAGTGGTTTCTTTGGGTGATATGATGACCAACGGGGGTATAGTTTTTTTTTTGTTTTTTTTTTATTGTCTCAATTTTATTTTCTCAGTTTCTTGTCTATGTGAATTCATTCTGAGATTAAGATTTAGGTTGGTTTCACCAATATAACGTCTAGTTTCACATCCAGTTCATTGCATTATATATACATTTGCTGATTTACATGAATATGATCCTTTAATATTGTATACCTTCTTGTTGTGTTGCACAGTTTGTTTTCACAGATGTGTTCAGCACATCTGTGAAAGCAATACTGCACAACAGAACAACAAGATATACAATATTAAAAGATCATATTCATGTAAATCAGCAAATGTATATATGATACAATGCACTGGATGTTATATTGGTGGAACCAACATGAAACAATCTCAGAATGAATTCACACAGACAAGCATTTGGCAAATACAATAAAACACTAACCATACCCCTGTTGGTCATCATTTCACCCAGATAAACCACTCCATCCATAACCTTAAAGGGGATCTCTCACCCCTATACAAGTTAGGCTTATTAGGTAGAGTATATAGCGATAATGTTTAAAACGTTATTTATTTTTTTTACAAAAAAATGCTATTTGGGCTAAAATTATTGTTTACAGAATGCCCTGCACCCTACTTCCGCATACGCTGCTCATGCCGCAGTTTGGTGCTCTGCCTCTGCTCCTTTCCACTACCCAGCCTCCTCCGATCACGGAGGCTTCTGTCTGTAAGCTGGAGCGATTTCATTGGCAGAGATCGATATCTAGCCAATGAGACCGCTCCAGCTTACAGAGAGAAAGCCTCTGTAATTGGAGGAGGCTGGTAATGGGAAGGCAAACTGCGGCAAGAGCAGTGTATGCGGAAGTAGGGTGCAGGGCACTCTGTAAGCAATAATTTTAGCCCAAATAGCGTTTTTTGTTTTTAAAAAAAGAATAACGTTTTAAACATTATCGCTATATATTCTACCTAATACGCTTAACTTGTATAGGGGTGAGAGATCCCAAATCAAAATTTCAAAGATACCCAAGACAGAAAGACATCTGAAATAAAGATGATCAGTTTTTTCAGCACCAAACACATTGGACTAAATAAGGACTTGAGACTCCTCGCACATTACCAAATGTCATATAACATTTCCTTTATTTTATTTTCTCCTAGTGCGTATTGACCCATCTTCCTCATGTGGTTTCCCTTTTATTTTATATTTGTCTGTGTATAATGGATTTGTCTCTCTTCCCCCCTCCTTGCCTGTCATCCATCCTCCTCCTTCACATTCCTCTCACAATGAAATTGGTGTGACTTGTAGCTTATCAGTTTGAGTTTTCTTAAGCCAAGTATCTGACTTGGATGTTTCTTTTTATATTTATCATGCGTCTGACTTGATAAAGGGAGGCAGGTGCTCTTGAAAGCTTGTTCTGAAAACTGAATGGTGTTCCAATAAAAAAGTATTATTACATATTGAGATGCTTATTCATTTTGCATCTACAACACTGGACTAACATGGCTATCCTAAATTAAATATTATATATATATATATATATATATATATATATATATATATATATATATACACACATATATAATAGAGAGAGATAAATACATATATATACCTCCACTGGTGGGAGGTATTTTAATCAGAGGCGTAACTAGAATCCACGGGGCCCTGGTGCAAGAATTGCCATGGGCCCCCCTCTGACCTCACTGGCCCCCCTCAACCACATTGGCCACCTCTACATTGCCCCTCAATCTCCACAATGCCCCTCATTCTCCACATTGCCTCTTCATCTCCACAATACCCCCTCCACATTGCCCCCATCACAATGCCCCTCATTCTCCACAATGCCCCTTCCACACTGCCCCTCATTCTCCACAATGCCCCTTCATCTCCACAATGACCCCTTCACATTGCCCCGATCACAATGCCCCTCATTCTCCACAATGCCCCTTCCACATTGCCCCTCATTCTCCACAATGCCCCTTCCACACTGCCCCTCAATCTCCACATTGCCCCCATCTACACATTGCCCCTAATCAATAGTCATTACAGCTCAAACTGTACTTTTTGGGTGTAATACTTCAAGAGCCTGAACTTTTATGATGGTGCTGTTGCTACAGCAGTCTATTGTTAATCACAGTATCTTTCCATAGCCTGGTACAGGTGCATCTCCAGTGTAAAATGTCAGGCAATTGAGGTGCTGCACCCAAAATATACAAGTACTAGTATGGAAGCCCGTATACACGAGCTAAAGTGCACCCAGCTGCCCCGGCTGCTGCCCCGGAGCCGGTAGCAGAGACATGACGTGAGCCGTCCAGAGTGGGGCAGCGCATTCAGCGAGTCTGCAGTCATGCGCAGTAGAGACTCGCCGAACATGCTGACCCTTAGCGGGGAGCTCCAGACAGCTCACAGCGAAGATCCCTGTGTGCAAAACCACACATGCACAGTAGAGACTCTCTACTGCACATGTGCAATTACGGCTCACAGTGAGCGATGCATTCTACCACTTTATATTAAAAGATGAGTTGCAATAACTTTTCAGTAGAACATCTCTCAGCAGTGGGAGTTACCTTGTTTTACTCAGCAGGATAAACACCTCAAAATATTATTTTCCATATGTACGTATGAATATTTGTAATCATACAGCTCCACAAGTATACATAGCGCTGTACAGTTTATTACACAACACTGTCATATGCACAAAAGTGGAGCATTTCTGGGCTAAGGCAACTGCACAATACAGGACCGTTAAAATGTGCCGTATTTCCCACTGATTTAAATGGGAATTTTAACCCTTTGGATGCCAGAGAGATCTCCAACACATTGCAAAAGCAATGCAGGGTAGACCTCTCTTGTATTCAAAGGTTTAAAATCCCCATTTAAATCAGTGGGATTTTTTCATATGTTCCCTATGATGATGTCTGACCTAAAACTGCCCCCCTTTATCATATACCTACTCCCCATTTGTTTATCACGTTTTTCTTCTTGTATAGTAATCACTCTGTCCTCTCCTCCCTTAGGAGTGGAATCCTCAGGCTAAACATCTACTTTCAAGAGTTTAACTACCGCATCATTGCAGAGTCAGTAGCTACCAATGTGAGTACCCTGGAGGGAAAGAGTGCGTGACTTTAAAGGGTGACTATCCTGTTCCCTCCAATGGGAGCAAACTTAGTGAAAACATAGGGTTCCACTGTGCAGCCCCAAACCGGCACTTTTCAGTCCCTCATTAGGTCAGAAAACTGACCTTTTCAGCTGGAATGCAATCCAAAAGTATGTATTTCTCAACCATAAACATCATGGGATGTGCGCAGTCTTCCATAAATAGAATGGGTTGCGCACCATCAGCCATAAACTTTATGGGTTCTGCACCATCAGCTGTGAACGCCATGGGTTCTGCACCCTCAGCCATAATCTTTTTGGGTTTTGTACCATCAGCTGTGAACGTCATGGGTTGCTTACCATCAGCCATAATCTTTATGGGTTCTGCACCATCAGCCATAAACTTTATGGGTTCTGCACCATCAGCCATAATCTTTTTGGGTTCTGCACCATCAACCATAAACATTTATGGGTTCTGCACCATCAGCCATAAACTCCATGGGTTGTGTACACAGCCTTCATTGACTTATTGTGTCAGGCTTTCAAGTTCAGTGCAGAAGGTCTATGTGCACTGCATCACATAGCTCAAGAGGTTGAACTGAGCGATTTCAGTGTTGTAGGCTTTTTTTTTTTCATTACAGGAACAATAATGGAGCCCCGGGGGTCTCATAAGATCCCTGTTCTACTCCCCTGATTTACATTTACATTACTACATGACAGTTAATTTGTGGTGACTATTCAGGATATATATACATCTGGGCCCTTCAGGCTCTCTGTTTTTTATCTGTTTTTATGCCTACATATTGAATTATAACTTGTAAGAATAAAGTATTTTTCTACTTTGTTACTCTTAGTGTGCCTCACATTTAATTGGGTCCTTTTTGGGTGGTCTTTTGGTCTTCTATACCATTATACTGCCCATAGATTTGTTTGTTTGTCCTAGCTTTGGCCCTGAGTGCACCTGGACCATTTATGTTCCCTACTAGTTGAAAAGCCTGTTTACACAGCCCACAGTGCCACCCAGCAACCAGACGGATCCTGTCTTGTCACTGGCCACACTGCAGTCATGCGCAGTAGAGACTGCCCGTGCCACGGCTGCAGCGCGGGCAGTCTCTACTGCGCAGGACGGCTTCTGACAAACATCCTTAGCAAATTATTATATAGGATATGGTGTATATTTAATTAAACCTGTGAATTTCCTATTTGTGTTTTCGAGGGCATGACTGTGACAGGGCTCGTCAACTGTCCACTATCCCTCAATCCCTCATAATCAAATCAGTTTCCTCTCTTAGCTGGAGGCTGTGAACGTATCACACACACACCACCACTGCCAGCCAGTAAGATAAGAATAGCATTGGTGAGACCCTTCCCATTTCTTCATTAACCCTGGGATACCAGAGAGGACTCACTCTTTTTTTAAAATGGTTAACTGTCATCATGACAGTCTTGAATCCTGATACAGCAGCTTCCTGGCACTGCAAACATGTTGCATTTCTTCTCTGCCTTTCCATGCTATGAGAAGACCTTCTGTGATCCTGTAGTGTTGAAGTTCACTGTGGGTCTGAGTTGGTGCATGATTAAGACTTTAACTGTGAGTAAGGTCTGTGTGATTAAAACTTGCTCCACACTCGGAAGGGGAAGCCTCAGACTTCAACACAGGGTCCATAACTTGCTCCGCACTCTGAGGTGGAGGAGCAAGCCTCAGATTTCACCCCAGGGCCCAGAAGGCTCTACAATCTTTTTAACCGTTTGAGTGCCAGAGGAGTATCTGAAGCAATGGTTTGGACTTCCCCTGGCTCACAAAGGGTTAAAAAAATGCTAAACCTCCAAATAATAACCCCCACATAACATAATCAGGGCATAAAATCCCAATGGCCTGTATGAAGCAATTCTGTTTGGACTGGTTCTCCTCATGTAATCCTTATGTAACACTAGGTATCATGTCCATGGAGGCAGACAAGACCCCAAACCACTATTATTCAAGTGTTCTTAGGAAAGAGGGTAGAATTCAGTGGGGAGGAGTTTTGGGTCCTGAAGTCCAGTAACAAAGAATGATGTCCACTTTCATGGACATAATATCCAGTACTAGTTAAAGTGGAATTTTCATGCCATTAATATTGAGCCCCAAAATATAAGTACAATAGCGATATGTATAGACTTACTTGGAGTTTCAAGTATAATTGCGGCATTAGCGAGAAACAGACTTTTTTAGGCAGACAGGCAGTGCGGAACTGCGCAGACATCTTGCAGAGACGGCATCTCTGAGTCTGCGCTGTCCGTCCCCTTCAATTCCACGACTGGTGAGTTGAAAGCCATTGTGTCTTAAGGCACCGGAAGGGACTGACCGCGCAGGCACAGAGATCGCCTACAGCAAGATCCCTGCCGGTGCCTGTCTGCCTATAAAGGTCTATTTCTCGCTAATGCCGCAATTATACTTGAAACTACAAGTAAGTCTATACATATCGCTATTGTACTTATAATTTGGGGCTCAATATTAATGGTATGAATGTTCTGCTTTACAGCATACATGTAGGCAACCAGTGCACACAGAACTGATTCACACTGGGCGCTAGGATTTTATGCCCAGACTATTGAAAGTGGGAGTTTACATTTACACCTGTTAGTGTTCTTTTAAGAAGGTTTGGTTGTAGCAGATGCTGTTGTGGGTACCAATCCTGAGGGTGAAGGAGCAGGGACACCTCACGATAGATTAAGTAATGAGATAAAAGAGCAAGCCATGCCAAAACATTGTAAAACAAACACATACAGCAGAAAAAAAAGACATTTTGGTAATTGTTATGGGTAAAATATCACTTGGAGATAAGTGTTTTTACAAATAGCTGTTATGCCACATTATCCCCTGAAACTGCAATGGATTATGCCACATTTAAATGTTTCGCACAGACATTCAGAGTACTAACTGAGCATGTAACAGGAAGGGCCCATGACTCTCTACCCTTGCATCACTGATGCAGTGTGAGTACTGAACATACTGGTGCATTTCATATCAAACCTCCTCCTCACTTCCTGCTTTTGTTTGTCCCTTGCTTACTGATATCACAAGAAGAACCCTACTTGTAGACGGAGGTGGTTTCAGATGTAATGCAGGTAGCTTCTTCGAAAATCCACAGGAAAGAAGACACATGGACCCTTTCTGTTGGTGCTCCTGTAGGAAGAGTCTTTGTAAATTATGATAATTGTCCTTGAACCTTTAATTGCCAGAGGGGTGTGCAGCACATTGACGAGCAATGCGACACACTCCCACTGTTCCTTAAAGGGTTGAATATTATGTACTTTTTTGTTTGGTATGAACATTTTAATTTGTCACAAATTAATATGTCAGGAATTAATGCCTAATCATATGAACACAGCTGTTGGGAACTAAAACTCCCATTGGGCCCATTGAGCCTTTGGCAGTTGTAGAATCCAATAACTAAAGTCCAGTGCATGGATTCTTGTGGTATCAGGAGCCTAGAGGTAACAGTTTGCCTGCATTTATTATCAAGAGTGTCAAAATAAACTAATAAAACCTAAAGCAGATAATAGCTGTGATATTAGACATGTCTATGTACACAGATTCAGACACTACTCATTGATCTCTTTGCTTTGCAGGTGGTTTGGTTACTGTCCAACCTGGGTGGTCAGTTTGGTTTCTGGATGGGCGGTTCTGTCCTGTGTATCGTTGAGTTTGGGGAGATCATCATAGACTGCGTATGGATCACTGCTCTCAAACTCCTTGCCTGGACCAAGACTAGGAGACAGAGGAGGAGGCAACCTGAGTATGCAGATCCTCCACCTACTGTGTCTGAACTGGTAGAGGCTCATTCCAACCCTGGTTTCCAAAATGAAGATCAAGACCAAACAAGTATGGCTATACCAGGCACCCCACCGCCAAACTATGATTCCCTCCGCGTGCATCCGATGGATACTATAGAAGTCATCTCTAGTGACGAAGAGGATTAAACTGGTCTATCAAACTGTTATCAAACAACTGACTATCACTACTTACATATCAGACTATATTGTAATCAACATCAACAATAAATTGACAAATTACGTTGTATTATAAGTCTTTATTATAGGATGAATAAAAATCAATATTTTGAGGCCCAAATCCTTCTTTTTTCCAATACTGATAATGGCTGATATTTACCATTGTTGACCAGCTTGTCTGGCCAAAACCCTAATAAAAATAAAATGTTATTAACTTGGGTTCATACTCATTATCAGTAATGGTATGGGTTAGTGTTGGGATCTTAGTTTTGGGATCTTAGGATAGGGTCCCCGTTACATTTAGAATTTAGGTTTAGTAAATAAAATAAAGATAAAATGTTATTAACTTGGGTTCATACTCATCATCAGTAATGACAAGGGTTAGTCTGGGATCTTAGTTTTGGGATCTTAGGATAGGGTATCCGTTACGTTTAGAATTTAGGTTTACTAAATGAAATAAAGATAAAATGTTATTAATTTGGGTTCATACTCACTATCAGTAATGGTGTGGGTTAGTTTGGGATCTTAGGATAGGGTCTCCGTTATGTTTAGAATTTAGGTTTAGTTTTTCATTTAGAGATGTATTTTCAGAAGAAACGTAGAACAATTCTAGAGTAAATCAACTTCACCAGAGGAGACAAATAAAAACTATGCAAATTTCTAATTGTCTAAATGGGACTTTTAACACTTTGAGTGCCATAAGGGTACGCAAAGCATTGCCACTGTCCACTGGTAGTTACAGATTCACACATTCACTGTCTGTCACTCCAGCCTCATTCTGCAGTCCACTGGTAGTCACAGATCCAGACATACACTGTCAGACACTTCAGCCTCATTTCACTGTTCACTAGTAATCGCTGATCCAAACATAAACTGCTTGACAAAACTGGCCTCTTTCCACTGTCCACTGGTAGTCACATATCCATCCATTCACTGCTTGACAAAACTGGCCCCTTTCCACTGTCCACTGGTAGTCACAGATCCATCCATTCACTGTCTAACAACCCAGCATTATCCCACTGTCCAATGGTAGTCACAGATCCACACATTCACTACCACGTCAGCTTTGTTCCACTGTCTACTACTTTTATTTATTATGTGAAATATCCAGTTCTTCTTCAGGGACTCTATTGTTGTAAGGAATCCAGATTAGGACATTAACCTTTTGAGTGCCTGAGGGGTACAGAACACATTGCAAAGTAATGTGTTCATACCCCTCGGGCACTCAAAATGTTAATCAGATAGTAAGGCTGATGTATTAAGAAGAGCTGGAGGAATTAAGGGGCAATCTAATGCAGTGTGAGGGAAAATAAAAGTTCTCATATGATCTATTGATTTTCATGAGACTTTTAACCCCTTGACTGCAGAGAGGTCTCTAACGCATTGCGAAGGAATGCAATGGAGACATGTCTAGCACGCAATGGATTAAAACTCATTTAAATAAATCAGAATTTGTATTTGTCTAATAGGATGCAGCTTGGTTTCCCTGGAGTTGCCCTGGTTTCTTAATATATCAGCCTTAGTAACTGTGAATGAGGAATTTTGCACCAGAATATGCACTTTAAAGCTAGTTCACTCCATGATTGATGACACGTTTTGAAGAGATTGTAAGTGTGAATGTCAAACTGGCATTGTAATCAGCACAGTATGGTTTATGTTCACGGATTATAAGGATTAAATAGCAGTGGATTATAGAGGTATTCATTTCTATTGCTGCATGTGCTACAGTTTTTTGTACACACTTGCTAATAAATTTAAACAGTGAACTATGCATACTTCTCAGTATATGAGTCTCATTCAAAGATATTGCATTACACCCGTAGATGGGGGTAGGAACATTTTGGCTCTCCAGCTCTGAATAGTAAGCTGATGTTTCTGTTGGCTGTGACATCACACTCACATGCACAGCCAATAGGAATTAGGCTTCATCTCTGGTGTGCTTGCATCCTGACAAATCCACCTGTGCTAATGACATTTATCTGGATGCATGTCAGGACATCTTGAAAACCTGCACCACTGGTGTTATTTTCAGATATGATTTTTTTTTTCATTATTACAGTATCAAGAGTATCATGGTCTTTCCATTATGAGACTACTAAATATATTTGTATTCAAGATATTTCTGTTTCATACATCTTTTCAACAGCCTCACATAGTGGACAGATTATTTTTTGGGGAGCCAGGCTGATCCACAAATGTGCTGTTATCCAGACTTACTATGGAAATGTCACTGTGGTAATACCACAGGTCAATCAGAGCATTCAAAGAATGGCTCCTTCACAATAGTGGAGTTTAGAATGTCACCGGGTCCATTACATTGGGGTAGGGGGTATGTTTTACTGTACGAGTTTTTGGATTTACACTGGTGGTGTTCGATGTTAACCTCTTCGATGCTTAAGATATCTCCAGTGAGACCTCTCTAACATCCAAGGTGTTAATAGCGAACGCCACCAGTGTGGTCCATAAACTCGTACTGTAGAACTTACCCCCGTACCCTACCGTAAGCATACTTCCCAAGTGTCCCTCTTTGAAATCGAAATCCCTCTTTCCCACCCTGGTGTCCCTGTGTTTAGGAGATCAGACAGTGTGGTATGTATATAAGTGTATCACCCTGGTGTCCCTGTTTTTAGGAGATCAGACTGTGTGGTGTGTATATAAGTGTATCACCCTGGTGTCCCTGTTTTTAGGAGATAAGACTGTGTGGTGTGTATATAAGTGTATTACCCTGGTGTCCCTGTGTTTAGGAGATCAGAATGTGTGGTGTGTATATAAGTGTATCACATTGCTACATAGAAATAAAACTCACATTAATGTTCAGTACATGTGTTTATAAATGAGTCTGTGTAAATAAAAAATTATGGTCTTGCTTTAAGTCATTTATATATTAATACAACAATGGGTCTACAGGTCATGAAAGAGCTTAAAAATTATTGGTAATACCCCACCTGCCAGGTACTCCCCCAGCAACACCCACTAAAACACGGGTCCCTCTTTGAAATGTTTGGAGGTATACGTTATGGACCTGGGGTGACATTTTAAAACCCTCTGTTGTGAAGATACCATTCTTTGGTCGGCGACGTTTTGCATGTGCTGTATTGATATAGGTGGCATCGTTCCCATAGACTACCTGTTATCTATATGAATGTAGCACCCAGGGCAAAACCCAGGATTTCCACGGATGGATTTATAAAAAAAAATAATAATTATGCAATATTATTACCTAGAATTTGTTTAGTGTAATGGTGCATCAAAATTCAATTGTAGACACCTATGCAGAGACCAGAGGTGGACAATTTTTAGTACTTCAGCTGGTGTTGGACTACAGTTCCCTTCATTCTCAGTGGACCACTGGCTAGCTGAGATCAATGTGAACTGTAGTCCAACAACAGCTGGTGGTATGCTGATTGCCCACCCATAGAAGCACTACACAAAATAGTAGAACAAGAGGACAGAACAGAAAAATGGTGTCTATTTCAAGATGCAGAGATTCTAAGAGTCAATCCTGCTGTACCCTACAGACTCAAGTAAAGAGACATGTGAAGTGTGATTGTGGTATGAACATCAAGGGTATAAATCAATACTAAAACATATTCTTTATTACTCGTTATCAATAAAATAATTTCCAAAAAAATTCTTATATGTCTAATCCAATTTCTTGATTTTCCACATCAATACAATAATAGGAATAAAGCTCACTGATTATGCACACAGTACTTACATACAGTTGTATGTCACTGGGACCATAAGTCAATGGTATCACTATGTCCCATTATATTATCTTAGATTTTAGGCTGATCCATTATTGCCTTCCCCAAGATTAATCCCACAGACTCATTTAATTAGTCCCTAACTAGTCCCTTTTGCAATGCTTGAAAGCAATGATGTTACAGATATTACTGTGCGGATAATTATGAGTTTTTCCACAGGACATTGTTGTATTAAACTGTTACTTTCAGTCTTAAAGGGATAATAATGTTTCACAAAAACAGCAGCTCCAATTAATCTTCATAGTATTTTGTCCATGGAGAGTGTTATTTCAATACAGTCAGAGTTGCAGTTCAAGAGTAATTGAATGATAAAGTATCCCCCTCCCGCCCCTTTTACCTAGTGTAAGACACCTCCCCTCAGATGTGGAATCTGGTCCTGGGACCAGACAGCTCACAGCAGTAGACAGTCTTCTTACGGTTAACATAAGGAAAACCTTGACAGGTTTTTCAGGATTTTCCTTATGCTCGCTGAAGATTGTCCCTCTCTGCTATCCATCCAGACAGTCTTGCTGATCTGAGGTGAGCAGTGTTACATCAGTAAAAGGGGCCGGAGATGGATACATAATCATTCAATTACTCTTGAACTATAAATCTGACAGTATTGAAATAACCCTCCATGGCCCAAATACTATGAAGATTAATTGGAGCTGCTTTTATTGTGAAACATTATTATCCCTTTAAATTCATAGACACTACACATTTCCTAGTCATAGGACATATCTTCCAGTATGATTGGAACTGTGGATACAAGCCACAACAATTAGTGTCCTTATTTCCTGACAATGTGGGAATCAAATAACTACAGATAACCGTACTCATATACCAATGCCTAGCCAATCTAACGTAAACGTGTTTTGGTAGTTGATAATACCACGCCCCACTGTGGTGTCCCAATTATGACTTATATATTTAAAGTCCCAAAGTCCTCATACATGTAGTGTATACTTTATTGAATTAAAGGGATAGTAATACTTCGTTTTATCTTTATTTTATTTTGTAGGCATTAAAAAAACATGAAGAACGATATAACTCTTATCTCTCAAGCCTTTATGGTTTAAGAGATATTCACAAAGTATCCCCCCCCTGTTCAGCCAGATCAGAAGGGAGGTGCCCAGGTAGACTGCAGAGAGGGACAATCTTCAATTAAGATAAGGGAAAAAGCTGAAAAACCTGTCAAGGCGGGAAGGGCTTTCATTGTTTTCATACAAAGAAGATTGTCCCCTGCTGTTATCTGTCTGGTCTTACAACCAGATTCACATCTGAGAAGAGATAGCTCACACTAGGAAAAAGGGGCGGGAGGGGGAAACTTTGCTTATGAATATCTCTTAAACCATAAAGGTTTGAGAGATAAGACTTACATCGTTCTTAATGTTTTTTTCATGCCTACAAAATAAAATAAAGATAAAACGAAGTATTACTATCCCTTTAAACTCAACATACACGATAATAGATGACTTTGGTCCACAACACCAATATGACAGTTGTTGGTTCACAACACAGTGTTTAAACATAGCCATAAAACACTGGGACCATAACATGGTTGTATCATGGCATCACATTGATATACATCCGGTCAATATCATATCACTTCACTCCCCTAGGTGAATTCTAGCTAATCCTGTAGTTGGTCCACATCACAGTGCTTAAAGGGATAGTAATGTTTCATAATAAAAGCAGCTCTAATTAATCATCATAGTATTTGAACTTTGGAGAGTGTTATTTCAATACTGTCAGAGTTGTAGTTCAAGAGTAATTCAGTGACAAAGTCTCCCCCTCCCGCCCCTTTTACTGATGTAACACTGCTCAGCCAGATCAGAAGGGAGGTGCCCAGGTAGACTTCAGAGAGGGACAATCTTCAATTAAGATAAGGGAAAAACCTGAAATACTTGTCAAGGGGGGCAGGGCTTTCATTGTTCTCATAGGAAGAAGATTGTCCCCTGCTGTTATCTGTCTGGTCTATGGACTGGATTACACATCTGAGAAGAGATGGCTTACACTAGGTAAAAGGGGCGGGAGGGGAAACTTTGCTTGTGAATATCTCTCAAACCATAAATGTTTGAGACATAAGACTTATATCGTTCTTCATGTTTTTTTTAATGCCTACAAAATAAAATAAAGATAAAACAAAGTATTACTATCCCTTTAAATGGTCATATTAACCCTTGGAATGCTAAGGAGGTATAGATGGTATTGCTTTACAATGTGGTGAAGACCTCTCTACCATTTAAGGGGTTAAAAGCCCCATTTAAATCAAAGGGAATTGGTATTTGTCCCCTACGGTGCAATTGGTTTGTCCCTGAATGTTTTCTCGTTCTTCCTATTACATCAGCCTCCATATATCTCCTGTCTCTGGATCTGAGGCAGCATCAATAATTCCTAAACCAGGAGTGGGTAACAAGTGACCCTGCAGCTGTTACTGGAGTACAACTACAATGACTGAGAGTAATGGGAGTGGTAGCTCAGCAATAGGTGGAAAGCAACAAGTCACCCACCCCTGATCTACAGCCTTCCCAGCTATCAGCTCCAGCAGATAAAGTGGCTCCTTTACCAGGGCCCAACTCTCCATTGTCTCAAGAAGAAACTTGACTCCTGATATGATCAAGGGATATGAGAGCGAAACAATGCATTGGATACCCCTCTGGCACTCAAAATATTAAAGTCTTAGAGGCTTTTGTGACAAGAACCAATTGCACCTGCACCAGTGCATTTAAATGGGGTATACATTAACCCTTTGAGTGCCAGAGTGGTACGCAATGCATTGCTTTGCAATGCATTGCGTACCACTCTGGCACTCAAAGGGTTAAGATCTAATACCGAGATGACTTCTCCAGTGTGATAAACTCTCCAGTCCCTATTGATATTCCATGAAGCCTATGCCCTAACATCTCTCCAACAATTAGGGACCTTGGAGTTTTGGCTCCATAGAATAACACAGGAGTCAAAGAGTTTGTCATACTGGAGACGTAATCTCCACTTTATCATACCTTAGTAAATCTCCCCATGGAGTTAAAAGCCCCATTTAAATCAATGGGGATTTTGTAAACATTTCTTTCCCCCATCGTATAGTTAGTTATTTTGCTTATCTTTAGATTTCTGCATAAGGGATGAAACATTTGTCTCCAATTTACTTGTCTGACAAAAGCACTGTATAAGCCATCTCTGATTTTTCACCTCTTTATCACTCCTTATGTATAACCCCCATTATGTCTACATATCTCAGGATAAAAAAGTATCCACTCTAGGCTTAGCTGAAGGCAGCTTGAAACAAATGTATCAGCATCCACGCTTCACACTTCCTTTCCTGCCTGCTCCAGTAAGACTCAGCTGCAGGAGCTTTCTACACTAACAAAAAAGGGATGTGAATGAGGAGTACAACATCTAAATAGGTCTACTTATTTGGGAGAGAGGCAAGTATGGAATGTGGAAGGGGGATCGTGTGAGAGAGGAGGAAGGAGTGTTGAATTAGTTCATACTGAAAAGTAAGAATTCCCTGTGAGTAAGAAAGGGAATCATGTCTGAGCTGGGGGAAGATCAGAATTAAGTTTGTCTATTGGTGGGGAGGGGTTGTTGGTAAGAGGAAGGGGTGGGCATCTTAGGTGTTAAAAGGAGGCTACCTTGGTGACAACTTCCTCTTTGGTTCCTGAAAGAATCTCCCTCCCTCCCTGTGGTTGTTGGCTTATTCGGTGTGTTCAGGTCGTAAAAGCACCTGGGGGTTGGGTTTTTGTCGCAACTGTTGGCTCTTTGGGCCCTTGTCAACGGGTTAAAATGGACAATTAATTGTGTGGGTTTTATGGTCAACAGGTGGAGGTCAGGCCAACGGCGTTGGTGTATATTGCACCCGGACCTTGGTCGTGGGTTATGGCACCGCTCCCCATTGGGCTGCATGGACCAGCTAATGGTGAGTGGTGGGATGGAATGGTGGTTTAAGCTTTGCTCAATATGGGTGGGGCATACAGAGTATGCCGTGGCAGTTGGCAAAGGCTTAAAGCGGAGTTGTTGTAATGTTTAAAACATTTAATAAAGCTGTGGCCTGGTTTTATCCAATTATTTTTTGTGTGTGTAATTATTTTGATCAGTACCACATGCCCACGACAAGCTTATACTGTGGAAGAGGGTCAATTATGTGAGGGGAAGGTGGAGTGTGGATAGGGGTCTAGTAAGAGGTGAAATTGGACTGTGAAATGGAATCAGTGTATAAACTGCTTCAAACTTGCGTTATCAGATCTGTGTTTTTAATATCCGTTAGTTTGATATAAGAGAGTCATATGGTTGTTGTCCATACTGACGATTTGTACAACGCATGTGGTACAGGCACGCAACATGCCAAATTGTTTGTTTATACATTATCGTACCAACAAAATGTTCCCATATATTTCAATTGTATTCCATCAAAAGCCCATAACCAGTTTATTTATTTATTTGTTTGTTTGTTGGGTTTTTTTTCAGTTGCAGAATTTCATTACCGGTAAAACGAGACATTTTGGGATTAGATAAATGTGAACGAAACAATTCAAAAAGCATGTCAATGATGCAAAAAATGCATAATGCTAAGTTTTAAAAAAGCTGAACAAAGCATGCAATTTTTAGAATACAATTTCATTACTTGTAACTCTTTGTGTGCAAAGGAGGTACACTTTGGATACCTCTCTGGCATTCAAAGAGTTAAGTGTTACAAACAGATTGATTGAGGAAAATTGAGATTATGAAAGGGGGTCAGGTTTGGAAGGTGCAACCAGGGAAGGTGGAAGAGGGTCAATGTGTGGGGGAACAGGAGAGTGTGAAGATATGCACATACAGTTGTTAAATGGGTAGTGAGAGTGAGTGTGCGGGTCTTCCATTTTATTGCTTAGCATTGCTTGAGGAAATGGCAGTTTTAATGCCATGAAACGCGTTACATACTAACAAATATTATAAGACTTTTTTTATTTTGTGTCCATTGACATATATGTTTTTAATATATATTTTTAAATAAATTCTGGATGGTTATCCAGCACGCTGTCATACTTATATATATATATTGCTGAACACAACCGATTAGCTGATAACAAATTGGGGAAATCTACACTCCCATCAGGGAGTAACGTTTGAGCAGGGACAAGTGATACAGAAAAATCCCTGCACGCTATCTAGTTACACCGGTGTATGGTCGGATCACCAGTGTGACGGACCCTGTGAGTTTCTATACTTTTGTGTGATACAATAATTCAAGCACTCTTTTCTTTGGTGGTTGAACTGGTACATGTTTTATTCACATTCAGTGCATAGAGTGTAAAATCAGTATCCTGACATTGGACTAATGTGGGGGGTGCAGTTTAGGTCAGCAAATACTACAATAGAGAAACCTTGTTATGGAGGTTTGTGGTCAATTGACCAGAACTTTCCATAGGATGATGTAGCAACAGCTCCACTGTAAAATATCAGGCCATTGAGATATTGTACCTAAAAATTTCAAGTTTGAGCTGTAATAACTTATGATTAAAACACCTATCAGCAGAATGAGTATACCTCTGTGGCACTCAAAGGGTTAAACACAGTTTCTCCATTTTATCATTATTATGTGCACCCATGCAAACTATAGTTTTTGTGGGACAGAATAAGCTTTGCTTTGTTACCATATGTAAATATATATCCCCTATTTATAAATAGGTAATATGCAAAAATCATACAGCGGCTTTCTGCACATACAGGACGCCTATGCTGTGCAGAGAGAGGCCACTCCAGTCTACTGTACACAGGCCTGTCTGATTAAAAGCATATCCTATATAATAATTCGCTAAATCGTGTGTAACGCCACAACATGCGCAGTACACACTGCTGCTTGTGCTGCAGTCATGCACAGTAGAGACTGGCCGCGGCGCAGCTGATACAGAGCTGGCGCTCCTTCGGAGCGTCCAGCTCTGTATCAGCCGCGGCACGGGCAGTCTCCACTGTGTGTGACTGCCCCGCGACCGGGTGGCAGTGGCACTGTGGCCCGTGTAACGGGCTGTTCAACTAGTACTGGTTATAAATGACACAATGGAAAATAGCCCATCCATCCTTGCAGTTTATAAACAGAGTATGTGTCCTTAAAGGGGATCTATCACCCCTATACAAGTTTGTCTTAATAGGTAGGTTATATAGTGAATATGTATAATATTGTTTTCATTTATTTTTTAAAATCACTATTTGGATGAAATCTAATGAGTAAAGTTTGCCCTGCACATACTTCCATACAGACTGCGGTTACCAGCTCTGTACCTCAGTCTGTCACTCTGCCTCTCCTCACCTCCCTCTATCCAGCCTCCTCCAGTGACTGAGGCTTTCTGTCTAATCTGGATCCATATCTAGCCAATGAGAGTTCTCCAGCTTACATGCAGAAATCTTCCATCTTCAGAGGAGGCTGGACAGAGGGAGGGCAGCAGAGGCAGAGTGACGGACTGTGGTTACAGAGCAAGTAACCGCAGTCTGTCCGGAAGTAGGGTGCAGGGTAACCTTTACTCATTAGATTTTTACCAAATAGCCATTTAAAAAAGAAATGAATACAATATTACACATATTCACTACATAACTTGCCTATTAAAGGGATAGTAATGTCTTAATTATATAAAAATTAATATTGTAGAGCATAAAATAAGAAATCTATCAATGCAATTCCTATCTCTCAAACCTTTATGGTTTGAGAGATAGAACATTGTAAAGTTCCACGCTCCCTGATGTCAGCTGTAAAGCTGACAGAAGGATATCTGTGTCGGCCGACATGAGGAGGCTCTTCAGCAGAGTCAAAATAGCGCAATTTAAAAAGAAATAATTATTTCGAATGGTCTAAAAAGAGTGCTTGCAAACCAGGCACACTTTGTAGACCATTCCAATGAAGTATTTCTTTTTAAATTGCGCTATTTTGGCTCTGCTGAAGAGCCACCTCTCGGTCCCCAGACCAGGAACTCCTGCTGTCAGTTTACAGCTGACGTCAGGAGAAGGGGAGGGAGAGGGGGAACTTGAGAACGCTCTCTCTCTCAAACCGTGAAGGTTTGAGAGATAATAATTGCATTCATGGATTTCTTATTTTATGGTCTACAATATTATTTTTTATATAATTAAGGCATTACAATCCCTTTAAGACAAATTTGCATAGGGGTAATAGATCCCCTTTAAAAGAGTTACTGTAAATAAATAAGCTATAATAACATTTGAATGAAACACTTCCCAGGAGTACTCTTGTTATGCTCCGAAGGAAAAGCCCTATAGGATATAGTTTTCATAGAAAATGTTTACTGCTTCTTTAAAATGTAAAAAAAAAAAAAAATTGTAGGGTTTATCCCCCTGAGTAAAACAAGAGTACTCCCACTGCTGAAAGGTGTTTAATTCAAAAGTTATTAACTTTCAAAGTTGAATTTTTTAGATGCAATATCACAGTGGCCTGAAATTGTACAGTGGCGCTGTTGCTACACCATCCTATGGAGATTTATGGTCCTGGGACCAATGCTGTCCATAGGATCGTGTAGCAACAGCGCCACTGTACAATTTCAGGCCACTGTGATATTGCACCTAAAAAATTCAACTTTGAAAATTAATAACATTTGAATGAAACACCTTTCAGCAGTGGGAGTACTCTTGTTTTACTCAGGGGGATAAACCCTACAACATATTTTTTTACATTTTAAGTATTACTATCCCTTTAAAGCAGGCAAGCTGTAGGTGAGGGGTGACGAAATGTGTAGTGACCAATAGTTGTAGATCTGTAGCATGCCAATCAGTTCTAGGTTAAAGGTTTCTACAGTTAGAACTCTGGGTTCCGCTGAATTTGATGGCTACTGTACAGCCAAGGGCAGATCAAAGTTAAAGAAGCGGGTGTGTCATTTTAGATAAGAATAAGTGATTGTTTACAAGAAAATTGTGACATTCTCCAAATTTGTCACCAGAGATGTGATTAAAACCCAATTGCATAACTTTATTTCTTCATATGAAGTTTATTTTAAAGGCTGGGAATTCAAAGCGTATATTTGAGATTTGGTTAAAGCAAAAAATGTTTTTTGGGGAGCGTTTCTTGAGATTGAATGCCACCCAGAAATCAAATAACCTGATATAGGTGAATGAAAAATTCGTAGATTTTCCTAACTTTGTGAAAGAAAGTCAGGATTTTATTAAAGACACGGAGGTGGGTGTTATGCAATGATCTCTTTCTGTACTACTCAGCAGCAACGTTTTCTGAACATTTACAAGAACAAACACTAACATGACATATGATAAACCCCACCCCTTGTAACAGGTAACCAATCCTATTCCCATACAGGTTCCATTTACTCTTTCTTTGGTAAAGTAGATGATATTAACTGTAGAAATATCGTGTAACGGAATTCCAAATGTAAACCACTGGCAAACTTTCCTCCGGTATTCTACCTTGAGAATCAGGTTAACTATAAAGGGCAATACAAATAAGGGTAGGGTTAATAACAGGAAGGGATAAGACTCGCCTCTGTGTCTTTAAAGGGATAGTAATACTTTATTATTACTATCCCCCATATTGTAGATATTTGCAAAATAATTTAATAGCCCCCAAGTTCATCTCTCAAACCTTTATGGTTTGAGAGATAACCAAAGGCAAAGTTCCCCCCCCTCCCTCCCCCTTCCCTGAAGTCAGGGACTGACTGCAGGGATATCCAGTCAGATTTTCATCAGGCGGCTCTGCAGCAGAGCCGCATTCGCGTTAGTGAAAAATAATTATTTCACTCAAACGGTCTTCATCGTGTGCTTGCAAACCAAGCACATGTAGAGGACCGTTTCAGTGAAATAATTATTTTTCACTAATAGGATCTCGGCTCAGCTGCAGAGCCGCAAGCCTGTCGTATGACAGACTTCCCCTGCAGTCAGTACTTCAGGGAAGGGGGAGGGAGGGGGGAACTTTGCTTTCGGTTATCTCTCAAACCTTTATGGACCTGGGGGGCTAGCAAATTATTTTGCAAATATCTACATTATGGGGGATAATAATAATAAAGTATTACTATCCCTTTAATAAAATCCTGACTTTCCTTCACAAAGTTAGGAAAATCTACGAGGAGGATTTAGTTCTCCTAGAGTTCAGAAAACAAATCCCATTTGGTTCATAGCACCTGTTAGCGATATCTAAAGCATGAACTTCAGATACTTTCCGAAAAGGATATAAGGCAAAGAAGCATAGTAAGTTTGGCCGAGAGTTGTTTAAGAGACAAAGCTTTGTTGGAAGGCCAAGCTTCCAGAAAAGAAAGGACTATATTAACATCCCAAAGTTTAGAGTATTTAGCTTTGGGTGGTCTGGATATTTTTATGCCCTTCATAATTTTACAAATTAGAGGATGTTGACCGGAAGGGTGTCCCTCAATATAATCGTGAGCACCTGAAACAGAGGATCTATAACAATTAATAGTCCTGTAAGCTTTACCTTGCTGGAAACAATAGGAAAGGAAGTTTTTATAGAATTTAGATTGGAAGAAACGGGATCCAAGTCCCGTTCCAGGCACCAATGAGCCCATACCTGCCAACATGATCGGTAGCAAGCTCCAGTGCTGGGAGCCCAAGCTTCGGTGATGAGGAACTGAGCTGTTTCCGAAAGGTCGCCGGTAGGCCATTTATTCCCGAAATCTGCCATGCTAGTAGATGGACTTGGTTTTGAAGTAAGAGCTCGTATGGATATCCCAGAGGGTCTAGCAATAATTGAGGAAAGAGCATCAGGTATCGAGGGAAATCTACCGATAGTTCCAGAAGTGGAAGGAAACACGGTTGTGTTGTCCAGAAAGGTGTGATCAGGACTAAAGTGATTTTCTGTTTCCTGACCTGTAAGATAACTCTGGGAATCATGCTGAAGGGAGGAAACACATAAGCCCCGTGAAGGGGCCAGTTCTGTGAAAAAGCATCTAAGGCTAGAGCTTCCGGATCCGGTCTCCAACTGAAGGAGTTCAGTAATTGAGTGTTGAGTCTGGAAGCAAAAAAGTCGAACAAAAATGGACCCCAGATTGCATCTAGTTGTGCAAATGTCACATGGTGGAGTGTCCAATCGCTGGAATCTCTCAAATGTATGAATTTCCAATCCACGATTGAGTTGGATATATCTGGGAGGTGTTCTGCCTGAACAGAATTTTTTCTGTTTAGGCAGAAGTGCCAGAACTCTTTTGCTAGGATTGCTAGTGTTCTTGATTTTGTGCCTCCCAGATGGTTGATGTATCACACTGCCGACACATTGTCCATCTTCAGTAGAATGCAACAGTTTGAAAAGTTTTTTACGGCAAATAATCCCGCAAGCAACTCCAAACAACTGATGTGCATACGATTTTCCGTGAAAGACCATTTCCCTCCTGTGGTGAGATCTCCACATCGAGCCCCCCAACCTGGCGTCCGATTCAATAATCAATTCCAGGGAAGTCCCAAATATTGCTCTTCCATTCCATGCTTCCATGTGGTTCAACCACCAGAGAAGCTCCTCCCTCGCATCCAAAGACAGTGGAATCAGGTCTGAATATCCGAGACCCTTGAGAAGATGCATGATCGTCAGTCTTTGAAGAGCTCGGTATTGGAGAGGCGCTGGAAATATAGCTTGGATAGATGCCGATAGAAGGCCTACAATCCTTGTTATTTTTCTCAGAGAAACCGCATCCGCTTTTAATATGGACTTGATTTCCTTGCAGATCTTCTTGAGCTTATTGCGCGGTAAACGTAGGGAGGCATTTCGTGAATCCACGAAAACCCCAGAAATTCTATGACCTGGGTTGGTTGAGTTAGCGATTTTTTCCAATTTATAAGGAAACCTAGATTGGTAAGGGTAAAAAGTGTCAGCTGAAGATGGTCTTTGAGAATCTCTATATCTTGGGACATGATCAGTATGTTGTCTAAATAAATGATTATGCATACGCCTCTGCTCCTTAGGAAAGATACAACCGGTTTCATAATCTTTGTGAAACACCAAGGAGCCGAGGAAAGACTGAATGGAAGGCACTGGAACTGCCAAGTGATTCCCTTCCAAATAAACCGCAAAAGGTGACGATGATGATGGGTTATGGGGACTGTCAGATAGGCATCCTTTAAATCCAGTTTGACCATCCAGTCCGATGGTATAAGAAGATCCCTGAGGAAGTGAATGCCTTTCATTTTGAAATGCCAATAAAGGACAAAGGCATTAAGATTTCTTAAGTTTATGACCGGACGTACCCCTGAGTCTTTTTTGTATACTAAGAATATGTTTCTTATGAAACCCAGACTTGTATGGGAGGCTTGTGTTATAGCTCTCTTTTTTTGGAGCTCTAGGACTTCCATATCCACCAACTGGAAATCTTTATTTAAAAACTGGATAGAATGAGGAATCTTAGGTTGAAAAGGAGTGGAACAGAATTCTATTTGATATCCTGTTACAGTTTGGAGGATCCATTGATCCAAGGTGATCTGGGACCAAGCGTGGAAAAAATGGGTGAGTCTGCCACCCACTTTCTCCACAGAAGGAAGAGAGGGAAGATGACTTACCTGAAAAGGGTCTGGAACATGGTAGTCCTCAAGTATTCTTGGCCCTCCAGATTCTACCTTGAAGGAGATAGAAGTGAGTAGTTGTTCTGGCATCTTGGAAATAAGGTCTTCGTGAAGCATAGGCTGGGTCTTGTTGGCTTCCATAATTCCCTCGATAGGAGCTGGATTGTCGGCTGGGAAAGCGATCTCTTCCTTTTCCGGCCCTGACAAAAAACCACCTGTTAAATAACTTTTTATGGATGTTTGGACTTTGTCTACAGATGTGAAAGTGACTACAAACTTCCCAAGATTTTTTATAAATGATTCCCCAAATAAAAGGCCATTGGTTTCTGGGCCTGCCTCTGTAGAGGCCATTTCTGCCAATTTAGGATCAAGGTTCAATAAAAGTACCCTGCGCCTCTCAGTAGATAATGCTGTATTTGCATTTCCTAAAAAGCAACAGGCTCTTTGGATCCAACCCCGTAGTGTGTTCAAATCAATAGGGGAGGAAGATGATATAGCTTCCTCTGTCTTATCAAAGATCTTGGATAACGGACCCACAATGTCGAGGACCTTATCCTGACATTGTCTCAGGGAGCGATCAACTCCTTTCCTGGGATTTCTTCCAGATTTTGCCATATACTGGGCCATTTGCGGGTCTAGTGTAGGCGTTTCACAAATTTTATTAACAGAAGGCCTAGGACATTCCGCTTTTAGTTTATTCCTGGCCTTAGTATCTAAGGCTTTCCTAATCCAAAGATTCAAATATTGAGCCACATGATCTTTGGGGACCCAATCAGAAGACTTAGGGTGCTTAATAGCACCTGGGTCAAACAAAGGTTTCCCTTGTTCATCCACAATAACATTATCATCCCAGTCTTTGTCTTCTACATTAAAATTAGAATCATTCTCCTCAGAAGCACCATCTTCGTCTGACAACTGACTTGGCTGATCCTCTGTTTCTGAAGAAGAAGTGTTAGAGGAGGAGGCCAACTGAAAAGAGTCAGGCTTAGACCGTGATCTGTTTCTTTTCCTTGGTGTGCTATCCTCCCGAGGGGAAGTTCTCATATGTGGTAGTGAGCCACTATTCCGTTTACCCGACATGTGGGATATTTCAGTTTTGGAACTCAAAGGTTTCCTTTCAGAGGAGCAATGCTTAATCTTCCTCCTTCTCTTTCCAGTAGGATTAATAGGAAAATTTTTTATGGGAAAAGATTTGAGGACTTGAGTGATTTCAGAAGGTTTGGATGGATAGCTTGGTGAAATACCTTGGCCAAAGATTTAGTTAACGAATCTGTCAATTGGTCCATACAAGAAGAGATGGCGTTGGAGACAGATTGGTCTAAAATGACTTGAAAATTATCCTCACTAATCCTAGGATTCAACACCATGTCCTCTTAGGAGTCTGAGTTCACAGACACTATCATTAATATGAAAATTGGGAGGAATGTTGCTCCCTTTCAACTTTCTTATGTGGCATATTATATATAAATGGTCACAATAATAAAGTAATAATTTGACAGAAAAATGTTTTATACCCTCGTTATAAAATAATACCAGCATTATAAGAAGGTATTTAAATATAAATTAATTAAAGAAAAAACTCTTTGGGATAACAAGCAAGAGCAATAATAACAGAATGGTAGGCAGAGGGCAGTATAACGCGTTTGTTGTCTCCTCAGGCAGCCAGCAAGTGGTGCAGGCTCCTGAGGTAACAAACCCATGCACGTAGCGACTCAGAAGGGCAAGAAGCCCAAAACCAATATTGCTGCCGTGAGTAAGGCGAAACACCAGCAACGATGGAGGTAAGGAAAAGGAATCCTCCGGGCTTCTAAACAATTACATAAATGCTGATACACGCATGTTGGCATAAAAGACAAAGTAGACCAATGGTAAAGAGTGAAAGAAAGCGAAGAATAAAATCAGGCTAATAATAGACGCCTAAAGGGAAAGAAAGAACGACATTGTCATGTAAGACAGGCTGAGCGTAACGAACCAGACATGAAAGGAGAAATCAAACAGTGAGAACAGGCAAACCACGTACCTGAAAACAGAAAATTAAAATGATAGAAGGTAGAAATGAATACAACGGTATATGAGTACCTACGAAAGAGGGAATAAGAAAAGAAATATACAAAATGGAAGATAAGAGAGAGTAACCAGAGTGCAAATAAAAGTACATTAATATAAATAAAATAACTCAGTCATCAAAATGAAGGTATATATAAAATAAAGACAGCAATACGAGTCTCACAAATCTAGCTATTAAATTTTGGATAATATATATAACTATAATTCGATAAATGAGTAAAATAGGGTACTCCCACTGCTAAGAGATGCATATCTCCGGCATTATTACAGCTTAAACATGTGCTTTTTTTTTTTGCTTTTTTTTTTTTTACATTAACAGTGCCCTCTAGTGGCCAGAATCCAAATAATTATTATGTTACATTCTATTTGGGAGGAAAGTCATTGACAAACACTTTTCAATATGATGTGATATTAACTGCTGAGTCATGATGTCAGTCAGAACTTCCAGGAAGTAATCAAGCTGTAATTCACTTCCTGATTATTCGAACAATTACACATTTTTGAATAAAACAACTGACAGAGGTGGGAGTAACCTTGTTTTACTCAGCAGGAAAAGCTCTATAACATAAAAAAATGTACTGCTCCTTTTAATAGGTGTCGTTCTGGAGTAATGAGATTGCCCCGTAAGGTGGAAATAAAATGTCCATTGATGCAAATGGGGCATTTAACCCTTTGAATGCTAGAGAGAGCTTCACACATTGCGAAGCAATGCGTTGGGGATCTCTCTAGCATTTAATAGGTTAAAATCACCATTTGAATCAATGAAAATGTACAGAACTTTCATTTCAATCCTGTGATGCATACTCTCCATCATTTCGTAAATGAAAAAGGTCCAATCAGAGCTGCTGATTCCATATAATGGTTATAACACACATTCACTGTGTATACTGATCAGCAAAAGGCCAGGTATAAAGGTTACTTATTATATACTTTAATGCATAGATACCTACTCATAAGTTAAAATATAGACTTGTACACAGCAGTAAAAAAAAAAAATTCATCCGAATGATTCACTCATTTTTAATTTAATTTTTCCGCTGAAATAGATTTTGGTGAACATTTTTGTCAGTAAACACAATTCTAATTCCACCCCCACCCCAGTCATAACACCTTGATGAAGAGGACCACTCATTAGCTGGAGAGGTGACATTATGCGTATGCGTGACCCCTCCAGCTAGATGCTAGAAGGGAAAACCAACTGAACCATAGGGGACAATAAAAATATTCCCCTTGATCTAAACAGGGCCTTTTAACCATTCATTGCTGGAAAGGTGTCCAATATTGCTTTCCAAATTCATTGGCGACCTCTCTAGCATACGTGTTAAAAGTCAGATTTAAATCAGCAGAAGTTTGCAGAATATTAATCTCCAAACTATGGTTCTGTTGGTTTGCTCCAGAATGGAACTACTTTTGCTTGATAAAGGCCCTGTGACTTGGCCTTTACTGCCCCTTACAGTCATAGGGGATTTTGGTTCCAGAACGGAGGTTGGAAGCTATTCAGTTGCCCAGATTCTGCCAGTCATCTAGCGATAGCTCCCTCCCTCTTCCTTTGCCTTCAACCATGTGTGATGTGATCCGATCTGAGATACTTCACAGCCTGTACTGTTTTTTAATGGAACAGTATGGCAGCTCGTAAAGAGTGACAGCACTGCTCAATAGTGTCCATAACAAGCTCTTTATAAACAAATCTTATGCTCCAATGTTTATTTTAGTTTCCTGCAACTATGCTGCAGCAGAAGGTAGTTAACCTCTCATGGGCCAGAAAGGTCTCCAATGCTTGCAGCGTGTTGGAGTTCTTTCTGGCAAGAAGCTTAACCCTTTGAGTGCCAGAGGGGTAATCAACATATTGCTTTGCAATGCGTTGCATACCCCTCTGGCACCCAAAAGGTTAAATTTAGACCTTCATCTTCCTTACATGTCATATTATGTATTGCTCTCTAGAAACATCTTAATCCTTTAAAGGGTTAGTAATGTCCAATAATAAATTTATGTTGTATTGCATAGACCGTTCCAGTGAAGTAATTCTTTTCAAATATTGCTATTGCGGCTCTGCTGAAGAGCTGCCTCGTGCTTCTGTCAGCTTTACAGCTGACATCAGGAGAAGGGGAGGGAGGGGGGAACTTTAGATGTGAATACCTCTCAAACCATAAAGGATTGAGAGATGAGATTTGCTCCAGATATTTTTTTTTTTTTTTTTAAATCTACAATACAACATAAATTTATTATTGGACATTACTAACCCTATAAGGACCAGAGGGGTGCGCAACACATTGCCAAGCAATGCATTGAGCATCCCTCTGGGCCAGGGCTGCCCAAATTCAGTCCTCAAGGGCCATCAACAGGACATAATTTAAGGATTTCCCTGATTAACCCTTTAACAACCCATGACGTTCCAGGATCGTCATGTGTGCATGTCCCATAAGGACCCATGACGGTCTTGGCATGTCATGGGTAAAATGACAGCAGCGCACCTCCATGCACACTGCTATCATTCTGCAGAGGCTGAGACTGAGCACTCTGGGACCGGAGCGCTCAGCTTCAGTCCTTGTCAGTTCAGCCGGTTCATGTGATCGCTCCAGGAGCGACCACATGTACTGGCATTTTGTTTCAAAAAGGCAGTGTGCTTGACACACTGCCTTTGTGTCTGCTCTGTGCCTCTCTCTTCCTTACTATTAAAGTAAGGGAGAAAGAAGCAGAGAGCAGACATATAGTGAATAAAAATCACGCAGGAGTTCGGGGTATTAACACCTTCAGTGCTGGTTTTGAGGGCTGGCTGGATGCAGTTCCATTTCTGACCTGCTAAAAGCAACAGGATTTTATTTATTTTTTTTTTTATAAATGTAAAAAAGAAAAAAAAACTTTATTTAAACATTGTATTTATAAAATAAATTTTCAAAGTGTAAACAATAAATAATGGGAGTGTGATTGTTGTGGAGCCATGTAATACACTTGCACACACCACCAAATCTTATTACTAAAAATGTGGGAAAATATTTTCACCCGGAGGGACAGTGCCCACTTAAAACTGACCATTTTGTAGGTATGACTGACCGGTCATACCTCTCATGCAGTTTCCATAAATATTTAACCCATTGTGCCCAAATGATCCCAAGAGAAAAAATAAAAATGGTGGTTTTTTTTTTTTTTTTTTACATTTTCTTTTACAATTTTCTTTAATTTTAATAAAATAAATGATGGGCTATTCATATAAGTGTGGTATCAAAAGAAAGCCCTTCTTCTGCTTGAAAAAACGGTATATAATTTGCAAGGGTAAAATAAAGTACTTAGAGGGAAAACACTACTGAACAAAGACATAGCCAAAAAGGTCAGAATTGCTCCGGTCCTTAAGTGCAATCCACCTCAGATTTTCCTTAAGGGTTAAGTACAGGTGAGTCAGTCTGAATGAATGAGCCACTGATTAACTCACCTGTGCTTAACCAGGGAAATCCTTAAAGTGGATGTTTACCATATAGTAAACTATTTCTGGTTCGATGCAACACCCCCCTAAGGTAGTGTGTAGTGTACTTCCATTTGCTTGTAATGTCTTTTATTGTATATTACTTACTTTTCAAATTCTTTGCGTTGTCCGGGCAGAGCGGTGCCATCTTGTCCCAAGATCCCTTGCAGTCTGCTCTGCCTGCTGTGACGTGTCTTAGTTTGCCCGACACCCTTACACTGACGGTGTCCTGGCATAATAACTAGAACGCGCACACAATACGCATTCTGGAAATACAATAGTATTGTTTTGGCTATATATGTAATATCGTTTATATTACTATTCGGATGAATACTCCAGGAATAAGAATGACATGTTTTTTCATTTAAATAAAAACATTACTTTAATATTAGTCACACGTAAACATTAATATTGCATATTTTTGTTAATATACAGCTTATACCTATGTGTGCCGTTTCAGTACCAGCCCGCAACGCTTGCTCCTGCTCTACTTTTTAGCTAAACATGCGGCTGCACTGTGTATATATATGACGATGCAGCTCAGTGCAGGAGCACAACTAGTGCTCACATGACTATTACGCCACTCTCACTGGGAGCGCGCGTGGTATACAGGGAAAGTGGGAGGGTGATTGGGCGTGTATTTAGAAGAGAATGGGGCTGGTTTCTTTGACATTTCGGTACAGCGCATACTGTACCATGGAACGCAATGATGTCACCAGATACAATTTGGAATAGCGATTTCTATGAAAAACAAATCTTTTTTTTTAAAGAAAAAAAAAACACGTTTATATTATTACTTACACTATTTTTTAAGACTAAAAATTTTTTGGATGAAACATCCCCTTTAAATCCTGGCCGGTTGGTGGTAGGGTGACCACGGGTCCCGGAACTGTCCCTTATTTCAGGGCTATGTCCCGCGTCCCGGGTCCCCTTCAACCGGGACAATGAAGTGTCCCGGAATGAAGCCAAGCCGCCCTGGATGTCAGCCTGAAAGTGGTGTGTCACATCATGGACGCCGCTCGCGGCGTCCATGATATGACACACCGCTTGCAGGCTGACATCCAGGGCGGCAATGCAGCTTACCTGGAGGCAAGCGCTATAGTAATACAGAGCGCTGGGAGATGACATCATCTCCCAGCGCTCTGTATTACTGAGCACAGCGCGCGGGAGCTTCAGCTCTGTGCCGGAGGAGGCACAGAGCACTTTCCACGCCGCTAGACCACCAGGGACTTAAGGTATGACGGGGCAACTAGGGTGACCACGTCCCGGAATGGCAGAAGGGAAATGTGGTCACCCTAGTTAGTGGTCCTTGAGGACTGAACTTGGACAGTCCTGATCTAAGCCTTTAAGTGTTAGTGTTAAACTACTGATCAGCCAGAGCCAGTTCTGAAAACCTGGTTAAACAAAGAAACTACTTCAAATGACAGATTATAGATTCACATATAAATTCACCTGCAATTTTTGTCTGGTAAACATTAATGGTAAATGGAGTAAGAAGTAGGCCTGAGATGAGATACTAGGTTATGAGTGCAAGTGTCAACCACATCAAAATGAAAATAAATACTAAAACTGAGGTTTTTGTTATAGAAAAGTACATATTGTAACATTCACAGATATATATGTACAGGTTTTCATATACTGATATACATTCAGAAAAATTATAGTGCCTGTTCTGTTTTCCAAAGAAAGTGGGAAACCTGTTTTGCTTGGTCTCTTCACTTCCTGTTCAGGAACTAAAGTAAAACACAACAGGAAGTGAGGAATGCACGTAAAATTATTTCCCCCAGGCTGCTGAAAAAAGCAAAAGTAATATTCCCTCTAATTTTTAGTAGAGGTGTTCTTTAACATTTCAAACCTAGAAACCATTATAATCCTTAGAGTGCCAGAGAGGTATCTAATGCATTGCAAAGCAATGCAATGGACACCTCTTGACACTCAAAATTAACTCTTTGATGATCAGAGAGGTACCTAATGCTTTGCGATGCAATGCGTTGGACCTCTCTGGCACTCAAAGGGTTAAGCGGTTATGCCACTTACATCTACTAAATAATAATCGCCCACTGAGTCAGACATGAGTCTCTGTTACAAATTTCCTGGACAACAAACCTCTCCAGTTGATATATTCTTTGGAATATTTCCAAGGTGTCTTGGAATCAAGCAAGAAACAGTCATGTCTTCCTCCATGTACATGACATCCACTACAAATTAAAGACTGATTTTGTGGAATCAATCAACAGAGAGTTGATTAAATTAGGACATTAGGATTTTCTTCACAGAATTAAGTTAGTGAGGAGGGGTTGTTATTAAAGGGATTGTAATGTATGCCATAAAGTAGCTCTCCAAGTCTTCTCTGGTGTAAAACTAACACATTGTGCTATGTTAAATCACTTACTTTTATGTAGATCCAAAGGTATTAAAGGGACAGTAATGTCCCATAAAAATATTGTTTTGTAGAGGTTAAAAAAGAGGATTTTAGTCTTACCTGTTAAATCCTTTTCTATTAGTCCATATAGCTTACAGGTAAGTTTGGAAAGGTGACCGCCCATTTAAGTAGGAAGGAACAATTCTTGAAAAGAAGTGCAGGGTGGAGCCTTCCTTCTCTCCTTAGCTGGTCATCAACCAATCCCCTACAGTAAGATTTGATACGCTAACTATTGACTAGGTAGCAAGAAGGGAAAAGAAGACTCCTGTGAGCGTGAACCCGAAAGGACTCCCACATTCAGCCACAGGAGAGCCAAGCATGGTCCCTTGACAGGGTGGGAGACCTGTAACCTGTATGGACTAAGAGAAAAGGATTTAACAGGTAAGACTAAAATCCACTTTTCTCTGTCGTCCAGTATAGCTTACAGGTAACTTTGGGATGTACCAACATTGACTTTCCCAGAGGTGGGAATGAACGAAAAGATCAGGCGTAAGGTCTCCAAAGACACCAGAGCATACATGAACTAATCAGATCATAAAATAGCCCTTATAAAGAAGAAGTGTCGATGGACACTAAACTGGATTATAACACACCAGGAACTGTAACACAGCACACAGAACCAGAGCCAACCGGGCTCAACAGTTAAGGATTACTAAAAAGTAATGATGAAAACCCTAGACAGGCAATAATGCCTCCAGTATTTTCCTACCAAGGCTGGCATCAGCCGATGCCAGGACATCAACACGGTAGTGTTTAGAGAAGGTGTGCACAGATGACCAAGTGGCTGCCTTGCACAACTGATCAGCTGAGGCCTGATTCTTATAGGCCCAAGAAGCCCCAATGGATCTGGAGGAATAAGCAGTGACACAAAAAGGAATAGGAAAAGGATACCGGTTTACCTGCTCGGTGACCCTCAGGAATGACAAAGAGCACGTCATACTGGCGAACAGACTCAGTGCGATGCTCATAGAACTTAAGGCATGGCACCACATCCAACAAATGTAGATCCCTTTCCTTGTCAGAAGTACGGTCAGGACAGAAAGAAGGCACTACTATTTCCTGATTGATGTGGAACTCCGAAACCACTTTCGGAAGAAACCTCTGAGAGGTGCGAAGAACCGCCTTGTCCTTGTGAAAAACCAAAAAGGGTGATTTGCAAGACAAGGCGTGCAGCTTAGAGACTCTGCAAACCAACAGGATCGCTAGGAGGAAAGCCATCTTCCAAGTCAGCAGACAAAGTGGAATAATAGCCAGTGACTCAAAGGGAGAAGCGGGGTTCTTGAAGGCAGGGCGAGCATGAGAAACACCCTGAAAGAAAACCTTAACGTCTGGAAGAATGGCAATACGCCTCTGAAAGAAAACAGAGGGAGCAGAAGTTTGAATCTTCAAGGAACTCAAACTGACTCCCTTGTCTACTCCGTCCTGCAAAATGGACAGGACCGTAGGAAGGTCAAAGTCTTGGAAGGGAAGATCCTTATCAGCACACCAAGAGAGAAAGGTAGACCAGACTCTGTGGTATGCTTTAGAGGAAACAGGTTTCCGAGCACTAAGCATAGTGGCCACTACACCTGAGGAGAAACCCTTCTTCATCAATATTGAGGATTCAATTGCTATGCCATCAAACCCAGATGGTCCACATCCTCCTTCCACAGATAACTCCACTGAAGATCCAGTCTGCAGGGAAGCAGAAAGGACTCTGCTACAGAGAGATCCAGGAGCTCCAGAAACCATGCATGGCGAGGCCAGTACAGAGCAATCAGATTTACCGGGGAACCCTCCAGGAGCAGTTTCCTCAACATCCTGTGAGAAATGGGAATGGGAGGAAAAATGTACGCCAGAGGAAAAAGCCATGCATCGATATGGCATCCACTGCCAGAGCTAGAGGGTCCCCCCAGCACAAGAACCTTCCGATTGTGTCTGGTCACCATCAGGTCGATGTAGGGGAGACCCCACTTCAGGACGATGTGGTAGAATACATCCTGATGAAGTTCCTACTCTGCACTGTCCACCGTGTGTTGACATGGGAAGTCGGCCAGAAGCTTGTCTATGCCATTAATATGAATGGCGGATATGGCAGGAACATATTCCTCTGTCCAAGAAAAGATAGCCTTGACCTCTAACCAAGCTACGAGACTTCTTGTTCCACCTTGCTTGTTGATGTAAACCACGGCTGTGGCGTTGTCGGTCTGGACTCAAACTGGACAGCCCTCCAGATGAGAGGTCCAGTATCTGAGAGCATGAAATATTGGCCGAAGCTCCAGAAAATTGATGGGAAGGAGAGACTCCTCCACTGACCATCGACCCTGGGCATTCAGGTGACCCAGGACCGCTCCCCAGCCAGATAGGCTGGCATCCATCATCACCGCTGTCCAGAAGGATATCAGGAAGGGCCTGCCCTTCAACAGATTGGAGAGGTCTAGCCACCACGAAAGACTCAGCTCCACATGAAGAGGTAGAGAAATGGACATCTGCAGATCAGTCTTGCCCTTGCAGACCTGGATCACAAACCTCTGAAGCTCTCTCGTGTGAGCCATAGCAAACAAAACCGCCTCTATCCAGATCCAGAAAGACCAGCCTCTGAGATGGAATTAAATCAGACTTGTTCATGTTCAGAATCCCCCTATAATGGGTGAGAGTGTGTATACAGTCCTGGACCTGTTGATGAAGGAGTTCCAGAGAGGGGGACTTCAAGAGCAAGTTGTCCGTGTATGGAGTAACTCTGATGCAGTCTCTGTGCAGGACGGAAACCAAAGCACTCAGGATATGATTGAAGACCAGGGGGGCCGTAGTCAGACCAAAGGGGAGAGCAGAAAACTGGAAGTGCCCTTGGTCGCAAGCAAACCTGAGGTACTTCTGGCTCTCCGGATGGATGGCTATGTGCAGACAGGCACCCTAAAGATTGAGAGAAGCAAGAAATTCCCCAGGACACATGGCCGCAATCACTGTCCTTACAGACTCCTGGTGATAATGAGTCTTGACCACAAAGGAATTGAGATCCTTGAGGTCTAAGATCGGACAGCAGCCACTGTCCTTCTTGGAAACCACAAACAAGTTGTCAGGATTTTTGGTCCCTGTCAGCGCCCTTAGGGCATGACGTATTGTTAGGAGGATATTTAAGGGAGGCCTTCGCGCTCATTTTTTGCCTGATTATTTAGTTAGGCTTGCTTCTTTTTTTTCTTTGCCCCCGTTAGTTCCTGCTCTCTTGGGGTCTCAGGATCCGTTGTGTCTGACTTTGCTCTGTTCTAACCTGTGCTTTCTCTCCCTAGCACTGGAGGCTCCTGGTGGTTCCTGTTCCCGTCCCCGTCCGGTCTGCATCTGCCTCACCTAGTTCGTGTGAGAGGCCTTCTCCGTTGTTCCCAGCCCGGCTCAGCTTCAGGTTGTGGGAGGAGTGACTGCCGCGGGCTGTCTCCATCGGGTTGCTCCTCCCTGTTGTCCCTACCGGTAGGTCTGGCGTTCGCTCCAAACGCGTAAGGTTGGTGCCTGGGTCTTGGTGCCTGGGGATCCTGTGCAGGGTGCCATTCGCCGCGGCTTTGCCCGGGTGGCGCGCCGGTCCCTGTCCTCCCCGGCTTCTGCTCCATTCTCTCTCGCTGGGAGACCCAGGTGCTCCTTGCTTGTTCGCCCCCCGGTGGGGACTCTGGGGTACTGCAGGACCCTGGTGGTCTGCAGGGAGCTCCCTTATTCCTCCATCCCTTGGTAGCTGTGGGCTTGGGGTGCAGGGTGAGGGTTCTGCTGTCTCCCCTTTAGTTTTGGAGGGGTTCATCCCTGTTGTCCTCCCTTTCCTGGTGGTTGGTGGTTCCCAGGTGGTGTTGGGAAGGGAAGTAGGTGGCAGACCTAATTGGGAGTCTCCGGTGTCTCTTGGGAGGTTGGGGCTCTTAGGTTTGGCACTAGCTTGAGTCTCCTGGCGGAGTCTGTTACCCCCTTTTGCTCCAGCTCTGTTTGTTGTATTGTAGGGGTTCCTGTGTTCCCTGGTGTTAGTTAGCCTCTTTTTGGCTCCTTTGGGCTAGTTGTTGCCTTTGGGTCCAGTTGGGTGTTATCTCTTTGCTGGTCTGAGGCTACCGACTCGCCTATCTCTCCATCCTGGTCTAGGCCCCGGCTCAACTGGGGTCGGACATCTGGCTTCGCGGCCAGCACCTTTACTATCCGGCTTAGACCACAGCAAGGAGAGGCCGGTGGTTGGCTCCGATCCCTAGCGACGCCCTCAAGCGACGATCCCAAGCAACTCCTCAGACGCTAGGAATTTCCAGTCTTGTGTGCTGCGCACCGAAGTTTCTCGCTTCTGCTGCACTCCGAAAACTGCCCATTCTCCGGGCTAGAAGCGAGAACGTTACACAAGTTGGAATAGAATCCCAAACCCTTTTCTGGCTCAGGAACCAGTTCCAGGACCTCCTTGTCCAAAAGGATCTGGATGGCGCAGTTGAAAAGACAGAGCTTTTCTGCTCCCTGAGGAGTGTGAAAAGGAAAGAACCTGAATGGAGGAAGAGAGGTGAAAGGAATCATGTATCCCTCTGAAACTACCTGTAAAACCCACGGATCTAGAAACTGAGGAAACGGTGTAGTAGACCCCACCTACTGGTGTGAGGGGTCCGGGGTTCGGCGAGTCATGCCGAAGGAGGTTTGGAGGTCTTGGGCTTGGTGGAGGACTGCTTGGACCTCCACTGCTGTTTCGGGCTTAGAGGAGAAATGCAAAGCCTGGGGTACCGCCTGGGTCATGGCAAGTGCCTCAGTCTGAAAGGGACGAGAAAGACGATGCTGTTTGACCTGAGGATTCCTCTTGGAAGCCAAGAGCAAGAGAGTGCTCTTGCCCCCAGCAGTCTCACTAATGAGGATCTTAAGCTCTGTCTCAAATAAGGACGTTCCCACAAAGGGTAACGAAAGTAAAGATTTCTTAGATATGGTATCCGCAGACCAAATCTTATGCCAGACAGCACATCTGGCAACCACGGATATGGATGAAACCATAGCTACCAAACGAATAGCATCAAAATAGCTGCAGAAATGTTGGCCAGAAGCCGCAACAAGTCATCCGTGGGAGCACCCTGACATACAGCTAAAGTAAGCTGTTCTGTCCAGACAGAAATGGCCCTGTTCACCCAAGCAGCGGCAAAGGAGGGACGTAAGGATGTGCCTGAAGTAGCAAAGATGACTTTTAGAAAAGCCTCAAGTTTTCGGTCAGTCCAGTCCTTATGAACAGAAGCGTCTGCCACAGGAAGAGCTGTGGATTTAGAAATTCTGGAACTTGGGGCATCCACCTTAGGGGTTTGAGCCCACTGAGCTAGGGCCACTTCTGAGAAGGGGTATAACTTAGCACACTTTCTTGACAAAGTAGATTTCTTGTCAGGGTTTTTCCACTCATCCAAAACAAGCTGATCAATAGTGGGATTAGGTGGAAAAGGGTACGCTGCTTCTTAGGCATTTGAAATACATCAGAAGGGTCCTTAGGAACTTCAGAGACAAGAGGAATGTACAGATTATTGAGGATTGCCCTGATCAGGCCCTCAGCTGAGGGTTCAGGGTCAGCTTCAAAGGGGTCCCCAAAGAATTGGGACAAAGCTTCCTCAGAACATTCTTCCTCATCTGAGTCCACCAACAATTCCTCCTCATGGGAGTCTGATACATCAGGTACACCCTGTGGTTTGGGTACTGAAGACCTGAATGAAGTAGGCGGCTGCCAAGTCTGGAAGACCCCCTGCAATTGCATTGGAAGGTGTTGCAAAGTAGACTTTAACTCTTTAGTAGTAGCCATAAACTCCTGTATGCACAGTGGCTCTGATACATGGCTTGAAGACCCTGGTGGACAGGTAGGGGCGACAGCACAAGAAGGGCACAAATGACCTGAGTATTCTCTAGGAAGCCCTAATTGACAGGAGGAGCAATGTGCAATGGGGGTCACAGATACCCCAGTATCCTTAGTTTTACGTCCAGCCCCAGCGGATCTGGCATCCTAACAGGGTATTAAATGTCTGAAAGTATTAGGTAAAGCCCAAATAAAGTGTCTTAGATTAAATTTTCATCCCAGAAATAGCAAACATACACTTAACTGGCAGGCGAAGGGTTAATCTGCTGAGGAGAGAAGGAGAGTCCAAGTCCTGCATAGGATACTCGTGAAGGGAAAGCCAGAAAATGGTGTCTGCGGCAACAGCCAATCAGAAAGAAGCCCACGAAATGGGCGCTCATGGGAAATGTAGTTTCCCTTCAAGTAAAGTGCGTAAAAATGTAATATAAGTAAAGTGTGTCCAAAATTTAGAAAACACATAACAGACACCAGATTAAGGATAAAAAAAACACTAAACCCAGGAGGGAAAGTGTAATAAACTTCATAAAAGTGCTCAACATGGCAAACGAAGGGTAAATTTACCACAGAAAACCAAGTGCTCCAATACCCCAATGAACAAACATAGAAACCCAATGAATGCAGGAGTATGTAATAGGAACTCCAAAGGTGACCCCTGTGTGGAGGGGAAGCATGGGACAAGTGGACCTCAGCACTCAAAGGGTTGCTCACTTTTTTAGCATATCTTCTTTCTTCAGACTATCATTGGTAAAGAAGAAGCCTTAGTGGGCTTCTCCTAAGGAAAAAACATGTCACGCAAGATTTTCCCCACAGGGCTGGAAGGTCCACAACAGCACCTGGGACCTGAGAACTCCACCATTGGGACGTCAGTAATGGTAATCCGCCTAATGGTGGGTATTCCATATCTAACAGAAAACAATAAATATAACTAAAAACTATAGCAGAACTGTACTCTTGCCTTGCTTGTTCAAAGAACAAATCTAACTGGAGGGGGATTAGCTGGTGACCAGCTAAGGAGAGAAGGAAGGCTCCACCCTACACTTATTTTCAAGAATTGTTCCTGCCTCCTTAAAGGGGCGGTTGCCTTCCCAAAGTTACCTGTAAACTATATTGGATGACAGAGAAAAATAAATTATGTGTCACAAATCCTATCTCTCAAACTGCTATGGTTTGAGAGATATTCGCCTGTAAAGCTGACAGCAGGAGATTCAAGTTGGCTGACTGGGGGAGGCTCTTCAGCAGAGCCAAAATAGCATTATTTAAAAAGAACTGCTTAATTGGAATGGTCTACAAAGTGAGCTTGCAAACCACTTTGTAGACCTTTCTAATGAAGTAATTATTTTTAAACAGGTCGATTTTGGCTCTGCTGCAGAGCCACCGGCTGGTCCCAGGACCGGGATCTTATGCTGTTAGCACAGCGCTGATGTCAGGAGAAGGGGAGGGAGGGAGGAACTTTACAGGAGAATATCTCTCAAACCATAAAGGTTTGAGAGATAGGATTTATGCCACATAATTTATTTTTTTAACCTCTACAAAACAAGCATACATTTTTATGGGACATTAGTGTCCCTATAAATGTAAAAAGATCCACCTCCCGCCCCTTCCGGCTGCCTCCCCTTAGAGCTGCAATCTGGTCCTGGGACTGGACAGATGCAGCGAGGGACAAACTTCAGTGAGTAAGTATAAGGAAAACCCTATCGCCCCATGATGGAGGAGGGCAGAATTTTCCTTTGCTTACTGAAGATTGTCCCTTGCCGCTTTCCATCCAGACCACAGATAGAGGCAGAGTGACGTGGCCAGAAGGAGCGGGATCTTGTAACATGTAATATCTTTGGCACTACATCAAAGTAAGCGATGTGTTAGTTTTACAATAAAGAAGACTAGGAGAGCTACTTTATGGCAGACATTACTATCCCTTTAAGAGGTCTCTTTACTCCGTTAAATTGCTGTAGAGATTCTTTTACTACGTTAATAGAAAAAAAAAAAAAAAAATCACTGAAAATAATAACTAAAATACATTGTATTAAGGGTACAGGAATACATTTTATTAACCCTTTGAGTGCCAGAGGGGTGCTCAACACATTGCTTTGTAATGGCATTCTGGCACTCAAAGGGTTAAAGGGTACTTTTTTCCTGGTTGTAGAGACAGAAAATGTAAGTGTGTGTGTCTGTTTCCAGCCCTATCTGGTGTAGAGAACTGCAAGATAGGTGTTTCACCATATTAACCCCTTTGGATGCCAGAGGGGTCTCCACACATTGTGAGGCAATGGTTTGGAGACTTTCCTAGGATCTATTTTTTTTAATGCGTTGCGCAGCCCTCTGGCACTCATAGGGTTAAAGAAGTAGTACCTCTTATTACTAACCCCCTCACACTAACCTTACTATGGTCAGAAAATTCTAATGGCCCCTAAGAATTTTACCCCTCTGCCTTTGTTCAACAGATAACATCTTCAATCAATCACAGATGTTGTGCCCACGGAGGCGGACATGACAGTTGAGCTGGGGTTTTTTTTTTCAAACTGTAGCAGGCATAGTGAATTGACGTGCTTAACCCTTTAAGGACTCAACTAGGGTACAATGCATTTTTTCCCTTAAGACGTTAAGTATCCCTGCGCAGTGGGTGGGGTTTGTGTCCTGCTGGCAACTGTCATGTCCATCTCCATGAACAGGATATCCAGGATGGACTGAAGATGTTATCTGTTGAACAAAGGCACAAGGGCAAAATTCATAAGAGCCATTAGGATTGCAGAATGTGAGGAGAGCATTAGGAGGTACTGATCCTTTAAAGGGATAGTAATACTTCATTTTATCTTCATTTTATTTTGTAGGCATTAAAAAAACATGAAGAACGATATAAGTCTTATCTCTCAAAACTTTATGGTTTATGAGATATTCACAAACAAAGTATCCCCCCCCTGTTCAACCAGATCAGAAGGGAGATGCCCAGGTAGACTGCAGAGAGGGACAATCTTCAATTAAGATAAGGGAAAAAGCTGAAAAACTTGTCAAGGGGGGAAGGGCTTTCATTCTTTTCATACAAAGAAGATTGTCCCCTGCTGTTATCTGTCTGGTCATACAACCACATTCACATCTGAGAAGAGATGGCTTACACTAGGTAAAAGGGGCGGGGAGGGGAAACTTTGCTTGTGAATATCTCATAAACCATAAAGGTTTGCGAGATAAGACTTATATCATTCTTCATGTTTTTTTAATGCCTACAAAATAAAATAAAGTTAAAACGAAGTATTACTATCCCTTTAAGTTAAATTCAGTACATTTTAGTACAGGGGTAGGCAAACTATGGCATGCCAGCTGTTGGAGACTACAGCTCCCATGAATCTTGACCAGCTACCGACTGGTCAGGGATGATGGGAATTCTAGTCCACCACAGTTGGAGTGCCATAGATTGCCTGATTTTGTTTTAGTACTTAACTATTTGAGATCCAGAGTGGTATTGCATTGCAATGCATTGGATACCTTTCTGGCACTCAAAAGGTTAAAGCTCCTTTCATGTAGGTTTGTGCATCTCCGCTTTGTGCAAATAAAACCACACAAGAAATAAGCGCTAAGAAATATCCTTTTTTAATAATTTTTTACAGATTTGGCAGTAAACAAGATTTACAGTATCTGGGATCATCAGCATACCTGGGAACTCTGTGTTGTGGACTACCCGGAGGGGAGTCCTGTGGTGCCGATGGGGGAGATAAATAACACGATTTGCGTCAAAAACTGGGTGGGGCTTAATCCCAAGTGGGGGGCTTAACAGACATGGAAAAAGGAGGAGGACCAGGGTGGGGAAGGATGAGAAGTGGGTGGGGAGAGAGAAGGGAGCAGAAGTAGACAGTTTTTCATTAGAAACTCCCCACATCCGGATAATCAGCCTCTGTCCTGGAGATCTGAAAATGCAGTGTCCTGGGCAAATCTGGAGAGTTCCCAGCTATGGTCGTCAATAAAGGAAAGGAGTATGATTGACAGTATGAGACTAAAGTCCCCATCCAACCTCTATGTGAAATAGGAAAGAGTCACCATCATCACCGCAAAAAGGCTCAGTACTCGAGGTTTCTCATCGCTGCCACTGAAGAGGACAGTTTCCGAGGCACAGCTTTGGCAGCCTGCCTGTATTCCTCAGGTTTAGTCTTCAGGAGCGTGACAATGTACTGCAAGGTCCGTGTGGGTTGCAAACCAAGAGCATCCATTACATTGATCAAATAGGCTGGAAACAAAAAGAATGGGTTATAGACATTAGGCCATATGTATAAAGTGATAACGTGCAACAACTGCACAGTGGGGGACAAATAACTGTTCACAAAATTTCCTTAATTTTAAATGAAGTTTTTAACCCCTGATACACTGGAGATGTCTCCAATTGCCCATAAAGAAATTCAAATTCAAACTTTAAAAAAGAAAATGCAAGTTTGCTTAGTAGTTTTGAATGTAGCATCTCCTAGCAGTGGGATTCTTGTTTTACTCAACTACAAGAGGTGTTGGAGTTTGGACCCAAGGGCTGTAAACAGGCTATGATTTAGGGACATACTTGATTAAGGAAAAGAGGATTTTAGTATTACCTGTTAAATCTTTTTCTCTTAGTCCATACAGGTTACTGGTAAATTTGGGTAGGCGATCTGCCCCTTTAACTAGGCAAGAACAATTCTAGAAGTGAATGCAGGGGGTGGAGCCTACTTTGCCTCATTGGCTGCAGCTATCCAATCAGCTCCAGTAAGATTTGAGACACTAACTATTGACTAGATAGGAGAAGAGAAAGAAGACTCCTGTGAACGCGACCCTGAAGGACCCCCACAATCTGCCACAGGAGAGCCAAGCATGGTCCCTTGACAGGGTGGGAGACCAGTAACCTGTATGGACTAAGAGAAAAGGATTTAACAGGTAAGACTAAAATCCTCTTTTCTCTGTCGTCCAATACAGGTTACTGGTAACTTTGGGAGGTCCAACCATTGATTTTCCCAGAGGCAGGAAGTAAGGCAAGGACCAGGCGCAAGGCCCCCAAAGTCACCAGAACAGATATGAACCATCAGATCAGAGATAGTCCAACTAAACAATGAAGTGTCAACAGACACTAAACAGGGGTAACAACACCCCAGGAACTGTTACACAGCACACTGAACTAGAGCCAACAGGGCTCAAAAGTGAGAAAGCACTGAAGAACTGAAGAAGATCCTAGACAGACAAAACTGCCTCCAAGATCTTCCTTTCAAAGCACATCAACACGGTAGTGCTTCGAAAAGGTGTGCATAGACGACCAAGTGGCAGCCTTGCATAAAGTGGCAGCCTTGCATAACTGATCAGCTGAGGCCTAATTCTTGTAAGCACAAGAAGGCCATTTTCCACGTCAGCAGGCATAGAGGAACAGTAGCCAAGGACTCAAAGGGAAGGACGCCCAGAACCAAGTTAAAATCCCACTGAGAAGCGGGAGTCTTAAAAGCAGGACGACTTTGAGCAATGCCCTGGAAGAAAACCTTGACACCAGGAAGAATAGCAATGCACCTCTGAAAGAAAACAGAGAGAGCAGAAGTCTGAACCTTAAGGGAACTCAAACAGAGGCCCTTATCCACACCGTCCTGCAAGAAAGCCAGGACCATAGGCAGATCAAAATCCTGAGAAAGGTCCCTATCAGCACATCAAGATAGAAAGGTCGACCAGACACGATGGTAGGCCTTAGAAGTAACAGGTTTGCGGGCACTGAGCATAGTAGCCACCACACCAGAAGAAAAACCTTTCATCTTCAGTACTGAGGATTCTGTACTGGACGGCAAGGGAGCCGGAATGGCTCCGCCACTGACAGATCCAGAAGCTCCGGAAACCAAGCCTGTCAAGGCCAGTACGGAGCAATCAGAATGACTGAACATCACTCCAGTCTCAATTTCCGTAACACCCTGTGCAACATGGGAAGGGGTGGAAAGATGTAAGCCTGAGGAAATAACCATGGAATAGACATGGCATCCACCGCTAGAGCTAGAGGATCCCTCCAGCAAGAGAAGAACCTCGGAACCTTCCGGCTGTGTCTTGTTCCCATCAGGTCGATGCCAGGAAGACCCCACTTCTGAAAAATGAGGGTGAACACCTCTGGGTGCAGTTCCCACTCTCGGCTGTCCACCGTGTGTTGACTGTGGAAGTCTGCCATGACGTTGTCTATGCCAGGAATGTGCACTGCGGATATGGCAGGAATGTGTTCTTCTGCCCAAGACAAAATAGCCTTGACCTCTAACCAAGTGGCGAAGCTGTGGAGTTGTCGGACTGGACCCGGACTGAGCATTCTTCCAGCTAGGGTGTCCAATGACGAAGGACATGAAATATTGCCTAAAGCTCCAACATGTTGATGGGAAGGAGAGATTCCTCCAGAGACCACCGACCCTGAGCACTCAAGCTTCCCAGGACGCTCCCCATCCGGACAGGCTGGCATCTGTCGTCACCATGGTCCAGAAGGATACCAGGAAGGACTTGCACTTCAGCAGATTAGGGAGGTTGAGCCACCACAACAAACTCAGTTCCACATGAAGAGTGAGGGATACTGACATCTTCAGAAGGTCCTGCTGACCCCTGCACACCTGGATCACAAACCTCTGGAGTTCCCTGGTGTGAGCCATGACAAATGGGACCACTTCTATGGTGGAGATTAATCTCCCCACTAGAGGGGACAGCTTCTTGGCTGGAACTGGATCGTGAGCCAGAACAGCAGAAACCCTGTGGGCGATCTGGTGAGCCACTTCACCGTGAGTGTTGAAGAGAAGGGCCAGGAAGATCAGCACTGGCATTCACAGTTAATCTTGAGAAAGGGAATTTAGTTCCCGAAACGCGTTGATTACCATAAGTGTAATTACTCGTTTTATTGAAGACTCATGATCGTTATCTCTGGAAGTGAAGTGCAGCACCAGAACTGAAAATCAATTTGTGAAGTCGGCGAACTAGGGGGACTGAGCGGAACACGGGAGTCAATAAGTGTACTTATTACGGGCCCTCTTACAAGAAACTTTCCGGTGAGCGCATATTGTTAAATGAGCTCCATGTTGTTATGTGAAACATGTACTATGCTGTATAATTTATGAGAACTGGATGTGGTTCAATAGACTCCATAGTCAGCCATCTTCCACCAATAAGTCCCGCCCGAGTCAGACTATCACATAGTGTATACTATAATAATAGGATCTATCTAGATCCATGGTTTAATATTTTACTATCACTGCATAGTTTTGACTGTGCCTTTTTGATTTTAATAGTTTAATCCATAAATATGTATTTATGCTTTATTTTTTGGTACTTATTTTAATATTCACCTAATATACTACACTTAGAGGTGTGTTTTGTGCGCTGTCTTCTGTGCTTTTTTCTCTTCTATATTGACCCAAGTGGACTCCGGGAAATAAGACAGCAGCCAAACCCTCTTGATTTACGAGATACAAGAAACACTTGAACTTTTCTTCGACTGATTGAATCATCAACCAACCATCATTCATCAATTTTCTCACTCATTCCATCCATTTATTCCACTTCATATCGAGACCTTTCAAGGACTAACTTCTCTTCATCTTTTACTCATCATCATTTACCTCACTTGGACCATCATAACAAACTCTGTATGTATGACTAACCTTTCTCTCATCTTGTGAGCATATCAGTAAATTCATTGACATATAATTAATCCATCACCATTTTCCACGCTTGGTGACCACTGTATGTATGATTAATCTTTTACTCATTTTGTGGGTTACATGGTGTGTATATTTGCAAATTCAATGATCTATATCTAATGCCATTTTAATTCTGTAATATTCTTTGTTCGGCTTTTACAAATATAGAATTTTCACATTGTTGCCTATTACTGATATGTGCACTATATATTCACAGTGAGCTCCACTTCATATATATTTTTCTTCTTGTACCCATTAAAATCTGAGATACTGCAGACTCTCCGGGTGAATGGCGATGTGTAGATACGGGTCTTGAAGATCCAGAGAGGCAAGGAATTACCCCAGGGACATAGCAGCAATCACCGTCCTTAGGGACTCCTGGTGATAATGAGTCTTGATCACAAGGAATTGAGATCCTTCAAATCCAAAATGGGACGACAGCTGCTGTCCTTCTTGGAGACCACAAAGAGGTTTGAGTAAAAACCCATACCTCTGTCCCGAATTGGAACAGGTTTGAGAACATCCCTGTCTAGAAGGCCTGGATAGCGCCATTGAACAGATGGCGTTTCTCTACGCTCTGAGGCGTATGAGAGGGGAAAATCGATAGGGAAGAAGAGAGGCGAAAGGGATCCTGTACCCTTCCGCCACTACCTGTAAAACCCATAGGTCCACCACTGAATCCTTCCAGACGCTGTGGTAGTGACGCAGATGGCCACCTACAGCCGAGTGGGGACCTGGGTTCGGCGAGTCATGGCGAAGAAGGCTTGGAAGCCTTAGGCTTGGAGGAGACCTTGGGCTTCCATTGCTGTTTGGGCATGGAGGAGGAATGCTGAGCTGAGGGAACCGCCTGGTTCGCCGGACATGTCTCAGTCAATTATGCTCGAGAGGCGTCTTCCTCCTGGAGACCATAGGCAGAAGGGTACTCTAGCCCCCTGTGGCCTCAATAATAAGATCTTTAAGATCTGGCCCAAACAAAGAGGTGCCTTGAAAAGGCAATGAAAGCAAAACTTTCTTGGAAGCAGTGTCAGCAGACCAGATCTTGAGCCAAAGAGATCGTCTGGCAACCACAGACATTGTGGAAACCCTTGCCACCAAACGGATGGCATCAAATAAGGCAGCAGAAACATAGTGCTGGGCCTCAGAAATGTTGGCAAGAAGCCGCAACATATCAGAAGTAGGAGCATCCTGATGAACAGCCAGGGTGAGCTGTTCAGTCCAGACCACAATGGCCCGGTTCACCCATACCGCAGCGAACGCTGGGAGCATGGCAGTACCAGCAGTGACAAAAATGGACTTGAGGGAGACCCCAAGTTTCTTGCCAGTCCAGTCTTTCAGAGCAGAAGCATCAGCAACTGGCAAGGCAGTGGAATTAGATAGCCTTGAGACAGGAGCATCCACTTTGGGGGGGATGAACCCACTGAGCAAGTACCGCCTCAGAGAAGGGGTAAAGCTTGGCAAATTTCTTGGAAACAGAAAGATTCCGGTCCAAAGACTTCCACTCTTCAGACACAAGGCGGTCAAGAGTGGGGTTAGGTGGAAAAACAAGTATAGGGCCTTTTAGGCTTCTGAAATACATCAGAGGGATCCGAAGAAACCTCCTGAACTAAGTGAATGATTAGGGTAGTTAAGATGGCTCTGATCAAGCCCTCAGATGAGGGATCAGGATCAGCCTCAAAGGGGTCCCCAAAAAACGGAGAGAAGCCCACAGCAGAACATTCCTCAACATCCGAATCCACCAACAGTTCCTCCTCAGAGGAATCTGATATGTCAGGTACTCCCTGCGGTTTTGGCAGGGAATATCTGATGGAAGAAGGGGTCTACCCGGATGGAAGACCCCCTGTAACTGGGATGGAAAGAGTTGCAATGTAGACCGGAGGTCTCTAGTAGCAGCCTTGAACTCTTGCGTCCAAACTGGCTCTAATGCATGGCTGGAGGTCCCTGGGAGAGACTCAGGGACAGCAGAACATGCTGGGCATAAATGACCTGAGAAGTCTCTAGGTAACCCTGAATGACATAAGGAGCAATGTGCAAGAGGGGACACAGAGACCCCAGTGTCCTTAGTCTTAGGCCTGGCCCCAAGCTCTAACGGATTAGACATTCTCACAGTGTCAAAACGTTTAAAGTATAAGGAATTACCCAAATACAGTGTGTAAGATTAAAATTTCACCCCAGAAATCGCTAAAATGCACTTATCTGGCACGCAAAGGGTTAATCTGCAGAAAAGAGAAGGAGAGTCCAAGCCCTGTGTAGGATACTTGTTAAGGAAAAGGCACAAAATGGCTGCTGTGGCGGGGGCCAATCAGAAACGAGGCCGAAGCAAGAGCTCATGGGAAATGTAGTTTTTCCAGATAAAGTACCCGAACAGTGCCAGAAGCCCCCTGAGCCCCCCAACACACATAAAATGTTAAATGGATGAAAGAGCAAGGGCAGACAATTAAAATGAGCCATCTTTGAAGTCGCTACATTGAGTGGTTGCAGAGATATATCCCGAACTGCACAGTCCCATAGAAGTGAATGGCGCAATGGCGTCTATGCGGTAAAGCGCTTTTACACAAATTTTGCAAAGTTGAAACTGTGAATTAAAATTACATGAAACATCACTAGAACATGTTAGCAGACCCCAAAAAACACTGAACCCAGTAAGGAAAGTGCCAATAAACCCCCAAAAGATGCAAAACCAGCAAGACCCAATGAGTGCAGGGGTGTTCAATAGGAACTTCAAAGGAAAACTCCTGTGCGGAGGGGCACTGTGGGACATGTGGACCTGCAGCACTCAAAGGGTTGCTCACCTTTCCTGCAGATCTTCTGTCTTCAGATTACCATGTATTAAGAAGCCTCAGTGAGCAACTCCTGAGGAAAGAACCTGAACCCAAGATTTCCCCCCCAGCGCTTAATGTCCACAAAAGCACCTGCATACTGAGCTAGCCACATCTAAGGGCATTGTCAGTTATGGTAATCCGCCTGATGGTGGTATTCCATATCTAACAGAAAAATAAAAATTTAGCTAAACCTATAGCAGAACTGTTCTCTTGCTTTTTGTCTTCATCCAAGGAACAAATATTAAAGGAGTTGATTGGCTAGCTGCAGCCAAGGAGGGAAGGTAGGCTCCACCCCCTGCATTCACTTCTAGAATTGTTCCTGCCTAGTTAAAGGGGCGGATCGCCTACCCAAAGTTACCAGTAACCTGTACTGGATGACAGAGAAAGGTGATTTAATCAGTGGTTCATTCAATTTTGACTGACCCAGCTGTGCTCAAGCAGGGAAATTTCTAAATACTGGCCTCTTTCATACTCTTAAAGGAACAGTAAACTCTGTATCTAAACTAATTGAAAGGTGTGTCCATGTGCCCGACTCCTGCTATACTACTACGGTATCTCAGGGATCGATACTTACCAGACCCTGCTCCAACTACTACTGCAGGACAGGGAGAATGCCTCCTCAACTTCCTGCTTGACCAGACTCTGGGTAATATGGTGTTTGAGAAGGTCAAACTTTCTGATTTTTGAATTCCCATGTTACTACTGTGCTTGCACAGAGATGAAATCCCTGCTGAGCAACAGCAGTAGTAATATGATGTTTGTGAATTAGACCGCATATTAATCAGTCACCGACCAAGCAGGAAGCTGAGAAGGCGTTCACCCAACCCTGCAGGAATCAATGGGGGATTGGGTGAGCAACTCGGTAAGTATTATTACCAGAGCTACTGAAATAGGACAGTGGTAGTTAGAGACACATCGCCACTCATTTCCACTACTTAATAAATAGGGTTTACTGCTCCTTTGAGGTACAAACTTCAGCAGCCCTGCTCAAAAGGAAAAGCCACCCCCAGTGGTTATTAGTCCCCTAAGGAATTACTCTGATTGAACCTATTTAATGCTCAAGACATCTCTAGCATCCAACAGGTTTAAATAAAATTCTTAAGAGACAGTTAACCAGTCACCAGATTCTATGAGCCCCTCCTATTCACATAGTTAGTAAAGATTCTGCTCTACTGCAGAAGTAAGACTTAAAGGGATAGTAATGTTTCATAATAAAAGCAGCTCTAATTAATCATCATAGTATTTGGACTTTGGAGAGTGTTATTTCAGTTCTGTCAGAGTTGTAGTTCAAGAGTAATTCAATGATAAAGTATCCCCCTGACGCCCCTTTTACTGATGTAAATCATTAAATCAACTATTGAATAAAAGGCACTATTGATTATGTCATCAAAACATTTATTTAAAAAATTCCATCGTACAGGCTGATCAGAACTATAGATACTTTGAAGGTATGGTAGACTCACACCATTCACATGTAAACACTCAGTTTATCTCTCTGATGAAGCTTGTGTTTATTCTTTAAGCATGTTAGTCTACAACCCCCCCGTATAGCTATAAAAACAACGATGTACAATTTTTTAAAAACATGTTTTCATGCCAAAATCAATAATACAGCTCAGTCTGTGATTGTATTGTTGAGTTTGAAAGGGAGAGGAAATTCCTAGTGAGCTGCACTAGTAGTCAGTGGCATCTGAGATGCTGAGAGGCAGGAGGTCTCAGGATACATGTGTGATGCCACTGTTGGTATCTTGTCAGGGGCAGAGACAAAGCAATGCCTTGTTTGAAGGTAGACAAGGAAGCCAAAGCTGCAAGGTGTGAGTACACGATTGTTTGCAGACCCTCTCTCACCTATATCAGTTGCCAGCTGCTTGCTGGCGTGAGGTGTAAGTACAGGGATTTGCAGAATGACATCACAGTAGGTTTGCATGGTGGCTCGTGCAAGGGATCCCAGCCAGTAATCTGCCATGTTGTCCAGTTCTGGGGTCTCCTCTCCTACAACAAATAAAGAGACACATTAACTAATATGAAAATACTGCAGTTTCATGGAAAGTTTTCCATTATTACTGTTTTATACAACAATTTTATTGCTTTTTATGTGTAACAGCAGATGTCTTTAGATGTATTTTATGTATCTCCGGACAGTGTAAATCCCATTAATTTCAATGTGAAACTTCTTCAGTGGCAATGCTCTGCATACCAGTCTTGCAATGAAAGTGTTAACTCTTTGAGTGCCAGAGGGGTCCGCAACCCTTTGAGTGCCAGAGGGGTACGCAACGGATTGCTTCGCAATGCGTCGCGTACCCCTCTGGCACTCAAAGGGTTAATATGCTGTTTTTGCTGTTTTGTTCCGTGCATTTTTATTCAATGTTACAAGCAAAGCATTTTCACATAGAAATTAGTAAATACGGCACAGTAGGAAACCTTTCCCAATCCAGCTGTTTTGAACTACAACTCACATCATACCCAATTAGTCATTAGCAGCAGAACTATAGTCTCCAAAGTTTGCCTAGCCCATATATATATACTACAAAATATGTGAATGCAGAGACACAGAAGTCATAGATAACACAAATCAGGGCAATGATGACTTTGGGGAATAGGTGAGAAGTAACTCCATTGAAAGAAATCTCTCAGGTTCTGATGTCTTTCTTTGAAGTCTACGTGTTATAGTGTCTGAAATCTCTCCAACTTGAAAAAGAGGCTCTGTAGAGTGCTTACAGGGACTAAAGGAAAGACTTTGGTCACCTTAGTATAGAAATTAACAAAATATATTAGCCCCCTGAGGACCAGTGGGTGTGTGAAACGTATTGCAAAGACCCCTCTTGTCATCAAGGGGTTAATGAAAACTTGTAATACCACCTCCTATTAAAAATACCTCCACTTACCTTCATCTGGGCATTAAATCCACTGTGAATCAATTTTTATTGATTTGGTTCCCCAAAATAAATCTTTAATCAGTACTGGATATTGTGTCCATGGAGGCAGCCATTACTTTTTTGCATGATTCATAGCCCCCAAGCTCCTCCCATTGAAGGATTCCTCTTTTTCTAAGACAGTGGGAGTAGTTTGATGTGGACACGATATTTAGTAACAATTAAATATTAATTCTGCGGACCCAGTCCACACAGAACTGATTCATAATGATCATTTAAATATTGAAAAACTATACTTTGTACCATATACTGAACCTCTGTTTTATTCAGCAGGATAAACCCATCCTGCTGAATAAAACATGGGTTCTCCCACTACTGAGTGATGGTTTGTTCAAAAGTTACTACAGCTCAAAGTTGAATTTTCTGGGTGCAGTACCACCATACCCCGAAATTCCACAGTGACACTGTTGGTACAGGATCCTGTGGAGATGAATGGTCAACTGACAGGTGCTGTGCATAGACTGCTGTAGTAACAACCCACCATAAAGTTTCAGCCCATGGAGAGCAGACAAAACATGCAACTTTGAGCTGCAATAACTTTTGAATAAAACATCTGTCAGTAGTGGCAGTCCCCTTGTTTACTCTGCAGGATAAAATCTGCATAATATATTTTTCCATATTAAAGTGTTAGTAATGTTCCATACATTTTTTATAGATTTGTAGAGGGTAAAAAAGAATCTCATTGCCACAAACCACATCTCTCAAACCATTATGGTTTGAGAGATATTCACAATCAAAGTCCCCCATTGCCTCCCCTTCTGCTGACGTCAGCGTCTAGCTGACAGCAGGAGATCCCAGTCCGGGGACCAGCCAGCAGCTCTGCAGCAGAGCCGATATCCCATTATTAGAAAATAATTACTTCATTGGAAAGGTCTACAAAATGTGCCTGGCTTGCAAGCACACTTTGTAGACCGTTCCCATGAAGTAGTTTTTTCTAATAATGGGATTTCTGCTCTGCTGAAGAGCCTCATCATGTCGGCGACATGGATCTCCTTCTGTCAGCTTTACAGCTGACATCAAGAGAAGGGGAGGGAAGGGGGAATTTTGATTTCCAGTATCTCTCAAACCATTGGTTTGAGAGATGGGGTTTGTGTCAATTAGATTCTTTTTTTACCCTCTACAAATCTATAAAAACATTTATAGGACATTACTAACACTTTGAATTTTACTATGCCTTTAAGATAAGTAAGAGTTTATTATTAGAAGGTGATAGTAAGTCTTTAAGCAGGAGACTGGTAGAGTAAGAGTGATACATTTATTGACTGAGTGACTCATTTTGACACACTGGGGTGTCTCCTTTGTTGTTTACACTGGACCTATTAGATTTAATCTGTTTTCTTAGGGTTTGTCCTGTCTCCCATACATATAGTCCTGTTTTAGGACATTTCACACACATGATGAGGTAGACAACATTAGATGAGGAAAGGTATCATTCTACCAGTTTCCTGCTTTTTCTAGGGTAAAGCGGTAACAACCTTTACCTATATGACTTTAAGCTTATTACCCAGTCAGAATGTTTAACCCCTTAACAATGTCCCTATCCGGGAGGTGGGCGGCCCTAGAGGACCCTGGCACTTTTTTCCCCTCAATGCATTCTGGGATGGCAAATTAGGTGCAGCATACTGTCATCCGAGAATTCCATGACATACCAGGATCGTCACTAGTCTTTAACATCCAGACCTGTGTGACAGACCTGGCATGTCATGTGTCTCTAAGCGGTTACATGGTATAGAAGTCAGTGAAGCCGTGGATTTACATAGATGGAAACATATCTCCAAAATGCATGAATCAACTTTTATGGCTCAGAGGCTCCTGGGATTTTTCCACCTTTAGTGTGTCTCCCCTACAGGTTTCACAGTTGAATATGTTTTTTCACGGACTGCACTTAAAAAAATTACTTAACAAAAGTGGGATGAATCAGAATTGTTACACTTTTGCTCTCATACACAAATCCCTGTGTGTTCCCCTTCACGCTGGGCCTGAATTATAACTGAAACAGAAAGCACAACCAGGAGAGCTCCAATAGTCAATATTCTGGTGAACATATGAATAGTATTTTGAAAGTGAAAATCACAGTTAAGATAAGATCACTTACTTGGGAAGTGAATGACTGGTAATAATGTTCCATCTACCGATCTTAAGGCTCATGGGGAATATTGTACCAGTCCTCCCCATTCGGACATCCCAGTCTGTTGTACAGCTTCTTGATAATAGGTAATTATGTTAAAATCAAAGTATTACAACTTCAATGCGTTTCATGGTCAATCCAACCACTTCGTCGGAGGCTATGGAATATTATCACTGGTCATTTGCTTTCCAAGTAAGTGATGATATCTTAACTGTGATTTTCACTTTGGAAATACTATTGATATATGCACCAGAATATTAAAGCTCTCCTGGTTGTGCCTTCTGTTTCTTTGAGTAAACCCTGTGAGGGAAGAGCTCGGTATAGAGGATTGAGTGGCTTGCTGGAAAGACCTGTGTGGAGGCTGGGATGCCCCAAAAACAAGCGAACATGTATCCGGCCAGATAAGTTAACCCTTTGAGTGCCAGGGAGGAGTCTAACGCATTGCAACACAATGTGTTGGATACCTCCCTGGCACTCAACAGATTAAACCCCTTAGTAAATATCATGAATAGAAATGTGTTTTTATTATGATTATTGTTTAAGAGCATAAAGTGTAATTTGCCTCTTAATAAGTACCAGTCAATATTTATGTCCTATTGCATTAGTCAGTGTATAAATAAAGTTAATTCATCCTCTGGGTTGTGCTAAGCACTGCAACACAGTTCTCTGGAACTCAAAGGATCAATGTATTTTAAACTCCTACACTGACCTAGGGTCACCAGGTAAGAGAGCTAAATAAAGGTATATATGGCAAGTGTTATATATATATATATATATATATAGGTTTTTTTTTTGTGAAAGTATTTTACCAGGAAGAATACACTGAGATTGTCTCTCATTTCCAAGTATGTCCTGTACGCATTTTATCTATGTCAGAGGTGAAAGGCTGAGCTGACCTTGCTGGGACTAGAGCCTGCGGCCTCACAGTCTGAGCACATTCTACAGCTAGTGCATTAACCAACTGAGCTATCTGTATGTGCCATTTGGGTCTGTATGTTTATTTGGTATAAGCTACAATAGAGGCTTTGGCAGCTGTAAGACAATAACAGAGTGAAAAGGTGCTTGTGTTGATTACCAATAAATCACCTGGCTATTCTTTGCCTGTTTACAATATCTTATAGAGTAGTGAGTCTCACCCTGGGTAAAATCATTTAGTTTGAAATTTGGAACCCTAACAATGAAACCTTTACAAGGGATAGTAAGCCTTTATTTTGACATTACATATTCTACACGTGTACAATATGTCAAGCCAAATAGCCTTCATAGAAAGGAAGACATTATTGGGAGGAATCTGGGGATCTACATTGCGCAAGTGATATTGAGTAATGAATAACAACTAATATAGAGGAATCAATATACATAGTATTGATTTATAGAGGCCATTTGGATTTTCTGCAAAAATTAAAGTATCTAGGAGTGCAGTGTATACATCTTCCTGGCCAGGGGTTACACTGTGCATTTTACCCATGTAAGTCTTTTTGAGATATTATACATATACATATATATTGCATAATTTTCAAGTTTTGCCTTGTTCCACTGGTCGTCACACAACCACAAGTATACACTCTGACACCCCTGCCTTAATCCACCGGTAATCACAGAGCCACACACAATGTCTGACACCACAAATTTGATCTGCTGGTAGTCACAGAACCACGCATACACAGTCTGACACCCCAGCCTTGTTCCACTGGTCGTCACACAACCACATGTACACAGTCTGACACCCCAGTTTTGTTCCGCTGGTAATCACAGAACCACACACAGTGTCTGACACCCCACCTTGATCCGCTGGTAGTCACAGAACCATACACTGTCTGACACCCCTGCCTTGTTCCACTGTCTACTGGCAGTCACAGAACCACACATTCCCAGTCTAACCCCCCAGAGTTGTTCCACTGTCTGCTGGTAGTCAAAAGACCACATGTACACTGCCCACCATTCCAGTCGTTTCATAGTCCACTGTTAGCCTCAGAACGGCAGATACCACACATACACAGTCTAACACCCCAGCTTTGTTTCACTGGTAATCACAAAACCACACCTGTCTGACACCCCAGCCTTGTTCCACTGGTCATCACAAAACCACACATACACAGCCTGACACCCCAGCTTTGTTACACTGGTAATCACAAAACCACACACACTGTCTGACACCCCAGCCTTGTTCCACTGGTAGTCACAGAAACACACATACACTGTCTGACACCCCAGCCTTGTTCCACTGTCTTCTGGCAGTCACAGAACCACATACTCAGATTAGACTCCTTATCATTGTTCCACTGTCCGCTGGTAGTCAAAGCACCACACATACACTTGCCCACCATTCTAGCCTTGTTCCACAGTCCACTGTTAGCCACAGAATGGCTGATACACTGTTTGACTTTCCAGCTTCATTCCAGAGAATCCTGGGGGTCCATGGAACACAATTTGAGAACGACTGCTATAGGGAGTTAGCTGTGCACTCACCTTGTTCAGGAGGATAGGGCAGTTTCCCAGCATGCAATGCTAGTTCCAAGGTGGAGTCTTCTGGGGTGACAAAAGGTTCCAGATGCAGAGGAAGGGACATGAGGTACTGACCAATCTAGAAGTACATCAATAACAGACTGAGTACACACAGTTACAGCTCCTGTTAGAATGGAAGTGGTGGGGACTCATTCTCACACTTACATTACTAATGTATTCGAGTGGAGTGAGGCTGAATGTTGGGAGGTCTTCTGTCAAGGTCTCTCCTGAATCTTCAAAACTCCAGCACTGTGAAAAGGATTGAGCAGAGCTGTGAAATGAGGTTTCAGCTTCAGCAGATCAATGGTAATTTTTAGCTCTCCCCTATAGTGCAAATGGTTTTCCCCAGAATTCCTCCACTTTTCTTTTGAACATACAGCCCAAGAGTGTGTGTGAACACACTCCCCCAGTCTTCTTCTCCTCTCAACTCTTCTCCCTCCTTCAACTTATTTTCCCTCTCACTCTTTCCTCCTTTCAGCCTTTCCCTCTCCTCCCTTTTTTCCTTGCCACAGTCTTCCCCTCTTTCTCCTCTAGTCTTTTTGATCCCCTCTCTAACCAGATCCCCCCTTTTTCCCTTCAGACCCTTCCTTGCTTACCAGGCAGTCTCCATCTCTCCCCCCTCCCCAATATTCCCTGCTACCCTCTTTCTCTCCCCAGTCCTTTATCCCTAAGTCATATCCCCCTCAATTCCTCCCAGTCTCTTACCCCTTTTCTCAATCTCCCTGCTGGCACAGACCCATATATCAGCACGCCAACAGTTCCTGTATGACTTAATGATACATAATGATCCAGGATACAATGTCATATCCCAAAGCTCTGCATTATCTAGTTGAGTGAGGACTGGTCGGAAGTGGTGACATTAGAGAGAGAGATTGAGGTCTGTGCAGGAGGAGGCACAGACCTCACCGGCCTATTGGGGGAGATCTTCCTCTCTCCCTTATGGCCCATGACCCCATGACCCACTGGGAAAGAGGAGGGACCCTTTTAAAATAGCGCATTCTAAACAGCGTGGCCACATTAAGCATGTCACCTTGATTTAAAGGGCGACATGAGAATCTTGCATAAAAGCGCGAGATTCTCATGTTGTGTTTTTAAACGGCGCTTCAACGCAACCCCGCAGCATCCATGTTATTGCCAGCATTAGCTCTTTGAGTGCCTCCAACCTCCAACCATCTGCACCTCCTACAATCTGCAAGTAGAACACAGCAATCGTGGATTACGTTACAAGACAACAGGAGAATACAGCAGGTCAAAAAAGAAATCCATATACTTTCTATAACAATGGAAATTAGAAAGAAGGAGAAGACTGGAGCTGAAGATTTGAAGAAACATTTGACTTCTATTTCCTCATTCCATTACTTCTAACTTATCTTTTGACCTACTATATTCTCCTGTTGTCTTATAATGTAATCCACGATTGCTGACTGTGTTCTGCTTGCAGATGGTAGGAGGTCGGAGGCACTCAAATGGTTAATGCGGGCAATAACATGGATGCTGTGGGGTTACGTTGAAGCTCCATTTATAGACGTGACACGATAATCTTGCTCTTATATGCAGAGCGAGATTCTCATGTCGCCCTTTAAATCAAGGCAACATGTTTAACGGGGCTTCTAGCTGCACACTGTTTAGAATGCACTATTTTAAAGTGTTAGTAATGTCACAGAAAAAATATTTATCATTTTGTAGTGCTTAAAAAGTTCAGTTATATGCAACAAATCCTATCTTTCAAACTGCTATGATTTGAGAGATATTCACATTGAAAGTTTGCCGTTTCCTGCTGTCAGCTGTAAAGCTGACAGAAGGAGATCTGTGTCGGCCGACACGAGGAGGCTCTTCAGCAGAGCTTCATTGTAATGGTCTACAAAGTGTGCTTTCAAATCAGGTACACTTTGTAGACCTTTCCAATTAAGTCAATCTTTTTAAATAACACAATTGTGGCTCTGCTGCAGAGCCGCCAGTTGGTCCCCGGACAGGATTCCCCTGCAGTCAGCACAGCGCTGACGTCAGGGAAAGGGGAGGGAGGGGGGAACTTTGAATAGGAATATCTCTCAAACCATAGCGGTTTGAGAGACAGGATTTGTTGCATATAGATGAACTTTTTAAGCGCTACAAAACGATAAAGATTTTTTTCTGGGACATTACTGTCCCTTTAAAAGTGAACAGAAAGAGAACACATAAAAATGCAGATGCAGTGGGCCCCCTACAACGCCAGGCCCAAGAGTAACTGCACCCCATGTAGTTATGCCACTGGCTAAAGAGACATCCAACACATTCCTGTATTGAAAACAATGAAGAATCCAAAAAGTTGATTTGTTAAAGGGACGGTAATCCTCTATTTGGACTTTAAATTATTATGAAGTTACATCATATTTAAAAACTAACTGCCTATACTACTTATTATCATCAGAGCAAGACAGTGATACAATATAACAATATCCCTGTAACACCAAGTGATCTGTATACTATCTCATTTACAATGTATCTTTGTTTTTACACTGTGTCGCTAGACCTGCTTTTATAGTCCCTGACAGAAAGCTCTCTAAAACAAATGCAGGGAATGCACTGTCAGACATAAAATGGAAAAGAAAATAGGCGACAATGAAAAAAAAAAAAAAAATAGAGCCAATTTAACTTTACATATCATGCACTTAAAGGAAATGTTAAAATAAATGATTACTATCCCTTTAATAATGAATGAATTTGTAGTAGCTGTATTAGTCCAGGTGCTTGACGTGAGGAAGAGAGTTGATATCTTGAAAGCCTGTCCAAAAATATAACCTATTCGTTCAAATGCAAAAAGGTATATCCAAATACCAAAGTACTCATATCTTTGTAACCATTTAACAAAAACAAAAGGACTGTTAAGAGATAGGAGAGTTTGGGCAAAACTTGCCTCCATCTTAGGAACCAGGAGAAGTTGCTGTTTTATCCGCAGAAAAACAGAATCGAATGCCAGCTGATGAGCCACCTGGTTTTGACGAGTGAGAGCAGAGCGTGGGACGGCAAGAAGGCTCGTGCTTACAGAGCCTTTCTCCTGCAACATAAAGACACAGCTGTTATGATCTTGATTTTCCTTCAACAGACCTGCAAACACTCACTGCCGGTGTCATAATTTATTAGAAAAGTGTTTAGCCTATCCTGAACTAAACAAATGATTAAAGCAGAACTTTCACCTCAATTAAATGAAATGCCTATAGGTTCTCTATAGGGTGTGTGTTTACAATCAGTTTTTTTTTGTTTGTTTTTTAAATCATTGTCTGTGTAGAGTTACTGTTGATCAAAACTTATCGTGTGCCGTCAGCTTGTAGCTCTGAGTGGTACAAGCTCTACCGAAGGGCTGATCAGTCCCTCCCTGATATACATATATCCAGCACACATTAATCCAGACGTATAGCTTTGACCTGGTGGGCTCTCTTCGGTATGCATGTCCAGGTCAGAGAGAGAAGAAATAAGAAAAAAAGGTGCGGCAGTATTTTCACCTCCCACTAATGCTCATGTAACAAGAGAGCAATGCCAATCAACAGCGACATCACCAACATGGCAGTGCCCATCCTTTATGCACTGCACAGCAGCTAAGGTTTTGTCTGGACATTTACAGTGAGTTTATAAGGATAATAAAGTACTTTTCTCTTATTGCTCACTGGAATAAATCAGTAGGTTTAGAAATAAATGTAGGTGAAAGTTCCATTTTAATATAATGGGTTCTAAGTAAAAAAAAAATGGAGTATTTATGGCAGGGGTGTCTGAGTTTTTTCAGTCGTGGGTCACATAATCAGAAAGCCATACGTGTGTGGGAGGCATTATTTTTATTTAACCCTTTGAGTGCCAGAGTGGTACAGAATGCATTCCGTACCACTCTGGCACTCAAAGGGTTAATTTTTTATTTATAACAATGGTAAATTTTAGCCTCTCAGCTATTCAGAAATATTATTTACTTATTTTCTGATCAAGTCAGTGACAATACTGATACATGATAGTTGGCACCGTGTTAGCCGTATAAATACAGGAGGCAAATATAGTTTTTGATACCTTTTATTGGCTAACTAAGCAGATTTAAATGCAAGCTTTCAAGACCTTAGGTCTCTTCCTCAGGCATGTTATACAGATAAATATGAAAACATCTCTCTTAAATACAAGTACACATTGCATTGTTTAGCATGGAAATCAGATAACAGAATGCAGTCCTTTACAATTGACTGATCAAAGATATCTGGATCTGGACTGCATTCTGTTATCTGATTTCCATGCTAAACAATGTGATGTGTACTTGTATTTAAGAGAGATGTTTTCATATTTATCTGTATAACATGCCTGAGGAAGAGACCTAAGGTCTTGAAAGCTTGCATTTAAATCTGCTTAGTTAGCCAATAAAAGGTATCAAAAACTATATTTGCCTCCAATACTGATACATAACAGACATCTATTCTTGAACAGCATGGAACTGGCAGGCACAGGATTAAGTCTTACTGGCCTACTAGTTCATGTGTGTTAGTTAATTAGGTATAAAAATAGTTGTTTAGTTTTTGGGTTTTTTTTAATCTCAGGTGGGCTGCAACTTGGTGTCAGATGGGCCACACCTGATTTAAGGTGTTTTGTCCCCTGTGGTGCAATTGGATTGCCCCAGAAATATTCCAGTTTTCTTTTGAATATGGGCCCATATTTATAAAAACAAACTTTAATTATTGTGGAGTAAACCAACTGCACCATAGGGTAAAATAAATTCCTCTTAATTTAAACTGGGATTTTAAAGGGTCAGTAATGCCCATATTTAACTTTATTTAATATTGTAGAGGTTACAAAATTAAAGTATTTGCAGAAAGTGCCATCTCTCAAACCCTTACGGTTTGAAAGAGATTCACAGCTAAAGTTTCCTTTTCCTGCTGTCAGCTTTACAGCTGACAGAAGGAGAATCGAGTTGGCCGACTTGAGGAGGCTCTTCAGCAGAGCTGAAATTCTGTTAGTTAAAAAGAACTACTTCAATGGAATGGTCTACAAAGTGTGCTTGCAAACCAGTCACATTTTGTAGACCGTTCCAATGAAGTAATTCTTTTTAAATACAGCGATTTCGGCTCTGCTGCAAAGCCGCCGGCTGGTCCCCAGACCGGGATCTCCTGCTGTCAGCAACATACCTCCCAACATTTCAAATTGCCAAAGAGGGACACTTGTATTTTTGGGGGTGTTGCTGAGGGCATGGTTGGTAGGCGGGGCACTACCGAGAATTTTTAGGCTATTTCATGACCTATTGACTCCTCCTCGTGTGACCTATTAAATGACTTATAACAAGACCAAAGTATTTTATTTACACATACTAATTTATAAACACATATACTGATGTTTAAACAAACATGAATGTGAGTTTTATTGCTGTGGGGCAATGTGATACACTTATATATACACCACACAGTCTGATCTCCTAAACACAGGGACACCAGGGTGATACACTTATATACACACCACACAGTCTGATCTCCTAAACACAGGGACACCAGGGTGATACATTTATATACACACCACACAGTCTGATCTCCTAAACACAGGGACACCAGGGTGATACACTTATATATACACCACACAGTCTGATCTCCTAAACACAGGGACACCAGGGTGATACACTTATATACACACTTCACCAGTCTGATCTCCTAAACACAGGGACACCAGGGTGGGAAAGAGGGACAGAGGGATTTGGACCTAAAAAATGGACTGTCCCTCCTAAAGAAGGACACTTGGGAGGTATGCAGCAAGAGCTCCGACATCAGGAGAAGGAGAGGGAAGGTGAACGTTAGCACCGAATATCTCTCAAACCATAAGGGCTTGAGAGATGGCACTTTCTCCAAATACTTTATTTTTGTAATGTCTAGATACAATATTAAATAAAGTTAAAGGAATAGTAATACAACATTTTAAAAAATCTTCATAATGTAGGTATTAAAAACTTAACTAAATGCCCAAACCTTTATAGTTTGAGAGATATTCACTGTCAAAGTTCTCTGTGCTATTTCATATTAACAGAATTGCACAATGAAGTGACTTTCCCTTTCTTTATCCCTTTAAGTGCCAGAGGGGCTGGCACTGAAAGGGTTATAGCAGTAAACAGAACTTACGGGTCTATAGCTTTTGTTGGAACAAATCCCACTGACCTCGACCACCAGTCAGACGATGGTAGCTGGAGTCAAGCAACAGTTGGACAGCCAAAAGTTGCCCACTCCTGCTTCACAGTAATAACCATACAAAATAAACAGTAGTATGATCACATGTATCTTACATGACATTCTCTGTACATGCTCTTCTCCAAGACAAGCTAAAAATCATATTGCGATGATGTAAATGCAGAAGAGCCATGCCGCCTGTGAAAGGTGCTTACTTTAGAATGCTGCATAAATAACCTAGTTCACCTTGATACATAACAAGTGTATTTTTAAAATCTGCTTTAAAGGTGATACTTTCCCTTTAAAACCGAGACTGCTATTTCATAAACAGTAACCCTGTCCAACAGTTGTAGATTCTTTATTGCACGTAAGTGATGAGTGAATAGTAATAGTATAATATGCTTCAATCATACATTTTTTTTTTTTTTTTTGCATTACAATTAGCCTAATCTTATACATGCAATAATAGTATAAGCACAATGGCATAAACTGTGCCTCAAGGTACCAGTGCTGAGTGACATGCCCTCCCTGAACTGTGGACGAGGAGTCAAGGACACAGTGAAAGCATGGCATGAAGGTAAACTGCGGGCAAGGTGCCAGGCAGTTATCAGTTGGGTAGGGCTTGTCGCAGTGCTATGGGTGAGTGCCACTGCTGTGACTTGGCTATGAACAGGACGCTCTGTTCTTAAGTCTGGGCGCCTGCTGGCAAGGACCACAGACAAGATTGTGCACCTGTGTCTGTGTATTCATGGCGTGCTGTGTACACAACTAGGTGAGTGTGGGGAAAATAATTATAGCTGATCATATCCAGTAAGTAAGAACAATAAAATGTTGCAAATGTTTAAGCACTTTCCAGTGATGCCAACTCCATTCCAACTTTGGGATGAAAGGTATTCAAAGTATTACCAACTTTTAAAGGAACCTCACATTTCACCTCCTAACCTTTTAACCCTTTAAGGACCGGGAAAATCTGAGGTGGTTTTCACTTAAGGACCGGGGCAATTCTGACCTTTTTAACTAGGTCTTTGTTCAACAGTGTTTTCCCTCTAAGTCTTTTATTCCACTCCCATAAATTATATACTGTTTTTTTTAAGCACAAATAGGGCTTTCTTTTGATACCCCACTTATATGGATAACCCACCATTTACTTTATTAAAATAAAAAAAATAAAAAAAGGGGTAAAAAAAATAAATTAAAAAACGCCCACCATTTTTGTGTTTTCTCTTGGGATCAATTTTTATGAAGACTTCATGAAAGGTATGACTTGTCAGTCATACCTACAAAATGCGCAGTTTAAAGTGGCCACTGTCCCCCCTGGGTGAAAATCCCCATGTCCCTTTTTCCCAATCTGTTTTCCCACTTTTTTTTATCTATGACATTTAGTGGTGTGTATAAGTGTATTACATGGCTCCACAACAATCACACTCCTAGTTTTGTTTATTGAGATGGGTTTTTTTTCTTTTTAATTTTTTTTGTTTAAAAAAACAAAACAAAACAAAACAAAAAAAAAAAAAACACACACAACTGTATCATTGCAGGTCAGAAATTGACCTGCATTTAGCCAGCCTCCAGCACCAGCAGTGAAGGGGTTAATACCCCCAGCTGCTGTTTTTTTATTTTTCCACTAGGTGTCTCCTCTCTGCTTCTCTCTCCCTTGCTTTGAAAGTAAGGGAGACGGAGGCAGAAGAGAGACATAGAGGGAGTATGCTTTGCGTACGGCCTCTGTCACTCAGAATGCTGGTATATGTGATCGCTGCTACGGCGATCACATGACCCGGCACAAGCAAGAAGGTCTGAGACTGAACACCCCGGTCTCGGAGCATTCAGTCTCAGCCTGGAATTACTGATAGCAGCATACACACTGCTATCATTTAAGCCATGACGGTCCAGGGCCGTCATGGGTCTTTAAGGGGTTAAAGTATTAAATCATAATAAATAACAACATTCTATTTAACAGAAATGCAAAATTTATTTATTGTTCATTTAAAAAAAAAAAGTATTACGTTTAACCTTTTGAGTGCCAGCAGAGTGCCCAAAGCATTGATTTGCAATGCGTTGCGCTACTGTCTGGCACTCCAAGGGTTAATGCTTTGTATAAAAATTCTGCTTTAGAACCATATGCAGGAAGCTAAAGAGTAACAATGCTGGAACAAATAAATTCTGGGGTTATCCAACTGCAGCATGAGGGGAAATAAAATGCCCAGTGAGTTCAGTATTAAAGGGATAGTAATGTTTCACAAAGAGAGGGACAATCTTCAGTGATCATAAGGAAAAGCCTGAAAAACTTGTCAAGGGGGTCAGGGTTTTCTTTATGCGCACAGTAAGAAGACTGTTGCTTGCTGTGAGCTTTCTGGTCAAGAGACCAGATTCCACATCTAGGGGCGGGGCTTACACTAGGTAAAAGGGGCGGGAGGGGGATACTTTATCATTCAATTACTCCTGAACTACAACTCTGACAGTATTGAAATAATGCTCTTCATGGACAAATACTATAAAGATTAATTGGACCTGCATTTAATATGAAACATTACTATTCCTTTAACCTCATTAATGTTAGAAAGGTCTCTAATGCAATGCTTTGCAATCCATAGAGACCTTAGAGACCTCGCTTTCATTCAAGGGGTTAAAAGCCTCATTTAAATAAATGTCATTCTTTTATTTGCCGCCTATGGTATGGTTGGTTTGTCCCAAAATTACTCCAGTTCTTCTTAGTACATCAGCCTCCATGTTTAGACTCTACCCTTTACAGATATCATGTCACTATAAGGTAAACACAACACAGCTATAGCTGGGAGATGCAGGACGTAAATGATTCTTTGGCGTAGTGATATAGTTAATTACCTTAAGCATGTACAAGGTCTCCATCAGAGTTGCAAATTCTTCTGGGTCCCCCTTCTGGAGGTAGTTATACTCCTGCCAAGGATTTCTACAACTCTTTCGGTCAGAGGAACTTGACTCCTGGATGCTTGTCAGGCTGCGGGGACTGTATGAGTCAGATAGGTGCTTGCCGGCCGTGGACAGAATCCTGACACAAGTTGAACATGAGACATGAAGGAGACATGTTAAGAGAAGGAGCTAATTAAAATGTATCAGTAATTAGTAAAAGGTTAATGACCACCTTTATTCAAGAGCAAATCAGTTAAAGGGGCAGCGTCTTTATGGATAAAACCGAGATACTTATAAGTAGCACGTAAAGAGAGGAAAATAAAACCAATCCAGGTTTTTAATTTGACGACACATCCTTTTGTCAGAAATTAAAAATAGTTAGCCAGCATCTTGTATTTGTTTGGCAACAGAGCAAAGTCACCGCTTTGAATTCCAACTCCTCTGGTGATGTCAGCTGAACAAATCTCACCTCACCCTCTTACATCACGCAGCTCATTTACATTTCCTTCAATGGTCTTAAAGAGATAGTTATAATTTATTATTACTATCCCTTATATTGTAGGTATTTGCAAAATACGTTAATAGCCTACAGGGTTATCTCTCAAACCTTTATGGTTTGAGAGATGACGGAAGGCAAAGTTCCCCCGTCCCTCCCCCTTCCCTGAAGTCAGCGTTGTGCCGACTTTCATCAGGCGGCTCTGCAACTGAGCCGCAATCACGTTAGTGACAAAGAATTATTTCACTGAAACGGTCTTCTACATGTGCTTGGTTTGCAAGCACTTGTAGAAGACCGTTTCAGTGAAATAATTCTATTTCACTAACAGGATCTCAGCTCAGGTGCAGAGCCGCAAGCCTGTCGTACGACAGACTTCCTCTGCAGGCAGCACAATGCTGACTTCAGGGAAGGGGGGGGGGGGACTTTGATTTCGGTTATCTCTCAAACCATAAAGGTTTGAGAGATGAACCTGGGGGCTATTAACTTATTTTGCAAATACCTACAATATGAGGGCTAGTAATAATACAGTATTACTATCCCTTTAACTTTGAGGCTATCATGGGGAGGTTTAGTAGAAGGAAGGAGACTGAACGATAGGAGAACATCTGCACTTTGAGGACCCAGAGAAATTCAGAGAAGGGTGAAAATATAAAAAATAACTGCATGTTTTAGATTTGCGAGAACACTTACACGCATCAAGCATAAGGTTCTCAAAGCTGTGTTTGCTAACCCTTTGAGTGCCAGAGGGGTATGCAAACAATGTGTTGCATACCCCTCTGGCACTCAAAGGGTTAAGATCAGGGAGGTGTGGAACACATTGCAAAGCAAAAAAAAAAAAAAGAAGCACTGCCCCTTTAAAATGTTGTACAAAGTATTGCGAAGCAATATGGAGGGCTGTTATCAGAGACATAGGTTGTCCACAGGTAGCAGTAGCAACAGATCAACCCTAAAATGGCAGGTCAGGGATGAACTGCAACCAAAAAATGCAATTGTTAGCTGTAATAACTTTTGAATTAAAGGGATAGTAATGTATCACAAAAAAAGCAGCTCTGATTAATCTTCATAGTATTGGGGTCATGGAGAGTGTTATTTCAATATTGGTCGAGTTGTAGTTTAAGAGAAATCGAATGATAAAGTGTCCCCCTAACGCCCCTTTTACTGATGTAACACTGCTCACCTCAGAGCAGCAAGACTGTTCAGATGGATCACAGAGAGGGACAATCTTCAGTGAGCATAAGGATAAGCCTGAAAAACCTGTCAAGAGGGGCAGGGTTTTTCATATGCTCAAAGTAAGAAAATTGTCCCTTTCCGTGAGCTGCCTGGTCCCAGGACCAGATTCCACATCTGAGGGGAGGTGGCTTATACTAGGTAAAATGGGAGGGGGATATTTTATCAGTCAATTACTCTTGAAATACAAATCTGACAGTATTGAAATAACACACTCCATGGCCCAAATACTATGAAGATTAATTGGAGCTTCTGTTTTTGTGAAACATTACTATACCTTTAAGTACTCCCAGCAGTGAACAACCCTTGCAAAACCCAAAAGGAAAACTCTACAAAATACACATTTTTTGCAGTATAAGATACTTTCCCTTTCCTAAAAAAATGCTTTATGCAGCACATTCCACATGATTAAAATCAAATCTAGTTTTAGTAAACCCTGGCTGTGATATCACGTGAGTCACATCGGACGCGATGACGTTTGACCCATTTTCACACTACTTTTTCTTTTTATTTGCCTTCGTTTTTTAACGACCCTATCATTTATTCCTCAGAACAAATAACAATTCAGTGAATCATTACAAATGCCATTTAAATGAATCACATATTAAGAACGCTATCAGATCAGTGTCGGCTGTAGTAGTGGTTAGTTTATCTTTTTTGTATTTCTTTGGTGTTTAACTTTATACTTGGGGAACCATCACTTAAGCCAAATAAAATTTCTTTTTCTGTTAAATTTACTGTGAATATATTTTTGTACCCATATAATGTACATCTCAGTATAGACAACAAACTTAAACCTCTTGGATGCTAGGGAGATCTCCAGCACATTACATCTCAGTGTTCTGGAAACCCCTCCAGCAACCAAGGGGTTAAAAATGTTCAGCTTACCTGCTTGCTAGCTGTTGCTCAAAGTCTCCACACTGGCGTAACAGCTCCCCGCAGGTGGCGATTAGCCTGCAAAACAGAGCAAATAAGAAGGTGAGCAGAGTGCCCCTAGTGGAGAGAGACAACGTTACAAGTCAATCTTTTCAATTTCTTGGAGACTAAATTGCCTAGTAAGTGGTTCTCAAGCTTTTTTTTGCTCAAGGCACACCTAACACGCAGTCTGGGATTTTAGGGACACCCCTATCATTTTATTTCATTTGTCAAGGGTGTATTGAAGGTTACAAATACATAAATATAGGTTGTTGTTTGACCTAAAATAAATATATTGTGCATAGTAATATCCATAAATATACAGCTGGAAATCTAAATTCACATTTTTGTCAAAGCATTGCAGACACAATGGGGCACCCTAGGTGGATGTCCGTGGCACACCAAAGTGCCACGGCACCCTAGTTGAGAAACACTGGCCTAGGTCAAGGCTGGGAAACCCGAGGCCCTCCAGGTGTTGAGGACAAAAATACCAGTTATACCCTGGCAGCAGCTGGATGCGAACACACAAGTCTGAGTATGCAAATTAAATCAACTTGCTACAGTCAGATAACATATTGACAGTACAGATTTTTAGTGCTTCACCAGCATTTTTAAATGCAAAACTATCATGTTTATCTATGTATCAGAGAAAGCTTTTCTTGCAGCCATTCTATTGTCTGTCTTAAAGGGATAGTAATGTTCCATAATAAAAGCAGCTCCAATTTCTCATCATAGTATTTGGACTTTGGAGAGTGTTATTTCAATTCTGTCAGAGCTGTAGTTCAAGAGTAATTCAATGACAAAGTATCCCCCTCCCGCCCCTTTTACTGATGTAACACTGCTCAGCCAGAGCAGAAGGGAGGTGCCAGATAGATTTCAGAGAGGGACAATCTTCAATTAAGATAAGGGAAAAACCTGAAAAACTTGTCAAGGGGGGCAGGGCTTTCATTGTTCTCATAGGAAGAAGATTGTCCCCTGCTGTTATCTGTCTGGTCTATGGACTGCATTCCACATCTGAGAAGAGATGGCTTACACCAGGTAAAAGGGGCGGGAGGGGAAACTTTGCTTGTGAATATCTCTCAAACCATAAAGGTTTGAGATATAAGACTTATATCATTCTTCATGTTTTTTAATGCCTACAAAATAAAATAAAGATAAAACAAAGTATTACTATCCTTTTAAAGACAGAAATAACTTTCTCTTCTGACTCAAAAAAAAGGAGGTCACTATATTTTTTACATCTGATATGAAGGTCGAGACTCGTTGATTTGGGCCTTCATACCTGGAAACTGCCCTAGAATTCCACAGAAACTACCTGGTTTGGGATGTTGTCTAATTTTGTCTCAAATTTTAAACTTGAACTTTAACCTCATACACTATGCGGACAATCCTCTGGAGTGGAACTCACATGAGACATAGGTATAATGACAAAAGTGGAGCATTTCTAGGGAAAACCAACTGTACCATATGGAATTAATAAACATTGCAACTGATTTAAACATGATTTGTAACTGCTTGAATACTAGAGATGTCCAATGCATTTTGATATAATTTGTTTGCCCCAGAATTTCTACACTTTTATCTTTGTGTGTATGGCTCACGGTTCTTGAAATTATAGGCATGATTTTTTTTTTTTAAATATAAAAACAGAAGGGGGCAATACAGCTTTAAGAACCTTAACTGTTTATTGCTGTATTGAGGGGGGTTTTGTCTGCCTTCTTTTGGATCAACAGGAGTAAACAGGAATAGGGAAAGGGTTGAACTTGATGGACGCAAGTCTTTTTTCAACCTAAACTACTATGTAACTATGTAACTGCAAAAGAAAATATGTCCAATTCTCATCACGAGGTACAAATAAGATTCCCACTTATATAAATGGTGTTTTTAATCCCTTGAATGCTAGAGAGCCCTCTCTAGCATTCAAAGTATTCAAAGTATCATTCAGAGCATCAGACAATTAGAGAATTGTTATTTCTCCTCTATGACGTGCTTGGATCCAGAATCACTTCTCTTTGTGTGTGTGGATACGACATTAGGTGCAGAATTACCCAATGTTCTATGAAAAACCCCACATTAAACAAGAATATTGCATGCATCATACAGTGGCATGGCCTTGCCTATAGCATATAAGCATGCACTGGTCAGTGCCAAAGTAGCCTAGTTTCTCAGTCTGTGGTACTTGTACTCCTGGAGGTATGTGACACAAGCAGGGGGACGTGCCACTTATGATCTGTGTCCACTATAAAAGTGCTGGCATTGTACCTAAAATGATCATTCAAGCAGTGACAGAAGCTGTGAAAAGTGAGTGTCCAACATTCAATGTGCCTGGAGTCTCAAAACTTGAATGTCTGAAGGGCTGAATGGGTGTTTGTGTCTGTGTGAGAGAGAAAGTGCATGTGTACAAGACTCTGTCAGTGCAAGAATGTGTGTATATGTATTAATACCAGTGTCTGTCTGCCCTTATTCCAGTAATATAATGAGGTTAAATATATATCAGCTGAGTGTTGGAATTGTAGGGGCACTTATCAATCAGAAGGTTGAGAATCACTGCTCTATAGGATGTGAGTAATATTCATTTGAAACCTGTGCACTTAGAGGTGGCCTGAGCCTCTCTTGTCCTAATATTTGTTTACCTAGTCAGTCACACTGGGAAAGAAATGATCAGCTGGTGACAGAGCGACTCCACTTAATTTTACTTAAGGCCATTGGATTTGAGGTAAAAACTGCATAGGGTAGAGTGAGCCTCTCTGTAACTTGTTTTAAATGATTTTTACTTTTTTTTTTTTTTTAATATAATTACATGAGGTATCGTGGTGTAAATTAATTCTGGCCTGTTATGTAAGTGAAGTTACTGAGGCCCATGTACTAAGTATAGTCATACTATTCTGTTAAAACCAACTACACCAACGAGAATAAGTAAAAATTGCCATTAATGGGATTTTAACCCCTAAAATGCTAGAGAGGTATTTTGCAATGCATTAGGGACCGCTCAAGCATTCTTCACATCCCATACAGACTTCAGAGGTGTATGGGATGAGACTGTCCATATGACATACACGGTGCGTTTTGTGTGCATGTTAGTGCACATAAACAGAGGGCTTTAACTCTGTGCATGGATCGGGTATTAGCACCAAACATCCACACTGCACAATAACAACTAAACTACCAAGATTTCCGTTTAACCCTATGAGTGCTTGACAACAGTGCAATGCTTTGCAAACAAATGTGTCACACACTCCCTCTGGCACAGGGTTAATAGTAGAGACACACACACACAACAGACATGCGTACACACGCGAAAGCACACGCGCACACACAGAAAAGCAAACAGATGCAGTGATATACATAAAGAGTGAGACAGACACACACACACACACACACACACACACACACACACACACACACACACACACACACACACACACACACACACACACACACACACTACATACATGTAATGCAGAACATGAAGACACAGAGTGTGATACACACACATGTAACATTCACAGTGAGACACACGCAGGCACAAACATACACGCAGAGTGAGACACAGACACACACAGTGATGCACACACACAAGTGAACCATAAGGGGGTGTCTTATGAGGGGAGGGGGATTGGTGGATGTAGCAGATTTTAAGTAAAATAATTAAATGAAGGTAGAGGAAATAAAATTGAACAGGCTGTTATTTGTCAAAAATCACCCCCCCTCAATCATCTTCAGGACTGGTAGTATTACTGCTGCCACTGGGTGTGTTTTTCTCCTGATATAAGAAAGAAAGGGTTAACACCTGTGGAACTTGTTAAATGGCAACAGAATCATTTAAACGTTTTTGTTACCACAGTTGCTGCCCCTTCCTTTCTTGTCTGTTCATGATCTAATTGTACACTTAGGCAAAATTAACTAGTCTCAGAGAGAGAACACCCACGCTTCCACCTTTCCCCTTGTTTGCACAGACCCGGCTTTGGCTGTGGGATTTTGAATTGGTTTTATTTTTGTGTGTGTGAATGAAGTTATTTTTAAATGGGTATCTTAGTAAAGTGAAATGGTCAATATTTGTAGTTCACTTCTGCATCTTCCATCATCTCTTGTTATTGTGTTAAGGTGTTGTAGCGTGAGAGCGATATTATAAATATCACATGGCTATGTGTTATGTATGTGTGTTGGAGTGCAAGTGTTAATCGGTACCAACTATCCTAATCGTATTTGTGTCTGAACATTATTCGCCAATGACATTAAAAACCTGCATCTTCCTTGAGTGATGTTATTGTATGTTTGATGGGCCATCAATTCTATAATGACACAGTGTGCAGAAGACGGTGCATGTAATGTGACAGAATATAAGTGCCGAGGTGTGTTTTTTTGTTAGCTTTTGTGATTGATGTGAAAGTTGCGCATGTCCATGTGACTGCAGATGTAATGGAGTGTAATGAGTTGTACATAATGATTCAGTTGTTACAGGCACATTTTTGGGGGTGTATAAATGATTTGATTTGTTGAAGATTGAGGCTTGAATATTTTTTTTTATGGAGGGAGGGTACAACATACTGGAAGAGAAAATGACAGTAGATGGAGTTTGTAACTGAGACAATGGCATGGCTGAGACAAAGTCATGCTGGTTTACACTTCATGCACTGAGCACCACAATGGAAGGCCCGCTCTTGATGATATTCACCTGACCGAGTTCTGAAAGGCCGTCCAGTCTTCCAGGAATAAGGAATCAGCAGGTATGCTGTCCAGCTTGCACTTCTTCCTTATTGACTGGAGTGTGTTTGTAAAGTCTGAAACGTACCTAAGAAAGAAAAGAATAATTAGCGAAAGGCATTGGTGTGGAACAGGGACGCAGCTGATTTTACACACACCTGTGTATGAAGTGTTACCCAGCTGCCCAAAACTTCCCGGCAGTGAGCAGTAAGCAAGCAAAGCTGGGCTCTGCCTTTGTTTGAGAAGAAATTCATACCAGGAAATGCTAATGATCGCCACAAAAGAAACTATGACCTGATAATCACAGCTGAATTACTTTGGCCCTTGGCCCACGCAGCGTAAGTGCCAAATATTAAACTATCCAGAATACTGTTCGGGCACATAAAGTGGCAGCAGTGAGCAGAGTGGTCAGGGGTTTGAGTATTAAATGGGAAGATTAAAGGCATAGTAATACTTAAAATGTAAAAAAATATATGTTGTAGGGTTTATCCCCCTGCGTAAAACAAGAGTGCTCCCACTGCTGAAAGGTGTTTTATTCAAAAGTTATTACAGCTCAAAGTTGAATTGTTTAGGTGCAATATCACAGTGGCCTGAAAATGTACAGTGGTGCTGTTGCTACACCATCCTATGGAGATTTATGGTCCCCGGACCAGAGCTGACCATAGGATGGTGTAGCAACAGCGCCACTGTACAATTTCAGGCCACTGTGATATTGCACCTAAAAAATTTCAACTTTGAGCTGTAATAACTTTTGAATAAAACACCTTCCAGCAGTGGGAGTACTCTTGTTTTACTCAGAGGGATAAACACTTACATTTTAAGTATTACTATCCCTTTAAAGAATTATATTTTAATGACACAGGTCATTTTTTTAGAATTGCGTGAGGCTTCAATCATGAAGCAATTAAGGATTTCATTCATTTTGTATTTCAAATTCATATATCAAGATTGTTCAATATACTTTATGGACAGTAAAATATTGTGTAATCCTATATAATAATTCGCTAAATCGTGTGTAACGCCACGTCATGCGCAGTAGACACTGCTGCGCGTGCTGCAGTCACGCGCAGTAGAGACTGCCCTCGCCGCAGCTAATACAGAGCGGGGCGCTCCGAAGGAGTGTCCCGCTCTGTATCAGTCGTGGCGCGGGCAGTCTCTACTGAACATGACTGCACCACGACCGGGTGGCAGTGGCACTGTAGCTCATGTAACGGGCTCTTCAACTAGTATACAATAAAAGGACTCTAAAGTAATGCATTTGAGATACACAAATACAGTTACACAGAAACCCCAGTTTAGGTTCTGGCTAATTTATTTTATTTATTTATTTATATTGTTTTCATAAGACAAAACAGTAACTTACAAATATACAAAAATCCTATATAATAATTCGCTAAAACGTGTGTAATGCCGCAGTCGTGTGCAGTAGAGACTGCTGCGTGTGCTGCAGTCCTGCGCAGTAGAGACTGCCCGCTCCGCGGCTGATACAGCGCTCAGCTCTGTATCAGCCGTGGCGCGGGCAGTCTCTACTGCGCAGGACTGCCCCGTGACTGACTGGCAGTGACACTGCGGCCCGTGTAACGGGCTCTTCAACCAGTATATCATATTATACATATATGTGAGACATCCTACATTAGCTGATGGGGGGGGGGGCAAACACAATATAATTTGGTCACAAAATGCTCTATTCTAGTTCCGAAGGAAGGGAACAAACAAGGTACCTCTATAACCATAATACCAATTCTTGACAAAAATGTAACACCTGGTGCTTATTTAAATCTCAATTAGCTTGATCTGCCTGTATCCAAAAGCCCCACCTCTTGTCAAAATTAACATAATTACCAACTTGAAACGCTACACCCCTCTCCATTCTATACTGATACCAAACCTGATTACTAATTTGAACCCAAGATGAACTTCTTGTTTAAACCACAATCTCGATAAAAATGTTTTAGTTGCTAACAATATTTGTATTATTTTGCACCTTTTATAGAAGGGCAAATTGTATAGCTCGAAATGGAACAATGCAAGTCCGAATGATACACAAATCTCTTCTCTAATAATTCTGGTCAATTCCCACATTAAAGGAGCAGTAAACTTTTTTTTATGAAAACACATTTTATGGAGCTTTTCCTGCTGAATAAAAAACAAGGTCACTCCCATCGCTGTCAGATGTTTTATTCAAAATGTATAGCAGTTCAAATAATCAGGAAGTGAATTTACTGTGTTTACTTCCTGATAGTTCTGACAGGAAGTGACAGGCAGTTTCTATCACATTCTATGGAGAACTGTATGTCTCTGACTTTTCTGACTTTCCTCTCCATTAAAATCTAACAGGAAATCTAACTGGAATTTGACCACTAGAGGGCACTGGTAATGTAAAAAAACATGGATTTAAACTGTAATAACTCTGGAAATATAAATCTCTCGGCAGTGGGAGTACCCTTAATTTTCTCAATAGGAAAATCCCTACAATATATATATTTTCATAAAAAAAGTTTACTGCTCCTTTAAGTTAATTCTAGGACAATCCGCCCATATATGTTTAGATGTACCATCCTGTAAATTACATCTCCAACTAGACTAGATATCTCAGGGTTAATCCTGTTCATAATCTTCAGTATTAGATGCCATTGCTGAATAATTTTATAGTGTAATTCTATAATGTTTAAACAATGTTGACCTCCTAACTTCTTTCAAACATTTATACCATTGCTCTATATTAATACACCACACTTTAGGTTTAATTTCCTTCTTTTTAAAACTAACCACAGTAATTATCTTATCTTTAGAACCATTATCAAAAAGCTTATTAATATCTTTGTATAACGAGTTCATCTTCCCATCTAATACATGATGCCTTAAATAATCCTTTACTCTAAGATAAGTGAAAGTCTCATTAGCTGGAAGGTGAAGTTCTATCTGAAACTGTGAGAATGGCTTAATCTTATCTCCTTACATTATTTCACCATTTCTGAGAGAGACATTCGCTAACCAATTTTTCAGGCCAAGATTTGCCACATTTCTCTCCAAAACCGCAACTGGGGAGCAAGCCAAAATTGTATCAGTCGATTGATTTTCTTTTTAAATCTAACCCAACTCTTCAGTAACCCCTTAAAGGGATAGTAAACCTTGAAAATAAGTTTATTTTATATTGTAGCCCTTAAAAAAACATGAAAAATTATGCAAGTCTTATCTCCCAAACCTTTATGGTTTGGGAGATATTCAGAAGTAAAATAAAGTAAAGTTCCATTTTCCTGGCTGTTTCAGCCAAGTCTGCCATCTAGTGGACAGATTTGGAATTCGGTCCACAGATCAACCAGCAGCTCTTTAGCAGTGCCGAGATCACGATCTTTAAAAAGAACTACTTAATAACGGTGTACAAAGTGTGCCTGGCATGCAAGCACACTTTGTAGACCATTCCAATTAAGAAATTCTTTTTAAAAATCGTGATCTTGGTACTTCTGGAGAGCCGCAGCCGGTCCCGGGACTGGATTCCAAATCTGAGAGCTAGAACGGTGACGTCACTCAGGGGGAAACTTTGCTTCTGAATATCTCCCAAACCATAAAGGTTTGGGAGGCAAGACATATAATTTGTCATGTTTTTTTAGGGCTACAATATAAAATAAACTTATTTTCAAGGTTTACTATCCCTTTAAGGACCGGTGACATGTCAAGACTGTCACTGGTTTCCTTGCCTAAAAGATTGGGTATGATCCTGGCACGTCACATATTTTGTGCTTACGGACCCCCATTTGGCGCACCAGTACACATCATCAGTCACGTGCCAGCAAGCCGAACGTCAACTATGAGGTCCTTAACCACAATTCACCCCTAGGATCCCTGGTCCTTAAGGGGTTAAAACTCGAATCTGTTGAATATCTATGGTCTCCAGTAAGTCTCTATAAACCCTGTGGCTGATCCAGAACAAGAGTGACATATCCTTTATCTGCAAAATATCTGATTGAATCATTTACTAGGGTTCCTTTAAAGATAATCTTTCTTGCCACTTCAAAATGTAGAACATATTGCTATATAATAATTCGCTAAAAGGATGTTTGTCAGAAGCTGTCATGCGCAGTAGAGACTGCCCGAACACGCCGAGTTAACAGCTGCGGTGCGTTCGGGCAGTCAGTACTGCATATGACTGCAGCACGGCCAACAGAATCCGGCCAGCAGTCGAGGTTGCTGGGTGGCGCTGTGGCCCGTGTATGCGGGCTTTTCAACTAGTTTTATTATATTTGGGATGCAAACCTGCCTTTTCTAGCATTACTCATAATTTGTGCTTTAGAAATTCTAGGCTTCTTGTGTCCCCAAATATATAACATAAATATCTTCTGAACGAATCTGAGTTTATCCACTGAAATATCCAAAGGAACCAATCTAAACAAATAAATCCATTTTGGCAACATATAGGATTTGATCACAATGACTCTACCCAGCGAAGAGATTTCAATATTTTTCCAATCTCTAAGTAATTTCTCTTTGGTTACCTTCAGTTACAGGACAAAATTCTTAGCCATTGGATCACCAACTTGTAGAGTAATATGTACACCAAGATAGGTGTACCAGATTTTTTAACGAATTAACCAGATCCATCATAGTTAATATTTCATCATCTGCACACAAACTAATTGTATACTCCCTAATACCTATTTGAACACATCAGATACATCTATTTTCTCTTATTCTAGCCACCAGAAGTTCTAAGGTCATTATATAGAGAAGTGGAGCAAGTGGGCAACCCTGCTTAGTACCTGTTCTAATTTTAAACCAGTCCGCAACAATACCTGGACCCCCCTTTCTTGCAACAGGATCAGAATGAAGTCTCATTACAGCTGATTTAATGGGTCCAGCAAAAACAAACTTGTCTAGTCTGACTTTTAAATCCCGTTATATGTCAAAAGCCTTTCTGGCATCTAAAGACAGAGCCAAGAGGGGAAACTTCAGTTTCCCAGCATAATCCAGAATACCAAAAAGCCTGCGCGTACTGTTATTCGCAGTCCGATCCTGAACAATACCAATTTGATCCTGATGGATCAATTCTGGAATAATACTCTTAATTTGATCTGCAATAACAGCTGAATACATTTTAATATCAGCATTTATCAGTGAAAGAGGCCTATAATTAGCTACGTAGTACTGTCCTTTCCTGTTTTCAATATAGGAGAAATTGTAGCTTGGAAAAGTTCATGTGGAAGATGTCCCAGTTCCATAAACTCATGAAATATATCTACCAACTGGTTCGTCAGATCTTCTCTAAACTTGTTATTAAAAAAAAATGTGTAAACCCATCAGGTCCCGGAGCCTTATGGACCTTAAGACAATCTATTGCCTCTAAAATTTATGACCTATTGAATGGGGAGTTTAAAGTTTTTAACTGCTCAAGTCATAATGAGGGTAAATCCACTCTACTCAAATACTGAGTTGTATCATCAATCGATGATCCTCAAGGGAGATTATATAAGTTAGAATAAAAATCATTAAAGGCATGGCCTATGGCCTTTGGACTCAGGTAAACTTGACCATCAACAACTATTTTCTGAATTCTTAATTTACCCCTTCTCTCTTTTAATTTATTAGTCAGCATTTTATCTGCCCTGTTAGCTTTGTAGTACCATTTCTGGTTCAACTTTAAAAGGGCATAATTAGCTATAGCTATAGCTATTAGCAATATATTTATTTTTTCTGTTATGTCTGCTTTCTTAGCTGTATTCGCATTAGAGGGCAAGATTGTATTGTCCCTGTTCAAACAAAATAATTCAACAAAAAGTTGACTGAAAGTCAATCCCTACATTTTTTTTTTAATTCAGATCCAAGTTTTATAAGGTAACCCCTTATAACAATTGTATGGTTAGTTTATTTTCGTAGTCCCACTCCTGCTGAGAAAAACAAGGGTTGTGTCACGGATGGGAGATCATTAGTTCAATAGTTACAAAAGCTCAATCTTTTTTTTTTGTGAAATGAATCTATTATAAACAGCACCACCTGTTATCCAAAAAGAGAGAGCTTGGGGGAGATTCACTAAGCAGTGATAAAGAGGTGATACAGTGGAGATGACTTCTAGCACTAAGATTTCTTCAGCTTTGGAGATCTTAGTGCATAGGCTCCATAGAATAACATAAGAACTGGAGAAGTGATAAACTGGAGAAGTTATATCCACTTTATCACCGCTTAGTGAATCTCCCCCCATTGAGTCTTAGATTATTGCTATCCATAGTAAGTTGCAGGAAAATTGCCACCTGGTGACCACAACAGAAAACAGCTGTTTAATGTGTAAAAATAAATAAGTTATATAGAAACATTAATGTTCCTTTAAAGGGGAAGTACATGTTCAATATAATGCTCTTTCAAACCCATGAACGTGTTTTCAGATACATGGGAACAGAGTTCGCTCGTAGATCATAACTAACTGGTTCTTTCCTGGTTTGCTGTGCAAATCTCAGAGATCTGTACAACTAAGCGATTGCAGCGCCTCCTTGCCTCGAGCTCATTGTAACATCTCTCCACGCCATAGAAGCCCTGTGTTGGTGATTCTGAAGTCAATCTGCTTCTATGGGGAGGGGAGAAGATTTCATGAGCACTGAATAAGGAGCGGATGTCACTCAGCTATGCAGATCTCCCTGAACTGCACATCAAATCTGAAGAGAACCTGTGAGAGTTATGAGCACTGAGGACCCAGTCAGAATTTGAAAAGGGTATATTATTGAGCCTATACTGCCCTTGTGACTAACAGCCTAGCCCACAATTCACTCTTCAGATAATTTACTTTCCATTTTAATTTAGAACTTGTTTTACCAGGAAGAATACAATGAGATTGTTCCTGTTTTCGAGTATGTCTCCCAAGTAGGATGCCAGTGTTCTCGGTTTGAAACCATACTCACTTTTTAAAGAGTGACTGAAGAGCATGCAGGAGCCCACACACACCAAGTCCATCTGTTAACTTGATGCATCTCTCCACTGCTCCAGAGGCCAAACTGAAGAGCCGAGACACAGAGTGAGACATCTCCTGGACACAGTCTAGAACCTCTCCGTGTTCCTGCATGGAGGGAAGATAACTTAAAAAGAAAGACTGGAGAGTAGAGACAAGGCTGGTCTGTGTCCATGTTCTTCATTTAAAGAAGAACTTATATAATAATAACAACCCCCTCTTAGCTTACTATGCCAGAATATCTTAAATGTCCCTCATGAATTTGCGCTTCTGCTCAAGAGCTCACAGATTCATTCAGTCCTGGATGCCATGTCCATAGAACAGGCATAACAGTTGCTGGTAGATATTTCAAACTGAAGCCGGAGATCAGAGCAGTGCTCAACACATTGTGCAGTAATGCTTTTCACAACTAGTAGGCGCAGGAGCAGAATGTGATTTTCTGTGGTTCTGCTAGCAACTGTCATGTCCGTCTCCATGGACATGAGCTCCATAAGTAATTGAATGCATTCACTCGTGACCCAAAGCACAAAATTCATCTGGTCCATTAGAATTTTCCAGAAATAGAATTATTAGGAGCTTTTAGTTCTCTTTAATAGTTTGTTTTGTCTCCTTCTTTATGATTCAGCTTTGATTGAGAAGTAGAGCAGAACCAGTGCAGGATCTTACCAGAGGAACTGCACTGAACTCTATCAGGAGGTGAGACTCTTCCAGGGCCCCATACTGCAGCTGGAAAGGTTTGTATGGTCCATACACAGCTTCCACCAGCTCGGTCACCTTGACTAAATTGTGGTCTCCTGTAGTGGATTGAGGGTTTGGTAGATCTTTACAATAGAATTGCTGTATCATTTAAATGTATACACAAAAAAACAAACACTACTAGTGTAAATGTGTTGGATTAAAACACCACAAACAGTAGAATCATGTCTTCTGTTAGACTGATCTTGTAATAAGCTCTATAACCTAGTCTGCACTATGGAAAGCAAAATGACATGTTAACAGATACCAAATCATTTAGTCTAATAAACTAGCATTGAATATATTTCATGATACCTGGGTGAAAGAGAGATGTCCAGTGTAGTGGGTGGTAGTGTGTGTCTGCATGTGAGTGTGTAATGTATGCATGCGTGTGTACTGTATATTTGTGTGTGTATATGCAGTGTGCTTGTGTGTCTTTGTTATGTATGTACTGTATGCTATGTGTGTGTATGCAGTGTGCGTGTGTATATATATATGTACTGTATACGCAGAGTGTGTGTATATGAATTTACTGTATAAGCAAGTGTGTATGTATGTACTGTCCGATACCTTCCTTCCTCTTCCCCACACGTATCGTGGACGTTCACTGTCCACTTCCTCAGGGTACTTCAGAGAACTTCCTGCCTAACTGCTTGAAACATTGTTGCAGTTATGGAACGGATGTATTAGTAGTAACCCTGCACTGAATGCGATATACTGCATCTGTGTAAAGTGGGCTGCATTGGAAAAAGAGGAAGCTACATTTGAAGACCAGATGCAGAGGCTGCATGGTTGTGAGGCACAGTGAACCGGGAGGAAGAGAGGCTTGGTGATACTGGACATCCTGTGAGTGTATAATATATTTGCGCTTGTCTATATTTAAATAAACACCACTTTTAGATTCTTTCGTCTTGCGCTTCTTTCTTGATTGCTTAGATTGTATGAGGATGGAGATTCTTTGCTGATGTGCTGCAGAGGAAAGTTTCTTTTGAAAAGTGGGTGATTATTATCTCCAGAGAGGGATTGTGACAGACAGTCGATATTACCTATTTGATTGTGGATACCATTCATTTTATATCATCTCCATTTCATCCACATTATACTAGTGGTGACAGTAGAGATAAGCGACTTCACCATATTATATCATCAGTTGTATTTGGTTTTTATTCTGCTGCTATATTTTTCGTTATTGACTTATTATTATTCTTTTGGTGAGATTTATACTTATTAATTTTAGGTGAACATTTAGGAGGGGAGATATTAGTCTGTTTGCAGTGTGAGACAAAGAGGCTGATGCATTAAGTGGAAGTGGGGCAAATATGGAGCTAACTAAATACACATCTTGAATAAATCTAGATTTCCAAAATTCCCATATAAATATGGCTTTTTAACCCTTGATTGCTACAGATGTCTTCAATGCATTGCAAGTCAATGTGCTGGAGACCTTTCTAGAAATCAAGGTGTTAAAAGCCCCATTTAACTAAACAGGCATGTTTGTTTGTTTGTTCGCTGTGGTACAGTTTGTTTGCCCAGAACTGCATCGCTCTTACCTAGTACATCAGACCGAGTGATCTGGATACATCACTCTTACCTAGTACACCAGCCTCAGTGATCAGGAAACATCACTCTTACCTAGTACATCTGTCCCAGTGATCAGGAAACATCACTCTTACCTAGTACACCAGCCTCAGTGATCAGGAAACATCACTCTTACCTAGTACATCTGTCCCAGTGATCAGAAAACATCACTCTTACCTAGTACATCAGACCCAGTGATCTGGATACATCACTCTTACCTAGTACACCAGCCTCAGTGATCAGGAAACATCACTCTTACCTAGTACATCTGTCCCAGTGATCAGAAAACATCACTCTTACCTAGTACATCAGACCCAGTGATCTGGATACATCACTTTTACCTAGTACATCAGCCTCAGTGATCAGGAAACATCACTCTTACCTAGAACATCAGCCTCAGTGATCAGGAGACATTGCTCTTACCTACTACATCAGACCCAGTTATCTGGATACATCACTCTTACCTAGTACATCAGCCCCAGTGATCAGGAAACATCACTCTTACCTAGTACATCAGCCCCAGTGATCAGGAAACATCACTCTTACCTAGTACATATGCCCCAGTGATCAGGAAACATCACTCTTACCTAGTACATCAGCCTCAGTGATCAGGAAACATCACTCTTACCTAGTACATCTGTCCCAGTGATCAGGAAACATCACTCTTACCTAGTACATCAGCCTCAGTGATCAGGAAACATCACTCTTACCTAGTACATCAGCCTCAGTGATCAGGAGACATTGCTCTTACCTACTACATCAGACCCAGTGATCTGGATACATCACTCTTACCTAGTACACTAGCCCCAGTGACCAAGAAACATCACTCCCCTATGTGTTTGTTTGTTTTTTTACAGTGTAGATTATTTATGATCGAATATGACACTGGAACTAAAATTAATATATATAGGAAAAAAATACAGAAAGCTTTGTATGGTCTTTTGCATTTGTAGTGACCCTATTAAAACTTTCAATGCCAGAGGGGTGTGCAAAGTATTGCTTTGCAATGTGCTTCACACCCCTCTGGCACTGAAAGGGCTAATGATAACACACAAACACACACACACACACACAGAAAACATATTTATCACGTATCAGAACCCCCTGGGTGCTAGATCATACTACAATGTAATAAGAAGCAGTGCATTGGGGATATGAAGAACATCCAAAAGGGTTAATGACACACTCAGATTCTTTGTTAGGGAATCCTATGTCCACTGCTCTCACAGAGACTGGTAGAACCTTGCTAGAGACTCTTCAATACATTGTTCCACAATTTATCTAAGAAATCTCTAGCACCTAAGGGGTTAATCACCTTCGGTGACTCTTTTTAAGACTGCTCTGCTTTCTTGTAGTGTGCTGCATCACAACTGGCCCTTTCTCCTGCTGCACAGCACAAATCCACTGGACGCCAAATAACCTCTGTCCCGTCCAGCAGCTACGGAGTTAATGTACCAAACAGAAGGGAGGGGAGCTGTGTCCTACAGAACATTACAGCAGTGTCACCATGTAGTGTGGAATCCAGCCAATATCATAGAACAGGTTTGTATTCTGATGTCTGGAAGCCAAGAACAAGGTGTTTTGAGTGGAAACAGAGGATGGCACCAAGTTGCAGAGTTGGCACAATAAGACCCAGGTGGAAACACCTCTTTAACACCTCCTGGTGCAGAATTCCAGGACATGTGCCCAACAGGCTGTACATTATCAGATAAAGACAAAGTTCCCCCTACAGGCCCATCTGGGGGGAGATGCACTAAGGTGGGATAAAGAGGTGATAAAGAGGAGATAACTTCTCCAGTGTGATAAACTCACCAAGTCCTATGTTATTCTATGGAGCCAACGTACAAAGGTTTCTCCAAAAGCAATGCGTTGGCTATATCTCTGTCACTCTTAGGGTTAGAAGCCCAGGTCAATGGGAATTTTTATGTGTCCCTTATGATGCAGTTTTATTACTATATCCTCAGATAAACAGGAGGGTTATGTACTAAGGTTCTGTAACTTCAGGGATATTAGTGCATTGGCTCCACACAACAACACAGGACTTGAAGAGTTTATCACACCGGAGATATATTCTCCAGTGCATCACCCCTTTATCACACCTTAGTGCATAACCCTCCTGTTTATCTGAGGATATATGTATAAACTGCATCAGAAGGGACACATAAAAATTCCCATTGATCTGGGCTTCTAACCCTAAGAGTGACAGAGATATAGCCAACGCATTGCGTTGCAATGTGTTGAACACCTCTCTGGCATGCAAAGTGATGCTTTGGATAGCTCTCTAGCATTCAATGCTTTAAAACCCCCATTTAACCCTTTGAGTACCAGAGGGGTACTCAACGCATTGCGGACCCCTTTGGCACTCAAAGGGTTAAATCAATGGGAATTTGGGGAATTTTTATTTCTATCTTATGGTGCAGCTGGTTTGCCCCAATTGTGTTTTTTTTTTTTAGTTTTAACCCTTTGAGTGCCTGTTAGGTAGCCGTCGAATTACGTTTGTTACCTTTCTGGCACTCAAAGGGTTAACATTACTTTATTCTCTCAAAAAACAACATGACAGACAATTTTTTCAGGTTCCCTTTCGTGCCTCTGAGAAGAGAGTGAACGCAGGAGATTGTGATGCTCATTGCAGTGTCCAGTGAATGATGGTCCAGAGTGTGAGTCAATCATTATTAATGGCATCATTGTTGATCTGCTCCTTTAAACACCAGAATGACTGGTTCATAGGAGAGCTCTGACACAGGTGATTGGAACAAGGAGGCAGATCAGACACCTTCCAGTCCCTGTGTGAATTATATGTTCAAAAAGAGGATTTTAGTCTTACCTGTTAAATCCTTTTCTATTAGTCCATACAGGTTACTGGTAACTTTGGGTAGGCAATCTGCCCCTTTAAGTAGGCAGGAACAAATCTAGAAATGACTGCACGGGGTGGAGCTTACCTTCCATCCTTGGATGCAGCTAGTCAACCAGCTCCAGAAAAATTTGAGACACTAACTATGACTAGATAGTGGAAGGAAAGAAGACTCCTGTGAGCGTGATCCCGAAGGACCCCCACAGTCTGCCACAGGAGAGCCAAGCATGGTCCCTTGACAGGGTGGGAGACCAGTAACCTGTATGGACTAAAAGAAAAGGATTTAACAGGTAAGACTAAAATCCTCTTTTCTCTGTAGTCCAATACAGGTCACTGGTAACTTTGGGATATCCAACCACTGAGTTTGCCAGAGGCGGAAAGTAAGGCAAGGGCCAGACACAAGGCCCCCAGAGTCACCAGAGCAGATATGAACCATCAGATCAGAGATAGCCCAACAAAACAATGAAGTGTAAATGGACGCTAAAGAGGGGTAACAACACCCCAGGAACTGTCACACAGCACACTGAACTAGAGCCAACAGGGCTCAAAAGTGAAGGAAGCACCAAGAACCGAAAAAGATCCTAGACAGGCAAGACTGCCTCCAGGATTTTCCTCCCAAAGCTGGCATCAGCCGATGCCAACACATCAACACGGTAGTGCTTCGAAAAGATGTGCACAGACGACCAGGTGGCAGCCTTGCACAACTGATCAGCAGAAGCCTGATTCTTGTAAGCCCAAGAGGCCCCAATAAATTGAGTATAATGAGCCGTGACCCTGAAAGGGACAGGCTTCTTCCTCAGCTCGTAAGCCTTACAAATAGTGGACTTGATCCAAGAAGCAATAGTCACTTTGGATGCAGGTCTTCCTGCCCTGGGACCCACAGGAATGATGAACAGCGCGTCTGATTGCCCGATAGACTCAGTGCGATGTACATAAAACTTGAGACAACGCACCACGTCTAAAAAGAGGAGATCCCTCTCCTTGTCAGAGGTGGGGTCAGGGCAGAAAGAGGGAAGCACAATCTCCTGATTGATGTGGAACTCCGGAACACCGCCTTGTCCTTGTAAAACACCAAAAATGGTGGTCTACAGGACAAAGCATGCAACTCCACGACACGGCAAACAGACACGATCGCCAGGAGAAAGCCATTTTCCACGTCAGAAGGATTAGAGGAACAGTAGCCAAGGACTCAAAGGGAGGGCGCGAAAGAACACCCAGAACCAGATTAAGATCCCACTGAGGAGCAGGAGCCTTAAAGACAGGTGAGTATGAGCAACTCCCTGGAAAAACACCTTGACATCAGGAAGGATAGCAATGCGCCTCTGAAAGAAGTCTGATCACCTACCCAGAGTTACCTGTATTGTATGACAGAGAAAGAAAAGTGGATGAGGTGTGGGGCAAACCATATGCACTATATAGGAAAATAAAAAATTCCAAACATTCCCATCGATTTCAGTGGGATTTTAACCTCTTGACCACTAGAGAGGTCTCGCATTGGAGGCCTCTCTAGCTTTCAAAGGATTAAAGTCCCCATTTAAGTCAATAGGAATTTTTGGTTTTTCCCTATAGTGCAAATGGTTTGCTCCACAACTCCTCCACTTTTCTTATGAACATACAGCCATTAAAGTACCGTAAAATCTTGCGTATAATATGCACAATTTTGCCCCTCTTCACCTTAGGTGAAGTGTGTGGGGGGGTGTATTATACATGGGAAAAAATAATTAAGAAAAAATAAAAATGCCACCGCCGCACTGCTTCCCTCCCTCCTCACTTAGTCATGGCCACCTTCCCCCTTCGTAGTCCAATTTCAGTGTCATGACAGGGTCCTCGCAGGGCAATATCATAGATCCAATGTGCATAGCTATGTGCATTGGATCTATGGTATTGCCCTGCAAGGACTTTGCAAGACACTACCTCTGACAAGACAGAAGATGTCCTGACAGGGCAGTGCTGGAAGCGTGTGTCAGATGCAAGCATGCTGCCTGCTGGGACCCTGTCAGAAAGCTGAAATAGGAATATGGAGGGGGAGAGGCGGCTATGGGTAAATGGGGAGGGAGGGAAGCAGTGCGAAAATTGCATTGTGTGTGTGTGTGTGTGCGCGCGTGCGACAGGAGAAAACAAGGGTGAGTATTATACATAGACTCTTGTTTTCCCTAAAATCTTGGGTATAATGTACACCTGTGTATTATACACAGGTGCATATTATACCTGAGATTTTAAGGTACACCGTACATTAGAGATTTTTAGGGCCTCTAAATGGTAAATTGTCATTCAAATGTTCTCTTATTCCACCAATATCAGAGAGCTGAACATGAGATGCAGATGAGTTTAGCTTTACTGAATTAGCTGAGCTGTCAGAGACAACAAGCAGGTAAAGTCAAAATAACAACAGAAAGTATAGCCCATCAACAACAGTAAGGCTTCTGCTGTTCAGTCCTTCTCTATAGTTACGTTATTTTTATAGTATGATCTGACCCACAAGCATGAGTTTTAACCCTTTGAGTGCCTGATATATCACAATACGGGAGATGCACTAAGGAGTGATATACTGGTGATAAAGTGGAGATGACTTGTCCAGTGAGAGCATGTCTCCAGTCCCTATGTTATCCTATGGAGCCTATGCACTAAGATCTCCAAAGGTGGGTAAATCTTACTGCATTGGCTCCATAGAATAACACAGGAACTGCAGAAGTGATATCACTGGAGAACTCTTCTGCACGTTATCACCCTTTATCATGCCATAGTGTATCTCCCCCATTTTGTTGCAATGTGTTCGATACCTCTCCAGCAATCAAATGGTTAAACAGAAATTAAAAAATCAGCCCATTAAAAAAAAAAAAAAAAAAAAAAAAAACCACACACGGACAGCAGACAGGCCCCACTCCAGAATGTTGACTGGCGTTCATCCAATCACTTTCACCAGACTAAAACAAACAACATTTACAACCATTTCCAGATCTCCTTTACCTGGGGTCATATCTGGCCATTTCACGGACACAGGAATGTCTTCCCAACGGCTGGCACATTAACCACTTGACCACTCTTTTTCACTTTCTATACCCCTTCAGTCTTCCAGTTCCCAGTGTTTCTTAACCCTTTGATTACCAGAGGAGTGTTCAACGCATTGCTTAACAATGCATTTCACACAAACACGTAAAATTGATCTAGGGCTAAACATGCAAATACCTTGTACTCCATGCTAGCCTCTAAAAATGTGCTGTTTGTTCTCTGAGGCCTAAAACTGAATCTGACATGCTCTCTGGGGGCTCTCATTACAATTGCAATCTTAATAGGTATCTCTGATGCACTAGTGCTTTAATGTTTGTTAAATAGCTTGAGATATCAGTATTTCTGAATAAAAGAGCAGTAGACATCAATCCCAATAAATTAACAGAATTAGCTGTTGCATACAATTAAGCAAACTGTGTCTAAATAGGACTGTCCCACTCATTAAAAAAAACACGTTTAGGATTACATTTTACGTATCTAACAAAAACTACATTTTACAGATGCCAGCTCGAAGTAGATGATATTTAAAATACTATAACCCAATTTAATTCTTTTGTTAATGTTCCTTTATATTCAAATAAAAAATAGCACCAACCCACAGGGGGTGCCTGCCAGTTCTACAACTCATAAGCAACCCATAATGCTAAGCTTGCAACTCAGATGGAAAACGCTACACCAGTGGTGATCAACGTGAAGGCCTCCAGCTCTCTCTGGACTGCAACCCTCATCATCCTCTGGCAGCCAACAGCTGCCACTTGTAGTCTAGCAACAGCTGGAGGGTCTCACATCGCTCACCCCTGGTGTAGAGTCTGACAAATTGCGAGCTTAGCATTATGGGTTGCCCATGGGGCCCTCCCCTACACTATCACACCATTCATTGGTTTACACGTGCATTACTTTCAGATTTAATTTTATGCTTTTTCTGTTAACAGTTTTAGGTATTGCCCCATCTTACCGATATTGGGAAGGATGGCAGCCTCCAGGAGTTTGGCAAAGTGTCCTGTGGCTTGGTAGAGCTCCAGTAGAGTGCTGAGCTTGCTCTCCGTACCAGCACGTTCCATGGCAGTACTGAGGCACACGGGCATTGATGGGACCATGGCAGTGAGAGTCTGAATCAGCAACACAGTCACCACCTCATGGGGATTTTTAAATACCTGCAGTAGAATTAAAGTCATGTGATATTGCTTCTTGGACTACATACAAGCAGACTGTTACCCCTTTGATTTATCCAATGATCTCCTGGTTGTGCTTTTCCCTATGCTCTCAGACTGATTGTGTTGTACATGGTAAGGTAATGTACTAAGCACTTGATCAATTCTACAGCACTGTACAGGACAAATAAACATTCCCGAAATGCCAGTTGACTTAAATGGTCACTTTAACCCTTTGAGTGCCAGATGGGTTCTCAAAGGGTTAACCCCTTGCATCCAGTGAGTTCGCCAATGCATTGGGAAGCAAGGGGTTAAAACCCCCATTCAAATCAATGGGACATTTTATTTGTGCCTTGTGGCGAAGTTACCTTACCCCATAATTGCTTCACGTCTTCTTAGTACATTTAGCTCACTAGCTACCTCTGGTGCTAACTGTAAGATATCTACTTCAACACAAATAATTATGGATGCCATTTAGAAGCAATAGCCAGCACTAACTAAACAGCAAACTGCCCATTTTACTATATGAACATTTTTTTTTTTTTTCTTCCAAATTTTATATCTCACCAGTTTTGCATTGAGACTTTCACATGTAGTCCAGTCTCTTTTTGCATGTTAACATTTTTGTCTGATGCAAATACCACTGATTTCAGTGGGGCAGATGTAATCATTTAAGAGGTAGGAGTGGGAACCTTACACAAAAGTAATTTACTCTTATCCATAATTTTCTCGATTCTTTCTTTTGCAGCTAAATAACAGAAGCAGAAAGACGGCCACTAACACTCAGGCAGAGACAATTGCTGTACTCGGATTGGTGCTTCTGGGAAGAGCAAGTGAAGACACCAATCAGTATGCTGTATAATTCACCATGGGGTTGTTATAGACACCAATCAGTATACAGCAATTCTCCATGGGGTTGATATAAACACCAATCAGTATGCAGTATAATTCTCCATGAGGCTGATAAAGATACCAATCAGTATGCAGCATCATTCTCTGTGAGGCTGCTATACAAAGAAACTGGAGCAAAAGACAAAAAAAGTTCCCAATAATGTAAAAAGTATCATAAATATATCAAATATACAAGACACAATAGCAACAAGTAAAGTTCTTGGACTATTCTGTATCCTGAGCTGAGTCAGGCAATATACTCAGCGTGCACAGTAGCTGTGTTGTGTGTTTCATAGTTTTGATTGCACTAGGGCGCTCCTTGGTGCTCTTCCCTTTTGTCTCTTATAATAGTAATGTCTTAGTAATGCATTAGAGACCTCTCTAACAATTAAACGGGTTACAAATGGCCTATTACAATATTAACAGGGCCTATATATACTCTACATAATAAGCATAACTTTTGTATGGGTGAGAGATCCCCTTTAAGAATTTTGGGAATTTTTACATGTCCCTTATGGTGCCATTGGTTTGCCCCAGGATTACTCCGGTTAGTCTTAGTACATGAGCCTCTCTTTAAGCCCATTGTACATTTCAGTACAATTTTTAGCTTCTGTAACTCAACTACTAAAGTGTGATTATTATTTATGAAATCAAGAGAATTATGAGGCTGATTTTTTTTTCATATTTTGATTGCTATTAAAATTAGTCATCCAACATATAATTGTGGTTTAAATTCCCTTTAATAGGCAATTGTCACATTTTACTAAGTGTGCTTCTGTGGGAACAGACTAAGTAAAAAGCCCAGGACTGAATTGTGCAACTCTAAAATGACTCCTATCAGAGAAAAACTGCCCCCTTTGCCTCATATACCACCAGGAAGTCTCTGGCTCTCAGCCACAAAGTCTTGTGTTGCGTGCACAGACCCCACAGTCCCGCTGTGTGGAGTCAGACACAGAGGGTCTATGGTGACCTGCATCACACAGTACAGAAGTCTGTGCTGCACAATAATATCAGATCATTTTACCAGGAAGAATACACTAAACAAATCTCTCATTTTCAAGTATGTTCTGGGTATAAATCTTATTATTACTCAATTGAATGGTACTCATTTTATCTACCTCAGAAAGGCTGAGTTGACCCTGCTGGGACTAGAACCTGTGACCCTGAGGTCTGAACAAATTCTATAACTGGTGCATTAACCAACTGAGCTAACTCACCAGCATATGCAGGATCAATGCACTGTGGCATCTATTTTCAAAACTCCTGTTGTTCCTCACCCTTTTTGGTCCACTGGGGCTCACAATACAGAACCAGCTTCATTGGTTCATATATCTCAAACAGATCAATTATCGCAGGATAGTTGCTCTTTGGTATAACAGCATCTGCCATGAGACTACTGACTAGGATAAGTATCTTAAAAATCGAAGGAGACATTTTATCAGTCACAGATATAATGCCAAGGTCACAGACACTCAAACTCTAAAAGCCACCACTGTACCCAGAAGAAATCTCCTGGAATACAACCAGCCACGGGAAGAGAACAGCATGCCATTAGTAGTCAATTCCAACCGGAATTTCTGTTCAAAATCTCAAACAAGCTTTAAAGGGATAGTAATATCAGAAAAAAATATTAACTATATGGTATATACAATTAAAAGAGAGTACATGCACTTATTTGTATCTCTCAAACCATTATAGTTTGAGAGATACAGGAAAATAAAGTTCTCTGGTTCCTCCCCTTTCTGCTTGATAAGCTGTAAAGCTGTCAGAAGCACATTTTGGTCGCTTGACCAAATGTGGCTCTTCTGCAGCGCCGATATAACGATATCTAAAGATAAATACTTAATTTGGAATGGTCTACAAAGTGTACCTGGCTTGCAAGCACACTTTGTGGACCATTCCAATTAAGTATTTATTTCTAAACAACGTGATTTCAGCTCTGCTGAAGAGCCTCTGTCTGGTCAAATGACTGGAATCTGCAGCTGTCAGCTAGATGGCAGACTTGAGTAAAACAGCCAGGAAAACGTAACATTAGCAAGTTATATCTCTCAAACCATAAAGGTCTGAGAGATAAGACTTACATTGATGTTAATCTTTTCTTAATATCTACAATATTAAATCAACTTAAAATTAACCATTACTATCCCTTTAAATGATACCATACACAGATGACAAATTAAAAAAAAATTCTCAAACCTCAACTGTTGTCTAATAAAATGCTCTGTAACCTGAAACATTCTCCTGTAGATCATCTAATGTTGTCTACCTCATCATGTGTGTGTAATGTCCCAATACAGGAGTATGTGAAAGTGACACTAAGAAAACAGATTCATTTGCATAGGTTCAATGTTAACAAAAAGAAAAAAAGATACATGAGGGGGGACATTTTTGCAAAAATAGACTGGATCAAAGATCACGGTGTCATTATATGGGTGAGAAACTTTCAGACACAGAGAGACAGAAAGATCTAGGATTACAAGCTGATGACCATGTTTAAAGTAGATGTGTCACCTATGGACAACATCCCATAAATAGTTAGGTGACATATCCAATGCCATAAAAACGTTATTTATTTTTTATTTTAAAGTGTTAGTAATGTCTGAAAAAAACTTTTTTGTATTTAGAAGAGCTTAAAAAGCTGATCTAAATGCAAAAAAACGTATCTCTCAAACCGCTATGGTTTAAGAGATACGGGCGTTTAAAGTTTGATTTCTCCTACTGACAGCTGTAAAGCTGTCAGCAGGAGATTCATGTTGGTCGACACGCTGGCGCTTGAGAAGTGCCGGGATCTCGTTACTTACATGGAATCCCTTCAATGGAATGGTCTAAAACGTGTACCTAGTGTTCAATTTCGTTTAAATTTAACTTACAAAAGTCTGGGCTGCAGCCCCTTCCGTATAGACTGCAGCCCGACGCTCTGCCTCTGCTCTCCTCCTTCCTCCGATGACAGAGGCGTTTGTCTGTAAGCTGGAGCACTCTTATTGGCTAGATATCAATCTCTGCCAATGAGACCGCTCCAGCTTACAGACAGAAGCCTCTGTTATCGGAGAAGGGAAGAGAGCAGAGGCAGAGCTCTGTAACCGCATTAACCACAGAGAACCGGGAAGTAGCTGCAGCACAGACTTTTGTAAGCTAAATTTAAACGAAATTGAAGCTTAAAATTAAAAAATAAATAACGTTTTCATGGTATTGGCTATGTCACCTAACTATTTATGGGATGTTGTCCATAGGTGACACATCCATTTTAACAAAGTGAACTGTGGCCAGAACTATTTCAAGGAATTAATAGCAAAGTATTCCACACAATAAATATATTTTATCAATATAATTTGTCATTTTTGCAAGCAAACTGCAACCTCCCCAAAACACTGACCAGTACTGAAGCAATTAACACTTTAAAAGGAGGGAGATAATTCTTGTGTTGTCTCCATTCATACTGGGAGGTCAATTTTATTGCAGACAACAAAAGATGAAGTCTAAAGAGTAATTTAGGGAGAGACTAGTAATAAGATTGTCAACTTCAATGGAATTCAAAATAGTAAAAACAATACATATGAGTTATTCAACTATCTTTCAGTAACATGCTTGGCAAAAAAGACCTAAGTGGTCTTGAAAGCTTGCACTTTAAAGCTATGAAGCTATTCAGTTAGTCAATAAAAGGCATCATTTTTCTCTTCTGGTGTCCTGGTTTAATATTATGAAAATCCTAAAGGTTTGGCATGATTATTTTACTTAGTGTTAAAGGGATAGTAATACTTCAGTATTACAAATCCCTATATTAAAGCCCTTAAAAAAAGAAATGTTTTGCCCCCAGTGTCATCTCTCAAACCTTTATGGTTTGAGAGATGAACGCTTCTAAAGTTGCCCTCTCCCTCCCCCTTCCCAGTAGTCAGCATTTTAGCTGACTCAGGGAAATCCGGTCAGAGATCATCAGGCGGCTCTGCAGCAGAGCCGCGATCTCGTTAACTAAAAAAAAAACAAAAAAAAAACTTTCACTAAAACGGTCTTCTACGTGTGCTTGCAAGCCAAGCACACGTAGAAGACCATTTCAGTCAAAAGTTGTTTTTTTTTTAGTTAACGTGATCTTGGCTGTGCTGCAGAGCCACCTGAAAGTCGTACGACTCTGTTCCCTGCAGTCAGCTAAAATGCGGACTACGGGGAAGGGGGAGGGAGAGGGGAACTTTAGAAGCGTTCATCTCTCAAACCATAAAGGTTTGAGAGATGACACTGGGGGCAAAACTTTCTTTTTACAAGGGCTTTAATATAGGGATTTGTAATACTGAAGTATTACTATCCCTTTAATTCAGGTAGGTTGCTATTCAATAACATACAAGGTTTTACTGCACCAAATCAGGAGTTCACAAACCTGAGATGAGTGCCTACTAGCAGGCCGAGTTATAAAACTTTCCCTGCTTGAGCAGAGGTAAGTGAATCACAGTGGCTGAGCCTCTAATTAGCTCACCTCTTTTCAAACAGGGAAGTTCTGTTAGTGGTCCTGTGGAATGGATTCGAGAAGCACTGGTCTAGTGTCTTATGTTCAGAAGAAAACTGGAGTAATTCTAGGGCAAAGCAACTGTACCACAGAGCATATATTAAAGCGGAACTTTTACCTAATTTGATTTGACCCCCTATAGTTGTGTTCCAGGGAGGACCTTTAAAAAATGGTGGTTTAATGCTTCCAACATTGAAGACATATCATATTTAATACCCTGGCTGCCCTCGGAGCTCCATAGGGAGAGCGTGGCCATCTCAGTGATGTAGGATTGGATAGACAGCACTCTCCCGTTACATCGTTACAAAGGGGAGTTGAAAATACTTCTCCCCTTTTTTTTATGGCTAGCCCTGCGCTTAGGGTTGCCACCTTTTCTTCAAAAAAATACCGGCCATGGCATTCCCTCCATAGACTTAACATTGGACAGAAGGCAATTTTCTACTGGCTGGGTGGCAACTCTACGTGCACTTGTATGCAAGAGATTGGTAGTGCTGCATGTCAGAATTGGGCGTGGGCAACATGTAAGCAGAGAGGGGTGGAACTAGTAAGCCCTGCGGTACAGCTTCTGCCACACATCAAAACAGCGTTGAATTGAGGGAACAAAAACTAAAGAATTATCAACCAAAAGCAAGTTTATCTGAGGTGAAAGTTCCACTTTTAACATCCCACAATTTCCCATTGATGGAAATAGGGATGTTAATACATTGAATGCTGGCTAGATTGCAATACCTTAGGAACCCTGTTAGCATTCAAGGGGTTAAAAGCCCCTTTTAAATGAATGGATTTTTTTATAGCCGCTATTAATGCAGTTGGTTTGGACCAGAATTAACCTAGTTTTCTTTTGAACATAAGGCACGCGTCTATTTCAGCTTATATTACCAATTAATTTGACAAGACTCAAACCAGTCATGTGTGGTTTGAAAAGAATACTAACGAACTGATTCACTGCATGCAAATAGAAGAATTATAATAAAGTACTTTATTGGACAGGCCGAAAAAGAAATGACTGGGACGAAATGAGGAGAAAGTCACACATGAGCTGCACTTCTGGAAAGCAAAGGTTCCATAGGCATCAGAATTAACCTATATTACATGAAAACAGATCATAGTAATAACCACACCTGGGACCTTCTGGGGGTTTGACCATGAAAAAAATATCTGGATCTCAGGTAGGGTGACCACATTTCCCTTCTGCCATTCCGGGACGTGGTCACCCTAGTTGCCCCATCATACCTTAAGTCCCTGGTCCCTGAAGCTCCCGCGCGCTGTGCTCAGTAATGCAGAGCGCTGGGAGATGATGTCATCTCCCAGCGCTCTGTATTACTAGAGCGCTTGCCTCCAGGTAAGCTGCATTGCCGCCCTGGATGTCAGCCTGCAAGCGGTGTGTCATATCATGGACGCCGCGAGCGGCGTCCATGATGTGACACACCACTTGCAGGCTGACATCCAGGGCGGCTTGGCTTCATTCCGGGACACTTCATTGTCCCGGTTGAAGGGGACCCGGGACGCGGGACATAGCCCTAAAATAAGGGACAGTCCCGGACGTTCCGGGACCCGTGGTCACCCTAATCTCAGGGTCAAAGGCCAAATTCTCAGGGTGAAGAAAGTCCAGTCTTCCCAAACATATGATCTACACAATCTAACTATCGCCAGTCTATAAATTGGTGCAGGTCTTTATCAAGAAGGCAGAGGGAGAAGTCCTGCTTGTCCTGTGTGTGTACAACCAGTAATATCTGCAAGTTGTAGCATGTTAAGAGTTCCTTAACCCTGGGGATATTCAAAACATTGCAATGGCACACAGAGGGTTAAAAACTGACTGAAGAACCTCAAGGATAGTGGCAGGGACATATTGCCTACAATCTATGTCCCATAGGGGACAATTAAAGCGGAACTACCCACAAAAAATTTCCCTCCAAGAATTACCCATCTGGCGACTAGTACTCAGTAGTACTAGTCACCAAAATTATTACCTCCTTATAGAGAAATTCTGCTGATCCCGGGACTGACAGCCAGGAAACCGCTCAGACATCTTTGCATAGTGATGTCTCTGCTTTGCAATGCGTTGCACACCCCTCTGGCACTCAAAGGGTTAAATGGGACTTCTAACTCATTGCTTCACATGTGTTGGATAACTATCTGGTATTCAAAGCCCCATTTAAATCAATTGGCATTTGGGGAAATCTGTATTTGTTCCCTATGGCATGGACGTCCAACATGCGGACCGTGAGAAACTGTGGTCCATCTGAGATTTCCTAAATCACTAGCACACATGAACTAGCAGGCCAGTAAGACCTAAGCCTCTGCCTGGCAGTACCTTACAGTTCAAGAACAGATGTCTGTTAACCCTTTCAGTGCCAGAGTGGTACGGAATGCATTGCAAAGCAATGCATTCCGTACCACTCTGGCACTCAAAGGGTTAAACACCAGTACTGTCATTGACTTGACTGGATAATAAATAAATCCATATTTTTGAATAGCTGACAGTCTATAATTCCCCATCATCATTATCAATAAAAAAATAAAGCTTCCTATGATGGAAAAAACTCGGATGTCCCTGGCCAGTGAATTGGTTTGCTCCATAATTCCTCCACTTTTGATTATAAAGACAAGAAAACAAGAAGGCGCTTCTGGTGCAGTAACATTTGGAAAAGATGAAAACAACAACCCTTCACCACTTAGAGATATACTCACAAAGGCTGTGGTCAGTGCGACACTTATATGCCACTAAATATTGAGCTTAAAGGGATAGTAATACTTAAAATGTAAAAAAAAATATGTTGTAGGATTTATCCCCCTGAGTAAAACAAGGGTACTCCCACTGCTGAGAGATATTTTAGTAAACAATTATAAAAGCTCAAACTTGGAATTTTTTAGGTGCAATACCACAGTGGCCTGAAAATTTACAGTGGCGCTGTTGCTACACCATCCTATGGAGATTTATGGTCCCGGGACCAGAGCTGTCCATAGGATGGTGTAGCAACAGAGCCACTGTACAATTTTAGGCCACTGTGATATTGCATCTAAAAAAATTCAACTTTGAGCTGTAATAACTTATGAATAAAACACCTTTCAGCAGTGAGAGTACCCTTGTTTTACTCAGAGGGATAAACCCTACAGCATATTGTTTTTTTGACATTTTAAGTATTACTATCCCTTTAAGGGAAGTTCTTAAACACTGTCCCAATACAGTGTGATTGGAGGGGGTTCTCAACCAGACTCTGGGCTGCTCCTCACCTCAACATGAAGGAAGTCAATATATAGAAAAAACAGCAGATAGGAGGGCACCCAATCGTGCCTGTTATCCTAAAATTATCCGTGAATATAGTAATAAAAAGTAATAATCACAAGAGAAGTTGTTACTTGAGGGCTTATACCCACAAATAACCAAGCTTGCTTGCACAGATATGTACCCATCTCTGCTCAGGTATCCACGTTGGAGAATGGAATCCAGAGGATTGTGCTGTAGTCTTAATTTACTTTATCCTGAGAGCTGAATCTTTGTCATCTTTAATCCACTTTTGACTAAGTGCATATGGCCCTGTTGATCTGATAAACTGTTTATCTGATGATCTAGTAAATTAACCCCAGAAAATATCACACATGGTTACTTTTTTCTGCTCTCTTAACCCTTTATCCAGCACATTGTAATGCAAGAAGAGATCTCTCTGGCACTCACAGGGTTAATCCTTTGATTAACAGATGGTGGTGGAACTGAAGCAATTTTGGGGCAAACCATCTGCAACATAGGGGACAAATAAAAAAAAATCCCCACCTATTTAAATGGGGCGTTTAACCCCTTAAAAGCTAGAGAGATCTCCTAAATATTGCTTTGTAATGCATTGCAAACCTCTTTAATATTCAAGGGGTTAAAGCCTCATTTACATCAGCAGGAACTGGTACTTGAGTTCTTAAAGAGATAGTAATGGCTCAGTATACCCTAAGCTACAGTCGCTCCTTATAGTGTATACTAACGCTCTCCAGTGTTGGCAATGCTGACATAGCTCTAGTTTCTACAAATTATATTATAAAGTGTCCCCCTCCTGCCCCTTTTCAATATTTTAAGCCTCAGATCTGAAATTTAGTCACCGGAACGGACAGATCGCAACAGACAATCTTCCTTCTATCACTAAAAGAAAAACCCTACCTCCCTCAATGAAAGAGGGCAGGTTTTTCCTTATGCTGACAGAAGATTGTCTCTCTTCGCGATCCGTCCGGACTGGCTTTCTGATCTAAAGACAGAAGACTGGCATAAGGAAAACGGGTGGGAAGGGGGACACTTTATAATGTCTTAGAAACCAGAGAGATGTCAACATTGCCAACGTTGGAGAGTGTTAGTATACACTATAAGAGGAACAAATGTATCTTAGGTTATAATGAGCCATTACTATCATAGAAACATAGAATTTGATGGCAGATAAGAACGTTCGGCCCATCTAGTCTGCCCATTTTTTCCTACTGTAAAAACCTAAAATCTTATTTGGTCCTTGGTCTTGTCTTATGTTCAGGAGAGCCTTATGGCTATCCCATGCATTCTTAAAGGGGAACTCTCACCTGTAGTAAAGCTGTTATCCGGTGTTATTTTTCATTATAAATCTTTATTGGCCGAGATATTGCCTTTTAATGTTAAGACAGCTATGTCAGTCCTCTACAGGCTGCTGGTACAGCTCTGTCCCGCAGACTATCAATCTTCCGCTATTCTACTCCCCAAGTATTGCCTCCTTCTCTCCTCCTCTGATGACGGAGGATTCTGGCATATGACCGGGCCCTCTCTCTTGCACATGTGCATCCAGGTCATTGTACAGGCACAGACTTTGCTTGCTAAAGGGATGGTAATACTTTATTATTACTATCCCCCATATTGCAGATATTTGTAAAATAAGTTAATAGCCCCCAGGTTCATCTCTCAAACCTTTATGGTTTGAGAGATATCCGAAGGCAAAGTTCCCCCCTCGCCAACCCCTTCCCTGAAGTCAGCGTTGTACTGACTGCAGGGATATCCGGTCTGACTTTCATCAGGCGGTTCTGCATCAGAGCCGCGATCGCGTTACTGAGAAATATTTATTTCACTGAAACAGTCTTCTATGTGTGTTTGTAAACCAAGCACATGTAGAAGACCGTTTCAGTGAAATAATTCTTTGTCACTAACGCAATCTCAGTTCAGCTTCAGAGCCGCAAGTCTGTCGTACGACAGACTTCCCCTGCAGTCAGTACAACGAAGACTTCAAGGAAGGGAGGGGGAACTTTGCCTTCATTTATCTCTCAAACCATAAAGGGTTGAGAGATGAACCTGGGGGCTATTAAATTATTTTACAAATATCTACAATAGGGGGGATAGTAATAAGGTATTACTATCCCTTTAATGTGCTAAGTACTTTATAAAAAGTGGCAGTCCGCTTGCCTCTGTGGCTATTTTTAGTTCAGATAGACGCTTTTTATAAAAGACTGAGCGCATGAACATACTCAGTCGTGCCTGTACACTGAACTGGACGCACATTTGCAAGAGAGAGTGCCAGGTCATATTCCGGAATCCTCCGTCACCGGAGGAGGTGGGAAGGAGGCAATACTTAGGGAGGGGAACAGAGGAATATTGACAGGCCGCAGGACAGAGCTTAACTTCTACTACTTCTGCTGGTAGGCTATTCCACTTATCTACTACCCTCTCAGTGAAGTAAAATGTTCCCTTTAAGTGCAGTTGGCTTGACCCAGGGTTACAGCTGTTGGCCATTTAAATGCATCATGAGTGCAGAACCACCATCACCTGCGCAAGTCATTATAACACGGGCAAACTTATAATATACAGACGCTGATGTACTATGAAAAAGCAACACAATTCAGTAGCAAAACAACTGCATGACAGGGAACAAAAACACTGCCATTTACCTGAATTCAAATTTTAACCCACTGAATGCTAGTGAAGTCTCCCATGCATTGCAAAGCAATGCATTGGAGTCCTCTCTAGCATTCAGTGGGTTAAAAGCCCCATTTAAATTAACTGGGAAGTTTTATTTGCCTCTTGTGGTGCAACTGACTTGATCCAGAATAATGTCCGTTCCTACTTAGTACATTATGCTCATAGACATAAAGTCTGCCGAAACTGGTCTTCTTTAAGATGTTCCATAAAGTAATTTTGGTTTTTATAACAGCTCTTTTTGTATGCAGTGAATCCATCCCTAAGAGTCCTTCTCCAGTCTCTATGTCCCTGACAAAATAGGCTGGGTGTGTATATAGTAATAATACATACAGATGGTTTCCTGCAATCTGCGGAAATGAACTTTTAACCTTATGAGTGCCAGAGGGATGATTCGCAATGCGTTGGACACTCCTCTAGTACTCAGAGGGTTAAATTGCTTACATCCCTGTTGTTGCCATGAAGCGTTGCTCCTACCCACACAAACACATTATTAGACCAAGTCCATTGCTGCAACATAACAAGGTATTTAAAGGGATAGCAATGTTTCATAATAAAAGCAGCTCTAATTAATCATCATAGTATTTGGGCCATGGAGAGTGTTATTTCAATTCTGTCAGAGTTGTAGTTCAAGAGTAATTGAATGATAAAGTATCCCCTCCCGCCCCTTTTACTGATATAACACTGCTCAGCCAGATCAGAAGGAAGGTGCCCAGGTAGACTGCAGAGAGGGACAATCTTCAATTAAGATAAGGGAAAAACCTGAAAAACTTGTCAAGGGGGGCAGGGCTTTCATTGTTCTCATAGGAAGAAGATTGTCCCCTTCTGTTATCTGTCTGGTCTTACAACCAGATTCCACAACTGAGAAGAGATGGCTTACACTAGGAAAAAGGGGCGGGAGGGGGAAACTTTATCATTCAATTACTCTTGAATTACAACTCTGACAGTACTGATATAACACTCTCAATGGCCCAAATACTATGAAGATTAATTGGAGATGCACATTACTATCCCTTTAAGGCACAGGGGAGAACTGAGTATTAAACTGAAATATAGTTTCTTTTAAAATGGCAATAAAGAGTTACAACATATGAATATATACTTGTAACTATTTATTACCCATTGTAGAAACATCTAGCCAAAGAGATTGCAAGAAAAGGTTTTATGAAAAATGACCTTAACCCGAGCGGTTTTCAATACCAATTGCTTCCCCCATAAAATGTAAAAGCAACAATAAATGTTAAACTCTAACTACGAAAAAATGTTTGTGCTGTATTACCATTTAAATAAAACCCCTCCTAAAACAGTAGCAAAACACCTCTTTTATTGGTATATTTCTACAATGTATTGATTTTTCATAAGTGTTTACTACCCCTTTAAATAAGAGGATACCACATTGAAAGGGAGTCATCAAAGCCTTTTTCACCCCTATCTATTGTCTCCATAGTTTAATTGAGAAAATGTAGGCAAGTAATGCAGTAAAGCTGTGGGAAAAACAAACCAGCAGGCTAATAGTTTGTTTAGGAAGAGACTTTAGCAGCAGAAAAAGCACATAGATCAAAAAGTAGAGTAGTAGTTTTCAACCCATGCCTTCAGAACTCAGCAACAGTCCAGGAATTGAGAATTTCCCTGCTTGCACATAGGTTAGGGGCGCCCAATTTTTTTCAGTTGTGGGCCTCCTGATCACAAAGCTATATATGTGAAAGCCACGAACATTTTTTTTTATTGATAACAATAGTGAATATAGCCTCTGTCGGCCATGCAAAATCATGTATTTATTTACTAATGGGCTAGTAATGTAAGAAAAAATCTACTCATATAGGATTGTTCATTTAAATTTGTTATAATGCATAGCATATTTTTAAATCTCGTTACCTTCATATTCTTCTTCAGATTCAATTTAAAAGACTACCTCTCCTGTCCTTTCCATTAAGTCAGGCTGAGATCCCTCATCAAGGGACAATATTGTGTCTGTCAGTATAAGGAAAACCCTGCCCCCCTTGACAAAGTGGAGCAGGGTTTTCCTTACGCTGAAACAACACTGTCCCTCGTTGCGATCCACCCAGACCTGCTTTCGGATCTGCCTATCGTAATGGAAATGAGAAGGAGGGGGGATCTTTTAAATCAGATTTGAAGAAGAATATGAAAGTAATGAGATTTAAAAACATGCTATCCATTATAAAAAGTTAAAATGAACAATCCTATACAGATTTTTTTTTTTTTTTTTACATTCCTATCCCTTTAAGTCAATGACAATACTTCTATTTAACAGACAACTATTCTGGACTGTAAGGTACCAGCAGTCTGTTAGGCCTTACTGGCCTACAAGTTCATGTGTGCTAGTTAATAAGGGGTGTTAAAAATCTCAGACGGGCCACACCCTGGGGTCAGGCAGGGCGCATCTGGCTCACGGCCACATGCTGGACCCCATGGATACAGGTGAATCAATCAGAGGTTCAGTCATTTTGATTCGTTCACCTGTGCTGGAGCAGGGAAATCCTGGACTGTTAGTGGGCACTGAGAAGCACTGACCTGGAGTATGGTGTGCAATTCTGTAGACCATAGGCCTAATCCAGCAAATTAAATAGTTATAATTCTAGAGTAACCTGACTGCACAAAAGGGAACAAATAAAAATACCCCTGGTTTAACCCTCTGAGTGCTCCAGTTTGCTTTTATACATAGTGACCAATGGTCCTTTGTATTATAGTACACATTGTATGTATGTATATCTATTTATATGGGGACGCGCACTGTCCGCACCACTTTACAACATTAGTATGCATTTTTTCTTGATAAGGTGGAGCACACTGCCACGAAACGCGTTCAATTGAAGGAAATTATTATTGGTTATATATCAACATTTTATCTTATATTTTATTAGTATTAAAATTGATATTTTTTATACGAAGTGTGTCTGTGGAGCATTTTTCTGTTTCTGGAATTGGAAGATATGCCGACTGCTTAAAGGGTCAGTAATGTCCCCCAAAAAATACAAAGTGTGATTGCAAACCAGGCACACGTTGTAGACCTTTCCAATGAAGTAATTATTTTCCAACAAAGCTATTTTGGCTCTGCTGCAGAGCCGCCAGAAGGTCCCCGGAACGGGATCTCCTGCTGTCACAGCACAACGCTGATGTCAGGAGAAGGGGAGGGAGGGGGGAGCTTTCAATGCCTATATCTCTCAAACCATAAAGGTCTGAGAGATAGGATTTTTGCCATAGAGTTTACTGTTTGAAGCTCTACAAAACTCTAAGAATTTTTTTGGGACATTACTGACCCTTTAACACCTAGCAGAGATGGTAGGAAACTCTCTGCACGCATTATAGCTGTGTATATCGTAGATGAGAACACAGCATATATGAAATGTCAGTACATTTACTTAGAAATTTAAAATATCTGTTTTTAGCCTTCAGATAAGGCACTATTGGCGCCCCTTTGTTTTTTGCATATCTTTATTTATATGGGGCCACGCACTGTCTGCAATGCGTTACAACAATTATATGAGGCCACGCACTGTCTGCAACGCGTTACAACAATTATATGAGGCCACACACTGTCCGGAGCACGTTACAACAATTATATGAGGCCACACACTGTCTGCAATACATTACAACAATTATATGAGGCCACACACTGTCCGCTGTATGTTACAACAGAATCATGTATATCTTTATTTACAAGGCCACGCACTGTCTGCAATGCGTTACAACAATTATATGAGGCCACACACTGTCCACAGCACGTTACAACAATTATATGAGGCCACACACTGTCTGCAACACGTTACAACAATTATATGAGGCCACACACTGTCTGCAACACGTTACAACAATTATATGAGGCCACACACTGTCCGGAGCACGTTACAACAATTATATGAGGCCACACACTGTCTGCAATACATTACAACAATTATATGAGGCCACACACTGTCCGCTGTATGTTACAACAGAATCATGTATATCTTTATTTACAAGGCCACGCACTGTCTGCAATGCGTTACAACAATTATATGAGGCCACACACTGTCCACAGCACGTTACAACAATTATATGAGGCCACACACTGTCTGCAACACGTTACAACAATTATATGAGGCCACACACTGTCCGGAGCACGTTACAACAATTATATGAGGCCACACACTGTCTGCAATACATTACAACAATTATATGAGGCCACACACTGTCCGCTGTATGTTACAACAGAATCATGTATATCTTTATTTACAAGGCCACGCACTGTCTGCAATGCGTTACAACAATTATATGAGGCCACACACTGTCCACAGCACGTTACAACAATTATATGAGGCCACACACTGTCTGCAACACGTTACAACAATTATATGAGGCCATGCACTGTCTGCAACACGTTACAACAATTATATGAGGCCATGCACTGTCTGCAACACGTTATCACAATTATATGAGGCCACGCACTGTCCGCTGTATGTTACAACAGAATCATGTATATCTTTATTTATGAGGCAACGCACTGTCTGCAACGCGTTACAACAATTATACGAGGCCACACACTGTCCACAGTGAGTTACAACAGCAGCATGTATATCTTTATTTATGAGGCCACGCACTATCTGCAGAGTGTTACAACAATTATATGAGGCCACGCACTGTCTGCAGTGCGTTACAACAGTAGTATGTATATCTTTATTTATATGGGGCAACACACTGTTCGCAGCATGTTACAACAGTAGTATGTATATCTATTTATATGGGGCAACACACTGTCCGCAGCACGTTACAACAGTAGTATGTATATCTATTTATATGGGTCCAGGGGCCACACAGTGTCCGCAGCACGTTGCAACAGTAGTATGTTACAATACGTACATGAGAATAAAATAAGTGTCGCATTCACAGAGATTAGCAAAGAGGTCCCTGCCCCAAGGAGCTTACAGTTTAAATGGTTAATCAGAGACAGACAGCAAGGTATGAGGGTGTCAAGTGCTGTGAGATAAAGTGATGATTTTGCCAAAAGGTGAGGCATGGCACTAGTGCTCCAGAAGATGGGATTTCAGGGTAACCAAGTGATGATAACATAATTTTGCCAGTGAAGAAATCATTGGTAAAACCTCACCTCGAATACGAAGTGCAGTTTTGTGCACCAGTTCTAAAAAAAGGATATTCTAGAACTGCAGAGAGTACAGCAACACGATTAATTAAAGGAATTGAAGACTTGACGTGTGAGGAACGACTAGACCAACTTGGTTTATTTACTCGAGAGAAAAGAAGACCACCAGGAGATCTGATCATAATGTACAAGTATATGAGAGGTCAATACAAGGATCTCTCTGGTGAGCTATTCATTCCAAGGCCTGATCAAATAACCAGGGGCACCCTTTGAGATTAGCAAAAAGAAGGTTTGAACTTCAGCATAGGAAGGTTTTGTTTTTGTTTTTTTTACAGTAAGGTCTGTTAAATTGTGGAATTCCTTGCCCAAGGATGTGGCAATGGCCGATACAATGGATATATTTAAGATAAGATTAGATACATTTCTTTTGAGAGGGAACGTGTATTAGCAGGCAAAACAGGATGTTCAGATAAAGGTTAACTTATTTAGCAGCAGGAAAGCTTATATTCTCATTTCTCTGGGTTATGAGGCAAAGGTTGAACTTCTTGGACTTGTGTCTTTTTTTCAGGCTAATTTACTTAGTTACTATGCTTTAATATTATGCCTCTCCAACATCAGACAGTGGCCCTTTGGTGAGAAGAATTACCCTGGCTTGCCCCAGCCTCAAACTCCATTTTTAAATGCTATAAAGCCTCAGGTCCCTTGCAGCATCACTCAGAGGCGGAATAGTCATATCTGGGAACTTTCAAAATTAACTGACCCTGAGACTCTTGATATATTATTGTCACAGTGCCTTACCTCGGCCTGAGCAGTTCAGCCAGGAGTAGGGTTCTGGACAGACGCTCCTGCATCACTAGCAGCATTCCTCTGCCTGCATCCTAGTCTGATTCCTGGTTACTGGCAGCATTGAATCAGGCACTTGCCTGGATGCCTGTTATTCCTTTGAGTGCCAGAGTGGTACACAACGCATTGCAAAGCAATGCGTTGCATACCACTCTGGCACTTAAAGGCCCAGCCTGGGGGACCTAATTTGTCCCACCTTCTCCTACACCTTTATAAACCACTATGGGCCTGTGTATCAGTTACCTTCACAGCGAAGACCCTGTGAAACCAACCCAACTGTGACAAGTCAAGGTTATCAGTTACCATTATGTTAGTGTTCTGAGCAGTTCATTATCTAGTATTCCTGTGTATGATCTGGCTTGCCTGACCATCCATTCTGGTGTTGACCTGTGGCTCTGTCTGACTATTCTCCTTGTGCGTTCTGATTTGGCTCAGATATCATTTCTGGTGCAAACCAGTGGCTCTGGCTGACTACCCGCTCTGTGTATGACCTAGGCTTGTCTGACTACCCACTCTGGTGTTGACCTGGGCCTCTGTCCACTGCGCATCCAGCATTCCATCGCTTCAGTGGATATTCTATCTGGTGCAAACCCATGGCTCTGGCTGACTACCCGCTCCGTGTATGACTTTGGCTAGTCTGACTATCCTATCTGGTGCTCACTAGAAGGCCCTGTCTGTTCGCTCCTAGGGTTGGTTCCGTTATTCAGACACCCTTCCTAGTTTTAACCTGGGGCTATCAGACTCCCAGCTACTGACTGCAGGCTGAGCCAGTGTCACTTTTGGGCGTTACCGTACTGCGAGACTCCAGTAGGCTGAGGCCTAGTCTCGGACAGTGTGGTGGTGATATTGGGAGACTGCTATTCCTGATACAGTGCTCGCCTTTTCGATCACCCACTGTGTGTATATATTATATTGCATTACTGTATTATTCTCATAATAAATGTTATATTAACTATATCGTCTGACTCCTGGTTCTGCTTGCCAACCGTAACAATTATATAGTTATAAAGTTCTCCAGAATATAGATTCTAGGCAATATGTCCCTGTTACTCTAACCCAGAGGTGTTCCAGTCAGTCCACAAGGAAACTCTTAATATGAAACAGAGATATCACTGCCTGGACATACACAAGACAAACAGGACTTCTACCTCTGCCATTGTGGTAGAAATGGCATCAATTTAGAGACTGAAGAAGCAGTTTATAAGACCAGATCATCTAGTAGGAAACACTAAGCTCTCTCACCCTGGGATTTTTAACCTTCACCCTGAGATTTGGGTCAATTCCCTGAGTTTCGGGGCCAAACTCTGAGAGTATAGGAATGGCGCATGAGGTCACACAGGGGGGCGGGTCACAGCAGTTTTCACCATACCTCCCAAGCTCTTCCCTGTCTGTAGATACTGCCACTACCAACTATACATGCAGCCAAGGACACCAAAGATCCAAATCTTATTTCAAAAACCACTTGTTAGTTTGATGTACAAAAACACATAGTATTAAAGCACCCCTACTTGGCTCAATCTAGTTAGGTTTGTATATTTTAGTTATCTTTAAGTCTGCTTTTTTATTATTGTGTTTATTTTCTGAGAATTCTTAATAATAAAATGTACCTGATGAGGTTGCTTCCAAAGTCTGTGCGGTACAAGTTGTACCGTACGGTTCCAATGCAACTCTCTCCTGTCTCCAAATTTCTGCGAATGCAGAGACAAGGGCGGACAACGCAGGTAAAAAGAGCCCACTTCACAAGATGGCCGCGCTCTCCCTATTTATGTAGATCCAATACTTAGGTATGACTTTAAATCATGCCAACACTTTTCAAACGTTATTACCGTATTTTCATTCTTCCATGCATACTACCAATGAATGTGAGATTACTTGTATTGACATGATAATTCTACTTTAAAGGACAGTAATGTCCCATAAAAATTTCTTCTAGTTTTGTAGAGGTTGAAAAAAATAAACGATGCCACAAATCCTCTCTCTCAAACTGCTATGGTTTGAGAGATATAGGCGCTGAAAGTTCCCCCTCCCTCCCCATCTCCTGATGTCAGCTGTAAAGCTGACAGCAGGAGATTCAAATTAGCCGACTCAAAGAGGCTCTTCACCAGAGCTGAAATTGCGTTATTTAAAAAGAACTACTTTATTGGAACCAGGCACACTTTATAGACCTTTCCAGTGAAGTAATTTTTTTTAAATAACGTGATTTCGGCTCTGCTGCAGAGCCACCAGCTGGTCCCGGACCAGAATCTCCTGCTGTCAACACAGCACTGACCTCAGGAGAAGGAGAGTGAGGGGGGGTATTTTCAATGCGAATATCTCTCAAACCATAGCGGTTTGAGAGATGGGATTTTCTGCAAATAAATTTATTTTTTAACCTTTACAAAACTAGAGGATTTTTTTATGGGACATTAGTGTCCCTTTAATACTATGTAAGGTTTATTTGGGGGGGGGTCTTAAGGGGTGGAAGTGCCCCTATATAGCATGTTTCAAGGGGGTGTCATAGGAGTAGAATATTTCCCCTTTAAAACAGATCTGTCACCCCATAAATTCATTTTAAAGAGGATTAAAAACTACCTGTAGGCTATGCTAACCTTTTCTTTGAAATATGAGAAGTGCACTTTTTTGTATGTTTTTTTAGCACAGTCTGAAACTTTATGTTCATTAGCTTCTGTGCTGGGTCAGTACTACCATACACTGTGCTATGAAAGAATCTAAGCACACTGGAGCCATTTCTAACAGCACAGTGAATGGTAAAGGTGGCATCAAACAGAACCAATTAGCATACTTTGCAGGGAATTAGCATAAATTGCCGCACTGTTACACCAAAACAAAGGTTATTTTCTCAAAAAGTATTTATTTATAGAAAATGGCAAGTGTAACATATAGGCAGTTTTTAAAGGGATAGTAATGTTTCATAATAAAAGCAGCTATAATTAATCATCATAGTGTTTGGACTTTGGAGAGTGCTATTTCAATTCTGTCAGAGTTGTAGTTCCAGAGTAATTCAATGACAAAGTATCCCCCTCCCGCCCCTTTTACTGATGAAACACTGCTCAGCCAGATCAGAAGGGAGGTGCCCAGGCAGACTGCAGAGGGGGACAATCTTCAATTACAATAAGGGAAAATCCTGAAAAACTTGTCAAGGGGGGCAGGGCTTTCTTGTTCTCATAGGAAGAAGATTGTCCCCTTCTATTATCTGTCTGGTCTATGGACTGCATTCCACATCTGAGAAGAGATGGCTTACACTAGGTAAAAGGGACAGGAGGGGAAACTTTGATTGTGAATATCTCTCAAACCATAAAGGTTTGAGAGATAAGACTTATATCGTTCTTCATGTTTTTTTTTAATGCCTACAAAATAATATAAAGATAAAACGAAGGATTACTATCCCTTTAACCCTTTGAGTGCCAGAGGGGTATGCAACCCCTCTGGCACTCACAAGGTTAATTCTCTGTAAAACAAACTAAACTTTAGCCTGACAGGTTCACTTCAAATAAGTCTGAGCTTCTGAAGTAGTCAGGGAAATGGAGAGATTAGTAGTAGGTATAATTTTATTTATTTGGTGCCAGACATCGTACACAGCTCCTTGGTTCTTATCTGACTTCCAATTCTATAATTTTTCTATAATTCAGACTTTCCAGGAAACAGGATGTGAGCACGAGGGTATCATGGAGACATGGTGCTTTGCCATAGCCTCTTGGCCTGAAGAGGTTCAAAGAAAGTTTATGTAGGGAGCACATATAACACAGAAAGAGAAAAGCTCTGGGGTAGATTTACAGAGTTGCCCCCCCCGGGGCGGAGATAGCCAGGCCAACTGCAGCAAGGGGAATTCAAACAATTTTTGATTCTGAACATAAAAGAATGTCAAGTATTAAACAAGATCTGAAAATATTAAATATGTTAAGGAAAAAAAGGCAGACAATGTGGGTTAATCAGTTATCTGTTATCAAAACGCCAACTTTCTATTAACCCCTTAGGTGCTAGAGACATATCCAGCAGCCGAGGGGGTTATGCAGAGTTTTAGCAGCACTGCTTTTATCCAAGGGGGTCATAGATTTGTGGCCTTACACAAGAAAAGCAGTTCTGCAGCAAACCAACTGGACCATGGGAAATTAATTAAAAAAAAAAAAATTCCTAAGTTGCCTTTAATTTAAATTAGATTTTTAAACCTCCCCTAGCAAAATCCATTTAAATAAATGGGGATATTTATCCAACCCCCAATGATGCGGTTGGTTTGTCCTAGAATTACTCCACTTTTCTCAATGGAGAAAATAGGAAACTGCCTAGAGCTCCAAATTTTGAAGGGTGCCTCAGCTATGCTGGCCACACCCACATTCTGAACTGTGGGCGTGGCCAGAGGAATCTTAACGCTTTGAGTGACAGAGGGGTACGGAATGCATTGCTTTGCAATGCATTCCGTACCCCTCTGGCACTCAAAGGGTTAATGTCCCTGCACTACTTGTATACCCATTTACATGCAGTTATTTAATCCATTGGATGCCAGGCAGATCTCCAACACATTGTGGAGCAATGCATTTTAGACCATTGTAGCAACTAAGGGGTTAAAGCTTTTTTTTTTTTTTTTTTTTTTTTTTTTTTTTTTTTGTGTCTTTGAATGCTATAGGCCAAGGGTATTTTCTGTGCCAGGAAATAGTGGATGGGATGGGGAGGGTGGGGCCATGGGCAGAGCTAAGGGCACCTAGAATGCCTTGCCTAGGGACTCTTGGGATGTAAATATGGCCCTGTTTGAACATAAAGCACTTAGACCCACATTTGTAAAAACAAAATGGAGTTATTCCGGATTAAACCAATTGCACCATACAGGACAGATAAACATTCCTAAATGTCCATGCACTTGAATAGAGCTTTTTAACCCCTTGAATGCCAGAGAGGTTGTCAATGCATTCCTTTGCAATGAATTGGAGACCTCTCTAGCACTCAAGGGGTTAAAGCCAAATTTAATTTAAGAGGATCGTTTATTTGTCTCCTATGGTGCAGTTGGTTTACTCCAGAATAACTCCACTTTGCATTTATAAACATGGGCCTTGGAGTCATATTCAGTAAGCTAAAGCGTCAAACCAGCTGCTTCATAGAGAAAAAAAATTCCCCAAACTCCCACTGAAGCAATGATTTAGCAACCTTGCAAGCATTCAGGGGGTTAAAGGCCTGAATTATTTTTTTTCTTTTTTTCATGTGGTGCAGCCGGTTTCCTCCAACATTGCATCTCTTTAGAGATCTCTCTAAGCCCGGAGCAGGAACCTGAATAGTCCTTACGCTCTCAGACCACACATGACATATTGACCTAGTCTCCCAGGCAGTTAGAGGCAACTGCTTATTATAAAGTGGCACAAACAAGTTCCAGAAATGATTTGAAGGGCAGTAGAGATGTCTATCAGCCTTGCATTCCTTCAATCAAGATAGCAATCTCTTTGGTCTGTCCACATCTTTAAAAAACTTTTTCAGTTCTGTACTTTCCATAAACGCATACGTTTGTGTGGAGTGGAGGCGTGGGTTACTTTTACTGTCTGACCTTCACTTCTCATTGTAGTTCTATTCACAGAGAGAAGTGGAAAAATCCCAGGCGCCTGAGAGTCCAGGCTTGTAGTTCAGAAACATTTTACCTACTTCAATACACCCCTTCTCTTCACCTTTTGTTCACATATATAGAAGTAAGTTTCCATGTACTGGCAAAATGTAAATGAGGAATAATACCGCCTATGGCCGGAAATCCTAATGATCTTTGTGAATATTTCCCTTGCTCCTTGGTCCAAGAGATAACATCTTCAAACAGTCCTAAATGTCATAACCATGGAGGAAGACATGACAATTACAGTGACCACAGAACCTCAAACTCTACCCACTACACAGTGTAATCTTAACCCTTTGAATGCCAGAGGGGTACGCAACGCATTGCAAAGCAATGCGTTGCGTACCCCTCTGTCACTTAAAGAGTCAAAGACCAAAAGTGTGTGCTACTCAATACACTGTGTAGACCTCTGGTCCATAAAAGGTTTAAAGCAGGTTGACATACTCTACTTTTTTTTTAACTACGAAAAAACTACCAGCAACTACATCCTTCCCAGGAATTAAAAGTGCTTGTCTACCCTCTCACTGCATACTTATCTGGAACTTAGTGGGTTAAGGTCATATCTTCAAGATAATGAGATGCAAAGAATTAACTTGGCTGAGCCTGCAGGTAAATCAGATAAGGGGCAAAAGTAGCTGTTTGAACAGCAGGTTCATAGATGTGGTGCTTAAATCACTTATCGACTGCTGCATCAACACAGACATGAATTTGCTGAGTAGCGAAGCAAGACGCATGGCACATGACAGCAATTCCAGTTCACTGGCTAAACGTTAAACTACCCTCAACATCCCTGAGATGGCGTCCCACCTTCCTACTGCTGCCACTGACTTGTGAAGGAGATGAGTAACATTAGGGAATACATATAAAGAAAAGTGAGCAATTCTAGAACAAACCAAGTACACCATATTAAGCAAATAAAAATCCTTAAAGGGATAGTAACGTTTCAAAATAAAAGCAGCTCCAATTGATCTTCATAGTATTTGGGCCATGGAGATTATTATTTCAATACTGTCAGAGCTGTAGTTCAAGAGTAATTGAATTAGAAAGTATTCCCCTCCCGCCCCTTTTACCTACGGTAACACTGCTCACCTCAGACCAGCAAGACTGTCCGGATGGATCACAGAGAGGGACAATCTTCAGTGAGCATAAGGGGAAAAACCTGTGAAGGGGGGGGGGGGGTTTCTTATGCTCATAGCAAGGAGATTGTCCCATGCTGTGACCTGCCTGGTCAAGAGACCAGATCCCACATCCGAAGAGAGGTTGCTTACACTAGGTAAAAGGGGAGGGAGGGGGATACTTTATCATTCAATTACTCTTGATCTACAACTCTGACAGTATTGAAATAACACTCTCCATGGCCCAAATACTATGAAGATTAATTGGAGCTGCTGTTTTTGTGAAACAATATTATCCCTTTAAATTCTCATTGAAGCAATGCACTGGATGTTTGTCTAGCATTCAACGGGTTAAGAACATCATTTAAGTCAATAGTAACTTTTATTTTCTCCCTGTGATGCCACTTTTTACCCCATAATCACTCCACTCTTCCATTTCTCTGTTCTTAATACTTAATATATAAAAAAATATATATTGTAGGGTTTATCCCCCTGAGTAAAACAAGGGTACTCACACTGCTGAATGGTATTTTATTCAAAAGTTATTGCAGCTCAAACTTTTTTAGGTGCAGTATCATAATGGCTGTAAAGGTTACAGTGGTACTGTTACTACACCAGCCTATGGACTGCTCTGCTCAGTTGACCATAAATGTCCATAGGATGGTGTAGCAACAGCGCCAGTGTAACATTTCAGTCCACTATGATACTGCACCTAAAAAAAATTCTTGTTTGAGCTGTAATAACTTTTGAATAAAACACCTTTCGGCAGTGGGAGTTCCCTTGTTTTACTCAGGGGGATAAACCCTACAACATATATATATATATTTTTACATTTTAAATATTACTATCCCTTTAAACTTTCTGTTGGTGAAGCTTGGAAGACTATGATGGAGATGTACTAAGTTGTGATATCACTTTTCCAATTTCTTTGTTATTCTATGGAGCCAATGAACTAAGATATATTCCCCTTGAAATATCTTAGTGTATAGACTGCATAGAATAACATAGGAACTGGAGAAGTTATCCCCACTTTATCACCTCTTTATTACCACTTTGTGCATCTCGCCCCCATGAGAAAATTAATAATAATAATAATAATACTAAAGCAAACACAATAAAATAATATAAAAACTACTGAAATATAAGGCTATAGCTAAGATTAATGTGAACCTGTCCCCAAAATAATTTAGGAATATTAGTAGTCTACAATAAAAGCTGACTCTACATTACATTAGCCATAATGTTAGAAAATACTTTGTTTTAAAGGTATCCAATCGCCTAAAATCACATTTTGGTGATTTTGAAAGATTTCAAAATCAAATATATTTTGAATTAGCCATTTATTATTTAGAAATATAGTTTTTGAGATGACTTTAGATTTATAGCTTATGCTAATTAAAGGGATAGTAATACATCTATTAAAGTGGTCCAAGTTTTCTTTATTCTTTTTTTGAAGATGTAGCGCTATATTTCATTGCTTAGATTTGTAGTTCAAGCGCTATTCAAGCCAAAAGGATCCCCCTTCCCACCCCTTTCCTTGCGTCACTGATCCTCTCTGTCTGGTCCGGATGGAGAGCGGTGAGGGACAATCTTCAGTAAGCAAAGGAACATCCTGCCCTGCTTCGTCAAGGTGGGCGGGGTTTCCATTATACTTACTGAGTGAAGATTGTCCCTCGCTGCATCTGTCCGGTCCCACAACCAGATTCTTTCAGCTAGAATAGCGCTTGAACTTCAAAACTGTAAGTAATGAAATATAGAGCTACATGTTTAAAAAAGAATAAAGAAGACTCAGACCTCCACTTTAATAGATTACTATCCCTTTAAAGCATGCCGTGCAGGCACTTCCTACTTTAGCCCTACAGCAATGCATTGCCAAATTCCCTAAGCACTTATAGGGTTAAGTGTTAGTGAGTGGAGAAGGTAATGTAGGACTAGGACGTACCTACATGGTTATTTCCATAACCTATAAACCTAAAGTCAAAAAGTAGTTTTGTGAAAAAATGTCTAATGTAACATATATGTGTTTTTGCACTTTCAAAATCACAAAAAAGTTGTTTTTTGGTAGATTGGGTTCCTTTAAAGATAGTTCAGGACACATTTATTATAGTGCAAGCTTTTTAAAAGAGCAGATCCTTCAACAAAATCTTTTTCCAACCCCTCATTACACAAACCAAATCTCTCCCTGATGATCACAGAGGCGATCCAAGGCAGAGAAAGGAAATACATTGTTTTCCATGAATCTGTTTGTCCCACTCCCAAAACAAATATAAAGGAATAAAAGTGTTGTTGTCCTGTTATATAAAGCATATTTGGATTCAATGTCAGCAATCTGTAATGAGATCCTAATGCATACCTCCCAACATTTCAAATGGCCAAAGAGGGACACTTTTGTTTTAGGTGGTGTTGTTGGGGGTGTGGCTGGTGGGCAGGGCATTACCAATAATTTTTAGGTCATTTTATGACCTTATGATACCTCATGGTGTAACTGAATAAATAATTTAGAGCAAGGATAAAGCATTTTATTTACACATGCTAATTGATAAATATGTATACTGAAGTTTAAACAAACATTAATATGAGTTTTTTTGCTGTGGAGCATTGTGATAAACTTATATATACCACGCACAGTCTGGTCCCCTAAAAAGAGGGACATCAGGGTGGTAAAGAGGGACAGAGGGATTTGGGTCTCAAAGAGGGACACTTGGGAGGTATGCTAATGGAGTGCAGAAAGAACACCACAATATATATTCCTTTTGTAATGAAACTAAACTTGATAAGACCTCTGTAGGACACAAACTACTTACAGGGTTAGTAATGTTCATAATAACAGCAACTAAAATTGTTCTTTATAGTTAATACTACTGATCTCCGATGTTGCCACTGCTCATTCCTTTCTAGTCACACTGAAATTATACTATGAAGTTTACCCCTCCCGTCCCTTTTCTCGAACGTCAGCCACCTTCCATCAGAACTGAAATCTGGTCATTGGGCAAGACAGATCACAACGAAGGGCAATCTTCCCTCTGTCAGTATAAAGAAAATCCTGCCCTCCTTGATGAACAATGGCAGGTTTTTCATGATACTGAGTGAAGACTGTTCCGCATCTCGATCCACTTTCAGATCTGAGGCAAAGAAGACTGACGTCGGGGAAAAAAAAGGGGCAGGAGGTGTAAACTTCATAATATAATTTCAGCTTAACTATAGAGATATTAACAATGGCAACATCTGAGATCAGTAGAATGAACTATAAAAAAACAATCTGAGCTGCTATTATTATGAAACATTACCAACCCTTTAACCCTCTGAGTGCCAGAGGGGTGCCCAAAGCATTGCTTTGCATTGCGTAGCCCTCTGACACTCAAAGGGTTAAACTTTCCTCAGTGAATAGTCCCTTCCCTCCCAATATTATTGTTCTCTTTCAGTCCATAGTAACTCTTTAAGACAGAAATACTGGACTAGTAAAGAAATCCAGATGAAAAGAAAAAAATGGTGACAAGCTAAGTATTTCAAACAAACTCCTCCCAATAATATCCTCTCATTTATCTTACTGTGGCCATAAAACCCTAATGATCCATATGAATGTTACTCTTACACCTTGGTTCGAGAGATAACATCTTCAGTCAGTTGAATGACGTCGGTGGAGGCAGACATGACAGTTTCTGGCAGAAATGCAAGACAGCAAACTCTGCTCAAGAGATGTGGAAATCTCAATAATTTAAGGACCAAAGAGTTGAGCAATGCATTGCTTCACAATGGTATTTAAATGGTTAACCAGTCTCAAACACTCAACCTGATGTAGTCTGAAAAAACTGCCAGAAACTGAAATGTCCGCCTCCATGATATCCAGGACTGACTGAGAATGTTGTCTGTAGAAAAAAGGCACAAAGCCAGAATTCATAGGAGCCAATAGGATTCTCTGGCCATAATAAGCTAAATGGGGGAATATTATCAGGACGTATTAGTTCTTCCTTGATATGTAATTGGAGTATATAAGCAACGCTCAGCACTAAAAGACGACTCTGTGAATAAAAAAAAGAGATCAACAATATTGGGGAACACAGGAATAATGGCGTAAATAAAAGGATAAAATATTTCCCTAACTAGATTGTACTGTGTTAATCCCCCTTTCTGACTCCCCTGCTGCTTGTCTGTGTATTCATATATGTGAGGTTTCACAGATGTGTCACAGTATATATAAAACAAAAGAATGGGGATGGGGTAGGACAGTGTAAAAAAGTTAATTCAACCCCTTAAGGACCCACGACGTACATATACTTAATGGGAACACTTATGTTAAGGACTCATGGCGTATATGTATGTAATGCCCCGCCAGCCACGCAGCTGGTCCTTAAGGGGTTAATCTGCACAAGACTTGAAGTTGAATATGGCTAATTCACAATATGTATCATCTTTTGATATTTATTTCTATTTTATGTATAAAATATGATACATATTGTGAACGATCCAAATTCAGCTTCAAGTCTTGTTTTATATGTGTTTACGTGCAGATGAAATTAATTTGTTTACTACGCTTAGAGAATATTTTTATTGGTAAACCTCACTGATATTGTTCTACAGTACACCTTCCCATGCACTTTCCCTTGCCCATATGCCACACATACATACACACAAAATCTTGGCAAGGAAACACACACACACATCCCCCCCCCACATATACACACCCACACACACACCACACATCCCCCCCCACACACACACACACAAATCACAGTACCTGTGAGACCCACTGAAGTTGAGTGTGCCAGGCACTCAGCAATGTGTCGTAGAATTCTGTCATCTGCCGGTCCAGAGACATGTCACTCTGACACAGCTCCTGCCACACCGCCACCAACTGCACCTGAAGGGAGAGGATCATGGGTTACAGGAAGAAAGTCTTTCTGAACCCTTTACAGAGGAGTGTGCCACGCACTGCAAAGCAATATGTTGCATACACCCCTTTAACACTTAAAGGGTTCATTTATGTACTGAGAACAAGGATAAACAACTGAGACAAACAACTGATGTACATTTTTTAAACCTCTAAACTCCAGAGAGGTATCTAACACACTGCAACACAATGTGTTGGATACCTCTCTGACACGCAAATGGTTAATCATGCAAACGGTTAAAAAGACAATATGATCTCAGCAGGTTTTTTTTTTTCTCCGATAACAAACCATTGCCCAAACTAGTCAAATAAAAACATTGCTTAGATTTTTTTCATTTTAATCAACAGTTTTAAAGATTTGGAGATATTAAAAATAAATAAATAAGAATTAGTGGCAAAAAAAAATAAAGATTAGTGCCAAAATGTGGTAGGCAAAATATGCCATTAAATGTAATTTCAGAAATGCAAAAATAAAAAAAGACTCATAAAAGGATTCACGTTATTTTTTTTTAAATGGGAAACCATCACCCATAGTTATCAAAATAAAATAAATTTACAGCTTTAAAGATTTACATATGCTTGCAAAATATTTTTCAAAAACATTAGAAACAAAATATACAGATTAGCAGTAAAATTGTAACAATACCTTAAAAAAGTGCTTAAAGGTGCAAATAGATATTATAGGGTGTTTCCTGTTAAGTAAAATAATTGTACTCCTACTGCTGATAGATGCATATTTCCAGAGTTATTACTGTTTAAACTTGTGTTTACAAGTTACATTCTAATGGAGAGGAAAGTCAATGACTGCTCCTTTAAACAACTTTATAGATACAAAAATGTTTTAAAGGGATAGTAATGTAAAAAAAAATTTGATATATGATTGTTCAGTTTCATTTTTTATAATGCATAGTATATTTTTAACCCTTTGAGTGCCAGAGGGGTACGGAATGCATTGCTTTGCAATGCATTCCGTACCCCTCTGGCACTCAAAGGGTTAAAATCCTTTATATTCATATTCTTCTTGAAATTCCAGTTCTAGTTTTCTCCTCCCATCCCTTTCCATCACGTCATTCACATTTCATTGGAATCCGAAGGCTGGTCGCTTGACTGGACAGATTGCAACAAGGGACAATATTGTGTGTGTGTTGGTATAAGGAAAACCTGCCCCCCTTGACTAAGTTGGGCAGGGAACCCTTGCTGCGATCCGTCCGGACAAGTTTTTGGATCTGAGGGAAGTTTGCATGACATGATGGAAAGGGGTGGGAGGGGGGAAACTTTAAACTTGATTTTCAAGAAGAATATGAAGGTAAAGAATTTAAAATAAAAAAAAAAGACACTATGCATTACAAAAAATTAAACCGAACAATTGTATATTGATTTATTTTTCTGACATTACTGTCCCTTTAAAGGTCATTAAACTGGACCTGGCTTGCTAGTTTTTATATGTTTTAAAATCAGGATTTTTTTTCCTGTTGTAGTCTGTGAGAATATATTTTTCTTAAACAATTTTAAGATCAAAGTACCTTACTTCTTTTTCATGGAATTACCCTGCTGGAGCTTCTTCCTATACTAAGTATCCTGAGCAGAGACAGGTTAGAATCTCTCTGCATGTCTGTTCTGTTGTAATTGGACTTAAGTTCTTCTACAATCATCAGCACTGTGAGTACAACTCCTACTGTTAACTACACAGATAACAGCTACTATTGAGCCCCCTTTTGTTTGTTATTGTCTTTCAAACTGGACCTGACACCTTAATACACATTTAGTTTGTTTTACTGAAAATGAAATCTTCCTACAGGTTGACCTAGCCTTTTCTTTTTTTTTTGCAAATTTTTATTTTTTTTTTATGCAAATTCTCTACACACTATTCTAATTAGTTATTTTTGAGCTACAATGTATCTCTCACTGTGCTAATAGAAATGCCTACATTCATTCTTTGTACAGTGTGTGATAATATTGTCTTGGCAGATAAACTAATTAGCATAAAATGCCAAACTGTGATATTAATTATACTGTGTACGCTGTTTTTCCACATATTGGAGGAAGCCATTTGACTTTGCATGCCTCACTTCCTACTGTCTTACACTACTGTCAGGAGATGAGATGTGCAAAGGAAAATGGTTCCCCTAGCCTGCTGAATATCAGTACATGTAATATAATTTATCTTAAAGGGATAGTAATACTTCGTTTTAACTTTATTTTATTTTGTAGGCATTAAAAAAACATGAAGAATGATATAAGTCTTATGTCTCAAACCTTTATGGTTTAAGAGATATTCACAAGCAAAGTCCCCCCCGTTCAGCCAGATAAGAAGGGAAGTGCCCAGGTAGACTGCAGAGAGGGACAATCTTCAATTAAGATAAGGGAAAAAGCTGAAAAACTTGTCAAGGGGGGAAGGGCTTTCATTCTTTTCATACAAAGAAGATTGTCCCCTTCTGTTATCTATCTGGTCTTACAACCAGATTCACATCTGAGAAGAGATGGCTTACACTGGAAAAAGGGGCGGGAGGGGGAAACTTTGCTTGTGAATATCTCTTAAACCATAAATGTTTGAGAGATAAGACTTATATCATTCTTCATGTTTTTTTAATGCCTACAAAATAAAATAAAGTTAAAACGAAGTATTACTATCCCTTTAAAGGAACACTCACACCAAAAGATTACATTGGATGGTATAACGTTAGATATCACATTCTTAGAGCATACGTATGTAAAAATGAAATAATAATGTTATGTCCCCAAAATGAGATCTTAAACTTGCTTTTTAACACAAAAGAAAATATTCCTGTTCATAGAGAATTTATTTACTGTTGTTCGAGATGTTTGCATGGCAAGATAAGAGGTAGGTGAGATAAAGCGGAACTTTCACTTAGCATAAAGTGGCCCTCCAATAATTAAACATATGGCGACTGGCTTCATAATATTTCTATTACCTCTCAGAAGTGCCAGAGATCGAACTTGTCCCATTAAGTTTATTATTTCAATACCTACAATATTAGGTTTGGTAATGTTAGACATTACTAACCCTTTAATCTTCGGAGACTGATGGCCAGGTTTATGTCGTATGCGCGCCTGCGCCGTTAGTCCCTTCCGATGCCTTATAGCACAGTGCAATGCCTCTTTGAGAAGAAGATGTCTGCGCTGATGCCTGGCTTCCAGTCTTCGAAGATTAAGGATTACCGTAGAATCTGCCACTTCTGAGAGGTAATAGAAATACTATGAAGTTAGTCGCCATATGTTTAATTATACTAAGTGAAAGTTCCGCTTTAATGGATTGCGATTTTTGCCCCCTACTCTTGTATTCAGAAAGGCTGGTATCTTTTCTCAGCCCACTAACAGACAAACCTGAACAATCAACGGGAGACCTGGAGATCTAAAAAAGGTAGGAAATGCCTGCTCCCTCATATGCATGACGAGATTTTAGGCCTCAGAAAACAAACACATTTTTTAACATGTTAACATGAAGAACAGGGTTTTTTATGTTTACATAGCCCCAGCTGATTTCTATGTGTTAGCATTTCTCCAATGCATTCTAAACAATATGTTGGGATATATCTAGCATACAAGAGGTTAATAAAATTCCCTCAAGAAGCAGGACTATTATCTGTGCAGAAGTTCTTTCTAAATTTTACCTCAAATATTCTGTGAATGCTACATGATCTTTTATATAAAAGTAATCATAGGTTAGCGATAGTGATCATTTAACCCTTTGAGGGCCAGAGTGGTAAGCAATGCATTGTGTACCACTGTGGCACTCAAAGGGTTAACCCTCTGAGCACCAGAGGGATCTCTGGCACTCAAAGGGTCCTCTATACTGCAACCTCTCACAAGCAGGGCCCTCTGACCCTTCTGCACTCCATATTCGATTTGTACTATTTAATATCTCTGTATGTCTAATCCCTATTGTACAGCGCTGCGGGATAAGTTGGTGCTATAGAAATAAAGAATAATGATAAAGGAGCAATAAATGTTTTAATGAAAAATCATATTTTATTTTTCTTTTGGTTGAACAAAAAAAAAAGTACTGCCACTGGGAGATGTTTCAATCAAACTTTATTATAACTCCAACCATAAGCAGTGAGCGCAGTTTAACTCTTTAAGTGCCAGAGAGCAATGTGTTGGATATCTCTTTGCCACTCAAAGGGTTAAGGTCATGTGTTCCTGCCAGCAACTGTCATGTCTGCCTCCATGGATGTGACATCCAGTACTGTTATCTACTGAACAAAGGAACACAGGCAAAATTTGTAGGGAATGTTAGGTTTGCTTTGCTATCATAAGGTAGGTAGGGGTCCGTTCTCCTTCTAAGTCTTTCCTTGTTAGACAAGTGCACATACCACTTTGTCAATGACAGGGTTAATTACAGTAAATATAGTTTTCTCCCTTCTGGAACGCAACATTGCTTTTATCTCTGCCTGGAACTCAAGTCTTGCCACACAGCGAGAAGGTAGAAAGGAATGCTATTGAAATGGTGTGGAATTCACTGGCCCATGTGTACAAAGAAAAGTGGAGTAAATGAGGGAATAACCAGCTGCACAATTGGACATAAATACAAATTTTCACGAGGAGCATAACTTGAAATGGCTTCTATGAGGTTTTCTGTTTGCCTTCCTCTGGATCATAATGGATATGGCAGCAAGCCGACAGTAAAGGAACCCATGTATGAGGCAAACAGCTTAATACAAAGCAAACTTTATTGAACAAGTTTGAAAACAACAAACGATAGGTGTAGGTGAAATGGAAGATACACAGGTGTGCAAAAGCTACTGAAACTCCTTACGAGTTTCGCACTAAGCAGCACTTACTCATAGACTATCTATATCTACACTATATATAGGTTATCTTAGTCTATGATTAAGAACTGTATACAGCAAAATGCATAAGACCTTTCGATAGATTTTGCACCCCAGTGTATATCACATTTCACCCATGCCTATCCTTTGTCGTTTTTAAGCTTGTTAAATAAAGCTTGCTCTTTATTAAGCTGTTTGCCTCATACATGTGTTCCTTTACTGACGGAGTGCTCGCACATCGTCTATCAATGAAGACTTATGTTCCGATGGTGGAGAACTTCAGTGGCATAACACCAGCGTATCTCAGAATGGCTGTGAGTTTGTTTTACACTTTATTCTGTTGCTGTTGTGTGCCAGTGAGGTAGCGCCAACGTCTACATAGTTTCTTCCTCTAGATAAACAAAGAAGTGCCAGAGAGGTACACAACACTTTGAAACTCATTACGTCTGATACCTCTCTGGCATTCAAAAAGAGAATGGACTCATTTTTTCCAACATCATCAACTATGTTACTATATCAATGGGGCTTTTAACCGCTTGAATACTAGAGAGGTCTCCAACACATTGCAAAGCAATGAACTGGTGAATTCTCTCTAAAATTCAATGGCTTAAAAGCCCCATTAAAGGGACAGAACTGTTTCACAAAAAAGCAGCTCCAATTAATCTTCATATTATTCAGGCCATGGAGAGTGTTATTTCAATACTGTCAGAGTTGTAGTTCAAGAGTAATTGAATGATAAAGTATCCCCCTCCCACCCCTTTTACCTAGTGTAAGCCTCCTCCCCTCAGATGTGGAATCTGGTCCTAGGACCAGACAGCTCACAGCAAGGGACAATCTTCTTACTGTGAACATTAGGAAAACCCTGCCCCCCTTCGACATGTTTTTCAGGTTTCTCCCTATGCTTACTGAAGATTATCCCTCTTTGTGATCCATCTGGACAATTTTACTGCTCTGAGGTGAGCAGTGTTACATCAGTAAAATGGGCAGGAGGGGGATACTTTATCATTCAATTACTCTTGAACAACAACTCTGACAGTGTGAAGATTAATTGGAGACGCTTTTATTGTGCAACATTACTACCCCTTTAAGTCAATAGGGATTTTTATTTGTACAATATAGTGCAATTGATTTGGCCCAGAACTGTTCCACTCTCCTCTTTGTACATATGAGCCACTGTACTGTAGATGGAAGCCACACAGCATATTGTTTTCTGACTGTTTCATTTCAGATAATATAAGAAGGACCTATTCACTTTGTATTTGTGCCTTTAACTACTTGAATGAGAGAGAGGTCTCCAAAGCAATGCACTGGAGATCTGTTGAGCATCCAAGGGGTTAATCCTTTGAATGCCAGCGGAGTATCATTGGCTACCCATCTGGTATTCAAAGGGTTAAGGAGTGCTTCACAGAAATCTGACACCTTCGTAATAACCACATATTTAAAGTGGATTTGTCACCCTAAGACAAATTTTGTTTGTTTTACAGAAAATATTTATTTATTTATTTTTTTTTAGAAATGAATGTTACTGAACTTACCACTCACTGTGCTATCAGAAATGTCCCCAGCATGTGAGCCTTGCCTACATTCATTCATAGCATAGTATGTGGTGATGTTAATCCAGCACATAAACAAATTTGCTTAAAGTGCCACAAACAAAGGTTAATTTCTTTAAAATTATTTATATTACAAATATCCAGTAAAACATACAAGCAGTTTTTAATTCACTTCAAAATTAACTAAACTTATCTTATGGTGACAGGACCATGTTAAGGTACTGCTTTGTAGAAATTAATCTTTCCTTCTGGCAGTGAAGGGGTTACAGTTCTCTGGAACACCCCCAGCCCCAGTAGCTGGCACAGAGGAATGACACTCTGCTTGAGGTTTCCTTCTACACCGGAATGTGCTATACTTGATAACTAAAGGACGTTGCAGACCGCCCAGGGATTTGGCCCCTTACCTAGACATGCTAAATATCATTTCATATCACTGTTCCTAAGTGTCACTCAGCCATGCTAATAACATTACACTAGAGGCACAAGTGCTTGCGCTTTTGCTAGCATGTGGTCTAACATTTTATTATGAAACTTTAAAGATAAGGCAGTATGTTTGTTTCTCTCTCCTGAAAAGGACCAATGTGGACTAAGATACAACACATAAACTGTTGGATCTTGCAAATATGTTCAAATAAATATACAGAATGGTGTTAACTTACCAATACAACTCACCGGTGTACATCTTTAAAGGGATAGTAATGTCAGAAAAAAAGTATTAGCTATATGGTAGATACAATTAAAAGAGAGTACTTGTACTTATTCGTATCTCTCAAACCATTATGGTTTGAGAGATATAGGAAAATAAAGTTCTCCGCTCCCTCCCCTTCCTGCTTGACGAGCTGTAAAGCTGTCAGAAGCAGATTCTGGTCGCTTGACCAGATGCGGCTCTTCAGCAGCACCAATATAATGATATCTAAAGATAAATACTTCATCGGAATGGTCTACAACGTGTGCTTGCAAACCAGGCACACTTTGTATACTGTTCTGGTGAAGTATTTATTTTTAGGTATCGCTATGTCGGCGCAGCTAAAGAGCCAACATCTGATCCAGGAACCAGAATCTGCTTCTGACAGCTTTACAGCTCGTCAAGCAGAAAGGGGAGGGAGCGGAGAACTTTATTTTCCTATATCTCTGAAACCATAACGGTTTGAGAGATATGAATAAGTGCAAGTACTCTCTTTTAATTGTATCTTTTAATTATATCTACTATATAGTTAATACTTTTTTTCTGACATTACTATCCCTTTAAAGTAACACCATTAAGAGATACAGGAACAATTATAGACTTGGTCCTGTTCAGGTAAGTGTTGGTATCTGTGTTACTTCAAGACAACAATATAAAGAATAGCGGGCTTATTTCCAATAAAATTTATAGTTTAACCCCTTAACGACCCTTGACGGTCATAGTACGTCAAGGGTCGATTTGACTTAACGACCGATGACGTACTATGACCGTCATCGAGTTCCGGGCTCCCCCCGCGGCTGCACGCCTTCGGGGAGTCCGGAACGCAACAGAGCAATAAAAAAAAATTGCTCCGTAGTCGTTAAGTCACGTCCGCTTCCGGATTCCCCGGTCGTTAAGGGGTTAAAAATATATATTCTACCAATAAAGCAATTAAATTAGGGAGAAAATAAAACCCCAAAAACCTAAATGCAGTTCCCTGCACACTGCCGCTTCATTAGGAGGAATTATATGAAAAAGACTCAAAGCTTTTAAATAGGTACACTGGTGAGTTGTATTGGCGAGTTATGATCATTCTTTTATCTACTTGAACATATTTGAGACATCTACCAGCTGAGCTCCCCTTGAGCTTATTTCTTACTATCGATTGGTCCACAAAGTTGCCCGTTTCATTGGCCACACCGTGCGCGTCACAGACCCGGGTGGACCACTGCAGCAGTGAGCCGCACTGCAGCAATTTTCACATGGAATATAGAAACATTTTAACCCTTTGAGTGCTGCTCTGGCACCCACAGGGTTAATAAACTCTATAAAAATGAGCTTTGTATACTAAAGGCATGTTGCCCAGAGTTGATAGCAATAAAAATAGTATCTAGCCACCTGCTCAATTAAAGGAACAATAAAATTATTTTATGAAACATATGTTATAGTACTTCTCCAGATGAGTAAAACAAAGTTACTTCCAATACGGAGAGATATTCAATTTGAAGGTGATACTGGATACTCCTCTGGCACTCAGAGAGTTAAATCAAGCAGTTTGCAGCAACACCGGGTTTTTGGGTTTTTTTTGGGGGGGGGGGGTTATGATGCACTCTATGAGAGAGTATGAGCCATAGATGTGGCTCTCCATACTAAGGACCTGAATAGCACCGCCTGGTTTTGTCCCACAAGTGTCTTTTATACACCAGGTCTAGCAATTGTGAGCTGCTGTGGACCAACAAGGGAGCAGAGTAGGTGTCTAAAAAGTGCCCCCCATACTCCCCAATGTATCTGTATGACATGATTCTTGTCCCCACAGATCTGATATTTATAAGACTAGGAAGCTGGACACAGCAGGTCTACGGGGAACGTCCAACAACCCATAAGCTTCTGGTTGGCATTCCAGCCAAGAGAGTCAGTTTTCTGACCCCTGTGAATGGTTAATGGGAGCCATGCAGAGCAGCTCCAGGCTTGCTTTTTTTTTTACTGTCTGCTCCCAATGGAGCAGACTTAGTAAAATTTAATAACTGCCCTATAAATGCCAGGGGGCTGTTCAACCCCATCCCCCCCCAACCCGGTACTCAAAGATTAACATTTTCTTTGCATCTATAGTATTTTATTGTGTCACTGCTTCTGATCACAGACCAGATCACTCCCAAAGAAAAAAACACAACAGCGCCACCACTTGTCTACAAAAACAATTCAAACTCTAACAAAAATGCAAGTTTGCACTGTAAACATTTGAACTAAACATCTGCCAGCAGTGAGAGTATCCTTGTTTTACTCAACAGGAAGAAAACTACTATATATATATATATATATATATATATATATATATATATTTATTTACACTGCAAAATGGTGCAGAGGGAAACTTCCAACTGTTGTTTGTCTACTACAACTGCCACCATTCTTAGTTGGCTGTTGGCCAGCAAAGAATGATGGGAGTTGTAATTTAAAGACAGCTGGTATACCACAGTTTGCTCACCCCTACAGTACAATGACTTTGCAGCCATCTCTACAAATTATATATAAATTACTACAAAGAGGAGTGGATTCACAAGACAACTAAAATGAAGAAAACATGTTAAATCCCAGTCTTTTTTTTTTTTTTTTACTAGGTAATCACTGCTACTCCCAACTCAAAAAGTGGAATTATAAATGCACAGCCCTCAATATACTGGTCTACCCTAAGCTTCTTGTCCTATTTCCTGCAAGAGTGGAAGCTGCCAGAGGCAATCTCATTCCTATTGGTTGTGCTGGTGGAAGTGACATCATACTACACAACAAGAATCAGCTGCCTCTCCAGAGTTCAAAACACTGGGAAAGAGAAGCATGGGGAGGGTCTATACATTGTGGTCTGTAAGGTTACAATGCTGCTACTGCCCAGGGTAAGAGTAAAAGTGATTAACCATTAAAAGACTAAGCTTTAACATATATAAGTTTAATTTTTCCACAATAGTTGCTCTTTAATTTGTACACTGACAGCAAAGCTAAAAGAAAATGAAAGAAAGAGATTCATATACCATTTCCCTACCTTGTGGCACTTGTAGTAATATGCTAGTAACTGCGGCATCCTGTCGATCTCACTGAACACCTTGACAAACATCTTGGCCTGATCTGTGCGTCACGGAGATAAAAATGATGAAACAGATAAAGTAATGACAGGGCTGCTGACATCATTCTGTTATCAACACTAAAATGATAATATCAAAAATAAATAATTCGAAATTGGCACACTGCTTTTACTGAGGTCTATATGCATACCGTAAAAAAAAGAGACAATCTGGAGAAAACCAATTGCGCCACAAGGAAATGAAAATGATTGTTCAATTGGTTCTCTTAACCCCTTGAATGCAGAGGAACCTCACAAAGCGACGATAACACAAGTTGTATTTAAAGGTCCCCGAGAAACGTGCATAATGGTGAAAATATGAAAAACAAACTACATTTTTAAAGGGACTGTAATACTTAAAATGTAAAAAAAAAATATATTGTAGGGTGTAATCCCCTGAGTTCAACAAGGTACTCCCACTGCTGAAAGGTGTTTCATTCAAAAGTTATTACAGTTCCTGGGACCAGAGCTGTCCATAGGATGGTGTAGCAACAGCGCCACTGTATAATTTCAGGCCACTGTGATATTGTACCTAAAAAATTAAATTCAACTTTGAGCTGTAATAACTTTTGAATAAAACACCCCTCAGCAGTGGGAGTACCCTTATTGTACTCAGGGGGATAAGCCCTACAACATTTTGTTTTTTACATTTTAAGCATTACTATATCTTTAAGCTTGTGGGGCCACTTAGAAGTGTCAGGGATACATAGCAAAATTATGTATTTATTAACCCCTTAAGGACTAGTAAGGTGTGGAACACAATGCAAAGCAAAGCGTTATGTACCCTCTGGTCCTTAAGGGGAATAAGAAATTTATTTTTCTCATCTAGGAAGCATATTCCTTTGAATAGGGTTTTTAACCCCTTGAGTGCTAGAGATCACAAATGCATTGCAAAGTAACACACTACAGATCACACTAGCATTCAAGGGGGTTAAAAACCATTTAAAGAATTGGGAATTTTTATTTATCCACTATTAACCCTTTCAGTGCCAGAGGGGTACACAAAGCATTGCTTTCCTTTGTTTTAGGATTCATATATATAGTGGTGAAAAAAAGTTTGTGTACCCTGATGATAATTACCAAAATTCCGTAGCTGAACCATCATAGCCTTTGTGAACCATAAACAGCCCTTGTCTAAATATCCAATAGGGTTGATATTAACCAAGTATGTGCCTTTTGAAACAATTATATAAATTAAGCAAACAATGAGTACTTGAGAGGCAGAGTATGTGCAAAAGTATGTGAATCCCTGGTTCCACCAGCCCAATTAAAGGAATAATTAGAATCAGGTGTTTAATTAAAGCAGAACTGCCACCCAATAAGAATATTGCCCCACATAATTGCCCATATGGCGACTAGCTGCTCAGTAGTGCTAGTCGGCAGAATTATTACCGGATTAAAGAGAATTCGCTGTTCTTCCTGGACTGACAGCAGGATGGAGAGCGGGCATCTTGCCATAGTGACGTCCACGTGCCTGCGCTGTCAGTCCCAGCCAGGTCTAGGAGGTGTTGCTAGGAGGGACTGACAACGCAGGCCTGCGGATTTCACTATGGCAAGATATCCGCTCTCCGTCCTGCTGTCAGTCCAGGAAGAACAGCAAATTCTCTTTAGTCTGGTAATAATGCTGGGGACTAGCGCTACTGAGCAGCTAGTCTCCAGATGGGTAATTATGTGGGGCAATATTCTTATTGGGTGGCAGTTCCGCTTTAATTAGATATGTCTGCAGTACTAAGTTTAGGAGGTGTCACTCTACAAAAAGATCAGAACCTGCGTGATCTTGGGCTTCATTATATGGTTGCGCGGAAGCAGGTCATGTCATGATCAAAAGACTTCTCTATGGACATCAGAAATGAAGTTATTACTGCTCATCCATCTAGAAAGGGCTATAAAATTATCACCAAGAATTGGGGCTCTACTTATCAACTGTCAGACAGATGGTCTACGAATGGAGAAGCTTCAAGACCCCAGTAATCCTACCCAAGAGAGGTCATCCTACCAAAATCTCTCCAAGAGCAACCCGGCAAATCATCCATAAAGTCAAAAGAACCCCAGGGTAACACTGTTCAAACAGAAGAGCTTCATCCCACCCACAAAACATGGTGGCGGGAGTGTGATTGAATGGAGCTGCTTTGACGCCTCAGAACCTAGACAGCTTGTCCTCATTGAAACAGCCAATAATTCTACATTGTATCATAAGACCAGAAAACCGGGCTATCCACCTGTGAGCTGAAGCTGAACTGAAAGTGAGCCATGCATCCAGACAATGGTGCTATATAAGCTATCCCGAGCAGGGCCCTCAGATCATCTTGTTTTCTATGTCCCATTTGTATTATTTTTATGTCTCTGTATTTCTATTCCCTATTGTACAGTGCTGCGGAATAAGCTGTCACTATATAAACAAGAACAACAAAACAATAATAATTTTGTTAAAGTATCCCCCTCCCGCCCCTTTTACTGATGTAACACTGCTCACCTCAGAGCAGCAAGACTGTCCGGATGGATCACAGAGAGGGACAATCTTCAGTGAGCATAAGGAAAAACCTGAAAAGCCTGTCAGAGGGGCAGGGTTTTCATTGTTCTCACAGTAAGATGATTGTCCCTTGCTGTGATCTGTCTGGCTAAGAGACCAGATTCCATATCAGAGGGTAGGTGGTTTACACTAGGTAAAAGGGGCGGGAGGGGATACTTTATCATTCAATTACTCTTGAACTACAACTCTGACAGTATTGAAATAACACTGTACATGGCCCAAATACTATGAAAATTAATTAAAGTTGCTTTTATTTGTGAAACATTACTAAGACAAGTTTACCTCGTTTTTCAGATAATTAAAACCTGTCTATATATGTTGCGCTACCCATTGTCTCTAAAATAAATAGTTATTTAAAAAGTACCCTTTATATTCTGATGGCACAGTGTGCCATTTTATACTAATTTCCTGCAGAGTAAGCAAATTACTTCTGTGTGAGGCTAAACACATTGCTCTCTGTGTACAATTTTCTAATGTACAAATCTATAACAAAGGATGTAAATATATTCAATATACTTTGAAGAATGCAAAATGATGCCTCTCCTTATTAAAATGACTTTACTCCTTTAAGAGCCACTCTTGTCCTTCAAGCGTTAAGTTTTCTTTTTTAAATTCTCTGCCACAACTAAATTCCATATATTCTTTGCATTTACTGAAAACCGATGATTTAACGCAACAGTTACAAAATGTTCCTTTTGCGAACAACAACAGTGCCACCTGCTGTTTATTGATGGAACAGAGCTTGACAACTGATCTGTACATTTCCAACTATCTACTTGTAAGGGGTAGGGATTTTATTTAGAGTGCAAACCTATCCTTATTTTAACCCTTTCAGGACCAGATGGGTGAGCAATGCATATCTAAGTAATGCGCTTTTCACCACTCTGGTCCTTAAAGGGTTAAAAAGAAGTTTGAGTAGAGATTCCTGGGCACAAAATTAAAACCGCACTGAAGGGGAAAATAAAAGTTCCAGCTGATTGAAATGAAATCTTTAAAGGGATAGTAATGTTTCAAAATAAAAGCAGCTTGGGCCATGGAGAGTGTTATTTCAATACTGTCAGAGTTGTAGTTCAAGAGTAATAGAATAACAAAATATCCCCCTCCCTCCCCTTTTACTGATGTAACACTGCTCACCTCAGAACAGAAAGGTGCTGTCCAGATGGTTTGCAGAGAAGGACAATCTTCAATTAGCATAAGGAAAAATCAGAAAAACCTGTCATGGGGGGGTAGGGTTTTCATTGTTCTCACAGTAAGAAGATTGTCCCTTGCTGTGATCTGTCCGGTCAAAAGACCAGACTCCACATCTGAGGGGAGGTGTCTTACACTAGGTAAAAGGGGGGGAGGGGGGGAAACTTTATCATTCAATTACTCTTGAACTACAACTCTGACAGTACTGAAATAACACTCTCCATGGCCCAAATACTATGAAGATTAATGTGAGCTGCTTTTATTTTGAAACATTACTATCCCTTTAACCCCATGAATGTCATTACAATCAATTGGGATTTTTTGAAATGTCTACCTATTGTACAGCTGGTTTGCTCCACTTTTCTCTTGTATGTAGTGCCCAAGACCTTGCCTCTCAGCTCCTGTGTTACTTACCTACAGACTGGCTGTTGAAGGCAGCTACAATCTGGGGGCTGCATATAGCTTCTAGGCGATTCTTCAGGGCTTCCAGGTAAACACATTTCTCTGAGTAGTCCGGGGTGTCTACCAGCATTGTGAGACTCACCTGCATGCTAGTCAGCTTGCCTGAGATCAATGTGATGTTCTGTGGGGAGAGAAGACTAATAGATAAAGTTCTGCAGTCTTCTATAAGACATATTAACTAAGGTTGCACTAGTGTGCTTTCACACAAAAAATAAATCAGCAAGTGTTAGCATGTGTTTATTCATAAAATTGTATCTTATTAATAAGAATTGTGCTACGTGTTTCTAAAAATTTGAAAAACACCAAAAGCATTAACCCTTGGAAAGCCAGAGAGGTGCACAAAGTATTGCTTTGCATTGTGTTGCGTACCCCTCTGGCACTCAAAGGGTTAAGGGACGCTATCGCCTGAAAACAACTTTGTGAATCTATAAGAGCTTTCATGTCATGTCGTCCCTTCCTGCCTTAGCTATACATTAACCCTTTCAGTGCGTGCCAGAGGGGCACGCAATTGGCACTAAAAATGGGTAACACCCCCACTAAGTGGTACTTAAGCCTTGGGATAGCCAACATCCCCTTCCACTATAAAGGCTGTGTCAGTGATTGGGGGAGGTAAGGTTGTGCTAAAACAGGAATTGCCTGCACTTTTCGCTTTAATTAGCACGTTTTATAAATCTAAGTAACTAAAATGTGTTTTCTAAGTAAAACATGGTTAATATAACATATAGGTGACTTAGAAAGATCATTAAAAATTGCCAAATTTGTTTTAGGTATTGGTTTTCCTTTATCACTTTTTTTTTTAATTTATCAAATTAAAAAGGTATTTGCAATTATGTAGGCATGCACATAGTATTAAAATCATAGCTTATCTTGATTTTGTCATTAACAGTAAAACAATACAAACATTTGCTACTTTTGGTATTTACTCTCATCTACTAAATGTAACAGGGTACTGGTAAATATCAGTAAATGTAGATACAATTGTATTATTATTGTTTGAGAACCAGAGGAGTATATGGCACAAAGGGTTAAAGTGTATGTATTCTGCTTCACATCTCCCCAGTTAAAGTGTAAATTCAAATAAAATAAATAAATTCAAATAAAAATAAAAAGCAATAATGGCACAGCTTTACCAATGTGGTTAATAAAACAAACCAAAAAAAAAAAGTAAAAGTGCCTTGTACTTGTGTATAAGACTAAATTAACCCTTTGAGTGCCAAAAGGGGTACTCAACGCATTGCTTTGCAATGCATTAAGTACCCCTCTGGCACTCAAAGGGTTAAAGCTGAACTTTCAGCTCTTACTACGTCGCCATGCATTCATTAAACGCATGGCGACTAGCTTGGAAATCGTTGTCTTACCTTTAAAAAATAGCCCAGTGTAAAGTAATCCTTCCTATTTGGAGACCAGAACCCAGGCTACAGTGCAGACATCTTGTCTGCATGCCTGCACTGTCAGTCCCGGTCTCCACTGAGTAGCACTGCAGTGCACCATAAGGTTACTGGAAGGGACTGACAGAGCAGGCACTCAGACTGCACTAATCTGCCCGTCAGTCCACAAACGGCAAGGATTTCTTTACAATCCAGGGTGGATAAAAATTGATGATTTTTAAAAAAAAAAAAAAAAAAAAAATCAAAACAATCTAATTTTTTTTATTTAAATCTGATTTTTTTGGTTTAAATCAAATTTATTTTATTAAATGGTTTTGGCAGATAGTTTTCTTTTTAAGATACATTATATTTTAAAGGTTATTCAGCATGAAACAGAGCTTAGTTATGTACCCGAGGCTGTACATTTATGCAATTATATTTTATGTTATATTTTGTTATATGTTCCAAATATGAGAGATTAATCTATTAAACTAAAATCAGTTCTGATATTGCTGTTTTATTAATTTGACAGGTTATATTCTAAATATGACTTCTTCACCTGGTTGCAAATATTGATGGTTTTAACTACCAGCAAGAATTAGTTTTTGCATTTAAAAATCATGATTTAAATTGAGTCTTACTGACAAGTGATTTAAATCATGATTTAAGTTGTGATTTAAATCGACTTGATTTAAATCAAACCCATCCTGTTACAATCTGCTATTTTTTAAAGGTAAGACATTGATTTCCAAGCTAGTCTCCATGCATTTAATGAATGCATGGCGACTTGGTAAAATCTGAAAGTTCTGCTTTAACAATGTTTTATAAAGGAAGTGTGTTATGAAGACATTTTAAACAGGAGTAGCCATTATGCGTGTTCTGCACCGTATTGCAAACCAATGCACTGGATATGTGTCTGGCACAAAAGAATTACAAAATTAAAAGTGGATTTACATGTAGGACTATTATCCCCTGACATCCAGGATAATCCACAAATGAGACAATGTTTTTAATGACTGGCTTGTTGAATTTTCAATGCTTCACCCTTTCAGCTGCAAAAATGTATGCAACAAATTGCAAAGCAATGTGTGGCACAACTCTCCAGCAGCGACTGTTTGAGCTTCAGTTATGTGTGTATATTGTTTATGTATACCGTGTATGTAGTGTGCGTGCACTCCACCTGGTGACTGAAATAAGAATTTCAGTTTAATAAAAATAAAAAAAAAATAAAAAAAATAGATGATGCCTTTAGTTGCCTTTTAACTCCTTGGGGAATATGCACTAAGAAGTGATAAACTGGATATGACTTATCCAGTGATATCACTTCTCCAACTGCTATGTTATTCTATGGAGCCAATGCATTAAGATTTCTCCAACGTTACAGATCTTAGCACATAGGCTCCGTAGAATAACGTAGGAACTGGAGAAGTCGTCTCCCCTTTATCACGACTTAGTGCAGAACCCTGTTGGATGCTAGAGATATTTTCAATGAATTGCTTTGCAGTGTGCTGGAGACGTTTCTGACACCCTTAGGCTTAATACAAATAAACTCATGTTTATTTGCACATTAACCCCAAGTATGTCCTCCCTTTTTTTGCCTCCCTATCAAAGACAGCAACCATTTCTTAACATTGTAAGTACACACCTGAGTTTTGAAAGTCTCCTCTATGTCTGCACTCAGTGTGCTCCACTTATCAGCTTCCTGAAGGGACTCTGCTGCCAACTGCATACGAGACTTTACTTTATCCATCTCCACCAGGACCTGGACACAGAACAGTCATGTCACAAGTGAAGTCCTATCTCCTTTAAAGGAGACCTAACAACACAAACATTACCATAGCCACACAATCCTAATGGCCCATATGAATTTTGTTCTTGTGCCTTTGTTCAAGAGATGATGGGGAAGATTCTGAATCACTAAGTGGTGATAAAGAGGTGATAAAGTGGAGATGACTTCTCCAGTGATATCACTTCTCCAGTTTCTATGTTATTCTATAGTGCCTATGGACTAAAGGGATAGTAGCACTTAGATTAAACTGCAGCTCCGAGTTTTCTTTATATATTTTTAAACATGCAGCAATAGTATTTCGTTACTTACAATGTTATAGTTCAAACACTATCCCTGTAGAAAGGTCCCCCCTCCTGACCCTTCTGGCCGGGTCACTTATCCTCTCTGCTGGTCCGGATGGAAAGTGGTGAGGGATAATCTTCAGTAAGCAAAGGAAAATCCCTCCCCCTTTCATCAAGGGGGCAGGGTTTACTTTATACTTACTGACTGAAGATTGTCCCTCGCTGCCATCAGTCCGGTCCAGGGACCAGATTGCAGCTCTAAGGGGAGACAGCCAGAAGGAGCGGGAGGGGGAACCTTAAAGGGATAGTAATACTTTGTTTTATTTTTATTTTATTTTGTAGGCATTAAAAAAACATGAAGAACGATATAAGTCTTATCTCTCAAACCGTTATGGTTTGAGAAATATTCACAAGCAAAGTTTCCCCTCACTGACCAAAATGGTCAAGTCTGCCATCTAGCTGTCAGATTTGGAATCCAGTCCGCAGATCAACTGGTGGCTCTTCAGTAGAGCCAAGATAACAAGATATAAAAATAACTATTTCATTGGAAGGGTCTAAAAAGCGTGCTTGCAAACCCGGCACACTTTGTAGACTATTCGAATGAAGTAGTTCTTCTTATATCTCGCGATCTCGGCTCTGCTGCAGAGCCACGGCTGGTCCACGGACCGGATTCCAAATCTGACAGCTAGATGGCAGACTTGACCATTTTGGTCAGTGAGGGGAAACTTTGCTTGTGAATATTTCTCAAACCATAAAGGTTCGAGAGATAAGACATCTTTCTTCATGTTTTTTTAATGCCTACAAAATAAAATAAAGATAAAATGAAGTATTACTACCCCTTTAATGCATGAATAGCATTTGAACTACAACACTGTAATTAACTAAATTTAGTGCTATGTGTTTAACCGAAGTATTACTATCCCTTTAAGATCTCCAAAGTTGAAGAAATCTTAGTGCATAGGCTCCATAGAATAACATAGGAACTGGAGAAGTCACCTCCACTTCATCAAGCCTTTATCACTGCTTAGTGAATATCCCCCATCATCTTCAATCAGCCCTGGATGTCATGTCCACTGACGCTCATGAAGCATGTAGAGTACATGAGTCTACTACACCCTTTAAGGATCAGAGAGGTGTACAATGAGCAGAGTCTGAGGTCCTGTGTTCTTGCTAGTAACCATCAAGTCCACCACCATGGACATGACATCCAGGAATCTTTGAAGAGGTTATCTCCAGAAACAAGTAGCAATGAAAAATACATAGGGGTCATTAGGATTTTATGGCCATAGTAAGGTAAAAGGGGGTTATTATTGGGAGCCATTAGTTATCCTTCAACAATCGTTATCCACTTCTTGACTACTCGCCTGCATGGACTGAGCGGTGTCCTGCTCACACTTCTTTATGTCTTCTTTCACAAGGATCATTTGTTCTTTCAAGAAAGCAGCCTCTTGCCTCAGAGCCTCCACATCACGCAGAACACGCGGCATGTTCTGCAGAGCCTGGTGACTGCTCTCTGTTAAACCACATTGGAGGTCAACTAATGTACTTCCACAAACAATGAAAATAACAAAAGCATTTAAACTGTCAACCTCCATTTTGACTACATATTCCGCAAAGTTCATAATATGTCATGTTAAACTGCTTTTCCATTTTGTTATATTTTTTTCAATTTAACTGTTTTTTTATTGACAATTTTATGTTCCTGAAAATAAGTTCCATGAATATCTGTTTGTCGAGAGCTTTCTCTCTGGGACTGTGAAACCTGTTATACAATGTAACACTATACTTGCAGCACTGAGTGCTCTGTATGCTGTATTAAACAGACTGGATGAGGGCTTTTCTGATGCAAGGATAGTGCTGAATTAGACCACTATCCCTCTTTCCACAGTCCCTGGCAGAGGTATAGGAATTAACCCTTTAAGTGCCAGAGGGGTACGCAATGCATTGTTAGCAATGTGTTGAGTACCCATCTGGCACTGATTCACTTTTGAAAGGTCGCACGAAGACCGTGCGACCATTTAACTCTTTCACCATGTCGCCTGGATAAAAATAGTGATGTGACAATCCCACAGTGCATGACAGCACGAGACTGTCATGTCGCCTAGTCAATGGTCGCTTTTACTAGTTATACAGTTATACTTCTCTGCGTGCAGAATGACAGGGAGAAGCAGAGCACACAGAGAAGGAGAGAGGCAGGATTGGCTCACATACTGATTGTGTAGGAGTTTTGTTATAATAGCCTCTTCATAAAGCTGCAGAAGGAGGCTGCCCCGGCACAAAGGTAACCAAAAGAAGAGCCAAACTGTTAAAGGGATAGTAATATCCTGAAATTGTACAGTGGCGCTGTTGCTATACGATCCTATGGACAGCTCTGGTCAGTTGACCATAAATCTCCATAGGATGGTGTAGCAACAGCGCCACTGTACAATTTCAGGCCACTGTGATAACGCACCTAAAAAATTAAACTTTGAAAATTAATAACTTTTGAATGAAACACCTTTCAGCAGTGGGAGTGCCCTTGTTTTACTTAGGGGGATAAACTCTACAACATATTTTTTTTTACATTTTAAGTATTACTATCCCTTTAAAGCTGAAATGAGAGGTGACTTAAGAGAATCACCGGCTGTATAACTATTAAATGCTACCATTGACTAGGCGACATGACAATCTTGCGCTGTCACGCAGTGCGAGATTGTCATGTCGCTATTTTTATCCAGGAGACATGGTGAAAGAGTTAAATGGTCGCACCTTTTCTGCGTGCGACTTTCAAAAGGATACCCTGGCATTCAAAGGGTTACATCTTTACATCTTCACTTGCAGAACATGTAAAGTCAAACAGGGGACTGTCACATCAAGGGAATAATAACTGAAGTATACTGGGGATGGGCAATGTGAGGCCCCCCAGTTACTGATAGACTACAACTTTCTTGATTCGCTTATGGGGAACGATGGCAACAGCTGGAGAACCTCACATTGCCCACCACTGGGCTATATGCACAATGAAAGAGGTGCAGTTCTACTGCAATTCAAAAGCACTGCATAATACAACTAAATATCCCCAATGATTCATATGGAGCTTTTAACCCCTATTTTTACAATGCGTTGATGACATTTCTAGCAGTCAAGGGGTAAAACAACTTTGGGAAATGTTGATTCATCCTCTAAGGTGCAGTTGGCTGGCTACATCCTTTCTCCACTTTTATTTGTGAATATAGCTTGTGTATCAGCAAGTAACATTTCTACAATTCCCCATGGATTTAAATAGAGGTTTTTAAACCCTTGAATCATTTACATAAATGGGATTTTTTTTAATTTATCCCCTATGGTGCAATTGGTTTTCCCCATGGATAACACCTTTGTTTTTATGTGTGTGTGTCCCCCTTCATACCTTCCACTGAGTTGTTCACCTCCTGGATAAACAGTTGCAGCTTCATTACTAAGGTTGCGGCGTGTGCATCAACCTTGCCTGGTGCATCTTTCTGTACAGATTTAAAGGCCGCATTAACCCATTCCTTCACCTCAAAGTCATCCGCAAGAAACCGTGAGAAATCCATTGCACAGATCTACACCTGTTTTGACCTGAAATATAAACAGTACTATGCCAGTCAAGAAAGAGAAAGGAGAATAATGCTTTATTACATGAAAACTATAGTTATATGAATAAGGGGCTCTTAATGTGTTTAACAGATATATATACCCCAGGTTAAACACTTGTTCACAACAAAATAAGCCAAATGGCATAACCCAGAAAGAAAAGACCCACTGCAATCCTTTGGGAAAATGTAAGTAATTTTCAGACAGTGAACTGCCAGGTGGTCTCCGAGATCTCTTTGGACCTGACATCAAAACTCATCAAATAAATTAGTAAAAACAGCCACGGTGTTTGATCCTGTAAATTCTAACTCTTGGCACATTTTCACAAGCAGTAATTCTCTCCATCACTGTGATTTGGGACACCCTTATGGTCCGTGTCCCCCCCCCCATTGGATGCAAGAGAAATGGGCTTTTCATACTTACAGATAAATAATTTTCTTAGTCCATTGGGGGGGGCAGGGCATTCCACCCGAGAAACTTCTTATATATCAGAAGCTGGGGTCTCCTGTCTTGATGACTCTCATTTTTTTCTGTTCTTTACTATACATAAACTAGCCTCTAGGTGAGGAGGGGGCTTAAGTCAGCACTGGAAGGGAAGTAGTTCCTTTTTTTGTAGCAGTTATTAAGTACCCTGCCTCCTAGTGGATGATACTTAACTCCATGGTCCTTGTTTCCCCCCGGTGGGCTAAGAGAAACGGATTTATCAATAAATATAAAAATCCCATTATTTTCAAGTCTATTCCTGAGGGTTTGGAGGTATAAACTTTGTCATTATAAAATTGTGTGTCTCATATTCTACAAAGGCTGGGAATGGACAAATTATCTCCCTTCTCAAACCTTCTAGTCAAACAATGTACATTCAAACACATTTTACCATTCATGTACATGTGCAGATCAGTTATGATATAAAAGCAGACATATCTTCAATTCTCAGACACCACATCGTTCAAAAGACCCAAAGAAAGTAGATGCACTTGACTGTCCCTTAAGAATACATTGATGAAATTGAAAATTGCAAGGTAAGTACTAATATTTGTAACTTAGCCCTCTGAGTGCCAGAGGGTACGGAACGCATTTCAAAGCAATGCTTTCTGTACCCCTCTGGCACGCAAAGGGTTAACTTTTTGACCAATCACTGTCATCATTTCAGTGTGCATTTCATTGACATTTTTCTGCCTTTAATGTCATTTTGAGAAGTGGAAATCCAAGTAATACACAATTCTAAAGTATGCTATTTCCTTTGAAAGGTACAATAGTAATCAAAATATTGAACAAAAATAAAAAAGAATAGGCAAATGCACACGCTGGCTATCTTAAAAATTACTTAAGATTACTATACCAAGACTTCAATGTACTGGACAGGTGGTTTAGTATTGCTTATAAAATACATACATGTTTCATTACTATAAGAGTCAAATATAAGATAAGCAAATATACATAAAATTACTGGGTATAAAATAAAAGTGTAGGTCAGAGATGCTCAACTAGGCTCATGACACTGCAAGAGTATGCAACAAGCTCACTAGGACAGGCATCTTACATCCAGGGTGCAATCTCTTTTAGCTCACAAGGGACATACAGTGTACAGAGATGAAATATTCTGAAAAAATATTATGCCGGTCCTGCCCAAATGACAGTCCAACTATGAAATGCCAGCCAATTCTTCTCTTCTCAAAAGAAAAAGCCAACCTCAGACATACATATTTCAACCTTATTGTGCCTCATCAGTGAGGTTCAACTGATACCTCTAGGCACTTGGGAGGAGGAGTCCACATCTGGATTCCCCCTATTACTCTTAGGGTGACCAAACTCAAGAGCAATATACAGATGCAAAAGTACAGGTCAGAGACATTAGCTCATGCGCTCACTAGAACAGGTGCCCTACATCCAGGGTGCAATCTCTCTGAAATCACAAGAGCCATACACAGAGCAGAAATATCTCTTCTCTGTGTATGGCCCTTGTGAGCTAAAATAGATTGTACCCTGGGCGTAGGACACTAGTCCTAGTGAGCCGTTTTCATACCCTTGTAGGATCACAAGCCTAGTTGAGCATTTCTGACCTATACTTTTGAATATGTAAATTGCTCTTGAGGTTGGCCACCCTAAGAATAATGGGGAAACTAGACGTGGACCTTTTACTCGCAAGTGCATAGAGGGACCAGCTGCACTTCACTGATGAAGCACACTAAGGCCATGTCTGCCACAATAAAGTTATGTCTGGGGTTGGGTGCTCTTCTTGTTCAGAGAACAATTTTCTGACATTTTTTACCTGCACTGCAAGTTCATCAGGATCAGAATATTTTTTCTCTGTGTATGGTACTTTGGAGCTAAAAGAGTTTGAACCCTGGGCGTAGGACACAAGTCCGAGTTAGCTGTTTGCATACCCTTCATAAGCCTAGTTGTAGCTGAGCATCTCTGACTTATACTTTTGCATAAAATAAAACAAATATACAAGCTTCAACAGACTGAGAGATGGAGATGGATGACATATATACATGAAGAAAAATCTTTCAGGATACAATCAGTATAAGAACGTTGGCATGAAAATATGACAACAGTTTAAAAGGATACAGAAGCATACAAACACATAGATAGATGAGAACATAAAGATCTTGGAAAGCAGGTTGAGAAATCAGGAGCTAAACGCATGCATTCCAATGCAATTGATAACTTTATCACTGGTTTTCTCTACAAATTTCCCCACACATTTCAATAGGAATGTGTGAGATAAAAACAATATAATTTATTAGCGGCACTGTTATCTAGAACAAAGGCAGTTGTTGCATGCACGCAGGCCAATGTAAATCCGGGGTAGGCAACCTGTGACGCTCCAGCTGTTGTACAACAATTCCCGTCGTCCTCAGCAGATCAGTAGCTGCCTAATTGCCTGGAGTTGTAGTACAACAGTAGATCAGCCACAGTTTCATCACCACTGATATAAAGTGACCAAAGCGCACATTTACTTAAGGACACTTATAAAACATGCATATTACCGGGCGACTTTGATTCCAAGGAAGCTCGGTATAATGCATGTATATTGTATAGTCCTGCAACAGGGGAGACCTCTGATAACTTGGGAAACAGAGCATGTGAAGACACATAGCCTGGTCAGACAGCGCCGCCCCCTGGACAAAAAGAAACACCAAGATCTGGGTCACACACCGTGTACACTACCGGTCTCTCCTATGGAGCACACTCTCCGCTACAATTCCGGGTTGGCCACGGGAGCCATGGTGACACGACGCATGACGCTATTTCCGGTTCCATTTGCTTTCATGTCCTACGGAAACATTTAATCTGTGCATTTAGTTCCGACTCAATAACCATAACGGAAGTCGGTAAGTTCCTGTTGGACTTCAGTACCCATTTGACGGAGAATGATGCCAACTGTAGTCCAACAATATACCCAGTGCTGTTTTTTTTTTTTTTTTGCTGTCCTTTAACACATCCCTATATACACGTTTTATTCAAAGCTGCATTATTGGTACTGTCCAATCCATCATAATGTAGGGTGACCACATTTCCTTTCTGCCATTCAGGGACACTGTTGGCAAAATAGTGGTAAAGTACTTTTGAGCTCTAGTGTGGCTGCACTGGTAGGGTCACATGACATCGTGTGACCCCCAGCGGGCACAACCCATTGGGACTTATGTGCGAGGACAAATGTGGTGCAATTCTGAATAAAAAAAACCAGCTCCGTATGTATTAAATAAATATTTCAGTTGAGTAAAATTGGATTTTTAACAATTTCATAGTACAGAGATATTCAACACATTGCAAAGTGTTGAAAACCTCTATAGTATCCAAGAGCTTAAATAAATATTGTGTGGTGAAGCAAATCCACACCATCACATTCCAATGCGATTTATTTCCCTCAAAGCCTCTGTAATACAAAGTTAACCCCTTGGATGCCACAGTTCTCGCACTGACTTGGGTACAAGTACAACACTTTTGCTTCTCAAATTGTGTTGTACATCCTGATCCCTCTTTTGTGCAAGCAAAGGGTTAATTTCATTCAATTCTGTTTTTGAAAAAGGATTATTTTTTGTGTTAGTGATTTTTTTTTAACCCTGAGTGCCAGAGGGGTATGCAACACATGTGAAGCAATGTATTCATACCTGGGAACTCTCCGGTTTTTCCCCGGAGACTCCGGATTTCAAAGTGAATTACTGGGTCTCCGGGGCAATGTGTGAATCACCGGGTGGGCAGGGTTTAAGTAGAAACTCTGCCCACTTGTGCTTCATCCCGCCCGGTTCCTCCCACTCCCGCCCTCTTACATCCATTTTGCAGGGGGGTTTTGCGGGGTTTTTTTGTCCCATCCCCCCCCCCCAGCGACTAAGCCTCGCCCCTTTTATGACACGATTCGCGTCATTTTCCTCCCCCTGGGCACTGACAGGGTTACCCTCCGGGTAGCCCTGTTTCAAAAGTTCCCAGGTATGAATGTATTGCATTCCGTCTGGCACTGGCACTCAAAGGTTTATCTCTACACTCTGGCTTTAGACATTTTGAGATAGTTATCTGACATAAACTTGCACAAAAGTGTGTACTTATGATTATATTAGTGTATTTATATAGCTAGTAGTATTGAGTGCCAGAGGGGTATGCAATTTGTTGCTTCACAATGTGTTGCATACCCCAGTCCCCTCTGGCATCCAGGGTTAAAAGAATCAGCATGGATGAAACTAACAGAAAACAATATTCAGAATCATCCTTAAAAACAGAAATTAATGACATTAGCCCTTTTCTTGCACACCAGAGAGTTCTGTGCTGCTGTGCAAAACATTGAGAAGCATATGTGTTGTTCACTGGTACTTGACTACTTGCATATACATGCCTCTGGTGCATAGATTGCATTTGCAATCAAAGCGTTCTCTCTACACACTGGCTATTTGAGTCTGAGATACTTTTATTCAATGTGACCTAAACTTGCCCAAAAGTGTGTGAATTACTCAGTCTCATGACTTTCTCAGACTGGTATGGGAGTCAGTACTGGTGGGGCTGGAACTCTCTCACTGCACTCCAGACCATACTGGAGATGTTGTGAGTGACACTCTGCCTCCTGTGACAGACACTCACTCACATTCTCATCCATGCATTCATGCATGCATTGCAGCGCCGGGTTACTGCCGCTGTCTCACATGAACCACATAGCCTTATGCCTATCCCATGCATGCTTAATTCACATAGCGCCCCAGCAAGAACTAAACTCACAACCCCTGGTTTACAAGACCAGTGCTCTGAGAACTAATTTATGGAGCCAAATATATCCAAAGAACAGAAATGTAAGTATTACTAACCTGATGTAGCTGTTATGAGTGAGAGAGAGAGAGAGAGAGAGAGAGAGAGAGAGAGAGAGAGAGAGAGAGAGAGAGAGAGAGAGATGCACTGTATAGCAAATATACCTAATTAAACTATAGCATATTCCCAGCTGCGCCAAGATGAAAATGTCTGGGAAATGCACTGTAACTGATGCACCAAGATTTATTTAGCTTGAAAATGAAACTCCAAAGAATAGAAATTATTACTTAAAAAAAGAAGCGAGAGACAGCACACCAGAGATCTAAGTGTAGTATTCGAGGATGAGGCAATAATGTATGATACAAATATTAATTAAAGAGCAAAGCAAAAGACTTATCAGTTACAATCTAGAAAAGTAAAATCAGCATAGTGCTGGTAAAGGCTAAAGTATATAATAAGATCACATATGCTAAAATTATCTTTTCTGAATAAAAAAGGACAAAATAAAATATATGAATATGGATAAAATACAATACGACAAATATATCTATATATATAAAAGAAGACTTTGTGCCTGCCAAAACACACCCAGGGGAGGCATAAAGCAGGAGTTACTACTCCTATTGGGTGATTCAGTCATGCAGGGAGTTGGCCCGCCCCCACTATGCAGCCCGCCCACCACTATCAAAGTCAGAAAAAAACAATATGGCCGCCACTTGCTCCTACACCACAGACAAACACACATGGCCCACTCACACAGCACCAAACACACACACATGCCCCACTCACACAGCACCAAACTCACACACATGCCCCCACTCACACACACAGCAACACATACACACACAAAGCCAGAAATAAATATGCCTGACACACACACAGTCACTCACCCTGACTCCCATTGGCCTCAGCAGGACCTGTAGTGCAGCACCAGGGGAACAAAATGGCACTCAAAGGGTTAAGGTAGGCCCTCATTGCTCAATTACTTCTTCACTGTCATCATTTGCCATGCAAGACACAGGACAGACAGCCATCAGGTACACACTTAACCCACTGACTGCCACAGGGTTGTGTATCAAGCTTTACCCCTCAGGGAGTGTGTTCAAACCCCTCACACTGTAAACTTGCATTTCCCTCCCACTTCTCCTCCTTCCCCAGCCTATTACTAACACTTTTCCACATTTATGTTAAGCCCCGCCCCCTACTCGCGATTAAGCTCCTCCCCCTTTTAACCCAAATTTGTCTCTCCACATCAGCACCACATCAGTCCCCTCTAGGGACTACACAAGTCAAAGTTCCCAGGTATGAACACACTTCCCACTGCTATTTAACTCTCACATGCCTCTCTATACCTTAACCATTTGAGTGCCAGAGGGGTACACAACTCATGCACGCATGTGTTTCTGCTCATATATGTTGTGTGTGTACATCTCTGTTACATATGTGTGTCCATCTCCAGTGTGTCTGTGTGTGCGTGTCTTTTGCATGTTTCTGCCGCTCACTGTGTGTATGTGCATACCTCCCAACATTTCACATGGCCAAAGAGGGACACTGTAGTTTTAGGTGATATTGTTGGGGGCGTGGCTGGTGGGCGGGGCATTAGTAAGAATTTTTAGGTTATTTCATGACCTATTACTGACTATTTATGTAACTGAATAAATGATTTAGTGCAAGACCAAAGTATTTTATTTGCACAGACTAATGTATAAACACATATACTGACGTTTATTGCTTTATTGGTGTAGAGCAAAGTAATACACACCACACAGTCAGGGCTGGTGCAAGGATTTTTGCCACCCTAAGCAAAACCTAATTTTGCCGCCCATTTCGCTCCGCCCCTTGTGTCCCACCCCTTTATACCCTGCCTACTTATACCCCACCTCTTTTCATGATTGTCCTCTCTCTGTCCCCTGGGCCAGTCTGCCCCTGATCTAGAGATGCCTGTAAGAGATGCCCCCCACCAGCTCCAACTTGCCCCTTATCAGCTCCACTTTGGCCCTATCAGCTGCACTTTGCCCCCCATCAACTCCAACCTGCCCCCATCAGCTCCACTTTGCCCCCATCAACTCCAACTTACCCCCATCAGCTCCACTTTGCCCCCCACCAGCTCAACTTTGCCCCCCACCAGCTCAACTTTTTCCCCACCAGCTCCACTATGCCCCCCATCCGCTCCACTATGCCCCCCATCAGCTCCACTATGCCCCCAGCAGCTCCAACTTGCCACCATCAGCTCCACTTTGCCCACCATCCGCTCCAACTTGCCCCCATCACCTCCACTTTGCTCCCCATCCGCTCTAACTTGCCCCCACCAGCTCCACTTTTGCCCCCCCCTTCAGTTCCACTATGCCCCTATCAGCTCCAACTTGCTCCTATCAGCTCCAACTTACCCCCATCAGCTCCACTATGCCCCCATCAGCTCCAACTTGCCACCAACAGCTCCAACTTGCCACCAACAGCTCCACTTTGCCCCCCATCCGCTCCAACTTGCCCCCATCAGCTCCACTTTGCCCCCATCCGCTTCAACTTGCCCCCACCAGCTCCACTTTGACCCCCCTTCAGCTCCACTTTGACCCCCAGCAGCTCCAACTTGCCACCAACAGCTCCAACTTGCCACCAACAGCTCCACTTTGCCCCCCATCCGCTCCAACTTGCCCCCATCAGCTCCACTTTGCCCCCATCCGCTTCAACTTGCCCCCACCAGCTCCACTTTGACCCCCCTTCAGCTCCACTTTGACCCCCATCAGCTCCACTTTGCCCCCATCCGCTTCAGCTTGCCCCCACCAGCTCTACTTTGCCCCCCCTTCAGCTCCACTTTGACCCCCATCCGCTCCAACTTACCCCCATCAGCTCCACTTTGACCTCCATCCGCTCCAACTTACCCTCATCAGCTCCAACTTGCCCCCAGCAGCTCCACTATGCCCCTTCAGCTCCGACTTGCCCCCATCAGCTCCACTTTGACCTCCATCCGCTCCAACTTACCCCCATCAGCTCCAACTTGCCCCCAGCAGCTCCACTATACCCCCTCAGCTCCAACTTGCCCCTATCAGCTCCAACTTGCCCCCATCATCTCCACTTTGCCCCCCATCCGCTCCAACTTGGCCCCAGCAGCTCCAGTATGCCCCCTCAGCTCCAACTTACCCCCCCCATCACATACCTGTAGCTCCCGCGCAGTCTTCTCTTCAGTAATGCAGAGCGCGGCGGGAGATCATGACTCCCAGCGCGCTCTGCATTACTAAAGATCCGACCCAATGAGGGAGCGCTGTAGCAACACAGACCTGACTGTGTTGTCGTTCCCGGCGTGGTGTGTGCGGGCACAGCTCTTCTCCGCTGCATGCCCGCGCCCCCAGTACGTGTGCGCCCTAGGCCGGCGCCTACCTCGCCTATAGGTGGAGCCAGCCCTGCACACAGTCTGACCTCCTAAAAAGAGGGACAACAGGGTGGGAAAGAAGGACAGAGGGATTTGGCCCTCAAAGAGGGACTGTCCCTCCTAAAGAGGTACACTTGGGATGTATGGTATGTGTCTGCCTGTGTGTTGCATATGTCTGTGTTTTTCAGTGTGTCTGCATTTCACACACATGCACACAACGGTCATGACATGACGGGCAACGCCGTCCCACATTGCTAGTATGAGAATAAAAGCAACTGATGTAATAGGATGCCCACAAGGTATAATGGTGCTAGATGGAATGGTGAGACAACCGGGTTTTCTTAAATGGATATATGAGCTAAGAGACAGTATATGCTAACAGGAGAAGAGGGATACATCACTCTTGGGGTATCAGTGACCCCCCACGTGTGGACGCTTACCAAATATCTCCTTGTAATTTAGCACAGCAAACATAGTCATATGAATCTGCTCACCAGAAAACCGCTTGTCGTAGTGCACATCAAATTAAAAGGAGAGTTCAACCGGAGTCCCAGCTTTTCTGCTGAATCCCAATTATTCCTGAAGAAGGAGCCTTGCAGCTCCGAAACACTTTGTAAAATTCAATTTGGGACAATACTATAAAGACTTTATTATTTGCACACAAGTATATAAATAGCTTACATCCTTGCACTATGAGAGCCATCGGAACGGCTTCTGATTTGGATATTGCATCTCCCAGAGGTACCCAGAGGAATTAGCAATCTAGCCTTCCAGAGTGACGGGACTCCGGTGGAACTCCCCTTTTACTCTGCTGTGCACTACAAAAGAGTTCTTTTGGTGAGCAGATTCACATGACTGTGTTTGCTGTGCTAAATTACAAGGAGATAGTTGGCCAACGAACGTCCACATGTGAGGGGTCAGTGATACCCAAAGAGCGATTTATCTCTCTACTCTTGTTAGCTCATATATCCATTTAAGAAAACCCAGTTGTCTCGCCATTCCATCCAGTGCCATTATACCTTGTGTGCATCCTATTATACAAATAGCTTTTATTCTCATATATATGTCTTATTGTATCTTATCCATATATTTTATTTTGTCCTTTTTTATGCAGAAAAGATCATTTTAGCATCTGTGATCTTATTATATACTTTATCCTTTACCAGCACTACTATGATTTTACTTTTCTAGAAAGTAACAAATATTTATTAAAGATCAAAACAAAAGATGTATCATACATTATGCCCTCATCCTTAAATACTACACTTAGATCACTGGTGCGCTTTCTCTCTCTCTTCTTTTTTTCTACTTTATGTAGCCACCCGAAGGGACTCCGAGCAATTGACTGCAGCACAGAGTATCCAATCACTGTAGAGCCACTGAATAAGAAATCCTGTTTTAACTGAGGAACTGTGTTCATCTTATCCATTTCATTTTCATCAATCATCATGAACTAACATATCTCATCTTCATCCAATCCATACTTATATTCATCTCATACTCGAACTGTGGACTCATATCACTCATTCACCAGGTTTTTTTCTATTCCATTTTATCTCTATTTTTTGTTATTATTCTAATTATAATGTATGATTATTGTGCATGTATTAATAACTAATTTTTAGGAGCTTACTTTATGTCAGTTTAGATTGATGTATGTATAAAGCGCTTTTAAATACTTATTCTCTCATTATTAGAATTACTATTAGTTACGTATTACCTATTTAATTACTTTTGATCATCACATTTACATACCTTGAGAAGTCATCTCCCCCTCCCCCTTTCTTTCTGGGAACTTACAGTGAGCGCACCCACCTCCTTTTTGTTACTTATACACCACAAATTGTTACTTAATCCTTTGAGTGCCAGAAAGGTATCCAATGCATTGGATACACTCTGTCACTCAAAGGGTTAATAGTATATCTTGCCTTTATCTCACCTAAGTGCACAACCCCAAGAAAGTAAGAGGTGAAAGTAATTAACAATACTTTAATAGGGGGGGAAATTAACGGCAGGTGTCAGGGAAAGATGGATAATGACACACAGTCCAAGGATAATGAATACAATCTTCAGCTTGAAAGAGCATTTTGTATTCGGACAATCGATTCATGGTGTCCCAAAGATAGAATCATTTCAGCAACACTTGGTCCATGCTGAGGAGACACAAAGAAGAAAACTTGCATTAGTAAGGAAAATGAAGAGCATGTTATATTAACCCTTTGAGTGCCAGAGGAGTATGCAATGCATTGCTCTGCAATGCGTTGCCTACCCCTCTGGTACTCAAAAGTTTAAGGTAAGGATGGGCAACCAGTTGTAGGGTTCCAGCTTCCATCATCCCTAGCCAGTCATTGCTGGGGATGATGGAAATTGTAGTTAAACAGCAGGGGGAAGATGTACTAAAGAAAGATAAATCTCTCCAGTGAGCTTCTGTGTTGTTCATTGAGCCCTGTGCACAGAAGTGTGATCCATTTAAAAAAAAAAAAAAAAAAAAAAAAAAAAAAAAAAAAAAAAAAAGGAGGCTTTTAAGGGACTCTGAAAATCTCCTGACAAGAAGAAGCAAGCAACTCCTATTGCAGAGGTGTAAAATAAATATATGTTTGTAGTTATCTATTGTGTTTGCTACAATTGCCTTGTTTCTATTTAAATGTTGATAATAAGTATCCACTCACCAAGGCACAACAGCCTGTGCAGGTCCACAGCTACTCCCCACACCCCTAGCTACTGGCTCTGACAGGCTAGATGACACAGGAAGGGAGTGCTGCACTGACCCACTGTTTCCAGAACAGCCAACTCGATACCAGATCTCAGTAAAAAAAAAAAAAAATATCTCTTTTTTCATATATAATTTAAAAACAGGAAGTTGCACAAGCATATTCACTGGAAGAAGGCTCTCAGACACAAACCGCCTAACGCATTTCGTGATTTGTTTCACTTATTCATAGACCTATGATTAGGTGAAACAAATCACAAAACTCATTAGGCGGTTTGTCTCTAGAGAGCCTTCTTCCAGTGAATATCCTTGTGCAACTTCGTGTTGTTTTTTAAATTATGTACGAATAAAGAGATTTTTTACTGAGATCTGGTATTGAGTCGGCTGTTCTGGAAACAGTGGGTCAGTGCAGCACTCCCTTCCTGTGTCATAAAATAAATGTATGGCCCACAGGCCAGATCAAGCAAACCTAGGGTTGCCACCTTTTCTTCAAAAAAATACTGGCCATGGCATTCCCTCCATAGACTTAACATTGGAGAGAAGCCAATTTTTTACCGGCCTGCCGGTAAAATACCGGCTGGGTGGCAACCCTAAGCAAACCCCTATCCAAAAAAACAAATAAAAACCTTTTACTTTAGTTCCTGAAGCATATGAACAATTAAAGTTAAAAAGTCTCTATCTAGAGCAGTTTCCACATTCCTCTTCATACAGTACATTCTAGTGCTACTACAAATATGTATTTTCCTAAGTGCAAAAAGCTCTGGGAAAACACATGATGATGCTCTTATTTATATGGGGCTTGCCAGAGACAAGCAAGGTCACTAATGGGGAAAAAAAACAATAGACACTGTACTCTAGTGTAGTAATAACAATCTCTAAACTGGGAGCTGTAAGGTTCTAATGTGTATGCATGCGTGTATTAGCGATTATGGAAAAGAAAAAAAAAAAAAAATTAACAAAACTGTAAAAATACTCATATACACACACACACACAAATAATATCATAGTAATTTTCATAGGACAAATTGTATGGCCTTGGGGAGGTGCACTGTAATCCAAAGTAAGTGTGTGTGTGTGTCCCATCCCATCTTTAATCCCAATGTTCCCTTGTTTTTAATTATATCCTTTGTAATTCACATTAACAGGGGTAACGTTTTGCATCTGTTGTGCTGAAGTAACACTCTACTTGTTGTCTATAACGGTGCAAAGCTAAGATGGTCTTCATAGCATCTGCTGTGTTACTAGGCTCAGTGTCCTCCTTTATCCTTAATCCCACAATGATATGCAAGTGTGTTTCATAATGGTACACAGTAAAATAAAATCGTAAGCATACCTAGCACCCATATTAACCCTTTGAGCACCAGAGGGGTACGCAATGCCTTCAAGGCGTTGCGTACCCCTCTGACACTCAAAGAGTTAGGTAATTTTTATTTTTAAAAAACGTTTATGTTGCTTACAGTAAGCTCCCTGAACCTCTTGCAGGGAGTTTTCTGGTCAGTCTGCCATCAAAGCAGGAAAGCGAAACAATGTAACACTATTCCTGCGGCACCAAGTGCTCTGTGTGCCATCTTTTCTACATTGCAGCTTTTTAGCATTGTATTTTTTTTATTACATTGTATCACTATCCTTAGTTTCACAGTCCCTGACATAAATCTTTTTGGGAACAAATCCAAGGAGCTCAATGGCAGGGACATAAAAGTGTATTTAACCCTTTGAGTGCCAGAGAGGTATCAAGCATTGAGACAGATGATGAAAAAAAAATAATAAAGTATAGGCAATTTGAATTTACATATGCAGCTGCAGAATATACACAGTGAAAATAAAAGGTTAAAAAAATAAATCCTGTCACAGTTCCTTGTGTAGACACCCAATAAATTTTTCAGCTTTAAAATTAATTAGATTGATAAATATTACAACAGGTTATATATAATCCTATAATATAAAAGGCCAGATGTATGTTTGTCTGAAGCAGTCATGTGCAGTGCAGACTGCCGATCCACTCATGTGCAGTGCAGACTGCCGATCCAGCCATGCGCAGTGCAGACTGCCGAACGCACAGAATGCTGGCCTGTGTACATGGGCTTTTATACTAGTAAGTAAGAATTGCTTCCATCCTATTTAATAATTCACTAGGATGTTTGTCAGAAGCAGTCATGTGCAGTAGAGACTGCTGCACGTGGTGCAGTCATACGCAGTAGAGACTGCCCACTCTGCTGTCACGCAGTACTGACTGCCCGAACGCGCCATGGCCAATATGGAGCGGGGCGCTCCGAATTCATACCGGAGTCCTCTCTGCGCACCTTCCTGGGACCGCTTGGTCCCAGGAAGGTGTGCAGAGAGGACTACGGTCTGAATTCAGAGCGCCCCACTCCGTATCAGTCGTGGCACATTCAGGCAGTCAGTACTGCGCATGACTGCAGGGCAGCCAGTGAGAAGAGAGGATCCGGCCACCAGCTGAGGTTGCTGGGCGGCACTGTGCCCCGTGTACATGAGCTTTTCAACTAGTATGGAATAAAAATGCTTCTTCCCCCTGTGGTGTGTGCTGTGACACACTCAGAGACTGCAGACAGGCCCTATACAGTTAATTCCCCAGGTGAGCCCTGTATTCATTACCCACATGAGTACTCTACAGTATTTTCCCCGGGTGAGTCCGCTACAGTTTTATCCCCCAGGTAAGCCCTATATGCCTCAGTTCAAGAGTGTGAATCTTGGAAATTAGCAAACAGATTTAAAGTGTTGTGGTCACGTTATATATTCTCTTATCCAATTGACACTAGACTGTCCACATACAGTTCCACCCAATCAGGAGAAAAAAAAAAAAAAAAAAAAGCATAAGCAAGATTTACTAAAAGATGGTTAGACTCGGGTCTTATGTGTACAATGGAGAAATTCTGGGACAAATTCATTGTGCTGTAAATGACCATCTTTCCAAATGATTTCAATGGGGCTTTTAAGCCCCTGAATTCTAGAGAGGGCTCTAATGCTTTACGAGTTGGAGACCTCTCTTGCATTTAAGGGTATAAGTCCCCTTTAAATCAATGGGAATTTTGTGAAGTTGTAATTGTCGCCTACAGTGCAGCTGGTTTATGAGTTACTCCTCAGCTTTATACAGAAGGCTTTTTTTCTGTTTGCGTCTCAGCTAGACAAGACAAATGTTAGTGGAGTCATTTTACAAATAAGCCTATTAAGAATGGGGAAATACAGAGAAAAAAAAATACTTTGAGTATAATATCTCATTCTTACCAGGTCTATCATACATCTTTTCCAAATAAGTGTACAGTTTCTCCTAGCAATCTGTAGTAAGCACAATTCCATGAGCCCATTTCCATGCACAGAACTGGAATTATTGTCTCCCCTTTAGTAAGTCTCCCACATGTCATTTATGTCATTTATGAAATTTCAAGACAAAAAAAAGTAGGCTTTTAATTTGTTATAAAAACAAGCGTTCCTTTTTTTTTTTTGGGGGGGGGGATTAACAAATGTACTTAACCCTTTGAGTGTCAGGGAGTTGGCTACCTCCCTGGCACTCAAAGGGTTAAACTTAAATTCTCACACTATTTTAACTCCTTGGATTCTAGAGATGTCAAGACATGTCTAGCATTCAAAGGGTTAAACAATTCCGTGGGTTCTCTCTCAGTGCAGACTGTGTGGTAGCTTTGTGCCATATAAAGAAACGGTTTGCAAGCTGATGCACCTCTTGACCGCTGAGTGCCATGCGGAGCAGCTTCATAGCACTGCTGTACTTTGTGTCTTTAAACTGTTGCAGTTGACTCCGTAGTTCCTTATTTAATGTTTCCATGGTAACATCACTATCATTGCTTTGCAAGAATCTAGAAAAGAAAACAGCAGATCATTACACCTGCAACATCATCTTTCCTGCTGTAGGCAAACAAGAGAAGCCATTTTGTAAACATCTCTGTATATGTCCACTCTAGTACTTCAGCCAATGAGTGACTTAATAGCGAAGGATCTCTCAGTGTGCTGTCATGTGCAAAGGCAGACCCCAAACTCTTAATGGACAATCCCAATTCCACAGCATGAAATACCAGTTACAATTCAGTAGTGTGACTGGGTTCACATAAAAGGCCAAAAGTGCAAATTCTGGCAATGTTATGGATTAGACTCCACTTTTATACATTTGAGCCTGGGGGGGGGGGGATGCACGAAGGTGTGATAAAGAGCTGGTAATGTAGAGATCACTCCTCCAGATCCTATGTTATTTTATGGAGCCAACGCACTACAATTTCTCCAACTTTGGAGATCTTAGTTTATTGGCTCAAAAAAATAACATAGGAACTGGAGAAGTGATATCACTGGACCTCTGCATCACTCCTTACTGCATAAACCCTATGCACCTATATAAAAACTATGACTTAGTATAATCAGTGCTATAGTTACAAACCCTGGCCGCTCTGGTGTGGGGAGGAGATTACACAGTGCACTCCTGGTTATTGTACTCTCACATTACACACCGCACAGCGAAGGCTCCAATCTCACTCGCCTCACTCGATAGACTCTGCAGCTTTTCCCTGGTCACTGAGGGCCGGGTCCACAGGTAGGAGTATTCAGGTGATAGGAGGTCTGTCAGCTTGCACAGGTGTCCCTATTACAGAAGGCAGAAACCTTATTTAAAAAAAGTAAAAAGAGAATACTGAAAAAAAAAAAAAAAAAAAAAATAGTTAAGGACTATAACACTAGTTTTTCTTAACCATTTGGGATATATGCATACTAAAAATATGAGAAATTCTGGGGAACGGATTAACCCTCCGCATGTGTTGAGTAACTCTCTGGCTGGGTTAAGATAAGTGTGTGGTGGGGTATCATAAGAAGCTGTTAGTGTTCCCTTAATGTAGACTAACTTAACAGAAAGGCCAACGGGGTTATGCACTAAGGAGTGATAAAGTGGAGAGGACTTCTCCAGTTCCTATGTTATTATATAAAACCTATGTACTAACATTTCTCCCACTTTGAAGATCTTAGTGCATTGGCTCTATAGAATAACACTGGCGCTGGAGAAGTGATATCAGTGGCGAAGTCATCTCCGCTTTATCACCTCTTTTTGCATAACACCCAATGTGTCCATGACTACCAGTATGCTATAGGAGTATCTCAGAGATTACAAACATACAAGTCACTGACCCAGTCCCACACCGATAACTGTGGGGTCAGATGAAGGGCTCAGCTTCTTCCAGTTTGGTCAGTCAGGTGATTTGGGGTGTGAGCAGGGATAACATCCTCACTTCCCAAACCCAATATTACCAGTGACTGTGCAGAGTGAGGAGTTTGGCTTTGTGCAATAGTAATACTGAGATTGGGTTTGATCAGGGAGGAAGTTTGTCCCTACTCAGACCCTTTATTACAAGTTGCTGATAAAGCTGGAAGAAGAAAGAAGCTTCATCCAACCCTGTAGTAAATGGCACAGGATTGAATGAGCAACTCTGTACATATTAACTGCAGAAATAACGAATAGCATAGTGTTGGTCAATGACACATGGCCTAACACCTAAAACTGAACTAGTATACACACTTAATATCCTGCGCTTCATGCTCATATCTTTAAAAATTCTCTTTTTCCGTCCTAAGACCTAAAATCTAATCTGACAAATGCTCTGGGGAAGCAGACCTTCCTGCCTTTTCCGGGGCTCCCACTGATTTGCAGGATTGGCTGATTTACTGAATACAAGAGCAGCAGGCACTAATCACAATCAATTAAATTATCCCAAGACTTATCGCTGAATACAAACAACACAGAATTAATGCTCCCGGACCAGAACAGTTAAAAAGAAAGTGTATGATTAGATTTTAGGAATGTATCATATGAATAATTCATATTTACTCATACTACCTGTAAGTACATGACATTTAAAATGGAACTATCACTTTCCAGCTTCCCAGCCAAATGTGTTTCCTGTCCCCCTGACGAGCTAAACCCCCCCCAATGAAAACTAAGCAGTTATTCCCCCTTGGAAGAAAAAAAGCTACCTTTCTTCCTCTGTAGCTAGAGAGAGAGCGCTGCCATCTTGATTACTTCAGAATGATTGGCAGCGCTCTCCATCCACCCTAAACCCGCCCTCAATCCTTCTGCTCTCGGGACCACGAACTAGTTACTGTGCCTCTGTACCTGTTTGGCGAAGAAGCATGTGCAGCAGTCCTCCTCTTCTTATTGTGTTTAACCCTTAGAGTGCCAGAGGGATACACAACGCATTTACCCCTCTGGCACTCAAAGTGTTAAACGCAAGAAGAAGAGGAGGACTGCTGCACATGCTTCTTTGCCGCATACTAAAATGTGTAGAGGAGTTCGGGTCACAATGGCAGGCTTGGAGACACAACACTGAGACACATGTGGGGCTAACAGTCAGTAAATGTGAGCCGCTTATAACACAACTAGCAATTCGCTTCCTCTTCATACTTAACCCCTTGAGGACCAGCGGGGTACACAACTGTACTCCACTGGCACTCAAAGGGTTAAGTATGAAGAGGAAGCAACTCACATTTACTGCGCTGTACCCCGCTGGCACTCAGGGAGTTACAGCATGAAGAGGAAGCAAATTGCTAGTTTTGTTGGAAGCTACTGCACTGTTAGCCCCACGAGTGTTCCAGCGCTGTGCCTCCAAGCCTGCCATTTCCACCTGAACTCCTCTACATTGGATTTATTGAAGTACTTAAACTGGACACAAAAGTTAAAAAAAAAAAAAAAAACAATTAAACAGAAATACTGCACAGGTCTGTTCAAGCGCTGTCATTAAGCATTGCAATGTGATGGCGTGATGCTACTAGCTTCATGCTATCAGATTGCAATGCTTAATGACAATGCTTGAACAGTTCTGCACTGACTTTCTGTTTAATTGGCTGTATGATGCTGGAACTGGTTCCTAAGAGACCAGTCAGCAAACCGAACTGCGTTGGGAAAATACAAATCCTAGGTGAAGGAGGATTGATTCTGTCTGCTCACTGGAAGTCAGGTAAGAACTGGCAATACTGGTAGCGTTAGAAGCAATGGAGCCAGTGTGACTGCTTCAGTTATTACTGATCATCCGCAATTGTGCACAAACACACACACTATGGGCAATCACAGGGGAGACGCTAGAACATGCTCGCTCCAGAGAGAGCTAGAAGGGAGGTGGGAGGAGATTTTAGAAACAGGGGACGTCCTGCAGAGCTGTGCGGCACGGGTTTTGCCACAGGGAAAAGAATAAAGTGACGTCACTTGCAAAGCTTTGATCTAATAAAGTATGGCAAAAATAATAATAATAATAATGTACATTATATACACAGTTTTTGATGCTACATCAAATAAGACCAAGTGTCTTCAAGGTGAAAGTTCCCCTTTAACATTCTATCAACCCATTTCATTTTTTATGTTAATATTTCTTTAAGACAGCTCACAACAATAGGAGACACTCTTTGGACAAATAAAGGGATGACCATCCATTTATTAAATAGCAGTGTCAAAAGTATACACTAAGTTTCCCCTCCCAAAACATTGTGTATATTTTTATCACTACTATTTAATAAATGGGTGATTAACCCATTATTTATTTCAAGAGTGCCTTGTTCTATTATTACAAGATACAGTGTGTGCAGCTGTGCACTTGATGAAGGACAGATCAGCAAGCTCGGGAACTCTCCAGATCTGCCCCTGAGACTCTGGTTTTTAGAGTTAATTACAGAGTCTCCCGGGACAGAGGCAGATTCTTCAGCAGTGGTGAGTTTCCTGTTAAACTCTGCCTACGTCTCCTCCTTCCCACCCTGTTCCTCCCACTTCCCGCCTACTTCTCCTCCTTCCCACCCTGTTCCTCCCACTTCCCGCCTAGTTCTCCTCCTTCCCATCCTGTTCCTCCCACTTCCCACCTAATTCTCCTCCTTCCCACCCTGTTCCTCCAACTTCCCGCCTAATTCTCTTCCTTCTCACCCTGTTCCTCCCACTTCCCACCCACTTCTCCTCCTTCCCACCCCCGCCTACTTCTCCTCCTTCCCACCATGTTCCTCCCACTTCCCGCCTACTTCTCCTTCCTTCCCACCCTGTTCTTCCCACTTCCCGCCTAGTTCTCCTCCTTCCCACCCTGTTCCTCCCACTTCCAACCTAATTCTCTTCCTTCTCACCCTGTTCCTCCCACTTCCCGCCTACTTCTCCTCCTTCCCACCCTGTTCCTCCCACTTCCCACCTAATTCTCCTCCTTCCCACCCTGTTCCTCCCACTTCCTGCCTACTTCTCCTCCTTCCCACCCTGTTCCTCCCACTTCCCGCCTAATTCTCCTCCTTCTCACCCTGTTCCTCTCACTTCCCGCCTAATTCTCCTCCTTCTCACCCTGTTCCTCCCACTTCCCACCTAATTCTCCTCCTTCTCACCCTGTTCCTCCCACTTCCCACCCACTTCTCCTCCTTCCCACCATGTTCCTCCTACTTCCTTCTCCTTCCCACCCTGTTCCTCCCACTTCCCGCCTAATTCTCTTCCTTCTCACCCTGTTCCTCCCACTTCCCGCCTACTTCTCCTCCTTCCCACCCTGTTCCTCCCACTTCCCACCTAATTCTCCTCCTTCCCACCCTGTTCCTCCCACTTCCCACCTAATTCTCCTCCTTCCCACCCTGTTCCTCCCACTTCCCACCTAATTCTCCTCCTTCCCACCCTGTTTCTCCCACTTCCCACCTAATTCTCCTCCTTCCCACCCTGTTCCTCCCACTTCCTGCCTACTTCTCCTCCTTCCCACCCTGTTCCTCCAACTTCCCGCCTAATTCTCCTCCTTCTCACCCTGTTCCTCTCACTTCCCGCCTACTTCTCCTCCTTCCCACCCTGTTCCTCCCACTTCCCACCTAATTCTCCTCCTTCCCACCCTGTTCCTCCCACTTCCCACCTAATTCTCCTCCTTCCCACCCTGTTTCTCCCACTTCCCACCTAATTCTCCTCCTTCCCACCCTGTTCCTCCCACTTCCTGCCTACTTCTCCTCCTTCCCACCCTGTTCCTCCAACTTCCCGCCTAATTCTCCTCCTTCTCACCCTGTTCCTCCCACTTCCCACCTAATTCTCCTCCTTCTCACCCTGTTCCTCCCACTTCCCACCCAATTATCCTCCTTCTCACCCTGTTCCTCCCACTTCCCACCCACTTCTCCTCCTTCCCACCCCCGCCTACTTCTCCTCCTTCCCACCATGTTCCTCCTACTTCCTGCCTACTTCTCCTTCCCACCCTGTTCCTCCCACTACCAGTGCACTTCTCCTCTTTCCCACCCTTTTTCTCCCATTTCCCCAGCGCAATGATGGTAAGCCCAGTCCTCCCATTCAAGCCCCCTCCCCCCTTTATGACACAAATTGTGTAATTGACATACTCCTGGTTGCAGCACATAAGTCCTCTCTGGGGGCTCAAGTGGATGAACTTCCCAGATATGCAGATCAGAGAGTAAGCCCCAAAGCTGCTTGTAATCTCAGGACAGTGGCCTCCAACATATTCTACTGCTTTATATTAAGGTAGTTTAGAGTTTAATTTTCATTTAAAGCTGAACTTTCACCAGATTAACATAACACCGCAAATGATAATTACATTAGCGATATGCACATACATCGTTTTATTTTCAAGAATAATTGCTGCATTAAATAAAAATAGAACATTTTATGCAGACAGGCACCAGCTGGGACCTTGTAGTAGGCAAACTCTGCTCCTGCGCTGTCAGCCCCTTCCGTTGCCCTTCTACACAAAGGCATTCAACTCGCCAATTGTGCAGTTGAAGGGGGCAGACAGAGCAGACGCAGAGATGCCGGCTCTGCAAGATGTCTGCACTGTTCCCCGGTGCCTCTCTGCATAGACGGTTCTGTTTTACATTAATGCAGCAATTATTCTTGAAAATAACTGCCTGTGCATATCACTAATGCAATTATCATTTGCGGTGCTATAGTATCCAGTGAGATACCCTTCTGGCACACAAAGGGTTAAGTACCACAGTCCTTGTGCTCCTGTATGTTGGTACATAGGGACTTTGTAAAGTGGAGACGTTCTGGGGCCAACCAACTGCAACAGAGGGGAGAAAAATATTTCCAATTCTGTGGAGGCCTCTCTAGTAATCAAGGGGTTAAAAGCCTCATCAATAGGAATGTTTATTTTTCCCCTATGGTGCAGCTGGCTTTTTCTGATTATATCTAAAGAATTATACCCACCTTCCTCAGCAGTAATATCCGCTCTATGTGATGTTTCTCCAGTTCCAGGTCCTTGTATGTGTCCTTCAGCAATGCCTGGAGCTGTGTGACTAGCCGGCCCCGGGTCTCTGTACCATTAATCCACTTGGTCAGGTGAATCCTAAGAGAAGAAGACATGCAGATAAGCCCGGATCAAAAGGGACTGGAATATCCAGGTTCCCATTTCACCCGATGTACCTGTTAAACTCAGGGAGCTTGTCCAGATCCAGCAGTGCTGAGTGGGTGATAGTTCTCCCCAGGTCGTACTGATGGATAAGAGTATCAAGGGTACGCCCCATCTGGTTCTCTGGATAACACAGGGTAGAAAATTAGATATTCCCAATTTCTCACAATAAACCATAAGCACAAAGAAAGATGACCAATTCTACAGCAAGTAACAGTATGTTTGGGGAGAATTTAAAATTTCATCTGGTTTAATCCTTTAAGGATCTTTCACCCGCAAACAACTTTGGCCCAGTTACAACATTTCAAATAATCAGGAAGTGAATTTACTGCTCATTTACTTCCTGAAAGTCCTGACAGCATGACTCAGCAGTTTGTATCACATTCTATTGAGAATTGTTTGTCAAGGAATCATCTTTCATATAGAATGCAACAGAATAACTAATTGGAATTTGACCACTAGAGGGCAGTCTACATGTTAAAAAAGGTGGAATTCATTTTAAAAAGTAATAAAGAGTTGCAAGAAATCTGTATTCATATTTAAACTCTTAGAGCCTTGGCTGCCTAAGTGGTCAACAATGCACTCCGAAGCAATGTGGTCGGCATTTTTTCTATCAAGCAAGGGGTTAATTTACTCATAAAATATCTTCTTCTTAACCTTGAAATTGAAAACAATAGGCGCCCACTGAGTAAATCTAACAATGCTGTGCTACTTTGCTGTATGTTACATGTGGCTTAGAGGAGCAAATAAATATTTCTCTTCATATTAAATGAAAATGTATCTGGGGGAAAAAAAAATATATATCGCTCTTGATTCCTCTGCTCATCTGAGAACCCTTTTAGGAATGAAGGGGTACTCAACACATTGAAAAACAATGCACTGCACATGGTCCTTAAGCCTTTGAGTGCAAAGAGATATCCAGTGCATTGCAACGCATTAGATACCTCTCTGGCATTCAAAGGCTTAGTAGTTTAATAGACATCGCTTCCTGGGCTTGGTTACCAGCAAATCCTGAGCCACAGTTCGTGATAAGATCCAGCAAAGCATCAGACAGGTACCCGCTATCAGCATAGTGTTGGATAAAGATATCCCCCTGCCGTTTCGACAGTTTGCTGCCGTCTTTGTTGAGTAGAAGTGGGAGGTGGGCATACAATGGAGGCTGCCAACCCAGGGCTCTGTACAAGAGTAAGTGTTTAGCTGTAGAGATCAGCCACTCTGCCCCCCGCAGCACGTGGCTCACGCCCATTTTCTGGTCGTCCACTACATTAGCCAAATGGTACGTGGGGAAGCCGTCGCCTTTTAGGATGACTGGGTCGCCTTCCACACTTGCCACATCATGTTGGGTCCAGCCATAGACAAGATCCTGGAAATGCTGGGCTCCCTCCTGTAGATAAAACCGGACCACATAAGGGGATCCATGTGCTAGCTTCTCCTGCACCTGTTTTGGGGTCAAATGTCGGCACCGATTGTCATATCTTCAGAAAGAAAGAAATTACTAGTTGGAGGCGAAGGATTAGGGGTGCACTGCAATGTTATACAATCTTAATACTGGACTGAAAGTGGAACGAACATGATATAGCAATTAAAGTGGTTTTGAAAGAGCTTTCAGAATCACATATATGTTATGTTATCTATTTAAAACAACCCTGTATGAGATATTTGGCTTTATTTGTCAGTTCATGAAAATTAGACAGTATTGTTTCTTTATGCCTACCAGATACTAACATTCCATGATACTCTCCCTCTCACTTCCTGCCAGCCACTAACATTCTAAACTGCTCTCCCTCCCACCTGTCACTTCCTGCTAGCCATATATTAGCATTCGATCTCTGCTCTTTTTCCCAGCTGTCAGTCCTTGCTTGCTAGTACTCATTTGCATAAACAGACAAATAAAAAAAGCTAAACTTCTCACAAAACTATTATTTTACATCACAAATTGCTAACATAACATTATGTAATTTTGAAAGTGCTTTCAAAATCATCTAAGATGTTAAAAGTTACTAGTTAAACTTTAACATTATTAAAGGGATAGTAATGCTTGAATTAAAGTTCAGGTCCGAGTCTTCTTTACATCGTTTCTAACACATAGTGCTATATTTTAACACTTACAGGTTTGTAGTTCAACAGGAATTCAAGCTGAATGGATCTCCCTCCTGCCCCTTTTGGCTGCCTCCCCTTAGATATGGAATTTGGTAGTGGGACCAGACAGATGCAGTGAGGGACAATCTTCAGTCTGTAAGTATAAGGAAAATCCTGCCCCCCTTGATAAAGTTGGGCAGGATTTTCCTTTTGATTACTGAAGACTGTCCCTCACTGCACTCCATCTTGACCAGACTGAGAGGCAGCGTGATGCAGGGGAAAGGGTCTAGAGGGTGATCCTTTCTGCTTGAATTGTACTTGAACTACAAAACTGTAAGTGTTAAAATATAGTGCTGTGTGTTAGAAGAAATATAAAGAAGACTCGGACCTGAACTTGAATTGACGTATTACTATCCCTTCAACCATTTAGATAACTGTTAGACTGTAAGCTCTTGTGCACAAGGCCTGCTGATCTTTTTTACTTTAATAAGTTTCATTGACATATGTACAAAGTCTTCAGTGCAGCAATTCTATAGCAGACCACCTGCAGCGTAGAGAACATAAAAAAAATCCATTGATTTAAATAGGAGTTTTAACTCCTTGCATGCTAGAGAGGTCTCCTGCGTACTGCAAAACAATATGTTGGAGACCTCGCTAGTGTTTAAAAAAAAAAAAAAAAAAAAACACTCCATTTAAATGAATTAGTAGTGCACTTGATTTGGGATAGAATTGTACCTCTCCTATGGGAGTAGACCTGCGAAGGATGCCGGGGTGCATTAACCCTTTGAATGCCAAAGAGGTTCACAACGCAATGCGCTGCAAAACCCCTCTTGCATTCAAAGGGTTAAGAGCCCCAGTGGGGGTATACATGGGTCTAAGAAACGTGACCTCTGGTGATATCTGGCTGATACAACAAGAGAAGCTGAATTGCATGAGTCTGAAATGTCTAAGTGCCACATGTGGCTGCAACCTCAAGTTCCATACACTCTAACTGAAGGGTTAACTAACAGGACCCTATAAGTCTATGGGGATAAACATATAACCACTGAAACTTATGACACAGAGACAAGACTTCATGGATATGTCCCAACCCCCCTCCCATCAGCTGAGTGTGTAAATGCTCTAAGCTCCCCTAAAGAGCGGAAAGAAGCCAATTTGTGGCTGCGCTACACAACCACAAAGAAGACTCATTAATCCTATGAATGGCAGAGGGGTACACAACACATTGCAAAGCAATGCGTTGCGTACCCCTCTGGCATTCAAAGGGTTGAAACGTAGTTGCTCTATAAAATCAAGCTATGGAAACTTTAAACACCCAAGAACGATCTGAGGTCATACAAATTTAAATACCTTGTACTCCATACTAGTCTCTGCCAAAATTCTCTGTTTGTTTTCTGAGGCCTAAAATCTACTCTTACATGTGATCTATGGAGGCTGCCATTACCATAGCAACCTTGCTAGAGAGCTTGTTCTGCATGGTCTTTCAATGGACTACAATAAGGTAAAAACCTTTCTAAGTAGAACAGCAGATGATAAAAAATCTACACATTAACCCTTTAAGGACAAGATGAATGTGCAACGTATAACAAAGCAATGCTTCGCACACCCCCAATGCGCTGGAGACCTCTAGTATTCAAGGGGTTAAAAGCCCAATAAAATCTATGGAAGTTATTTTTTGTTCCCTACAGTGCAGCCACAATTGTTCCACTTTTCTTTGTGCATTTGGTCTTTTGTGTAGTCACCCAAGGAGCAGTATCATACCGAGGAGTTTGTCTGCTTCTCAGAGCTTCTTTTTTGAGCAGATCAAGTCTCTGTGGGGTGCAAAAGCAGCGATATGCAGCTCCACTGTCCAGCAGCGTCTGCACTGCTTCTTGGTACAAAGCCAGGCGCTTTGACTGTTCATAAGGGCCAAAGGGTCCTCCACGTCTTGGGCTCTCATCTGGTGGGATTCCTGCAAGGGGAATAACAGTCACAGCTTGGAAACAATACCATGTGGGTCCTTATTCATCCAGCTAAAGAGGGGCAATTCTAGAGCAAATCAACTGCTCCACAGAGGGGACGAGAAACGCCATTGATTAACCCACTGAGTGCCAAAGGGATATGCAACACGTTGCATACTCATCTGGCACTCAAAGGGTTAAAATAGGGCTTTTAACCTCTTGAATGCTAGAGAGACTGCCCTTAACAGATCACTAATCCTATTACTAAAAACAGTATTAGGCATAGCATGCAAGAGATGTTCTATTACAGGGATAAAGGAATAAAATAAAGGTCTCTGCTCCCTACCACTTCTCATGCATCAGCTGTATAGCGGACGTCATGAGTTCCTGCTTCCGGGACCAGATGGCGGCTCTTCAGGAGCGCTGTCATCAAGATATATAACTATAATTACTTCATCGGAATGGTCTACAACGTGTGCCTGGCTTGCAAGCACATATTGTAGACCATTCCGATTAAGTAATTATAGTTAGATATCCAGATGACAGCTCTCCTGAAGAGCCGCCTAAAGTCGGGCAACCGGATTCTGCCTCTGACAGCTTTACAGCTCGTCAGGCAGAAAGGGGAGGGAACAGAGACCTTTATTTTATCTCTCAAACCATAACAGTTTGAGAGATGAGAATGAGGGCAGTAAGTATGTTTTAATTGTACCTATAAATTCGCCCATACTTTTTTTTTCCCCGAGGTGACTATCCCTTTAAAGGGAACCATATCAAAAGTTATGTCACTTTTAATGTATTTAACTGCTAGAAACATATCTAACACATTGTAAACCAATGCACTGGGGACGTTGCTAGAATACTCTGAGCACTCTCTGTTCTTCTCTCTTTAAATCTCTCTCCATCTCTTTCTCTATGTGTTTCTGTCTCTCTCTCCCTCCCAGTATTTCTCTGTCTATATCAATGGTGCTCAATCATTTCCTCATTCAAGGCACTCCCAACATCCAATCTGGAATTTTCATGGCACCCCCTAGCATTTTATAGGTCATTTCTCAAGGACTGACTAAAGGGGAAATTAAATTATATTATATATACACACACACACGTTATTTTTAGGTCTCAAAGTCATATTGACAACAAGCACAATAATTTCCATATATTTCAATTAGAATATCTTCTTAAACAGGTTTTCAAAGATTCGTATAAAATGGGTACCTTAACCCTCTGAGTGCCAGAGAGGTATCAAACACATTGCGTTGCAATGGCACTCAAAGAGTTAAGCTACTATATTTTATATATATACACATACATACAGAGAGAGAGCGCGAGAGTGATACAGAGAGAGAGAGAGATGCACACACAAGGTAAAAGAGCTAGAGAGATAAAAAGAAAAAAAGCAAGCGTATGAGAGAGAGAGAGAGAGAGCGATGAAAAGCACTCAAGGGTCTATGTAACAATGATGAACAGTGGAACGGTTGATTAGATCAGTGTTTCAGCAGAAGAGAAACTACTTAAAGCGGAACTTTCAGCTAGAACAAACTAAGCCTACCCCCTTAGTTATTATGTTAAATGTCAGTTCTTGCTATACATAACTTTAAAAAGAATATATAGCAGTTAGAAAATATTAGAGAGGTACAGCTGCACCATGTCAGGGATGTACAAGTTGATTTCCAGCCCACTCCAGGGACATGTGCTTCACAGGACGTTGAAAGTATGTCCCATTTTTGCCTTCGGCAGAGGGCGCTGGCCAAAGAAACAACTAGACATCACCATGAACGTGGGCAGAATTAACTGCCTCCTGGGAGGATCTGAGAAGCTCAGCAGGACGCTTTGTCCCGCAGCACCTAGCCAGCTGACATCACAATGGGATTACAATGGGGTAAATATTGATGTACCAAAGGATCTTTTATTTAAATAATTTCAATATTCAATAATATTGGGCCATGAGGAACATGAAGAAGCCAATTTATAAATAGGTGAAATTTCTGCTTTAAAAGTTGACCTAATAAATCGTTGTATTGTTCACCACTGCTACAAAGACTCCCAAGCTTGTTTCTTCTTTCTACATAGTATGGACATTGAAAGAGCACCTGGGCAGTTGCCAACATATTGATGTGTGTGCATCTCCATAGATGGACATATTTACTGACCCACATTGGAAGCCTGCATTTAGGTCACACCTCCTCACAATCCACTATAGGAGGGGTGGGCCCATCTGTGTCCCTCCATCTGTTGCTGGAATACAACTCCAGATACTCTCAAGCAGCCACTGGCTGGCTGGTGATGATGGGAAATCTAGACCAGCAGTAGCTGGAAGCCCACAGGTTACACACCCCCACAATAAGCATCAACACTGAATAAGAAACCCACAGCAAAAGTCACTTTGCAGCCCTCCCACATAGTCCTGCAGAACCATGCAAGAACAGGATCAGACAGTGAACAGGGTGATTGCAGAAGACTTTCTATGCAAAACAATCATTATCTGATATACTTGTTTGCTTTAGTAAGATTACCTATCTAGATAAATCCTACAGTTAAGCAACTTAAAGGAGAACGAACACACAATAATAATATCCCACCTACCATAGTATGGCCAAAACATCCTAATGGACCCTATGAACTGGTTGTAGAGATAACATCTTCAGTCAGTTCTGGATGTCACTGCCAGGTAAGCAGGCATAACAGTTGCTAGAAGGATTACAGGATCTCAGACACTGCTCAGTTCACATGGTAATCTAAACTCTTTAAGGAGCAGTGTTTTGCACATCTCTCTGATCCTTAATGGGTTAATTAGTCTCATGCACTCTGCCTGTTTCAATATGAAAAAAATATGACATCCAGGACTGACTGATCATGTTATCTCTTAAACAAAAGTCTCAATGGCAAATATCATAGGGGCCATTAGGATTTTCTGGCTATAGAAACATAAGCGGAATATTATTATTATTAGAAGGCATTACTTCTCCTTTAAGACTCCTATAGCCATAGTTAGAAAAGCTGGGAAATCTTAGAAAAGATAAGCAGCACTGCATACCGGCCCATTCCAGCATGTCCTCAATGCTTTCAGCTGCTCCGGGTACCAGCCGGCTCCTATCTGTGTCTTCAAGACGCAAGATAAATGTTCCTCCATGCTTTTTAGCAAACAGATAGTTGTATAATGCTGTGCGCAATCCACCCAGATGCAAAAAACCTAGAGAAAAAAATAAAATAAAAAATTATTCTGAAAATAAAGTCACAACATATCCTCCAAGGATACACACAAAACCTGTTACATCAACTATGTTTTTTTCTTTAAAGAGATAGTAACGTCACAAAATAAATGTACATCAAATTGTTCAATGTAATTTTGTATACTGAATAGCATGTTCTGAAAGTCCTTTACCTTCATATTTGGCTTAAAATCCAATTAAAGTTTACCTCTACAGCCCCTTCTCAATACATCATGCTTAACTCCATCAGATCTGAAAGCCGGTGACTTGACCTGATGCATCGCATTGAGACACAATATTGTGTATGTCTGTGTAAGAAAAACACTGCACCCCTTGAAGAAGTAGGCAGATTTTTCCTTATGCGGACACAATGCATTGGAGCCTTAGCATTCAGTTGGTTAAAGGGATAGTAATACTTCGTTTTAACTTTATTTTATTTTGTTGGCATTAAAAAAACATGAAGAATGATATGTCTTATCTCTCAAACCTTTATGGTTTATGAGATATTCACAAGCAAAGATTCCCCCTCCCTCCCCTTTTACTGATGTAACACTGCTCAGCCAGAGCAGAAGGGAGGTGCCAGGTAGACGGCAGAGAGAGACAATCTTCAATTAAGATAAGGGAAAAACCTGAAAAGCTTGTCAAGGGGGCAGGGATTTCATTGTTTTCATAGGAATAAGAGTGTCCCCTTCTGTTATCTGTCCAGTCTATGGACTGCATTCCACATCTGAGAAGAGATTGTTTACAGTAGGTAAAAGGGGAGGGAGGGGGAAACTTTGCTTGTGACTATCTCATAAACCATAAAGGTTTGAGAGATAAGACTTATATCATTCTTCATGTTTTTTTAATGCCTACAAAATAAAATAAAGTTAAAACGAAGTATTACTATCCCTTTAAGCCTTTGAGTGCCAGAGGCGTACGTAACGCAATGCGTACCGTACCCCTCTGGCACTCAAAGGGTTAAAAAAAAACATGAATTTGGGGCAGGGCAAACCATTTTCACTGTAGGTGAAAACTATATTTTCCTACATATTTAAATGGGGAATTTAACCCACTGAATGCTTGAGAGGTCTCCAAAGCATGTCAGACATTCAAGGGTTTAAAATCCCCATTTAAATCAATGGCAATTTTGGCGATTTTTTTAAACTGTATATCACAACTATATAACATATCTGTATAACTACTAAACACCAAATCGCCTTTGTGTATACAGATTAATCAAGGAACTAAAGTACAAACACTAACGTACATAAGAGGCTGAGAATTGTATTTTGCAAGTTCAGTAGCTTGGATGCAGATAAGGTGTGTGTGTGTGTGGGGGGGGGTCTGCACTAACGTGATAGAAAGGTGATAAAGTGGAGATGACTTGTCCATTGGTATCATTTCTCCAATTCCTATGTCATTCTACAGAGCCAATGCACTAAGATTTCTCCATCATGGGTGATCTTAGTGCATTGGCTCCATAGAATAACTTCGAAACTGGAGAAGTAATCTCCACTTTATCACCCTTTAGTGCATAACCCCCAAGGACTGCTTGCTCTAACCAGGACTACAATTCTCAGCATGCATTGCTTGAAACTTGATTCCAAAATGTATAAAAGGTCACAAATAAATGTACTGGATCTGCTATATTAAGTTGTGTTACAACCTTTAACATATCCTACATTACACATTGACACGTATAAATAAAGATGCTGAGGACGAAACTGTTGGTCATTGGAGTATATAATTAAGGATTAGATCGCAATATAAAACATATGCATGTCTTACGATGTACCGATAATTCAGTGTAATTTAGACAGGCAGTTCTGCTCCTTTACTAAAAGAAAGGCGACTAAATCGATGAAGATTACCTTACCCGTAGGACTTGGAGCGAACCTAACCCGAACTTCCTTCCCTGACACTACAGAGCAGCACCTCCTCCCCTGAAACGCCTCCAATTTCAGTACCCGGGAGAGCGACTTGACCCTGACAACAAGAAGCCTCATATCCCCGGTCTGGAGTGCCCTTCCTAGACATGGGAGCTGCACCGCCTTCTGTACTCACATGTAGTATGGGATCGCTTCCGTGTAAAATTCCTCTCAACCAATCAGTGCCTGCTCCGAGATCATAAACTCCGCCTGTTAAAGAAATATTACCTTAAATGTATGTGTGAACTATTCGCAGAGTTGAAAAGTCCGTACACTGCAGCATACTCATATTAATGGATTACTAGACTAACACCAAAAAATGAAATAAATCGATCTCATTTTAACACTGAACATGTACTTACAGCTCGAGTATGTAAAATGAAGGATTCGCGTTATACGCCTAAAATATAATCCTAAACTTGTATTTTAATGTATGTTTAGATTGTTTTGTTTAACCCTTTGAGTGCCATAGAGGTATCCAACGCATTTCACTGCAATGCGTGTGATACCTTTCTGGCACTCGGAGGGTTCAGAGCATTTATTTAATGTTGTTTAAGTCAAGGAATAAAACTAAATGCAGTCAATTGTGATTAGTGCCCTCTTGTATCCTTGTTATCCTATCTCAGCCCATGTAAAGATATGTTGGGCAATCAATGGGAGTCCTGGTACAGGCAAGAATTGCTGCTTTAGTGAAGTTGTTCCCTTCAGTGCATTTGGTTTGCCATATTTTATTGTGCACACTGCCGTAAATCTGTTCTAGGAAACAATGGGGTAACCCTTTCAGGACCAAACGGTTGCGCAATGCATATTTTTCTGGTACTAGAGGGTTAAACGCATATGACACAAGCAGCCGGAAGACAGGCAGCTGAAAGAAGCATTTCCGGGATAGCAGGGTCTAGCTGTCATGACGCTCTGTCCCAGTCTCTATGGTACTAGGACATCCAGCGCTCCTCCTGTCTTGGTTCCAGGGCTACAGTTGCCGGCTGGGTCCAAAACGGCTAGTGGAGTGTTTCCCGGCATCCCCCGCGCTGGAGACTTGTACACAATCATCATGGCGTCCCAGGACGGTGGGTACCGGGTTCCCCCCCACTGAGGGCAGGACGGTCTGTCAGGTTCTCCCATCTGTCATGAGATAACAAGCTTCATTTATCCTCACAGCGGCCTGGCTCTCACACAGCATGTCTTTCTAGATGCCGGTCATAGCCCTTAACATCACCTTCTGTTGTATACTACTCACATTATTTGCTTACTAACCGCTCTCTTCATATTCAGGGCAACACCAAACAACCATTTTATACAATCTCCCTCATTACCAACAAACTGTGCCCCATCTGTTTCACTAAGCAGCTCTATCTGTACCATGTGCCAGGCCAAACAGTTCACACTGTATAATATACTCTCTAATCAGCCCATTCTGTACCATCATGTCTACTAAAAATTCCATTGTGTACCAGTTTTAAAACCTCTCTGTGCCACGTGCCAGGCTAAACATGCCATCCTATATCTTTTACCCCTGTAAAAGCTTGTTATGTACCATCTGTTCATCTAATTAGCCCATACTCAACCCTCTACCTCACTAAGCTGCCATGTTTGTGTCATGTGTCCCACCAAACATAACACTTTTAACTCTTTACTCCACTGGACAGCAGAATTTGTACCATATTTTCCAATAATTAGTGATTCCTTATAATTTAGCTCAGCAGTTCTCTCTGTGCCATATGCCCCACCAAACATTACATTCTATACCACCTGTCTCACTAACAAGCACATTCTGTAGCATGTCAGCTGTCCATTAAATATCCCTCACTATGTCATGTGCTAGACCAAAAACCCCAACATGTATCCTTAATGTTATTAGCACCCCCAATTTGTGCCATGTTCTTTGCTAAATACTACGCTCTATACTAACCCCTTAAATACAACTAACCAACATATTTCTTGCCTGGTATTTCATGTTTCAACCTACATGCCTCTCATTCAAATTTTTGATCCTCCTTTTAGAGGATTTTCACAAACATTGTACTCCTTTTATAGCTTGCATTATCCTTAAAGTGTAGGACCTAATATTTACTTTCAGCTATACAAGCTTGTTTTGTCTCTCCATCACACATTTAGCCTGATTTTAGTTAGGTAACTTCCCTTTCATATGATACATCCTTAACATATAAATGCAAACTGGATCAATTCTCATCCTAATCAAGTTCACCATAGAAAAAAAAAGTAAAATTGCCATTGATTTAAATGGGGCTTTTAACCCCTTGAGTGCTAGAGAGGTCTCCAATGCATTTACATTTGGTGAATGTATATTTGTCCCATATGGTGCAGTTGGTTTTCCCCAGAACTGCACCACATTGCTGTTATACATAATACTGGTAGTCTGATATGTGTGCAGTCTGTCAAATGGAAAGAAATACATTAAAAAGAAAAATCTCCATTGATTAAAATCAATGCATTGGAGACCTCTCTAGCATTCAAGGGGTTAAAAGCCCCATTTGAATCAACAGCGATGCTTACTTGTTCCCTGTGGTGTATTTTGCCCCAGAACTATGCCACTTGTGTTATTACACATATGCTAAATAGTTCTAGGAGTGTCTTCTTGTCAGAGATGCCAATATTTAATCTAGGAACATCCCTATTCCCAGCCTTGGGGCATGTCTATACATACCTTATAGCTCATTAACTGCAATTAGGCTGAAAGTGTTTCCTAAAAAATAAAACCTGGGTGTTTAAGGATCTGAATCTACAGATCTGTTAGGTTATGTAGGATCCATCTGCACTCCATGGGTAGATGGTGACTGCAAGAATTTAAATTGGACCTGTCAGGACTAATTTGGTTTGCTTTGCGGATGACTAATATCTATCTGTATGCTATACTAGCCATTTTTCTTTAAAATATGTTTTTTTTAGAAATTAACATTTATGTTGTATTGTCACAGTGTGCATTTATGTCAGTTCCCTGCATATTATGCTTATTAGTTATGTTCCATTCCAAACAAAGCCCTCAATATGCTATTAGAAATTATTCTAGTGTGTGGGCTCTGCCTATTCACATTACCCAAGGAGTGAAACGAAATAGCATAATGTACCGCACTGCACAACCAACAAATAAATGTTTGTTTCTCAAAAACGGTTTATATTAGAAACATGGCTAGTATGACATATAGATAGTTTAGTTCTCTTTAAAATTAACTAAACATATATTAAAGGGAAAGTAATGTTTCACAAAAACAGCAGCTACAATTAATCTTCATAGTATTTCAGTCATGGAGAGTATTATTTCATTACTGTGAGCGTTGTAGTTCAAGAGAAACTGAATTTACCTAGTGTAAGCCACCTCCCCTCAGATGTGGAATCTGGTCCTGAGACCAGACAGCTCACAGCAATGGACTGTCTTCTTACTGTGAGCCTAAGGAAAAACCTGCCCCCCTTGACAGATTTTTCCTTATGATCACTGAAGTTTGCCCCTTTTTGCGATCCATCCGGACAGTCTTGCTGCTCTAAGGGGAGCAGTGTTACATCACTAAAAGGGGCGTGAGGGGGATACTTTATCATTCAATTATTCTTGAACTACAGCTCTGACAGTATTGAAATAACACTCTCCATGGCCCAAATACTATGAAGATTAATTTGCAGCTGCTGTTTTTATGAAACATTACTATCGCTTTAAGGTGACAGGTCCACTTTAATCCCTTGTACAGCTCTTATATGCCTGCTCACATTAACTGTTTGATATTTAGTAATTTGAATATTAATGTGTAATAGCACTATTTAATTCATACCTGTAGTGACTATGAAATTATCATTTATTTGTACAGGGGAACAAGTGCTGAATTACATCATGCTCTTTTGGAGACCTCTCTAGCATTCAAAGCATTAAAAGTAGCATCTTAACTCATCGAGAACATCTGGTCCTTAAAGGGATGTATAGTGTTATTTCAATACTGTCACAGTTGTAGTTCAGTAGTTATTGAATGATAAAGTATCCCCCTCCTGCCCCATTTACTGATGTAACACTGCTCACCTCAGAGCAGCAAGACTGTCCAGATGGATCGCAGGGAGGGACAATTTTCAGTAACCATAAGGAAAAACATGAAGAACCTTTCAAAGGGGACATGATTTTCTCTATGCTCACAGTATGAAGATTGTCCCTTGCTGTCAGCTGTCTGGTCCCAGGGCCAGATTCCACATTTGAGGGGAGGTGACTTAAACTAGGTAAAAGGGGCAGGAGGGGGATACATTATCATTCAATTACTCTTGAACTACAACTCTGACAGTTTTGAAATTACACTCTCCATGGCCAAATACTATGAAGATTAATTGGAGCTGCTGTATTTGTGAAACATTATTATCCCTTTAAGAGGTTAATCAATGCATTTTTGATACCTCCTCCTTCTAAAATGCAATCAGTTTGCTCCAGAATTTCTCAATCATAGTTTCCTGAATATGGCTCTCGATTACCGCTTCATCTGCTTATACTTAGCAGGAGCAGTGAGTACATCTTATAGAATTGCTTTCCCTAGCCTGCCGTAATCCATCATTTACTATTTTATATGCCCTAAATTCCTTGAACATATGAAAAAGTCTTGCATTTCTGCACTCCGAGACGGGGGAGGGAAGTTATATACATCTACGTACATAAACCCCATAACTGGCTCCTTGGACATTTTTACATAACACTATCTGAATTGTAAACCATTTTTTATGTAAGAGATATGGATTTTAATAATAATATTAGTTTAACCTATGCTGGTCTTGTTGGTTGGCACATGTTAGAATCTATGTATCTAATATCTCAAGGACACACATAACAGCTGGTTCATTTTAAACTGGGTGTAGCTATTCTTTAGTCACATCCTTTTTTTTTTGTAAACAATAGTAAACACAGTTATCCTCACATTACCTCCTCTTCTCTGCCTCACACAAGAATATTTCTGTTTGTTTATATTGGTTCTGTTCATAGCATTCCTCAAGTGACGAGTCATGTTGTGATTGTGGTCCCTGAGTACCAGTTAAGAGCTCTGTCTTTCATCTTCAGACATGTTAATGTTCTTGTTTTTTTTTTTCTACAGTGGTTAGGGGGACCACAACAGGCCTGAGTGATAAGTATATCCACTCAGTGAGCTCCATTGTTGCCCACTTTTCATCCTCTTAATCGTTTAAGGAGTATTTAAAGGGCCAGTAAGGTTTTATTATAGGGGGAAAAAAACACATTTTGTACGTCCTTTCCTGCCGAGTGCCACTGCTGAGAGGTGGTTTATTCAGAGTTTATTGGAGTTCAAACTGTCACAAAGTGGTGGAGCTGTTGCTATCACATTCTGTGGAGAACTTTAGTTAGTGCATCACTGCTTCCATTGAATGCAAAAGACACCAGATTGCACTGTTACTAACTATTTAATAGGATTCAGTGTAGCAAAAAAAATCACAAGAGTGTTATAAAGGTGATACCTTTTAATGGCTAACTGAGGACATAGAAAGTGCATGCCTGAAGAAGGGGCCTTAGTGTCCTGAAAAATTGCACTTTCTATGTCCTCAGTTAGCCATTAAAAGGTATTGCCTTTATACTTTTTTGAGTTTTTTGCTACACTGAATCCTGTCTACTCTACTTGCTAACACGGTACCATCTCGTTTTCTGGTTAACAATCTAATATAAACAAACAACGGTATGACATTTTATTAACATATAATTGAAGCAACTCCCAGTAGTATGAGGGCCCTTGATTTACTCAGTGAGAAAATGCCTTAATAATAATAATAATGTTTACTGCTCCTTTAAATCATCTTGGAGGCTGATGGCTTATCTTTCATTGGGCGTTCATTTGTCATGCTGTGGTGTTTCCCACTGGATAGTTTTAGAGCAGTTCAACACTTCCTGGCTACAATTCCCATCATCCTTGGCCAGCTAAGGATGATGGGGGTTGTTGGCCAACAAGCAGTCAAAGGTTCAATTTGCATAGTAATGTTTAGAGACCTTCCTGTTGAATTATTTAACCCTTTGAGTGTCAGAGTGGTGTGCAACATATTGCAAAGCATGCTCCTCTGGTACTCAAAGGATTAAAATACATGTTTTTATTTTCTATGGTCTAATTCTGGGAATCAGCTCTGAATCTGGTTCATTCTTTTAGATGTCTACTTGGTGTCTGGTTTTGTATGTAAAGTAGCAGTGAACTTATATTATGAAAAAAAAAAAACATACTGTAGATCTTTCCTGCTAAGTAAAACAAGGGTATTCCCACTGGTAGATATGTCATTGTAAAGTTATTATTTTGGAGTATTTTATATACAACGGTGTATATTAACCCCTTCTATGCCTCCTAAAACTCCCAGCTGGACCCTAAAGAAATCTGTCCAGTTCTGAACACCCTGATAGATTATGTGATAAATATCATATGTCTGTAATCTTGCCACCTGGTGTCAAAATACTTTTTCTGTTTATTTTATGGGCTTCTGGCTATAGTTTTCCATAAAATGTGATAGTGATAGCTCCACTGCCTGGTGACAGTTTGAACTGTAATAATTGTTGAATACAGCAACTTCCAGTTGTGGGAGTTTTTCCTTGTACTCAGCAGGAAAGCCCTAAAGAATGGTATTTACCACAATAAAACGTTACTTGTGCTTTAACCCTTTGAGTGCCAGAGGGGTACGGAATATCTCAATGGTTTATAATAACTGATGATTGTCTCTCACGTTTCAGGGTTTCATTCTGATTGAACTCGGCTTCTATCTCTGGACGGTTATGAGGCATCTTGAACCATATGCTGAAAGCAATATATGGGCAATTCTGGAGCATACCAACTGCACCATGTGGGGGGGGGGGGTTGTAAAGAAATTCTCATTGATTTAAATAGGAGTTTTAACCTCTTAAATTCTAGAAAGGTCTACAGCTATTTGCTTTCCAATGCATAGGGGTACTCTATAGCATTCAAGTGGTTAAAATCCCAATCTACATCGATTGAACATGTTGTTGTATGCCCCCCTCCCCCATACTACAGTTGGTATACTCCAGAATTGTTCATCTTTTTGCCTTCAGCATAAGGCCCTGATTTCTGCTGACACATGTTTCCAGCTCTGGAATGGTCTGCTTTGTGCCCATTTGACCTAACTTGCCCATGTCCCTTTCCCTCCAGAAGTGGAAGAGCTAGGCATGGAAGCGGATGGGCAGAAACTACAGCTGAGCTGTACAGAAGGCGGAGACTGCAGCTCTCAGGCATCAGAAAGTGGCTCGGCACAGCCGGATGCAGATGGATCTGTCAGTAATGGAGCAGACTCTGAAGGAGACAAGGAGCTCGTAGAGTTTAAGATTATTTGGAACAAGAATAAATATGATGTGAAGCTCCCACTGGATAGCACAGGAGCAAGCCTTAAACAGAAGATTCATACACTCACCGGTAACTGCAATGCCTGAACTAACTTCCCAATAATAAACTTACTGTGACCAGAAAATCCTAATTGTCCCTTTAATTTCCCTCTTGAGCCTTTGTTCAAGAGTGACCTTCTTTTAGACCTAGATGTGATGTTCATGGAGGCAGACATGACAGTTGCTGGCAGGTATTTCTAACTTAAAGCGGAACTTTCAGTACATACTTAGTCGCCATGCATTCATTAAATGCATGGCGACTAGCTTTGAAATAGATGTTTTACCTTGAAAAAATAGCCCAGTGTAAAGGAATCATTCCCGTTTGGAGACCGGAATCCAGACTACAGTGCAGACATCTTGTCTGCGCGCCTGTGCTGTCAGTCCCGGTCTCCATTGAGTAGCACTGCAGTGCACCATATGGTTACCGGAAGGGACTGATGGTGCAGGCGCGCGGACCGCACTAACCTGTCCGTCAGTCCCCAAACGGGAATGATTCCTTTACACTGGGCTATTTTTTCAAGGTAAAACATCTATTTCAAAGCTAGACGCTATGCGTTTAATGAATGCTTGGCGACTAAGTATGTACTGAAAGTTCCGCTTTAAAGGGATAGTAATTGCAACATATAAAGTTATATTGGATTGTTCATTGTAATTTTATAAAATTCATGCTACTATTTGTCCTTGTCTTTGTATTGTGCTTGTAATTCAGGTTGAAAGTTTCCCCCTCTTTCTCCTTTCCAATACGTCAGTCATAGACCTGAAAGCCGGTCAGTTGACATAGGATCACAGTGAAGGACAGTATTGTGTGTGTCTGTGTAAGAAAAACCCTGCCCCCCCTTGATGAAGGGTAGCGGGGTTTTCCTTATGTTGATGCAATATTGTCCATCGTTGCAATCTGTATGGACCAGCTTTCAGATCTGAGGGAACTATGACTGACAGTGGAAAAGTGGTAGTATGCATTATATAAAATTACAATGAACAATCCAATAAAACTTTATATTTTGACATTACTATCCTTTGAAACAGGCAGAGTATATGATGTTACTTAACTTTAAGAAATGAGGGGTGCGCAGTTCTTTGAAAAGCAATGCATTGATTGCACAGTTTTCGTGTCCTTAAAGGGATAGTAATGTTTCACAATAAAAGCATCTCCAGTTATTCTTTATAATATTTGAGTGTTATTTCAGAGTGTTATTTCAGTACTGTCCGAGTTGTAGTTCAGGAGTAATTGAATGATAAAGTATTCCCCTCCCGATCCTTTTACTGATGTAACACTGCTCACTTCAGAGCAGCAACACTGTCCGGATGGATCACAGAGAGGGACAAACTTCAATTAGCGTAAGGGAAAAACCTGTTGAGGGGGGCAAGGTTTTCATTATGTTCACCGTAAGAAGATTGTCCCTTGCTGCGAGCTGTCCTGTCAAGTGACTAGGTTCCACATCTGAGGAGAGGTGGCTTACACTAGGTGGGAGGGAGGGGGATACTTTATCATTCAATTAGTCCTGACCTACAACTCTGACAGTATTGAAATAACCCTTTAATGGCTCAAATACTATGAAGATTAATTAGAGCTGCTGTTTGTGTGAAACATTACTATCCCTTTAAAGTGTTACTATTACCATGTATAGACAGTGGAGTTCGAAATCATAAGGACTTGCTAGTGACTTTCATTTCTGCCTCCATGAGTATGACACCTGGAATCAATTGAAGATGTTATCTCTTGAATCAAGGAGCAAAGGGAAAATCCATAGGGGTCATTAGGATTTTTAGGCCGCAGTAAGGTAAATGTTGGGTTATTATCTGGTAGGACATACCAGTCGTTCTCAGTCACGGTGCTGTGGTGCGCTCCAGACATCCATTTAGGTCACCACTTCTTTTTTTTATAATGACTTTGTGTCGTATGTTCAAAAGAAATGCAGAGGAGTTCTGGGACAAACCATTTGTACTATAGGGGAGAACTAAAAATTCCCATTGAGTTAAATGGGTATTTTAACTCCTTGAATTCGAGAGAGATGAGACCTCTCTAGCATTCAATGGGTTAAAATTATATAATTTTTTAAATATATAATATGCACACTATCTTTTATTTACAAACTAACCTCTACAATCATTCAGCATTCCACGAGGCCCTCAAAAGCAGTGGCCCCTTCAGATTGTATCCATGCCTCTGCACAGTGACCTTTTCATTTGTAATTTTAGTAAACAGAGGATTTCTCCTCCACCATTTAGGTGTGGCAAGCACAATGACAGCCCCAGCGTTTATTTTAGAGGCTTAGTAAATCCCACCCAATGAGACTGAATAAAGTTTTTAATTATTAATTTTTATTAAGTCCTTTTAAAAAAAAAAAAGAAAGAGCCCTCCTTCAGTAGTAAGGTGGAATCTGGGACAAACCAAGTGTACCTTAGGGCAGGGGTGTCCAAGTTCATTCCTCAACGGCCACCAACAGTCCAGGATTTAGGGATGTCCTTGATTAAGCTCAGGTGGGCCAATCAGAATGAGTGATCCACTCATTAACTCACCTGTGCTTAATTCATAGATTTTCCTATTTAAATGACGGAAAATCCGGATTTTATTAAAGACACGGAGGCGAGTATTATGCATTTAACTCCAATCTTTACTACTCAGCAGCAAGGGTTAACATTACAAACAGAACAAAATTTGAACAATGTAAACCCCACCCTTCTACAGGTGACTAATTACAACCCCACAGAGATTATATAAGCCATAACTGATTGTTCTACTTCCTCTTTTCTTTGATGCGATAGGATTGTAGATAATGGGATCTTCTTTAAACTTATAACTGGAAATATCTTCTAAGAGGAGAAAATTCAACCGTATGAACGATTATCCTGTGAACAGACAAAAATAGACAAAAGAGGGAGGGTTAGACATTGGGTGGGATAATACTCGCCTCCGTGTCTTTAATAAAATCCGGATTTTCCGTCATTTAAATAGGAAAATCTATGAATTTTAAGGCAAGACACGGAGGCTCCTATTATGCATGTTTAAAGCTGTTTAATTACATTGGAAGATACATGGATGATAGGTTTAAAATAAAAGTTTTTAAAAGTGGATTCTCTGGACCAGTCTGCTGCTTTGAGAATATCTTCGATTCTACCCCCAGTTAATAAAGATTTGGATGCCATAGCTCCTCGAGAGGAGTGGGCCCCAAATTTTTTAATATCAATACCTGCAGACAGCATAATCCAACGAATCCATCTGGCTAAAGTAGCTGTGGATACAGGAAGGTAAGGTTTGACATAAGAAATTAATAATTGATTAGTGGTACCTGGTCTAAGTGTAGAAGTAAACAATTCATATGTTTTTAAACAATGAACCACACAAAGTTGGGGATTTTGTGGAAAGCTAGGATAAAAGATTTCCTTAGAAAGGGATTTAGTTCTTCTAGAAATCCTAAAACGCACTCCTTCAGGTTCATAAGATCTGTTAGAAATATCTAAAGCGTGGACATCCGATACCCTCCGAAAAGAGATGAGACAAAAAAGCATGGTAAGCTTAGCAGACAGTTGTTTAAGCGAAAGATTTTCATTAGTGGGCCAAGAATCTAAGAAGGAAAGTACTAAATTAACGTCCCATAAATTAGAATATTTCGGAGCCGGAGGTCTAGAAAATTTTATGCCTTTCATAAGTTTACAAATAAGGTGGTGTTGACCCACAGGTATACCCTCAATAGGGTTATGAGAAGCCGAGATGGATGATCTATAACAGTTTATAGTCCTGTATGCTTTCCCTTGTTGATAACAAGATGCTAGAAAGTTTAGAATGGAGGATAAATCGGAAGAAAAGGGATCCAAGTCCCTTTCCAGGCACCAACGTGTCCAGACTTTCCAGCATGTATTATAACATGATCTTGTACCTGGAGCCCAAGATTCAGAGATGAGTGCCTGAGCTGATTGCGAAAGGCCGTCGATAAGTCGGAGATTCCCGAAATTCGCCAGGCTAGAAGATGAAGTTGGTTGTCGAGTAAGAGGTTGTGAGGAGTCCCCGACGGATCTAAAAGTAATTGGGGAAAAGGAATAAGATACCGCGGAAGATCGACCGACATCTCTAGAAGTGGAGGGAACCATGGTTGGGATGGCCAAAACGGAGTGATTAGAATTAAAGTAATCCCTTGTTTCCTGGTGTGAAGTAATACTCTGGGTATCATTGAGAAGGGGGGGAAAGCGTAACCCCCTGTCTTTGGCCATGTCTGGAGGAAAGCATCTAATGCTATCGCCTCCGGATCCGGTCTCCAGCTGAAGAAGTGTGGAAGGCGAGTATTCAGTCTGGAAGCGAAAAGGTCTAGAATTAGAGGACCCCAGATCAGATTGAGTTTGTCGAAAGTGACTCGATGAAGAGTCCAATCGCTGGAGTCCGTAAGATATCTGGAATTCCAGTCCGCCGTGAAGTTGGATAAACCTGGTAGATATTCTGCCTGGATAGAAATATTCCTGTCCAGACAAAAATGCCATAGTTCTTTCGCCAGAATTGCCAAAGGTTTTGATTTTGTGCCCCCTAGGTGATTGATATATCTCACCGCCGAAATGTTGTCCATTTTTAAAAGAACGCAACAGTTTGATGAGTCTTTTGTAAAGCTTTTGATGGCAAAAGATCCTGCTAGTAATTCCAAGGAATTGATATGCAGGTCTCTCTCGTTGGAAGACCATTTCCCTCCCGTGGATAGGTCTCCGCAACGCGCTCCCCAACCTAAATTGCTGGCATCTGATTCTATTATAAGATCCGGGGACATCCCGAATATTGCCCTCCCATTCCATGCTTCCATGTGTTGAAGCCACCAAAGAAGTTCCTCTCTTGCATCTGTTGAAAGAGGAATCAGATCTGAATAATTGAGTCCCCTCCGAAGGTGGAGAATTTTTAGTCTTTGGAGAGCACGATAATGGAGGGGGGCTGGAAAAATAGCTTGAATGGAAGCCGAAAGAAGACCCACTAATCTCACGATCATCCTTAGAGATATGACATCCGCTTTTAGAGTAGTTTTGATTTCCCTGCGGATATTCTTTAGTTTTTTGCGAGGAAGACGAAGGGTAGCAAGTTGGGAATCTACGACAAAACCTAGAAATTCTATAGAACGAGTGGGGAGAATCTCTGATTTTTTCCAATTTATGATGAAGCCTAAATTTAAAAGAGTGTGAATTGTGAAGTGAAGGTGTTCTAAGAGAGTGTTTCGATCTTGAGACATGAGAAGAATGTCGTCTAAGTATATAATCATACGAATTCCCCTGCTTCTTAGAAAAGAGACTATCGGTTTCATGATTTTGGTGAAGCACCAAGGAGCCGACGACAGACCGAAGGGGAGGCATGTGAACTGCCATATTATGTCCTTCCATATGAATTGAAGGAGATGTTGTTGGTGTTGGGCTATGGGGATCGTAAGATAAGCGTCTTTTAAATCTAGTTTTACCATCCAGTCTGATGGCAGAAGTAGATCTCTGAGGCAGTGGATACCTTCCATTTTGAAATGCCTGTACAGAACGAAGGCATTTAGTTGTTTTAGATTGATTACTGGACGAACACCTGAATCCTTTTTGTGGACTAGAAAAATATTGCTTATGAAGCCTGTTGGATGAGAGGGAGCCTGTACAATAGCTCCTTTGTTTTGGAGATCTAAAATTTCTAAATCCACTAGATGGAAATCTTTGTTTGAGAAATGGATAGAACGGGGTATCTGATTTTGGTAAGGTTCGGAGTAGAACTCTATGTGGTAACCTAAAACAGTTTGTAAAACCCAATGGTCTGAAGTGATTAGAGACCAGTTTTGGAAAAAATGGGTGAGTCTGCCACCCACTTTTTTCCGAGGACATGAAAGAGGAATACTTACCGGAAAAAGGTCTGGACCTTGGGAAATTCCTTGAAGTTTTGGCTCTCCAGGTTCTACCACGCGGAGGATAGAAAGTGGGGGGTTGTCTGGTTTCCTGGGGATAGAAGCCTCTCCCAGAGAAGGATGGGTCTTGAGGGTTCCTGTTATGTTCCCTAAAGGAACCTGAGTTACGGCCGGGAAATCGACCCCTACCTTTCCCGGCCCTGGCAAAAACTCTAGGGTTGAAAACCTTTTTCATAGAGGTCTGAGCCTTATCTAGAGCTGTGAACGTGTTCACATATTTACCAAGTTTTTTGATAAATGATTCCCCGAACAGAAGGCCGTTAGCTTCAGGGCCTGCTTCTGTGTCAGCCATTTCTGCTAATTTCGGGTCAAGTCGTAGTAAAATTGCCCTACGCCGTTCTGTGGAGAGGGCAGTATTTGCGTTTCCTAATAGACAAATAGTTCTTTGAACCCAACCTCTTAGGGCTGATAAATCAATTTGGCTCGGATTAGATGATGCTTCTTCAATCAAATTAAAGACTTTAGCTAATGGACCCACCATGTCAAGTAATTTGTCCTGACATTGTCTTAACGATCTTTCTACACCCTTTCTGGGGTCTCTACCAGATTTTGAAATGAAACGTGCCATCTGTGGGTCCATGATGGGAGTGTCACAGGTTTTACTAATTGAAGGTCTAGGGCACTCAGAACGCAATTTATTGCGAGATTTAGTATCCAGTGCCTTTCTCACCCATAAATTAATGTATTTGGCCACATACTCTTTAGGGATCCATTCGGAGGATCTTGGGTGCTTGATTGCTTTGGGGTCAAATAGTGGTATGCCTTTATCATCAAGTACTGCATCATCATCCAGCGAGAATTCTGAATCGATATTAGCATCTGAATTCTCGGGTTTGAAGCTAGGGTCATCAGAAGAATTAGTAGTAGTAGAAAGTTCCTCATAATCTATGTCAGACTCCGAAGAGTCTAAACAAAAGGAGTCAGGCTTAGACCTGGTCCTATTCTTTAAGCTCGGTAATCCATCCTCCCGAGCAGAGGTTCTGGAACGTGGGTATGAACCACGTAAATTATCAACAGCTGTATCAGCCAATTCACCTTGAGACCTATTAGGTTCTCTGTTAGAGGAACAATGTTTAATTTTCCGTTTTCGTTTACCTCCTACTTTATCAATAATAACATTCTCAGATGGAGATTCTGAGGAACTAGAGCTTAATGGAGGATTTAAAGTATGGCAAGACCTTTTAGATTTTTTATCTTGTAGAACATTAGTAATGGATTTAGTTAATGTTTCTGTCATTTGATTCATACAGTTGGATAAAGCTGATGACAGAGATTTATTAATGGATTGATCTACCAACGTCTGAATAATTGCTTCATTATCTCTAGAAATCCTAGCTTCTTGTGAATCTGACTGAATGGATACATTGTCTTCAGTTACAATAAAATGTGGTGGAATTTTATTAGTTTTTAAAGGTGTACAGGGAGATAATAATCTCTTGTGAGACATAATGATACTTAAGAAATTGTTTAAAACTAGGGGAAAAAATATATACACAATTTCCAGTAAAATATGTATCAAAGTATTATTCAAGTAAGCAGAACAGTATTGAATTTTTTGGGGTTTCAGTCAGAAACCCACTGGGAATAATTAGAGATAGACAAAATGAATGTAAAAGTCCAAAGTGAAAAGAACTGTCACCCACGATAAATTGGAAATGAAAGAGCGTAAGAAGAAGCGTCTGCACTGTTCTACAGGCGGCCAGTGAATGGAGTCGGCGCCTGAGGTAACGCGCGCATGCGTGGATCGAAGTTAAAGGGCATCCGCCCAAAACAAAGATGGCCGCCGTAATAGAAAGGAGCGTTAAGGTAAGAACGGAGGCCAAACACTGCGGAGAAAAGGTACGAAAAAATCAAAAGAGGCAGCGGACAGTGACCGGGGTGCAATGCACAATGTGCACACAAAAGAAGGAGCATATAAAACAAGCGAGAGAGGTAGTCTCGGATGGAAGTTAATAGAATGAGAATGTAACAATGTCCAAAAGAGGACAAAGTAAACTGAGGAAAGGAACTCTCATGCACAATAGAGAAAAATCACAAGATAACAGGGAGAACAAGTCAATGAGCATGAAGGTTATAGAAAAAAATCCACACTTTATCATATATTATTCAAAATAACATTCAATCCAACAAGAAAATAAAAATGTCCTAAGACTTGTTATATATAATCAATACTTATCTGCAGCCGAGCAGCAAGAAAAGAGGAAGTAGAACAATCAGTTATGGCTTATATAATCTCTGTGGGGTTGTAATTAGTCACCTGTAGAAGGGTGGGGTTTACATTGTTCAAATTTTGTTCTGTTTGTAATGTTAACCCTTGCTGCTGAGTAGTAAAGATTGGAGTTAAATGCATAATAGGAGCCTCCGTGTCTTGCCTTAAAATCAGGGAAATCCTTACATCCTGGCCTGTTGGTGGCCCTTGAGGATCGAACGTGAACAGCTCTGCATTAGTGCACAACAAATTCCTGTTGATCTAAATGGGACTTTTAACCCTATGAATGCTAGAGAATACCTCTCAAGCATTCATGAAGTTAAAAGCTCTATTTAAAACAGTGTGAATTTTGGGACATTTGTACGTCCTCCCTGTGGTGTAGTTGCTTTGCACTAGAATTAATGCGTTGTTCTTTTGAACTTGGGAATCTAAGGCTTTTCTATGCTGTTGGCAGCAAGTAAAACTATTACATGTATGGGGCATATGTGAAAAGGTAAAAAAGGGTCAATTCTGGGGCAAACCAGCTGCACCATAGGGAACAAATAAACAGTTCCATGGGTGGGTGTGTGTGTGGGGGGGGGGGGGGGCGGTTGGGTTAACCCCTTGGATACTAGAGAAGAAGTCCAGTGCATCTTTGCAATGTGTTTAAGTCCTCTGTCATTACAGTCCTGTTTCAATCCAAGTTCTCTGTGGTGCAGTTCGTTTAGCCAGAACTGCTCCACGTTTCTCTTTATACACGTGCCCCATTGAATATGCTGTGTTCAAAGTCCATCATTGCACCAAAGTACCGATCAGTTACTTTGTCTACCTGTATCCTCTCCTCTGTTCCTGCAGGTCTTCCACCAGCTATGCAGAAAGTCATGTTTAAGGGCCTTCTTCCTGAGGACAAAACACTAAGGGAAATCAAAGTAACCAATGGGGCAAAGGTTATGGTTGTGGGCTCTACAATCAATGACGTGCTGGCTGTTACCACCCCCAAAGAGACAATTCAACAGGAAGTGAAGGAAGAGGAGAGCAAGAAGGAGCCATTGTGCAGGCAGAAGGTAAACACAAGCTGATGGAACTAAGAACTGGAGGGGACAACGAAAAATTCCCCAAAGGCTCATTAATATAAACGGGGCTTGTATCTCTTTGAATTCTAGCAATGCTTTGGAGACCTCTTTATCATTTAAATAGTTAAAAACTCCATTTAAACTAATAGGATTTTTTTTTTTATTATTTATACCGTATGATGCATTGCTCAGAATTTGCAGGACCCCTTTTGTTTCAAGTGAATTCCCAGCAGACCTGAACAGATTTCTCCACCACGTGGCTTCGCCTTGTGTTGGAGACCTCTCTGCTATCCAAAGGGTTAACATATCATTATTAAATGTGTTCATATCTAAGTTGACACCAGCAATTTAACCCTTTGTGTGCTAGAGAGTTATCCACTGCATTGCTTTGTTGGATACCTCTCTGACACTCAAAGGATTATAAGCAGTAAACTTTTTTTTTTTTAATTACGTAAAACACCTCGGGTAGGTCTTCTGTTTCTGAGTAAAACACAGATATTCCCACTGTAGGGAGATTATGCTTCTCAGAGTTATTACATTTTAAAGTGTTGTTTCTTATGTTAACATTGCCGTCTAGTGACCAGATTATTGATAGTTATTCTATTGCATTCTATGGGAGAGGTGAGTCGCTGACAGCAGCTCTCCATAGAATGTTATACTATAACTGCTGAGTTACTTCCTCCCAGTATGAACTCTCAGGAAGTAAACTTTAAGGATCTTTGTTTCCAGAGAGTATAACAAATCCGAACTGTTACTTTTGAATAAAAAACAACTTGCAGCTTAGCAGGAAAATCACTTTTTTTCCTTGAAAAGACTGTTATAGTGCTTATTACAAGAGCAATCTAACATACTATGGCCTGTATAATATTGCAGTTGATGAATTTAGCTAGCGTTTTATCTACAAATTTCTGTACAGCCTTCTACGGGAATCTGATAAAACCCAGTGATAACATTTATTGATTTCAGTGTAATCTAAGCCTACGATTGCATTTTGTGAAATGTTTGTTTTCTGCTCATATAATGGTAGTTTGAGAATCACTGATGCAACTGTTTTTCTCAAAATTACTTCACTTTTCTTATGACATTTTGAGTGTCAATGTGCTATTGGAGGTGGCTAAAGTATAATTTCAGGAGTAAATCAGAGGGTAAGTGTTCTGTTAGTGAAGGAAAATAAATGTTGCCCCACTCTCCATGCAGCAGAAGAAGTATAGGACATATTAAAGTTAAACATCCCTTAATAATAACCCCACCACTACCACCACCGTTGCTGACGACAACAATAACCTGAAAACCCAGATGGCTCCTATGAATGTTGCCTTTGTGCCTTTCTTCAAGAGATGATATCTTCAATCAGTCCTGAATGTCATGTCCACGAAGGTGGACATAAGCATTGCTAACAGGACACCAAATCCATCTAACTGCACATGGTCATCGTATCCCTTTAAGGACCAGAAAAGTCTATAAAGCATTTCTTCACAATGTGTTGTGAACCCCTCTGCTCCTTAAAGAGTTAAGTGGCCTCATGCACACCACCTGCTTCAATTTGGAAAAAATACTTCCGGAAACTGTCATGTCTGCTTCCATGGACATGACATCCGGGACTGAGTGAAGATGTTCTCTTGAACAACAGTACAGGGGAAAAGTCACAGAGGCCATTAGGATTTTGTGCCTCTAGTAAGGAAAGTGGGAGGACACACATACATTTGTTCCACTTTTACAGTATTCTTACTTCTGTACAATTTTTTGCATAAATAAAACTCATCATTGTTGTGAATTTCCCAGCAACACAGAAAAGTCCTGGACAAAGGCAAACCGGATGACGTGATGCCCTCACTGAAAGGAGTGCAGGTATGAGACTTGCCTGAAAGAAAAGGATTTCTAGATAATGAACTATGGGACCTGCTTCCCTAAAGCAACAGTTGCTTCATCCCAGCAACTGCCATCATCCACCTCCCTGCAGCTCCCGCCATCCACCTCCCTGTAGCTCCCATCATCCTACTGCTCCCGTCATTCACAGTCAATCATGGGGAAGCAGTTAAAGAGTTTTTAATTATATATGTTTTATAGTCTTTATTTCTTCTTTGTCCCTCCCCGGCATCTAAAATGGGTAATGTCTCCGCCCTCCAGCTGGGTAGGACTTCCTTAATCTCTTTAAATGTGAGCTTCCAGCTTGATGCGCCAGTTTTTTGTTTTTTTTTGTCCTACCCAGCTGGATGGATGGTTGTTGGTTTGTCCGTTTCTATTCTAAATTTTTTTTTTCTTTCTTCCATTATGGGCCACTAGAGACTGTCCTCCGGGCAAACGGTGCAGCGGCTCTGAGTACCCGCTTCTGGCGTCAAGAGTTTTGCACCAGGTTATTTTTTTAAAGAAAATTACCTCCTTCCTTGCCCTCTCTGTGCGGCAAGCAGGACATACCTCCAATGCAGCCGCTGCTCAGCATCTCCAGACACATGTTTGTCAGCCAGCATGCTTACAGGAACCGGAAGCTGCAGATTTATCATTATGCGTTCCACAAGTGAAACGCACAGACCAGGAAGTCATGTGGGGTCCTCAGGAATTGGCGGTGATGCGATGCAGGTCCCTTTCCCTCTTCCTCTCTTTCCTTGTGTATAAAAGGTAAGATTTTTTTCTTTTTTTTTTTTGTCTCTCTGTGCTTATGTCTCTCACTATGTCCAAGGCACTCCAAGAGTTAAGGCTATACAAGAGGGTGAACCCTCTAGGAAATGGCAACGTCTGGATCCAGGGGAAAGTACTTCTATTTGTCAGGAGGAAGATACTCAGGAACCTATCTTATTTGATCCAGAATCAGAATTTTCATCTAAGGAAGAAGGGGAAGTAAATGAAGATCAGGGCTCCTTCAGTGTAGATAAAGTAGATGGTCTGGTCCGCATAGTCCGGAAGTCCCTGGGTCTGTCCGATACGCCACAAGACATGAACATTATGGATGCAGCCTTCCTGGGAAAGAAAAAAGAAGTACCTGTATTCCCCTTACATCAGTCTATCCTGAACATGGTGAAAGGTGAGTGGAAATTGGGAGACAGAAGATCCACTGTTCCTAGGAGGTTCTCAAAGATGTAGCCATTTAAGGAGGATAATATCAAGCCTTGGATCCTACCTCCAAAGAGAGACGCATCAGTAACACAACTAGCCAGACGTACGACGCTTCCCCTGGAAGAAGGAACATCACTCAAGGATCCCATGGAAAGAAAGCTGGACGGGATACTTAAACGTCAGTTCACAGTGTTAGGACACAATCTTAAGGCAGCCACAGCAGTTGATTGTTTGGCCCACATGATGAGAATATAGCTATCTATCCTGGAAGAAAAGATTGAATCCAATGTATCAAGATATAAATTATTGAAGGAAGTTGCTATTATGAAGGAAGCAACAAATTTCTCCTGCGACACATCCTCAGACATTATTCGACTTACTGCCAGATCCTCTGCACTTTCGATAGCAGCCAGAAGAGTACTGTGGCTGAGATCTTGGAATGCATACACATTCTCCAAGAGCAAGCTGGTTTCTTTACCATTTTCTAGAACCTCATTATTTGGCGAACACCTTGATGAGATTATCAAGAAGGCTTCAGGAGGTTAGAGCACCTTCTTACCTCAAGAGAGACGACCGAGATTCCCTTCTCCCAGAGCGTCAGGATCTAGGGGACAAAACCCTTCCTTTCATGAGAAAGCAAGATTCCAAGGGAGACCCTACTATCACAGGAAGCATGGATTCGCCCAGAACTCCCGAGGGGGCTACAGGAAGGAACTCCCTAGGAAGCCTCAGACCAGAAAAGTATTCCAATGAGGAGAAGCAGGCCCTGGCCCTGTGGGCCTGCTTCTCCTCATTGGAATACTTTTCTGGTCTGAGGCTTCCTAGGGAATTCCTTCCTGTAGCCCCCTCGGGAGTTCTGGGCGAATCCCTGCTTCCTGTGATAGTAGGGTCTCCCTTGGAATCTTGCTTTCTCACGAAAGGAAGGGTTTTGCCCCCTAGTTCCTGACGCTCTGGGAGAAAGGAAATCTCGGTCGTCTCTCAATCAGTCAGGGGCAGACTGAGCCATTTTCTGCCCGCCTGGGATCTGATGGCGAAACCGGATCATTGGGGCCCACAGACTCTGCAGCTAGGGTATCCGCTAGAATTCTACAAGACCCCATCTCATCACATGTTCATAAGGTCCAAAATTCCTTCGAGTCCAGTGAAAGCCACAGCCTTCTTGGATGCTATCAAGAATCTTCTATCCAACAATGTGATAGAGCCAGTACCTTCCCATCAGCAGGATTCTGGCATATATTCAGTTCTCTTTATATTTCCCAAGAATTCAGGGAGCTTCTGGACCATCCTAGACCTCAAAACCTTATACCAATCGATCAGAGTATCTCACATCAAGATGGAATCAACAGCCTCCATAATAAAGACAGTCTTTCCAGGGGTCTTCATGTCCACAATCGATCTCAAAGACGCATATCACCATATACCCATCAGAACATCCCACAGGAGATTTCTCAGGTTCGTAGTAGAAGAAAACCATTATCAGTTCACATCTCTTCCCTTTGGGCTATCCTCAGCCCCCAGGGTATTTTCAAAGGTCCTGGCAGCAGCCATTCAGCCTCTAAGAAGACAAGGAATACACGTTGTCTCATATCTAGACGACATACTGATATTGGCAGAATCCCAGGCTCAAGTAATTCTACACACGCAGAAATCATTGGAACACATTCGTCTGTTAGGATGGCTAATAAAACAAAAGAGCAAACTATCTCCATTCAGCTCAATAACCTTCCTGGGACTGAACTTGAATTCCCAGAACAATACAGTCACCTTAACGGAAGACAGGATCAACAGGATTTCCAGAAAGGTATCCCACTTCAAGAAAGGTCTGATCCACGTCTCAGAAATTTATGGAACTTCTGGGCAATCTTTCATCAACCACCCAAGTGGTACCCTGGTCAAAACTTCATATTCATCCCATCCAGTGGAATTTCTTAAGGTTCTGGAACAGAGATTCTGGGAATCCTTACCAGAGAATAACTCTTCTCCCATCAAAAAGGAAGGAGTTAAGTTGGTGGTTACAAACATCAAACCTCAGGAAGAGAGCATGTCTGGAAGAACACACCTGGGAGATACTGACCACGGATGCCAGCCTGATGGGCAAGGGAGGCACATGGGAGACAATCTTTGTTCAAGGCAAATGGAAGGCTTAAGAGAGACATCTCCACATAAATATATTAGAGATGAGAGCTGTCTGGAACTGCTTACAACAGTTAATAGACAATCTAAGGGGAAAGTCGGTCTTAATATATTCTCGGACAACTTCCCCACTGTCATGTACCTAAAACAAAAAAAAACAAGGCGGCATAAGGAGCCCCACTCTGTACATTGAAGCCAGGAGACTCCTTCTGTGGACAGAGAAACATCTAAAAAAGAATTTCAGCCACCACGTCACAGGAAAAAGCAACATTGTAGCAGATTGCCTAAGCAGAAGTCCCATAGATCCAGGGGAATGGTCCATGGACCCTTTAATCTTCAATCAGATTTGTCACAAGTGGGGCCACCTGGAGATAGATCTCATGGCATCCAAATCCAATACAAAATGCCAGAGGTATCTCTCCAGATGGAGGGATCAGGAGGCAGAGGCTTCCACTGGCTCCCAAGATACTGTCTCAGGGGCCGGTATGTCATCCAAACCCCAGTCTACTACGCTTGACGGCATGGAGGTTGAAAGGCTCATGTTAAAAAATAAAATTTTATCAGATTCTGTTGCTAATACCAGCATTGCTGGACGAAAAAAAATCCATATCCAAAGTACATTCCAGGGTATGGTCTATCTTCTCATCCTGGTTTAAATCAAAATTTCCACAGGACTCATCCATTTCCATTCCTAAGATTTTAGAATTTCTACAGGATGGTTTTCAGGCAAAGTACAAGTATTAGCATTATCAGCCATCTTGGCAATTCAACTGTCTAATCATGACCTGATCAAGAGGTATTTGATTACTTACTTAGGCCCACTATTCATAATATTATTCCACCATGGGACTTGAACTTAGTCCTGGACCAGCTGTCCAGAGCCCATATCTTCAAACCTATAGAAGATATTCCACTAAAGTTTTTAACTCTGAAAGTACTATTTCTTACAGCGATCACCTCTGCTCATAGGTTGAATGAATTACACTTTTTATCCTGTAAAAGTCATTTTATGGTTTTTCCTCAGGATAAAGTAGTTCTGAAACCGAAACCATCTTTCAGAGGGAAGGTCATCTCTGAGTTCCACCTCAATCAGGAGATCACATTGCCATCCTTTTGCACTAATCCTCAGGCTCCTATGGAAAGACAATTTCTCATAACCTAGACTTGGTCAGAGTCCTATCCATATATCTGAAGAGGACAGAAGAATTTAGAGACTCAGACTACATCTATTTTCAGGGGAAACTCAAGGGAAAATCAGCCTAAAAGGCTTCTATATCAAGATGGATAACTTCCTGCATCCAAATGGCGTACAAGGAAGCGGGTCAGCAGGCTCCTAAGAACCTGATGGCCCATTCTACTAGGGCCTTATCCACCTCCTGGGCTAAGAAAGCTGAAGCTTCTCCTTCTGAAATTTGCAAGGCAGCAACGTGGTCTTTACCATCTACATTCATCAAACATTGCCATCTGGATGTCCAGTCCTCTGCTGACGCAAAATACGTACGGAAGGTTCTGGAGGCAGTCGTCCCATCCTGAATCAGGTAGGATCTATCCTTCCCCTTAGAGGAATAGGAAGATTGCTTTTGTTCTAATCGTATTCCTGTTTTACCTCCCTAGCTATGGGTACTGCCTGTTAAGTTCCATTTTAGATGCCGTGGAGGGACACTGAAGAAATTATTACATTTTTCTTACCGTTATTTGTATTTCTTCTGTGTCCCTACACAGCATACCCTACCCTATTTAACATATACATTTACTATTTTTCAGCTTGGCCAAAAGGAAACTGGCGCATCAAGCCAGAAGCTCACATTTAAAGAGATTAAGGAAGTCCTACCCAGCTGGAGGGCGGAGACATTACCCATTTTAGATGCCGTGTAGGGACACAGTAGAAATACAAATAACGGTAAGAAAAATGTATCATTTCATACTCCGCTGAAAGAGTTAAAATCCCAATTTAAATCAGAGGGAATTTTGTATATTTTTTGTATTTATTTTTTTATTTCTATCCTGTGGTGCAGTTGATTTGTTTTGTTTTTGAACACATGGCCCTATGAAGTGCAAATAAGAAATACACACCTTGTACTTTACAGGAACGGCTTCCTACAACACCTATATCTGGTATGTACAACAAGTCTGGGGGAAAAGTCAGACTGACATTCAAACTGGAGCAAGACCAGCTATGGATTGGTACAAAGGGTAAGTGTCTGAATGCCTGTACTTTGGTGTAGGGTTTATCTTCATGTCTCAGGCTTTAGCTAGCAGATGTTATTATAATAAAGGGACAAGGAGACCAGAACATTCTGTGCTATTGACTGAGTCTTTCATCTTTCTTCAGAGAGAACAGAAAAAATCCCCATGGGTTCCATAAAAAATGTGATTTCTGAGCCAATTGAAGAACACGAGGACTATCACATGATGGTAAGAGTGCCAGTGCCTCCGTGGAATCTTTGTGTCTATTCAAATCTCATTAAAATAATGTTTCACCCACAGGCCATTTTATTATGTCATTCTAACCTATAAGTAGGAAAATGGCTGCTTTCCAGCTGTCGGTCTGCAAGTTTCATCATTTTCCGATGGCTAATGGCAATTATAGTGCAAACAACAGCTTGAAAGCTGTAGGTTCCCCCACCACTGTTCTAACAGCAAAAGCCAAAGCTGTGTTAGTTATGATTTGTGTTTTGTACCTTGGCCACCTATATATTTTTTCTCTAATTGCCCTCAACATCTTTAAAGGAGAAGTAACACCACCTAATAATGAACCCCAGTTTGAATTGCCTCTCTGAAGGAGGAACGATGGTTCGCCATACTTTCTTTGAAAGCAGTGAACGTCCTGCCTACATAGAATAGACTGCACGGACATTGTATGAAATATATCACATAATTTTTCATCTAAGGACAGAGATCAGCCAGTTGGTTGTCATTTAATTGAGGCCTACCATACTATGGTGGATTTGAAATATATGATCACCAACCTAAATTGCCCAGTGCTGGAGGTAGCGGACACAAATTGATTCAACAGGAAGAACAGTGGATCCATAGACTTAATACACTTATGCCCATGGGCCTTAATGACAAAACAAATTATTTGTGTTTCTTCTGACGAGATAGTAGACCTGCCTTCATTTGGAGGTGTTGAATCCTTGCTCTATCATCAGTACTTCGTTGCCTTCCTTAACACATCCATCCAGGGATGGGTGGGCATAGATTCTGCTTTATGCGGATGTTGCTATTTAAACACCCTCCCAAAATTGGACTGGATGTATTTTGGGATCCTTTCATTTCAGCATTCCTTTGCCACCACATGGGTCTCACTGGAATAACAAATCTTTATTGTGGGTACTCTGTATGGTATATATTAGACTGCCTGTTGGGTGTTTAGAACATAGTGTGACTTGGGATACAACCTGGTAAGACCATCCTGGCATTGTCATACAGTTCCTACATTATCATTTAAAGCGGAACTACCGTGTCACAAAATGTTTAGCTTAACTAAGTCCAGGGCTCAAAATTTCCACTCGCCACTAGCCAGTGGTGAGTGAAAAATTTAACCCTGGCGAGTAGAAATTCAGCCCTGGTGGTTATGTTATGGCTTGCAGTGGCGAGTAACTTTTCAGGTCTGGCTAGTAGAAAAAGACTTCCGATTTTAAGCCCTGCTAAGTCCCCTTCTGGCGACTAGCTGCTTAGTAGCTCTAGTTGCCAGAATTATTACCTGATTTAATAGATGTATTCTTTATTCCCCAGCTGTCAGTAGCATGGAGCGCGGACATCTTGCCAGAATGACGTCCGCGCGCCTGCGCTGTCAGTTCCAGCCAGAGCCAATCGGCTCCTAGCAACGCCTCCTAGACCCTGCTGGGACTGACAGTGCAGGCGCGTGGACGTCATTCTGGCAAGATGTCCGCTCTCCGTGCTACTGACAGCTGGGGAATAAAGAATACATCTATTAAATCAGGTAATAATTCTGGCAACTAGCGCTACTAAGCAGCTAGTCGCCAGAAGGGGACTTAGTTAAGTTAAACATTTTGTGACATGGTAGTTCCGTTTTAATATAGGCCTGTTCCACATTTTACAATATTGTCTTTATCTAAACCTTACCAGCAACTGATGTTCATTCATCTAATTAATCATAGGACCTGATTTTTATACTTTGTTCAGCAATTATACACTATAATTGTTGTTACTTTGTACAATATTTTTATATTACTCCTCTGATAGTTTTCAACCAACAACGAGGGGGTAAATGATGATCTCGGTCTTTCATGATCTTGATTATTACACCTTTTTTTTTACATTTTACATCGTTGATATATTAACCATTTTATATATCCTTTAGTATATAATTGGTAGTTTTCATACTAATAGTACCTCCCTTTCATCACATTGTATGTGATCTGCATCATTGTTTCAAATTTTCAGTTAGTTGACTGCAGAGGTGATGCAGTGACGTTTCTTGGTGGACCTCTATAATGATAGCCTGCTCCACGTTCTCCTTTTCATGCCTTGTTGTACCTTTTTATGTTATGTAATTTATTAAAAGGTCTGTGGGTCAACTTTCCATTACCCCTAGTTATGAGTGGACATGGTTTACTGATGATGGCTTCTTAACCCCTATTTGGACCTGCTTTCCTCCAGCATTTCTGGGTCATCTGAATCAACAGGGGTGATTTGGCATGGACCAGTTTTTCAGCCTCATGAACTGTTACTGTGTTACACGCTCTCCCGTAGGAATGCTTATAAGTTATTTTTTGCCCCTCTGTGTTCACGGTGTTCATTAATGAAGTGTATAGTGTATCCCATTATTTGGTTCCATCTTTAACTGTTACAAGTGGCAATATTCTCTATTACACTAAAAATGTATATTTTTCTACTTTCTTGTTTTTATATATTTTCAGTTTATTGTTGTTGCTCTTTAACCATATTCAAAAGATTGTTTTCACTTAATTGGTAAACTTGGCTGGCATTAAAATATACTGTAAATTTTGCCCATTGGCCGGCTGGTTGCTGACATCATCCCCTGTAGTCGGCTCTTCGACTGCGTATGGGTGTGGTCAACATTCATGTTGGAGCCACGTGGTTATTCATTCTAGCCTTTAAATAGCATCATCCTGAGAGTCCATGTTGTCTTGATAAAGGTCCCTTTTGGACAAAATGTCGACGTTACCAGTTTGCCTAATTGCATTAATATAGAGTTAACAACTGTGAACGATGTTCTATTAACACAGGGGATCATTTAATAAGAAAAAGCTGAAGCAGTTCTGGGACAAACCAGCTACAAAATAGAGAATAAAAATATAAACAGAGGTACCTGCGCAAAAGATAAAGACAGATGTAACACTGTATGTGCTAGTCCTAAACAAATCGATGCTAATAGTAGTAATGATTCCTTAGAAATAAATCCACAATGAAATGGAAAACAGAGTACCTTATGAATGGGATGGATGAAGAGATGGTAAAATGAATGATACAATAAGGATGATGATGATATGGATCAGTTGAGCAGGTGATGGAAGAGAGATGAGAAGTACACCAAAACACCGTTCTTTAATATCCTGATGCTGCTACGAACTGTTGTGGCCTTGTCCACAGATGCAGTAGGAGAGCAAAAACAAGAAGAAACAGTGAAAAGTATCTAAGTGCAGTATTTATTAAAATAGAAACAATGTAAAAATAAAGAGATGCACTCACATGGTGCCCATCTTGGGCTTTGTGCACATATAGGGTCCCAGCCCCTGGTAGCCAACGTACTGTGTCTGCAAGTTCTTGCCTCTGCCACTGGTCTCAGAAAGTCCCTCCTTGATGAAAAGTCCAGATGTGAGATGTGCCTTGTCCGATCCTCAGAATGTTGAGGCGTGTTCTCACAGATGCTGTTGTAAAAAGCATTTCTGATACCCATGAGGTAGTGGAGTCGGAGCTCTACGATACGTCTTGGGTCCTTTCTCCCCAGCACTCAACTGTAGTTGGGTCCTGCCCACTCCCCCGTGTGAACCCGCCTCCCTTTCCCAGTCACGGTTGTCCCAGACTCCTACAGCGTTGACTTGCACACATGGAGCTGGTTGCTGCCACACCAACTGCTGCTTCTCACCCTACAACATACTAGAGAGACCCTTTTTACATCAGCATCTGTGGAATACACGCCTCTTAACGTTCTGAGGATCGGACAAGGCACATAGCACACCTGGACTTTTCATCATGGAGGGACTTTCTGACACCAGTGGCAGAGGCAAGAACTTATGGACACAGTGCATTGGCTACCAGGGGTTGTGACCCTTTATGTGCACACAGCCCAAGATATGCACCATGTGAGTGCATCTCTTTATTTTTACATTGTTTCTGTTTTAATAAATACTGCACTTAGATAGTTTTCACTGTTTCTTCCAGTCTTTGCACTCCTACTTTATTTCGTAAAATAGGGAATAAATACAAATTCCAAAAAAATCATATTGATTAAATGGAGCTATTAATACTTTGAATGCTAGAGGGTGTCAAGCATTGTGAAGCATTCAAATGGTTTAAAGCCTCATTTAAATAAATGGGATTTCTTACTTGTTGCTTGTAGTTCCCTGTAGTTATCTTGCCCCAGATTGCACCACTTTTGTTCAGCCCCACTATCAGTGAACCAAGGGATGAAAAGTTTTACATGTTTGGCTTGTAAAGACTAACATCTATTGGTGCTTTCATCTTAATATCTCAGACATGTCCAAGACAACATGGAAGCCAGGAAGATTCTATTTATAGGCTAGAATGAAGAACCACGTGGCTCCAACATGAGTGTTGACATCACCCACGTCCAGTCAAAGTGGTTCCTGGAGACCTTGAATTATGTTTGCCGCAGATTTGTGAATATAACAGTCCGTTATCTATTACATATTCTAATTCCACAGTGTCCACCTCTTCTTTTTTTTTTTTTTTTTTTTTTCCTGCCCCTCCCCCCTCTTCTTTTGGTAGGCGCTCCAACTGGGTCCTACTGAAGCATCATACTACTGGGTTTACTGGGTCCCTGCGCAGTACGTGGATGCCATCAAGGACACAGTGTTGGGGAAATGGCAGTATTTTTGAAGTTACGTTCACCTCTGGCATAGGACACGAATCTGGGAGGAGCCACAAACAGCCACCAACCATCATATCCTGCACCCGGACACCCATTCCCACCCACCGATCATACCCCACTCTCCCCCCTGCTCCTCAGAATCTCCCAGACCTGGACCTTTACCCATTTCTAATTATCCTGTGGAGTAGGAAAGGCCATTCTGTAGGAGCCAGAGGTGAACACACACTGCTAGTTTACATTTTTAACTTTTTGCAAGTTGCAGCCACTTCACTGCAGCTCCTTCAGCCATATATCAAAATGAAAAAAAAAAAGCAAACATTTTCTTCTTTTTTTATCCCTTTCTCACCAGTGAGACCAACAGAGAATCTTCTCTATTGATCCCTCTTGGTAGTCACAGAAGGTTCCAATCTTTTTGGTGCTCTCAACACCAGCACCACAGGACACAGCCTGCCAAAGCCTCAAAAATTGTTCTCAGCACACAGGCCAGACTACCAGCCCATGCTGACATAAACCAGCTTTCCTTGTTGCTACGATTATTTTCTTGTTTTGTTTTTTTAAACTTAATCTGACATCAAGGCAAACTTTTTTTTTTTTTTTTTTGCATGGTGTTTGCCGCTTAATTTATGAAGGGATGTCATACTGCTTCTTACATTTTGATCTTAGTTTTGGATTCTTAATTATCTATTGAATAATAATTAAACCAGTGCCGTCAATGTTGTGCCTCATACAAATACGCGTGGCTGTAATACACACTTCAAGACAGGGGATCTACAACCTTAGGTCCACCAGCTGTTGTTGGACTACGACCTATTATTCTCAGCCAGCTGATGGCTCCATGAGCATGATGGGAGTTGAAGTCCAACAACAATTCAGGACACCTCAGGGTATGCACCACCAACTATCTTATATGTGTTCCATGTGAAGAACATTAACTCTTTAAGTACCAGCAGCGGTGCTCAACAATCTGTGAAGCAATGCTTTGCATACCACTGTAGTCCTTAAAGGGATAGTAATATCCCTATTAAAGTTTAGTTCCAAGTCTTTGTTCTACTTTTTTAACATGTAGTGCTATATTTAATTACAGTGTTGTAGTTCAAACGCTATTATAGCCAAAAGGATCCTCCTCCCGCCCCTTTCCCCTGCGTCAAGCTGCCTCTCAGGCTGGTCTGGATGGAGAGTGGTGAGGGATAATCTTCAGTAAGCAAAAGGAAAATCCTGGCCTCCTTCATCAAGGGGGGGGGGGCGAGTTTTCCTTATACTTACTGATTGAAGATTGTCCTTTGCTGTATCCGTCCAGTCCCCCAACCAGATTCCAGATTTAGTGGGAGGAGGCCAGAAGGAGGGGGATCCTTTCTGCATGAATAGTGTTTGAACTACAACACTGTAAGTAATTAAATATAGCACTACATGTAAAAAAAAATTATATCTCTAAAGACTCAGAACTAACCTTTAATAGAGGTATTACTATCCCTTTAAAGGGTTACATCTACTCTTATAGATTTCCTACCCTAACCACATTGTTTTGTGTTTTACAAAGACTAGCTTTATCATCATAAGCTAAATTAAAGGTGTGCCCCACTTCATCTGAAAGTCCTGTTTAATCACCTGTCCTATTAGTAATCCCCCTACCTGATAGGAGATGTGAGTGAAATGAAGGCGAGCGATATCCAGCTGCTTCTTGTGTTTCTGACCTTAAACTAGTGTACCAGCTGTGCTACTGCACAGACAATGAGCCTTATATACATAAGCAAAGTAGAACGATTCTGGTGCAAAACAACTGCACCATAGGGGACAGATGATGTTTACTAACGTCCCCTTTGTTTTAAATGGAGCTTATTATCCCCTTCAATTTAATAAGGGTCTCCAGCACATTGCTTTGCAATGCTTTGGAGAGCTGTAGCATTCAAGGGGGTTTAAAAAAACACATTTAAATCAATAAAAAGCTTTATTTCCCCCCTGTGGTGCAGTTTGTTTGCTTTTACACATAAGGCCTGGTGCATCAATTATGATTTTCTCTGCACAGGTAGAATGCTACATTGGGGAGATGTATGAAAGTGGTGCAAACGTACCTGTCGCTATTTTCACTTAAAAAATTGACTGCATGTATGTATAAAGGTGTTTACCTATAACAATCCTTTTTCTGCGCCAAGTAAAATTTCATAACTTCATTTTTGGTGGCATTACTAACAAGTTTGTCTGTCGGTATATAAAAATTGTCACATTTTGCGACCATTTTAAGATAACATTTTGCCTCTTATTGGTCTGCCACTGTCTCCTTGACATAATCTCAAGGCTGTCATTCTGCGTAAAAAAAGATAGGTATAAAATGTTGCAATGCAGCAGGGGGGTACTTCATGCTAAAAGTTATATTTTCTCTGTATAACTACTCTGCTGTATATGTACAACCAGCTAGAACCAATTATCAGATTAACCCTTTGAATGCCAGAGGGGTATACAATGCATTGCATACCCCTTGTGGCACACAAAGGGTTAAAGCCTCGATTCCACTGCAGGTCATAACATTGTATAGGATATATATACAAAGTTGTCCATAGATATTTTTTTTTTTTCTTCCCCTGCAATGTAATCTAGACCTAAATTGGGCCATGGTCTGCATTTGGCCCATTTCTACCATTCTGAAATTGAACTAACACCCCATGTATGCTTTAGTAATCTTTATATAATAATTCGCCAAGTTGTGTGTAACGCCCGACATGCGCAGTAGAGACTGCCCGTCTGTATCAGCCGAGGCGCGGGCAGTCTCCACTGCTTGTGACTGCCCCGCGACCGGCTGCCAGAGGCACTGTGGCCCGTGTAACGGGCTGTTCAACTAGTCTTTATATAATAGACTGGCAGGTGTAGGCAAGTGAAAGGAGTTTGGTTTTGTTTTGTGTTTTTTTTTTGTTTTTTTAAGCGGAAACATCACACCAAATAAAGCCCTCCAAATAATTAGTTATATAGCGATAAGCTTAGAAATAGTAGCATTATCCCACATAAGTACAACATTGTTAACAAATCCTACTTCATATGAGACCGACAGCCAGGCATCCGTGCAGGCATCTTGGCTGAGAGACATCTGCTCGCCTGCGCTGTCCGTCCCAGTCTCCTCTAGGAGGCGTTGCATTGTACCTTCAGGTAACAGAAGGGACTGACGGCACAAGCGCTCAGATGCCTCTATAAAGCAACAAGCCTGACCTTCAGTCTCTGATGAAGTAGGATTTCTTAATAACGCTGGACTTATGAGTGATAATACTACTATTTCTAAGCGTATCACTATATGACTAATTATTGGGGGGGGACTTTATTTAGTATGATATTTTTGCTTTAAAGGGATTGTAATGTCCCAAAAAAAGTATCTTCTTAATGGTAGCTGCAATAAAAAAAAACATTTAATGCGCTTAATCCGTTCTCTCAAACCGTTATGGTTTGAGAGATGTAAGAAAATAAAGACCTCCGCTCCCTCTCCCTTCTCATGCGTCCGCTGTACAGCGGACATCATGAGATCCTGCTTCCGGGACCAGACAGCGGCTCTTCAGGAGCGCTGTCATCTAGATATCTAAGTATAATTACTTCATCTGAATGGTCTACAACGTGTGCTTGCAAGCCAGGCACACGTTGTAGTCCATACCAATGAAGTAGTTATACTTAGATATCCTGATGACAGCGCTCCTGACGAGCCGCCTACAGTCGCATTCAGCCGGATTCTGCCTCTGACAGCTTTACAGCTCGTCAGGCAGAAAGGGGAGGGAACGGAGGACTTTATTTTCTTATATCTCTCAAACCATAACGGTTTGAGAGAGAGGATTGAGCACATTAAGTGTTTTTTTTATCGCAGCTAGCATTTACAGGATACTTTTTTTGGGGACTTTACTATCCTTTTAAAGGATCAGTTACCCTAAAATATAAGTTGCTCTTGTAAGAGTTTAAATACCTTGATAGAAAGCAATGTGTATGAAATTGCTTGTGATGATGTTGTTTCAGCAAGCTGGGGAAACACTTGTTTTTTTGCTTGTACTCTGAGTAATGTGCTACAGGGAGAGAAGATAAACCACACATGTAGTTTCACATATGCTCTATTAACCTTTCAGTGCCAGAGGGGTACAGAGTTCCGTACCCCTATGGCACTCAATGGGTTAAGGTATGGAAACTTTGGAATGTTTCAATATCCATGTTGCCATTGTTATAACAAATATTTTGTCCCTTTAAGAGGGAAATATAGAAACCAAGGACCATATCCAGTAAGATAAAGGCATGCAACTCTGGAGCAAACTAACTGTATCATAGGGGATATGAAAATGGGATATTATATAAATGGAACTTTTAACCCTTCAAGTGCTAGAGAGGTCTCCAACACATTGCTTAGCAATAACGTACAAGTGGTTAAAAGGGCTATTTAAATAGTTGGGAATTTGTACTTGTCGTCCATGGTGCAATTGGTTTGCTCCAGAATTGCTTGTCGTACGGTACAAATTATAGTCCCCAGTTCTTGCTGATATTTGGTCCTCAGTTTTTGCCCTAGACTGACAGGTTGAGTTATAATGCTGCACAGCAGTTTGTGTTGTCTAGGCAACTGGAGATTGTTGCAGTGTGTAAAACAGGAAGAAGAGGTAAAGGACTTCAAATCAGAGCGTCCTTTTATTAGGACACCAAAACGCTTCCATAAAAAGCTTAAAGGTATAGTAAAAACGTTTTATGAACAATATATACATTGTAGGGCTTAATCCAACACTGCTGAGAGAAACTTCTTTCAAAAGGTATCACACTACGCACTCAAGTTTTTATTGTTTTATTTATTTATTATTGTTGGAGTCTAACATTGCTTAACCCTTTAACGACCGTTGAAGTACCATGACTGTCACGTCGGTCCCAGCACATCATGGAATTCTGGCATGGCAGTGGAGCTGCATGTTCCTCTGGCATCCTAGAATTCAAATCTCCAAAAAGGAAAAAAAAAATAAAAAATGCTCTGTGGTCCTTTAATGGCCGTCCGCTCGCCAGATCCTGCTGTCGTTAAGGGGTTACAGAGATTTTTTATTGTACCATTACTATAATATCTGATAAATCATTATACTTTTTTTATAATGCTCTATAACTTTGTAATTGTCCATATCGGTGCAGTCATCTTGTAAGTTTATTTTAAAGTCCCCCCCCCCCCGCCCTCTTTTTTTCTACATCACGCAGAGTCTCCTCAGATCTGAAAGCTGTTCGCTTGACCGGACAGATCACAACAGGGTACAATATTGTGTCTGTATGAGGAAAACCCTTCTCCCCCTCATCAAGGGTGGCAGGGATTTCTTATACTGACAGACACAATATTGTCCCTCATTGTGATCTGTCCGGTCAAGAGAACAGCTTTCAGATCTGAGGAGACTCTGCGTGACGTAGAAAAAAAGGGGGCGAGAGGGGGAAACTTTAAAATAAACTTACAAGATGACTGCACCGATATGGACAATTACAAAGTTGTAGAGCAGTATAAAAAAGTGAAATGATTGATTAGATATTACTTTTTATCTTATCGTTACATTATCTTTAAAGCGATAGTAATGTTTCACAAAAAAAAAAAAAAAAAAAAACATAGTATTTGGGCCATGGAGAGTGTTATTTCAGTACTGTCAGAGTTGTAGTTCAAGAGTAATTGAATGAAAAAATATCCTCCTCCTGCCCCTTTTACCTAGCTTAAGTCGCCTCCCCTCAGATGTGGACAGGTCACAGCAATGGATAATCTTCTTACTGTGAGAACAATGAAAACCTTGCCCCTCTTGACAGGTTTTTCCTTATTCTCACTGAAGATTGTCCCTCTCTGCAATCCATTCGGACAGTCTTGCTGCTCTGAGCTGAGCAGTTTTACATCAGTAAAAGGGGCTGGAGGGGGATATTTTATCATTCAATTACTCTTCAACTACAACTGTGACAGTATTGAAATAACACTTTCCATGGCCCAAATACTATGAAGATTAATAAGAATAAGAGTTGCTTTTTTTTGTGAAACATTATGCCTTTAAAGGGATAGTAATACTTAACTATTACTAATCCTCATACTGTAGGCATGTTAAAGAGAATTTTATTGTCCCCAGTGTCATCTCTCAAGCCTTTATGGTTTGAGAGATAAGCGCACGCAAAGTTCCCCCCTCCCTCAGGTCAGCGTTGTAGCTGACTGCAGGGGACGTCTGTCGTACAACAGTCAGACGGCTCTGCAGCAAAGCTGAGATTGCGTTAGTAAAAAAAGAATTATTTCACTGAAAGGGTCTTCTACGTGTGCTTGGTTTGCAAGCATACGTAGAAGACCGTTTCAGTGAAATTATTTTTTACTAACGCAATCTCTGCTCTGCTGCAGAGCCGCCTGATGAAAGTCACATCGGATATCCCTGCAGTCGGCTACAACGCTGACTTCAGGGAAAGGGGAGGGAGGAGGGAACTTTGCGGGCGGTTATCTCTCAAGCCATAAAGTTTTGAGAGATCACACTGGGGACAATTAAATTCTTTTTAACATGACTGCAATATAGGGATTAGTAATATTTAAGTATTACTATCCCTTTAAGGCTGTTTATTTTTATGAGAGAGCTTTAGTCGAGCGCTCCGGTGGGTGGCCCTCAACTGTCTATAGGCTGGAATAGCAAGCATTGCATAGTAAAATGGGATGGGCACAAAAAAATATTGTTTCAGCTCTCAAAAAGGAAAAAAAAAATGCAATTTTGCTGTAAGAGTGTTTAAATGAAATGTCTACCAGCAATGAAAGAACCCTTTTTATCCAACAGGAAAGGCCAACGACCTATATTTTTTATTAGTGCTTATTTTCATTTTAGCAATTAACCCTTTGATTTCCAGTGTTGTGTACCTTTCTGGCACTCAAACGGTTAACAAACCATTGCCTCCTTCCTGCCAACTTGGTGCTCAAAGAGTTAAACATGTTCTTTTTTTTATTATTATTATTTTCTTCTCCCCCCCCCCCCATTGGAAAGGGCCGACTTCTTCTTTAAAATGGTATTGTTTTGCTAATAAGTTATAAACATTCTCTCTTTTTGGCCAATACAATAAAGGGCTAGTAATGTTTCACAATAAAAGCAGCTCCAATTAATCTTCATAGTATTTGGGCCATGGAGAGTGTTATTTCAATACTGTCAGAGTTGTAGTTCAAGTGAAATTGAATGATAAAGTATCCCCCTCCCACCCCTTTTACTGATGTAACACTGCTCACCTCGGAGCAGCAAGACTGTCCGGATGGATTGCAGAGAGGGACAATCTTCAGTGAGCATAAGGAAAAAACTTAAAAACCTGTCAATGGGGGCAGGATTTTCCTTATGCTCACAGTATGAAGATTGTCCCTTGCTGTGACCTGTCTGGTCAAGTGACCAGATTCCACATCTGAGGGAAGGCGGCTTACACTAGGTTAAAGGGGCGGGAGGAGGATACTTTATCCTTCAATTACTCTTGAACTACAACTCGGACAGTATTGAAATAACACTCTCCATGCCTCAAATACTATGAAGATTAATTGGAGCTGCTGTTTTTATGAAACATTACTATCCCTTTAAGACAGGGGTGGGTAACCTGATGCCCCCATTGGCTGGATGGTTTATTGTGTTTGACATTCAAGGATTTTATTTTATTTTTTCCTTCAGTATATAGGATGTCTATTTACAAATGCAATTTTAACTTAACCCTTTGATTGCCAGAGGGGTAAGGAAAGCATTGATTTGCAATGCATTCCGTACTCCTCTGGCACTCAAGGGGGTTAACCCCTTGAATGAGAGAGACGTCTCCTGTGCATTGCTTTGCAATCTGCTGGAAAAATTCTCTAGCATCCAAGAGTGGATTACTACTACAAACTTGTGAGATCTGCTGCGCAGTGGGACAGTTGTTCACCCTTCTGGTTCTTAAAACAAGAAAACACTCATGCAAAATATATATAAAAATAGAGGGTTGGCAATTTTCACTAGTCTGTGAATGGTTAAAAAAAAAAAATCTGCAAACTGTTTTCTATATGTAAAGATACAGTAATACTTAAAATGTAAAAAAATAACAATTGTTGCAGGGTTTATCCCCCTGAGTAAAACAAGGGTACTTCTACTGCTGAAAGGTGTTTTTAATTCAAAAGTTGTTACAGCTGAAACTTGAATTTTTTAGGTACAGCATCACAGAGGCCTGAAATTGTACAGTAGTGCTGTTGCTACACAAGCCTATGGACAGCTCTCGTCAGTTGACCATATATTTTCATAGGCTGGTGTAGCAACAGTACCACTGTACAATTTCAGGCCACTGTGATATTGCACCCAAAAAAAAAAAAAGTTTGAGCTGTAATAACTTTTGAATAAAATACCTTTCAGCAGTGGGAGTACCCTTGCTTTACTCAGGGGGATAAACCCTGCAACATTTTTTCCAAATATATATATTTTAACACCGTAACGACCGGCCGCACATGCACGTTGCGGTCACTAAAGGACCACTGAGCATTTTTTTAATTTTTTTTTTTTTTTTTTCCCGATTTGGATTCCAGGCGTGCACCTGTGGAGGGAGTCCAGAATTCCATGACGGTCATAGCACGTCATGGGTCGTTAAGGGTATAACAACCCATGACGTGCTATGACCATCAAGGGTCGTTAAGTATTACTATCCCAATAAATGGGGTGCACTATTAACTTCATTTCCTCACTAGTAATTTTTTCCCATGAAGGGTGAACCTCACTGATACTTTTCCAGCCCTGTAAATATCCTCCTATATAATAATTTGCTAGGATGTTTGTCAGAAGCCGTCATGTGCAGTAGAAACTGCCCAAATGCACGGAATGCTGGGAGTTCTGTGCTGGGAGCATTCTGTGCTTTCGGGCAGTCTCTACAGTGCATGACTGCGTTGACGGCAGGACACGGGCAGGACACAGAGCAGGACCGGCCTCTTAACCCTTTGAGTGCCAGAGGTTTGCACAACGCATTGCAAAGCAATGCGTTGCGTACCCCTCTGGCACTCAGAGGGCTAACATCACCCGGACCTTGGCCCGTGTACACGGGCTTTTACACTAGTAAATATATATAAAAATAAAATATGAGTGAGAGTCTCCTGGGTTTGGAGGCAGCTGGGTTGTGTAGAGCTCTGTGCTGTGAGATCATACACTATAACTGCTCCCCATGCTACAACTGGTAACGAAAAAACCCTATGTACAATCGCAAAAAAGTGGGATGAAGCAATACTTTGGAGACCTGTAGGGGTTAAATGCCCTATTTGAATCTGTAGAATTGTGTCTCCTATAGTGCAGGTGATTTACGCTAGAATTTTTCCTTTTTTTTTTTTTTTTTTTTTTTTGTATATATAGAATGATTAATGTGGCCAGAGTGAAACCACTCATGGTACTTGGGTGCCCCCCCCCCCCTCTGATCCACAAGCACAACAGATCACAGTGTATACTTCAAAGATCAGAGGCCATATGCTCAAAAGACAAATGGAGGAATTCTAGGGCAAACCAACACACCTTGGGGGGAAAAGAAAAAACAATCCTAAATTCCCATTGATGTAAATGGTTCTTTTTAATCTTTTGGATACTAGGGAGGTATCCAACATATTTTGAAGACCATTAGAGACTACAGTAGCATTCAAGGGGTCGGAGGCCCCATTTGGATGGCTAGGAGCTTGTCAATTTTTTTTTATCTGATCCCTAGGGTACGGATTGTTTGATCCAGAATTGCACTGCTTTTCCTAGTATACAAGCATCATTTTTTTAAACTCCAGTTTTTGTTTTGTGGTAGGTAATATTGTTACTGCACTCTATGGAGAGCTTTTATCTTAGGCTATATTCATACAAACAATTTAAATATATAATGCCATGACAACGCCGCAATTCAAACCTTGCATGCCTCTCTTCTCTCAGAACACTGTTCTTTTTTGTGAGCCAATCAGAGCGAGGCATGCACTGAAGAAGAAAGACATGGAACACATGGATATTAATCATACATGAGTGGCTGGCAATCAGTTGGGCCATCTATTGAGTACTGCAACAATTTAATTGCTTTTTTGACATTTAAACACATCTGACCTTTACTGCAGATGCCAAGCAATTGCCATGGCCCACTCACCCATCTGAATCCCCATGGGGACTTAAAGCCAAAACACTTTTGAGTCCTCTTGAGAACAGATTATTATTTGAACAGGTCCTAATACTTCAGTCATTAGTAGACCTCAATTGAAAGTGCAATTCTGCTCTCTGGACAGAAGGTGACACTGTTGCTAAGGTTTTTGAACTGCAAAGCCTAGTTCTCACTTTGACAAAACAGAAATGATGTGGTTGCTCAAGAACACAGGAAAATGTGGTAAAAATTCCTATGGTCGCACAGCAGTCCAGGCTATAAAATCTTTGCCATCAGATTCACCAAAACAAATAAAACAAAAACATCCACTGGTGCTTATGAAATCACACGCTCCAAATTTAAAAAATGTAATTTATTTAAACACAAATAAACAATGTATAATAAGTTCTCACTTGCAGTTTGTCGAGGCACACAAGATTGCCATTGAAAATGATTATTGCTGGAAAAGACACCCATATGAGCTATTCCATAGAAAACAGGATCTGTTCTTTGAAACTGGTATCAGCAAAGCTGTGGCAACAGTTGCCAGTATGAATCAAGTATCAGTAACAGGGAAAGTATGAGCTCTATATATTGCTTCATAATAAAACAAGCATGTATAAATTGTGTTTATGTCTGCTGATATTTAAAGGGATAGTAACACTTAATATTTAGTAAAAATTATATTGTATGGTTTATACTCCTGAATACAAAAAATTTACTCACACAGATGAGAGGTGTTTTATTAAAAAGATATAGCAGCTAATAGTTGATTTTTTTTTTTTTAGGTGCAATATCTCAATGGCCTGAAAGGTTACAGTGGAGCTGTTGCTACATCATCCTATGGAAACTTCTGGACCAGAAAATTCCATAGGATGGTGTAGCAACAGCGCCACTGTACAATTTCAGGCCATAGTGATACTGCACCTAAAGAATTCAAGTTTGAGCTGCAGTAAATTTTGAATAAAGCACATCTCAGCAGTGTGAGTACCTTTGTTGTATTCAGGAGGATAAACCTTACAATATCAATGTTACTTTATATCAAGTGTTACTATCCCTTTAACGCTCTGATTGTCAGAGTGGTACACAACGCATTGAAATGCATTTGCACTCCCCTCTGGCACTCAAAGGGTTAGTTAAGACCTGCAATCTAATCTCCTTTCCTGGTTCTGCAAAACAATATGCTGGTATGTTTTTTGCTGTCGGTTTCTCTTTAACTCTTTGAGTGCCAGAGGGGTGTGCAACGTATACCCCTTTGGCACGCAAAGGCTTAATAATATCACCATAATGTTGATTGCAAGTAGGTGTGAAGTATGTGGAAGTCTGTAAACAGAGGCAACTGCAAATATACAATAATAAAAAAAAAAAAAAAAACTGTAGTGGTAGGAGGCTGCTGTATGGGGGGGGGGGATCCGTTTAAAAGGTTGCATACAAAATATTGTGCCACTACCTGGCACATTAAGCATGTAGCCATGAGTAAAAGGGCAACGAGAATCTCATGTCTCTTCTTTAAACATCACATCCACTGCTTTCTATGGTTACTGTTCAGCTTAGAACAGCTGCTTCCTGACTGCAAAATCTACTGCAAGTATTGCTTCATATCCAGAAACGGAATGTTTGCTTCCCTCTACATAGATAACTACCTTCAGTTCAAGATTTGGTAGACATTATCAAGAGGATGCATCCCAGAGAAAGAAACATACATACATGTTTAAAACATACATATCGCGATGCATAAAAATTAACTCAACTAGTGTTGGAGAAGCTCATTACGACCAGCGCATCACACAAATTCACCTCTAACACGTACGTAGTGCGCTGCTGTCATCAGACTGCCAAGACTCCTCCACCATTACAACAAACCCGGCAAGCGTCAGTGGCCTCCCACAGGGCAGCTGAGTTCAAGTGCTCCAGGTTCTTGGAAGAAAGCTGGAGCGACATGAGAATCTCAAGCTGTTATGCATGGCAAAATTCTCATGTCGCCATTTTCATTATGGTGACGTGATGAATGCGGAGTGAAGCTGCACGCTATTATGCATACGACGTTTCAAAAGCGAACCGAGTGGGAGACTCCTACACCTGTAAAGATAGGCTGATAGGTCTAAAAACAGATTGGAATTATCCTGTTGCACCATAGGGAACACATAAAATGTCCTAAATGTAGAGGACAGAAGGGACAGAGCACCCCAGGCTGGTGGTGAGGAAGGGGAAAGCGATACCTCTACCAGCAGGTAGTGAGTGGAGGGGCAGGAGAGAAAGATCCCTGGGCTGTAAATGAGGGACAGAGTGGGGGAGATGAGACAGATCTCCTGGTCTGTCAGTGAGAGAGGAAAGGGAAGATGTGAAACCCTTTCAGCCTGATAGACACAGACTCCTCCCTGTGATGCACACACCTAGAACCTTCCGAGTGTGAGTTGGTTGGAGCTTACTGGGGATGGACAGGATGATGTCTGTGATTGGCTTTAAGAATGTGTTCTGGGTAGGTTGCCTGAAAATTGTAAAGTTCTGGACATGGCTCATGAGAAGCTAGGAGAGCCAAAACCATCCTGCTAGAGGTAAGCAGGCCATAAACGGCCCGCAGCACATATGCAGAGAAAGAGTGGCCCGCGAGAGGTATCTGGGCCAAAAACGTCCAATGAGAGGTACGAGGGGCGAAAATGGCACGCAAGATGCCGTAGGGCCAAAAACAGCCCACAACACGCAGACGTGCCAAAATGCCTGTGAGATGCTGGAAGGCCAAAAATGGTACGTGAGATGCTGAAGGGCTAAAAAGGGCCCACAATACTTCAGGAGACTGTAGAGGTCTGAGGGATCTTTGGGTGGGGCAAAAGCAGTACACCAACAAATTGGAGGTGAGAAATAGCTTGGATGGAGGGAGTTACAGATGACCTTAGGCACGTACCCTCCAACATTTGTACCAAATGAAATGTATGAAAAGAGGAAAGGGAGAAGTTATTCCACTGTTCGCTTGTTACCCACACTGCCTGCCAGCTCAGCTTTGTAGCACTGTCCTGGTGGTAATCAATGACCCACAAAATACACTGCGTAAGTCACATTTTTCGCTCCCATGTGCCATTGCAGAGAGGAAATATCCATGTTGATATCAGATTAGTCCCACCCGCAGGCAGTCCACCTCTGAAATGTCAGGCAAATCCTCACTGAACGAGAGAATAAGCACAACCACAGACATACGTTTCACCCTATGTGGGCCTCGGCGGTGTGGTGCAGCTGATTCCCTCTAGGCACATGAAAAGCAAGGAAACTGTGACTTGTAGCACTATTGAGGGGCCACCATACCTCAGACACTTTATCTTGTTTGTTCTCGATGGGTGCTCATCACAATATTTGTTTCTACTGGCCTAGATTATATTGCAGGTCTTAAAGGAACATAAAACTTTTTTTTATGAAAAATGTATATGTTATAGATCTTTTTCTGCTGAGTAAACCAAGGACACCCTCACTGCTGTCAGTTGTTTTTATTCAAAAGTTATAAAAGTTAAAATAATCAGGAATTTAATTTACTGTGTTTACTTCCTGATAGTTCTGACAGGAAGTGACACTGTAGTTTCTATCACACTCTATGGAGAACTGTACGTCACTGACTTTTTGCTCCATTGGAATGTAACTGAAAAACTATTTGAAATTTGACCACTAGAGGGCACTGCTAATGTAAAAACCCACAAGTTTAAACTGTAATAACGCTGGAAATATGCATCCTGCAGCAGTATCCTTATACTCAACAGGAAATGTCCTACAATATATATTTTTTCATAAAAAAAGTTTACTGCTCCTTTAAGTGGTATCATTGGTATTAGTAAATGGATACCCACTGAAGTATATGAAGAAATCATCCTATATAATAATTCGCTAAGTTGTGTGTAACGCCCGACATGCGCAGTAGACACTGCTGCGCGTGTGGCAGTCATGCGCAGTACAGACTGCCCGCGCCGCGGCTGATACAGAGCTGGGTGCTCCGAAGGAGCGTCCAGCTCTGTATCAGCAGTGGCGCGGGCAGTCTCCACTGCGCGTGACTGCCCCGCGACCAGCTGCCAGAGGCACTGTGGCCCGTGTAACGGGCTGTTCAACTAGTATATAATAATTCGCTAAATAGTTTGTAACGATGCAGTCATGTGCATGCGCAGTAGAGACTGCCCGTGACGCTGCTAATATGGAGCTGGGCACCCCGAAGTATCAGCCGCAGCGCTGGCAGTCTCTACAGTGCATGACTGCCCCGCGACCGGCTGGCACTGTGGCCCGTCTACTCGAGCTCTTCAACTAGTTTCTAAATAAAACTCCTTGAGAAAGTTAACTGCAGTGGAATCCAGGCGAATATTAGGATTAGAAGATGCTTGTTAGGGTTGGGTATTTAGAGTTAGGAGTTGCTTTTTAGAGACATACATTAGGGTTAGGAGTTGGTATATAGTATTAGGGCTTTTTAGGTTTTGGATTTATTTAGAATTTTTGTGGTCTTCATTGAGGTTAGTGTCATGCCACAACTCCAGACTGTCATGACGCTTTGGTGTCTTCCTCCTCAAACCATCATAGAAGCTCGACATCCTCCTCCTCCACGTGTGTCAGGCCTTCCTCATCTCTGCGTCAGCACGCAGAGACATGAGCATGCAGCGTCATTGCAGTGACGCAGACATACAGCATAGGTTTGGCAGTGTAGTCACGCAACGTCATTCCGCAGACTCACATTGCTGATACAGTGAAATCACCACTATGTCCTGTGCTTAGTTTTTGCTCAGCCTTATGGATACTTCTGATTGTGACTTTTTGCTTGAACTTCTGGATTTGGCCTTGGACTGCCTTACTGTTTCTGAACCTACTCTGCCTGCACTGACCACTGCTTGGCCACTGACTCTGAACCTACGCAGCCTGCCCTTATTCTAGGCCTGTCCATCAGTCACAAACTTTTCTGCTACCTTGCTGGTTCTCCTGTCATCTTGCTACACTGCTCCATTCCTGCATCTTGGCTTTAATCCCCCTATCTCATCCAGCAGTGACTGGATACACTTGTAATAGGTGTGGGGCTTATTTTTCTAGGGTTACACATGTTTAGGTTTGGTATTAGAGTTTACGTTTTGGAAATTGGGGTATCCATATAAGTACAAGTGAGGTACATGTGACATTGTTTTAGTAGCTCACCAAACCAATGCCATGTTCACCCTGCTGGTAACTGGATAAAGAAAATGGAGTTTAGGATTAGGGCATGGTACATTAAAGATATGGATTAAACAAAGGTGTTCCCCACTTTATCCAGATACTCCTGCCTAAAAGTGGATTTTTAGATATTAGTAAAACAGAGGAACTTCCTTGTGCGATATCTTTAATGTGAACAAATATTCAACCCCACTGCCACAATTAAGATTATAATCACAAAAAGAATGGCTGGGAATGCACATATATGCAGGACAGCTGTAAGAACTCTGGGATTTTTTAAGCTGTACCATCAACTTCTTTGATACTGCTATGAATAGGCCGCTCCTCCAAAAACTCTACTCACGAAGCTGCACACATAGGACATAACAAAACAACAAGGGGGCGTGAATAGTGCCTTATCACACTGATGTGGTAAAATGAAGATAGCAAATTAATTACACTCATGTTATATAGTAAGTAGCTGTGTATATACACATACGCACATTCACAGCAATACATACTTTGAGAGACCTTACTACCGTTTCTGTTCGGTGTCTCCAACAGATTGCTTGTGTACTCGTGGACCAGGGAAAGAACAGGAACCACTCTAAACTCGACTTAATTACTGAAAATATAGCTATATTCACCTACATATCTTGATAAAGCAGCGGTCAGTGCTGCTAAATGTGTTGAATTGTAGGCCATGTATACATACTGATTTTATTGTTTTAAATAAATTGGATCATCACAATACTTTGAATCAAGTTTGGAGCAGTTGCTGTTCTTTCACTGATCCATGAGTGGCCTGTTGGAGACACTGAGCAGAGACGGTAGGAAGTTCTCTGCAAGTCTGTATTGCTGTGAATGTGCGTATGTATGTACACAGCTGCTATATAATGTAAGGGTAATTCATTTTCTTTCTTCATTTTACCACATCAGTGTGATAAGGCACTATTGGCACCCCCTTGTTGTTTTGTTTTGTTCCATTATCTAGGTATTGTACACATTAACCAATTCCTGAGTTTAGCCATAACATCCTACATTATAATTCGCTAAGGATGTTTGTCAGACGCCGTCATGCGAAGTAGAGACGGCTGCGCACACTGCAGTGATGCTCAGTACAGACTGCCCGCACCGCGGCTGATATGGAGTGGGGCTCTCCAAATTCAGACTGTAGTCTTCTCTGCGCACCTTCCTGGGACCGGAAAGTGCGCAGAGAGGTCTACGGTCTGAATTCGGAGATCCTCGCTTTGTATCAGCCGCGGCGCATTCGGGCAGTCAGTACTGCGCATGACTGCAGTGCTGCCAGTGTTGGCCCATGTACACGGGCTTTAAAACTAGTAAGTATATATAAAGACTGTATCTAAGTTAATAGAACATTAATAATAACCCACATTAACCTTACTATGGCCAGAAAATCCTAATGTCCCATGTTCAAGATATAACAGTACATGCATTCCTGGATGAGATCTCACAGAGGAGGACATGACAGTAGCAAGACAACAGGACCACAAACTCTTCTTACTTTATATGGAAATATAACCCTTTATGGACCAGATGGCATGCAACACATTGCTTCACAATACATTATGCTCTCTTCTGGTCCATAAAAGGTTAAGTAAGCTCATGTACTCTGCTTGCTTCAGGTTATTTAACCCTTTGAGTGCCAAAAAGGTATGCAATGCATTGTAATGCAATGCATTGGATACCTCTCTGACACTCAAAGGGTTAAAAATCTGTCATATAATCTTCTTCCATGGACATCACGTCCATGACTTAAAGGGATAGTAATACTTAAAATGTAAAAAAATATGTTGTAGGGTTTATCCCCCTGAGTAAAACAAGAGTACTCCCACTGCTAAAAGGTGTTTCATTCAAAAGTTATTAATTTTCAAAGTTGAATTTTTTAGGTGCAATATCACAGTGGCCTGAAATTGTACAGTGGCGCTGTCCAAAGGATCGTGTAGCAACAGCGCCACTGTACAGTTTCAGGCCACTGTGATATTGCACCTAAAAAATTTAACTTTGAAAATTAATAACTTTTGAATGAAACACCTTTCAACAGTGGGAGTACTCTTGTTATACTCAGGGGGATAAACCCTGCAACATATTTTTTTTTATATTTTAAGTATTACTATCCCTTTAAGATACTATGCTTTGAACAATGACTAAAACGCAAGATTCATAAATGCCATTAGTAAAACAAGTTATTTTTCCTTTCCCACAAGGGTGTCCAGATTTTTTCAGTCGTGGGCCACATGATCAGAAAGCCTTAAGTGTGAGGACACATTTTCTTTTATATAACAAAGGTGAACTAAAGCCTGTCAAAAATATAACTTTATTTATTGATTGATCAAGTTAGAGCAATGCGGTGGCTATCTCTTTTGCACTCAAAGGGTTAACAGACAACTAGTTTTGATCTGTACAGTACTGGCAGGCAATGAGCTGGGCCTTCCTGGGCCACCAAATCCACGTGTGCGACTTACTCAGGTACAAAACACTAAATTAAAAAAAAATCCTCTCAGGCGGGCCGCAACCTGGGGTCAGGTGGGCCGCACGTTATACAACTATACTTTAGCACATTCAGGACCAGAGGGGTTAACCCTTTGATAGTCACAAGTGCGCGCTGGATTTCAAAGGGTTTTAAAACCACAAATCTTCATAGGTCCAAATATCTGTCAGCGTGTACTATTTACTAGCTCGCTAAATTGTCATCTTCCAACCAATCAGGAATGAGGGCGTAACAAGCACATGTAGGCGGAGCCCCAGGTCCCTCTAGTAGTGGGTTTAACCGGGCATTCCTCAGTAGGCGTGGCTTCAAGTCCTGCCGTGGAGCTGGGAGCGGCAGAACGAGGGGCCGAGGTAAATTGTGATAGGGCGGTCCCTTGGGCAATGGGGCAGTGTTTGTCGTTGAGCTACGCCACCTGGGTAATTTCGCGCAGGCGCAGTGACTAGCTAGAGGGGTACACGGCGGCGGTAGTTAGTGTGCAGGCGTTTGCATTGGGAGGGAGTAGTAGACGGTGAGATCGTATCTTCTGTTTACATACGGATTGTGACGCACGGAGCCAGGCAGTGTACCCGTGAATAGCCAGGGCCGCAGACCAGGGTTATCGTAGTTCTTGGACGAAGTGTGAGGCCCTTTCCCGGGGATGTACAGGGGCGTCTTCTCGGTGAGTTCCAGCTCATATCTTGTGAGGCATCCATTTCCGCCTCTCCACAGTAGTTTCCTGAAAACCTGGTGGTGGGCAACCAGTGATTTAGTTCCCATGTTGTTGGACTACAACTCCCATTATCCTCAGACGGTCATTGCATAGCAGTGGGTGACCTGAAATCCATAAAAAGCTGTAGTATCTCATATACCCAGCCGTTCCATTGTGTGTAATAGTCATATAAAATCAATATTTTGTTTCTGGCTTTCAAATTGTGGGGACACTTCATGTGTCTTTGCTACATACACTTCTTAACTGGCTCATAAACCTGTAGCTGGCTGTTTTTAAAACAGTGTTGTTCCTCACCTGAGTTTGCACAGAGCTATGTATTGTGTTTGGCTGGGCGCTTTGAGTGACAGCCAATACATTGCTTTGCAATGCATTTTATACCCATGACCCTCATAGGGTTAATAAACAGTGCGTTAAGCTCAGTGTCCTACTAACGATAATGTATTAATTCTCTATGATGGACCATCCCATTAAACAATATATACTACATAAATGTGTTAATCCCTGCATCCAAACATTCTGTAGTCTCTACCAAAACTAGAGCTCCAATGTAATTACACTGATCTTGCCAGCTAAACAATGGGGGACAGGAACAATCCCTTGAGAACCTATTGGTATTGAATTACGTGAGTCAGTAGTTTAAGCCTTTTAAAGACCATGGGTGTACATAAAACAGAACAAGTCATTTAAAGCTTTTTTATTTATCCTACAGAAAACAGTAACCTCATTAACAGTGACCAGTTTTACTAATCTAATAGTTGAGGCAGTCTATTCGTAAACATTGGCAAACAAGGCATTTCAGCTATAGCGTGTATAATTTCCAGGTAGTTGTCTCTTTGCTTTGATTTCCTGGATTAATTGGGATGCTGTGAATGTTAAGTTAATAAGATGGGTTGACAACTGTTTAGTCTCTGGTGGGCAACCTGTGGTCATCAATCTGTTCTCTGCCTACATATTCCATTTTTCTCAGCTGGCTAGAGAGACGTATCCTTTAATAGACAGTGGACCTCTACTTGCCCATCCATGATTTATTGTAATGGTCTTATTTTGTATTGGCATAACAATGATTAAAACTCTCATAATAGCACTTTATCTAAATTCTTAGCCAAAAAGATATTGGCTATTGAACCCTATGCATCAATGATTTAAAACTGTTACTAATGATTGCCTATATCTTACTGTACCAGAAGTTTTGAGTTTTCAGCATGTTTTTCTGTACAGAGTCTGTAGGATTTAGGTTGACTAGACTGTCAATCTTCTTGTAACAGCAAAATGTCTGTGAAAGAATCACTGTTCCACCAGATGATGTGCGTTATGTTCTATTTGCAGTGCGATAATCTCCCTGCCTAGACTGTAATCTGTTGTTTCACAGTTACCACATGTAGTGATATTGTTTATTGCATCTGTGAGACTATCTACTTCAGTGATTCTCAACTAGGGAGCATGGCAATTTGGTGTGCCATGGACATCCACTTAAGGTGATGCGTTTATATTTAAAAGATGAACTTTGAGTTTCATTTGTGTATTTAAATTCTGTACAATAGTTGCTTTTACTAGTCTGAGTGAGAGCCTTGAGAATAGCCATATATTTATACATTTTCCCCTTCATTAAAGGGATAGTAATACTTCATTTTATCTTTATTTTATTTTGTAGGCATTACAAAAACATGAAGAACGATATAAATCTTATCTCTCAAACGTTTATGGTTTGAGAGATATTCACAGGCAAAGTTTCCCCTTCCACCCCTTTACCTAGTGTAAGCCGTCTCTTCTGAGATGTGGAATGCAGTCCATAGACCAGACAGATAACAGAAGGGGACAATCTTCTTCCTATGAGAACAATGAAAGCCCTGCCCCCCTTGACAAGTTTTTCAGGTTTTTCCCTTATCTTAATTGAAGATTGTCCCTCTCTGCAGTCTACCTGGGCACCTCCCTTCTGCTCTGGCTGAGCAGTGTTACATCAGTAAAAGGGGCAGGGGGATACTTTGTCATTCAATTACTCTTGAACTACAACTATGATAGAATTGAAATAACACTCTTCAAAGTACAAATACTATGATGATTAATTAGAGCTGCTTTTATTATGAAACATTACTATCCCTTTAAGCCCTTGATAAATGATATGTCTTTTTTTTTTTTCTGGAGGCCCCAAAAATTTCAGAATACCCTTTTTAGGGGTGGCTTCAGCAAAATGAGGTTGTGAACCACTGGTCTAATTTGTGCTTGATATTCCAGCAATTAACTTATTTCTATTATTAATTTATAAAGCGCCATCATAGTCATCAGTGCTACAAACATATAACAAGTGGTGGATAGGACGCTGCTTTTGAGGGCTTACAGTCTAGCTGGAGAAGGGGAGCTACGCATCAAACGATATCCCTGTCAGTAAAACATAGGCATCCAAAATGCAGCAACCAGACTCTGGGGTGCGGTTCACTTGACACATTTAGCATTTAAGGGTCAGTAACGCCCCCCAAAAAATATTTAGATTTTGGTAGATATTGAACAAATAAACTATTTGCAACAAACCCTATCTCTCAAACTGCTACTGTTTGAGAGATATAGGTATTCAAAGTTCCCCCCTCCCTCCCCTTCTCCTGACGTCAGCGTCTAGCTGACAGCAGGAGATCCAGGTCCGGGGAACAGCAGGAGGCTCTTCAGCAGAGCCAAAATCGCAGTACTTAAAATAATTAATTCGTTGGAAAGGTCTACAAAGTGTGCTTGCAAACCAGGCACACTTTGTAGACCGCTCCAATGAATTATTTTTAAGTATTGCGATTTCGGCTCTGCTGCAGAGCCTCCTCGAGTCGTACAACTAGATTCTCCTGCTGTCAGCTTTACAGCTAATGTCAGGAGAAGGGGATAGAGGGGGGAACTTTGAATCCCTATATCTCTTAAACCATAGCTGTTTGAAAGGTAGGGTTTGTTGCAAATTTATTTTTTAAATATCTACCATTACTGTCCCTTTAAATGTTTTCATTTACTTAACTAGTTCAAAATTTCAAAACTGCCTGTCCACAGAGAGTGGGAAAGTAAATGTGCACCTGAATCGCAATACCCCTGTCCCCATCTTGCTCATGTGTACACCTGTCTTTATCTCTCCTATAGCCCTCTTACTCCCATGTGCCCTCTTTGTCATCTGCTCTGTGGCAAAGTTCATTAAAGTGTTAGTAATGTCTAAAAAAAAAAAAAAAAAAAAACTTTTTTGCATGTAAAAGAGCTTAAAAAGCTGAGCTAAATGCAAAAAAAAATATCTCTCAAACCGCTATGGTTTAAGAGATACAGGCGTTTGAAGTTTGATCTCTCCTACTGACAGCTGTAAAGCTGTCAGCAGGAGATCCGTGTCGGTCGACACGGAGGCGCTTGAGAAATGCCGCGATCTCGTTACTTACAAGGAATCCCTTCATTGGAATGGTCTAAAACGTGTACCTGGTGTGGCATACTCAGTGAGTTGTTAGCAGTGGAGCGAGGTTATAGTTAGTATGGAGAGCGGGAGTAGGTTATGAACCATGCAAGAGAGGGGAAAGGCATTTCTAGATCCCCTAGAGAGAGTGCAATGTTTACCCTTCTGGAAAGCTAAACAGTTTGGTTAATTGCAATTTTGAAGTTGTTACCAGCTCTTTTTGTTCGTGTGTGGAACAAAGTGGATTCTTTGAATGTAAAACTGGTGCAAGGGAACTATCCAGTTTATCTGACACCAGCAATATGTGAAGTAAGCTAGATGGTAGGTGTAAACCATGGTTGAGCAGAGATGAGTTAATCAAAATGGCTGAGATCTGTAAACTCATGTGTAATTAAACACTCTGGAAGCCCAATCTCTGATTTGTGCTCTATATTCCCAGCTGACAATCTTCATGCAAAATATGTATCTCTAGTGACCATCCATTAGTTCTGCTTATAACTTGTATAACGTCTGCCATGACAGCTTATTTTTCCAAAGGATGTTGGGACATGTAGTTTAACAGCTTAAGGGCTGCATGTGACCTACACCTGCAAAGAAAATACCAGTGTAACGGACAATTGTTTTGACAATGTAACAACATTGTTTTGACTATGTAAAAACAATAACAACATTGCATTACCTTAAATATAAAGACCATGTTAATTAGTCTAGCATATTGTTTCTCAACCACAGGTCCCTGAAATGCTTAGTGTCCTTGTGCTTCAATACACAAATGGTTTGACCTTCTAATAGTGGTACTGTTCAGTTTAGGAAGGTCATCAGTAGATTCCTTGTTTCATTGCTTGTATGAGAAGAGCCTGAAGTCTCACAGTCCAGTCTCTTGTCCTAATTGATGCTGTCCCCATAGACCCTCTATTTTGGGCTTGGAAGCTCAACATAGAAGGGTATGTGAAGGCTACATGGACAATCGGTAATGTTTATGACTGAAACCCCCATTTCCAGGTTCCTGAACAACTGAAAAGAAGGTGTTTTGGGGCTGCACAGTGCCTGCTTGTTAGGGGTGATTGCTAGTCTGCAGCAACTGGAGAGCCAGATGCTGTCTGTCCCCTCTCTTTGATAATACAGTTGCATCTTGGATAATCCTCCAGACTTAAATCGCCATCTAGATGGACCATTCCCAAATTTAAAATCCCTATAGCTGTCAATCTCACGGAAATGATTCCAACTATTGCAGTGGTCACCAATGTTTTCATAGACATCCAACCAGCGGTTTATTGTGGAATCGGGACATGAAATGGTTCTGCTGACACTGGTACAGTGTTGTGAATTTTCTGCTAATGTACTGAACTAAGCAGAAGAGAGAGCTGCAACTTTCTGGCTTTAGTGAGACCATCTGCATTGGATAAGATATGCAGAGCATTTATCAGTGGTCAGATAGTCAGTTATGCAGACAGCAGACTACAAAGGAAAATTGGATGTTTTAGGAACTGGTTTTGCATGTTACAGGAGGGTGTATTTGGATAATATATAACTGTGATAAATGCTGTTGTGTGTTATTAAATGTATCTGCATATCTTGACAACTTTAACCCTTTCCGTACCATAGGCATCCAACGCATTGCAATGCATTGGAGACTTCTCTGGCACTCAAAGGGTTTAAGCTCAATACAGACACAATGGGCCTAAAGAAAAGAGGAGTTGGCCAACTATCCCATGAAGGACAAATAAACATTTCTCATTTAAAGGAATAGTAATGTTTCACAAAAACAGCAGCTCCAATTAATCTTCATAGTATTTGGGCCATGGAGAGTGTTAATTCAATACTGTCAGAGTTGTAGTTCAAGAGTAATTGAATGATAAAGTATCCCCCCCGCCCCTTTTACCTAGTGTATGCCACCTCCCCTCAGATGTGGAATCTGGTCCACAGACCAGATGGCTCACAGCAATCTTCTCACTGTGAGAATAATGAAAGCCCTGCCCCCATTGACAGTTTAATTCCTTTATGCTCATTGAAGATTGTCCCTCTATGCAATCCACTTGGACACCACCCTGCTGCTCTGAGGTGAGCAGTGTTACATCAGTAAAAGGGGAGGGAGGGGGATACTTTATCATTCAATTACTCTTGAACTACAATTCTGACAGTATTGAAATAACACTCTCCAAGGCCCAAACAGAATGAAGATTAATTGGAGCTGCTTCTATTATGAAACATTACTATCACTTTAATGTATTGGATGATGGTGGTGTCTAACACATTGCTTCCCAATGTATCGAAAACCTTCCTAGCATTCAAGTGGTTAAACATTTAAACACATTGACAATTTTTTTTGTCCCCTATGGTGCAGGCAGTTTGCTCCTGAATTGCTCCTTTCTTGTTTTATGTATGTGGCCTAAAATTTTATATAATCTCATCCCCAGGAGTTCATAGTTTAGCGATTCCAATTCCTCACACATGCACATTCACCTATCCGTCAGTGTTACCCCTCAATTCGTTTTCACTGGTTTCTGTTCCCTTTAGTATTGACATCCCTCTGCTTTCCAGTTCCCTTTGTCCTTCTTTTTCTTGACAGGTGATTAACCCCTTGAGGATCAAGGGAGTGTGCAGCGTATTACTTCACAATGCTTTGCAGAATCCTCTGCTCTTCAAGGGGTTACCATGATCCCCGCCTCCCAGTAAGAGGTCTGGAGGATATTCTCTCCCCCCCAGTTATGAAACATAGCAGGGTTGTGGGTCAGGAATTAAAATGAGCCTCCATTGATTGTCTCTTATCCTGTGGGATTTGAATGTTGAGTAGGCTGTGATGTTGGGAAATGGATAATGTATCTTATTCTCTTTCCATCCACTGACTTGGAAGGAGGTAACCCCTCCAGTGCTGAACAGATCTGTGGAACACTGCAAACAATGTGCAGTCCTATCCAGGCCATCTGCCTGTGTTTTGATCATTATGCAAATGGATTTTTAATCCTCTCACTTGCAAGGGAGTGTCTGAATGTGCAGGCTGCATCCCCTCTTGGGCACCATTGGAGGAACCAAGGGAACAGTCTCCCCCTTCCCTCATTATTTTGAAGCAGGGTGGGAAGAATTAGCCTTTTATGTTCATTTGGATGTCATTTCCTTGTTCTGGGAAGATAAAATTGGGTAAACGGACAAAGCCGCAAAGTTTCTTTCATAAAAGGTTATCAGGTATTTTGGCTATATCTTTGAAAATGGTGTGTGTTTGTGCACTAGACGTTATCAACCTGAGGCACTCCAGTTGCTTATTGTTAGTGGATGGCTGAGGGTAGTGGGAGTAGTAGTCAACAAACAGTTTGATAGGCTTAGGTTGCCTACATATTTTTTTTTTCCCCTTTACGCAGTGCTGCATGTTTTATCCTGCATAACTGAGTATCTAGTAAGGCATGGTTATTTGCTTAGAAGTCTCTTTCTAAAATGTTTAGTACAAATGCACTTGATTGTAGCTGAAAGTGCAATGCGTGTGTGCGCGCGTGTGTGTGTGTGAATTATAGACTTTACAGTGCTTATTTGTTTTTTCTGTTTATTTTACAGGATTCTCTCCCTACCCTCTCCCACTGGGTTATGCGGATACAGTGGTAGGACAGAGCAGGTGAAAAGCCCAGCACACAATCCATCAGCAGTATCTCGCTAGGCGGCTTTCCTGGGCCATCTCTACAAACAAGATAACGTGCAGTCAGACAACACCTGCCAGTTTTCTGGCACGGGGGGTGTTTGTGTGAGAGAGTGAGGGGGGTCTGACATGCCGGTTTCCTCTCTTGGCTCTTGAGAGGGGATGATGGGCACTCAGGGCAGCCCTGTGAAGAGCTATGACTATCTGCTTAAATTCCTACTTGTGGGAGACAGCGACGTGGGAAAGGGAGAGATCTTGGAAAGCCTGCAAGACGGAGCATCTGAGTCACCTTATTCCTATAGTAATGGTAAGAGCTAAACATTAGGATGGACAGTTAATGACTGGATCCAGCACTGAGAGAGGCCTTGTCCTGATAGGGCACCATAAATCCCACACTGTCATATGGATCTGGAAGACCACTGCTGCAAAGTCTTCTGAGAAGAGTGGTTGTGTACAAATGTCTTAGCCATTTAAGGACAATGTATTCAACACATTGCAGAGCAATGTGTTTCATACTCCTCTGGCTCTCAAAGGGTTAAAGGAGATGTAACATTTCCTAATAACCCCACTTGTCTTCCTATTTCCAGTAAGTCCTAATGACCCTTTTGCATTTTGCCCTTGTGCCTTTGATCAAGAGGTAACATCTTTGATCAGCCCTTAAAGGGACAGCAATGTCCCATAAATATTTTTTTTAGAGTTTTGTAGGGCTTAAACAAATAAGCTAAATGTCACAAATCTTATCTCTCAAAACGCTATGGCTTGAGAAATATCATCTGCTACAGTTTCTCTTTACAGCTGGCAGAAGGAGATCCGTGTTGACCGACACGAGTAGGCTATTCAGCAGAGCCGCAATAGCGCAATTTAAAGAGAATCACTTCTTTGGAATTGTCTTAAAAGTGTGCTTGTCGGTCCGGACCTGGAACTCCTGCTGTCCGCTACAGCTGACGTCCAGAGAGGGGAACTTTAGTGGATGATATCTCTCAAACCATAGTGCTTTGAGAGAGAAGATTTGTGGAGTTTAGCTTTTTGTTTTTTTTTTTGTTTGTTTTTTTTAAGCCCTATAAAACTCTTAAAAAAAAAAAAAAAAAAAAAAAAAAAAATGTTTTGGGACATTACTGTGCCTTTTAATGTGATGTTCATGAAGGCGGGCAGCACAGTTATGAGAAGGACTGCAGTGTACAATATCTACCCACCACACATTATAATCATAACTCCTTGAAGTAACAGAGGAGTGCACAATGCATTATACGTCTCACTGGATCTTAAAGTGTTAAGTATGCTCACTCACTCTGCCTGCTTCAGTTTGAGTACATTCTGTAATGTCTGCCTCCGGACTTGACATCAAGGACATGAATATGTTATCAATTGAACAAAGGCAAAATACACAGGGGGCCATGAATTTCAAACTATGGTACGGTAAATGGTGGCTTAATACTAGGAGATTTTACCTCTTTGTTAAAGGAACACTGCCCTATCAATTGAAATGGAGTTATATTTATTTAAAGGGATAGTAATGTTTCAAAATAAAAGCAGCTCCAGTTAATCGTCATAGTATTTGGTCCATGGAGAGTGTTATTTCAACTCTGTCAGAGTTGTATTACAAGACTAATTGAATGATAAAGTATCCCCATCCCACCCCTTTCACTGATGTAACACTTCTCACCTCAGATGTGGAATCTGTTCTCTTGACCTGACAGATCACAGCAAGGGACAGTCTTCTTACTGGGAGAACAATGAAAACCCTGACCCGATTGACAGGTTTTTCCCTTATAAGGCATCTGGACAACACCCCTCTGTTCTGAGGTGAGCAGTGTTACATCGGTAAAAGGGGCGGGAGGAGGATACTTTATTATTCAGTTTACTCTTGAACTACAACTCTGAAAGTATTGAAATAACACACACTATAGCCCAAATACTATGAAGATTAATTGGAGTCTTTTATTATGAAACATTACTATCCCGATAACTATTGTACTTCAGGCAATTGATTTTTGATCCCTAAAAGCTCAACTTTAAAGGAATACACACCAAAAAAGGAAAGGGCTGATAACTTTACATATCGCATATGTAAAATGTAATTCTTCATATGTTACATCTCTAATATATAATCCTAAACTTGCTTTTCTAACACATGTACATTGTCTTGTTTGTGTTGCTTCCATTCATAAGGAAGACTGTAATTCTGGGGCAAACCATAAACACCATAGGTAACCAATTAATGTTAAGTGGGAATTTTAACACCTTGAATGCTAAAGAGGTCTCCGATGTATTTCTTCGCAATGTGTTGTAGACGTTTCTTGCATTCAGGGTATAAAAACAGCATTTAATTTAATGTGAAATTTTATGTTCCACCTTTGGAATTGATTTGAGCCAGAATTTCTGTGGTGGTTCTTTGCACATCAGCCTTTCTAGGAGGGATGTACCAATCCGCTAGCCTAACTCATTTTCTGTGCTAATATTTTGACATAATAACCCATGCGCCTGCATTCAGAAGTATTACTGAGCATGTATGATCACTCTAGCGAATACTGGTGCAGACACTCCTCCATCATTAAGACTTGTATGCAAGCAAAATGTAATCATTTTACAGTGATTTTTCTCTTCTTTGTTAGTGCATTGCTATAATCAAAGTACAGAGGGACAGAATGGCTCTCATGAACTCTACAACTGCACCCCCTTTTGCACACGCAGTGTAAAAATAATTTTCCATGTCGATGGCTTTGGCATGCAAAGCACAAGGAAAAAAATTTTCCAGATTGTCTGTTTTCAATCAGAATCATATTGGTACTTCCCATCTATTGTATCCAAGAGTGGATACTCCCCTGGAAGTGGGTTCTAGGGTAGCTCCCATGCGTTATTTGGCAGGCAGGTTTGAGACAGTCCTAATATTACAGCTACATGATGGCCAGTGGTTTTTGTTTTCTTACACACTCTCTAGTAGAGGTGACCCTGATGAGCTTTAACCCATTGAGTGCCAGAGGGGTATCTAACGCAATGTGTTGTATTCCTCTCTGGCACTGAAAGGGGTACAGTGCAGTTTGGCTTTTTTTGGTCTGCTTCTACGCGAGTACTGCACGTTACAGCTCCAAAATGGTTCTTAGTAGTCACAGTTCTCCGATATCCCATAATGGCTCAGCCACAAACTCCTGGGTCACATGCACAGTTTCTGTATCAGGGATTCAATACCAATGCAAGTCCTCTCCCTCCTGGGGCAGTATCTGGGGTCTCTTCAGGCCCAGTTCTACTCTCCTGCTGATCCTCCTGGGCTCATAGGCAGCCCCGGCTTCATGGGTTATCTGCTCATATGGGGCACGGTCAGATGTTCGTTGCCCCTTTAAGAATCCATCTGGATATGACAAAAGCGGGGGCAGGGGCAACATTAGATCTCCAGTTTTCCTTGGACTTCAGCTTTCTATCACCTGTTAACTCTTAGCCAGTGGAGAAAGGTGGTATTTTTAGTCCAGTAGTTGCACTAAAGGCAATGGACTACTGGCCATATCCATATTGTGTGGCTAGCTCTCATTGACTTAACTACACTAAGGCTAATGTAATAAGAATTGTAGATTTTATAAGGTAACTCAACTTCATCATAGAGGATAAATAAAAATTCAAGTTGATTTAAATGGGGCTCCAAGACTTGAGTGTTAGAGTGGTCTCTCCCACACATTGTGAATTCCAAGTAGGACGTCTGGGAATTTTATTTGTCTCCTGTTGCCCCAAATTTTCCCAGTTCAGTCTGGGTTGCCATGTTTTAGACTTGTCTAAACACCACACATGTAGATGACCTTCCATTGTTTTGAGAGTTTGAATATTTTCACTGTCAATGAACAGAGGGAGGAACCCGTAGCAAAGGTTTATAGACATTACATGATTAACCCTTTAAGGATCTTACTGCAGTCAAATTCTAGGTTTGTGCGCCCAGATCACTGCCCTGGAATGCGCTGGACACTCCTTTGCCACTCAGAAAATTAATAGCTCTGTAATAGCCTGGAGCACACTACTAAAGTACAGTGGTTGTGTTGTAACAGTTGGGAGGATGTTATTAATCCTCTGAGTTCCAAAGGGATGTCAAATGCATTGCAGAGCAATGTTCTGGACATCCCCTTGGTACTTGGAGGGTAAACACTCCAATATCAGTATATTTGTGATCCTGTGTCTACCAGTTGGTTAGTGGTACAAGGCTGGAGAGTCAGTGTATGTGCGGTACTGTGCCTATCGGTGGTACTGCTGTGGTGTCTGACAGTATGTATGTGATTCTTTGGCTCCCGGCAAGGCAGGAGAACAAGGGGGTGTGTGTGTGTGTGTGTGTGTGTGTGTGTGTGTGTGTGTGTGCGCGCGCGCGTCTGTTTGTGTGCTCGCGCGTCTGTTTGTGTGCTCGTTGTGTGCGTGTCTACTAGTTGACAGTACATTCTGCCTAACTTATTTGTGTCCACACTGTGTCTCTGGCCTTGAGATACTGTTTGGTCATGAAATGAGTTTACAGAAATAACCCCCTTTATTGGATTTGGTGACTTGTCGTGTACAAAAGAACAAGTTATAAACCAGAGGTGCAGTGCAATTTTATTTATTTTGAGATATATTTAACTTAAGGGAGAAGTAACACCTCTTAATAATAATAACCCACTTGCCTCACGGTGGTCAGAATATCCTAATGGTTCCTTGATTCAAAAGAGAACCTTAGCCAGTCTTTGCCACTTGCACGGAAGCAGACATGACATTTACTGGCAGGATCACAAGAAACAACTTTTAAGTTCCCCTATAGTGCAATTGCTTTGGCCCAGGACTCCTCCACTTTTCTTTTGAACACATGCTGCCCTTAGAGTTAAATAGACTTATGCACTATAGTACGTAGGCTGTATAGAATAACGTAAGAACTGGAGAATTTCTCTGCTTTATCACACGTTGTTTATCTCCCCCTGAACTCCAAACTCATCCCTTTGAAAGATTACACAAGTAGCAGGAGATTGGAGTTCAGGAGTATTGCAGAAAGAATGCTGCCTGCCCAAATGGACATAAATGGCCAGTACTAATTAAAATATCGAGTTTGGGAAACCAGTCCACAGGGAGTTGATTTAATGGACAATGGTATTTTCTAACAACATGCTGGGCTGCATTAGGAAACTAGTTGAAAAGCCCGTGTACACGTGCACAGTGCCACCCAGCAACCTCGGCTGGTGGCCGGATCGTCTGTTGTGACTGGCTGCGCTGCAGTCATGCTCAGTAGAGACTGCCTGTGCCACAGCTGATATGGAGCGGGACGCTCTGAATTCAGACCATAGTCCTCTCTGCGCAACTTCCAAGGTGCGCAGAGAGGACTACGGTCTGAATTTGGAACACCCTGCTCCGTATCAGCCGCGGAGCGGGCAGTCTCTACTGAGCGTGACTGCAGCATGTGCAGCCATCTCTGCTGCGCATGACTGCTTCTGACAAACATCCGAACTAATTATTATATAGGATGTTAGTATTCCTTTACAAAATACTTTGTAACTCCTTGGATGCTAGATACATCCAAACACATTGTGAAGCAGTGGGATGAATACATTGGAAGGTGGCATTTTAGCATTATTATTGTATCTGAATGCCATATCTGTGCCTTCAGCATTGCATTTGTCTCCTCTTTGGGGCACTCTCGAGGTTTAACTCCATGTCACCAACACTTATTTTGACACCCTTTTAATGCACACATTTGTTTGTGCACATGCAGTTAACCCTCTGGCGCTCAAAGGGTTAAATTTCCCCTCCCCCTTTCTGGTTGTCCAGGTCCTGTGGCAGGAAGGAATGTAGCAGGGATTGGGATCAGGGTCATACATCCCTGCTTCCTGGAGAATACTTCCGACCCTCCCTTCCTCTCTCGGGCTCCATTCAAACCTGTTCCTCCACTTCACAGCATCTATAATCCTCATCTTTTAAGCATTTAGTCACAGCTGGTTTGTAACTGTGGTATTGTGTACAGATAGTGTAGGCCTACAGATTGTAAGGAAAGAATGTCATGGTCTGGTTCCTTCTCCTTGTAAGCTTGCATGTTTTTCCTCTTTATTCTGATTTGTGCTGTTGACGTAACATGTATACGCCTATATTTAGTACATTAACCCTTGTCCAGCAGAAAAAACAAACTCGCTGCCCCATTCGTATTGTAAAATCATGTCACATCTTGAGAATCTTTGCCACTAATGTTTAGCTGGTTCTTGCAATTGCATATTTGTGTCATTTCTTATCCTATTGTGAACCAGAGAGCTGTGCAACATATTTTTTCACTGCACACCCCTCCGGTCTTCAAGGACGTAACCCTTTGAGTGCTAGACGGGTACAGAATGCATTGCTTTGCCTCTCCAGCTCTGGGGAGTACAACTCCCATAATCCAAACTCCCCCCACCACCACCTCCTAAAATGTAGTATTCTGATCCCTTTTTTGGATGTCATAAGTGGAGCGGTAATGTCTGGCAGAGAATCTTTCAGCACAAATTGTGACTGTACAGAACAGTTCTCTAGTCCAGTCATTGGGCAAACCAACCGGTCAGTTTTCCAGAATATTTGACCTGGCACAGGTCAATACAGAGGCACTTATTGCCTAATAAGCAGGGTTTTCCTGTAGCTCTGACCTTTTGGGGTGCACTAAGAAACTCTGATCTAGATAGTCATTACAAAAAAAAATCTAGAATTACATTTCTATAAAGATGCCACCTTGAAGTACATTGTCTTTAATGTATACATCCCCAGATGAGGGTGACAGTGTTGTGGCATTTAAAATAATGTGGGGTATTGTACTGTTGAACCCTCTGGCGCACTTCATGCAAGCTATTTCCCCGCAGAACCCTGCAGAAGCCAGCACACTGCAACTTTGGTGTATTTAAAACGGGTCTCCCCTAAAATGTCGCTTGCCAGATCAGCACTGTGGCCTATGGACCATTGTGATGATAGTCCACACAGTTGATATTGAAGGCCGCAATGCCCATTGCGGTCTTCAGTAGTTTTCTGACTCTCATAGTTATCTGCCTCTGTCGCACCTCTGCTTGTGCCCCTGCAAGAGAATTTGAGTGATCACTGGAGATTAGAGGCGAGTATACTGATGGTTTGAATGGTACTGAATCATAGCCCTGTCACCTGTGTGAACCCAGTTGTAGACCTGTCAGATGTCATGGACTAGGTTCAAAATCTGACAGAGGAGGATACAAGTATTAGCTTGTGCTGCTTTGGGTGTTGCGGAGGGAATAAAAAAATCCTTCCCAGCCTACTTCTTTCACGTGAAGTTCCACTTTGAGGATGAGTCAGTCCAGGGTGTTCGATGACCCAAAGCACAGAGCCAGACCTAGCTCTTATAGCACCCAGTGGCTAGTCACGAACACCCCAACCAGCCAAACACAAGCAGTTGAACTTGTACATAGAAAAGAGGCATTTGGGAAACTAAGACTACACTCAAACAATTGAATTGGAATACTGACATATAGCTCCAAAATCCTTAATATAGCCACAGTGGTGTAAGCTTTCCTGCAGCAGGAAAGTGTGTATTAACCCTTAAAAGCCATAGGGGTTCACAACACATGCTTTTACTCCCATTACCTTAACAGTCTTGATAGGTGGATTAGAAGTGACCATTCTGAATTGTCTTTACATGGCTTGTGATAAGGTAACAGCTTTTCTGAACAGAGTGGTGGTTACGAATATCAATATCACTTTAGCTCGTCTTTCATTACAAACTGCACAAATATTAACCCATCTGGTACTCAAAGTGTTAACCAAGTGTATCTATATAGAAAAAGTATACATGTGCACTAAAAAAAGTTTGAGTCAATTTTTAGTGACCTATAAGAACTAATTTTTAAAGGAGCTAAATGGAAAAAACATATTTAAAACCATCAACACCTAAATATGAAATTGGTTAAATTATTTTAAAGTGAGAGTGTCGCCTTAAATGTGTTTGTATTTTTGAACACTTTATTAGAAACTGGCAATTTATCATGTTAGCCAGATGACCATTAGATGCACCATTCAGAAGAAATGTATACTTATTGTTTCTGGGCAAAAAAGATGAGTCCCTCAGTTCACTACAGAGCTTCACTCTTTGAATGTCATAGGGGTATGCAATGTGTTGTGCACCCTCTGTCACACAAAGGGTTAATTGGCATATGACACTGCAGTAAGATCCTTAATCAAGAAATAAATGAGCAAATTATGTCTTGGTGCTGCAGAAAGGATGGACTGTGTAATGGGGCTGAAACGTTGAAAAACATTCTTAAAGGGATAGTAATACTTTGTTTTATCTTTTATATATTTTATTTTGTAGACATTAAAAAACATGAACGATATGTCTTATTTCTCAAACCTTTATGGTTTGAGAGATATTCACAAGCAGTGTTTCCCCTCCCGCCCCTTTTACCTAGTGAAAGCCATCTATTCTCAGATGTGGAATGCAGTCCATAGACCAGACAGATAACAGCAGGGGACAATCTCCTTCCTATGAGAACAATGAAATCCCTTCCCCCCCTTGACAAGTTTTTCAGGTTTTTCCCTTATCTTAATTGAAGATTGTCCCTCTCTGCAATCTACCTGGGCACCTCCCTTCTGCTCTGTCTGAGCAGTGTTACATCAGTAAAAGGGACGGCAGGGGGATACTTTGTCATTGAATTACTCTTGAACTACAACTCTGACAGAACTGAAATAACACTCTCCAAAGTCCAAATACTATGATGATTAATTAGAGCTGCTTTTATTATGAAACATTACTATCCCTTTAAAGTTATTTATGAAGTCCTTCTGAGTGCTCATTTTGCTAGACTACCTTTGGTTAGCTAACTATAGATATACAGATGTAGATATATAGTAGATTTTTATTATTGTATTTGTATTTCTGGACTAATGTAAATGTCCAGCCCTGTTCAAGGGGCTTACTGCAGCTGAAGGGTTAAACCTGTGCCTAGCTCTCTCTTTCAGCTCACTGGGGGTCTGCAGGGAGAGACATTTAGTTGATTGGAAAGATCAGCTTGCCCCCTAATGGTTTCTGGGAAATGTCTCAGAGAACAGAGTGGTGTGGATATATTATTTCATATTCGTAAATGGGTATTTTTTTGAGTTAGGGCCATGTAATAGCCTGTGAGCTTTTTTATTCCTGCATCATTAGCAAAGCGATCTCTGCAAGGACCAAATGGAATTTGATTCTAACACGTTTAACCCTTTACTTTGGAGTTGATTCTTCACAGATGAAATGCATTTGTTTCTTGTAACAACATGTTTTGTTTTCCCTGGTAATCCTATCAGGTTTTCAGTGATACATGTCTTGGATATATCTGTAATATAGTTATTGTATCTGTACTAGTGTTATGGAGCTATATCTGTTTGTGTGTGATTTGTATATTGAGAAATTGAAGTGGAGGGAGTTTAATCTCTTCATTAGGCCCTTATGTTGAAAAGAAAAGGGGAGCAATTTTGTAACAAATTGGGGGGCAATAAAATCACAGTGACTTGAAATGGGGGCTTTTAACCTCCCGAATGCTACAAAGGTTACAATACAATGGTGCCTCCCCACCACTTTTTTTCCTTAACCCTTTGAGTGCCAGAGTGGTACGGAATGCATTGCTTTGCAGTGCATTCCGTACCACTCTGGCACTCAAAGGGTTAAACATTGTGAAACACTTTTTCACAGTCCCACACAGAAAGCTCTCTGTAAACATGTTCGCATTGCTCTCTGTCAAAAACCTAAGTGCATTGCATTTGCTTTTCAAAGTATTGTGTTCCCCTGTGGAATTCAAAAGGTTAACCCTTTGAATGCCAGAGGGGTATGCAACGCATTGCTTTGCAATGTGTTGTGTACCCCTCTGGCACTCAAAGGGTTAAAAGAATGAGACTTAGTTTCCAGTGCGGAGGTTAAGTGCTCCAGAAGAGCACCGCTCAAGCTTCCTGAACATGGCCCAAAGCGGTGTTTATTAATTACAGACAAAAGCATAAAGGCTGAGCCCCTCTTGTATTTTAAGAATACTTTTCCTAATAAATTATTTAATATGGAGACAGCACTTCTTAGACTTGTATCATCTTAAGTGTGTATAATGTGTGAGAAGGGTTGGGGGATGTATTATTGTTAGGGTGGGAGAATGGGCACTTCCTTGCTGTGAATGTTTGTTGGGTATAGTCTGTGTGGGCATCACTGCAGATCGTTTGTACCTTATGAATAATTTATACTAATCCTAATGTAAGGAAGGAAGCCAGCTCTTAGGATTGCAACACAGGAAAGATTGCTACTTTTTATAGCATAAAATGAACATTTGTGACTGAGGTGTCAGACCTGGGTGGAAAGGCCACTCTAAAGGGTAAATACTGAAACTTCTCACTAGCAGGGCCCTCTATGCCGTTATTTTGGTCTGTATGTGTATGTCCATAGGGTTGTGTTCAGTAACATAATAAGGTGCAATTCTGGTCAAACTAACATCTGTAGGGGACAAATTAACACTTCTCCCAAAGTGCGAGTGATTTAAAGGGTCAGTAATGTCCCAGAAAAAAATATCATTTGGTAGTGCTTAACCCATTAATGACTGGCCGCTCACGCATGTGGCCGACACTTAACGCCCGCCAAACTTTTTTCTCCATTCCTTAAAATGACTTCCGGGACGTACATGTACGTCCTCGGGCAGTAAGGGGTTAAAAATTTGAACTAAATTTAAAAAAACAAAACAAAAACAACCCTATCTCAAACCGCTATGGTGTTTGAGAGATATTCACTGTCAAAGTTTCCCTCTTTTCTTAATGTCAGCTCTGTGCTAACTGCAGAGGAATCCTGTCCGGGGACCAACTGGTGGCTCTGCAGCAGAGCCGCAGTTGAGTTATTTAAAAAGAATGACTTAATTGGAAAAGTCTACAAGGTGTGCCTGGTTTGCAAGCACATTTTGTAGACCATTCCAAATAAGTAATTTGTTTTAAATAACATGATTGCGGCTCTGCTGCAGAGCCGCCAGTTGGTCCCCGGACAGGATTCCCCTGCAGTCAGCACGGCTCTGGCGTCAGGGAAAGAGGAGGGAGGGGGGGAACTTTGACAGTGAATCTCTCTCAAACCATAGCGGTTTGAGAGATAGGGTTTTTTTGCATCTAGATCCACTTTCTAAGCACTACAAAATGATAAATATTTTTTCTGGGACACTACTGTCCCATTAACCCCGTAAGGACCGGCCAAGCACGTTGCGGTCACTTAAGTACTTTTTTGCCGCATTCGATTTGTGTGCAGCCGCGTTGGGAGCCCGGAATTCCATGACGGTCCAGGACCGTCATGGGTCCTTAATAGGTTAAAGATCAATTATGATGTTTGATAAAGTCTCTGTTTGTATGGGAGCAGATTTGCTAGAAAGCCCAGGGCTGCACTTTTCAGTCCCAGTTCTGTTCCTATCAGCCTTTGGGGGGAATGTGTCAGGAAACTGACCCCGTCTGGTTAAACACATCCTGTAAGTCTGTACTGGTCAGCAGCTCAGGAGTTTGTGACTATCTCCTTCCCCATAGACCTGCTGTGTGGGCTTTTCAAGTCCCGTATCCGGAGGCGGTGGAGACCTGCATGATGTAGGATAGGACACTCCTGTTTGATGTATCTTTCATAGGATTTTGCTTATATGCATTGGTTTATTGTTTTAAGTTCTCATGTAATCTGCCTGCTAATGCATTTTACATCCCCAGGCCTAGGTGGCCCCATATTCGGCGGGTGCTAGATTCCAGTCACTGCTATCTTTAGAACCGGTTATTACTGTTTCTCTTGCCAGTTTTCCCGTTGAAACAGAGTAATTTGAGCAGATACCTTACCTTCCTACACGTCCTGTGGCTGCTTCGGCTCCATACTCTAAGCAGAGGCATCTGCTGATGACGCGCGTCTTATCCGGACCAACCATAAGTGGAACCGGAAGTAGGCGTGCGTGCATTCCACGGTGGTGTGCAAGGGCTGTTTGGAAGACAGGAGGTACAAGGGGACGTGCAGACGCTATAAAAGATGACTGTGAATTGCAAATATTTTCTATCGCATACTATGTATTAGATATATATATTGTTCTAGTGCCAGCAAGTTAGTTCAGTATAGTAGCTGTTCTAAGGTCACTATTGAATTCAACAGTCTATTATGTTATCCAAAGAGAGAGAAATCAGAGCAGAAACAAGCAGAGGCTCCTAAGGAGGATAAACCTGCTGCCAAAACCAAAGCTTGTGCAGGATGTGAAGAAAAAAATCCTGCTTCAGACAGTGCCAAAATGTGCTCCTCAATGCAGGAGACTTCTAGGAAAAGGCATAGACAGTCTGACCCTCAAGAAGGCACTTCTTATATGTTGGAGGAAGATGATACAGCAAGTTTACAAAGGTGCTCACAGTGGCCATGGCATCATTATACAAACAGCACATAAAAGTGCTTCCATATTTGGACGACATGCTGATTGTGGAGGAAACAGAAGAAAAAGCAAGAAGAAGCACAGCCATATGTCTAGATCATCTTCAGGAACTAGGCTGGATAATACATTTTCAAAAATATCAGCTCAAGCCAGTTCAGGAACTTATATTTCTGGGCATACTATTCAATACCGGTCAAGAATTTGCAACATTATCACAGGACAGACAGTCCCCTGTTCGAAAGAGTATCAGAATTTCTGAGACATCAGACACACACACAGCAAAAGAATTCTCACATCTACTGGGGAACTTGTCATCAGCATATCCGATAATTCCTTGGGCCAGGGCTCAATCATTTGACACAGATCAACTATCTCAAGCACTACAGACGGGATCCAACCAACATCTGGCAGAGGATTCATATTTGTTCAGCCACTCAAAGTATTAAATTGGTGGTACCAGCCTCAAAACCTTTCCCAATGAAGATCACTGAAGGAAGTGACATGGCAGACAGTGACCACAGCCGCCAGTCTAAAGCCATTGGGGAGGTATTTGGGGAACAAAGTCGGTCCAGGGAACTGGACACACAAAATCAAAAAGACACAAATTTAGAACTTCAGGCTATTTGGAACACCCTAAGATACATGGAAGAAGGTCTCATGCTTTCCACTGTTCTAGTGCAGTCAGACAATACTGCGGCAGTACAATATCTGATGAACCGGGGGAGGGGCAGAAGTCAGTCTCTCAACAAGTTAGCTCTCAGAATCCTTCTATGGTCAGAGTCTCATCTAATAACCTTGAGGGCAACCTACTTGTCCAGAAAACTCAACACTCAAGCAGACTTCTTATGCTGGTTTCACATAGATCAGAGCGAATGGTCATTGGACAATTGGCTATACCAGGAGATCATAGCAGTTATGGGCATACCCACAATAGACCTCATGGTGTCAGAAAACAACAAAAATCAGGTGTTTCTTTCCAGATGGAGATCCAGCAGGGCAGCAGGACAGGATGCTCTCCTTTACAGATGGAATTTTTCATCTAGGTAGTCCAGAAGATCTGGAGGGACAAAGCAGAAGTGATCTTAATTGCACCGTATTGGCCAAGGAAGGTGTGGTACTCAGATCTGCTGAGGATGTCCATCAGAGATCCATTCAGGTTGCCGGTGATCCCTCATTTACTGACACAGGGACTGATTCACCTTCCGAACCCAGATTTTGGAGGCTGACAGCATGGCGGCTGAGCGGCAGTCTCTGAAGCTCAAAGGCCTTTTAGACTCTGTGATAGAAACTATCCTATCCTGGCTGGGAGACGCCCTTCGACCTCTAAGATCTATTACAGGATTTGGGCGATCTTCAAAATATGGTGTATTCACCAGCATTTGGACAGAGGAAACATCTCGTCAGGAAAGATACTAGATTTCCTTCAAGAAGGGTTCAAGAAGAGGTTGAAGCCCACCTCTTTAAAGGTGCAACTATCTGCTTTATCGGCAGTCCTCGCATCTCCTTTTTCAGAGCAATATGTGTTCAGAAGATACCTGTCAGCTCTTGCAAAAATCAAGCCGACCATCAGGGATATTATTCCCCCTTGGGATTTAAATCTGGTACTGACTCAGTTCTGCTCACATAGGTTTTTCAAACCATTGGAATCCATTACTCTGAAGCATCTGACATTGAAGACGATACTGCTTACAGCAGTCACTTCAGCACGCAGAGTGGGAGAGCTTCAAGCCCTTCTGTGTGTCTCTCCCTATATTGTGTTTCACCAGGACAAAGTGGTGTTGTGTCCAAAACCCTCGTTGCGGTCTAAGGTAGTCTCAAGTTTCCATCTCAGTCAGGAGATCATTTTGCCCTCTTTCTGCGCAAATCCTGCAAACTGCAAGGAAAGGGAATTTCATAACAGATATACCTCGATAGAACCATGGGGTTCTGAAAATCTCAGGCCCTTTTTGTACATTTTGCAGGAAAATTTAAAGGGACCAGGGCATCCAAGGCTTCCATTGCCAGATGGATAAAGCAGGGCATTATTCTGGATTATGCGTCTGCTGCGAAAGAACCCCCATCAGGGATTAAGGCGCACTCAACAAGAGCAATTGCCTTCTGAGCCCAAGATGTGGCTATAGCTACGCCAGAAGAGATCTGTAGAGCAGCCACCTGGTCTTCATTGTCCACCTTTTATTAAACATTACAAATTGGACATTCAAGCATATACAGATGCCAAAATTTGGCAGGAAGGTGCTGGAAGCAGCCATTCCTGTTTTGAATTAAGACTCCCACCCTGGTTACTGGGATACTGCTCTGGTAAGTCCCACAGTCTATTGCTGTTGATTAGACACAGAGGAAAAGGTGAAATTTACTCACCAATATTTTGTTTTCCTCTGTGTCCTTCCACTGCAACCCACCCTTATGTACTTCTTCCGGTAAGGTGGTTGTATCGTTCCTGCAGTCAGTTTCTCTATCTAGATATTTATGTATATGAATGGATAGACTACTTATATTTTGTTTGGATTAGTTGATAATTTATCTGCATAATCTATTGGATTCGTGTTTCTATAAAGGTTTACACGTGTCATGTTTAAGTGGTCTGTATCGAAATATTTTTATATATATTTTTCAGCTTGTTTAACGGGGAATAACTGAGCAGAGAGGGGAAACAGATAACTTTATAGTTTTTAATTGGTCCTACCAGCTAGAGGGTGGAGCCAATATCTCAGTCTATTGCAGAGAAAAACAAAATATCAGTGAGTAAATTTCACCTTTTTCATTGTCTTGATGACTAGAATTAGGCATATGTCTGCACCTTTTATATGAATAAAGCTGATTACTTGGGGTACTTGAGAACCACAATGGAGAAACTCTGCTTCATCCTATATAATAATTCGCTAGGATGTTTGTCAGAAGCCGTCATGCGCAGTACAGACTGCCTGAAAGCACAGAATGCTGGGAGTTCTGTGCTGGGAGCTTTCTGTGCTTTTGGGCAGTCTACAGTGCATGACTGCATCTGCAGTAGGACGCAGAGCAGGACTAGTCTCTTAACCCTTTCAGTGCCAGATGCAATGTGTTACGTATCACTCTGGCACTCAAATGGTTAACATCACCTGGACCTTGGCCCGTGTACACAGGCTTTTACACTAGTTTAATAATTGGATGATCATGATGGTGACATAGCAGCCAAGGTTTTGTTACTTAAATGTATCTAAATATCCACCTCTTAAATTGTAATTTCACTTCATCTTCCTTCGCAGTTGGTTTAATTTCTTCCAGTTTTGTTAAATATATACAGTGTTTTTGCATTGTTTTACTGGTAGCACGTTATATAGCTGATCCTATTTATTTAGGTTTAGGTAAATTTTCTCCAAAATTGGCCTCTTGACGGAGTCCCTCCAGCTATTGAGGGCTAAAATTCCAGTCATCGCCAGCTCCTGGCTGGCTGGGCATGAAAGGTATTGTAGACCTCAACAACTAGAGTGTTTTGGGTTGCCCATCCCTCTTTATGCTGGAAGTACCTTCTTTCGGATCATGATGGTAATGCTTATATAGTAATAACTGCAGTGGTGTGTGTTGGACAGGAATCCTCACTCCTGCTTCTATTTTGAAGTTAAGTCACTATATCTTTGTTTCTTCCAGGTATTGACTACAAAACCACTACCATCCTGCTGGACGGACGGAGGGTCAAACTGGAGCTTTGGTAAGGCTGGGTGCCAATCTCTCTCTCTGTGTCTCTCTCTCTCTCCTCTTTCTTTCTTTCTCTCTCTCTCTCTTTTTCTCTCTCTCTCTTTTTCTCTCTCTCTTTTTCTCTCTCTCTCTCTCTTTTTCTCTCTCTCTCTTTTTCTCTCTCTCTCTTTTTCTCTCTCTCTCTCTCTCTCTCTCTTTTTCTCTCTCTCTCTCTCTCTCTCTTTTCTCTCTCTCTCTCTCTCTCTTTTTCTCTCTCTCTTTCTCTCTCTCTCTCTCTCTCTCTCTCTCTCTCTCTCTCTCTCTCTCTCCTCCCCCCCCCCCTCTTACTGGCTGTCTCTGCGCCATAGGAGAGTAAATGAACGTGAATTTGGTTTTATTAATAAGGCCATTACCCTTTTGATTGCTACAGATGTGTCTACCACATTGCAAAACAAGGTTTTTTGTGGCCCCCTCAAGCATTTAAGTTGTTAAAAGACCAATTTAAATCATTGTGAATGTTTGTTTGTTTCCTTTGTGAAGAAGTTGGTATGTTCCAGAATTTCTCTGCTTTTGTTTTGAACACACAGCCTGCTCTGCAAGTCTGTCTGTTCACCTCACCCATAAGTCACCTATTCTGAAAGTGCACTCCACGTGATGACCTACCCTTTGAGTGCCAAAAGGGTGTGAAATTGCATTGATTGAGAATAGTGTAACATCATTGACTTTATGAATGTTTCAAGATCCCCATAAAAGTCCTGTTTTCCAGCAAGCAGGGGGAAGCTGTTTGTATTACTCACTTCCTGCTAAAGAGGTTGTACTGTAAGGTGTAAGACTTCACAGGAAGTGATATGTGCAGGAAAATGCTGATCTCTGCTCCATGTTCCACAGGAAGCATAGTGAGACTGGTGTGCTATAAAGTACTCAAGTAATTCCACAGTGAACCCATCAACATCATAGGGACAGAATAAAAATGTTTCAAAACTCTGACTTAAAACATCTCTTTTAACCCCTTATATGCTATAGATCTCAAACACATTGCAAATCTGTGTGTTGGAGACCCCTTGTTTTTAAATGGTTAAATCCTAATTTAAACTAGTGAAAATGTTGCCTGTAATGCAGTCTTTTGCCCCACAATGATTCCAGTTGTTAGTGCACCAGACACAATAGTGTTCCTTCAGTATACCTGTGTAAGAATAGAAGTGAACTCCATCAGCTGGTGGAAAACAGACTGTAAAAAGGGGAAATGGTTCCTTTCCAAGGACAATACATCATCTTACAAAACACTTCTTAGAACTTCTGCGTTAAAGGGATAGTAATGTTTGTTTGAGTCTCCTTTATATCAAAAGTAATACATTGCGCTATGTATAGCATCTTGTATGTAGTTCAAAAGTTATTAAGAGGAGAAAGATCCCCTGCCCACACCTTCTAGCCACCTCCCATTGAATGTGGAATCCGGTCGTGGGACTGGACGGATGCATTGAGGGACAAACTTAAGTAAGTATAAAGAAAACCCAGACCCCTTCGGGCAGGGTTTTCCTTATACTTAATGAAATTTGTCCCTCAATGCATCTGTCCGGTCCCACGACCGGATTCCACATTCAATGGGAGGTGGCTAGAAGGGGAGGGTGTGGGCTCTTTCTCTACTTTTCTTTGAATACTGAAGTTTGTCCCTCACTGCATCTGTTTGGACCAGACTGCAGATTCAGTGTGATGTGGCCAGAAGGGGGCGGGTAGGAGATCTTTATCCACTTAACTTTTGAACTACGTACAAGTAAGCCGCTACACATAGCACAATGTGTTACTTTTAATATAAAGAAGATTTGGCAAACTACTTTATAATAAACATTGCTATCCCTTTAATTGATGATCTTCAGTTATTTTCTCATTTGCATATATTCAGTTATTTGTTACATAAAAATCTTGATGTGATATTCGTGTAGCTGTAACCTGTTGGTTGCATATCTGTCAGAAAAGGTACATTTAATGGGTCCGTTCATTCCTTAGACCCTGTTATTGGGGATGAAAACAATGCAGGGCTTTCCTTCTGAGTACTGCAGTGAGATGCTTTGTTCAACAGTTATGACAGCTAGAAAGTGTTTTTTATTTTTAAGATTATTGTGATTGCCAGGTTGGATTTTTGCTATTGCTATCTATGATAAAGAACTTTGGTCTAAGACCTGAAGCTTTCCATAGTCCTTAAGAGAAGATTGATTCATTTTTCCCTCTGGTCACTATCATGTTGCTAACAGTTCTGTTAATAAGTAAAAATTGAGCAGTGATATGGCTTGAAACCTCTCATCATTGGAATTATATTTATATTGCAACAGTACTGCTCCTTTAACCCGCTGAGTGCCAGAGGGGTATGAAATGCATTGGTTTGCATTGCATGCCCTTCTGGTATTCAAAGGGCTATGATAACAAATTGGTGACCTGTTTAAAGGGGAACTTTCACCCCTTAGCAAGTTAATATAATTGGATGTCTATTGTAGAGATTATATGGGTTTTTGTATATATTTTTTTTATTGTCTATGTTGTAGAAATAGCCTTTGCAAACTTTACCTTTTGAAGATGTGCTCAGCACAGAGCTGCTTGGCTGTCCCCGTCCTGACATCCGTTCCACCCACCACCCTCCTACCTCTCCCTAGCACACCCTTCTTTACTTCCAGTGCGGCTCAAGATGTCTCTACTGGAGTAGGTTCCTGTGCTTGGCAATACTTTCACCTCGCTCGCAAATGTAGGGTTAAGAAAAGCCTAGTTTTGCCGGCGAGGTAAAAGTATTGCAAAGCACAGGAACTTCCTCCAGTAGCAGTGTCTTGAGCCACACTGGAAGTAAAGGGTGCGCTAGGGAGCGGTAGGAGGGTGGTGGGTGGAACAGACGTCAGGAGGTGGACGCCTTGCAGAGCTGTGCGTGCCTGCTGCACAGCTCTGTGCCAAGCACATCTTCTAAAGGTAAAGTTTACAAAGGCTATTTCTACAACTGCTTAGAAAATAAAAATAGATAATTACAAAAACCCCTGTAATCGCCACAGTAGGCATCCAATTAGATGAACTTGCTTGGTGGTGAAAGTTCCCCTTTAAAGTCTTACTCGTATTCACAAACCGTACATAATTGGTAAAGAGGCAAATAGGGAAAAGTCAACACTGCTATGCCAAATGTCATTTTCATGCCCACGTTAACGATCATTCCTCTGTAGGCATTCCACTTGTAAATACCTCGCATTGCTTTGAGTGTTACCACTTATTATAGTGTTCTGTCCCCTTTGAAAGTGTAAGAGCTGGACCCAGCCTTGTCACAGATAATCTATCCTACCGGACAGATGGTTTACTTTCCACACTGTGTATCAATAGAGCTGTCTTGTACCATTAGACTGCCCTCGGGCTTCTAGATGTCCATCTGGGATGGTCACACCATTTTAGTTGTTGATTTTCTCTGTATAAGTGATATGATGGGAATTCCAATTATTCCCCTGAACAGGCATCTGTCGTGCTGATTTTATACACTGACTTCCCTACAACTCTGTTTCTAGTGCAGATATCGGCACATTTTACTGTTCTAGCTGTTGAAGTTGAAAAAAAAAAGACCAAAATGTACAATTTAGTAAGATAAATAGGTGCAATTCTGGAGCAAACAAACTGTACTATGGGGAAAATTGTCACATTCCCTTTGATTTTGACCTGTTAGAGAGCAGAGGGTTGCACAATGCATTGCTTTACTCTGGCTTATATTGGGTTTTAGTCCCTTGAATGCAGAGGTCTCACAAAGTGTTGGAGGGCTCCTACATTCAAGAGTAAAAGGGGATAGTAATAATTTGTTTCAAATTGTGCTCATATGGTAGAAACCTGAATTACATGAGACCAACCCAGTAAATTTCCCTGAGCATAAGGTAGTACCTTCTGCATCAGTGGACTTGCATCACATGTGAGCCATCCAGAAGGACAGCCACATGGCTCACATAGTGGGACAGAAATCCTTGTTGTGATGGCTAAGCACGGTCACTCGGGTCTATTCTATTGTTGATATACCACACAGGAGTAAAGTAGACCAGAGTGACACACTTGGCCAGCTTGGCACTGCCCACTTGTCCATTGCACCAAGGATTTCTGTCTGCTGTGTGAGCCGCCTAGTTCTAAATTATTCTCTGGGATATTAATTGGTTCAGTCTCATTTATACATGAATCATAGCATTACTATCCCTTTAACCCTTTGAGTGTCATACTTTGAAATGCCTTGTGTACCCCTCTGGCATTCAAAGGGTTACACCATTTTAATCCGTGAAAATTAGGGGTGTTTTTATTTGTCACTTATTGTATGTATGGCTTGCTGCAGAAATTCATCTCAAGGGCCTTAAAGTGATAGTATTGTCTATGTAAAATTATTTTTCTCTGTCGTCCAATACAGGTTACTGGTAACTTTGGGTAGGCAATCAACCCCTTTAATAGTCAGGAACAAGTCTGAGAAGTGACTGCTGGGTGGAGCCTACCTCCTCTCCTTAGCCTGCAGCTAGCCAACCCCCAACCAGTAAGATTTGTTCCTTCATCAAGACACAAGCAAGAGAACAGTTCTGCTATAGTTTTAGCTTTTTTTATTATTTTCTGTTAGAAATGGAATACCACCATTAGGTGGATTACCATCACTGACAATTCCCATCACCCAAATGTGGATAGCTCCGTTTACAAGGTGCTTTTGTGGACCTAAGCCCTGGGGGGGGGGGGGGGGAATCTTGGCTGCAAGTTCTTTCCCCAGGAGTTGCCCACTTAGGCTTGTTCTTGATATATGGTAATCTGAAGACAGAAGATCTGCTGAAAAAGCTGAGCACCCTTTGAGTGCTGAGGTCCACATGTCCCACGCTTCCCCTCCGCACAGGGGTCTTTAATGCAGTTCCTATTACATACTCATGCACTCTTTGGGTTTATTCTGTATGTCTTTGAGGTGTTTGGAGCAAGTTTCTGTGGTAACTTAACCCTTTTGTTGCAGGTTAGCATGTTTTGGAGGGTTTTGGACACTTTCCCTACTGAGACCAGTGTTTTTTGGGCCTAATGTTTTATTTACAGTGGCTTTTGTGTTTTAAGTGTTGGTATTCACCTTGTTAACTTTGTTTCTTGCCTTTAAGGCGCGCGTTTACTGCATAGACGCCATTGCTCCATTCACTTCTATGGGACTTTACAGTTTGGGACATATCTCTGCAACCGCTCCACGTAGTGTGGTCAGAGATTGCACATTGTGTTAGTTTTCCCTTGCTGTGTCATCCGGTCAATGTTCTGGGGATGTTGGGGGCTTCAGGCACTGTTGAGAGTACTCTCAGCAAAACTACATTTCCCATGAGCCCCTGCTTCGTGCGCTCGTTTCTGATTGGCTCCCTTTGCGGCAGCCATTTTGTGTATTTGCAGTTCGAGTATCCTAAGCAGGGCTTGGACTCTCCTTCTCTCCTCCGCAGCTTAACCCTTTGCCTACCAGATAAGTCTTAATTTAGTGTTTCTGGGGTGCATTAATTATCATACACTCTTTATTGTGGGTGTTTTGATACTTTGACTGTTTTGACTGTGAGAATGTCTGCTCCGTTAGACCTTGGGGCTAAACCTAAGACTAAGGATACTGGGGTGTCTGTGTCCTCCATTGCTCCTCATGTCAATCAGGATTACCTAGAGAATACTCAGGTCATGTTTGCCCAGCATCCACTGCTGCCCCTGAATCCCATGCTGGGGCCTCCAGCCATGCACTAGAGCCAATATGGATGCAAGTTTAAGGCTACTATCAGGGACCTCCGGTCCACCTTACAACTACTTCCATCCACTTTACAGGGGGTCTTCACTTCGTTGCAGAACCCCGCCCCATCAGATCTTCGCTGTGTGAACTGCCGGGTGTACCTGATGTGTCTGATTCTTCATCTCTGTTTTTTGGGGGCCCCTTCGAGGCACCCTGTCCACCCTGAACATTCCCTTGGTGCAGGAGGTGTCTTCTGACCCCTCTGATGTTTTCCAGGATCCTGTTAGGCCCCATGCCTGCTTTCCACCTAATCCCACCCTTGACTGCTTGGTGTCAGAGGAGTGGAAGTCTCCAGACAAGAAACCTTCTGTGCTAAACTTTATCCGTTTTCTGAATCGGCCCTTACTCAGTGCGTTCATCCCCCTAAAGTGGATGCCCCAGTGTCCAGGCTCTCTAAATCAACTGCCTTGCCTGTGGCTGACGCTTCTGCTCTTAAAACTGGACTGACTAGAAGCTTGAGACTTTTCTCTAAAGGATAGTTTTGCGACTGTAGGCTCTGCCCTTCGTCCTACCTTTACTGCTGCATGGGTAAATAGGGCTGTGGCTGTTTGGACTGAACAGCTGAATTCTGCTGTCCGTCAGGGAGCTACTACTTCTGACATGTTGCATCGTCGTGCTAACATTGCTGAGGCTCAGCATTATGTCTCTGCTTCCTTCTTTGATGCTGTTCGTATGGTAGCCATGGTATCTACCATGTCTGTGTTAGCCAGACGGGCTCTGTGGCTTAAGATTTGGTCAGCTGACATGGCCTTTAAGAAGGCTCTCCTGTCTTTGCCTTTTCCGAGTTCTTCCCTGTTTGGGCCTGAACTTAAGGATCTCATCAGTGAGGCCACTAGAGGGAAAAGTTCTTACCTGCTAGTGGTCCTAAGGAAGAAGGCACCTGATAAAAGGAATCCTCTTTTTCGTTCCTTTCAAGCAGACTCACACCAAGTGACCCAGAAGGTCCCTCAGGCTCCGCTCTCCTCATCCAAGTCTTCCAAACCTCCTCCTACATGACTTACCGAACCCGGGTCCCCACCTGCAGGTTGGTGGCCGCCTATGCCACTACCTCTCAGCCTGGCAGGCTTCTGTGGCAGACCCATGGGTTTTACAGGTGTTGGCCTCGGGATACAGGATTCCCTTCCTCCTCCAAGGACCTCTGTTTCTCGTTCTCCCTTGGGAGCAGGAAAGAGATGTGTTTTTGAAGAAGCTATACAGTCCCTTCTGGCACCAGTTCACCCTCAGGAGAGGGGCTTGGGATTCTACTCCAACCTCTTTGTGGTTTCCAAAAAGGATGTGGGCTGTCGTCCCATCTTGGATCTGAAGGATCTCAACTCCTTTGTGGTTAGGTCCCAGTACCGCCAGGAGTCTCTGCGCACAGTGATAGCTGCCATGTCTCCTGGGGAATTTCTGGCCTCTCTGGACCTTCAAGATGCTGCAAGTCTTCAACAGAGTCCTGGGAGCCTTGATCTCCATCCTACATCAGAACGGCATCAGAGTGACTCCATATATGGACGACCTCCTCCTGAAGGCCTCATCTCCGGATCTCCTTCACCAGTAGGTGCAGGACTGCATACATGCACTCTCCCATCACGGGTGGATCATCAACTTGGACAAGTCAGACCTTGTTCCTTCTAGAAGATGGTCTTTCTGAGCCTCCTCTTCGACAGAGCGGGATGGTCTTTCTGACAGACAAAGTGGCTCGTCCGATAGAGATGAAGGTCCAAGCTATCCTGTCTCAGGATCCGGTCCCAGCCAAGAAGTTGTTCTCCTTGGTGGGGAAGTTTATTTCCGCCATAGAAGTAGTTCCATTTGCCATGGCTCACACCAAGGAACGTCAGAGGTTTTTGATCATGGCCTGCAAGAGCCGTCCAGATCTACTAGAAAGATCCCTGTCTCTCCCTCTTCAAGTGGAGCAGAGTTTTTCATGGTGGCTCAACCTGAACAATCTCCTGAAAGGCAGACCCTTTCTGGCCCCCCTTTTTGGACCATGGTGACAACGGATGCCAGCCTCTCTGAATGGGGAGCGGTGCTGGGGCACTTGAGTGTTCAGGGCCAGTGTTCTCCGGAAGAATCTCTCCTTCCCATCAATGTCTTAAGAGCTTCAGGCTATATTTCATGCCCTGCATCACTGGACACGACCACTGCAGGATTGCCCAGTAAGGGTGCAGTCAGACAATGCCACAGCAGTAGCCTACATCAACAAGCAGGGCGGCACAAGAAGTTTCGCAGCTTGGTTAGAGGTAAATACTATTTTATCATGGGCAGAGTAGCATGTCCGTGCTATTTCCGCAGTTCATGTTCCTGGCGTAGACAACGTTCTGGCAGACTTTCTCAGTTGACACAGTGGACAGCGGGGAGTGCGAGATGCATTCAGGGGTGTTCAACCTCCTCATCCAGCAGTGGGTCTACCATGCATCGACCTGATGGCAACCATACATAACTGGAGGGTTCCAACCTTCTGCTCTCGTTTGGCGGATCCCATGGCTCTGGCAGTGGATGTCTTATCAATCCCGTGGACGTTTCCTCTGGCATACATCTTCCCTCCTGTTCCTCTGTTGACCAGAGTTCTTTGGGAAGCTGCGACTGGAGCACTGCCCAGTCATTCTGATTGCTCCGTACTGGCCATGACAAACTTGGTTTCCAGAGCTTCTGAACCTCTTCCACGTCCCGTCCAGATCTTCTTCTACAGGGTTACCTCTGGAAAGAAGACGCTCATCGTCTGGCTTGACGGCTTGGAGATTGAATCCTCAATTTTGAAGAAAGGATTTTCTTCTGGAGTGGTGCCTACTATGCTTAGTGCCCACAAGCTTGTTTCATCTAAGGCCTACCATCGGGTTTGGTCAACCTTCGTGCCTTGGTGTGCTGACAGAGACTTGTCTCAGGATTTTGACCTTCCTACAGGATGGTGTGGATAAGGGTCTTAGTCTGAGTTCTCTCAAGGTTCAGACTTCTGCGCTCTGTCTTTTTTCAGAGGCATCTTGCTATCATTCCTGATGTCAGGGTTTTCTTCCAGGGAGTTGCTCATACTCGTCTGGTGTTTAAGTCCCCTGCTTCACAGTGGGATCTTAACCTGGTCTTGGGAGTACCCTGGCGTCCTCCCTTTGAGTCTTTGGCTACCATTCCTCTACATCTGCTGACATGAATGATGGCCTTTCTCCTGGTGATTGTTTCTGTTCGCCGAGTTGCGGAGCTGCATGCCCTGTCTTGTAAACCACCCTTTCTGGTTTTCCACAAGGACAAGGCGGTGCTTCGCACCTCCCAAGAGTTTCTCCTGAAGGTTGTGTCAAGTTCCACATCAATCAGGAGGTTGTGGTTCCTTCCTTCTGTCCTAACCCTACTTCTGACAAAGAGAGGGATCTTCATCTGTTGGATGTTGTGCGTTGTCCTTGAGGCAGTCTGACACTGTCGTTCCTGAGGGCCCTAGTGCAGGGAAGCCTGTTTCCAAGTTCGTAAGGCTTGCGAACTTCTGAAGATGCCTGTTCCCTTCAGGGTCACGGCTCATTCTATGAGGTCTATTGGGGCTTCTTGGGCCCACAAGAACCAGGCCTCAGCTGATCAGTTGTGCAAGGCGGCCACTTAGTTGACTGTGCACACCTTTTCTAAACACTGTCGTGTGGATGTGCTGACATCGGCTGATGCCAGTTTTGGAGGAAGATCCTGGAGGCAGCCTTGCCTGTCTAGGATCTCCTTGGTTTCTCAGTTTTCTTTCACTTTTGAGCCCTGTTGGCTCTAGTTTGTGTGCTGTGCAACAGTCATGGGTTTGTTTTTACCTCTGTTCAGTGTCCGTTGACACTTTGTGGTTAGTGTTGGGCTATTTATGATCTGAATCTGAAGGTTAATTGGTGCTCTGGTGACTTTGGGGGCCTGCGCCTGGTCCTTGCATTCTTCCCGCCCTGGGGAACTTCATGATTGGACATCCCAAAGTTACCAGTAATCTGTATTGGACGACAGAGAAAATAGGATTTTAGTCTTACCTGTTAAATCTCTTTCTCTTAGTCTTTTTCAGGTTACTGGTCTCCCACCCTGTCAAGGGACCATGCTTGGCTCTCCTGAGACAGAACATGGGGGTCCTTTCGGGTTCATGCTCACAGGAGTGTTCCTTTACCTTCTTACTACCTAGTCAATACTTAGTCTGCCAATCTCACTGGTTGGGGATTGGCTAGCTGCAAGCTAAGGAGAGAAGGTAGGCTCCACCCAGCCGTCACTTCTCAGAATACCCAAAGTTACCAGTAACATGTATGGACAAAGAGAAAAGGATTTAACAGCTAAGACTAAAATCCTATTGTCTGAGTCTTCTGTATATGAAAAGAAACAGATTGCGCTTACTTCTTTATAGATAAGTTATGAAGCACTGAAGATCCACCTCCCGCCCCTTTCTGGCCACCTCCCACGGAATCTGAGATCAGGTCTTGCTACTAAACGGTTGCAATGAGGGGGCAAACTTCAGTAATAAGGGAAATTCTGCCCCCTTGACAAAGGATGTAAGGATTTCCCTTTGCTTACTGAAGATTGTCCCTCTCTGCATCCATCCTGACCAGACTGTATCTTCTGAGTGATGTGGGGAGAAAGGGCGGGCGGTGAATCTTCAGTGCTTCATAACTTTTGATCTGCAAAGAAGTAAGCGCTTAGACAAATCGGCGGCAAGCCTTGGGAACCAAAATAGTAATTCCCATTCATTGGACTGCAAATCCTTCAACGCAAGATGTACCCACTCATTACCTGGCAAGTGTGTAGGTGATCTCTTGCATTTAAGGGGTTAAAAGCCCAGTTGAAAGCAATGGTAATTTCTTTCTGGTTTCCTGCAGTGCAGTAGAGCTTCCCGTTTATTGGGGAATCAATACAGTTCAACCTTTCCCAGATCTCCATTATTAATGTAGAGGAAGGCAACCAAAACACTTTGTCATTACACATTTTGCTTCATGGGGGGGGAAGTTTCCTTCCTCACTCCAGAAAGACAATCTAACTTCTCCTGGACCAACATCCTACCTGCATTTACCCATTTGAATGCCAGAGGAGTATGCAACTCATTGTGTTTGATACCTCCCTGGAACGCAAAAGGTTAAACAAACTGCTACAATAAAGGCTAGAAATTTCCACTAGTCTCTGATTATTAGTAAAAATAATCCACTAGACTACCGAGGAGAGGCAGTATACTGTTCATGTTGATCAGATGGGGACTAATAATGTTTCACCTCCTTAATAATCGTTTCACCTCCTAGTCAAATATTATTTTTTCTTTTTTTGTTGTCTGATTGGGAATTCAAGCTTGAATGGATTTCCCCTTGTTCTCTGAATAGGGAGCTATACATTTAGTAGGGCCTTGTGTACAAAAGAGGAACACTTCTACAGCAGACCAATAGGAAGGGTTTTTTTTGTTTTGTTTGTTTTCTCTTTTTTTATTTTTTCCCTTCTGGTGCATTTGATTTGTTCTAGAAATGCTCCTATTTGTCTCTTTTGTTCATGAAGCCTCTGGTCTCTAATCATACAATTAAACTGTGCCGCTATATATATATCTCTGCATCCTGCAGATGTGATCCTAAATTTTCATTCATTGTGTACGTCTGAGGTAATATGCACTCACAGCAGATGGTGTTCAGTTATATACATATGAATAGACCCAGCATGGCCTAATCCTTTATGGTTGGTGGATCTCAAATCAATCCTCAGGGAATTATCAACACAACTGAAGATAAATTATTTTGAAGAACATGTCAAAATTTGAGCAGGAGCATCCTTACATCCTGATTTTGATTTGCTTGTATGCAGGCAGCAAGATTGTTTTCCTGTTGTGTGTTCCCTGTGTACTGGTGTTCCACATGCCCTGTTTTGTGCCATCCTCACAAAAGTGGAAGTAACACCTTTTATAACTTTTAAAATAACTTATATTTGTTAGACATTTTATGTAAAACACTAGTTTATGGAATTTTTTTTTTGCAAATTAGACTCTATTGATTGGCATGCCAGCCACATACTAATATTCCACCCTGCCCTCCCTGCCACTCCCTATTGGCCAGTAATGATTCATTTGAATGAACGGACAATCATACAAATCCTCTCATGATAGCCAATCCGGCTGAGGTGAAAATGTAAACTGTGACAGTTCCACCTTTAAAACAAGCTATAACAAACTGCTCCTGTGCACACTGCAAGTTCATTTTCTGTCTTCATCTACAGGGACACATCTGGCCAGGGCAGGTTTTGTACCATCTTTCGTTCGTATTCCAGAGGTGCCCAGGTAAGAAGTGAAGTATTCTTATAAAGCCATTCCTTCTCTATCTCTTAAAGGGATAGTAATGTTTCACAATAAAAGCAGCTCCAATTAATCTTAGTATTTGGGCCACGGAGAGGTTAATTTCAATACTGTCAGAGTTGTAGTTCAAGAGTAATTGAATGATAAAATATCCCCCTTTTACTGATGTAACGCTGCTCACCTCAGAGCAGCAAGACTACCTGGATGGATCGTAGAGAGGGACAATCTTCTCCGAACATAAGGACAAACCTGTCAAGGGGAGCAGGGTTTTCTTTATGCTCACAGTAAGAAGATTGTCACATGCTGTGATCTGTCCAGTTAAGGGACCGTATTCCACATCTGAAGGGAGGTGGCTTACCCTAGGTAAAAGGAGGGGGGGGGGATACTTGATCATTCAATTACTCTTGAAGTACAACTCTGACAGTATTTAAATAATGCTCTCAATGGCCCAAATACTATAAAGGTTAATTGGAGCTGCTGTTTTTGTGAAACATTACTATTCTTTTAACAAATTTGGCTAACACGTTTCCTAACCTATTGGAACATCAGTGCAAATGTAAGGTATGGATGTACTCACTGAGCAACTAACTGGGAGGACTGTAGAGTCTGAGTGAGAAGCAGAGGCAGCCAATTGTGTAACAGATGACATTTTTCAGTACAATGGGGATATTGCACAAGAATCTTGAGAACGGAGCAGGGATTATGAGGGGAAGTACAGTAAAGGATGAAGAACAGAAGAGTAATAAAGTAATAAAATAATAAAAATCCCACCAAGCAAGAATGGGACATAAGTCTAAAGTAATGCTCTGAACTCTAACTGCTGCAGAACATCATGTGGTAAGGAACATGCAGTCTGACCACATGTGGCCCTCAGAGGCTTTTCCTGCTGCCCCAGTCTGTTTCCTTGTATAGATTCCTCCTACCACAGATGCACAGAACCTATTTTACCCTCAGAAAAGCACCTCATCCTCTTTGTTTTGCCTCAGTGCAAATCCTCTTTTACGTGAACATGTGTTCAACCTTACCCCTTGGGTGCTGGAGAGCTGTCCATCACATTGGGGGATATTCACTAAGTGGAGATTATTTACCTCTCCAGTGATATCACTTCTCCAGTTCCTATGTTATTTTATAGAGCCTATTCACTAAGATCTCCAAAGGTGAGGAAATCTTAGTGTATTGGCTCTATAGAATAACATAGGAACTGGAGAAGTGATAAACTGGAAGTTTCCACTTTATCACCGCTTAGTGACTCTCCCCCGCTGTGTAGCAATGCTTTGGAAATCTCTACTTTTTCTTCCTCTCTTCCCTGTATTTGGAACTTTTACACATAATACTCAGCCCTTTAGTACACTGGGTGGGGCTGAGTATTATGCAAAGCAATGCGTTGTGTACCCCTCTGGCACTCAGAGGGTTAAGTGCCGAATGCTATGAACTGATGCATGTAAATAAAATGTCTTAAAGCTCCATTACAATAAATACCATATCCCCCAATTCTACTTGATGATGTCTCAGTACCCAAGGGATTGAAACAAAAGCAAAATTAAGAAAATAAACCCCTTGAATGCAAGAGAAGACCAACATGTGAAGCAATTCTTTGGAGACTTCTAGCACCCAAAGGGTTGTTTTGTTTTGTTTTTTTCTTCTGGCCCTGTTCTTTCATATTTGTCTTGCAGTATATATACGTCTATAGTGGACTGTATTCAAGCGAAACTACCACCATAGTTGGTCACCCTGCAATAATTAGACAGATGGTGACTAGCTTAACAATAGTTATCTTACTTCTCTGAATGAGCAGATTCTAAAGAAATCCTTAATCTTCCGAGACCAGAAGATACGTTGTCTGCACGCCTGCGTGTCAGTCCTGCTTTCAGTTTCATTGGGTGGGCAATCTGCACTCTTCCAGCTCCTGTCCTACAGCTCCCATCATCCTCAATCAGTCAGCGCCCCCCCCCCCCCCCCCCAAGGATTCCATTAAATTGTCACATATTAAAAACTTTATGAATAAAGTTAGGTGATCTTGAATACATGTTCAGAAAAGACAGGACTAAAATGGCAGGAATGTGTCAAGGACTAGATTCAGTACTGCCTGATGGCAGACCTAAAGGGTAAAGAAGCAGAGGGACAGAGTCTATGTGAATTATCTAGGCTGCTGAGTTGTGAATAGGGTTAATGCACTGTAATTCAATATGCGCATGTTGACTGGTGTAGATGGAATGAATCCCCTGTGGTTTGGAAAAGGATCAAGCAACATTGGCCTCTCTCTCTGCTTTATACATCTGAGCCTAGGACATGCATGAGGGCTCAGTATGTGGAATAAAACACTGACATCTGCCCTCCTGTGTTCTCTTGCAGGGTATACTCTTAGTGTATGATATCACCAACCGATGGTCCTTCGATGGTATAGATCGCTGGATCAAAGAGATAGATGAGGTAAGGCCTGTGAAGTTGTGTCAAAGATTACATCCCAGAGGGGCAGAAAGGACTTTAAAGTCTTACAAGTCAACATGTTAACTTGTTAATAATTCATAATTCAAGAAAAAAATAAATTTAGTAGAGGAGGCTTACATTTTGGTCCTTTGGACCCACCAAGTGCAGGTTTTAGGATCATCAATGCATGAGCACTGGTGGATGTGAGTGAAGACTATCCTGATAACTGCTGCAGGCTCCTCAGACCTGCAATTGAAACCTCTTGCACCAGTAGATTTGCCAAAATCTTCCTAAGACTTTTTATGCCATAACTAGTCGAAGAGCACGGGCCACAGTGCAACCCAGCAACGGCGCGGTGCAGTCATGCACAGTAGAGACTGCCCGTACTGTGGCTGATGCGGAGCGAGGCGCTCTGAATTCAGATCAGTCCTCTTGCGCAGAGAGGACTCCGGCCTGAATTCGGAGCGCCCCGCTCCGTATCCGGCGTGGGCAGTCTGTACTGCGCATGACTGCAGAGCACGCAACCGTCTCTACTGAGCATGACGGCTTCTGACAAACTTAGCAAATTATAATATAGGATGTTGGGAAGAGTTGAGTCGAGATTAATTTTGCTGAACAAAATCCATACAGAACTGTTTCATAATGGCCATTTGGATATTCTGCCCAGATTATGGTAAGTGAGGGTTTATTATTAGGTTTTGGCTCCAGACGATTCAGTGTAAGTGACTGAAATTATGGTTTCTCCCATCATTCTAAGTGCTGTTTTAGCAGCAGCAATAGCTTTGTAATAATTGATAACCAATGAATGTTGTTGTTCAGTATTCTTTTACTAATCTGATCAATTGTGAGCACCATGTGGTCCTCCGGCTGTTCAACTGCAGTGCTCATCTTCAGCCAAGTGTTGTAGTCCAGCAACTGTTGGATGGCCCTGGTGCTAGAGATTCCATAATGTAATGCAAATAGTCTACTATTCCAGCTGATATACTCATACATACTGTGCCTTCATAACGTATATAACCAGTGATTTTTGTAAACTAATTATACCATGTCTTATATAAATGTATTTTTATTTATTTTTGCTACTCTTCTCTACCCCCTGCTATTCATTTTAGCATGCCCCAGGTGTTCCGCGAATACTGGTGGGAAACCGACTGCACTTGGCTTTCAAACGACAGGTCCCCACAGAGCAGGCACGGGCATATGCTGAGAAGAATGGAATGACCTTCTTTGAGGTTAGCCCTCTCTGCAACTTTAATGTAACAGAGTCCTTCACGGAGCTGTCCCGCATCGTCCTCATGAGACATGGCATGGAAAAGATATGGAGGCCAAACAGGGGTAGGTGTCTCTATTTGAAGGCTTTGGGGCCTTATTTTCTAACACTATTCTATTTTGTTCCTAACCACTTGGATGCTAGAGAAGTCTCCATATCACAGCAAAGAAATGGTAGACCTCTCAAACATCCAAAACTTTAGTGGGCATGATCGGGTTTTGTGTATCAAGGACACAATTTTATGAAGTTCTGTTGGGTTACATTGGAATGACAAGACTGGCTGAATGGAATGTGATTCTGGGAAACTGAATTTGGTTTGCTGTGTGGTCTTATAGTGTGTGTGTGTGTGTGGGGGGGGGGGGGGGGGGGGGGGGGTGCTGTTTTTAACAAAATGGAGGGAAGATATTATAATGTCTTCTTGTCCCCCTACAGTGTTCAGCCTGCAAGACCTATGTTGTCGCGCCATTGTCTCCTGCACCCCTGTTCACCTAATCGACAAGTTGCCCTTGCCAGTGGCAATCAAGAGCCACCTAAAGTCCTTCTCTATGGCCAATGGAATGAATGCTGTGATGATGCATGGACGATCTTACTCTGTGGCTGGCGGCAGTGGTGGAGCCACGGGAAGTGGAGGGGGTAGCAAGGGAAACAGTCTTAAACGCTCAAAATCCATCCGGCCGCCACAGAGTCCCCCTCAGAACTGCTCAAGAAGCAACTGCAAGATATCTTAGCATGGGAGAGTGGAGGGCTCCTGCTGGCCCTAAGATCACAAATGGAACACACAAACTAGACACTGGGTCCATTTGGTGTTCACCAACAGATGGCGCCTTGCATGGATGCAAATGTCATTCCTATATATATTTTTGTTTTGTATTTTGCTTGGAGAACGGAATCAGATAAGCAGAGAGAGGTGGGTCATATAATATCACTAACTGGATGCCAGGCGATCCCACCCCTTTTGTAAGGGTCTTGCCTTGCATGATAGACCTACCTAACTCCTGCTTAGTCAAGGCAGGGGTGAGAATGCCCAAAGTGGGGTGTTAAAACAACTCCTCCGTATCGCTGCCTCTTATTTATAAATCTGTATATTAACGGACACCACACTTTTATAGATCTGCCTGACAATATACTTCTATATCAAGCTGTAAATAAGGATAATTCTCACATGGCCTTTTGAGGGGCACAGCAGGAGTCGGTGGCAATTGCAAATAATTCCTTTCTTAAAAGTATGTGTGTGTGTGGGGGGGGGGGTGCGGTTGTAATTTATTTACAAACCAAGGATGACATAAACTGTAAGATAATTTTGATGCTACATTAAATAAGATGTGTTGGTTTGAAGGTTTTACCTAAAGCTGGTCCACATTTGCCCTATCTGTCTGTAGGGAGTACTAATATCTCCAGAATTAGTAGGCAAAGGAGAGGGCCTTTGGGCATGGATCAACGTGGAAATCCAGCTGCTTTGGTACTAAAGGGATAGTAATACTTACGTATTACTAATCCTAATAGCAAAGTACTACTTAAAAAAAAAAAATGCATTGCCCCCAGTGTCATCTCTCAGACCTTTATGGTTTGAGAGATGAACACTTCTAAAGTTGCCCTCCCCCTTCCCCGTAGTCGGCATTCTAGCTGACTGAAAGGAAGAGAGTCGTACGACTTTCAGGTGGCTCTCCAGCACAGCCGGATTGCGTTACCAAAAAAGAAAACTTTCACTGAAATGGTCTTCTTCGTGTGCTTGGTTTGCAAGCACACGTAGAAGACCGTTTTAGTGAAAGTGTTTTTTTTTTAGTTAATGCAATCGCGGCTCTGCTGCAGAGCCGCCTAGTGATCTCTGACCGGATTTCCCTGAGTCAGCTAGAATGCTGACTACGGGGAAGGGGAGGGAGAGGGCAATTTTAAAAGCGTTCATCTCTCAAACCATAAAGGTTTGAGAGATGACACTGGGGGCAATACATTTTTTTTAAGTAGTACTTTGCTATAGGGATTAGTAACACTTGAGTATTACTATCCCTTAAGACACCAGTCTTCCGCACCTGGGGATGCTGCGATTCATAGCTCAACAGCTGGAGAGCTACAGGCTGTCCACACCTGTAATCTACATAATCCTAAAACTGCCAGACGTATATTCATGTAAGGCTAAAACAATTCTATAGTTTGTGGGCATAAAAGCTTTTGCCCCACCCCACCCCCCAATGTATTTTTCTGCCTCCATATTTGTCTTTAGGTAAAACCTTCTGCAGAACTGGCAGCAGCTCATTAGACAATTAATTTTGTATTGATGTCTCAAAAAAATTACTCTTAACCCTTTTAGTGCCAGAGCAAAGCAATGCGTTCCGTACCCCTCTGGCACTGAACGGGTTAATGAACCCCACTTACCTCCACCTAGGCAGAAAACCCTTCTGAATTCTCCGTGGATTGGATTGGGTCACCAAAATCTCGCTCAAAAAATAAATAAATCAGATTCTTTGTGTTTAGACTCCAGAACCCAATTAAAAGGTTTCTTAGCAATTAATGCTTATTGAGAGGAGTTGGGTCCTGAAATCCGGCAATAAATACATCTTGCTCTCCTCCATGGGTTTGATATCTGGTACAAATTAAAGATTCATTTTGCAGAATCGGTCCATGCAGAATTAATAGAAATCTGCTGTTCAATATTAGAGTGTGACTGATATCAATCATGTTTTACAATGCAGACCTTCTGGTGTGATTAGTTTTATTCTCAACCCTTCCTTCCCTTTCATGGACGTCAGTCATTCAGCATTGAAGAAACTGATGAGGTGAACTGACTCAACATGGGATAAAGAACAGACTTGAAATTCCTTCTCTGTGAGTCATTTTACTATGTCTTGAAGACTAAATCAGCACTGCTATGGTGTTCAGGACAGAATAAAATGTTTCACAGAGAATGTATTTTTCTAGTGGTCCATTCAAATAGCAGTCTTGTCATTGGCCGTGCTAGTTCCTTAGGTGGAGGCATATATGAGCTGCTTAGTTTAAGAAGGGGAGGGAGGTGGGAAGGATAAAACATCAATAACGTCAGAAGGTCTGGTTTAAAACTCAAGACTGACCCTTAAATGTTGTGCTCAATATATACATTTTTATGCACTATTATTTCTTTAAGGTAAGTGGGGTTTTATTGCTGCATGTTGGTGGTCTTTGAAGATGAGCTGCAGCAGCCATTTCTATGCGCACTTCATATTTGGGCCAAAATTTGTAGCATAGTGGAGATTAAAGGGATTGTAATGTAAATAAACTAGATTGCTGAGTCTTCTTTATAATATAGGAAACACACTGCGCTATTTCATATCACTTACATTTCTGTAGTTCATAACATATTCACTGTAGAAGGATCCCCCGCCCATTCTGGCCACATCACGGCTGCAGCGAGGGACAAACTTCAATATGAAAAGGAAAATCCCACCCTCCTTCATCAAGGGGAAAGTGTCTTCCTTATACTTACTGACTGAGGTTTGTCCCATGACGAGATTAGAGATTCAGTGGGAGGATGCCGGAAGGGGCGGGAGGGGGATCCTTCTATGGTTAATATCTTATGAAGTACAGAAATGTAAGTGCTTTGAAATAGCGCAATGTGTTTCTTATACTATAAAGAAGACTTTGTGATTTTTATTTATTTATTTATTTTTTTCAACATTACAATCCCTTTAACAGTGCCCATTTGCAAACCAGTGGTATATTTTGGATTATATGACAGCTACCATCCCCTAATAATAACCACTCCCAACCTATCTTGCTATAGTCAGAAAATCCTGGTGGCATATAAGAATTTTGCCATTGTGCCTTTGTTTAAGAGATGACCTCTTCAGTCAGTCTGAGATGTCCTCTTCATGGAGGTGGACATAACAGCTACTGGTAGTTTTGCTCAAACTGAAGCAGCCCTAATGAATATTACCATGAGCAGAATTTGTGGTCCTCTGGTCCTGCTACTGATTGTCTTGTCTGCATCTTTGGGCACGATATCCAAGACTAGACAAATGCACAACGGCAAAATTCATAGGGTCCATTAGGATTTTCTAGCCCTAGTAAGGTAAGGGTGGTTTAGTAGGAGGTGCTAGTTCTTCTTTAGGTTGTATCAGAGAATTGGGATGTATTTGCCTGCCCCAGCCTCCTTGCTGTGTCCTCTGTATCAGGGCTGCTATGCGGTAGAAGCATCCCCACCACCATTGCCTGTCTATGAAGCAAGTTGCAGATTGTTTTTCCAATGGAAATCCTCAATGTACTGTTGCAACAGCAGAGAAATCAGGCTTCCTTCCACCTTCACTAGGTATGATAGATGGGTTAGAGTGTGTAGATGACTTCTCCAGTGATATCCCTTCTTCCTATGTTATTATAAGGAACCAATACACTAAGATTTCTCCACCTTTGGAGATCTTTGCACATAGGCTCCATAGAATAACACAGGAACTGGAGAAGTCATCTCTGCTTTATCACTGCTTTATCATTCCATAGTACATAAACCCCCTATTGTTATATTCACCTATACTCCATGCTAGCATCTCTAAAATGTCTGTTTCCCAAGGCCTAAAACTTTTGTCTTACATATGTTTTTGTTTTGTTTTTAAGAGGTAGCCATTACATTATTTTCCTTGGTTCCCTCACTCCCAGTACCACAGCACTCTTAATGGCGTGTCTTAGTTGTGATAGTATTGTATTGTCTGTTAATGGGCTAAGAAGTTAACAGCCTTTCTGAAAATTATGATCAAAATGAACCAAATGCTGTATAAGATGTTCTAGAATTACAGTATTAACCCTTTATACCAGAGGTTAGCAATGCACAATCTATCTGGTCATTAACCCCTTAACAACCAGCGGCACGGTCCCTTAAGGACCATGGAGCATTTTTTTTTAATTTCCGTTCCGGACTCCCCGAACGGCGTACAGCTGCGGGGGGAGCCCGGAATTCCATGGGTCGTTAACTCAGATCGATCCATTGCGTGCTATGACCGTCAAAGGTCGATAAGGGGTTAAGGAATTAAATAAGGCAAATGCAGGATTAGATTTTAGGGATGTAACAAAAAAAAAAAAAAATATTTTTGTCAGATGCTAGCAGGAAGTACATGTGTTTATAACCCAATTTCATTTTTAGGCATTTATGTTCCTTTAACCCTTCTTCTGTCAGTGCAGCAACTCTAGCAGGGAAGGGCTGAATCCCAAACATGCAACCCCCCCCCCCCCTTACATTCTGCCAACCAGTCATAGGGTGATAGGCGCAAATCAAAATGAGCAACATCAGGGAAAGCTATGGACCAAGGGGACAAATACAAAAATCCCATTTGATTTAAGAGATTTTTAACCCCCTGAATGATCGGTGTCTATAAAGCACTGGAGATCTCTTGCCTTCAAAGGGTTAAAGGCACCCATTTACATCAGTGGAGACACACACGTGCAGTTAGGTTCCTTCACTTTTCTTTCAGCGTATAGCCTTTAGTACTTCTCCCTTAATTATTTTCCATTAAAAAAATAACACTTTCAACAGCTTTGTGAACTAGTAGTTGTATGACTGAAACTTCTGCCTGTTATACATGAACCCCTTGGATGCCTGAGCAATGTCGAGCGTGATGATTCTAGCTTGAAACCTGTGCTGCCCCCTACCCCCAACGTCCAGAGCTACACTGGGATCATTTTTAATAGTTTGCTGCATAAAGCTCGCACTTTGTGTTGCAAGCTATTGCGTGTGATTGCAGTGCTGCAGCCGCACATCCCTGGTCATTGAGTAGGCTCTTATTCAGCTGTAAACAGTCTCTCACTCTCACAACATGTTTATGGTGATTAATCCTATCTACACCTCAGATGCATTTTGATCTAGCTTCTGCAAAAAACCCAAAGTCGACTGAATTTAACTCTTTGAATGCCATTTCTTTAGTAATCTTGATTTTGGCATTTTTGGATTAAAAAAGGCACTATTTTTTTCTTTTTAAACCATATGCATTCTTAACCATTTGAGTGACAGAGGGGAAGCCAACGCATTGCTTTTTTGCATTTTGAAGAGGTTAAAAAGTTGAGCTAACTGCAAAAAACAGTATCTCTCAAACAGCTATAGTTTGAGAGATACAGGCATTTAAAGTTCGATGTCTCCTACTGACCGCTGTAAAGCTGTCAGCAGGATTTCAGTGTTGGTCGACATGGAGGCTCTGCAGCAGAGCCGCAGTCGCGTTATTGACAACAAATCCCTTCATTGGAATGGTCTAAAACGTGTGCTTGCAAACCAGGGATTCGAACTTTAAATGCAGAGAGATACGTTTTTTGTTTTTTGCATTTAGCTCAACTTTTTAAGCTCTTCTAAATGCAAACTTTTTTTTTGACATTACTAACCCTTTAATTTGATGTGCAACAAGCAAATTTTGTATAATTTCTGTACAATTATATTTGATTTGGACAGGTACCCTCTGCCCAGTAATTTGAGCATACTCTGTTCATTTCAACCATGCTTAACCCTTTGAGTGCCAGAGCAATAAGCAACGCTTCACAATGCGCTGCATACCCCTCTGGCACTCAAAGGGTTAAATCCACCGTGTGTGCAGTGGTCCCTCTCTTATGATTTTAGGAAGGGAAGGATTTATAAAATGGAAATGAACAGAGCATTTGTATCTTGTTTTGCTCAGACGGTTTCCAAACCTATTATTCATCATGTCTGGCAATTATTAAAACATGCTAATTTCTAGCTTTGATAAAAGCATTAAAGTGACTGTCAGCTTCCTTTTTGACTTAACCCTTTGAGTGTCAGAGGAGTACATAATGCATTGCTTTGCAATGAATTGCGTACCCCTCTGGCTTTAAAAGGGTTAACATATTCTGTGAGTCCATAGTGTGTTTGGTCAAATTGCCCATACTTTTTATTGTATCTTTGAGCAACTGTGAAAGCAGGAATACAGCGACAATGTAACACTACCCCTGCAGCACTGAGTGTTTTGTATGCTGTAGAGGATGACTTTTCTACACTGTATCCCCGACTTAACGTAGACTGGAAACCTATCCAGGAAGCCAAATGTCTGGGGCATTAATAACCCTTTCAGTGCCAGAGAAGTATAATGAAATATATATGTAACTAGTGTAAAAACCTGTGTATACGGGCCAAGGTCCGGGTTATGTTAAGAGGCCACTACCTCACTGCTCCACACGATGCAGTCTTGCATTGCCTCACTCACGCGATGCAATCATGAGCAGTAGAGACTGCCCAAACGCTGGCAGTCTGTACTGCACATGACTGCATCGTGACAAACATCCTAATGAATTATTATATAGGATGGGCAATTTGACTTATATGGTGGTCTTCAAGTGCTACCAACAGTGTATATTTTCAGGATATACCAGCTGGAGCACAGGTGGACTAACAAGTGGCTCAGTCACTTTAACCCTTTGAGTGACAGGTGAGTTGAATACCTCTCTTGGACTCAGTGATAACTGGTCCACATGTGCTCATTCAGGCTCATCCTGCAAACATGGAACGTTGGTAGCTCTTGAGGACCAAGGCTGGCTATCTCCGATATACACAGTCAAAATGGAGGCTGACTATCCTTTTAATAATCCAAAACTCATTTAACTCAACTCCTTGGACGATAGGTCTCCAATGCATAATTTTTTAATACAAGGAAGACTTTAGTGTCCAAGAGGGGTTAAACTTTAAAAGGATAGTAATGTTTCAAATTAAAAGTAGCTCCAATTAATCATCATAGTATTTGGACAATGGAGAGTGTTATTTCAATACTGTCAGAGTTGTGTTTCAAGAGTAATTGAATGATAAAGTATCCCCCTCCCACCCCTTTTACCTAGTGTAAGCCCCTCCCTTCAGATGTGGAATCTGGTCTCTTGACCGGACAGCTCACAGCAAGTGACAATCTTCTTACTGTGAGCATAAGGAAAACCCTGCCCCCTTGACAAAGGAGGGCAGATTTTTCCCTTATGCTCACTGAAGATTGTCCCTCTCTGTGGTCCATCCAGACAGTCTTGCTGCTCTGAGGTGAGCAGTGTTACATTAGTAAAAGGGGTGGGAGGGGGATACTTTATCATTCAATTACTCTTGTACTACAACTCTGACAGTATTGAACTAACACTCTCTATGGCCCAAATACTATGAAGATTAATTGGAGCCGCTTTTGAAACATTACTGTCCCATTAATTGGCTTCAGAGAAATTAGAAAAGTCATTCTCAGACTCTATTAAAATTACTGGATTTCCAGGGAAAATAACCATTCATCCAAGTTACAGCACATAAATTGTTTAAATCTAAATATTTTTATTTTTTTCTGTCTGTTGTTCAGGGCCCGACTCAAAGAACAGTAGATGAGCAGTTCTGGAGCAAAACATAAGAAAGAAATAAAAGTCCCCACTGAGTTAAATGAGTCTTTTAACACCTAGAATGCCAGATGGGTTTCCAACTCATTGTGAAGCAATGCATTTGGAGACCTCTCTAGTGTACAATGGGTTAAGTGGCTCCATTTAACCCTTTGAGTGCCAGAGAGGTATCCTAATGCTTTGCAAAGGTGTAAATCAGTTTGAGTTTGGTGAATTTTCTTTCCCGTATGATGCAGCTGATTTACTCTGGAACTGCCCAGCCTTTGGTCTCTGCATAAAGACCTCAGGGCCATATTAACCCTTTGAGTGCCAGAGGGGTACGCAACGCATTGCTTTGCAATGTGTTGCGTACCCCTCTGGCACTCAAACGGTTAAAGAAGAATAGTGTGCAATTCTGGACCATGTCAGCTACATCAGTGGGGGAATTAAGGGCTGGATTCAAATGCAGGTGCTAATTTTCTCTCTGGCTTTTATCTCCAGGTATCCCCATAGACTACAATAGGAACATTTTTGATGAAATGGGAGGTAACGTTTATCTCCTGCATTTGAATCCAGCCCTAAAAACCTCAATTTAAATGTGACATTAAAACCTCTCAAATGTGACCAGAGGTCTCCAGGGCATTGCTCTGTGACGGACCTCAGTTATAGTCCCCATTACAGCTGTGGGGGTTTTAGAAACTTGTATTTGTGCCCTGTGTTGCAGTTGGTGTGCTTGAGAATTGCACCTATTTTCTTTTTAACCCTTTGAGTTCAAGAGGGGTACACGTGTTGCGTACCCACTCTTCAATGAAAAGGGTTAAGGCGAAGACAGTTGGGGGGGTCCCTTCAGCTGCTAAAGGGATCAATAATATGCTGCTGTCCTTTGCAGGCCTACTCTGCCATAAAACGTCCCATGCCTTGCATCCATCACACCCCCCACTCCCTGCCTCCTAGTTCTCATTCACTCTTGTATGGCTCTGGTTACAAACACTAACATGTAAATGGTCCTTGCAGAGCACTAGAGACCCAGATTTCCCACATCCCTCTGCGCTCCCACTACTGTAGGCCTCACATACCCACCATTGCTTTGACATGTTGTATCACTTGCTTATTTCAGGACTACCACACTGATGCACTCTCAGATTAGGCTGCATGGTGCCCCAATGCATTTTCTCCAAGTATATGTTTACTAGAACCTCTCTTGGTGATATCATAGTGAGGAGTAAAGTGCAGGATACCCTGCTTGCAGGGGTGAATATTTCCGCCCCCACTTGTGGGAATTTGATTAATGGAACACTAAGGAATCCTAATAACCCAGCACTTACCTTGCTATGGTCAAAAACCCTGATGGTCTCAAGGAATTGCGCCCCCTGTGCCTTGGCTCATGGGATAGCAGCTTTGATCTGTCCCGGATGTCATGTCCACAGAGTTGGACATGACCGTTTTGCTGGCCAAACTATTTAATCTCAAGCCTGACCCGTTGGATCTTCCTTTTTTCCTTTACTTCCAATAGAAGCATGTTGGCCCAGTAGTCTTGATAGCAACAGCTATGTCCACCTCTATGGACATGACACTTAGGACTCATTGGAGATATTGGGCCATATTCATCAACTTACAGGTGCAATTCTGGAGCTGACAGACTGCACCACAGGACTGCAATGAAAATTCACCAACTGTTCATGTATTTAAATACAGTCTTCAACATCTTTAATTATAGAGAGGTGTCCAGCATGTTGCTTTGCAGTGTGTTGGGGATATCACTAGCATTCAAGGGGTCAAAAGCCCCAATTTCAAAATAAATGGGAATTTTTATTTTTGTATGGTGTCTGGTTTGCCCTAGAATTACACCACTCATATGGATGAATATGGCCTCTTATCCCTTGAACAAAGGTGCAAGGGCAAAATTCTTTGCCACTAGAATATTCTGGGGTTAATTAATGTGAGTTAGTTTTCCTTTAAAGAGGTTTAAAACCAAACTCCTGCATTCCGCCCACCTAGAATCTTGTCTCCTGTGTAATATTTTAACACTTTGAATGCCAGAGGGGCATTGAAAAGAAATACCTTTGGTACCCCTCTGGCACTCAAAGGATTAAGGATGCATTCATTTTAATGCTGCTCTCTATCTGTTATCATTCCTGTCCTGGCCTCTTTGGATGGTACAGGGCTGAACTCGCCAACTGTGAAATCCTAATGAGTTTTTTTTTTTTTCCTAAATAAATTAAAATCCTTTTCTTTTTATCCTTGTTTGATTATTTAAGTGTGAGTTGCACTTAAGTTATTCATTGTGAGAATGAACATGCATTGCATTATATGGGAGATTGGAGTCACTGACAGCAGTTCCCCATAGAATTTGATAGTAAGAACATTTAATTTCATGACCAGTTGTATAGTTCAGGAAATATTCACGTTTATTTCTGGGAAAAATGAGTCTCCTGGTGTAGCACAAGAAATTGAAAAAAAATCTCCACTAAAATACCATAATTAAAGGGATAGTAATAGTTGGTTATTAACAAATGCTAATATTGTACATATTGAAATTAGAAATACAGTAACGTACCTCCCATCTCGCAAACCTTTATAGTCTGAGAGATCAAAGCATCTAAAGTTCCCCCCTCCCACCTCTTTCACAGATGTCAGCTCTCTAGCTAACAGACGGGGATTCTGGTCATTTGAGCGTCCGGCAGCTCTTCAGAAGAGCCAAGATAGCGCAATGTAGAATGAAATACTTCAGTAGAACGGTCTACAAAGTGTGCTTGCAAATCAGGGACACTTTGTAGACCGTTCCAACGAAGTATTTCTTTCTACATAGTGCTATCTCGGCTCTTCTGAAGAGACGCCGGCCACTCAAATGACCAGAATCCCCATCTGTCAGCTATAGCGCTGACATCTGTGAAAGGGGCGGGAGGGGGAACTTTAGATGCTTCGATTTCTCAAACTATAAAAGTTTGAGAGATGGGAGGTACATTACTGGATTTTTATATTTAATATCTACAGTATTAGAATTTGTTAAAACCAACTATTACTATCCCTTTAATACGTATTTTATATACAAAAATAAGACTGCTAATAAGGTATGAAGGGGATTATCCGAGTCAGCCAAACTTAGAAAACCCAGGACAAGAGCAAAAAACAAACCAAACCTGTGCTGTTCCATACAAATAATCTAAATTGTGAACCCTGTGATCAGCATATGTCATACCAATGTGCTAATATTACTAATACAAAATAATGATTGTTTTAGTTGTATAGTTTGGCCAAAAAATGTTTACGATCATGCATCTCGTCAAGGTACCCCATTTAGAGCGAGTCCTAACCTAAACATGCTACCATTAAAAACATCTGTGAGGAAATGTCTTAGCAGGTTAAAAACACCTAAATATTAAAATGCCTCATATCCCCTTAGGTTAGACTCTCCTGCTTTCCAGCAGCAGCCATCCGTAGAGGGTGAATGAATAAAGACCCAAAAGGAACTGTACACCCATTCCCTTTAATAGGCCCAACCAAACTTCCCCACTGCAAGCTACATAAAGTCTATAGAGGTGAGCAAGCTTAAAGGGATAGTAATACTTCGTTTTAACTTTATTTTATTTTGTAGGCATTAAAAAAACATGAAGAATGATATAAGTCTTATCTCTCAAACCTTTATGGTTTATGAGATATTCACAAGCAAAGTATCCCCCTCCCGCCCCTTTTACTGATGTAACACTGCTCAGCCAGATCAGAAGGGAGGTGCCCAGGTAGATTGCAGAGAGGAACAATCTTCAATTAAGATAAGGGAAAAACCTGAAAAGCTTGTCAAGGGGGGCAGGGATTTCATTGTTTTCATAGGAATAAGAGTGTCCCCTTCTGTTATCTGTCTGGTCTATGGACTGTATTCCACATCTGAGAAGAGATGGCTTACACTAGGTAAAAGGGGTGGGAGGGGGAAACTTTGCTTGTGAAAATCTCATAAACCATAAAGGTTTGAGAGATAACTTATCATTCTTCATGTTTTTTTAATGCCTACAAAATAAAATAAAGTTAAAGGGATAGTAATACTTCGTTTTAACTTTATTTTATTTTGTAGGCATTAAAAAAACATGAAGAATGATATAAGTCTTATCTCTGAAACCTTTATAGTTTAAGAGATATTCACAAACAAAGTATCCCTTCTCTGTTCAACCAGATCAGAAGGGAGATGCCCAGGTAGACTGCAGAGAGGGACAATCTTCAATTAAGATAATGGAAAAAGCTGAAAAACTTGTCAAGGGGGGAAGGGCTTTCATTGTTTTCATACAAAGAAAACTGTCCCCTTCTGTTATCTGTCCTGTCATACAACCAGACTCACATTTGAGAATTGATGGCTTACACTAGGAAAAAGGGGCGGGGAGGGGAACTTTGCTTGTGAATATCTCATAAACCATAAAGGTTTGAGAGATAAGACTTATATCATTCTTCATGTTTTTTTAATGCCTACAAAATAAAATAAAGTTAAAACGAAGTATTACTATCCCTTTAAAACAAAGTATTACTATCCCTTTAAAGGGATAGTAATGGATAGTTTTAAGTCAATGTAATATTGTCGATAGTAAAAAAAAAAAAAAAAAATAATAATAATAATTGAGCCCACTTCAATCTCTCAAGCCTTTATAGTTTGAGAGATAAAAGATTACAAAGTTTCCCCCTCTCACCCCTTTGACTGACGTCAGACTCTAGCTGAGAGAAGCAGAAATAGTGTGATATAGAAATAAATACTTCATTGGAACAGTCTACAAAGTATGCTTGCAAACCAGGAACACTTTGTAGACTGTTCCAATTAATATTTCTATATTGCGCTATTTCTGCTCTGCTGAAGAGCCGCAGGATGGTCCTGGGACCAGAATCTGCTTCTCTCAGCTAGAGCCTGACATCAGTCAAAGGGGAAGGAAGGGGGAACTTTGTAATCGTATCTCTCTCAAACTATAAAGGTTTGAGAGATCGAAGTGGCCTCAATTACTTTATTTTTTACTATCGACAATATTAAATTGACTTAAAACTATCCATTACTATCCCTTTAAACATATTTTGGCTAAACTATGCAACAAAAACACTCATCGTTTTTAGTAATATTAGCACATTGGTATGATATATGCTTATCACAGGGTTCACAATCTGGATTATGTGTATGGAGCAACATAGGTCTGGTGTAGTACAGCTCTAAATTAGCATGAGATGTCACTAAACCGCTTCATTAGCATATGAAACCTCCCAGATACTGTTAGCATATGGTACCAAGTATGGATTTCTCCTTAACTGTACATTTGCTGGTCTTATGGTTACCATTACACATAGGCAGTTTTGAATGAAGCTTTCAGATGCGCGGACTTGAATCAAGATGACAAGGCCGCCTTATATCGCTGAGAATTTTGATTTGTTTAAAGGGATAGTAATGTTTCACAATAAAATCAGCTCCAATTAATCTTCATAGTATTTGGGCCATGGAGAGTGTTATTTCAATATTGTCAGAGTTGTGGTTCAAGAGTAATTGAATGATAAAGTATCCCCCTCCCGCCCCTTTTACTGATGTAACACTGCTCACCTCAGAGCAAAAAGACTGTCCGGATGGATCACAGAGAGGGACAATCTTCAGTGAGCATAAGGGAAAAACCTGTCAAGGGCGGCAGGGTTTTCATTGTTCTCATAACATTGTCCCTTGCTGTGATCTGTCTAGTTCCAGAACCAGATCTCACATCTGAGGGGAGGGTCTTACACTAGGTAAAAGGGGCGGGAGGGGTATAATTTATCATTCAATTACTCTTGAACTACAACTCTGACAGTATTGAAATAACACTCTCCATGGCCCAAATACTATGAAGATTAATTGGAGCTACTGTTTTTGTGAAATATTACTAACCCTTTAATATCCTGCTGAGTATAACACAAGTACTACCACTGCTGAGAGATGTGTAGCTCAAAAGTTATTGCAGATCAAACTTCCATTTGTTGGGTGCAGTACCTCCATGGTCTGAAATGTTATAATGGTGCTGTTGCCGTGCCGTGATCAACTGACCAGAGCTATCTATAGGCTGCTGCAGCAACAGAACCAACATAATGTTCAGGCCACTCGGGTATTGCACCCACAAGTTGCAAGTCTGAGTTGCACTAAGTTTTAAATAAAACATCTCTCAGCAGTGGGATCACCCTGTGTGTGTGTGTGCGTGCGTGCGTGCGTGCACACTCAACAGGAACATTTATGTATCTGGGGCGGGGCTAGTCTGATAAGGCGGAAGGAGAGACTACACCTATAACTTTTTCTAGAATTGTTCCATCCTACAGGGAGGAGCTGTTTCCTCCTCATGGTACCTGTCTCCTCCCCCACAGTACCCGTAAGTTATATTGGACATCAGAGAAAAAAAAAAACAAAAACCTTTATTTAAGCAGCATATCAACGTTTTGGCTCTTTCATGAGTCATAAGGCTCAACATAGAGCCAAAACATTAATGTGCTGATTAACCCCTTAAGAACCCATGATGGTCCTGGACCGTCATGGAATTCCGGGCTCCCTTTGTGGCTGCACGCTGTTCAGGGAGTCTGGAATCAGATGCGCAAAAAAAAAAAAAAAAAAATGCTCCGTGGTCCTTAAGGGACCACAAAGTACGTGCGTGGCTGGTCCTTAAGGGGTTAATTCCCCCCCCCCCCCCCTCCGTTGTGCAATATAACTTACAGGTACCATGAGGAGGAGACAGCTCCTTCCTGTAGGCTGGAACAATTCTAGAAGAAGTTGTAGGTGGAGCCTCCCCTTCCTCCTTATCAGACTAGACCCACCCCAGATAAATAAATGTTCCCACTGAGTGCAAATCCTTGTGTGTGTGTGTATGTGTGTGTATATATGTAGCTATATTGATATAGTAGCTGAAGAGCCTGTGTACATGGGCCACATTCGTGGTCAGTCACAGTGCAGTCATGCCCACTAGAGACTGCCCGCGCTGCGGCTGATACAGAGCTGGATGCTCCAAAGTCAGACCTCTGATCTGACTTCGGAGTGCCCAGCTCTGTATCAGCCGCAGCGCGGGCAGTCTGTACTGGGCATGACTGTCGTTACAAACTATTAAATTATTATACAGGATAAACTAAATGATGGGCACCCAAGGCTATGTTAAGCACTGAGAGTGCCAGCTTCAACTATATACACAGCCAGAGCTTGGACGATTAATCAGCTCTTCAATCGTAAAATAGTTACTATTGCAGCCAGACTCCTCATGTATTAATGTTGCCATGATTCCTCTCTCTATTCCATCCTCTCCTATGTAAAGTGTGACATCTCACCCGTTTTGCCCTCCTGCTCTACAAATCCCAAGACAAGGCTGGGACCCCTAACAATGTGCTCAGCACATGGGTATGTTTCAAGAGAAGACTAAAATCCATTATCTTTTGTTCCCCATAAAGCCCATCTCCGACTTGCGCAGCTGGAGTGTGTGTTGCTAATGGATTTTTAAATGTCTTTAAAATAATGGGACAGACTGATGTACGCAGGCTGTGGAACAGAAGGAACTTTTTTTTTTTTTTGGGGGGGGGGGGGTCACCCTATAGGGCATACGCCGCCTGGAATCCAGAGTCTTGATTGGGTGAACAAATGGGGTGGCTGTGGGTGCACCTGCACCCTGGGACTAAATGGAACATAAATCTTCTTGCTCTGTCATTCTGCAGAGAGAAGCCGATGCTATAACGCATTTGGTATTGTCTGTCTCTGCTTAGGGCAGGCCAGACTGGGTGAGAGAGAGGCATAGTGCTATGGGCCCTATCAGGCAATTCTGGAGCAAACCAACTGAACTATAGAAGGCAAATGAAATTAGTAAATATTTGAATACCAGAGGGGGTACCCAATGCATTGCAAAGCCATCTGCTGGATACCCATCCAGCAATCAGAGTTAAACACCTTTATTGCTAAGTAGTTCTTCAATGAATTCATTTGCTGTGCATGTCAGACCTCTAATTGGGGTTTTTAAACCCATTGAATTCTAAACCAATGGGAATTTCTGTGCGTCACCCATGATTTATATTGTTTAACTCGTCAGTGGCTCATCTTTCGTTTCCTGAATACAGAGCGACTCTGGAGTCAACTAATTGCAACAAAGAGAGCAACAAAAATTCCCATTCATTTTAACTCCTTGAATGGCATAGATGCATCCCAAAGCAATGCGCAAGTGTTTGTTATATGGAAGTCTAGGATCACTTAAATCTGGGTTTAATGATGCTTTGTATAGGCATTGATACAGTGGTTTTGTGTAACCCTTTTAGTGCCAGAATGGTGCTTTGCAATAAATTGCACAACACTCTAGCGGTCCAGGCATAGGTATGTTAACCCCTTGTGGACCAAAGGTATGTGCAATATGTTGCACCCCTCTTCACTCCAATACACAAGGGGTTAACCCTTTGTGTGCCAGAGGGGTACACAACACATTGCAGAGTTAATGCCACAGAATCCACAAAGTCATTATTAGTGTCAATTGTTTGGAATAACTTTTTAAAAATAAAAAGCTATTGGTGTCCTTTCAACCAATTACGTGAGTTAAATTGTGTTACTCATTAAAAGCTTGCACAAGCATTATAAGCAATCATTGGCCCTGTAACACAGGAGCATAACATTTTAAACACATCAGAAAAGTAAGGAAGATTTGAGTACAGTATAAAGTTTTTTTTTGTGTTTTTACAGATACTAGTGGAAGTACAGGATAGTTACAAATGGTTCACTACCAAAATGTTGCTCACTATTGGGAGAAACAAAGAAAACGGCACATTAAACATGTTGCCGTAATGAAAAGGGCAATATCAGAATCTCGCCAGCATCAAAAGAACAAGATTCTGATATCACAGGCTTAAATGTTGCACATTGTAATACTTCACTTTGAAAATGATAACCTACACACTGCACACGCAATTCAGTACAACAATGTTTTTAATTAAATGATCCAGTACTGCTCTTACACACAACGCGTTTAGGAATCACGCATCCAGCCACTGCTAGTGCTTGCATCCATGTATGTTAATCCTTTGAACGTGAGAGTAGTTCCGGAGCAAGCGTAATCCTCTCGCACTCAAAGGGTCAACATAAATGGATGGTAAGCACTAGCAGTGGTTGGATGTGTAATTCCTATACTCACTGTGTGTAAGAGCGATATTGGATCGTTTCATTAAAAACATTTTTGGACTAAATCTCGTTTCAAAGTGAAGTATTACAATGTGTGACACTTAAAGGGATAGTAAAACTTAATTTTAAGTGTTTCAAATTATAGGCATAAAAAAAACTATGAAAACCTTATGGTTTGAGAGATATGCCTCTCTAAAGTTACCTCTTCTTGGCTGTTTGAACAAAGTCAGTGTTCTAGCTGACAACTGCAGAATCCAGTCATTTGACAGGATGGAGGCTCTTCAGCAGAGCCGAAAATGCGTAATCTGAACATTAAATACTACATTGGAACGGTCTACAAAGTGTGCCTGGTTTGCAAGACCATTCCAATTAAGTATTAATGTTCAGATGACGCATTTTCGGCTCTGTGAAGAGCCTCCATCCTGTCAAATGACCAGATTCCGCAGCTGTAAGCTAAGTGCTGACTTCATTCAAACAGGCAAGGAATGGTAACTTTAGAGAGGCATATCTCTCACACCATAAAGGTTTTTTGTATGGCGGTTTAGGCTTGCTTCAGAATTGCACCTCTTTACTTGCTGAATATGGCCAAGTCAACCGTACCTTTATAAAGGGTTAGTAATGTCTAAATTTTTTATACACATTTGTAGAGGCTTAAAAAAAGACTATCATTGCCACAAACCCCATCTCTCAAACCACTATTGTTTTAGAGATATTGGAAATGAAAGTGCTCCTTTCTCCTGACGTCAGCATCTAGCTGACAGCCAGAGATCCCGGTGCGGGGATCAGCTGGCACCTCTGCAGCAGAGCTGAAATCCCGTTATTGCAAATTAATTATTTAATTGGAAAGGTCTACAAAGTGTGCCTGGTTTGCAAGCACACTTTGTAGACCTTTCCAGTGAAGTAATTATTTTGCAATAACGGGATTTCGGCTCTGCTGCAGAGGCTCATTGAGTCAGCCGACACATATCCCCTTCTGTCAGCTTTATAGCTGACATCAGGAGAAGGGGGGGGACTTTCATTGCCGATATCTCTCAAACCATAGCGGTTTGTGGCAAATATAATCTTTTTTAAGCCTCTACAAATGTATATATAAAAAAAAAAATTTGGACATTACTAACACTATAAGGGCAGTAAACTACAATTGTGAAAATATACATGTTGTAGGGCTGTTGAGGCCTTAACTTGGTATTATTCCTGATTATCTGAGTTCAAGATGTTTTGCTGCACGCTGGATCTGTTGCTACATCCATTTGTCAGTAGCAACAGCTCCACCTAGCTGCAAAAAAAAAAAAATAATAATAATAATATTTGAAATCAAACTATTAAGAAAGAAAAAGAAAACGCAAGTTTTGTCTGCCATAACTTTTGACTGATGTATCTTCCAGTACTAGAAGTACCCTTGTTTACAGCAATGGAAAAGTCCCTTCAATATTAATAATTTCATGATAAAGATTTGCTGCCAAGGAATATGCGTTAGATACCCCTCTGACACTCAAAGGGTTAAACATGCAATGATTTGCCTCTGGAATGTGGTTTGACACTCTTCTTACAGTGTGAATGGTCCGGCTGATACTTAGGGAATTTATCTCTGTGAGTGCTAGAAGACCACTGGCACCAAACGTTTACTGCCACTTGGCAGTGGCATGAGAATATTACTTTAATTGGTGCAATAATTAATCCTTTGGATGCGCCGGATCTGTCTCTAGCTCCCATTGGTTAAAGGGAAGTTATTCTGGGAGAATAAAAATGAGAAAGACGCACAGAAGCACCGTGAAAGAGTATACAAAAGAGACCGCATACACGTGAGAACAAGAGTGCAAATAAGAGAGCACATGAGAGTACATGCATGAGAGACACCCACAAAGAAATTGAAATGGTGATAAGACAGCAGTAGAGAGTGAGAAACATAAGAGCGAGACCGCATGGAAAGCAGAAGAATATTTTATATACACACTTGGCAACTCCAGGCCATTTGTGCTAGTGTACACACACACACACACACACACACACACACACACACACACACACACACACACACACACACACACACACACACCACCACCACCACCACCACCACCACCACCACCACCACCACCACCACCACCACCACCACCTATATAATAATTTGCTACGAAGTTTGTATTGACGCAGTCATGTGTAGTAGAGACTGCCCGTGACAAGGCTGATACAGAGCGGGGCGTTCCAAAGGCGCTGTATCAGCCACGGCGTGGGCAGTCTCTACTGAGCATGACTGCACCGCAACCGTCTGCCAGTGGCACTATGGCTCATGGAACGGGCTCTATATATTCTAGACACTGTTCCTGGACACCTCTTGATTCGCTGAGTTTCAGGATGCCGTGCAACTATTGGATGATGGTCATTTGGCTATTCTGGTGGAAACCCGAGGAGGGAAATTTTTTGATTGGTCAGCCTTTTTTTTTTTTTTTTTCCTTAAATAATATTTACCTTTATAAGGCTTTCTGTGTGTTGTTGTGACCATTTGCCCTGTGGAAGGTCCAGATGTAGGACCGAAAACATCTGGCTAGTTGGAGATATTAACGTTTGATTAAAATGACTTCATTCATCATCCTTATTATGTGTGCTGGCTTCTGCAGCTAGTATATTTTGTGTTCTCTCTAGGAGATGTGTGCCAATGTTCTGTTATTTACCTAAATATAATTTAGATTGTTACACTGTCACATTGATTACTATATATATATATATATATATATATATATACATACATAGAACTGGTAGTTTGAAAGCACTCACTCTGAAGTTAATTTAAGTGCCCAGGTGCACAATTCCAAAATTAGAATGTAGTAAGTCATAAGAAGAGGGCAGCGCCTGTAGGATTTATTATTAATAAATTTGTTATTAAATCCCACAGGTGCTGCCCTCTTCTTATGACTTACTATAGATAGATAATATATACACACACACACAATTTAGGATAGCCGTGTTAGTCCGGTGGAGTAGATGCAAAATGAATTAATTTCGCAGTATGTAATAATACATTTTTATTGGACTAACCTTTATTTTTTTGTGTTTTTGTTTACTATTCATTTAACCCTATGAGTGCCAGACGGGTACGCAACACATTGCTTTGCAATGTATTGCATACCCCTCTGGCACTCAAAGGGTTAAGAATGTCCCTCCTGTAACTCGTTGGATGCTACAAAGGTCTCTAACACTTGGCTTTACAGTGTTTTGGAGTCCTCTCTGATCATCCAAGCGGTTAACAGGTCTGTTTGCATGAGTATATGACGGTCCTTGTAATCCCAAGAGTATATGGGAATGGAGTGAATAGGATGGGCTGGATTGTCAGGGAGATGTCAATACCAGGGCTGGGTATGCGTGGGAAGGGGTTAAATGGCAGTGGCCTTTGATCCCCCTCATTTAGTGTCTGCAGTGGGAGGGGGGCTACAGACTGAAAGCGAAGTCACTGAATGAAAGGAGACAGGAGGTGGAATCGTGTTACACCCCCATCTCCCACCCCTATCAGAGGAACGCGCTGCACCCCCCCTTCTAGCCCTCCTTACAATGTACACCTCTGTGACACACACATCCCTCTGTCTAGTAAACACACTGTACACCTCAGTCACACACATCCCCTCTGTCTAGTACACACATTGTACACCTCTGTGACACACACATCCCCTCTGTCTAGTAAACACACTGTACACCTCTGTGACACACATCCCCTCTGTCTAGTAAACACACTGTACACCTCTGTGACACACATCCCCTCTGTCTAGTAAACACACTGTACACCTCTGTGACACACACATCCCCTCTGTCTAGTAAACACACTGTACACCTCTGTGACACACACATCCCCTCTGTCTAGTACACACACTGTACACCTCTGTGACACACACACATCCCCTCTGTCTAGTACACACACTGTACACCTCTGTGACACACACACATCCCCTCTGTCTAGTAAACACACTGTACACCTCTGTGACACACACATCCCCTCTGTCTAGTACACACACTGTACACCTCTGTGACACACACATCCCCTCTGTCTAGTAAACACACTGTACACCTCAGTCACACACATCCCCTCTGTCTAGTACACACACTGTACACCTCTGTGACACACACATCCCCTCTGTCTAGTACACACACTGTACACCTCTGTGACACACACATCCCCTCTGTCTAGTACACACACTGTACACCTCTGTGACACACACATCCCCTCTGTCTAGTACACACACTGTACACCTCTGTGACACACACATCCCCTCTGTCTAGTAAACACACTGTACACCTCTGTGACACACACACATCCCCTCTGTCTAGTACACACACTGTACACCTCTGTGACACACACATCCCCTCTGTCTAGTACACACACTGTACACCTCTGTGACACACACATCCCCTCTGTCTAGTAAACACACTGTACACCTCTGTGACACACACATCCCCTCTGTCTAGTACACACACTGTACACCTCTGTGACACACACACATCCCCTCTGTCTAGTACACACACTGTACACCTCTGTGACACACACACATCCCCTCTGTCTAGTACACACACTGTACACCTCTGTGACACACACATCCCCTCTGTCTAGTACACACACTGTACACCTCTGTGACACACACACACATCCCCTCTGTCTAGTACACACACTGTACACCTCTGTGACACACACATCCCCTCTGTCTAGTAAACACACTGTACACCTCTGTGACACACACATCCCCTCTGTCTGATACACACACTGTACACCTCTGTGACACACACATCCCCTCTGTCTAGTAAACACACTGTACACCTCTGTGACACACACACATCCCCTCTGTCTAGTAAACACACTGTACACCTCTGTGACACACACACATCCCCTCTGTCTAGTAAACACACTGTACACCTCTGTGACACACACATCCCCTCTGTCTAGTAAACACACTGTACACCTCTGTGACACACACATCCCCTCTGTCTAGTAAACACACTGTACACCTCTGTGACACACACATCCCCTCTGTCTAGTAAACACACTGTACACCTCTGTGACACACACATCCCCTCTGTCTAGTACACACACTGTACACCTCTGTGACACACACATCCCCTCTGTCTAGTACACACACTGTACACCTCTGTGACACACACATCCCCTCTGTCTAGTACACACACTGTACACCTCTGTGACACACACACATCCCCTCTGTCTAGTACACACACTGTACACCTCTGTGACACACACACATCCCCTCTGTCTAGTAAACACACTGTACACCTCTGTGACACACACACATCCCCTCTGTCTAGTAAACACACTGTACACCTCTGTGACACACACACATCCCCTCTGTCTAGTAAACACACTGTACACCTCTGTGACACACACATCCCCTCTGTCTAGTAAACACACTGTACACCTCTGTGACACACACATCCCCTCTGTCTAGTAAACACACTGTACACCTCTGTGACACACACATCCCCTCTGTCTAGTAAACACACTGTACACCTCTGTGACACACACATCCCCTCTGTCTGATACACACACTGTACACCTCTGTGACACACACATCCCCTCTGTCTAGTAAACACACTGTACACCTCTGTGACACACACATCCCCTCTGTCTGATACACACACTGTACACTTCTGTGACACACACACATCCCCTCTGTCTAGTAAACACACTGTACACCTCTGTGACACACACACATCACCTCTGTCTAGTACACACACTGTACACCTCTGTGACACACACACATCACCTCTGTCTAGTACACACACTGTACACCTCTGTGACACACACACACATCCCCTCTGTCTAGTAAACACACTGTACACCTCTGTGACACACACATCCCCTCTGTCTAGTAAACACACTGTACACCTCTGTGACACACACACATCACCTCTGTCTAGTACACACACTGTACACCTCTGTGACACACACACATCACCTCTGTCTAGTACACACACTGTACACCTCTGTGACACACACACACATCCCCTCTGTCTAGTACACACACTGTACACTTCTGTGACACACACACATCCCCTCTGTCTAGTACACACACTGTACACCTCTGTGACACACACATCCCCTCTGTCTAGTACACACACTGTACACTTCTGTGACACACACACATCCCCTCTGTCTAGTACACACACTGTACACCTATGTGACACACACACATCACCTCTGTCTAGTAAACACACTGTACACCTCTGTGACACACACACATCACCTCTGTCTAGTACACACACTGTACACCTCTGTGACACACACACATCCCCTCTGTCTAGTACACACACTGTACACCTCTGTGACACACACACATCCCCTCTGTCTAGTACACACACTGTACACCTCTGTGACACACACACATCCCCTCTGTCTAGTACACACACTGTACACCTCTGTGACACACACACATCCCCTCTGTCTAGTACACACACTGTACACCTCTGTGACACACACATCCCCTCTGTCTAGCACACACACTGTACACCTCTGTGACACACACTCCACCTCCTCTGTCTAGTAAACACACTGTACACCTCTGTGACACACACACATCCCCCTCTGTCTAGCTACACACACTGTACACCTCTGTGACACAC